>BSYR01000038.1:3052500-4502500 GCA_030270665.1 Hibiscus trionum
CCCACTAGTTATAATAGAATTAGGAACTAATGAAATATAATAATTGAAACGAATGATTTTACAAGACGAATTTGTAAATAGATGAAGTTCTCACAGAACAATAAAGTTAAACACTCACAAAGGATAATATATATATATTCTACCCTTCAATAACGAATATAATGATCATATTTATAGTATTTACAAGATAAAAATCGAAAGGTCTAACAAAGAATCAGACACCTCATCATAATAGCAATGATGACAATACATTAAGGCTCGTGTCCTTCCATCTCTCTTGATAACTAAATGGTTGTGTGGAGCGTTTAGATAAATGTAAACACTTCTAAGGAGATGGAAGGACACAAGCCTTTAGAATGAATTAGAGGCTTGTGTTCTCCCATATTCTTTAGTTGCTCTTATTTTTTTTTTGGATAAAAGCTATTTGAGTAATTTCAGCTCAACAAATAAGTCATTTTTATTAATAGTAGATAACTCATCTTTCCTACGAGCGTCTTTAAATTTATTACAATTATATAAATTATCTTATTAATTTTTCAAAATACCTAATGACGTTAAAACAAGACTTGCTGATAATTTTTTTTAGAAAATGATTATATATATGTATATATAAATTTATTTTGAGCCCTCTTTTTTCAGAGGCCCTATGCAATCGCACATGTTGTACATGCTCAAAACTATACATTTAAACAAGACATATTAAATATCTGGTCTAAACTAATTATGCAACTAACAATTAATTTAACTGGTATGCAACTAAAGGCAATCTCATGCCTAAAGCTAATGAATGCATGCAAATATCACGTTGCATAATTCAAAAATCAGGTCAAGGCTCTAAGCTCGGATTCAAGGCTTGAAAAATACATATTTGAGCTCGAATTGCCGAGATCTTCAGCTTGAGAAAAAGTGTTTAAACCCTGCGAATTCTTCACTGGTGTGAACAAGGTCCTGAGAGATTTGATGCTGGCCTGGATCACATTAGGTTGGAGAAAATTTTATTGAATTAAATAAATTATAATTCATCCCGTAACGACCCAAATTTCTTGGTCAACATTTGGGCGTTGAACCAAGCTTGGGTGAGATTAATTTTTGGGCAGTTGGACCCCTTAGGACGAATTTGGCCTTCTTAGGTGGGATTTGGGCTTGTGTATGTAGTTGGGGTATTTCTAAAATAGAAAAAATTTTGGAGGACCTAAGGGGCAACTAGCCCATTTTTTAGAATAGACTCACAACCCCCTATGTTACTCTATTTAATGTGGGAAAGGAGCAAGTTAGTCACTTACTCCTCATCTTCCACTTTTCTCATTTATTTTCTTTCTTTCTTCAAGACTAACCCCAAGCAATTAAATCCTTTTAATTTAAGAAGTATTTGAAGATTTTAAAAGATACAAATTTTGAATTTAATTTATAAATTTAGTGCTTCAAGGAAAGATCAATATCATTCAAAATGATGGATTGAAGCTTTGAAAGGGGTTTAAAGAGGGTTAAAGTTATGTGAGTTCTCTCAAGTCAATTTCTTCATGTTAAGAGCTTTAAATTAATTTTCTAACTTCTTTGAACTTCTACTTATGTCAATATTTCATTTCTTGTCATTGTTGTCTAGTGAGAGATAATGGAGAGTTATCTCAATAAAATAGAAAGAAGAAAATTAATTGTAGCTGATTTAAGGTAGCTCTAGAGACACAACCATGTGGGTCTTGGGAGGGGCTCCTGCCCCTCTCCACGCACGAGAATTTTTTTGCCTCTGTTTTGTATATATATTTTAGAAATAAATTAATTATAATTTTTCCCTCATACTTTTCAACATTTATGTTTTATCCTCCAATCTTGGTTCCACTTCTTGGTAGCTCAATTAGTGTTTTGCATAAGGTAAGTAGTACCTTATTGACTCTTTTATGCTTCATGCTTTTCATGAAAATAATATCTTGCTTGGTGTTATTGTGCTTGTTGGACATTTAACATGTTTAAGGTGATCAAATGCTTAATTGTTGTTAAAAGATGTTAAAAAAAGTGTATAATGACATTATAGGACATCCCTAGACTTTAGAAAATAGTTAGAGTTCTGTTATAGGTGTTTAATAAGTGATTGAATGTAATTCTCAGACCTAAAATGCACATTTTTAGATTCCTAGTATCGATACATGTTCATACAATATCAATATTATATAAACCTAGACTAATACGATACAAAATGTAAGGTGACTACCGATATTGCCTTCATAGAGTACTGATATTGTTAAACTAATACTGATACTCAAGAGTCGGTATCTATTTTGTTTGGGATTTTTGAACATCAAACGTCATTTTAGTATCGATATATGGGATGAGTATCGATACTCAAGGATTCAATATCTATACTCATAGGTTGGTATCAATACTATTTGGAACTTAGAAACATTGAATGGTTTTTAGTATTGATACCCAAAATAGGTATTGATATTGTTGAATTTATTAAATTATTGAACGTTAGTTGAGTATCGATAATCGTAAGTAAATATCGATACTCATGGTTTAATATCTGATGCAGACTTCAGTTCTACACCTAAGAGAGACCCGATAGAAGTTCCTCAAGGCCCAATTACTCAGGCAAGGGCTAAACAATTCAAGGACACTCTCACAATGTTAATCAAGCAAGTTTGGGACGTTGGGTTTCAAAAGGGTGTTGGAGTTGAAGGCAATGGGTATGAAGAGCCATGCAAGCCATGCACTTTGTTACATTTAGTTTGATTTTGCACATCGTTATTTGTTTAATTTTTGGACACATTGTTATTTTTTGTGTGCCTAGTTTTCTCTTTAAATTTTAGCATTTTATTTAGTGAGTCATGCGGTTTGTTTTATATGTTTTAAAACCATATTTTATAATTTAATTTCATAATTTATATGTCACACATTAATGTGTTTACTTTGACCATATAAGTGTACAAGTGGCACGCCGACTTTGAGCTTGGAGGGGAAGCATTGTCCAAGTCATTTGGAGAAGATTGGGACACCAAAAGATGGAAGAAGGAAAGCCAAGAGACATATCTATTTGAATATTCAATGAATGAAAATAATAAGGAGCATGATCTAAAAAATCCTTTTCATATGATGGCCATTCATATTCAATGAAAGAGGATGCATTGGGGCAAATTCATCACCAAAAACATCACTCAGATTGTTTTCCATTTTCGAGCAGGATCCAAGCATAAATAGGTTGTGAAGTCTTCATGAAACTTAATCTCATTTTTCTTAGCTTTCTAACGCATTTTGAATCGCATCAATCCGATATTGAGAGCTTGGGATATATGCAGATTAGTGAAGGTAGTGCAGGCTGGAAAGTCATACGAGATTTGCAACCATTCACTTTCAAAAGGCATGTCCATTCATATTTTTGCACTAATGAAGAGGCTTTATGCATCATCTTGAATGAAGGAAGGACTTTTAGCCTTTCATATTCTTTGTAAACTTATAAATAGAAGGCTTTTGGTCATTTGAAAACACAACTTAGAATTTGAATATACTTGTGAGATTGTTTTCCTCATTGTTCTTCATTGAACTTCTTGACTTTCAAGCTTGTTCTTGTGATTGTCAACCTCTACCTTCCATCATCTTATAACATTGGTTCCTAGTTGCATATAACTAGTGGTCGTGTTCCACCATCTACATTTCCATCTAATTGTAACGTTGGTTCATAGATCTCAATATCTAGTGGGTCACGTTCAATCCAAACTATACTTTAATCTATCCAAACGCTCACACCCTTCCACCCAATCATCCACGCCATCTATACTCTTTACTATCTTCATCTTCTTTGTTTCATCCCACCGAACCCTATTTCTAGCCTTCAACAACAATTTCAAATACACCTTGATTTACGAACGGGAACAAATACGCCTCAACTTCAACCTACAAAGGCGATCACATATCGTTTAGTATCAGAGTTAGTTTAAATCAAGGTACTCAGTTCTTCTTTCTTCTAGTGTGCGAAACAAATTAGAAATAAAAAAAGAAAAGAAAAAAGAAGAGAAGAAATAAAAAAATATAAATATTTGAGTACAAGCTCTAAATTAGATTTTTTTTATTTCTTCCCAATATTATCTTTTTTAGCCACCCTAGCCTTTGTTTCTAAGCCTACCCTATGTACCTATTCATCTTCCTACCTTACATCATTCACAAGCCGACTCCACAATGAACATTTGGAAAAATAAAGGTTAGTTCTTTTAAGAACTTCGAGATAGAACACAAGTGGAAAAAGGCACGAGTGGTGAGATCATCAGAGAATCCTAAAAGCCATCTACAAGAGCAAACACGAGTGTGAGTGATTCATTTCTTTGCATTTTTGTTTTTTTCTTTTTCGGGTGAGGTTTCTTGTTTAATTTTTCCAAGGTACAATGAGCAATACAACCATCAACAATAACGGTGGCAATAGCGGTAATAATATCAACAAAGATCTACTCCGGGAAATAGAAAGATTAATGGGACCAATGGAATAACGTCTTCAACGATGTATCGAGGAGGCAATGGAAAGAACTGAACAAGGTATTCCCAACAACGCGGAGAGAAGGCCACAAGTCCCACTCGGAGGAAATGACTATTATAGTCAAAGTGAGGGGAGAGAAACTGTACGGGGATCTAATAAAGATGGGAGACTTTTGCGTGTAAAAGAGTCTATCGCAATTAGGTGCAAGTATACACGTCGCAAGTAATAAAGTGATACGAAGTATCAGATATCGTCTCCACATGGACTGGAAATACTTCTATCCTTAAATCTCTGCACAAGAAAGGAAATAAGTTTAATAAAATGTTTTGAGTAATCTTGAGAAGAACTAAAGTAAAAGAGGAATTCAGATTTATTGAATAGGCTGGTATTGATTTGCTCAGTAGTGCAGGTATTGCACTGTTCAAAGGTTTCTGTTGTGTCTGTCGTCGGATCTGTCGCGACAGCACCTGTCACAGCAGTGGTCTATTAATGTCGCAGCAGCGAGCACTAACTTTGTACTTCAAGTTCAGCAAGAATTCCTGTTGTGACTCGTCCTATCTCTAGGTCCAAGTTCTGTCGATGAACACGTCTTAGATGATACCCCCCAACGTGAATCGAAGGATGAACAATGATGTTTGTGAATTCTAACTTAGCTGCTTAACCTTGTACCTATCCCTAGGCCAAGATGGTTTAACCATAAACTGGAAAACTCGTATTTACTCCTTTCGTATACTTAACTCTCCCGATATTAAGTAAATAGATAACCTCACAATGCTCTCCCGAAACTCTTATGAGATGTTGAAACCAGAGTAAATAAACTTGAAGCTTTTATTAATTAAATAGAAAATCCTAATAAACAGTACAATCCTTACAACTACTTTACAAGATCAACCCTTAGCCCTAGGGGAAGTTTAGAACATGATGGAGAGAGAAAAATGGCTAGGGTTTTGGGGGAAGACAACTAGGAGCTTGATATCCTTTGCCTTGTCGAATTATAATCATATATATAGGCCTTGGACTTGAGTTTTCTTAATGACAAAAAATACTAGTTTGAATTAAAGTAAAACTCTATTAAAGACTGTAATCCCCTTAGCCCGGCCTAGACGGTTGACCCGAACTACGAAGATTACACGGGGAAAACCAAAGTCAACCCGAAAGTCAACCTTGATTAACGACCCTATTTTTTCTTTTTAACTTTGTCTAAATGCATATTAACCTTAGGTGTACTCTTGAGATAAGCATACTAAAAATCACAGCAATCGGAAAACAATTAAGGACTCAATTGCACAACATACGAATTTAGGGACCAATTTGTAAATTCTGAAAATTAAGAGGACTTTTCCAATTTTTAAGTTACCATTATGAAATTAATCATGTTTCATGCTTCTCTGCCAAATCTCATCTCAAACGGGCCTCTCAAACTCAATCAATTGCACATACAAAAATCAGGACTAAAACGTAAAGCTTGCAAACCTCAAAACCATTCAAATCAGTGCCCAACGGTCAAGTGTTCCGAAACGGGTCTAGGCCGTTCAGAAACACCCCTTGGCAGTAGCCAAAGTGTTTCAAAACACCTCAGCCCGTTTCGAAACACCCAGGCCAAAATATGCACCTGTTTCGAAACAGGCAAGGGTGTTTCGAAACACCCTACCCAGAAACAGCAGAAAAGTCTGTTTTACACTCTTTCGACCCACCAAACACGCTCATATGACCTCCACATCATGCCAACAAGTCATCAAACAATTAAGGAACATATTTACATCATCAAAGCTCAATCATAGCATCGTTTAGGAAAATCACCAGTCTAAAGGCATGCATCCTATAATGAAAAGCAACCAATCATCAAATCCCCAAAACAAATACCAAATGGCAATTTACATGTTTCAAACATCATCATAGGAATTAAACCAAACTTAGGGAGTCCACAACATCTCCCAAAAACTCAATCTAGGTTCCCATTGCCAAATACCAAAAGCTAATAGTGTTGTGAAAATAGTCACCATACATGAGCTTAGACTTTCACTTAGATCCTTGACCTCCTTGCTGCCCTTTAAGCACTTCAATGCTCTGCATTATTGGTTCAAGAAAGAGAGAGCGTAAGCACACATGCTTAGTGAGAAATGCTCTAATGAAACAACACAATAATGCACTTTGTAAAAACACCTTTCCAAGGCATTTAATTTCAAATCAACATTTATCATGCATCCATGCATACAAATCAAGCATCTCATGCTTCAATACATCAACATGTCATATTGGCTTTCAAGTGATAACCCATAACCATTTTCAACTCAAAACACAATCGGATACGCGGATTACAAGCGTTGTCCCATACGCTCCATACACACTACCAACACACAAGGTGGAGTTTACCGGTACAATCACAACCCCTCAACACCCGTGATGGAGTTTAACGGTACAATCACAACCCCCTCCACATCACTCATTGGTAGTTTTATAACATCACTAACGAGAACACGGGACACACAACACAAGATCCTCACATGGCATTTTAACCACCATTATGATCTTAGACATCTCGTTAGTGTTCTTGGATGGAGTTTACGGTACAATCAAAACCCCCTCAACATCCAAGGCGACTTTATTCACGGTGCACCCAATCCTATAGCCGGCTAACTATATCCGATTCAAGTACTTTTAAACCAACACATCACTTGCCAATATACATCATTTACCATCATCAATCCACTGTTTTTAAGCATTAAACAAAGCCATTACATAATCATGCATTACCATGCATCAAACCACATTTATCAATGTCCAAAACAAGGATCTCTTACCTTGAGCATCCCTCAACACATGGCTTACAAAACCAGCATTAAACATGCTAAAATATGCTTTCAAAACAGAATTTAAACATGCAAAATAAACACATTGCATTCAACCATCTTATGGTTAATGAAAAAGAGAGTTTCTCCGAAAAACTTACTCTTGAGCTTAGCTAAGTTGTTTAGACATAAACTAAGCTCCCATAACCTTCCAAGAATGGTTTCAAAGCTGAAAACCAAACTTCACTCACCGATTCCGTTTCGCAAGCTTGCCGAAACGCCGATCAAGCCTCCGAATCAACACCACAAGGATCCGATGATGTCTCCCCTGTTTTAAACACGTCAAAGCAATTAATTAATGCATCATCATGCATTAAAATCTTCAACCACAACACCTAAACTCGCTGCTCTCATCAAAACTCACATTTCGGCTACCAAACACAACCGAAATCACATCCAAACACCTCTACAACATTACCCAGCCAAGATCCATCAAATCCATTCATTCTTAAACATCAATTAATATCCAAAAAGGACCTAATCACGTCCTTATACCTCCAGCTATAGCAGAACATCAAAATCACCCTAAAACCCACCATTTTCTCAAGTAAAAACTTAGGAAAATCAACCTATTCGGGATTGCATTGATTAAACCTCAATTACACATCATTTAGACATCCAAGATACATCAAAAAGACATCTCAAAACAGAGCCCAATCATCTATTACGAATTTCTTCAAAATTAAATCCAAATCTTGCATTTTAAGCCAAAATCAAGAACACAACATTAAAACCTTTAATAAAACTCAATTTAAGGATTGAGAACTTGGGAATTTCAGTAAAGAACTGAGTATTTAGAGGAGAAGGACGTTCATACCTCTAAATGTGAGTTTCTCCTTGTTTAGAGCCAAAATCCTTGAAAATTCAATAAGCAAATGATGAGGATTTGGTGTAGAAATGATTAGAAATCATTTGGAGATTGAAATCTCAACTTTAGGTGTGAAAAGCAAGGGAAAAGTGGCTGTGGAAATGTGTTTGGCTGAGGGAAAATTGAGAGAAAATGAAATGAGAAAATTTTGGCAAAAGTTAGTTATGAAACTAAAATATCTATTTTCCCTCTTTTCTTTTTATTAAATAACATTAAATGAGTCTTTAAAATTTAAGAAAAATCTGGAGAAACTCTCCCTTGGGTAAATTAGCTCCTTAAAGATTCAAAGTTTCAATCCTTTTAAAACAGTCACCAACTTTTCAAAAATTACATTTTAGTCACTAACTTGAAATGTCATATTTCCAAACCCCATTTTGTAAAATTGATTTCACCACTCTCTTATATATAATAAAAGAGTATTTTTAGATATTTTTCCATATTTTTAATGCATCCCGAACTAGGCTTTCCCTAAAAACCACCTTTATATTCGAGCAGTAATTTAAACCGGTCCGGTTCAGACCCTAAACTTCCAAGCCCAAAATTGGGGTGTTACAACTCTCCCCCCATTAAGAAATTTCGTCCTCGAAATTTACCTGGAGGAAAAAGGTACGGAAATTGCTTCAACATGTCATCCTTCCGCTCCCACGTGGTTTCCTCAGCACCACGATGCTTCCACAACACCTTTACAAACTCAATGGTCCTGCCTCGAAGAACTTTACTATCCGAATCCAGAACCTCCACCGGTTCCTCATCATAGGTCAAATCCGGATTCAACTCCACTTCCTCCACAGGCATCACATGAGAGGGATCCGATCTATACTTCCGAAGCATAGAGACATGAAACACATCATGAATCTTTTCTAACTCTTGCGGTAACCTCAACTTGTACGCAACAAGACCCACACGCTCAATCACCTCGTATGGTCCAATGTACCTAGGGCTCAACTTACCTTTTCGGCCAAACCTCATCACCTTTTTCCAAGGCGAAACTTTCAAAAACACACGGTCACCCACCGCATACTCAATCTCCTTACGCTTCAAATCCGCGTAAGACTTTTGCCGATCAGAAGCTGCCTTCAATCGCTCACAAATGAGCTTCACCTTCTCGGTGGTTCCTTTCAACAAAGCTGGCATCGAAACCAACTTCTGACCTGTTTCAGCCCAACAAAGAGGAGTCCTACACTTCCTCCCGTACAAAGCTTCATAAGGTGCCATTTGAATACTTGCCTGATAACTATTATTATAGGCAAACTCCACCAAAGGCAAATGTTTCTCCCAAGAACCCTGAAACTCAATCACGCAGCACCTCAACATATCCTCCAACACCTGGATAACACGCTTAGACTGTCCATCCGACTGCGGATGATAAGATGTACTGAAATTCAGCCGTGTACCCAAAGCCTGATGCAAACTCTGCCAGAAACGCGATGTAAACCTCGGATCTCTATCCAACACAATCGACTTTGGCACACCATGCAGCCGCACAATCTCAGCAATGTACAGCTCCGCAAGCTTATCCAAAGTGTACGTAGTATGCACAGGCAAGAAATGCGCACACTTCGTCAGGCGATCCACAATCACCCACACCGAATTCTTCTTCGACGGCGACAAAGGCAAACCAGACACGAAGTCCATGGTAATCCTCTCCCACTTCCACTCAGGAATCCTCAACGATTGCAACAACCCTGAAGGAAACTGATGCTCAACCTTAACTCGCCGACATACCATGCACTTGCTTACAAACTCAGCAACATCTTTCTTTAAACCCACCCAATAGTACTCATCACGAAGATCACGGTACATCTTAGTACTACCAGGGTGCATAGCAAAAGGACTACTATGAGCTTCAGTCAGAATAGCACGCCTCAACTCAGCATCATTGGGCACCACTATCCGACTTCCAAAGCATAAAACTCCATCATCATTAAAGCAGAAATCCGATGGCCTATCCTCTGCAATATCCTGAACATGTGGCACCAATGAATCATCCAACAACTGCTTTTCCTTAATCAACTGAATCAAGGATGGTTTCACTTGCAACTCAGCCACAAGACCACCATCACGCGAAATGCTCAAACTGGCAAACATAGCCCTCAACTCCACTGCTACCTTCCTACTCAAGGCATCCGCTACAACATTAGCTTTACCCGGATGGTACTCGATCGTCAAATCGTAATCCTTAAGCAACTCCACCCAACGTCGTTGCCTAAGATTCAACTCTTTCTGAGATATCAGATACTTCAAACTCTTGTGGTCCGTGTACACAGTACACTTCTCACCATACAGGTAATGTCTCCAAATTTTCAAAGCGAAAACCACCGCAGCTAACTCAATGTCATGCGTAGGATAATTGCACTCATGCACCTTCAACTGACGCGATGCATAAGCCACCACCTTACCCTCTTGCATCAACACACATCCCAAACCAACGTAGGACACGTCACTATACACCACAAACTCTTTCCCTGATTCAGGTTGAACCAAGATAGGAGCCTGCGTCAAAGCTGCCTTAAGCTTCTCAAAAGCCTGTTGTCTCGCTTCCGTCCACTCATACTTAACATCCTTCTGCAACAACTTCGTCAAAGGTGCAGCAATCTTTGAAAACCCATCCACGAACCTCCGATAGTACCCCGCCAAACCAAGGAAACTACGAACTTCATGAACAGACTTAGGAGGCTTCCAATTCATCACTGCCTCAATCTTCTGAGGATCAACACGAATTCCTTCAGCAGAGACCACATGACTAAGAAACACAACTTCTCTAAGCCAGAACTCACACTTGCTCAGCTTGGCATAAAGCTGATTCTCCAACAAAGCCTGCAACACAATTCTCAAATGCCCCTCATGCTCTTCCTCAGTACGAGAGTACACGAGAATATCATCAATGAACACCACAACAAATTTATCCAAGTATTCATGGAACACTCTATTCATCATGTCCATGAAAGCTGCAAGAGCATTCGTCAAACCAAACGGCATCACAAGAAACTCATAATGCCCATACCTCGTTCTGAAGGCTGTCTTTGGCACATCCACATCCTTCACCTTCAGCTGATAATACCCTGACCTTAAGTCAATTTTAGAGAACACAGCTGCTCCCCGAAATTGATCAAAAAGATCATTAATTCTCGGCAATGGATACCGATTCTTGATAGTCAACTTGTTAAGCTGACGATAATCAATGCACATTCTCATAGTGCCATCCTTTTTCTTCACAAACAACACCGGTGCACCCCAAGGTGACACACTCCGCCGAATGAAACCACGATCAAGCAACTCCTGAAGTTGCGTCTTCAGCTCTTTCAACTCTTTAGGTGCCATTCGATAAGGAGTAATGGACACTGGAGTTGTGTTTTCATACAGCTCAATTCCAAACTCCACTTCGCGATTAGGAGGCAATCCAGGCAACTCCTCCGGAAACACACCAGGAAACTCTCGCACAATCTTGATATCTTGCACACGCAACTCTTTAGAGCTAGGATTCATCACAAAGGCTAGGTAGGCTTCTTGCCTCAGCATCCGGCTCGCTTCCAAAGTAGACACCACATTGGCAAGAAACTTCACATTCTCACCCACCACCACCACCTCATAATCATCCGCAAGCTTCAACGAAACTCGCTTATTCTCAAAATCCACTACAACTCGATGCTCAACAAGCCAATCCATACCAAGGATTACATCAAAACCATAGAAAGGCAATTCCATAAGATCAACATGAAAAACATGGTCTTGCACAACCAAGGGACATCTTCTATAAAGCTTTCGAGTTACAACAGTCTCGCCAAAAGAACTAGTTACACGCATACCAACATCCAAAGACTCAACAGGCAAACCAAGCAATTGAGCATGCTCACGCAATATGTATGAGTGTGTAGATCCAGAATCAATCAAGGAAAGTAATGACAAGGATTGCAAAGTAAAAGTACCTGCGATCACATCCGTGTCATTCCTCCCCTCCCTCTGAGCATACACTCTGGCCTGGCCACCACCCTCAGGCTGAACAGCCACCACATGAGCCACATTCCTTCCACCATCCTCTCTATGCTGGAAATTACCATGGCCGTGCCCACGACCTCTCTGTGGTGCAACAACTCCAGGAGCACGTCCCTGACCACCACCGGCCAAGAGAGGACACTCTCTCTTCAGGTGATCCGCCGAACCACAGTTCCAACATGAATTACCGGTCACCACAACAGGAGCCTGTACCTCCCTCGCTGCTCGAGGACAATCACGCCTCAGATGACCACGCGATCCACATGCCCAACATGTGTTCTGATAAGCTCTCGCCCTGTCTCCCTGGACAGGCGCACCTTGCCCCCCACCACCACGCCTAGCTGAAGACTGATACTTCCGATCACGTCCTCTCTTGTTCCGTCCGCCACCGGAACTATACTCAGCAACTCGCTTGCCCGCACTAGGACCAGCTCCTCTAGAAGATAAACTCAAATTCAACTCAATGTCTTTTGCTCTACCAACCAGCACATCAAAGTCAGTGTACTCAACAGCCAGCATATAGGTCTTTACATCCGTCACCAAACCATAACGGAAACGTTCACACCTCTCCCGCTCATCAGGGATAAGCTCAGGTGCGTACTGACTGAGTCGGACAAACTGAACCTCGTACTCAGCCACTGACATGCTCCCTTGAGTAAGAGACATGAATTCCCTTTTCTTTTCATCTAGGTACCGCACACCCAGATACCTCCTCTTGAATGCGTTCATAAAGAACATCCAAGTCACATCAGCATCCTCCATTCCGGAGATAGCGGTTGTCCACCAGGTATACGCATCGTCATGCAACAATGATATTACACAGCCCAGCTTCTGCACTTCATTGTAGTTCATTTGTCAAAAAATTCTCTTGGTACTTTCCAACCAAGACTCGGAACCCTCAGCAGACAAACCCCTGAACTCAGTCCCTCCTAGACTGCGCAAGCGTTCCAGAGGTAGTCTAACATTAGCATATCCCTGATGCCCAGCTCCATGAGCTCCAGCTACCGCCGCCTGAAAGGCTCCAGCAATAGCTTGAATCAGCACTGTCATGTCAAGAGCAGCTTGCCCCTGCCCAGCTTCAGGTCCAGCGACCCCAGCACCAGCACCAGCACCAACTCCCTCACCCCCAGCACCACCACCACCGGGTGGAGGAGGTAAATCCACTACATTTTCTGCATTCTCTTCGTTCTCATTTTTAGCCATAGCTCGCGTATTAATCCTCGTCTCTCTACGAGGTCCCATTCACTATACAATGCAATCACAAATGCAATAAACATAGTCAGGCTCAGCAAGGTAAGCAATCCAAGTACTCAAGCTCATTTCCAATTAAAACAAATCATTTCATTAGCTTTGATATGGCAATGGGTCCCTCTAACATGCTTCACCACAACATACACCACAATTGCAACATTTTTACCATTCATACATCATACTTTCACTCAACAAGTATACAAGCAATCATACACATATCACCCACATAACCATTCCCAAATACTCGAGAACTCAGCTCTGATACCACCAAATGTAACCCCCTTAGCCCGGCCTAGACGGTTGACCCGAACTACGAAGATTACACGGGGAAAACCAAAGTCAACCCGAAAGTCAACCTTAATTAACGACCTTTTTTTTCTTTTTAACTTTTTCTAAATGCATATTAACCTTAGGTGTACTCTTGAGATAAGCATACTCAAAAATCACAGCAATCGGAAAACAATTAAGGACTCAATTGCACAACATACGAATTTAGGGACCAATTTGTAAATTCTGAAAATTAAGAAGACTTTTCCAATTTTTAAGTTACCATTATGAAATTAATCATGTTTCATGCTTCTCTGCCAAATCTCATCTCAAACGGACCTCTCAAACTCAATCAATTGCACATACAAAAATCAGGACTAAAACGTAAAGCTTGCAAACCTCAAAACCATTCAAATCAGTGCCCAACGGTCAAGTGTTCCGAAACGGGTCTAGGCCGTTCAGAAACACCCCTTGGCAGTAGCCAAAGTGTTTCGAAACACCTCAGCCCGTTTCGAAACACCCAGGCCAAAATATGCACCTGTTTCGAAACAGGCAAGGGTGTTTCGAAACACCCTGCCCAAAAACAGCAGAAAAGTCTGTTTTACACTCTTTCGACCCACCAAACACGCTCATATGACCTCCACATCATGCCAACAAGTCATCAAACAATTAAGGAACATATTTACATCATCAAAGCTCAATCATAGCATCGTTTAGGAAAATCACCAGTCTAAAGGCATGCATCCTATAATGAAAAGCAAGCAATCATCAAATCCCCAAAACAAATACCAAATGGCCATTTACATGTTTCAAACATCATCATAGGCATTAAACCAAACTTAGGGAGTCCACAACATCTCCCAAAAACTCAATCTAGGTTCCCATTACCAAATACCAAAAGCCAATAGTGTTGTGAAAATAGTCACAATACATGAGCTTAGACTTTCACTTGGATCCTTGACCTCCTTGCTGCCCTTTAAGCACTTCAATGCTCTGCATTATTGGTTCAAGAAAGAGAGAGCGTAAGCACACATGCTTAGTGAGAAATTCTCTAATGAAACAACACAATAATGCACTTTGTAAAAACACCTTTCTAAGGCCTTTAATTTCAAATCAACATTTATCATGCATCCATGCATACAAATCAAGCATCTCATGCTTCAATACATCAACATGTCATATTGGCTTTCAAGTGATAATCCATAACCATTTTCAACTCAAAACACAATCGGATACGCGGATTACAAGCGTTGTCCCATACGCTCCATACACACTACCAACACACAAGGTGGAGTTTACCGGTACAATCACAACCCCTCAACACCTGTGATGGAGTTTAACGGTACAATCACAACCCCCTCCACATCACTCATTGGTAGTTGTATAACATCACTAACGAGAACACAGGACACACAACACAAGATCCTCACATGGCATTTTAACCACCATTATGATCTTAGACATCTCGTTAGTGTTCTTGGATGGAGTTTACGGTACAATCACAACCCCCTCAACATCCAAGGCGACTTTATTCACGGTGCACCCAATCCTATAGCCGGCTAACTATATCCGATTCAAGTACTTTTAAACCAACACATCACTTGCCAATATACATCATTTACCATCATCAATCCACTATTTTTAAGCATTAAACAAAGCCATTACATAATCATGCATTACCATGCATCAAACCACATTTATCAATGTCCAAAACAAGGATCTCTTACCTTGAGCATCCCTCAACACATGGCTTACAAAACCAGCATTAAACATGCTAAAATATGCTTTCAAAATAGAATTTAAACATGCAAAATAAACACATTGCATTCAACCATCTCATGGTTCATCAAAAAGAGAGTTTCTTCGAAAAACTTACTCTTGAGCTTAGCTAAGTTGTTTAGACTTAAACTAAGCTCCCATAACCTTCCAAGAATGGTTTCAAAGCTGAAAACCAAACTGCACTCACCAATTCCGTTTCGCAAGCTTGCCGAAACGCCGATCAAGCCTCCAGATCAACACCACAAGGATCCGATGATGTCTCCCCTGTTTTAAACACATCAAAGCAGTGAATTAATGCATCATCATGCATTAAAATCTTCAACCACAACACCTAAGCTCGCTGCTCTCATCAAAACTCATATTTCGGCTACCAAACACAACCGAAATCACATCCAAACACCTCTACAACATTACCCAGCCAAGATCCATCAAATCCAATCATTCTTAAACATCAATTAACATCCAAAAAGGACCTAATCACGTCCTTATACCTCCAGCTAAAGCAGAACATCAAAATCACCCCAAAACCCACCATTTTCTCAAGTAAAAACTTAGGAAAATCAACCTATTTGGGATTGCATTGATTAAACCTCAATTACACATCATTTAGACATCCAAAATACATCAAAAAGACATCTCAAAACAGAGCCCAATCATCTATTACGAATTTCTTCAAAATTAAATCCAAATCTTGCATTTTAAGCCAAAATCAAGAACACAACATTAAAACCTTTTATAAAACTCAATTTAAGGATTGAGAACTTGGGAATTTCAGTAAAGAACTGAGTATTTAGAGGAGAAGGACGTTCATACCTCTAAATGTGAGTTTCTCCTTGTTTAGAGCCAAAATCCTTGAAAATTCAATAAGCAAATGATGAGGATTTGGTGTAGAAATGATTAGAAATCATTTGGAGATTGAAATCTCAACTTTAGGTGTGAAAAGCAAAGGAAAAGTGGCTGTGGAAATGTGTTTGGCTGAGGGAAAATTGAGAGAAAATGAAATGGGAAAACTTTGGCAAAAGTTAGTTATGAAACTAAAATATCTATTTTCCCTCTTTTCTTTTTATTAAATAACATTAAATGAGTCTTTAAAATTTAAGAAAAATCTGGAGAAACTCTCCCTTGGGTAAATTAGCTCCTTAAAGATTCAAAGTTTCAGTCCTTTTAAAACAGTCACCAACTTTTCAAAAATTACATTTTAGTCACTAACTTGAAATGTCATATTTCCAAACCCCATTTTGTAAAATTGATTTCACAACTCTCTTATATATAATAAAAGAGGATTTTTAGATATTTTTTTCCATATTTTTAATGCATCCCGAACTAGGCTTTCCCTAAAAACCACCTTTATATTCGAACCGTAATTTAAACCGGTCCGGTTCAGACCCTAAACTTCCAAGCCCAAAATTAAGGTGTTACAAAGACTAAATCTCTGAGTAGATGTCTTTTAATTCACCCTATCTTCTTGCTTTGACTTTTTCCTCAAACTTTGGGCAAGGCTGTCCTTGTACTTTTGGGCTCCGACAGGTATGCAAGTGGTCCTAAAAAATCAGGCTTTAAATGCTCTATCGATCGAACTCCACTTTGCATTTTCCATCACCATAGTCTTCACTGTCGCTTCTTCGGCCACGGCAAATGTCACGACAGTGTTGAAGTAGGCCGTCTTCTGCAATCCTTCACTCCAGCTCTGCTGTTATCTTTTATTCCTCTACTGCCCTGGATACTGCCACGGCAGGTATCTGCAAGAACAGACCAAAATCAGCAGTATCTGTGCAATATTTTCCATTTGTGATGTTTATGCAAAATCTATCTTAAAATGCAACTAAACATGCTTGAGTGCATCAATAATATGATTAAATGAGGGTTAAAATATAGAACTTTTATGCACTCAACACACCCCAAACTCAAGTTATTGCTTGTCCTCAAGCAAATGCAACCTAACTAAGAATGAAACTTTTTTTGTTTTGGCTTAACTCAGTGAACAATTATTACCCACAACACCTTCACCATCAAGATCAATATTCTTTTGAATGTTTATGGATTTAATTGGAGCAATACTATAATTCTTGTGTGAGTGTGTTCATGCTTTGTGAACAAATATGAGCGTAGACTCTTTAACAACAATAATAGATACTTTACTTACTTGAGTTTTCCTTTGAGATTATCTTTAACTAGAGCCAATTTCGGGAACCTCTAGCTTGATTTCTAAAGTTTTTTCTATTTTTACTAGAGCCGGTTTTTGGGCACCTCTAGTTTCTATTTCCTAGAGCCAGTGTTAGGCACCTCTAGGAGTACTTCTAGTTTAATATCGTAGAGCCAGTGTTAGGCACCTCTAGGAGTAAACTAATTCTAAGTTTTCTTTCTAACTCAAGTATTTAAGCTTCCTATTCTAAGTTGCTAACAGAGTCTTAACAGTATATAAGTCACAAAGTTGTTTTTAAGAGTTCAAAACTATATCAAGGCTCTAAATACTTTCTCAAACACTCTAAAGATACTGTCACGATAGAGAATGCTGCGGCAGGTAAAAACAGTTCAAAGACTTAAGCCAAATATATATTTTCTTTTTTTTGACACAAAAAATGACACAAATTAAGATAAGTTCATTAATAATAATTAAGAGGAATGCCTACCCCCAAACTCGAGGGTTGCATTGTCCTCAATGCATGATACATAATAGAAAAATAAAAACATCACAAAATAGAAATTAAAACACGGACGACATTAAAGTAAAAAGACTTAAGTTGAGGAGCTGTCATCACTGCTACTGTCGATGCAGAGCTGTCGTCGGGCAGTTGCTTTTATGGTAGAGGCTGGCTTTGGAGTTGGAGAGGGTGAGACTACCTTCTTCTTTGCCTTTCGAGGTGGCTGGACTCTAGTGGGTGAAATTTTTGGTGCCTTGTCCAGGACCTCGAGCTCATTGTCACTGTTGCTGTGGCTGCCGCCTGCTCTGTTGCAGCAGGGTCCCTCAACGTCAATGTCAAGATTTTTCTTCTTCATCTGAGGGAAATCCTTTACTATCTCCTGAACGACAGAGGGTTCAGATTCATCCTGCCAGACTGAGGGGGAGGAGAAACCTTCGAAATATATTGGGTCTATTTCTGGCAGTGGCTCATTTCATTTGGTTCCTCGAGGGGTGGCAGATCGTCTGTCGCCATCTCTGGCCGTGGCAGAGGGTGAAGCAGAGGCAGCTGTCGGTGTGGGCGTCTTAGGGCTGGCAGTAGGTGTAGGGGCAGAGAGAAAGGTTTCTGGAAAAGAGGGAAACTGCACGTTTGGATAATTTAACTCAACTTTAATAAAGTTTACCGTTGCAGTGGTGAAGTCCCTCATGTACTCCATGAATCCCAGCTGTCGTGCCTCCATCTTTTTCAGCAGTTGAATTATTTGGTTGGAGGAGGTGGCTTCTGGTTGTGCAGGTTTTGTCAGCTCAGGCTCTGCCGCGACAGGTTCTGTGGAATCTGGTTCTGTTGTCGGTTCTGTCGCGGCAGAGGGATCAACATACGTCATTGGGGTGGCTGCCTTCAGTTCCATCAAGCTGTAGATGTTCTGCTGCGTCCACCCCTTACCCTGGATCTTCATGTCTTTATCAATTTCGGGCACATTGTTGGCTCGGCAGAGGGATGTGATTAGGTAGGGGAAGAAGAGGGGGCCCATTACTCTTAATGCACACTTATGGATGCATCGAGGATGTATTTACCAATGTTGATCTGCCACTCGTTAATGATAGAGTGTACAAGGGCAAGCCTCTGTCGGCCCGCTATTGTGTTGTGCGATGTTGGCATGAGACGCTTCTTTACAAAATGGTTCCAAAGCTTTGCAGCAGGTGTGAGTTGGGTTCTTCGCACCGTCCATCTATGTTTTGGATCATCGTTCCAGTTGGTGCCATCTTCAGTCAGGTCTGCCATGATGCCGTCATAGTCTGTCGGTGACAGATTGCTGATAAACCTGTTGTGTGCATCCTCTTTTCTGCCTACATATATGCCATAGAGTGTATTGATGTAGGCTGGCTCGAGAGAGATTTCCTTACCCCTAACAGTGATTGTCGTGGCATCCTTGGATGTGAAGGCAACATAAAATTCGCGGACAAGTGTAACGTTCATCTCTTCTGGTTGTGTCGCGAACATCTGCCACTTTAATGCAATAATCCGTTTGGCAATGAACCCTTCTAGCCCTAGATCTTCTGTCTTCTTTGTGTAGGTGAAGCCTCTTTCCTCCCACATCTCTCGTTTTTGAAAATAATCATAGTATCTTTTCTCTGAATTTGCCGAGGCGAACCTTCTATGAATTCTGCTGTGGCTAGGGGTGGACACTGCCGCGGCAGATGTGGAGGCAACACTTCTTCTGGTCGATCTCGTCGTCATTGTAAGGAACTGTAGAAATAAAAGAAAATACTTGAAAAGCAAAAATGCTCGGAAACAAAGTAGAGAGAAAAGAATGAGGTGAAAAATGAAATGGTGGTGGTGGTTTATATAGAACGGGGTTCTGCCCGTTGAAGCCGTAACGGGTGGCATGAAAAACGGAGCCAGTTGTCACGCGGTTTCCTGACGTGTCTGTTACGCGTTTCCGTGTCTACTACGCATCTGTTACGCATTTTCGTGTCTGTCGCGACAGCTTCGTGATAGGCTGTATTTTGCGCGTCTACCGCGACAGCTGGTGACCGGATGTCACGACAGCCTTGTTGCCATTAGGCTTCTTGGGCTGTTGTGAGTGTGGTGGGCTGGTTCATTCTTTCTCCTTACTCTGCTTCTTTTATTTACCTGAAAATTAAAATAAACAAATATAAAATTCTTATTTCCTAAAGTAATAAAAATAAAATAAAATAAAATAAAATAAAATAAAACTAAGTTAAATTAGGGGTTCCTTGAGTGGCATCTCCTAAAGTAACTACTTCCTGCTATCTTGGGGCTTCAGTTCCCTGATAATGCTTTAGCCTTTGTCCATTCACTTTGAATTGGTGCCCGTCCTTGATTGATCTGATTGTGATGGCACCATGAGGAAAAACCTAGACTACTTGGAAGGGTCCAGACCACCTAGACTTTAGCTTTCCTGGGAAAAGCTTCAACCTAGAGTTGAATAACAACACCTTCTGCCCTGGGCTAAACTGTCGTGGCAGCAGTTTTCTGTTGTGCCACTTCTTTGTTTTGTCTTTATAAATTCTGGCGTTGTCATAGGCCATGCTCGAATTTCTTCAATTTCATGCAAGCCCATCAGCCTTTTCTGCCCTGCTTTGTTCCAGTCCATGTTAACTGTCTTGATAGCCCAATATGCCTTATGTTCTATCCCGACAGGTTGGTGGCATGTTTTTCCGTAGATGAGTTGGTAGGGTGACATTCTCAACGGTGTCTTAAATGCAGTTCTGTAAGCCCATAATGCATCATTCATGTGAAGAGACCAATCCTTTCTAGTTGGTTTAACCATTTTTTCCAGGATGTTCTTCACTTCTCTGTTTGAGATTTCAACATGCCCATTGGTTTGAGGGTTATATGCTGTTGCGATCTTGTGCTTAACTCCATACTTCTTTAGCGCACTAGAAATTACCCTGTTGTCAAAGTGCCTACCCTCATCACTAATGATCGCCCTTGGGATGCCAAACCTTGTGAATATATGTTTGTGGAGAAATATTTGCACGGTCTTGGCATCATTCTTTTACGTGGCAATAGCCTCTACCCACTTGGACACGTAGTCCACTGCCAACAGTATGTACAAATTCCCACAAGAGGCTGGGAATGGTCCCATGAAGTCGATTCCCCAAACATCGAAAATTTCGACTTCGAGAATGTTCTACAGTGGCATCTCATGCCTTCTAGAGATGTTTCCAGTCCTTTGGCATTTGTCACAATGCTTGTAAAGGGCTTGTGCATCCTTGAACAGTGTAGGCCAAAAGAAACCAGATTGTAGAACTTCGGTAGTAGTTTTGTTTCCTCCAAAGTGTCCTCCATAAGGAGCAGCATGGCAGTGGTGGAGTACTTCTTCCTGTGGTATGCATCTCCTGATGATCTGATCTGCACAGTGCTTAAATAGAAGAGGTTCGTCCCAATAATAATGTTTTGCATCATTTTGGAACCTCTTCCTTGCTTGGTAATTAAGTTCAAGAGGCAATAAACCACTCACAATGTAATTTACTATGTCAGCATACCAAGGGATTTCAGGAAGCTTACCTTCCGCCATGGATGTCGCAGCAATGCTGGTGGCAGTGAATAACTGCTCGTCTGGGAAGGTCTCCTGTATGTTAATCTTGTCTTTAGCTTGGTCCTTTCCCATCTCCAGTCTTGACAAGTGATCTGCTACTTGGTTTTCTGTTCCTTTCTTGTCCTTGATGTCTATATCGAATTCTTGCAATAGCAGAATCCAACGTATCAGCCGTGATTTTGCATCCTTCTTGGTGAACAGATATTTTAGTGCTGAATGATCCGTATGGACCACCACTTTTGTTCCAAGTATGTATGGTCGGAACTTGTCAAAAGCGAACACCACCGCTAGCAACTCCTTCTCTGTTGTGGTGTAGTTTATCTGGGCATCATTGAAGGTTTTGCTTGCATAATACATAACGTGGAAGAGTTTCTCCTTCCGCTGCTCTAGTGCTGCCCCGACAGCATAGTCATTGGCGTCACACATTATCTTGAACGGTAAACTCTAGTCCGGTGGCTGTACTATTGGGGCTATTACCAGCTTCTCCTTCAGCGTCTTGAATGCTTCAGTACATTCAGTATTGAAGTCAAAAGCTCTATTCTGTTCCAACAAGAGACACATGGGTTTAGTAATTTTAGAAAAATTGGCAATAAATCTACGATAAAACCCTGTGTGTCCCAAGAAACTTCTAATGCCCTTGACTGTGGTAGGTGGCGGCAATTTTTCGATAACTTCGATTTTTGCTCTGTCCACTTATATGTCGCGGCAGGAGACCTTGTGTCCTAGCACTATGCCCTCATCCACCATAAAGTGGCATTTCTCCCAGTTCAATACAAGGTTTGCCTCCTCACATCTTTCAAGCACCTTCTTTAAATTTCCTAGGCAATCGTTGAAACTGTCTCCAAAGACGGAAAAGTCATCCATGAAGATCTCTAGGAAATCTTCCACTATATCCGAGAATATCGCCATCATACACAGCTAGAAAGTTGCCGGTGCATTGCATAGTCCAAATGGCATTCTTCGGAAGGCGTACGTTCCGTGGCATGTGAAGGTTGTTTTCTCCTGGTCCTCTAGTGCAATTGCAATTTGATTGTAACCTGAGTAACCATCAAGGAAACAATAATAAGGCTTCCCAGCTAATCTATCTAACATTTGATCAATAAAGTGTAAGGGAAGTGGTCCTTCCGAGTAGCTTTATTAAGCTTCTGGTAGTCCATAGTCCATACAAACCCTCCAACCGGTCACAGTCCTGGTTGGGATTAGCTCGTTGTCCTTGTTGGTTACCACAATTATGCCTCCCTTCTTGGGTACGCATTGCACCAGGCTCACCCACTTACTATCCGAGATGGCGTAGATAATTCCAGCATCAAGCCACTTGATGATCCCTTTTCGTACCACCTCTCGCATAGCTTCGTTTAGTCTTCTCTGGGCATCAATTATCGGCTTATGGTCATCCTCCAAGAGGATTTTATGCATACAAATTGCCGGACTGATGCCTTGGATGTCGAAAATGGTCAATCCAATCGCCTTCTTATGCTGTTGTAGCATCCTGATCAGCTGTTGTTTTTGTTCATGCATCAACTTAGAAGAGATGATTACGAGCAACGTATCATGAAGACCAAGAAAAACATATTTGAGCTGCCCTGGCAGGGGTTTAAGATCTAAGGCAGGTGGCTGATCTATGGAAGGCTTTTGAATCACGTGTTCATTAGAGGTGTAGTTCAATGGTTCAAAGAACTTACCTGGACGCGTGCCTATCCAATTTACCTCCTCAGGACCTTCAGTATCAGATGTATTATTGTCTAAGGAGTCACTGTCGTCAATGTTGTCATGGCAGTCTTCTAGGTGACTGTGGTGATAGTGACTAAGTTGTCTGTCGTGACAACTTGTTCTGATGCAGGGTTGGTCTAAAATTACTTCTGTTATTGCCTTACATTCTTCCTCTGCATCAGCTTGTTTTATGGCTTGGAGAACATTGAGCTTTATCTCCTGGTCATTGACTCTCATAGTCAGTTTTCCCTTCTCTACATCGATCACTGTTCTACCTGTGGCTAGGAAGGGTTGCCCTAGGATGATCGGTGCATTCTCATCTGCTTCACAGTCTAAAACAAGAAAGTCAGCAGGGAATATAAATTTATCCACTCTTACCAGAATATCTTCAATCTTTCCTTTCGGTTATACGTAAGAGCGATCTGCCAATTGCAGCATGACTGTTGTGGGTCTTGCTTGTCCAATACCTAGCTTCTGAAAAACAGATTTGTGCATTAGATTAATACTAGCACCAAGATCACAAAGTGCCTTACCCACAAACTTATCACCAATTATGTAGGGTATGATGAAACTCCCAGGATCCTTCTTCTTTGGGGGTGGATGCTTATGAAGGATTGCCATGCATCCTTCCGTCATCATTACAGTTTCAAATTCCCCTAATATGGATTTCCTGGACATTGCATCTTTTAGGAATTTTGCATAACCGGGCATCTGCTTAATGGCCTCCAACAACGGTATGTTGATGTGTACTTGCTTAAAAACATCATAGATTTTCTTAAGCTGATACTCCTGTTTCTGTTTTTTCAACCGTTGTGGAAAAAGGGGTGAAGGACGACAGTCTTCAAGGCGTCCTTCACATGGGAATCGGATTTGAGGAGGCTCACAATCTTCAGCTTCTTGTGTCTGCTCCTCTACTTCTTCTACTGTCGTGGCAAGGGTGGCGACAGCATGCTGTTTCTCTTCTGTCGGGGTAGTGTTTTCGGCAGGTGTCTGTAGGGTCCATTCCTTATTAGGTGCTTCTTTTATTTTTGGCCCTTGTAGCTGTTTCCCACTCCTCGTTGTTATAGCCTTACACTGCTCATGTGTGGGTTTTCTAGTGACCTCAGTATCACTAGGGAATCCTCCATTTTGCCTTGTGTTGATGAACTGTGAAACCTGACCCATCTGTGTCTCTAGAGATTTTAAGGTAGCTTCATGGTTTGTCATTCTTATCTCTGTCTTATCCATGAAGGTTTCAGTTTTCTTGACAAAATGGTCCATGTTGGCCATATATGCTCCAGTCTGAGACATGAAGGTTGCTAGGGTCTGTTCCAATATGCTTGTTGTGGCTGCCGGCTTTTGTTGTGGCTGCTGCTGTGGTTGCTGTCGTGACAGAATTCTGGGACCTCCATGGTTCTGGTTATTCTGGACTGGAGGATTCAATGCATTGTTTGGGTTGCTTCAGGAAAATTTGGGGTCCTTCCTCCATTTCGGGTTGTAGTTGTTGGAATCATAGCTTCTTTTTTTGTTGTAATTTCCAACATACATTCCCTCTTCTAGCTGTAAGGGACACTCATATGTACTGTGGTTTTCGCTGCAAGTTTCACACACCTCCTCGGCAGAAAATACATCCTTAGATTCCTTTCGCTGCAGGTTTTCAACTACCTTGGTGAGGTATGCAATTTGAGTTTTTACCGAGTTGTCAGATTCGTATTCCTTGACAGATACTCCTCGTCTTCCTCCTCTTCGAGCTGTGGGGAACTATTCATCGTTCTTTGCTAACTTTTTAAACACCAACATTGCATTCTCTGGTTTCTTGTCTAGTAACAAGTTGTTTGCTGCTGAGTCTATCCTCATCTGAGTGTGTGCATTGGCAGCATTGTAGAATTTGACGACCTAATTCCATACACGGAATCCATGCGTCGGGAAGTTTCGTAAGAGAGTTGTGAAGCAGTCCCACGCCTCGTACATTGGTTCGTCATCCTCCTGTTGAAAAGTAGCAATCTTGTTACGCAATCTTTCAGTTAAAACAGAGGGATTAAAACGAGAGAGAAATTAATGACAGAGATCCGCCCAAGTTCTTATTGAACCCGTCGTTAACTTGTTCCACCATGTTTTCACTCTATCCCTCAATGAATGAGGAAATAGTCGGAGTCTCAGTACTTTCGGGCTTATTCCTGGTTGTCTGAATGATCCACAGATCTCCTAGAAGGTTTTTAGATGTTCACGTGCATCCTCTGTAGCAAAACCACGAAATTGTCCTGCAGAGTTTATCATGCTGAACATTACAGGTTTTAGTTCGAAGTGTTCAGCTTCCACATCTGGCAGCGTAGTTTGCAGCTCAACGCGATCATTGTCTATATACTCCCGGCATTTCTGTCGTACTGCTGGGGCAACAAGAGGTTGCCGATTGTTTTGGGCATCAATAGGAGGATCATCATCAACCCTGAGGTTGTTGTTGTTGTTGTTGTTATCTGCCCCATTGCGTTGTCTTTCGTTCACCATTTCTTCGAGTCTTTCCTCGAGATAGTTGTTTCTTTCTATCAAGAGTCGGGCTTGGTTCCTGAGATGGTATGTCCGATCGATTTCTGGGTTTAATTCGTACTCAGGTTCTTTACCACATCTCGATCTGCGCATAAGCAATAGAAGAACCTTGTGAAAAGAACGGGGAAAATAAAACAACTAAAAATAGAAAAGAAATAAAAACAAAAATAAAAGGGTGCAATAATTAAAGGTAAAGGTATGTTTCCAGTCCCCAGAAACGGCGCCAAAAACTTGTTGCGTGTAAAAGAGTCTATCGCAATTAGGTGCAAGTATACACGTCGCAAGTAATAAAGTGATACGAAGTATCAGATATTGTCTCCACAGGGACTAGAAATACTTCTATCCTTAAATCTCTGCACAAGAAAAGAAATAAGTTTAATAAAGGGTTTTTAGTAATCTTGAGAAGAACTAAAGTAAAAGAGGAATTCAGATTTATAGAATAAGCTGGTATTGATTTGCTTAGTAGTGCAGGTATTGCACTTTTCAAAGGTTTTTGTTGCGTCTATCGTCGGATCTATCACGTCAGCACCTGTCGCAATAGTGGTATGTTAATGTCGCGACAACGAGCACTAACTATGTACTTCAAGTTCAGCAAGAATCCCTGTTGTGACTCGTTTTATCCCTAGGTCCAAGTTCTGTCGATGAACATGTCTTAGATGATACCTCTCGGCGTGAATCGAAGGATGAACACCGATGTTTGTGAATTCTTCCTTAGCTGTTTGACCTTGTACCTATCCCTAGGCCAAGATGGTTTAACCATAAACTAGAAAACTCGTATTTACTCTTTTCGTATACTTAACTCTTCCGATATTAAGTAAATAGATAACCTCACAATGCTCTCCCGAAACTCTTATGAGATGTTGAAACCAGAGTAAATAAACTTGAAGATTTTATTAATTGAACAGAAAAATCATAAGGAGCAGTACAATCCTTACAACTACTTTACAAGATCAACCCTTAGCCCTAGCGGAAGTTTAGAACATGATGGAGAGAGAAAAATGGCTAGGGTTTTGGGGGAAGACAACTAGGAGCTTGATATCCTTTGCCTTGTCGAATTACAATCATATATATAGGCCTTGGACTTGAGTTTTCTTAATGACCAAGAATACTAGTTTGAATTAAAGTACAACTCTATTAAAGACTAAATCTCTGAGTAGATGTCTTTTAATTCGCCCTATCTTCTTGCTTTGACTTTTCCCTCAAACTTTGGGCAAGACCGTCCTTGTGCTTCTGGGCTCCGATAGGTATGCAAGTGGTCCTAAAAAATCAGGCTTTAAATGCTCTATCGATCGAACTCCACTTCGCATTTTCCATCACCATAGTCTTCACTATCGCCTCTTCTGCCACAACAGATGTCACGACAGTGTTGAAGTAGGCCGTCTCCTGCAATCCTTCACTCCAACTCTGATGTTATCTTCTGTTCCTCTGCTGCCCTGGATACTGCCACGACAGGTATATACAAGAACAGACCAAAATCAGTAGTATCTGTGCTATATTTTCCATTTGTGATGTGCAAAATCTATCTTAAAATGCAACTAAACATGCTTGAGTGCATCAATAATATGAGTAAATAAGGGTTAAAATATAGAACTTTTATGCACTCAACAGAGACCTCGACCACCTAGGCAAAGGCGACCAATGAATCAAGATCAAGTTGATGATAACCTTAGCAACATTTGAAAGACCATTATGCCTTTCCAAGGAAAATTTGATCCAGAGGCATATCTAGAATGGGAAAAGAATGTGGAACTTGTTTTCGAGTGCCACAATTATTCCAAGGCCAAGAAGGTAAGACTCACCACTATTGAATTTTCTGATTATGCCATTATTTGGTGGGACAAATTAATCTCTAGTAGGAGACGAAATGGCGAGCCTCCAATTGAGACTTGGAACGAAATGAAGGCCACCGTGCGAAGGAGATTTATCCCAGAACATTACCACCGCGACTTGTTCCAAAGACTCTAAAATCTTAAACAAGACAATCAGAGTGTTGAAGACTATCATAAAGAAAAGGAGATTTCCATGATCTGAGCCGACGTAAATGAAGATCGTGAAGCTACCATGGCTAGATTTTTAGTTGATCTTAACCAAGACATCGCTGAAAAGTGGAGCTCAATCATTATCTCGAGATAGAAGAGGTGGTGCATATGGCAATTAAAGTGGAACAACGACTCAAGAGAAAAGGTACAACCCGTTCTTCTTCTACTTCTTTCTCATCTTCGAAGAAGGGACAAGGTGCCTACAAAAAGGAATCCACTTTCTGAGGCAAAGACGTTGGAACATTAAAACCCAACAAGACGGTAGAGGTCCAATATATAGACAAAGGAAAAAGCGAGGCCATATCCAACCGAACCCACGACATTCGGTGTTTCAAGTGTCCCGGGAGGGGGCATATCGCTAATCAATGCCCAAACCAACGGATCATGACCATGAATGATGGTGAATAAATTATCTCCGAGCACGAGGAAGACGACACCCATACATCCTCCGATGATGAGTCAAATCTAGCATTTTTCGAGGATGGTAATATTTTTTTGGTTAAATGAACCCTTAGTCTTCAAGATTTGGGGGGCGATCAACAACGAGAAAACATCTTCCATACCCGTTGCAACATACAAGGCAAGGTATGTAGTGTTATCATTGATAATAGAAGTTGTACTAATGTGGCAAGTGGCTATTTGGTAGAAAAGCTTGGATTAGCCACAACTCGGCTCCCACACCCATAAAAGCTCTAATGGCTAAACAAAAGGGGAGAAATTAAAGTTACCAAGCAAGCCTTCATCCCCTTTTCCGTTGGTAAGTAAAAAGATGAGGTACTTTGTGATGTTGTTCCAATGCAAGCTAGCCATTTATTGCTAGGGAGACCATGGCGATATGATCGAAGAGAAAACCATGATGGCTACACCAACCGATATTCTCTTCAACATGAAGGAAAGAAAAATGTTTTGGTACCTCTCACACTAAGGCAAATCCATGAAGATTAAGTGAGGTAAAAAGAAAATTTTAAGAAATTTTCAAAAGAAGAGAATGAGAAAAAAAAGCGAAAAAAAGAAGAGAGTGGAGAGCAAACAGAAGAGACCGAGAGAAAAACACGAGATGAAACAATGAGTTAGAAAAAAAATTGTTTTTTGAAAAAAGAAAGAGAAGTGAGGAAATTATTGCTTTCAAAGAAATCTTTACTTGTACTTATGTACAAAGGAGAGTTTGCTAACCGCTAACGAACTTGACGATTCTTTGCCTTCTCCTATTGTCTCTTTGATTCAGGAATTTGAAGACATATTCCCGGGGAGATTCCGAGTGGTTTGCCACCTATTCGGGGAATAGAGCATCAAATAGACTTTAATCCCGGTGCAACCATTCCAAACCAGCCAGCCTACTGAAGTAATCCAGAAGAGACTAAAGAGTTTCAATGTCAAATTGAAGAATTGATGGAAAAATGATTTGTTCGAGAAAGTCTTAGTCCTTATGTCATTCCAGTTTTACTTGTGCCAAAAAAGACTGTTCGTGGCGAATGTGCATCGATTGCCGAGCAGTCAACAATATTACCATCAAATACCGACATCCACTTCCACGCCTAGATGGCATGTTGGATGAACTCAACGGTGCATTCATCTTCTCCAAAATGATTTTAAAAGTGGCTATCATCAAATAAGGATGCAAGAAGGAGACGAGTGGAAAATTGCCTTCAAAACCAAGCACATTTTGTATGAGTGGATTGTTATGCCTTTTGGCTTAACTAACGCTCTGAGTACTTTTATGCGTTTAATGAATCACATCCTTCGCCCTTTTCTTAGTAAGTTTTGTGTGGTGTATTTTGACGTTATCCTTATCTACAACAAATCTTTGGAGGATCATGTGCAACATTTAAGATCAATATTGGAAGTGCTAAAGAAAGAGACATTGTTTGCAAATCATAAAAAGTGTTCCTTTTGCACTAACAAAGTTGTCTTTCTAGGTTTCATGGTCAGCTCGGAAGGACTCAATGTAGATCCAGAAAAGGTGAAAGCAATTAAAAATTGGCCGCAACCAACGAGCATAAGTAAAGTAAGGATTTTTCATGGTTTAGCTAGTTTCTACCGAAGGTTTGTTCCTAACTTTAGTACTTTAACTGCACCCTTAATAGGAATAAAAAAAGAATGCTAATTTTCATTGGGGGTGAGGAACAAGAAAATTGCCTTTGTTTTGATGATAGAATGCTTGACCAATGCACCTTTGCTAGCACTCCCAGATTTTAATAAAACTTTTAAGATTGAGTGTGATGCATCATGTTTAGAAATTGGAGCTGTTCTTACTCAGGATGAACGCATCATTGGTTATTTTAGCGAGAAGTTGAATGGTATAACTCTCAATCACCTAACATACGACAAAGAGATGTATGCATTAATTCAAGCATTAGAAACATGGCAGCATTACCTTTGGCTTAAGGAATTTGTAATCGACTCCGATCATGAAGCCTTAAAGCATTTCAAGGGACAACACAAGTTGAATAAAAGGTATGGCAAGTGAGTGGAGTTTCTAGAGACATTCCAATATTTTATCAAGTACAAAAAGGTAAGGAAAATATTATTGTCGATGCTTTGTCGAGGAGGTATTTACTTTTCAACACCTTGGATTCTAAGTTACTTGGATTTGCTTACATAAAGGAACTTTATGAAAATGACCCCGACTTTGGTGACATCTATAAAGCTTGTGCAAAGAGAAATTTTGATAGGTTCTACCAACATGATGGATACCTCTTTCGTGAAGGGAAGTTGTGCATTCCTCAAGGATCTATTCGGAACATTTTAGTGAACGAAGCACATGGTGGAGGACTCATGGGTCACTTTGGCGTGACCAAGACTTTAGAAGCACTTCGAGAACATTTCTTTTGGCCTAAAATGAAACGAGATGTCGAGAGGATGTGCGATAGATGCATTACATGCAAAAAGGCCAAATCACGCCTTAAGCCCCATGGCTTATACACTCCACTTCCTATTCCCGAATCACCTTGGGTGGACATTTCCATGGATTTTTTAGGGCTTCCAAGGAGCAAAAGTGAAAAAGACTCAATTTTTGTGGTTGTTGATAGGTTTTCAAAAATGGCACATTTTATTCCTTGTAATAAGACTGATGATACTTCAGATATTGCTAACTTATTTTTCAGGGAAGTAGTTTGACTACATGGAATGCCAAGGACAATCGTGTCAGACAGGGATGCCAAATTCCTTTGTCATTTTTGGAGAACTTTGTGGAATTGATTAGGCAAGAAGTTATTATTTTCTATGGCTTATCATCTTCAAACGGATGGGCAGACCGAGATAGTGAATATGGTGCTATCAACTATGATACGAACTATTATTTAAAAGAATTTAAAATATTGGGATGAATGTTTACTGTATGTCAAATTTGCTTACAACCGATCAGCACATTTCGCCACTAAACATTCTCCATTTGATGTGGCTTATGGGTTTAATCCTTTAACCCCTCTTGATTTGATTCCTTTACCTAATGATAAAATTGTGCATGTAGATGGAAAAAAGAAGGCCAAATTTATGCAATATCTATATAGGAAGGTCAAGGAAAACATTGAAAAAAGGACAAAACAATACGCCAACAAAGCCAACAAAGGACGTAAGCGGGTCATTTTTGAGCCCAGAGATTAGGTTTGGGTGCACATGCGAAAGAAGCGATTTCTCGCTCAATGAAGGTCCAAACTATTACCCCAAGGAGACGGTCCTTTCCAAGTCCTTGAAAGGATCAATGACAACACCTACAAGTTAGATCTACCTGGTGAGTATAACATTAGCGTGAGTTTTAATGTTTTTGATTTGTCTCCTTATGATGTAGGTGATGATTTGATTGCATAATCGAAAGGGGGATGGTGCAGACATCAACACTACACCTAAGAGAGACCCGATAGAAGTTCCTCAAGGCCCAATCACTCGGGAAAGGGCTAAACAATTCAAGGACGCTTTCACAATGTTAAACAAGCGAGTTTGGGACGTTGGGTTTCAAAAGGGTGTTGAACTTGAAGGCAATGGGCGTGAAGAGCCACGCAAGCCATGCACTTTGTTGCATTTAGTTTAATTTACATATCATTGTTTATTTAATTTTTGGACACATTGTTATTTGTTTTGTGCCTAGTTTACTCTTAAAATTTCTAGAATTTTATTTAGTGAGTCATGCAATTTGTTTTATATATTTTAAAACCATATTTTACAATTTAATTTCAGCATTTGTGTGTGTGTGTGTGTTGTGTGTATGTATGTGTGTGTGCATGTATGTATGTGCCTATGTATATATGTGTGTATGTATGTATGTGTGCGTGCGTTCGTGCGTGCATGTGTGTGTGTGTGTGTGTGTGTGTGTGTGTGTGTGTGTGTGTGTGTGTGTGTGTGTGTGTGTGTGTGTGTGTGTGTGTGTGTGTGTGTGTGTGTGTGTGTATGTATGCATGTATGTATGTATGTGTGTGTGTGTGTATGTGTGTATGTATGTATGTGTGGATGTATGTATATATGCATGTATGTATGTATGTGTATGTGTGCACTCGAATAGCATATAATAAGCTAGCAAGTTCATCTCAATCCATGTGCTACATTCAAGTATTCGATTACTTAATCAAGTGGTCTTACATGTATAGTATTTATCACACATTGTATTATCTCATGTAGAAATCAAATAGCATAGTTAGTCAGCCATAAGTCATTTTTGTTTAAGTTTCATATATGTACAACAAATTAAGTTCATGTGATTCAATCATTCGAATCATACTTCAAGTAGCATACAAGGTTTCATTCTTCATACCTTTGGTAATATACTTAGAACATGATTAACAAAGACTACTCATATCATTCCTCAAGATAGATTAGTTACATTCCAAAATCAGTTTCTTACACATAAGCGCAACAAGTTATAATAATCAAGTTCAATAACATTCATGTCCAAATCATATATATACATATATAAGCTTTTTAATACAAGCAAAATGCATGGTCTAGCATGACTATGTACCGATCTAGTTGCCACCAATTACTAGGAGTATTACAAACAAGTATGGATTCATATTTATGCTTTTACTTGTGTCTTACTTCAAGCTCAAGGAATCTGATCTCAAGATCCAGTAAGTCACTCGGAAGAACTTAACTTGTGGTTTGGGAAGAGAGGAAACGAGAGTGATAAGTACGAATTGTACTTAGTGAGATAGTACTAATACTAACCAATTTTTAAATCAACTCTTAACTAATCAAGTAGACCTAATAAGGTTAATAGCATTTCAATTCAAGCAAAAGCATGACATCATGTATTGTCATATCCATGGCATTCGAACATCAAGACAAACATAGCAAGTAAGTGTCATGTAAACACATTGTCAAGTAAATCAAGTAGCATGACAAGCTTATCAAGTTATCCCATTTCTAGTTCCATTCGAAAAGTGATCAAGCATAACGAACATGTATCAAGTAGACCAAGTTTACATGTCAAACAACAAGTATTTCATTGCTTTCGTGACAAATAACAAGCCTTACATGGCTTATATCTCAAGAAATAAACATTATAAACTTACGTATCAAGTACAAGCATTTCATGGTTCATATATCAAGTAACAAGCTTTACATATTATGTGTACAAGTATACAATTCAAGTATCATGTAAGCCATGAGCTTTATTTATTGCTTGTTTCCTTTCCTTATTTTAAGTTTTATTACTCAGCTGTCTATTATACAAGTTTATATGATTTTATCTTCACAAAACAGTCCCTAATAATATTCATATATAGTCAAAACAGTCCATGTAACTTGTATGTACCATTTTATCATCACAAAATAGTCATTATATCATTTAATCTAGCCAATTCGGTCCATATTATATGTACACATAATTTCCAAGCCAAAACAGTCTCTATATTATTTAATCTAGTCCAGATCAGTCCATTTTACATGTACACTTAATTTTACAAAGCCAAAATAGTCCATATATCATTTAATCATGATCATATTTATGGCATTCGAGTAAGAAGACAACAAACAAGTAAGAATCATGGATCACTATTAGGTCTTTAACCATTTCAAGTCAAGTAATCTTATATAGCATGTAATTCATAACATTTCCAAACCAAGTATAGCCACAGTACGTATTAAGCAAGCCATTCAAGTACAATATCATATGGCAAGAAATTCCAGTATACAAATCAAGTAATATGGTCAAGTAATCAAGATTGCATGTCAAGCAATTTAAGCAAACAAATCAAACAAACATCGACTCAAGTGAGGCCATAAGCCATATCAAGTAGTAAGTCATACAATGCAAGGTCCAAGCATAGCTAATTATCATTTCAAGAGTTTCATGTCAAGGATCAAGCATTACATGTCAAGTAATTCGAGTATTTCAAAAATTCATGTCAAGTGATTCAATGTGTTCAAGGTTTCTTGTCAAGTAATTTAAGTATTTCAAGCTATAATTCAAGTGTTCAAGATTTTCTTTTGAATTTCTTATTCAATTTCTCAATAAGGTTCATTTCTTTTAACATGTTTGCCTTGGAGCACAATTGGTTATGGATGACATTGGTCCGAGTTTGACCATAAAGGTCCAAGAGATAATTAGCTCAGAGCACATAGCAATGGCCAATATCGGGAACATGCCAATCCTATACTTCTCACTATCCAACCAACTGTCGCCAATCTCCGTACAACTCCCCCGTTACCTCCAATTGTCGCTAATAACATATTACATGTAATAGGGCATCCCCCTGAGCCGTGGCTCATGGACTGTAGTCCCAAGAATACCAAGCATCATACCAATGTATCCAAGGACTTCCATTATGGGCAACTTAGATCTTTTAAACCTTTAAACTTTCATTAGAGGGTATTCTTATACTTTAAAACTTGTTGTTGTTTCTTATGTTTTATGCTTTCACGTTCAAGTCGAGACAATTCATATTTGAGAACTACATTCAAGCAAGTTATAGCAATATCATGCTTAGCCCTTAGGCTATTTGAGCCTTAGCTCTTTATTTCAAAAGTTATCTTGTCATTCAAGCAAGCATTTAACATGTACCATCCTTAGGCATTAAGCAATGTCTTTTAGTTCATGGTTCATATTGTTGAGTGTGTAAAAGTTCTATATTTTACCCCCTATTTAACCCATATTTCTGCTGCATTCAAGCATATTTCTTTGCATTTAGGATATATTTTAATTATACATCACAATTATACAAAAAGGCATAGTTGCTGCTGATTTTGGTTGTTTCTACAGGTAGCTGCTGGCAGACTCAGGGCAGCAGAGAAGCAGAGCTGGAATACTGGACTGCAGCCGAGAAGAATGATGCTGCCAAGGCCGCTGCCGTGGCAGCCAAGGACGACAGCAATGGTGAAGGAAAAAAGTAAACCAGAGCTCGACAGAAAGAGGAATTTAAGCTGGTCTGTCGTGGAGCACTCCTATATTTTTCCGAGCCCTAGATCAGAATGAAGGCCAAGCCCAAAGTTCAAGGAAGAAACTCCAAGCAAGAAGAGAGGACGAATTAAAGGCATCTATTCTGAAGATTTAGTCTTAAATAAAGTTGCACTTTAATTTAAACTTGTATTCTTGCCATATTATAAAACTTGAACCCAAGGCCTATATAAAGGCATATAATTCGACCTAGAGGACATCATCTTATTCTCCAGCCGTCTTCCCCTAAACCCTAGTCGTTTTCCCCCTTCTCATCATGTTCTAAACTTCCCCTAGGGCTAAGGGTTGATTCTGTAAAGTAGTTGCAAGGATTGCTTTGTTTTAGGAATTTTTTCTGTTCAATAAAATAGACTTCAAGTTTGCTTATTATGGTTTTCAACATCTTACAAGAGTATCGGGAGAGCATTGTGAGATTATACATTTACTTAATATTGGGAGAGTTAAGTATACGAAAGGAATAAACACGGGTTCTCCAGTTTATGGTTGAACTATCTCGGACCTAGGGATAGGACGAGGTTAAGTGGCTAAGGAAGAATTCAACAACATCGGTGTTCATCCTTCGATTCACGCCGGGAGGTATCATCAAAGACGTGTTCATCGACAGACTTGGACCTAGGGATAGGCCAAGGCACATCAGGGATTCTTGCCAAGCTTGAAGTACTGAGTTGTGTGTTCGCTACCGCGACAACAACAGACCGCTGCCGCGACAGGCGCTACGATAGAACAGAGAAGTCCTAGACAGTGCAAACACCTGCACTACGGAGCAAATCAATACCGGCCCTTTCTCTCTATCCCGATTTCTTTACTTCTTTATCTTCAGTATTCTTAGTATTCCCTTACAAACAATTAAAATTATTTTTTTTCTTGTGCAGCAATTCAAGGTTAAAGCTATTAGCCCAGTCCCTGTGGAGACGATATCTGATACTTACGTATCACTTTACTAATTGCGTCGTGTACAGTTGCACTACATTGTGATAGACTCTTTTACACGCAACAAGTTTTTGACGCCGTTGCTGGGGACTGACAACATATCTTTACCCTACTTTTACTGCACTTTCTTGAATTTTTCTGTTTTTACTTGGATTGTTCACCATGTGCTTTTCACAAGGTCTTTTGTTTGCTTATGCGCAGATCTCAACGAGGGAAAGAACCTGAGCCCAAGTTAGATCCTGAAATCGAACGAACGTGCAATCTCAGGAAACGAGTCCGCCTCCTAGTAGAAAGAAATGAGTACCTGGAGGAACAGTTAGAAGCAATGGTGAACGAAAGACACGAAGACAGGAGGAACAACCAAGGGAATCCCCAAGGTTCTGAAGATCCTATTGGAGATGGAGGAAACGGACAGCCTGCCGATCCTCCTGCTGCTGCCGCACGTCGGACCTGCCGTGATTTCATGATCAATGATTATGTGGAACTAGTAACCACCCTACCAGACGTGGAAGCTGAAAATTTCGAGCTGAAACCTGTCATGTTCAGCATGATTAATTCCGTTGGCCAATTTAGTGGTGCTGCTACAGAGGATGCTAGGGAACATCTGAAAATGTTCCAGGAAATCTGTGGTTCGTTTAGACTACCAGAAGTAAATCCGGAGATACTGAGGCTTCGGTTATTTCCTCATTCATTGAGGGACAGGGCTAAAACTTGGTGGAACAAACTAACGTCGGGTTCAATACGAACTTGGGCAGATTTAACTCGTGAATTTTTGTCTCGTTTTATTCCTTCCCATTTATCTGAGCGATTACGTAATGAAATTGCTACTTTTCGAGCCAATACACGAGGCATGGGACATGTTTACTACTCTTCTGAGGAATTGCCCGATGCATGGATTCCCTGTTTGGAATCAAGTAATCAAATTCTACAATGCTGCCAACCTACAGACTCGTATGAGAATCGATTCAGCAGCAAATGGGTTGTTGTTAGATAAAGATCCGGATGAACCCATGGTAGTATTAAAGAATTTGGCAAAGAATGGAGAGCAATTCCCCACATCAAGGAGAGGTAAACGAGTACTAGCTGTGAAGGACTACGAAGCTGATAATTCCTTAAAGACACAAGTTGCATATTTCACAAAGGTAGTAGAAACTTGCTGAAAAAGGATCCTCAACCTGTCTACGCTGCAGAAGAGGTATGTGGAACTTGCAGTGGAAATCATAGTTCGGAAGACTGCCCGCTACAGCTAGAGGAAGGGATGTATGTTGAGAACTATAACAAGAAAAACTACAATTCCAAAAATTACAATCCCAACTGGAGGAAGGATCCCAAATTCTCTTGGAGCAACCCAAATAATGCCCTGAACCCTCAAGCACAGAACACTCAAAATTAGGGGGCACCTAGAATTCTGACACGGCAACAAGTGCAACAGCAGCCGCAACAACCACAGGCAGCCACACCTAGCATACTGGAACAAACCTTGGCCACATTTATGTCACAGACAGGAACCTACATGGCAAACATGGATCACTTCGTCAAGAAGACTGAGTCGTTCATGGATAAAACAGAGATGCGGATGGCCAATCATGAAGCTACTCTAAAGTCATTGGAGACACAGATGGGTCAGGTTTCCCAACATATTATGCCAAGACAGAACGAAGGGTTCCCTAGCGATACTGAAATCGCTAGAAAACCCACACATGAGCAGTGCAAAGCTATCACAACTAGGAGTGGGAAGAAACTACCAGGGCCAAAAAAGGAAGCTGAACCAGTTAAGGAACTAGCCCTAGAATCGACTGCCGAGAATGCTGCCCCGGCAGGCGACAAACAACATGCTGTCGCTACACCTGTCACGACAGCAGAAGAGACAGAGAAGAAGGATGAAGAACCTAAACCTCCTCAGATCCGAATGCAGTGGGAAGGACGCATTGCAGACTATCATCCTCCACCTCCTTTTCCGCAGCGGCTACAAAAGTTGAAACAAGAATCCCAGCTTAAAAAGATCTATGATATTTTTAAGCAGGTCCACATCAATATTCCGCTGTTAGATGCCATCAAGGAGAAGCCCAGTTATGCCAAATGACAGAAGGATGCATGACTATTCTGCACAGGCATCCACCCTAGAAAAAAAAGGATCCTGGGAGTTTCATAATACCGTGCATAATTGGTGATAAATTCGTGGGTAAGGCACTTTGTGATCTAGGTGCTAGTATTAATTTAATGCCAAAATATGCATTTCAGAAATTAGGTATTGGACGAGCACGACCCATGACAGTTATGCTGCAGCTGGCAGACCGCTCTTATGTGCAACCAGAAGGAAAGATTGAAGATATTCTGGTAAGAGTGGATAAATTTATTTTTCCTGCTGACTTTCTTGTTTTAGATTGTGAAGCAGATGAGAATGCACCAATCATCCTGGGGCGACCCTTCTTAGCCACAAGCAAATCACTGATTGATGTAAAAAAGGGAGAACTCAATATGAGAGTGAATGGTCAAGAGATCAAGCTAAATGTTCTCCAAGCAATGAAACATGCTGATGCAGAAGAAGAATGCAAAGTAATCCTTGATTAACCCTGCATTTGGTCGGACTGCCATGACATCAAATTTGGCCACTGCTCCAGCAGCCATTTAGAAGACTGTCACGGCAACAACGACGACAGCAGCTCCTCAGATTCTGACACATCTGATACTGATGGTCATGGGGAGGTAAACTGGATAGGCAATCGTCCAGGTAAGTTATTCGAGCCCTTAAATTATACCTCGAATGAACATATCATCCAAAAGCCATCAACTGTAGAGCCACCTGTTCTAGATCTTAAGCCCCTGTTAGGGCAGCTCAAATATGTTTTTCTTGGATCAAATGATATGTTGCCCGTAATCATCTCTTCCAAGTTGATGCAGGAACAGGAACAACAGCTGATAAGGATGCTGCAGCAGCACAAAAAGGCTATTACATGGACGATAGCTGACATCCAAGGTATCAGTCCGGCACTATGCATGCATAAAATCCTCTTAGAGGATGATCACAAGCCGACCATTGATGCCCAGAGACGTTTGAATGATGCTATGCGAGAAGTGGTTCGAAAAGAAATTATCAAATGGCTAGACGTTGGGATAATTTATGCCATCTCGGATAGTAAGTGGGTGAGCCCGGTGCAGTGTGTTCCTAAAAAGGGAGGAATAACCGTGGTGACCAATGAAGAAAATGAGTTAATCCCAACCAGGACTGTGACTGGTTGGAGGGTTTGTATGGACTACCAGAAGCTTAACAAAGCTACCCGGAAGGACCACTTTCCCCTGCCTTTTATTGATCAAATGCTTGATAGAATAGCGGGAAAACCTTATTACTGTTTTCTTGATGGTTACTCAGGTTACAACCAAATAGCCATCGCACCGGAGGATCAAGAGAAAACGACCTTCACTTGCCCGTACGGTACTTACGCTTTTCGGAGGATGCCATTTGGACTTTGCAATGCACCAACAACTTTTCAAAGGTGTATGATGGCAATATTCTCCGACATGGTGGAGGATTTCCTGGAGATATTCATGGACGATTTCTTAGTCTTTGGAGACAATTTTGAAAGCTGCTTAGGCAACCTGCAGAAAGTGCTCGAAAGATGCGAGAAAGCGAACTTGGTATTAAACTGGGAGAAATGTCACTTCATGGTGGATGAAGGGATAGTCCTAGGCCACAAAGTAAGCTGCCGCAGCATAGAGGTTGACAGGGAAAAAATTGAGGTAATTGAAAAGCTGCCACCGCCCACCACAGTCAAGGGGATTCGAAGTTTTTTAGGGCATGCTGGGTTTTATAGAAGGTTTATAGCAAACTTTTCAAAGATCACCAATCCGTTATGCCACCTATTAGAGTAGAATCGTCCCTTCGATTTCAATGTTGAATGTACTAAGGCATTCAGAATTCTGAAAGAGAAGCTAGTGACAGCCCCGATCGTACAACCACCGAACTGGAAGCTGCCATTCGAGATTATGTGTGATGCTAGTGATTACGCTGTAGGGGCAGCACTTGGGCAGAGGAAGGACAAGCTATTCCATGTAATTTACTATGCTAGCAAAACACTCAACGATGCCCAAGTGAATTACACCACAACATAGAAGGAATTGTTAGTTGTGGTGTTTTCAATTGACAAGCTCCGATCCTACATACTTGGAACAAAAGTGGTGGTCCACACAGACCACTCTGCACTGAAATATCTGTTTGCTAAGAAAGATTCAAAGCCCAGATTGATTCGTTGGATTTTGCTGTTGCAAGAGTTCAACATAGAAATCAAGGATAAAAAGGGGACAGAGAACCAAGTTGCAGATCACTTGTCAAGATTAGAAAAGGGAAAGAGTCTCCCAACAGATGAGACACACATACTGGAGACCTTCCCTGACAAGCAGCTGTTCGCTGCCACAAGCACTGCCGCGACAGCCATGGCGGTAGGTAAGTTTTCTGAACTTCCCTGGTATGCTGATTTCGTTAATTATTTAGTTAGCGGAATAATTTCTTCTGACCTTAACTATCAAGCTAGGAAGAGGTTCCAAAAATGATGTTAAGCATTATTATTGGGACGAACCTCTTCTTTTCAAAATGTGTGCAGATCAGATCATCAGGAGATGTGTACCACATGATGAGCAGGAAGCTGTGCTTCATCATTGCCATGCTTCACAATATGGAGGACACTTAGGTGGTAACAAAACTACTGCCAAAGTTTTGCAGTCTGGTTTTTATTGGCCTTCACTGTTCAAGGATGCCCATGCATTCTACAAGAGTTGTGATAAATGCCAACAGACTGGAAACATCTCAAGGAGACATGAGATGCTACTGCAAAACATTCTTGAAGTCGAAATCTTCGACGTTTGGGGGATTGATTTCATGGGACCATTCCCAGAATCATGTGGGAATTTATATATCCTCTTGGCAGTGGACTATGTGTCCAAATGGGTAGAAGCAATCGCCACACAGAAAAACGATGCCAAGACTGTTAAGAGGTTTTTGCACAAGAACATTTTTTTCCAGATTTGGCATCCCTAAGGCAATCATCAGTGATGAAGGGAGGCATTTTGATAATAGGGTAATAGCTGTTGCCTTAAAGAAATATGGTGTCAAACATCAGATTGCAACAGCTTATCATCCTCAGACCAATGGACAGGCCGAAATATCCAATAGAGAGGTAAAGAACATTCTCGAGAAGATGGTTAAACCAACTCGGAAAGACTGGTCCCTACACCTCAATGATGCACTATGGGCCTATAGAACATCATTTAAAACTCCATTGGGAATGTCACCCTACCGGCTGATTTATGGAAAAGCATGCCATCTACCTATTGAGAGTGAGCAAAGAGCATACTGGGTCATCAAGGCAGTGAATTTGGACTTGGAAAAGGCAGGACAGAAAAGGCTACTTGACTTGAATGAGATCAAAGAAATTCGAGCAATGGCCTACAACAATGCAAGGATTTACAAGGACAAGACAAAGAAGTGGCATGACAAGAAACTGCTGCCACAACTAGGGGTGGGCAAAAAACCTGATTATCCGGTCCCGGACCCGATCGGACCCGGTGGATTTTTACCCGGTATTGGTTCCGGTGGAACCGGGACTGGATCCAAAATTTAGGTCCTGGTTGCAACCAGGACCGGGACTGGATCCTGCTTTTTTGGACCTAGTACCCGGTGGGTACCCAATGGGACCGGGACCTGTACCGGTACCCGGTACTGGTCTAGTACCGAATGGCGTTGAAGAGGTTGAAAGCAACTGAAGGCGCTCCTTTATTTCTCTCTGTGTATGAATATTATGAGTATGACTCGTTTTAAGACTTCAAACTTCACGCCTACAATATTCTGACTTTGTTATTTAATATTATTATTGATGGTTGAATTTTTTTCCCCTGCTTCTCAGATTTTATTAATAATAGACTAATTGACTGGGTACCTGGTATTGGTACAGGTTCCCACTAGTACCGAGACCGGTTTCTGAAATCTTGGACCCAATCTAACCGGGACCGGGACTGGTTCTAATTTTTAGGAACTGGTGGTTACCGGGACTGGGACCAATTCTAGACAAAATGGCCAGGTACCCGGTCTTGCCCACCCCTAGCCACGACAGTTCTACCTAGGGCAGCTTGTGTTGTTATTCAACTCTAGGTTGAAACTCTTCCCAGGAAAGTTGAAATCTAGATGGTTCGGCCCGTTCCAAGTGGTGCAAGCTTTTCCCCATGGTGCCATAACGATCAAATCTTTAAAAGACATGCACCAATTTAAAGTCAACGGACAGTGATTGAAGCATTATCAGGGGACTGAAGCCCCAAGCATGCAGGAAGTGGTTACTTTAGGAGATGCCCCTCTTGGCATCCCTAATTTAACCTAAATTCATTTTTTTATTATTTATATATTTATTTATTTATTAGGTAATTAGAATTATTTTATTTTAGGAACTAAGTTTTTATTTTAATTGATTTTAGGAAATAAAAGAGACAAGAAGAAGAGAAGAAGTGAACTCAGCCCACCATCTCACCATCAGCCCCAAAAGCCCAAAATAAGAGCATGCCATTACAACTGTCGCGACAGACGCGGGAAATCCAGCTTGTCAACACGCTGTCGCAGCAGACACGCAAACACGTAAAAGACACGCAGTAGACACGGAAACGCGTGACAGACGCGTCAGAAACCGTGTAACAGTTGGCCCTGTTATTCGCGCCTGCCGTTACAACTCCAACGGGCAGCAAACTCCTCATCTATATAAACCCTGTTTCACTATTCATTTTTCACTTCACTTTTACTCTCTCTACTTGCTTCCTCTTTAGATTTTCTGTAACCCCCTTAACCCGGCCTAGATGGTTGACCCGAATTAAGGAAGTCACACGGGGAAAACCAAAGTCAACCCGAAAGTCAACCTTGATTAACGACCCTTTTTTTTCTTTTAAAACTTGTCTAGATGCATATTAAGCCTTAGATATGATCATACAACAGCATACTCAAAGATCATAGACATCAGAGATCAAACAGGGACCCAATTGAACAATTTACAACTTTAGGGACCAAATTGTAAATTCTGATAATTATAAGGACTTAACCCAAATTGAAGTTACCAACTTGAAATTAATCATGTTTCATGCTTCTCTGTGAAATTTCAGCTCAAAAGGACTTCCCAAACTCATACAATTGCACAAACAAGATTCAGGACCAAAATGCAAACATTTCAAAACATTTAACTGCCAATGTCAGCCCCCAACGGTCACCCGTTCCGAAACGGGAGACAGCCCGTTTCGAAACACGGGGCCGTTCCGCAACGCGTACCGAAACGGGGGTCGGGCAGTAGCCTTTCCGTTTCGGAACGATCCCTCCCGTTTCGGACGCCTGGGCTTGTTTAAGGCACCCGTTCCGAAACGGTAGGTGCTGTTCCGAAACACCCTGCACAGATTGCTCAAAAATGCATACTTAAACATGCAATTGACCAACCAATCATGCTCCAAATGCCACCAAACTTTGCCAACATGCAATTCAACATATATGAGACATACTTGCATCAACAATTCATCAAAACATCCACAAATATGAAAAGCCCCAAATCTATAGGCATGCTTCCTACACAAGCAACCATTCAAGCATAAACTTCCAATTCAAGCATATAAAGGTCAACCACAAAAACCAGCATTCTCAACAACATTCAACATACTTAGGGAGTTCAAAACATCTCCCAAAACATACACATAGGTCCCCCATTGCCAAATTACCAAAAGCTAAATGTACTTAAGAAAACCTTCCATACTTTGAGCTTTACTACCACTTGAATGCTTGCCTTCCTTGCTGCCCTCAAAGTACTTTAATGCTCTACAATATTGGTTTGAGAAAACAAAGAGAGCGTAAGCAAAAGCTTAGTGAGGAATGCTCAATAAAACCATCCAATAATGCATTTATAAAACACTTTAAAAATCATGCTTCAAATCAACATTTACACATGCTCAAAAGCATACTTTAACAAGCATCTCATGCTTCATTTCATTACATGTCATATTGGCCACAAGTGATACATTTCATTTCTTTGAAAACAAGTTCATCAACTTTCACCCCAAGGACTTTTAAACACCTTGGACCCCAAGGACTTTTAAACACCTTGGCCATGGACTTTTAAACACCATGATATAAATTACCTCAAGGACTTTTAAACACCTTGACCCCAAGGACTTTTAAACACCTTGGCCATGGACTTTTAAACACCATGAATTAAATCACCTCAAGGACTTTTAAACACCTTGACCCCAAGGACTTTTAAACACCTTGGCCTATGGACTTTTAAACACCATAGAAAGGACCACACAAGGACTTTTAAACACCTTTGTGTCCGTAACAAGAATCATCCAAGGACTTTTAACCACCTTGATGTTCTTAAATAACAAGGCTCACTCAAGGACTTTTAACCACCTTAGTGACCTCAACCTTTTCAAAACATCACTTGCCAATATACATCATTATCATCAATTTATCCACTGTTCTAAAGCATTAAACCAAGCCATATTCATCATGCATTTAAAAGCATCAAACCACATTTAATCAATGATAAAAAACAAGGAGCTCTTACCTTGAGCTTCCTTCAACATATGGCTTACAAAAACATCATTAACCATGCTAAATCATGCTTTCGAAACAGAATTTAAAACATGCAATAAACCACATTGCACAACAATCAAATCATGGCCACCACTAGAGAGTATTTCCGAAAACTTACACTTGAGCTTAGCAAAGTTGTTTAGACTTAAACTAAGCTCCCAAGACATTGGTTTCAAAGCCGAAAACCCAATTTCACTCACCGATTCCACTTCGCCTCTTGCCGAAGCACCAAATCAAGCCTCCGGATCACCACCACTTGGATCCAAAGATGACTCCCCTGTTTTAACACATTAAAACAGTAGATTAATGCATCATCATGCATTAATAGCTTCAATGAAAGCACCTAAACTCGCTGCTCTCATCCACACTCCATTTTCGGCCACCAAACACAACCGAAAATGCATCCAAACCACTTCTCAACTAAGCCCAGCCATTAACCATCAAAACCTAACATCCTTTAACATCTTTTAACATCTAAAAAGAACCTAACAACATCCTTACACCTCCAGCAACACCAGATCCACAAGATCACCTCAAAAACAACCAAGAATCATAAGCTAAACTTAGGAAATTCAACCTATCCGGGATTACATTAATCAAAACTCAATTCCTTATCAAATTAACATTCATTAATCATCATTTTAACACCTTAAAACACTGCTTAAACAGATCCAACGAAATTTCATCAAAAACACACCAAATCTTGCATTTTAAGCCAAGATCCATTAAACAATCTTAAAAGCCATTTACAAAACATCAATTAAGGATTGAGAACTTAGGAATTTCATTAAAGAACTTGAAGTTCAGAGGAGAAGGACGTTCTTACCTCCAAACTTGAGTTTCTCCTCTTTTGGAACCAAAAAGCTTGATGAATCAAGTAGCATATACAAAGGTTTTGATGATGAGATGATTAGGAATCAAAAGAGGATTGAAAAGAAGTATTTAGGTGATAAAAATCAGAGGAAAAGATCTGGAGAGAATGTGTTTGGTTTGAGAGAAAAGATGAGAGAAAATGGGAAATGGAAAATTTAGAAAGTTAGTTAAGAATGACTAAAATATCTTTCCCTCCTTTTACTTTTATTTTAAACCATTATTAAATCATTTAATATTCTAGAAAATCTGGAGAAACTCCCTTTGGGTAAATAGCTCCTTAAAGATTCAAAGTTTCAATCCTTTCTAAAACAGTCACAAAACTTTCAAAAATTACATTTTGGTCACTAGCCAAAATGTCACCCTTCCGAAACTCATTTTCCAAAATTGATTTCACAGTTCACTTAAATATATTAAAAGATGATTTTAGAACATTTTTCCATATTTTTAATGCAACCCGAACTAAGCTTTCCTAAATTCACTCTCTTAGATTCGAACAACACTTTGACCAAACCGGTCAACGCCCAAAATTTCTAAGCCCAAAACCGGGGCGTTACATTTTCATTTGCTTTCATTTCTTTTCTACATTATCTTGCAACTATGAGTACCAGAAACACCAGACGCAGTGCTGCCTCAGGATCTGCTCCAGCAGCAGCAACTCCCAGCTCCTTTCAAGGCAGAGATATGTGGGAGGAAAGAGGGTTCATTTACAGCCAACGAACGGAGAATCTCGGGCTCAAACCATTTATAGCCCGTAAAATTAGAGCACTTTGGTGGCAGATGTTTGCTGAGCAACCAGAGGAGATGAATGTGACCCTGGTCAGAGAATTTTATACTGTCGCCGACAGCAGAGATGCGACAACAATTACCATTCGTGGGAAGGAAGTCCCTTTGAGCCATAATACATCAACATCCTCTATGGACTCTACGTCAGCAAGAAGGAAGACGGGCATCAAAGATTCGTAGAGAGCTTGGAGGCAGCAGATTATGATGTTGTCATGGCAGAGCTCACCGAGGAAGGAACCCAGTGGAACACCGATCCCAAACACCCAAGGACGGTGAAACGAGTTCAACTCACCCCAGAAGCCAAGTTGTGGAACGCATTCGTCAAAAAGAGGATTATGCCCTCCTCACACAACAGCACGGTAGATCAACCAAGGTTAGCCCTCGTCCATTCAATTCTAAACGAGAGGCCTATTAATGTTGGTAGATATGGTCGGGAGGGGATTTTGGATTGTGCATTTCGGCCATCGGGACCACTTGTCTTTCCCTACCTCATAACAGCCCTCTATCGTGGCCACAACGTTCCTGAAGTTGCTGAGGATTTGAGAATCCGAGGAAAAGGATGGACGGAGAGGAACATCCTTAGCTTGATGGAGCTGAAAGCTGCAACGCCAATATCCAGCTTTAACCCGTCTGTCGCGGCAGGTGAGCTGACAGAGCCCACCAAAACAGAGCATGCCGCCACAGAACCAAGGCAGCCCACAGCAGCAGCGCCCCCAGTCGACTCCTCTACCCAAATCCTTGCCACCGTACAGAAAATGGAGGAATGGCAGCTAGGCTTGATAAGCTTTATTCGGGACTTCACAACAGCAACGGTACATTTCATTAAAACCAATTTAAATTTTCTAGATGTAATGTTTCCTGTTTTCCCCGATCATTATTTTGCTGCCCCCACCCCTGCCCATACCCTTACCCCAGCTACCACGCCGAGAACACCATCTTCCGCGTCCACCCCAACCCCAGCCACGACAGCTGCAGGCGGCAGCCACACTGCCACAACATCTGCCAGGGGAGAGAAGAGAAAAGAGCCCCTGTCCGACCTTGACGAGTTCATTGCTGGTTTCTCTTCTTCCTCAATTTGGGAGGAATCAGATGGCGAGCCCTGTAACCCCCGTAGCCCGGCCTAGACGTTTGACCCGAACTACGAAGATTACACGGGGAAAACCAAAGTCAACCCGAAAGTCAACCTTGATTAACGACCCTTTTTTTTTCCTTTCTAATCTTGTCAAGATGCACATTAGTCCTATATGTGATCACTCAAACACCATACTCAAAGATCACAAACATCAGAGATCAAACGGGGACCCAATTGAACAAATTACAATTTTAGGGACCAAATTGTAATTTCTGTTAAATATGAGGACTTAATCCAAATTAAAGTTACCATACTGCAATTAGTCAGGTTTCATGCTTCACTGCCAAATTTCAGCTCAAACGGACATCCCAAACTCATACAATTGCACAAACAAGATTCAGGACCAAAATGCAACTTTTCAAAACATTTAACTGCCAATGTCAGCCCCCAACGGTCACCCGTTTCGAAACAGGCTTAGCCCGTTCCGAAACGCGGGGCCGTTCCGCAACACGTACCGAAACGGGGGTCTGGCAGTAGCCTTTCCGTTTCGGAACGGTCCCTCCCGTTTCGGACGCCTGGGCTTGTTTAAGGCACCCGTTCCGAAACGGTATTGGCTGTTCCGAAACACCCTGCACAGCAAGCCTCAAAATGCATTCTTAAACATGCAATTAAACATCCAATCATGCTCCAAAAGCCACCAAACTTTGCCAACATGCAATTCAACATAAAAGAGGCATACTTGCATCAACAATTCAACAACATGTCAACATACACGAAAAACCCCAATTTCAAGGTTAAGCTTCCAACACAAGCAACCATTTAAACAACATACTTCCAATTCAAACTCATAAGCCAAACCATGTTCCAACAACATCAACAACACAAAACCATACTTGTCCGAACATAAACAAACACATACATCAACCCAAGAGATTCTACCCCATTGCCTTTATTAACTATAGCTATTAACCGAGACATACATCTCAAGTGGAGTCCTTCTTGAATCCCTTGCTCCTCGCTGTCCAAACTTCAAGAATCTGCATTGATGGACAAAAAGGAGCGTAAGCATATAATGCTTAGTGAGGAATGCTTAAAACCAAAACACCATCAATGCAGCGAGCCATAAAAACCTCTTTGAAAAGCAACCCGATTTGATTAGCAAGCAAAGTTGGAAAAACCCTTTTCAACAACATGCTTAAAACCATGCATTGCATATACATGAAAACCAACCCTTAGTTTAGCAAACTAAGAAAACCCTTTTCAAAGCACAACTTGCAAAATCAACCATTTAGCCAAACCATGCATAAACACCATATGCAAGCTAAAACAAAACCTTGGAAAACACTCCCATTTCACAACATACCTTTCTTAAACTTGAAAGCCAATTCAAGCAAGAATCTTTTAAAACCATTTCACAAACCAACCAACACATGCATTAAACCAAGGCAACATATATGTACCACAACATCAACATCACATGCCTTTAAAAACAAGTCTTAACAAGACTCCAATGCACTAAAGATATTTCATGCTCACATGCATCATTTTCCAAATGATAATCAACACTTGTTCAACTTAACAAGTAAACATGCATTCACAAGCATTATACACTTTCCATGCAACCATGCATCTTTTCAAGCATCTAATGCTTCACATGCAATTATGCATCATTTCAAGCATCCCATGCTTCATCACAATCAAGAACATCATATTGGCCTTCAAGTGATCAACCACATTCACTTTTCAACTCAACACCCAATCGGATACGCGGATTCCGAGCGTTGTCCCTACGCTCCATACACCCTACCAATCCAAGGTCTCCCAAATGGACTTTCAAACACCATTTGACCTCAACATCCTAAGGTTCCCATGTATGGACTTTTAAACACCATACAACCTTAGCTTTCCCGAGGTTCGCTTGTATGGACTTTCAAACACCATACAACCTCAACTTTTCCCCAAGGTTCCCATGTATGGACTTTCAAACACCATACAACCTTGACATGCACAAGGTTCCCATGTATGGACTTTCAAACACCATACAACCTTTGCATTCACCGATTGGTAGTTGTATAACATCACTAACGAGATCTGGGACACCCTACACAAGATCCACACATGGACTTAACACCGCCATTGTGATCTCAACAAGCACAAGGTTCTCACATATGGACTTTTAAACACCATATAACCTTTGCTCAACCAAGGTCCTCGAATGGGCAACACCTCCATTATGACCTCAACCATCTCGTTAGGACACTTGAAGGGAGTTTATCGGTCCACTCTTGACCACTCCACCTCCAAGGCGACTTAATTCACGGTGCACCCAATCCTATAGCCGGCTAACTATATCCGATCAAAGAACCAAGAACCACTTACATCACTTGCCAATATAACCACCTTACCACATTAGTCCAATGTTTCACATGCATAACCATAATGCAAAAACCATCACTTACCAACATTAATTCACTGTTTTAAAGCATTAAACAAAGCCATTGAACAACATGCAACACCATGCATCAAATCCACATTTTCAATGTATAAAACCAAGGATCTCTTACCTTGAGCATCCTTCACATATGGCTTTCAAAACCAGCATTAAACCATGCTAAAATATGCTTTCAAAACAGATTTAAACCATGCAAAACACATGCATTTCAATCATCAACCACAATTGCTTAAAAGCCAATTTCACAATCATAATTCAAGAGCGAAAATTCATTCACTTACTCTTGAGCTTAGCAAAGTTGTTTAGACTTACACTAAGCTCCCAAAAACCTTCAAACCTTGGTTTAAAAGCTGAAAACCCAACTTCACTCACCGATAACCAAAACAAGGCTAGCCACCAAGCCTTCCAAGCATCCGAAACCTTCCGCAACACCTCTAAAGCTCACGGATCAAACTCCCCTGTTTCAAGCACACAAAAACAGCACATTAATGCATCATTATGCATTAAGAACAGCAGCCACACAACCAAACTCGCTGCTCATCACACAACCAACAATTCGGCTACCAAACACAACCGAAATCACCTCCAAACACTACCAAAACTTAACCCAGCCAAGATCCATCACTTCTAACCATTTTTAAACATCAATTAACATCCAAAATGATCACAAACACGTCCCTATACTTCCAGGTATAACAGATCACCAAAAACACTCCAAAAACAACCAAAAACTCAAGCCAAACTTAGGAAATTCAACCTATCCGGGATTGCATTAATTAAACCTCAACTTCTAATCAATTTAGCATTCATTTAACATCATTTTGACACTTCAAAACACTGCCCAAACAGATCACACGAAAATTTCACCAAAATCGCCAAATCTTGCATTTTAAGCCAAAATCAAGATTTCAATTGAAAAGCCTTTAACAAAACACAAATCAAGGATTGAGAACTTGGGAATTTCAATAAAGAACTTGAGGTTCAGAGGAGAAGGACGTTCTTACCTCCAAACTTGAGTTTCTCCTTTTTAGAGCCAAAAAGCTTGATGAACAACTTGCAAATTGAGAGGTTTTGTTGATGAGATGATTAGGAATCAAATGAGAGTTGAAATGAGTGATTTAGATTGACAAAATCAAAGAAGAAAATCTGGAGAATGTGTTTGGGTTGAGAGAAAATGAGAGAAAAGGAAAATTGAGAGAAAATAGAGAAGTTAGTTATAAAATAGTAAAAATGATTTCCCTCCACTTTCTTTATGTTTTAAATCAGAATAAAACCTTAAAATATCTTAGAAAAATCTGGAGAAACTCTTTTGGAATAATAGCTCCTTAAAGATTCAAAGTTTCAATCCTTTATAAAACCGTCACCGAACTTTCAAAAATTACATTTTGGTCACTAGCCAAAATGTCAACCTTCCGAACCTCATTTTCCAAAATTGATTTCACAGTTCACTTAATTATATTAAAAGATGATTTTAAGACATTTTTCCATATTTTTAATGCAACCCGAACTAGGCTTTCCTAAATTCACCCTTATATATTCGATCAGCACTTTGACCAAACCGGTCAACGCCCAAAACTTCTGAGCCCAAAACCGGGGCGTTACAACTCTCCCCCCCTTAGGAAATTTCGTCCTCAAAATTTAACCGGCGAAAAGAGAACAACAACTTTCTCAAAACACACACAAGGCAACATAAAAACCTCAACCAACACTGAACACTTTCCACACAAAACTCCACTGAACCCAACACCACCACATGTTGTTCACAAACCCAGAACACTCAAAGATAGCCACAACTTAACCTTCCACATATCCGGACTGTACACAGCCCCAACTTCAATCATGAAGAACTTTAACTCTCACAGCACACATTACTGTAACACACAACTTCCAAGACTGGTTTACACAGGGACTCTAACCAATCCAATTCAACCACTCTGCAAACTTCTCTGCTTCCAAAACTCTTGCAAACTCCCAAACCTCTTCCAAGAATTTCCCAATAAGCAAAAATCCTTAAACATCAACTGCTTACCCAAACTCCTCAACGAATGCTGATAAACCCTCACAACTGTTGCTAACATTACCACAACATCTCACCAGGATCACTCACCCAGATTCCAAAAATCACATCACAACCCCAACTCGACTCCGCCAGCTGTTCCATACAGCACCAGCTGACCTCAAAAGAAAATCACATACACACAACCAGCCAACCACTTCTCACAAGAACCCAATAACCAACAAAAGCCTTCGATCTTTCATAACCCTTCCACCTCAAACTTCAACCATAACACTTGTCTTACCAGGACATCGCCCAACCTATCATACATACCAACTCCTCAACTCCTCAAAGGTTGCTAAGAACCAGCACTTACAAACACAACCCTTCCACAACAACCCAAATGCTAAGCTACCCCAGCACCTGGAAACACAACCGTTAAACTACAACATCACTTAGCATCAAGGTGCTACCCCTTCCACTTAGCTATCCAAACCACTAAACTCTCTTTAAGCAACAAACACCATCCTTCTACCATCAGACCATACCACTCTCACTATTACTAGCAACTAGCCTAATATATACTCCATTACGTCTAACTCTCACCCAGCACCAAAACAACCTCTAAAACAACCTCTCTCACCCCACCAAAACAACCTCTAAAAACCCATCATCCAACCTAACCCAACCACCACTCTAACAGATTCGATTAGTTATTAGCGAGTGTGAACATCGTATGCATGATCACCAACATGCCCTATCAATGCCTGATGTACATGTATGCAAAACCTCTAATGTCATGCCACATGTATGCATGGACCAACATATATAATATAGCATATAACAATGATTTTAACTGTGCATGAATGCCAGTTCACACCCTCCAATAACATCCTCAAATCCGTCTAAGAACAACCTCCTACCTCACTTCTAACTTATCTAACTCCATCATACCAACAATCATTAACCACAAGATTCTCACCTAAGCCTTCTTCACACCAAAGATGTTTCCAAACTACAACCATTACCCCAAACATGCTAGCAACAAGACTAAACTTACCACGCAAGGAAAACCAACAGAAACCAAACTAAGGTAACTAGAGCAAAGATTACTAAACAAGGTTACCTGAAAGCACCACACCACCCTGAAGCTTCATCAGACGAACTCTCTTCCTCGCGGAACCATCATCCTCCTGCCGCACCACTGCAGCACCAGCTAACACACCAGGGTCACCACCAACTCCTTGCGGTAAGGGACCTTGGCTGTTCCGAGCCAACATCAAACAATCACGTCTCATGTGTCCAGCAGACCCACATTTCCAGCAATTCTCCTTTCCCACACTCTTCACAACTTTCTGCTCTTTCTGCCACTTCTGAACCTTGCCTCGGCCGTGCCCACGGCCTTTTTGAGACCCTTTGGCTAACACCAAAGCTGACTTCACTCCAAGAGGACAATCACGCTTAACATGCACTTTGGAACCACAGTTCCAGCAAGCACCCGCGCCCCAACAACCTCCAACATGGCGCCTTTCACAACGGTCACACACCGGTGGCTGAACTTCCACTCCTTGCCCAAGCAACACTTGCTCTACAACAACACCACCGTCACATTGCTCAACCCTTGGAAACTTCCCTCCAAGATACCTTTCATAAAAGGCAGATACAAAGAAATCCCAATCAATATCAGGAATATGTGACGCCACAGCCACTGATGTCCACCAGACACAGGCATCCTCCAACATCAAAGAAACAACACTCCCCAGCTTACAAGCAAGATCACAGCCTTCCTGATCCAAGATCAGAACCACACTGGCCAACCAGGCCTCAAACATCTCCGGTGTAGAACCACGATATTCCACAGCACCCAAATCAAGCAAACGCTGCTTCGGCAAACCCACACATCCCACAGCCAGCACATCCACTGACTTTACCTTTACCACAGCCTGAGATGTTCCCAACACCTCTTGAACATCAGATGATGAACTCTTCACCACAGAACCAGCTTCTTTCCCTTGCCTTATCACCTCAACCCCAGGCACAGAAAACTGAGACAAAACACCTCTACCAAAGGGTGAATTCCACGCCTTAACAACCTGCCCCAAGGCAGCAACCATCTCACCCAACTGCCATTCTTCCATCGACTTAGCCATACTACTAACAACAACAAACATACAATCACAACAACAAACAAACCAGTTAGACCAGCATTAAGCAAGGATTCAAACTCCAACTCCAAAATAACACAATAGCTATATTAATAAGGCAATGGGTATCCCGAATCCTCCCCTTTACATGACATAACAGTCAACACAACATGGATATCACAACATCAAGCATATCAATCTACATACTCGATCATGCTTACATCCAACAGCATCCATTTGCATCAGCATATTATCAACATAACATACTCATTACACAATCATCAAGCATAACACCAGCTCACAACATCAGCACATATCCACATTAATTCAACAATGATTCATAAACGCAAAGCATGCTCGAAAACATCAGCAACTTGATCAGAAACATCAACAATTTGCTCAGAAACATCAGCATCATGCCCAGAAACACGTGTTTCAACCAACATTCAACCAACTTTCATCCACACAACAAGGTAAACATCAACACACATCACAACAACTTACCGTTTCCCCCAAGCATTCGCAACTCAGCTCTGATACCACCAAATGTAACCCCCGTAGCCCGGCCTAGACGGTTGACCCGAACTACGAAGATTACACGGGGAAAACCAAAGTCAACCCGAAAGTCAACCTTGATTAATGACCCTTTTTTTTCCTTTCTAATCTTGTCAAGATGCACATTAGTCCTATATGTGATCACTCAAACACCATACTCAAAGATCACAAACATCAGAGATCAAACGGGGACCCAATTGAACAAATTACAATTTTAGGGACCAAATTGTAATTTCTGTTAAATATGAGGACTTAATCCAAATTAAAGTTACCATACTGCAATTAGTCAGGTTTCATGCTTCACTGCCAAATTTCAGCTCAAACGGACATCCCAAACTCATACAATTGCACAAACAAGATTCAGGACCAAAATGCAACTTTTCAAAACATTTAACTGCCAATGTCAGCCCCCAACGGTCACCCGTTCCGAAACAGGCTTAGCCCGTTCCGAAACGCGGGGCCGTTCCGCAACGCGTACCGAAACGGGGGTCTGGCAGTAGCCTTTCCGTTTCGGAACGGTCCCTCCCGTTTCGGACGCCTGGGCTTGTTTAAGGCACCCGTTCCGAAACGGTATTGGCTGTTCCGAAACACCCTGCACAGCAAGCCTCAAAATGCATTCTTAAACATGCAATTAAACATCCAATCATGCTCCAAAAGCCACCAAACTTTGCCAACATGCAATTCAACATAAAAGAGGCATACTTGCATCAACAATTCAACAACATGTCAACATACACGAAAAACCCCAATTTCAAGGTTAAGCTTCCAACACAAGCAACCATTTAAACAACATACTTCCAATTCAAACTCATAAGCCAAACCATGTTCCAACAACATCAACAACACAAAACCATACTTGTCCGAACATAAACAAACACATACATCAACCCAAGAGATTCTACCCCATTGCCTTTATTAACTATAGCTATTAACCGAGACATACATCTCAAGTGGAGTCCTTCTTGAATCCCTTGCTCCTCGCTGTCCAAACTTCAAGAATCTGCATTGATGGACAAAAAGGAGCGTAAGCATATAATGCTTAGTGAGGAATGCTCAAAACCAAAACACCATCAATGCAGCGAGCCATAAAAACCTCTTTGAAAAGCAACCCGATTTGATTAGCAAGCAAAGTTGGAAAAACCCTTTTCAACAACATGCTTAAAACCATGCATTGCATATACATGAAAACCAACCCTTAGTTTAGCAAACTAAGAAAACCCTTTTCAAAGCACAACTTGCAAAATCAACCATTTAGCCAAACCATGCATAAACACCATATGCAAGCTAAAACAAAACCTTGGAAAACACTCCCATTTCACAACATACCTTTCTTAAACTTGAAAGCCAATTCAAGCAAGAATCTTTTAAAACCATTTCACAAACCAACCAACACATGCATTAAACCAAGGCAACATATATGTACCACAACATCAACATCACATGCCTTTAAAAACAAGTCTTAACAAGACTCCAATGCACTAAAGATATTTCATGCTCACATGCATCATTTTCCAAATGATAATCAACACTTGTTCAACTTAACAAGTAAACATGCATTCACAAGCATTATACACTTTCCATGCAACCATGCATCTTTTCAAGCATCTAATGCTTCACATGCAATTATGCATCATTTCAAGCATCCCATGCTTCATCACAATCAAAAACATCATATTGGCCTTCAAGTGATCAACCACATTCACTTTTCAACTCAACACCCAATCGGATACGCGGATTCCGAGCGTTGTCCCTACGCTCCATACACCCTACCAATCCAAGGTCTCCCAAATGGACTTTCAAACACCATTTGACCTCAACATCCTAAGGTTCCCATGTATGGACTTTTAAACACTATACAACCTTAGCTTTCCCGAGGTTTCCTTGTATGGACTTTCAAACACCATACAACCTCAACTTTTCCCCAAGGTTCCCATGTATGGACTTTCAAACACCATACAACCTTGACATGCACAAGGTTCCCATATATGGACTTTCAAACACCATACAACCTTTGCATTCACCGATTGGTAGTTGTATAACATCACTAACGAGATCCGGGACACCCTACACAAGATCCACACATGGACTTAACACCGCCATTGTGATCTCAACAAGCACAAGGTTCTCACATATGGACTTTTAAACACCATATAACCTTTGCTCAACCAAGGTCCTCGAATGGGCAACACCTCCATTATGACCTCAACCATCTCGTTAGGACACTTGAAGGGAGTTTACCGGTCCACTCTTGACCACTCCACCTCCAAGGCGACTTAATTCACGATGCACCCAATCCTATAGTCGGCTAACTATATCCGATCAAAGAACCAAGAACCACTTACATCACTTGCCAATATAACCACCTTACCACATTAGTCCAATGTTTCACATGCATAACCATAATGCAAAAACCATCACTTACCAACATTAATTCACTGTTTTAAAGCATTAAACAAAGCCATTGAACAACATGCAACACCATGCATCAAATCCACATTTTCAATGTATAAAACCAAGGATCTCTTACCTTGAGCATCCTTCACATATGGCTTTCAAAACCAGCATTAAACCATGCTAAAATATGCTTTCAAAACAGATTTAAACCATGCAAAACACATGCATTTCAATCATCAACCACAATTGCTTAAAAGCCAATTTCACAATCATAATTCAAGAGCGAAAATTCATTCACTTACTCTTGAGCTTAGCAAAGTTGTTTAGACTTACACTAAGCTCCCAAAAACCTTCAAACCTTGGTTTAAAAGCTGAAAACCCAACTTCACTCACCGATAACCAAAACAAGGCTAGCCACCAAGCCTTCCAAGCATCCGAAACCTTCCGCAACACCTCTAAAGCTCACGGATCAAACTCCCCTGTTTCAAGCACACAAAAACAGCACATTAATGCATCATTATGCATTAAGAACAGCAGCCACACAACCAAACTCGCTGCTCATCACACAACCAACAATTCGGCTACCAAACACAACCGAAATCACCTCCAAACACTACCAAAACTTAACCCAGCCAAGATCCATCACTTCTAACCATTTTTAAACATCAATTAACATCCAAAATGATCACAAACACGTCCCTATACTTCCAGGTATAACAGATCACCAAAAACACTCCAAAAACAACCAAAAACTCAAGCCAAACTTAGGAAATTCAACCTATCCGGGATTGCATTAATTAAACCTCAACTTCTAATCAATTTAGCATTCATTTAACATCATTTTGACACTTCAAAACACTGCCCAAACAGATCACACGAAAATTTCACCAAAATCGCCAAATCTTGCATTTTAAGCCAAAATCAAGATTTCAATTGAAAAGCCTTTAACAAAACACAAATCAAGGATTGAGAACTTGGGAATTTCAATAAAGAACTTGAGGTTCAGAGGAGAAGGACGTTCTTACCTCCAAACTTGAGTTTCTCCTTTTTAGAGCCAAAAAGCTTGATGAACAACTTGCAAATTGAGAGGTTTTGTTGATGAGATGATTAGGAATCAAATGAGAGTTGAAATGAGTGATTTAGATTGACAAAATCAAAGAAGAAAATCTGGAGAATGTGTTTGGGTTGAGAGAAAATGAGAGAAAAGGAAAATTGAGAGAAAATAGAAAAGTTAGTTATAAAATAGTAAAAATGATTTCCCTCCACTTTCTTTATGTTTTAAATCAGAATAAAACCTTAAAATATCTTAGAAAAATCTGGAGAAACTCTTTTGGAATAATAGCTCCTTAAAGATTCAAAGTTTCAATCCTTTATAAAACTGTCACCGAACTTTCAAAAATTACATTTTGGTCACTAGCCAAAATGTCAACCTTCCGAACCTCATTTTCCAAAATTGATTTCACAGTTCACTTAATTATATTAAAAGATGATTTTAGGACATTTTTCCATATTTTTAATGCAACCCGAACTAGGCTTTCCTAAATTCACTCTTATATATTCACTCTTATATATTAAAAGGAACCTGTCCAAAGAGTTCACCTAGATGAAGCGGCAGAAACTGTAACCCCCTTAACCCGGTCTAGACGGTTGACCCGAATTAAGAAAGTCACACGGGGAAAACTAAAGTCAACCCAAAAGTCAACCTTGATTAACGACCCTTTTTTTCTTTTTAAACTTGTCTAGATGCACGTTAACCCTAGTTATGAACACATAAACAATATACTCAAAGATCATAACCATCAGAGATCAATCAGGGACTCAATTGCACAAATTACAACTTTAGGGACCAAACTGAAAATACTGAGAAATACAGGGACTTAACCCAATTAAAAGTTACCAATATGAAATTAGTCATGTTTCATGCTTCACTGCCAAATTTCAGCTCAAATGGACTTCTCAAACTCAACCAATTGCAAAAACAAGATTCAGGACCAAAACGCAAACATTTTGAAACATATAACTGCCAATGTCAGCCCCCAACGGTCATACGTTCCGAAACGGGAGACAGCCTGTTTCGAAACGCGGGGCCGTTCCGCAACGCGTACCGAAACGGGGGTCTGGCAGTAGCACTTCCGTTCCGAAACGAGTCCTCTCGTTTCGAAACACCTTGGCCTTTTCAGGCCCCTGTTCCGAAACGGTAACACGCGTTCCGAAACGCCCTGCCCAGATTGCAGCAACCCTGCTGGTTAAACTCACTTTTGACCCACCAAACATGTTCCGATGGCAACCAAAACACACCAGCAAACCATTCAACATACAAGAGATATATATGCATCAAGAACTAGTTACATAACCACCCCTAGGTGCATCAACTCATTAAACACATTCAATGCTCATTCATGCTTTTAAAACAAGAAGCATAGCATATCAATATAAGCATAAGGAGATTCAAACGTTGCAACATTAAGCCACATGATTCAACATCATAAACCAAACTTGTTCAACATACACAATCTCCTTAAACATCAACATAAGAGATTCTTCCCCCCATTGCCTTTATTAACTATAGCTATTAACCGAGACATACATCTCACTTGGAGTACTCCTTGAATCCCTTGCTCCTCGCTGTCCAAACTTCACTTTTCTGCATTGATGGACAAAAAGGAGCGTAAGCATATAATGCTTAGTGAGGAATGCTCAAAACCAAAACACCATCAATGCAGCGAAACATAAAACCACTTTTAAAAACAACTCGATTTCATAAACCCAAGCATTGTTTGAAAACCCTTTTCAACAACAAGCTTAAAACATGCATTGCTCAAACATGAAAACAAACCCTTAGCTTAGAAAGCTAAGTAAACCTTTTCAAAGCACAAACTTGCAATACCACCAATTTAACCATACCATGCATAAACATCATATGCAAAGTTAAATTCAAAACCTTGGAAATCACTTCCAATTCACATCATACCTTTCTCATACTCGATTAACACTTTAAAGCAAGAAACCTTTAAAATCACCTCCTCATTCATTATAACTCATGCATTAAACAAATGCAACAAATGAACCATAACATCAAAATTGCATCTCATGCCTTTAAAAACAAGTCTTAGAAAGACCTCAATGCACTAAAGAGATTTCATGCACACATGCACCATTCTCAATGGATAATCAACACTTGTTCAAACCAACAAGTAAACATGCATTCATAATACATTATACACTTCACATGCAACCATGCATCATCTCAAGCATCTCATGCTTCATTAAATTCAAGAGCATTATATTGGCTTCCAAGTGATCAACCAAATCCACTTTTCAACTCAACATCCAATCGGATACGCGGATCACAAGCGTTGTCCCCACGCTTCATACACACTACCAATCCAAGGCCCTCCAAATGGACTTTCAAACACCATTTGACCTTACCGTTCACAAGGTTCCTATGTATGGACTTTTAATCACCATACAACCTTAACATTCACAAGGTTCCCATGTATGGACTTTTAAACACCATACAACCTTAACATTCACAAGGTTCCCATGTATGGACTTTTAAACACCATACAACCTTAACATTCACAAGGTTCCCATGTATGGACTTTTAAACACCATACAACCTTAACATTCACAAGGTTCCCATGTATGGACTTTTAAACACCATACAACCTTAACATTCACAAGGTTCCCATGTATGGACTTTTAAACACCATACAACCTTAACATTCACAAGGTTCTCATGTATGGACTTTTAAACACCATACAACCTTAACATTCACCGATTGGTAGTTGTATAACATCACTAACGAGATCCGGGACACCCTACACAAGATCCACACATGGACTTTACACCACCATTGTGATCTTATCAAGCACAAGGTTCCCATATATGGACTTTTAACCACCATATAACCTTTGCTTACCCAAGGTCCTCGAATGGGAATCTCAACCTCCATTATGACCTTAACCATCTCGTTAGGATACTTGGATGGAGTTTACCGGTTCACTCTTAACCACTCCACATCCAAGGCGACTTAATTCACGGTGCACCCAATCCTATAGCCGGCTAACTATATCCGATCAAAGTAACCAAGAACCACTTACATCACTTGCCAATATAACCATCTTACCACTTTGATCCATTGATTCACAAGCATAACCATAATGCAAGAACCATCATTTACCTTAACCAAGAACCAACCATGGGCTTTCAAACACCATGTTGTTCTTAAATACACAAGGCTCACACAAGGACTTTCAACCACCTTTGTGACCTTAAACATCACCTTTCCACATGCATCATTATCAACAATATTCCACTGTTTTAAAGCATCACACAAAGCCATTAAACAACATGCAACACTATGCATCAATTCACAATTTCAATGTACAAAACCAAGGATCTCTTACCTTGAGCATCCTTCACATATGGCTTTCAAAACCAGCATTAAACCATGCTAAAATATGCTTTCAAAACAGAATTTAAAACATGCAAATCACATGCATAGCAACCATCAATCACAATTGCTTGAAAAGCCAACTCACAACACAAATCAAGAGCGGAAATCCGTTTACTTACTCTTGAGCTTAGCAAAGTTGTTTAGACTTAAACTAAGCTCCCCAAAACCTTCAAACCTTGGTTTAAAAGCTGAAAACCCAACTTCACTCACCGATACACAAAACAAGGCTAGCCAACAAGCCTTCCAAGCATCCGAAACCTTCCACACCACCTCTAATGCTCACGGATCGATCTCCCCTGTTTCAAACACATATCATCAGAGGATTAATGCATCATAATGCACTAAAAACACCAGCAACATAACTAAACTTGCTGCCCATAGCAAAAACCACAATTCGGCTACCAAACACAACCGAAATCACCTCCAAACACTTCCAAAACTTAGCCCAGCCAAGATCCACCACTTCTAACCATTTTTAAACCTCAATTAACATCCAAAATGATCACAAACACGTCCTTATACCTCCAGGTATAACAGATCACCAAGATCACTCCAAAAACAACCAAAAACTCAAGCAAAACTTAGGAAATTCAACCTATTCGGGTTTGCATTGATTAAACCTCAATTTATCATCAAGTTAACATTCAATTAACATCAATTTAACACCTCAACACACTGCCCAAACAGATCATACGAAAATTTCACCAAAATCAAGCAAATCTTGCATTTTAAAGCCAAAATCAAGATTCCAATTGCAAAACCTTTAATAAATCATAAATCAAGGATTGAGAACTTGGGAATTTCAGTAAAGAACTTGAAGTTCAGAGGAGAAGGACGTTCTTACCTCCAAACTTGAGTTTCTCCCTTTTTGGAACCAAAATCTTGAAAATCCAAGTAGCAAATACAAAGGTTTTGTTGAAGGATTGATTAGAAATCAAATGAGGATTGAAATATGATATTTAGGTGACAAAAATCAGAGGAAGAGATCTGAAGAGAATGTGTTTGGTTTGAGAGAAAAGATGAGAGAAAATGGAAAATGGAAAATTTGGAAAGTTAGTTAGAAATGACAAAAATATCTTTCCCTCCTTTTTACTTTTATTTTAAACCATCAATAAATCATTTAATATTCTAGAAAATCTGGAGAAACTCCCTTTTGGGTAAATAGCTCCTTAAGGATTCAAAGTTTCAATCCTTTTTAAAACAGTCACACAGTTTTCAAAAATTACATTTTGGTCACTAATCCAAAATGTCACCCTTCCAAACCTCATTTTGCAAAATTGATTTCACAGTTCACTTATATATATTAAAAGAGGATTTTAGAACATTTTTCCATATTTTTAATGCAACCCGAACTAGGCTTTCCTAAAAATCAGCTTTTATATTCGAACCGCAACTCGACCGGTCCGGTCCGAACCCAAAACTTCTAAGCCCAAAACCGGGGCGTTACAACTCTCCCCCCCTTAGGAAATTTCATCCTCGAAATTTCATCTGGCGAATAGAGCCCAACCAAACTTCTCAAAGCAACACGCAAGCAACACCGGAGACTTAACCTCCACTGAACACTTCCTCCACGAAACTCCACACAACTCAACACCACCACAAACTGTTCACGAATTCCAGAACACTCAAAGTTAAGCAAAACTTAACCTTTCACACTTTCGGACTGTACACAGCCCCAACAACAACCAGAAGAACCTCCAACAAGCAAAAATTCTTAAGCATCAACTGCTTACCCAAACTCCTCAATCATAAAACTGACAATCCTTCCCATCTACTGCTGACATTATCATAACAACTCACCAGAGCTATTCACACAAAATCCAAATTTACATCACCACCCCAACCTTGACTCCGCTAGCCGTTCCATAAACCACCAGCTGACTTTAAAGGAAAGGTTCACTTATTCACAACCAACCAACACTGGCCTTCGATCTTTCATCGCCCTTCCACTTCAAGCTTTGACCTCAACACTTGTTTTACAAGAACATCACCCAACTTAACACACATATCCTCTTCTCAACTCCTCGAAGGTCACTACAAACCAACACCTTACAAAAACAACCTTTCTACCACAGCCTCAATGCCAAACCACTTCAGCACCTTGAGAACGCAACCGCTAACCTGCAACAACACTTAACGCCAAGGAACTACCCCTTCCACTAGCTATCCAAAACCACATGACCGATTCTATCTTCAACCGGTACTCCTCACCACCAAACCACTAAACTCAACAAGCACCAAACACCTTCCTTCCACCACATACTATACCGCACTCACTATTACTAACAACTTGCCTAATACCCTCCACTACTTTTATCCTTCACTCAGCACCAAAACAACCTCTAAACACCCATCATCCAACCTAACCCAAACCCAACACTAACAGACTCGATTAGTTATTAGCAAGTGTGAACGTTCATATGCATGGTCACCAACATGCCCTATCAATGCCTGATGTACATGTATGCAAAACCTCTAATGTCATGCCACATGTATGCATGGACCAGCACATATATAATATAGCATATATCAAATGATTTTAACTGTGCATGAATGCCGGTTCACACCCACCAATAGCATCCTCAGAATCCGTCTAAGAACAACCTCCCATCTCACCTCCAACTTGACCAACTCTACCATTCCAGCAACTCATTGACCACAAAGTACCCACTAAAGCCTTCTCCACACAAAAGATGTTTCCAACAACAACTATTACCCCAACAAGCTAACAACAGAACCATACTCACAACGCAAGGAAAACCAAACCAAAACCAACTAAGATACTAAAGCAAGGTTACTTAACAAGGTTACCTGGAAACACCTCACTGCCCTGAAGCTTCAACAGACGAGCTCTCTTCCTCGCAGAACCTTCACCCTTCAGCCGTACCACTGTAGCATCAGCTAACACACTACGGTCACCACCCTCTCCTTGCGATAAAGAACCTTGGCTGTTCCCAGCCAACTTCAAACAATCTCGCCTCATGTGTCCCGCAAACCCACATTTCCAACAGATCTCATTTACCAAACTCTTCACAACTTTCTGCTCTATCTGCCACCTTCGAACTTTGTCTCGGCCGTGCCCACGACCCTTCAGAGACCCTTTGGCTACCACTGAAGCTGACTTCACCCCAAGAGAACAATCACGCTTCACATGCACTTTAGAACCACAGTTCCAACAAGCACCTGCCCCCCAACAACCTCCAACATGGCGCCTTCCACAACGGTCACACACTGGTAACCGAGCCTCCACTCCTTGCTCAACCAGCACTTGCTCCACAACTGCACTATCTTCACACTGCTTAATCCTTGGAAACTTCTCTCCAAGATACCTTTCATAAAAGGCAGACACAAAGAAATCCCAATCAATATCATGGATGTGCGATGCCACCGCCACAGACGTCCACCAGGCACATGCATCCTCCAACATCAATGAGATAACACTTCCCAGCTTACAGGCATAACCACAGCCTTCTTGATCCAAAATCAGAATCACACTGGCCAACCAGGCCTCAAACGCCTCAGGTGTCGAACCATGATATTCCACAACACCCAAATCAAGCAAACGCTACTTCGGCAAACCCACACATCCCACAGCCAGCATATCCACTGACTTTACCTTCGCTACAGCCTGAGATGTTCCCAACACCTCCTGTACAACAGATGATGAACTCTTCATCACAGAACCCACTTCTTCCTTCTGCCTTACCACCCTAATTCCAGGCACAGAAGACTGAGATGAAACACCTCCATTAAAAGGTGAATTCCACGCCTTAACAACCTGCCCTAAAGCAGCAACCATCTCACCCAACTGCCATTCTTTCATCGATTTCGCCATACTACTAACAACAAGCAATCACAACAAAACAAACAAAACAATTAGACCAGCTTAAGCAAGGATTCAAACTCCAACTCCAAAATAACACAATAGCTATAATAATAAGGCAATGAGTATCCCGAATCCTCCCCTTTTACATGACAAAACAGTCATCATAAACATAGATATCACCACATCAAGCATATCAAACAACATACTCGATCATGCTTACATCAAACAGCATCTACTTACAACAGCATAACATCATCAACATATCATTCCCACTACACTTTCATCATGCATAAAATCAACTCACAACATCAGCATAACCCACATGAGCTCAAAGAAGATTCATAACCACAAAGCATGATTAAAAACACCAACAATTTGCTCAGAAACACGTGTTTCAACCAGCTTTCAACCATACATCAGGATATACATCAAACACACACAACACAACAACTTGCCGTTTTCCCCAACATTCGCAACTCAGCTCTGATACCACCAAATGTAACCCCCTTAACCCGGTCTAGACGGTTGACCCGAATTAAGAAAGTCACACGGGGAAAACCAAAGTCAACCCGAAAGTCAACCTTGATTAACGACCCTTTTTTTTCTTTTTAAACTTGTCTAGATACACGTTAACCCTAGTTATGAACACATAAACAGTATACTCAAAGATCATAACCATCAGAGATCAATTAGGGACTCAATTGCACAAATTACAACTTTAGGGACCAAACTGAAAATACTGAGAAATACAGGGACATAACCCAATTAAAAGTTACCAATATGAAATTAGTCATGTTTCATGCTTCACTGCCAAATTTCAGCTCAAACGGACTTCTCAAACTCAACCAATTGCAAAAACAAGATTCAGGACCAAAACGCAAACATTTTGAAACATATAACTGCCAATGTCAGCCCCCAACGGTCATACGTTCTGAAACGGGAGACAGCCTGTTTCGAAACGCGGGGCCGTTCCGCAACGCGTACCGAAACGGGGGTCTGGCAGTAGCACTTCCGTTCCGAAACGGGTCCTCTCGTTTCGAAACACCTTGGCCTTTTCAGGCCCCTGTTCCGAAACGGTAACACGCGTTCCGAAACGCCCTGCCCAGATTGCAGCAACCCTGCTGGTTAAACTCACTTTTGACCCACCAAACATGTTCCGATGGCAACCAAAACACACCAGCAAACCATTCAACATACAAGAGATATATATGCATCAAGAACTAGATACATAACCACCCCTAGGTGCATCAACTCATTAAACACATTCAATGCTCATTCATGCTTTTAAAACAAGAAGCATAGCATATCAATATAAGCATAAGGAGATTCAAACGTTGCAACATTAAGCCACATGATTCAACATCATAAACCAAACTTGTTCAACATACACAATCTCCTTAAACATCAACATAAGAGATTCTTCCCCCCATTGCCTTTATTAACTATAGCTATTAACCGAGACATACATCTCACTTGGAGTACTCCTTGAATCCCTTGCTCCTCGCTGTCCAAACTTCACTTTTCTGCATTGATGGACAAAAAGGAGCGTAAGCACATAATGCTTAGTGAGGAATGCTCAAAACCAAAACACCATCAATGCAGCGAAACATAAAACCACTTTTAAAAACAACTCGATTTCATAAACCCAAGCATTGTTTGAAAACCCTTTTCAACAACAAGCTTAAAACATGCATTGCTCAAACATGAAAACAAACCCTTAGCTTAGAAAGCTAAGTAAACCTTTTCAAAGCACAAACTTGCAATACCACCAATTTAACCATACCATGCATAAACATCATATGCAAAGTTAAATTCAAAACCTTGGAAATCACTTCCAATTCACATCATACCTTTCTCATACTCGATTATCACTTTAAAGCAAGAAACCTTTAAAATCACCTCCTCATTCATTATAACTCATGCATTAAACAAATGCAACAAATGAACCATAACATCAAAATTGCATCTCATGCCTTTAAAAACAAGTCTTAGCAAGACCTCAATGCACTAAAGAGATTTCATGCACACATGCACCATTCTCAATGGATAATCAACACTTGTTCAAACCAACAAGTAAACATGCATTCATAATACATTATACACTTCACATGCAACCATGCATCATCTCAAGCATCTCATGCTTCATTAAATTCAAGAGCATTATATTGGCTTCCAAGTGATCAACCAAATCCACTTTTCAACTCAACATCCAATCGGATACGCGGATCACAAGCGTTGTCCCCACGCTTCATACACACTACCAACCCAAGGTCCTCCAAATGGACTTTTAAACACCATTTGACCTTACCGTTCACAAGGTTCCTATGCATTGACTTTTAATCACCATACAACCTTAACATTCACAAGGTTCCCATGTATGGACTTTTAAACACCATACAACCTTAACATTCACAAGGTTCCCATGTATGGACTTTTAAACACCATACAACCTTAACATTCACAAGGTTCCCATGTATGGACTTTTAAACACCATACAACCTTAACATTCACAAGGTTCCCATGTATGGACTTTTAAACACCATACAACCTTAACATTCACAAGGTTCCCATGTATGGACTTTTAAACACCATACAACCTTAACATTCACAAGGTTCCCATGTATGGACTTTTAAACACCATACAACCTTAACATTCACAAGGTTCTCATGTATGGACTTTTAAACACCATACAACCTTAACATTCACCGATTGGTAGTTGTATAACATCACTAACGAGATCCGGGACACCCTACACAAGATCCACACATGGACTTTACACCACCATTGTGATCTTATCAAGCACAATGTTCCCATATATGGACTTTTAACCACCATATAACCTTTGCTTACCCAAGGTCCTCGAATGGGAATCTCAACCTCCATTATGACCTTAACCATCTCGTTAGGATACTTGGATGGAGTTTACCGGTTCACTCTTAACCACTCCACATCCAAGGCGACTTAATTCACGGTGCACCCAATCCTATAGCCGGCTAACTATATCCGATCAAAGTAACCAAGAACCACTTACATCACTTGCCAATATAACCATCTTACCACTTTGATCCATTGATTCACAAGCATAACCATAAGGCAAGAACCATCATTTACCTAAACCAAGAACCAACCATGGGCTTTCAAACACCATGTTGTTCTTAAATACACAAGGCTCACACAAGGACTTTCAACCACCTTTGTGACCTTAAACATCACCTTTCCACATGCATCATTATCAACAATATTCCACTGTTTTAAAGCATCACACAAAGCCATTAAACAACATGCAACACTATGCATCAATTCACAATTTCAATGTACAAAACCAAGGATCTCTTACCTTGAGCATCCTTCACATATGGCTTTCAAAACCAGCATTAAACCATGCTAAAATATGCTTTCAAAACAGAATTTAAAACATACAAATCACATGCATAGCAACCATAAATCACAATTGCTTGAAAAGCCAACTCACAACACAAATCAAGAGCGGAAATCCGTTTACTTACTCTTGAGCTTAGCAAAGTTGTTTAGACTTAAACTAAGCTCCCCAAAACCTTCAAACCTTGGTTTAAAAGCTGAAAACCCAACTTCACTTACCGATACACAAAACAAGGCTAGCCAACAAGCCTTCCAAGCATCCGAAACCTTCCACACCACCTCTAATGCTCACGGATCGATCTCCCCTGTTTCAAACACATATCATCAGAGGATTAATGCATCATAATGCACTAAAAACACCAGCAACACAACTAAACTTGCTGCCCATAGCAAAAACCACAATTCGGCTACCAAACACAACCGAAATCACCTCCAAACACTTCCAAAACTTAGCCCAGCCAAGATCCACCACTTCTAACCATTTTTAAACCTCAATTAACATCCAAAATGATCACAAACACGTCCTTATACCTCCAGGTATAACAGATCACCAAGATCACTCCAAAAACAACCAAAAACTCAAGCAAAACTTAGGAAATTCAACCTATTCGGGTTTGCATTAATTAAACCTCAATTTCTCATCAAGTTAACATTCAATTAACATCAATTTAACACATCAACACACTGCCCAAACAGATCATACGAAAATTTCACCAAAATCAAGCAAATCTTGCATTTTAAAGCCAAAATCAAGATTCCAATTGCAAAACCTTTAATAAATCATAAATCAAGGATTGAGAACTTGGGAATTTCAGTAAAGAACTTGAAGTTCATAGGAGAAGGACGTTCTTACCTCCAAACTTGAGTTTCTCCCTTTTTGGAACCAAAATCTTGAAAATCCAAGTAGCAAATACAAAGGTTTTGTTGAAGGATTGATTAGAAATCAAATGAGGATTGAAATATGATATTTAGGTGACAAAAATCAGAGGAAAAGATCTGGAGAGAATGTGTTTGGTTTGAGAGAAAAGATGAGAGAAAATGGAAAATGGAAAATTTGGAAAGTTAGTTAGAAATGACAAAAATATCTTTCCCTCCTTTTTACTTTTATTTTAAACCATCAATAAATCATTTAATATTCTAGAAAATATGGAGAAACTCCCCTTTGGGTAAATAGCTCCTTAAGGATTCAAAGTTTCAATCCTTTTTAAAACAGTCACACAGTTTTCAAAAATTACATTTTGGTCACTAACCCAAAATGTCACCCTTCCAAACCTCATTTTGCAAAATTGATTTCACAGTTCACTTATATATATTAAAAGAGGATTTTAGAACATTTTTCCATATTTTTAATGCAACTCGAACTAGGCTTTCCTAAAAATCACCTTATATATTCGAACCGCAACTCGACCGGTCCGGTCCGAACCCAAAACTTCTAAGCCCAAAACCGAGGCGTTACAGAAACCCAACACCGGTGACGGACAATCCGGCCAAAGGAAATCAGGCAGCAGTAGTGGCAGCAACAGCAGCAGCTCATCCAAGGAGGTTCAGGTGTTTGCGAAACCACCCCAAATCTCACCTACCCGCATCCAGCCTCCGAGGGAAGCCAAGAAAAAGACCGCCTCTGCATCTCCAAGCCATCTGCCGGCACCAACGAGAAAAGTCACTGCCCGCCGGCAGATTCAGATCAACAGCAGCAGCAGCAGTGACGGCAGCGCTTAAAATTTAAGTTTCTTTTCTTATATCTGTTGTCTACTATTTTTTTATAATTGTGATGTTTTTATTTTCTGCTTTTATTTTGTCATCATGCATTGAGGGCAATGCAACCCTTGAGTTTGGGGGTGGCATCCCTCCATTAATGAAGTGTTTTTAGGTTCAAAAATTGTGTCTAAGTGTTAGTTTATTTTTGTTTAAAAAAATTTGGCTTAAGTCTTTGAACTGAACTTACCTGTCGTGACAACCTCTGTCGTGGCAGTGCCTCTAGAAGAGTTTTAGGAACAGTTTAGAGCCTTACTATAGTTCTGATTCTTAAACACCCTTTGTGACTTTTATACTGTCTAGAACTCTACTGGTAAACTAGAATAGGAAAAGCTTAGCACTTGAATTGCCCCTAGAGGTGCCTAACACTGGCTCTAGGAAAAGAAGTTAAGAAAAAAAAATAGACTCAATACACCTAGAGATGCCCGAAACTGGCTCTAGGATGTTAGCTAGAGGTGCCCGAAACCGACTCTAGTCAAACTTAAATTAAGAAAAGAGAATCGAGTCTAAGTAAAAACTAAAGGAGCCTAAGAATTGCCTCCAAAAAGATGAAAAGTTGGCATAAAATTTCAAGTTGGAAGCTTAGCTATTCTAGTAAACTAAGTGAGTCTAGACATATAATTGTTCACAAAACATGCACACACTACACGAGAATTATAGCAAGGTTCCGAATGAATCCTGAATTATCCGACAGGGTGTTGCTCACAATAGGGAATGCATGGTAGGTAATGAAAGGTTCACTGTTTTAAGCCAAACAAAATTTTGTATTTCTTTTTTAGGTTTTAATTGCTTGAGGGCAAGCAAAAACTTGAGTTTAGGGGTGTGTTGAGTGTGTAAAAGTTCTATATTTTACCCCCTATTTAACCCATATTTCTGCTGCATTCAAGCATATTTCTTTGCATTTAGGATAGATTTTAATTATACATCACAATTATACAAAAAGGCACAGTTGCTGCTGATTTTGGTTGTTTCTGCAAGTAGCTGCTGTGGCAGACTCATGGCAGCAGAGCTGGAATACTGGACTGCAGCCGAGAAGAAGGATGCTGCCAAGGCCGCTGCCGTGGCAGCCAAGGACGACAGCAATGGTGAAGGAAAAAAGTAAACTGGAGCTCGACAGAAAGAGGAATTTAAGATGGTCTGTCATGGAGCACTCCTATATTTTTCCGAGCCCTAGATTAGAATGAAGGTCAAGCCCAAAGTTCAAGGAAGAAACTCCAAGCAAGAAGAGAGGACGAATTAAAGGCATCTATTCTGAAGATTTAGTCTTAAATAATGTTGCACTTTAATTTAAACTTGTATTCTTGCCATATTAGAAAACTTGAACCCAAGGCCTATATAAAGGCATGTAATTCGACCTAGAGGACATCATCTTATTCTCCAGCTGTCTTCCCCTAAAACCTAGTCGTTTCCCCCCTTCTCATCATGTTCTAAACTTCCCCTAGGGCTAAGGGTTGATTCTGTAAAGTAGTTGCAGGGATTGCTTTGTTTTAGGAATTTTTTCTGTTCAATAAAATAGACTTCAAGTTTTCTTATTATGATTTTCAACATCTTACAAGAGTATCGGGAGAGCATTGTGAGATTATACATTTACTTAATATCGAGAGAGTTAAGTATACGAAAGGAATAAGCACGGGTTCTCCAGTTTATGGTTGAACTATCTCGGACCTAGGGATAGGACGAGGTTAAGTGGCTAAGGAAGAATTCAACAACATCGGTGTTCCTCCTTCGATTCATGCCGGGAGGTATCATCAAAGACGTGTTCATCGACAGACTTGGACCTAGGGATAGGCCAAGGCACAGTAGGGATTCTTGCCAAGCTTGAAGTACTGAGTTGTGTATTCGCTGCCGCGACAACAATAGACCGCTGCCACAGCAGGTGCTGCCGCGACAGGTGCTACAACAGAACAGAGAAGTCATAGACAGTGCAAACACCTGCACTACGGAGCAAATCAATACCGGCCCATTCTCTCTATCCTGATTTCTTTACTTCTTTATCTTCAGTATTCTTAGTATTCCCTTACAAACAATTAAAATTATCTTCTTTCTAGTGCAACAATTCAAGGTTAAAGCTATTAGCCCAGTCCCTGTGGAGACGATATCCGATACTTACGTATCACTTTACTACTTGCGACGTGTACACTTGCAATACATTGCGATAGACTCTTTTACACGCAACACATATCATGTTAACATGTATTTCAAGTGATTCAAATAGATCATATTCATTGCACAAGAATCAAACATATATACCATGTGGCATTATCAAGCAAGAATTCGAATAGATCAATTCAAGGCAAGAATTCAAACAATGTCTTTTAGTTCATAATACATATCACATTATCAAGCACTTACATCATAGATACACACACACAAGCACCATTTGAATAGCTTACTTCCAAGGCAAGAGATCAACAATGTCTTATAAATCATGAATTACATCTTGTTAGCAAGTATTACACCATGGAGAACATACAAGCAAGCATTCACATAACCATCTTATTCATCAAGCAAGCATTTCAATAGATTACACTCATAATACAAGGATCAAGCATATTATATCATGGGAGTACATACAAGCAACCATTCGAATAGCTCACTTCCGAAGCAAGAAATCAACATTTGTTTTCACTTTTCTTTCAAATTAATTATCAATTTTCATACTATTAATAAATCACAATTTCAGCTTAGTCCAATCTTTCCTTTTTATCCATAATCAAGTTTAATCAATTTCCTTTTTAACATGGCATAATCAATAGCAAGAAATTAGACATGCATTTTTTGTTAGGACCTAAGTCCTAACCCTATGTTAAACTACACTCACAATACTCCAAAGCTTAGCTAATATTGGATCCAAACTCCTTTGTTCTTAGCTTTAGGATGTTCCACCCTTTCCTCTTCCACCAAGTTCACTATTGGTTCTAACACATTACACAAGTAAATACATATGTCAAAACAAGCTCACATTTTCATTCAGTCATGGCAACATCACTAGTACTTAACATATATCAATCTGACAACATTTTCATTTTCATAAATTAACATACATGACTTCAATTATTATATTTCTATTCATGTAAAACATGGCAGTAATCATTGTCCCAAAACTGTTACAAAACAATTTACTCAAACTGTAAACAAAACAGCCTCAAAGTACCTAGGTTGTTGCTGGCAGGCAGCTTGTACACTACTTACTTAAGCATGCATAACTTTTATTATGCACGTCAGAATTTTAATTAGTTTATACCGTTATAAATCTTATTTAATCCTATTTCTAACCATATATACCTTAAATTTTAATCCTTTACCATTTAATACAATTTTAAGCTTAAAGACATGGCATTTGTATTACTGGACAATTTGCACTATCCAGAGGTTTTCATTTCCAGATTCTAGCTCACAATCTAGAATCCAATTTTGTTTTCTCCTAATGAAAATAGACATATTAAGGTCCTACCTATATGAATTTCAGACCTTAACTCGACCTATATAATTTATGGTGATTTTTCAAAGTTGCTGCTCAGAACAGAGTTTTCTGAGCAGATTACACTAGATTATGTTTTAAGCTTCTTAATTAATTAGAACATGATTCTAACATGATAATTTAGCTTATATACATTTTCTTACAAGTTTAGGTCAGTTTAACTCACTTATCAATGTGATCAAAACAAGGCATTAGTGATCAATAGATTCGATCACTCTATCAAGGCAGCATTACATACAATTTCCAGCAACATGCTTATTCTTTCTAACAACTAGCACACACATATATATAAACCATGATTATCATCTACAATTTCCAGTAATGAATTCAACATTCTAAACACGTATACATTTTACTCCCATTATAATTTAAGCTATCCATGTCATATACAAGTTCAATTCAATTCATTTCCTTATTTTCATCACCTATTCGAATCAACAACATGTTCATCTAATCATGCACAACAATTCCCACATTTCCAGCAGCATCAAAGGTCATTCAAGCATGTATACATTATCATTCAATCTTTCCAAACACAAGGAAGGAGTATGAGAGTTAGGCCCTTACCTTTCCTTGTTGAAGAATGGGTTAGTTCTACCTCAAGAGAATCCAAAACCAAGCTTTAATCTAAGCTTTCATGGTCGGCTCGTTTCTCCCTCTCTCTAGCTTCCTAACAATCGGTTATGGGTAAAAGGAAGGAGAAAGAAGATGATAAGTGGATTTCACATGGCTAGTTACCATGCCTTCCCAAGACATGTGGATTTCACTTATCATAAGTGGAAGAATTACACATGCAAGAAACAAGTTTTCTCTTACTTCATTTGGGTCCATTTTTTTTAATTTATCCATTCAAGTTATCATCACTTATAATTTGGTCCTAAAACTATTTAATCATTATTATTACCTTATCATGCAATCATAAACATTTCTTATAAATTCATTCTAGTCCTTCTTAACAATAGCTATTTATCTTTTCTATAATTGAATTTAACCCCTAATCCATTCAATTAATTCATTAATTATAGATCCAAACAAATTATTTAGCTTTCAAATTTGATCATAATTCTAGGCCGGGTTTTGGGGTATTACAATACTTACTTCCGAGTTCAGATTAGCGTTTCAAGCTTAATCTAAACCCCCAAACCTTGCTTTCAAACCTTTGAAAAGCTTTAAAACCAGTTCCACTCACCGAAACATCTTGCTTGCCTTGCCGAAACAAAAATCAAGCCTTCGAATCAATCCAAAACTCTCTCCGAAGCTATCGGATCCACATCCCTTGCTCTTAACCAAAGTAAAACAGGGGTTTAATGCTTAACCTTGCATGAAAATCCCCAACATCAGAAAGCTACATCATCCTCCATCAACAACCAAGCTTATCCAACCAAAAACACCAAAGAAACATTTCTAACTAATAATCAGCTATAACCCAGCGAAATCAACATCAAAGCAACATCAAATTACATCTATAAACACATACTTAACACCGAAGAACCACCATCAACCAATCAGACACATAACTAAATCAAAAACCCAAATAACTTAACCTAAAAATCAACCCACTTACCTAGTTTCAGGTTTCCTATGTTAAATTCACTTATTCAACATTTCAATACATCATAATTATGATATAATCTCATCATAAACCCAGCAAAACATATTGAAAATAGAGATTTCTTGATTTAATCATTTAAACCTCAATTACACATCACATAAACCAAATTTTCCTAATTGAAACATCAAAACCCATTCAAAAGCATTCATAAAAGATCAAGAACTTGAGAATTTCAATAAAGAACCTTTCATTAGAGGTAAAGAACGAAACCTGGCCTCTAATGATGACTTTTCCCTTCAATTGTAAAGATTTACATGAGAAAACAAAGATAAAACCATGAGATTTTGATAGGAAAACATTAAGAAATCATTTAGTGTAAATCAAGTGTTTACCTCAAATATTTGAAGAAGAAACTGATGTTTGGCTGGAGGGAATTTGAGAGAAAATGATTGTGAGAAGGTAGTTACGTGAAATATATTTTAAAAGATAGAAGCTAATTTTAATTCACCCCACCTTGTTTTATTTATTAAAACCACTTTAAAATTGACCAGTTAAAAGGGAAAAAGTCTATATTAGACATTGGATCAATAGCTTCTTAAAGATTCAAAATTCTGATCTTTTACGATTTAGTCACTAAAAACAATTTTACGATCTTTACATTTTGGTCACCAATTTCCAAAATGTCAAACCTCCAAAATCCATTTTCCAAAATTAATCCCACCAAAATCATATATATATAATAATGATTTTAAAACATTTTTCCTCATTTTTTACCAACCTCAAAAGCCCTTTAAAATAATTAAATCCTGATACTCGTCTAAATTGTGTGAACTAGTTCTCCCGAACCATCTAGCCTAAACTCGGCTAACTCTTAGGCCCAAAATTGGGGCGTTACAACTCTCCCATACTTAAGAAATTTCGTCCTTGAAATTTACGTGGTGGAAAAAGATAAGGAAACTGCTTCTTCATGTCATCCTTCCTTTCCCACGTAGCTTCCTCGACACCACGGTGTCGCCACAACACCTTAACCAACTCTATGGTCTTCTTACGAAGAACCTTGCTATCCACATCCAAGATCTTAACATATTCCTCATCATAGGTAAAATCTGGATTCAATTCAACTTCTTCAATAGGCATAACAAGCGACGAATCCGATCTATACCTTCGAAGCATGGATACATGGAAAACATCATGTATATTTTCTAACTCAAGCGGTAACCTCAACCTATAAGCCACCGGTCCAATGCGCTCAAGCACCTCATATGGTCCTATAAACCTTGGACTCAACTTGCCCTTCTGACCAAACCTCATCACCTTTTTACAAGGTGAAACTTTCAAAAACACCTTATCACCAACTTCATAATCAATCTCTTTACGTTTCAAATCCGCGTAAGACTTTTGATGATCTGATGTCGTCTTCAACCGATCACAAACAAGATTTACCTTCTTCGTCATCCCTTTAAGAAAATCTGGCAAAGAAAGTATCTTTTGCCCCGCTTCCGCCCAACAAAGAGGTGTCCTACACTTCCTACCATACAATGCTTCATATGGAGCCATTTGCATACTTGCTTGATAGCTATTATTATAAGCAAACTCCACCAAAGGCAACTGTTTCTCCCAAGAATCTTGGAAATCTATAACACAACACAGTAACATATCCTTAAGCACTTGGATAACTCGCTCATACTGACCATCCGTCTGAGGATGATAAGAAGTTCTGAAATTGAGTCGTGTACCCAAAGCTCTATGAAAACACTCCCAAAACCTCACTGTAACCTTGGATCTCTATTCGAAACTATGGATTTAGGTACACCGTGCAACCTCACAACTTTCGCAATGTACAACTTCGCCAACTTATCCAACATATATGTAGTATGCACAGCTATGAAATGCACACACTTAGTAAACTGTCCACGATCACCCAAATAGAATTCTTCTTTGAAGGGGTTAAAGAAAAAGCTGACACGAAATCCATCGTAATCCTCTCCCATTTCCATTCCGGTATCTTCAAAGGTTGTAACAACCCAGAAGGAAATTGATGCTTAGCTTTCAAGCACTAACAAACCATACACTTACTCACAAAATCAGTAACATCCTTCTTCAACCCAACCCAATAGTACTCATCCTTCAAACCACGATACATCTTAGTACTACCAGGATGCATAGCAAAAGGACTACTATGCTCCTATGATAGAATAGTGCGCCTCAACTCAACATCATCCGACACAACTATTCGACTCTTAAAACACAAAACATCATCATCATTAAAACAAAATTCCATCGAATTACCATCCACTATATCCTGAACATGTGGTACCAATGAATCATCAAGCAACTTCTTCTCATTAAAACAAAAGTTCGTCGAATTACAATGTTTTTTCTTGTTTTTAGGTACATTTAGGTGCATTAGGATGTTAAAATTATGCATTTACATAAGGATTTAGGAATTCTGTCTATACCAGTATGAAAGGTTGTTTTGTAGGAAATTTTGCAGGTTTGGCGTAGTATTTAGCACAGAACAACAACACAGTTAGGATTGCCAAGGAGAATGCCAAGTATTGTTGGCACAGAAGGACTAGATAGTGTCAAGCACCTGTTGGCAGAGAAGTAAACTTGATGCCACGCCAAAAGGCTGTTGAACCCTGAGAAAATAGGATAAGATCATGCTCCTAAAAGATCGCAATTGGATCAATCTCTGAAAAGATAGCGTATAAGGTGATGCCAAGTTATGCTTGCAAAGACATGTCAAGCTTGGATGCCAGGGCAACATCGGCATGATGACGTTAGCCCTAGTCATATCAGCTTATCACCTGATCAGCTTATTACCTGATCAGCCTTGCACCCCCAAACAAAGGATAAGGTGATCGCAAGCCTTATCCCTTGCGCATTCAAATTTTAATTGCAAAGCCTTATCCTAGGGCTTCTACACAAGCCTATTTAAAGAGGAGATCGATCATCACTGACAATGAATTGAAGAAGAAGAAGAAAAAACGATGAAAAAGATGAAGGCTTGAACTTGAGAATCGGTCTACAACAATGGAGAAGGAGGAATCGGAGACAACAAGATCAAAGGCTTGAAGATTCGATGAGACATCAAGAATCCATTGAAGGGCTGCATCGAGAGACCTCCTTCCTTGCTTTAATTCTTGTTGATCTTTTGTATTTCTTTCATGTGTTTAAGAATGATTTCAAACCCATCTTTGTTGTGTTTTATGTTTAGTTATTAATAATTCAAATGCCCTAGCATTGTTTGTTTATCTGGCATGCTTTACTGTTTTCTAACTGTCTTGCCAAGCGAGAGCAGACATTACTATTTTTTTAAATACTTTGCCAAGCGAGAGCTGACATTGTTGGCTTATTGCTCCTCAATATCTTAATAGACTTGGGTGGCAACGATCATTTGCTGGATAATAAGGCGAAATACTTTGAGAGAAGATGTTCAAGTAGATGAACTTACTTCGAGAGTGAGTCTACCCCTTAGGAGTATAGATTGGAACTTAATCAAATTGATTTGTGAAAAACATCGCTATAGAGATATATGAGTTTTTGCATGGTTAATTTCGGGCATTGCCATCGAGAGAGACAATGCCAACTTTGAATCTTCTCGGCAATCAATGCCAAGGCAGGACATTATTACTAGCTTGCATTTCTAGCATGAAATTCAGACATTATTTGCCAAAACTTTGTTATCATTCTTGCACCCATTGTTTGCCAGACTGTTATCAATTCATCACCGTATTCTTTACTTTACTTTAGCTTATTTTACTTCTGGTCTCTTACTTCATTCATTGCCTCAATATATTACAATCATCTTTTAACTTCTAGTTCACAAGTAATAATCGTGGCAATTAATTCCTAGGCAATCCCTATGGAGTCGATACTCATCTCATTACTATATTACTTGATGACCGTGTATACTTGCACGTAAAAGACGTATTCTTGGCATTGTTTTTACTTGCATATTTACACTGAATACTTAATCTTTTGCCATGAAATATTACGTCAACATAGAAAAGGGGAAACATCAGAAGAAACCAAGGAAGCTGAGAAAAGGGAAGCAAGCACCAGTAATGCCAGATCTCAATCTGATGCCAGCACTAGCTCGACAAAACTAATGGAACTAGCATTTGCCAACCCTACCTTGGTAAAACAAGCAAGTATTATTGTTGACATTTTCAAAGCTCTTAAGTGAGAAGATGAACCTGAGCAATGCCAAGCTGTCGAAATCATGGAATCTATCTTCGATGAGGACATGACACAACTTTGCCAAGGCACCGATGACGATGCCAAAGAATTGGATGACGAGGATACGTCGAGTGAGGAATCTAAAGAACCGACCTTGCTGGATGAGGTAATAAGTTATTTTGATAGATCTAAGCCACCTGATTTGGTTGGTAGAGAGATCGGAGCACCAAAGCCATCTAGTGAGGAGCCGTCAAACTTGGAACTGAAACAATTGCCAAGTAGCCTCAAACAGGCCTCGACATCAAATGAGAAAAGAGCATCAGAGTCTAAGCACTACTCGGGTGCTGAGTTCAATCAAAAGTTCTCGAGACCTACATCAAAGAGATATTTCAGTTTTCTAAGGTGGTTGTTCAAAGCCACCATGGCAAAAACATCCTTTTTATTGTGCAATCGAGGGTTCGACATACTCAAAGGTAAGAAATTCTTTGGCTTTCTATGTTGTCTATTCAAATAAATGATTATCACAGCCTATCACCTACCAACAAAGGATTACCACAGCCTAATCACTTACACCCTTATCACTTTAACCATATCCTATCACTTACAACCTTATCACATCACCATTATCACTTAACCCATTATCAAATCAAATCTTTTTATTTTCCATCCTTAACCCCAATTAATTCGGCTTCTTTAATTAAACCTATTAACACTTAACTCTTTACTTTTTACCTACCCTAGTCGTTCAAAGACACAAAATCTTTTCAATTCTCCCTTTCTTTATCAAGCAAGAAACCAAGATCCATATTTTCTCTTCTTCTTCCTTTGTCCAAACCGTCCAAAGCCTCATCTCATTAATACCATGTTTCAGTTAGGGGATGTGGAGGATGAACACAAGGAGTATGCCGACTCCAAGACTGCTGCCAAGAGAAAGAAGCTGATGGCAGAACTGCGCGAGCCTAGAACGGCATGGATCGTTTCATCAAAGGGACATCAGGCAGTGAAACGGCTAGCATTGAAGCCATCAATGTTAGGCTGGAATCATTTCATCAAGGCAATTCTACTACCTATGTCTCACAATGAGACTGTCTCGGAAGAACGACTGATGTTGTTGCACTTCGTAATCAAATGACGCTTGATGAAGATCGAGGTCAGATGATAAAGGGAACGACAATCACAGCTGTCATATGGAAAAATCTTGCGACTGTTGAACCAAAGGAAAAAGGCAAAGGAAGGGCCAAAACTGCCACGCTGATGTCAAAGCCAAAGGCAGAGCCAAGCAATGTGCTAGAGACCATGCCAACTCGTTCGTTGGTAGTGCTGTCCCAAGTTTACCAGATTCAAGATATTATTCTCCAAAATCTGGAGGCACCCGAGGACCTTAACACTAAGACGAGGCACTACACAAAGGAAATGGGTGCTCTTATTAGGGAGATGCTTGTCAAACAGTCCCATTAAGTTGTGCCAGCATTCCTAGATTTCCCTACTGAGCTTCTGCCAATGAAGATGCCATACCAACCGATCCAGCCAGTTCAGAATCCAATGCCTCAATTCACGTGTCCCCGTACAAGTTGAATCTGCTAGCACTGATTCTTCATCTAAGTCGGAGGAAATCTCGGTCAAAACACCCAACGCTAAGTCAGTTACACCGCCAGCCGACCCTGCCAAGAAAAAAGAGGACATTGGAGCCTCCACTGTCACTTCAAAGCAGGGCTGGAAGGGGAAGAAACGAATGGCCCCTGATCGTGGAAGCTGGATCAAAAAACTCGTGCCAAGCAAGCAGTAGAAGATTGTGCCAAATGAGGAGAAGTCTCATCCGAAGGGGAGTCTTCTTCTTCCTAAACTCTTTACATCTCATTTGCATTATTCGCATGTTCATGCATTTTATTTTTCTAATTTTATTGTATATATGTGTTGTTTCATGCATTTAGGGTAATGTACATCTTGGTTTGGGGGTCTACATTTCCTCAAATTTATGCCATTCCATTCATGTTTATTTTCTGTACTGCATTCTGTTTTCATGCTCTGCCATGTAGATTAGATTAGGGTTAATTCCATGTATATTGAACCACTAAAAAATGAAAACGAAAATTTTGTCTCAGCCTAATTTTGAAGCATGTTAACACTTGTTAGGCAAGACTGATTTGATCTAGGTTTCTGTTCAATGAGGAAATTTTAATCTTTAGTTGTCATGTCATGCCAGCATGATAGTATGCCAGGATTGCTTGGCAATTGATCTCTAGTTTAGGGAATTGAATTTTCACTTAACACATGATATGTATCTAGTTCCCTAGCAAACTTAGACTATTTGAAACTATGCTCAGATTTAAAAAAAAAACAAGAGAGTTGAAAAATTATGCAAGGGTAAAAGAAAATAAATAAGTCGGCAATGTTCTACCAAGGCAATGAAGAAAATGATCTCTTCTCTACCTAGGGATAATAAGTACTTGGGGCTTCGTGGTTTGCTCCCTCTTAGTTCTCAAGTCTAAAATTTTAGTGTAAGGATTCGTGGTATGCTTCCTCTTATCTTTCACGCTAAACAGTGTCATGAAGCAAGCTTAAGTTACTGCCAACAGAAACTCTTGGCAGAGAGAGAGAAAAAATTGATAAAAAAAGAATTTGAGTTTAGGTAGTAAAATTGACTAAGGAAGTGAAAGGATACTTGATGCATATTTCCTACACATCGTGCACTTTTCATGAACAAAGACTAGAGTTATATTGCTGCACTTGAATTACTACATTCTTGGCATTACTAGACTAAGATATTGAGGACAGAAATAGAGTCAAATTCTGCTTGCCAGCACTTGTTGGCATTCTAATCAAAATTTTGTCGAGGTAACATTTTCACAGTTTTTATTTTTATTTTGTTTGCATTACTTGAGGACAAGCAATGAGCTAGGTTTGGGGGTGTGTTAGTTTTCTAAAAGTACTATTTTTAATGCTTTTAAAATGATTTCCCATATTTTTCCAACCTCAAAAACCTCTTTAAAATAATTAAATCTTGAAACTAGTCTAGATGGTTTGAACCGGTTCTCCCAAACCGTCTAGCCTACACCCGGCTAATTCCTAGGCCCGAAATCGAGGCGTTACACAACACCTCCCTTGCTCCTTCGTCGGCTTCCAGGCTGCCTTCAATCGAGAAGATCCAGTGGTAGCCGCCCCAATCATGATGGATATGTCTTAATTCCGATAGTGTCGAGTCCCCTGCTTCAAAGAATGATTCCGCCAGAGGGGCCTTTCGTGATTGTTCTGGCAGCTTCCTGTTGGCCTTTCAGCGCAAGATTGAACTTTCCTTGGTGCTTCATGTAGAGCTTTGGGGAGTTTTTGAGGGGCTCAATCTGGCATGGTCCAATAGTTTCAAACACATATCGATGCAGATTGACAGGTCGAATGTCCTAAATCTCCTTTCACCTCCATTTCTGACCAGTTCGTTCTCTTTGGTGCACGGTATTGCTCAACTTTGTAACAAAGCTTGGTACTTTGATTTTTGCCTGATTCGTAGGGAAGCAAATGCAGCAGTAGATGCTATGACAAATGTTCTAACGCCGATAAAAGTGGATTAGATGAGGAAGATAAAAGTGGTGCTTTGCTAAGCTGACCATTAAATAAAAAAATTAGCAAAGCTATCCCAACGGGAGGGATTGGCCTAGTGGTAGAGTAAGTGTAGTTGAACCTAGTTGGTTGCAAGTTTGATTCTCAGCTTTCTTAATTGAGAAACTTGGTTATTTCAGTTTTATGGTTAAATTATTTTAATTAAAAATAGGGCCAAATTGAAATAATGTATAAATGTTGAGAGTTAAATTTATTATTTTTTGAATTATGATTAAATTGTTTGAATCCTCAAACGTGGAGGACTAAATGTGTTATTATACAAAAATTTTAATGGTTCCGTCATGTTCTTAACATCCGTTAAGCCTTCGGTGGCCAAATTGAAGCAAAACTAAAAGTTTAATGGTAACATTGAAGCAATTGAAAGTTTGGTTATCAAATTGAATAATTCAACAAAGTTCAGTGACTATTTGTGAACTTTACCCCTTCATATTTAAAAGTTTTGACATTGTACCATCATGACACACCCTCCAACCACTTACCACACTCCATGCTTAGGTGCGTTATATGAGTTAAGCAACTCGCGAGCAACTTGAGCTCGACTCAGTCAAAACTTGATCAATGCTCGACTTGGATTAACTCAACCTGAATTCAAGCTCGACTCAAGACCTTAATGAGTTGAGTCGAGCAAGACCCAACTCGGCTCGTTAAGTTCGCGAGCAGCTCGTTATTTTTTATATAATATATTAGTTTGATGTATTTGTGGATTGTTACTTTGAAGTTTAAATTTTGAAATTGCTTCACACACTATTATGATCATGTTTTGTTAAATTTGTTCATTTATGTTTATATTAAGTTCTATATAGTATTACTAGATTTTATATATATTAAAAAACAAGGTAAAAATTCTAGCGATCTTACTGAGCAACGAGTTCTTTTAACGAGCAAGAGTTGGACAAACCTTTAATGAACTTATCGATTACCGAGTAGATCACAAAACGAATAGTTTTCGAGTCGAGTCCAGCACTACTCGTCTCATGATCGGTTTGTTCGATAAGCACCCATATCCATTCTATTGTACCTATCAGTTCAATAATCAACAGATGTGGTAGCTCAACAGACGCTCACTTCACTACTACATATAGGGGTGGGCAAAACTCGACACGACATGAAAAAATTGAATTATTCGACTCGTCTCCAAAAATTTTCAAATAAAGTTTGAGTTATAAAATGGAAATTCGAATAAATCAAAAAAAATTGGTAATTGGTTGATCAATTTTCAAGTTCGGGTCTATCAATTCTTCCTAATATATTATGTATATCACATGTGAAAATATGAGGAAATATATATATATATATATATATATATATCATAACATTACAAATTGGAATCAATATGTATCATAACATTACAAATAATTATAATTAAATTTGTACAAAAACTCGAAAACTTAGCTCAAATTTCATAAACTCGACTAGATTCGAAAAAATTTCAAATCGTAAAATATGACTTCTAAACTCGAATAACTCAAAATGTTTTGAGTCGACTCGATCCAACGCCCAACCATAAGTCTAGACATTTGGCAACTAAATGAATATATTCATTATGACCTTAACGATGTCTACTATTAGACAAAATCATTTCTCTAATAGAATTTTTAAATATGAAAGGGTTAAGTTTGTTGGATTCTTTTGAATTAGGATCAATTTAATAGAAAACATAAGTTTTGGAGACTAAAATTGTTATTATACTAAGCTCTTGTTTCAATTTTAATGACAACGTGACCTATTTATTTCTAAACATATAATTGAGTGATTGAATTGTTAAAAAAAATGAAATATTTCTTTTTAAACCTATAATTGAGCGGTTGAACTATACTTTTAAAACAAAAAAAGAGTGACATATATATTCCTAAACTTCTAATTAAATGACTGTATTTTACCCAATTTTCAAGTGATACACAGTTAGGGCCAATTGAAGCCCATTTAAATTTTGGGCTTTCCGTTGTATTCTTAATGTTGAGTTTACATTTTGTCTAGCCGGCTGGGTTTATATGGCAACCAAATGAAGGGGACATGAAAAATACCAACGCTGATGATTGCGGGTTTAGCGATGAGTCCAAGTCCAACCAGTTACGGCGGCGGCAGCAGCAGCGGGGAAGAAGACGGAGACGCCGAGTGGAAAGCTGCCATTCAATCTATAGCCGCCACCACTACCGCCACTTTCTCCGCTAACGGCTCCGCGATTACAACAAGAAACAAGCTTTCGACCCCAGATACAGATGATTATGTTGAGGGAGCTCACGAAATAGATCAGATAAAGCAACCCCAGAAGCTTACACACTACCAAATCAAGGTTCCCAAGCTTTTTCCATGTTTCTATCTTCAGTTTTGAAGCATTAGCTTGTCTGGGTAATTTTGCGAATCATTGGATTAGTATCTACTTAAAAAATATGAACTTTTAGATTCCATGTTAAGTTTTGAGTCGAGCTTATGGATTGATAGTTCCCATAAAATTCATCCCCCCCCCCCCCATTAGTTGGCATCAAATTTTCATAATGTTTAATAGTATATATATTCATTCAATTACAGTATTATTCTGTCATGTTTTGTTTGTTTACTGATTAAAGTCGTTGGCAGGCACAAAAGCTTTTGGATGAGGTGTTAGAGAAGAACTTACTGATAGTGAAGGAGGATTGTAATGTCCCAGATGATGATAGTATGGTAAATGAAAGCGGAGTTCGATTATTTAAAAATTCTACTCCTGGGATAGTATTTGACCATATAGGTGAGTGTGCTCTTCGCTCATTGTCATCTCTTGCTGAAGTTAGGAGAACATTTTACAATTTGCATCTTCAACCTACTCTTTCCTTGCCTCTGTTGCTACTTGCTAGTATATCAGTCCCCAAGTGTTTGATTCTGGATTCAGAGTTTAGTGAATGCCTTTTTTGAGAACAAATAAAAGGGTATTTGATGAATTGATAATTTGTGATAGATTGGTCATTGGTGTTGATATGGCTATTTGTTTATGCATCTGAGCTAGCTCTTGGAAGAGTTATATATAGGTTATGGTATTTTAAGTATGCCAGTTATTTGTTTGCTATCAGATGAAATTCAGGGACCCAGAAAGAAACCAAAAATCCTTCCTGGAACAGGGATTGATGAGAACTCAAAAGAGGTTCGCTTGTTGTCTGGACCTCTCTTTTGTTGCTGTTAACTCTTTTCTTCTCCCTTTTCGCTTTGGATGAATGAATGAATCCCTCGTAATTTATTTCTTGCTGTCATGGCGGCATGCAGTTTAAACGACAACTAAGGTCTATAGCTGTTGATGGAAAAGATATATTGGCTGCTGCAAGAGATGCAAGCCAGAAAGCATTAGCTAGACTAGAAGCTAAAGATGCAGCAGCCAAAGAAAAGGCCGAGAGAGAAGAAGCCAGAATTGCACAACTGAAAAAGATAAGAGGAGAGAGGTGGCTACCGTCAATGGCTAGAGAGATGCAGGTGAATACCAAGTTTGAAAATCATGATCTTGGTGGCATTTTCAGTCATCTAATCTCCTTTTTCATTTTTTGTTTTCTGCCTCAGTTAAGCAAACGTTCTGGGCAACAGGTATAGGCCAATCATTTGAAGCTGTTTTGATGGTTGTTTATGCAATGGTGAAATTCGAATTTCTTTATGTTAGTTATCTATTTTATTAATTGTGCCTACCCTGAAATTTTATTTGTATACAAATTATAATTAAAATGCTGACTAAAGATGCTCATGTGTGCTCACCCTCAAAAATATTTAGGGTAAACTATATAAATGGTCATCAAACTTTTAAGGTGAATTCATTTTGACCACTGTACTTTTAAAATATTCGATAAGGTCACCTAACTTTTAGTTTGATTTCAATATATCACTGAACCTTTAGTTCGCTTTCAATACGGTCCCTCCCGTTACCTTCTGTTAGAAGGTGACGTTAGTTTTTGTTTTTTTCTTAATAAAAAATGGGTAAACTACACTAATCATCACTCAATTTTCTTCTCATTTTTATTTTGGTCACTAGAGTTTAATTTTTTTAATTTAATAACATAACTTTTGAATTGTTTATATTTTCGTCACTCAAATGAAATGTTAATACAAATAAAAAAATTATATTAATCCTTAAAAAATTATTTTGGTTATTTGGTAAATTTAAATCATTCAATTCTCAATCTTATATTGTACCAATTAAATTAGAGTAAAAACTTTTTTTTTAAAAAAAATTAGAAGGGTGTCAAAATTATTAGATTGTAAGATATTGTAATGCATAAAATTTAGAAATATTGTATATAATAGATTAGATCGGTTAATCAATTTTGCTTAAAACTGTGAATCGTAATCGAATTGAGATAATTTATTTTAAAATTTTGTATCGAAATCGAGTTTAATTAATCCTTAAAAAATTATTTTGGTTAATTGCTAAATTTAGATTATTTAATTCTTGATCTTATATTGTACTAATTAAATCGGATAATTGGTTGACCAATTAATTAGAATATTTGATTGGGGTAATATTTTTTTATGGTAAATTTATTAAGCAAGATAGAAAAATTATTACCCGATTTTTTTAAGGATTAATCGAATTTTTTTATTTGTATAACTATGTCATTTGAGAGTGGTTAATATATGAACAATTCGAAAGTTTAGTTATTAAATTGAAAATTGTTTAATTTTAGTGACCAAAATAGGTATGAGAAGAAATTTGAGTGATGATTGGTGTAGTTTACCAATTTTTATTAAGGAAAAATGAAAACTAAAGTTAACTTTTAACCGAAGGTAACGCGCGGGACCGTATCGAAATCAAACTAAAAGTTGAGTGGACCTTATCAAATATTTTAAAAGTATGGTGACCAAAATAAATCCACTCTAAAAGTTTGGTGACAATTTAAATAGTTTACCCAAATATTTATAGATCCGTCATAAGAATATCTTTTTCATTATCTAGCATGGCAAGTCATCCCCTTTTCCTCACTTTTTTATGCTGATCCTAGAGATCACATTCCTTTTATGTTACATGTTCTGTAATAGTCCATCCTTGAAATAGTTGGATGGAAGCCTCTTAATCAAGGTTTTCATACACGTAATAAATACAAAGCATCATATGATTTTGACAATCAGCTTATTTTTAAGCATCAATGAGTGTAATTTTTACTCTCTTTCTTTTGGTTATTAGATAACAAAAGAAATAAGATAAACTTAATTGATTCAAGGGTAAATTACATGGAGTCAGTCCTATTTTGATCACACAATTAAAAAAATGAACAATTACACCATTGAACTATTAAATTGATCTCAATCAAATCACTGACCGTTGATTTTTAACGGGAAGGTGACGTGTTAGTTAAGTAAATTTGTATAGTTACACATTTAGTCCTCAATACTTATATATTAAATCAATTTGGTCTTAATTTTATTTTTTTAATAAATTTATTTTCTTCCAATCAGGCTTTGAACTTGAGTATGCTAAGTGAAATAACTCACACTTAGCCATTGAACCAAGACCATTACTTGCTTTAGTTTTTACAATATATTCTATATATTTAGTGTTACTTGATGTTCCTTCACCATTACTCTTTGCCTTCCCAAATTCATTTCCAACGACACCCACCTTTTACTTTCTCTCACTGTGAATTAAAACCCAAATCAATGATTCAATCCAAGCTTCAAAAACAATCTCTCATTTTCGAATTTCATGTAATGCAGAAGAAACTTTTTCTATTTTTTTTAGCACACCAAACTTAAACTTCCATTTACATTCTTATTCCCATCAAGAAACTAATTTAAAACAAGTTTCGCAACCACAAATGAAGCTTTATATCCTGAATCATCATTAAAGCCCCTTAAAATGTCTAAGGTTGACGATGAAGTTGAGTTTCTAAAATCTAACTTAAAATCTTGCTTTAAAGCTTTAGTAAGTTAGAATTTAAGTAGGAAAATGATTTATTACCTTCAAATCGAGCTTCCAGTGGATTAAAGATGAAGAGTCAAGTAAATCTATTCTTGGTGAAAATGATAAAATTGAGAATTAAATGAGGTTCTTCAAAATGATTTTGATGATGTTTTTCGAAATGGATGAAGGTTCTTGACTCACTGATGTTTAGGAAACAAGAAATTAAGAAGAAAGTGTGAAAAAATCGAAGGAAATTGGAAGAAAATAGGGTTATCGAATTGTTTCAGGGAAGAAAATTGATTTGGGTTGTAAACTTTAATAAAAAAATGATGGAAGCTTTTAACTAAGAAAAGTAAAGAGCATAATGGTTGTGTAGAACTAATTGTTTTGATATAATAATTGAAAATGTTTTGGACTAAATTGAAAAGAATTTAAAAATATGTTTTTAGTCAAAAATAACTTGAAAATATGTTTAAGGGTTTTTACAAGGCTTTGCAATGATTTAAAGTGTATTTAAAGTAGTCAAAACCATGTTTTAAATGTAACCGTACCGATACGGTGTGGTACCATATCGATACCCTTTAGGGTTTTAACTACAGTGATTTTACAGTACCTAAAACTCGTACCGATACGCTTTGTCGTATCGATGCGGTGTGCTTTTAAATAGCCAACGGCTAGTTCGCATACCGATACGCCCAACTACCCCCAACAGTCATTTTCCCAACAGTCTTTTAAATTGCAGGACCGTACCGATGCGCTAGCTAAGCGTACCGATACGCACCAGCTTGAAGTGCTCAACAACTATTTCTTTATCGGGACCATATCGATACAAATTCAAGGGTATCGATACGCCAAGCTGCAGAACTGCATTTATGTTGGGAAATAAAGGCTCCAACGGCTCTAATTCAACCCTAACGGTCCTCAACGGCTACAAACTCAATTAGGAGTATAAAAGGGACCTCCAAGCATCAAGAGATGGTTAATGCTTCAATTGTCAACAATATTATGATGTCAAATCGTCTTTAGAGCTTTATTGTACATTTCTTGTATAGACAACACTTGTGAGCTAAACATTGTTAAATTTGCTCAAGTGTTTAGGTTTTGGGTGAGGGCTTAATTGTGCAAACAAATACCTATTAGAGGGATTTCAAGTTTGCTTTGAATTTCTCTTGTAAGAGAGTGCTTGATCAAGCTTTGGGTAGAAGGCTTGATCGTTGTAACAGTTTCCTCCTAATCCGAGAAAATGGGACGAAATTCTTAGTGAATTTGGTTGAAATCCTTAGTAGGAAGCTAAGGTCGTGGTTGTAGGCTTTGGGTTAGAAAGCCGAACCACTCTAAATTCTTGTGTTTAAATCTTACATTTTTAGCTTCCACATAAACACCCTAAAATCAACCTTCTCCACCACTTGGCAAGCATCTCGGTTGTGACCATCGAGCTCAACAATTGGTATCACAGCTTGGCTCAATTAAAGAGGATTAACATCCTATTGAGGTGATCCAACAAGCTCGAACAACATTTCAAACAACCGGTTCAATGGCGCAATCCATCGACAAGCCACCCTTCTTCGAAGGGACCAACTATGCTTATTGGAAGACGAGAATAATATTCTTTGTCAAATCCAAAGACTGCAAGCTTTGGGACATATTGAAGATGGTTCGTTCGTACCACAAAGAAGCAAGGCGGAATGGAGTGCCGACGACCGCAAGAAGATGGAACTAAATTGCAAGGCTTTGCACTTCATCTTTTGTGCACTTAGCCTCAACATCTATGAGAAGATGTCTTCTTGTGAGAGTGCCAATGAAGTATGGGACAAGCTTGAAGTCACATACGAGAGAACAAACGAAGTAAAGGAGACCAAGATCGGCCTCCTCAACCACGAGTTTGAGAACTTCAAGATGGATCCGGAAGAAGACATTGATAAGATGTTCCATCGATTCTCCACCATCACCAATGGACTAAAATGCTATAGAGAAGTCATTCCGGAAGAAAAGCTTGTCCGAAAGCTTATCTACTCTCTTCCCGAGTCATGGGACTCAAAAAAGACCGCCATCACCGAAGCCAAAAATCTCAAGACCTTGAAGCTTGATGAACTCATGCGGTTACTTCTCACTCATCAAATCATGAGAAAGAAAAAGAAAGAGGAGGAGGAGAAGGAAGAGATAAGAAAGATGGGGAAGAAGAAGATCATGGAGCTAAGCATCAACGCGAGTGTCGTTGCTCTCAAATCCTCCACATGCCATCATGTAGAACTAAGTGAGAAGGTAAGCGAAGATGAATATATGGCCTATCTCTTCAAGAAATTCACCTGGTTCATAAAAGCGAGATGGATAAATCCAAGCATGAATCGAAGAAAAAGATGAAGGATTCCCACAAGTCCAACAAAAAGGATCATCTTCAAAGAAAGCATATATGGCGACACGGAGTGATGAAGACTCCACCGATGATGAGGTAGCACACCTATGCTTCATGGCCCTCAATGAGGGGAGGTAACTTCTAACTCATCTAGTTCAAATTCATATTCTTTTGATGAGTTACAAGAAGCCTATGATGAATTAGTTTTTAAATTCTGTGAAACCTATGTTTGATTTTGATATAATTAAATCTTTAAGGATCAAATTGAAAAACTTAAAATTGTTTTATAAGTCCCTTAATAAGTTTTAAATCACCAACACTTTAAAACTGATTTGAAAAACTCAAACTCAAAATATTTTCTAAGTGTTCCAAGGCCAAACTATTGAAAACCGTCCAGGTGTATCGATACGCTTCCAGCCGTATCGATACCTTTTTTACAAAGTTGGCTACTGGAGGAATGCATTTCGATACGCCCTTAATCGTATCGAAACACCGTATCGAAACAGATTCAATCTGTATCGATACGCCCCTCTATTAAAAATTGAAAGAGTTTGAATGGTGTACCGATACGGCTTCACCAGTATCGATACTATTTTTATCAAATTTTAAATTCAACTTGTTTTTATTCTTTTGACCGTTGGTGTTAGTTGGTAGGTAACCAAAATTTAAATTGACAATTGACCCGTATCGATACGGCAAACCCTCGTATCGAAACGAAAACTTCCAGTGAGCTAAGTTGAGAAAAAGGTATCGATACGGTCTTATCCGTTTTGATACCCCGTATCGATACGCCTACGTGCGTTTCGATACCCCTATTTATTATGTACAACGGTTCTTTCTTTTTTGAGACAGGTATCGATACGGCTACCCGAGTACCGATACAGATAGCTGCAGAAGTGCATTTATGGTGGTAAGAGAGGGTTCCAACGGCTCTATTCAATTCCCCAACCACCCAAACAGCTAGAATTAATAGAGGAGGTATAAATTGAAGCTCTTTGAAGGCTAGCAATAACCATTGCATAAAAGAAAAACATTCAAGCAAAAATCCAACCTCAAGTGTGCTAAATTTCCAATCTCTTGTAATTCCCAAATTGTGTTGTATCCAATTCTTATTCTATCTTCAAATTTGGGTTGAGTGTTGTATTTCAAGGGACAAATTTGTATTTGAGAGATATACTTCTTGTCTAATTTCTTCTTTGATTATTGGTGAGGGTTTGGTCAAATTTTGGGTAGAAAATTTGACCGGTTGTGTAAAGGTTACCTCCCAAGCCTTGAAAAGGGGAAGAACAAATAGTGAATTGTTGAAATCCTTAGTGGTAGCTAAGGTAGTGGATGTAGAGTTCATTTGGAACTTGAACCACTCTAAAATCCTTTGTTCTCCATTCTTAAATTGCCCTTTCACTCCACAAAGTTTTTAAATCCCAATTCACCCCCTCTTGGTCTTGATCATTCAATCGATCCACTCAACAATTGGTATCAGAGCCTACCTCTTTGAAGGATTCACAACCACAAGAGGAGTTCCTAGGAAGAGTGAGATCAACAAAAAATCAAGCCATGGCTTCTACCTCCGGTTCGGGCATGTATGAGTCACAATCCACTACAAAACCTCACTTCTTCAATGGTGACAACTATCCATTTTGGAAGAATAGAATGCGTCTCTTCATCAAGTCCAATGACTATTTAGTTTGGGATGTTATTGAAGATGGCCCTTATATTCCATTGAAGCAAGATAGTGAAGGAAGAATGGTCTTGAAGAAAAAGGTGGAAATGAGTGAAGAAGAAAGGAGAAAGATCCAGATAAATGACAAAGCTCTCCACATGCTCTTTTGTTCATTCGGTCCGGACATCTATTCCAAAGTGTCATCCATTGAGAGTGCCAAAGAAGTGTGGGACACTCTTGAGACTACCTATGAGGGAACCAATGATGTCAAAGAAACTAAGATTGAAATTCTCAATCTTAGTTATGAAAATTTCAAGATGGAGCCCGATGAGACGGTGTCCAAGATGTTTGATTGTTTCTCCATAATAGTCAATGAGCTCAAAGGATTTGGAAAGATCATACCGGAAGACAAGCTTGTCCGGAAGCTACTTTATTCACTTCCCGAATCTTGGGATGGGAAGAGAACCGCCATCATAGAAGCTAAAAATTTGAAGACTCTAAAGCTTGATGAGCTAGTGGGTTCTCTACTCACTCATGAGATTATGAAACAAGGAAGGGAAGAAGAGAAGAAGAAGGAAGAGAAGAGAGTAGAGAAGTTAGAAGTTGAAAAGAAGAAGAAGATGGGAATAGCTCTTAAAGCTTCACTCCTTGAGGAAAGCTCTTCTAGTGAGGAGGATGACCTTGAAGAATTGGCTATGATAACCAAGAAGTTCTCTCGATTCATGAGGTCCAATTGTGGAAGAAAAATTAAAAGAAAGATGGACTTCAAAGGTAAGAACAAAGAAGAAGCAAGGGATCAAATCATTTGCTTTGAGTGCAATAAACTCGATCACATACGTTCGGAGTGCCCTCAACTCAAGAAGAAGGGCTTTGAGAAGAAGAAGAAGCTCAAAGCCAAGCTTACTACTTGGAGTGATGAGGAGTCATCGGAGGATGACGAACAAGAAGTGGCCAACCTTTGCCTCATGGCACTTGAGGAAGATTCCTCCATGGTAACCTCTAACTCATCATCTTTAGATTTTACATATGATGAATTAAATGATGCATATGATGAGTTACAAGAGGCCTATGATGAATTAGTTGAGAAATATAAAGAGTCGGTCATTAGGAATAAGAAAATCATTTTGGAGCTAAATGAGAAAAATAACCCACTCTCTCAAGCTAATTCAAAATTTGAGAAAAAGATATTAGGGTTGAAAGATGAACTTAAATTTTTTCAAGATGAAAATGTTGACCTTAATAATATTTTATCTCAATGTAATAGTGAACACCAAAAGGTGTTGGATGAGCTAAATAAGCTCAAAGAGTCTTTTAAAAATGTTGGTAACGTCAAGCATGATATAGGTGAATCTTCAAGAACAAACCAACCTAAGAAAAAGACTAACTACTACAAACAAGGTAGCTTTCCTATACATAGTAGAACTAAAAGAATTAGAAGTGTATGGGTTCCTAAGGAACTTGTAAAATCTAATAATATTATTGATATGTCTTCTTGGATTCCTAAGGGAACCAAGGTTTTTGGAGCTAACACTCATGGACCCAAAATGATTTGGGTACCAAAAATAAAAGCTTAATATCTTTGTTTGTAGGGGGAGCATTGCTACAAGGCCAAAGCACAAAGTCAAAACTCATGGTACCTTGATAGTGGATGCTCAAGGCATATGACCGGAGACAAGAGTAGATTCATGGATCTAAAGCCAAAAAGTGGAGGAGTTGTGACATTTGGTGACAACTCCAAGGGCCACATTAAAGGTATTGGCTCCATAGGTAATCACTCTACTATTCTCATTGAAAATGTCTTGTATGTCGATGGTCTTAAACATAACTTATTAAGCATAAGTCAATTGTGTGATAAAGGATTTAATGTTTTATTTGATAAAAATGGATTCAAAATTGTAGACATTAAATCTAATAATATTATGCTCATAGGTCATCGCATAGGGAACATATACATGGTGCATCTAGATGACATTCATACATCTCATGCATGCTTAGTAGCACAAAATGAAAATGATGCATGGTTGTGGCATAGGAAACTAGGACATGCTAGCATTAGTGTTTTAGAAAAACTAGTTTCCCTTGATCTAGTTAGAGGTTTACCCAAGATAAAATTTTCAAATGATAAAATTTGTGATGCATGCTCTAAGGGTAAACAACATAAGTCTTCCTTTAAATCCATTAATGATGTTTCTACAAGTAGATGTTTACAACTAATCCATATGGATTTATTTGGGCCAATTAGGGCTATGATCTTGGGTGGTAAGTCTTATGCATTTGTACTTGTTGATGATTTTTCTAGATTTACTTGGGTTCTATTTTTAAGTACTAAAGATGAGGCTTTGGAAAAATTCATCACATTGTCAAAACTAACCCAAAATGATCTTGAACTTAGAATTTCACATATTAGAAGTGATCATGTAACCGAGTTTCAAAATTTAGGGTTTGAAGATTTTTTGAATGAAAATGGTATTAGCCACAATTTTCGGCTCCTCGAACTCCTCAACAAAATGGGGTAGTTGAGAGGAAAAATAGAACTTTGCAAGAAATGGCTAGAACTATGCTTTGTGAAAATAATTTACCTAAATATTTTTGGGCGGAAGCCACAAACACCGCTTGCTATATTGTTAATCGAGTAATGATTAGGCTAATTTTAAAGAAAACACTTATGAGATTTTAAAATCTAAAAAGCCTAACATTAGCTATTTTCACCCTTTTGGTTGCAAGTGTTTTGTTTTAAATAATGGAAAAGACAACTTAGGTAAATTTGATGCAAAAAGTGATGAAGCTATTTTCATAGGATATTCTTTAACCTCTAAAGCTTATCGAGTATTTAACAAGAGAACTTTAGTAGTAGAAGAATCTATACATGTTGTATTCGATGATAACCTCCTTCCAAGGAAGGATTCTTGTGATAATGATGATGTAGGAATCATAAATGCCTTTGATGGAGGACAAACTTCAAAGAAGGATGAGATTCCAACAACAAAAGAAGAGGACACACAAGATCCACCTCTTGAAGCCTTGAAGGACTTGGCTCTTGAGGAAAAGGAAGTGAGCTACCCAAGGGAGTTCAACTATGTCAAAGATGGTGAAATCTTGGGTGATCCATCCAAGGGGGTAACCACTCGATCTTCTCTTAGATTAATGAATCATGTTGCATTTATCTCATGCATAGAGCCTAAGAATATAAAAGAAGCATTGAAAGATGATTTTTGGATTATGGCTATGCAAGAAGAGTTAAATCAATTTGAGAGAAGTAACGTTTGGACATTGGTTGATAGGCCTAGTAATCAATCTACCATAGGAACTAAATGGGTCTTTAGGAACAAGCTAGATGAGAGTGGTAACATTGTGAGAAATAAAGCTAGACTTGTAGCACAAGGTTACACTCAAGAAGAGGGAATAGATTTTGATGAAACCTATGCACCCGTAGCTAGAATGGAATCCATTAGGATGTTGCTTGCATATGCATGTTATCATAATTTCAAGCTTTTTCAAATGGATGTTAAAAGCGCGTTTTTAAATGGTTTTATAAATGAAGAAGTGTATGTGGAACAACCACCGGGTTTTGAAGACTCAAAATTTCCAAATCATGTTTTCAAACTCACTAAAGCTCTTTATGGTTTAAAACAAGCTTCTAGAGCTTGGTATGAAAGACTTTCAAACTTTTAAATTGAAAAGGGTTTTGAAAAAGGTAAGGTGGACACTACACTTTTATAAAAATGTATAAAAATGACATCTTAGTAGTTCAAATTTATGTTGATGATATTATTTTTGGTTCTACTAACGAATGTCATTGCCAAGAGTTTGCTAAGCTAATGCAAGGTGAATTCGAGATGAGCATGATTGGGGAGCTCTTATTCTTTTTGGGACTCCAAATCAAGCAAAAGAAGGATGTCACCTTCATCAATCAAGCAAAGTACATAAAGGATATGCTCAAGAAGTTTGGCTTGGAGAATGCAAAGCCTCAAGCCACACCTATGAGCTCATCTACAAAGCTTGACAAAGATGAAGGAGGTAAGTGTGTTGACTCTAAGCTTTACCGTTCTATGATTGGATCATTGCTTTACCTTACCGCAAGTAGACCTGATATCTTGTTTAGTGTTTGCTTGTGTGCTAGGTTTCAAGCTAGTCCTAGAGAGTCTCACCTTATAGCCGTTAAGAGAATCTTTAGGTACCTTAGAGATACTTCTTGTTTAGGTCTTTGGTACCCTAGAGACTCCACCTTCAACCTTCATGCTTATTCGGATGCGGATTATGGGGGATGCAAAATCGATAGGAAAAGTACTTCGGGAACTTGTCAATTCCTAGGTAGTATGCTCATATCTTGGTTCTCTAAGAAACAAAATAGTGTAGCCTTATCTACCACCGAAGCCGAGTACATATCCTTAGGGAGTTGTTGTGCTCAAGTCCTTTGGATGAAGCAACAACTCTTAGATTATGGAATTAAAGTTGAAACCATACCCCTAAAACGTGACAACACTAGTGCTATATGTTTAACAAAAAATCTCATCCAACACTCTAGAACCAAACACATAGAAATAAGACATCATTTCATTAGAGATCATGTCCTTAAAGAAGATGTGGTTATAGAGTATGTAGACACCTTAAATCAATTAGCGGACATATTTACAAAACCTTTAGACAAATAGCGTTTTTGGTCCCTTAGGAGAGAGTTAGGTCTAGCTAGCCTATCTTGACCTTTTAGGACCTCTTTTGTGCTTAAAAATTCTTGATCTTGTGAAATTTCATGTTTGTGTGTTGTAACTCTTGAAAATGTCCATGCCTATAGCTAGAGGGAGTATGATTCTATTCAAATATGCTTAGAATTGTTCATTCATCATTTGCATTCCTTTAGGAGGTGTTAAAATCGAGCCTATGGTTGTTCTTTAGGCCTAAAATGAATTTCTGGGCATAGGGTTCCGATACGGCCCTACGCGTATTGATACGAGTACTTCATTAACTTCCTAGACTTCATTTTGCCTTAAACGGGTATCGTTACGGTTAAACCCGTTTCGATACGAGCTTCAATCGTTTCGATACGGATTTCATCCGTTTCGATACGATTCTTCAACGGGCTTTTTTATGGGAATTACATTTTTACCCCCGTATCGATACACCCTCAGGCGTATCGATACGCGATTGCGCAGACAGCTTTAAATTTGGCATTTAAAGTCTTCAACTTTTACCAAAACTAAAATTTTCAAAACCCTAAAAACCCTAGCCGTTTTTAGCCTATAAATAGGCTCTTCCTCCCTCATATTTTCACACCACAACTCAAAAACTTCAAGAGGGTTTCAAATCAAGCAAAGCTCTAAGGTTTTTCTCATCAAATTTGGTGTTAGGCTTTTCTTCATTCTTCTCTAATCCCTATCAAGGTAAAACACTTTCTTTTTCTTTTTTTTTTAATTTTTTTATTTTGTTTTGTTTTTATATTTGTCTTCTTAACAAAATTTTGTTTTTCAAAATTTCTTCTTCAAATTTTATTTTGCAAAATCTTTTTTACCTTGATCTTTGATTTCTCAATGATTTGAATAAAGGAATCTAAATGCATACACTTGTTTTTCTAGTTCATGGCACCCAAGGAATCTAGGAAGAGATCTCATGTTACTTAAACCGGTGAATCATCTAATCCCGGAGAGGGTGCTCGTCCAAATTACACCCAAATCTATGAACATTCCTTTGAAACCACCGGAGCTCTTACATATTTTCGTTAATTCGAAAACTACAAGATTCGTCCGGAAAGGGTAATATCTATTCCTTTTCTTAACTCAGAGCGATTCAAACTTGAATATCTCCCTTTGCTTCAACTTTGGAACTTTATGGATTTTCTCTCCATTCCCGGGTTTTATTTCCGTCTTTTGGTTTTGATATTTTATGCTAATGCCAAATGTTGTGCTAATCGTAATGGGGTTGTTACCGGAGTTACTTCCTATCTCATGGGCAAGAAAATCCTCCTTGATGTAAAATCTATATGTGAAGTTTTTAAGTTGGAGGATGAAGGCCTTGATGATGAGAATGCTTTAGGCCATGTTCTTAGTGGTTCCGTCACCGCCCTCAATGCTCAAGATCGGATCCTCCATTTGATGGTCTCTTGGTGGTTTAGGCCTTCCGGAGGAAAGTACTCTACCATCCATCAAGTGGATGACTTTTGGATTCGTTGCTTCCGTGAGAGAAAACGTCCAAACCTTGCTCGTATCATGTTTGCAGAGATCGTTTATCTTGTGCAACATCGCCACACCTCTCTTGTCACCTTCTTCACCTATGGTACGGCCCTAAGCTATTTCTTTTTGAAAAAGGATATTGATTGCTTGTTTGACTTCCCAACTCCCCTCACCAATCCTATTGATGAACGCTCTCTTGCACGGGGTAAGTTCCATTATTTTAATGGTAGTTGGTTACGTCTTTCTGAGCTACCACCCGAGGCCGCGACACAATTGGAAAATCCTCAAGATGATCAAGCTCCTCCACCTCCTCCTCAACCTTCCATGGATGCTCTTATGACCTTCCTTAATGAGCAATTCACGGGGTTGCGCACGGATATGGCGAATCGTCTAACCTCTCTTGAAACAAGCTTTGAAACAAGGATGACGAACGTGGAGAATCGTATAACCTCTCTTGAAGGCGGTCATAACTCCTTGAATATTTCCCTCTCCGCCTTCCATGATGAGTGGCGTAATAGCTTGAGGAATGATGATCCAATTGAAGATGAAGATGAAGATGATGAAGAAGGCGATGATGATGCCTAGTAGCTTCTCCTTGCATTTCATGCATATCATCTAGGATATTTCTATTTATGCACCTTTGTTTCATGTTCTTAGGACTAAGTTTGTTTTATTTTCAACCTATGCTTTGATTTTCTGTTTTAGTTGGATTTTTAAGTTAATGTTATGTTTTATTTTGAACTTAATGATATTTATGTTGCCTATTTATACCTTTGCCTATGTTATGCACTTTACTTTGTCTTAATTTTTTTGATCTAACAAAAAGGGGGAGAGGGAAGCTCACAACACTTAAAAATTTTGATTTTCAACTTAAAAGTTACCTAGCTTATATTAAGGGGGAGTTAATTTTGCAAAGTTTTTCAAAGTGTAAAAAATTTTAAGTTTTGGTTTTGTTATATCAAAAAGGGGGAGATTGTGAAACCTATGTTTGATTTTGATATAATTAAATCTTTAAGGATCAAATTGAAAAACTTAAAATTGTTTTATAAGTCCCTTAATAAGTTTTAAATCACCAACACTTTAAAACTGATTTGAAAAACTCAAATTCAAAATATTTTCTAAGTGTTCCAAGGCCAAACTATTGAAAACCGTCCAGGTGTATCGATACGCTGGAAGCGTATCGATACCTTTTTTACAAAGTTGGCTACTGGAGGAATGCGTTTCGATACGCCCTTAACCGTATCGAAACAGATTCAATCTGTATCGATACACCCCTCTGTTAAAAATTGAAAGAGTTTGAATGGTGTACCGATACGGCTTCACCAGTATCGATACTATTTTTATCGAATTTTAAATTCAACTTGTTTTAATTCTTTCGACCGTTGGTGTCAGTTGGTAGGTAACCAAAATTTAAATTGACAGTTGACCCGTATCGATACGGCAAACCCTCGTATCGAAACGGAAACTTCCAGTGAGCTAAGTTGAGAAAAAGGTATCGATACGGTCTTATCCGTTTTGATACCCCGTATCGATACGCCTACGTGCGTTTCGATACCCCTATTTATTATGTACAACATCTCTTTCTTTTTTGAGACAGGTATCGATACGGCTCCCCGAGTACCGATACGGATAGCTGCAGAAGTGCATTTATGGTGGTAAGAGAGGGTTCCAACGGCTCTATTCAATTCCCCAACCACCCAAACGGCTAGAATTAATAGAGGATGTATAAATTGAAGCTCTTTGAAGGCTAGCAATAACCATTGCATAAAAGAAAAACATTCAAGCAAAAATCCAACCTCAAGTGTGCTAAATTTCCAATCTCTTGTAATTCCCAAATTGTGTTGTATCCAATTCTTATTCTATTTTGAAATTTGGGTTGAGTGTTGTATTTCAAGGGACAAATTTGTATTTGAGAGATATACTTCTTGTCCAATTTCTTCTTTGATTATTGGTGAGGGTTTGGTCAAATTTTGGGTAGAAAATTTGACCGGTTGTGTAAAGGTTACATCCTAAGCCTTGAAAAGGGGAAGAACAAATAGTGAATTGTTGAAATCCTTAGTGGTAGCTAAGGTAGTGGATGTAGAGTTCATTTGGAACTTGAACCACTCTAAAATCCTTTGTTCTTCATTCTTAAATTGCCCTTTCACTCAACAAAGTTTTTAAATCCCAATTCACCCCCTCTTGGTCTTGATCATTCAATCGATCCACTCAACAAATTCAAGGTTTCATCTTCGAAAAACAAGAAATTGATTTCAAAGTTAAAAACCGAAAATGATTTACTTTCTAAAACCGATTTAGAGTTTGAAGCAAAAATCAAAGATTTTGAACTTAAAGTTTCAAGTTTACAAGAATTGCTTCAAACGATTGAAAAAGATCATCAAAAGGATATTGATGATCTTAAGAAGGAAAAATATTTGATTTTCAATGAACTTCAAAAGAAAAACAATTTAGGAAAATCAAAATTTTATGTTAGACAATCTAGTGCCCCTAGATTCTTAAATGGAAAATGTTTTAGAAGTGTTTAGGTTCCAAAAGAACTAATCACTTCAATTAAAAAGGATGAAATTGAAAAATGAATTTCTAAGGGGACTAAACTTTGTGCTACTAATGTCTATCGATCTAAAGCAATTTGGATACCAAAAATTACTTGATTGTTTTATGTTAGGTGTGATGGAGAATGATCAACAAGTCCAAATTTGAGGGGGAGCTCCATACACACATGAAATAACACTTGAAGAAGGAAGGCTTCACATCCTCCCTTGAAGTTCAAGTGTTGGTAAAATTTCTAGTTGTCTTTATTTTTAATTAGATTATTTTCTTTACAACTAGAATATCATATTGTTGGAACTAACATTGTTTGATGCTTTGAGTAAGGGGAGCTAATTTTAAAAACCAAAAGTTTTTAAATGTGTCAAAATTTTAAACCTCCTAAGTTATTTTGAGTCTAATGTATTTTTAAATTCTTTTTGATATAACAAAAAGGGGAGAAATGGTTTGAAAAATTGATTTTTCAAGAGAGTAAGGGGGAGCTTTAATTTCATTCAAATTTTAATCTCTTATTCAAATTTTTAAAAATACAAAGGGGGAGAGAATCCCAAACAATTTTTCAAGTTGGTTTTATTATATAAAAAGGGGGAGATTGTAGAACTAATTGTTTTGATATAGTAATTGAAAAAAAATTTGGACTAAATTGAAAAGAATTTAAAATATGTTTTTAGTCAAAAACAACTTGAAAATATGTTTAAGGGTTTTTACAAATCTTTGGAATGATTTAAAATGTATTTAAAGTAGTCAAAACTATGTTTTAAATGTAACCGTATCGATACAGTGTGGTACCGTATCGATACCCTTTAGGGTTTTAACTACAATGATTTTCCAATAGCCAAAACACGTACCGATAAGCTTTTCCGTATCGATGTTTTCTTTTAAATAGCCAATGGCTAGTTCGCGTACCAATACGGTTGTATCGCGTACCGATACGCTCAACTACCCTCAACGGTCATTTTCCCAACGATCTTTTAAATTGCAAGATTGTACCAATACGCTAGCTAAGCGTACCAGTACGCACCAGCTTGAAGTGCTCGATGACTATTTCTTTATCGGGACCGTATCGATACGAATTCAAGGGTATTGATACGTCAAGTTGCAGAACTGCATTTATGGTGGGAAATAAAGGCTCAAACGGCTCTAATTCAACCCCAACGGTCCTCAACGGCTACAAACTCAATTAGGAGTATAAAAGGGACCTCCAAGAATCAAGAGATGGTTAATGCTTCAATTGTCAACAACATTATGATGTCAAATCTTCTTTAGAGCTTCATTGTACATTTCTTGTATAGACAACACTTGTGAGCTAAACATTGTTAAATTTGCTCAAGTGTTTAGGTTTTGGGTGATGGCTTAATTGTGCAAACAAATATCTATTAGAGGGATTCCATGTTTGCTTTGAATTTCTCTTGTAAGAGAGTGCTTGATCAAGCTTTGGGTAGAAAGCTTGATCGTTGTAACGGTTTTCTCCTAACCCGAGAAAAGGGGACGAAATTCTTAGTGAATTTGGTTGAAATCCTTAGTAGGAAGCTAAGGTAGTGGATGTAGACTTGGGGTTAGAAAGCCGAACCACTCCAAATTCTTGTGTTTAAATCTTACATTTTTAGCTTCCACATAAACACCATAGAATCAACCTTCTCCACCACTTGGCAAGCATCTCAGTTGTGACCATCGAGCTCAATAGGTTGGGTGTGCTTAACTCCGCCCAAACTACTTGGGTGCGATTCTTGGAGGTGGTAAATAATGTTTGTTCGTGTTAAGTGGATCAATCGAATCGAAAATGGCCAAGAGGGGGTGAATTGGCTTTTTAAAATGAAAGGGAGCAAATTGAAAATGTAAAATTGAAGACAAGACAATTTATAGTGGTTCAAGCTTAGAAAAAGCTCTACGTCCACCACCTTAGCTACCACTAAGGATTTTCAACCAATTTCACTAGAAATTCGTCCCCTTTTCTCGCGTTAGGAGGAAACCTTACAAACCGGTTAATCTTTCTACCCAAAGATTAACTAAGACTCTTTTAAATACAAAGATTGTTGGCAAATGAAAAATAAACCTCACAAGGTAGGATATTTGCCCCAAATTACAAGTTCTCTCAACCCAAATTGATAAAAGATGAATACAATAAAAATCACTCAATTGGGTACAAAGGTTTGAATCTATTTTGCTCAAATTGGATTGGATTTTTGCTTGAATGTGCTTGACTTGATGAATAGTTGTTGTTGTAGCTTTAATGGCTTGCTTTTATACCTCTTCATTGAAATTTGACCGTTTGGGTGGTTGACATCATCAGTAGAGCCGTTGGGCTCTCTTTTTCCCACCATAAATGAAGTTCTGCAACCTATCGTACCGGTACTCGTGTCACCGTATCGGTACCCTGTCAAAAGAAGAAAGAGTCGTTGTATACAAATAGCGTATTGATACGCGAAGATGCGTATCGGTACGAAAACCATATTTTATAAAGGGGATCGCTACAACATAGTGCGCACCGGTACTGATTTTGCTCACTGGAATCTAGAGAATTGGTTAACCAAAAAGTGTATCGGTATGGTAGTTAGGCATATCGGTACAGTTAACCAACTTTCAAAATGTTTGGTTCCAATAATCTGACAAGGCAACGGTCAAAAATTAAATGCCAAAGTTTTTCAAATCTTACCAACTCGTATCGGTACGGAAAGAAGCATATCGATACGGTAAGTAGTTTTTAGAATCCAGGATTACATTGAGTCTGAAAACCGTATCGATACGGCAAGGAGCGTATCAGTACGCTTTTCTTGACTCGTTTCCAGTAGCCAAAAACCGCATCGATATGGGTGTAACCGTATCAGTACGCCTGAACTAAAATTTAAAAATTAAGTTAAAAAATACTTAGAAAATATTTTAGATACTTGGCTTTTAATTTAGGAATACTTAAAGTTCGAATCCTTGTCATTTTGTGAGTCTTTTGAGTATTTAAAATTTTATTTTATTTTGTAATTAAGTCCTTGACAAATGTTGTTATATCAAAATCAATTTTGGTTTTACAATCTCCCTCCCTTTTGATATAACAAAACCCAAATAAATTTTTAAAAATTCTTCTCCCCCTTACTTTAAGACTAAAATATGTATTTTTGAAAAATATTAAGGCTCTTATTACTTCTCCCCCTTTTTGTTAGATCAAAATCAATGTAGGGAATAATATAAGCAATGAAAAGCAACATAAAGTAACATAAACTTCATTAAGTACTTAAAGCATAAAATTTCAAAGCAAAATAAAATCCAAACTCAAACCCTAAAAACATAATTAAAAAAAATCAACGAAGTAAACTTCCCATCAAGGTAGGTCATAAGAGCATCAAAGGAAGGCGGTTGAGGAGCAATCGGAGGGGGCGCTACGTGAGCATTCTCTTCTTCTTCAGGCTGAACATGTTGAGGTAGATTCGCATTCCGAACCCATTGGTTGTCATACCAAGTAAACTTATCCTTGCAGAGGGATTTGTCATCAATAGGATCGGTGAGAGACATTTCAAGATCATACGATCAATCAATCCCAAGCTTGTGAAAGATGTAACTCAAGGCGGTGCCATAGGTGAAGGATGAGAAAAAAGTCGAATGTCAATTCTGAACAAGGTAGACAATCTCCGCAAACATAATCTGAGCAAAGTTGGGGCGCTTGCCTTCCTGAAAGTATCGGATCCAAAAACTATCAACTTGATGAATGGGGGCCCACTTACCACCGGATTGACAGAACCACCAAGTGATAAGGAAGTGAAGGAAGCGATCATGAGCATCAAGGTGGAGACGGAGCCGAGTTGAATGTTTCCTAAAGAGTGTTCATCATCTATCCCAATATCCTCAACCCCTAAACAATTAGCTATAATATTAGAATCAATTTGAAAAGTTTTGCCCATAAGGTATGACTCAATGGCTATAACCTCGTTTTTGGCTTTGTCCACAATACATCGAGCATTAGAATAAAAGATCAAAACAAGGTTTTTATAAAAGACCTCGAGTATACTTAGAAAAGGCATGAACTTCCATTGGGTAAGTAACTCAAGATAACAAAAGTTAAATTCAGGGGAAATCAAGTAGGTGATAGAAACCTTACGCTCACGACGAATTTTGAAGTTTTGAAAAACTTTGAAACGATCCATCGCTCGAGTGAAACCGGGCTCATTAGTACTATGTTGCAAGATGTAGGGCAAATTTGGTTAGTATCATTGGACTCGGAGCTAGAGGAGGATGCAATACCCTTTCTCATACATTTCTTAGAAGCCATGACCTGAGATTAAAATCAAGTAAAAAACAATGTATGCATAAATCACCATATTCGATCCAATAAGTAATCCAAAATTCAAGGTGTTTGTAAATATATATATATATATATAATATAGTTTAAAAAAGGGAAAACTACACTGGTGGTCCCCAAACTATTACCATCTTCCTATTTTGGTCCCAAAACTATTTTTTTTGGCAAAACTGTCCCTTGTGTTACATAGTTCTCATGTTTTGGTCCCCGTCGTTAAAAACTAACGGAATTGCTGACGTGGAATTTTTTTTATTTTTTAAATATTTTTTATTATTTTCTCTCTCCTATATATATTTTATTTAAATTATATATTCAGATTAAACAAAGAAAATAATTAAATGTGAGGGGGGGAGCTGGGATTCGAACCCACATCCACAAGCCAATGAGTTAACCATTGGGCTAAACTCCAATTACTAATATGTTTTAGCACAAATTACATTTAAAACAATCAAATGAACCCCAAAAACCAAAGAAATAGTTGAAACATTTGAGACTATGTCAAAGCTTGAGCCCTAATTTGCAATAACAACTAGTCAATTTGTTGAAGTTGCGAAGACATAAATATAGCATCTAATATCACAAACAAAAACTAGGCTCGACGTTGTCATTGGCTTAAGTGCTGAACCAAGAAGAGGGAAAAAATTAGACGCACACCCTGCCATTGGTTGTTGCAGCTTCGGGATGGTAATGAAGCATTTCCTTCCACATCATCTCTCTGATCATCTCTTCCCTTAAATCCTCATCTATGTCAAGATCGAGTGGCACCTGTGCTGGAGGATTAGAGTTTGGATCGTACAATGGTGCCATATAAGGGTGTAGAAGTGCTTCAGTTACACTAATCCTTTTTGAAGGGTAAAAAACAAGCATCTTTTGCAGTAAATCAATTGCCAAAGGATGGGCATTCGGATAAAGATGGGAAAAGGGGATTCCAAGGGAATATGGGAGTGATTTGATGTATTTCCTTGCCTTGGGGTTATTGCAGATTAGGGCTCAAGCTTTGACATAGTCTCAAGATGTTTCAACTATTTCATTGGTTTTTGGGGTTCATTTGATTGTTTTAAATTTACATTGTGCTAAAACATATTAGTAATTGGAGTTTAGCCCAATGGTTAACCCATTGGCTTGTGAACGTGGGGACGTGGGTTCAAATCCCAGCTCCCCCTTCACATTTAATTATTTTCTTTGTTATGGTTGTGACACGTGTCACCACCACATTAGTCTGAATATATAATTTAAATAATATATATAGGAGAGAGAAAATAATAATAAAATATTTAAATAATAAGAAAAAATTCCGCGTCCGTAATTCCGTTAGTTTTTAACGACGGGGGACCAAAACAGGAGAACTATGTAACAGAAGGGACAGTTTTGCCAAAAAAATAGTTTTGGGACCAAAATAGGAAGACGGTAATAGTTTGGGGACCACCGATGTAGTTTTCCCTTTAAAAAAACATATACAAGTATAAAAAGAATTTTTGGTAAGAAATTTTTTGAAAAACAGTTTATCCAAATATACGGTATATTTTTATATTCTAATAAAAAAATTCAGTTTTGAAAGAATTTTTGTAAAATCTTTAAAACCCATACAATATGCATAGTGTATATACAAAAACCAATTAAAAACAGTGTAAAAAATTAAACGAATTTGAAAAAGATAAGAAAAAGAGTTTATACCTTGAATATGGAATTTGGGATGAATGAGGAGATGATGATGCACAAACGTTGTTCGAGAATTCTATGCCCATCTCACAACCAAAGACTCGCCCTACTTGATGATACGAGGTACGTGTGTGCAATTTGATGAGGGATATATTAATGCCATGTTTGATTTAGATTGTGCAGATGATGAACATCTTGAGTTTGTTGATTTAATGGACGCTGCTAATAGGTAAAAACTACTGAAAGATTTGTGTGAACCTGGCACCAAGTGGACTGTCTCGTCGAAGGGACACCGGACAGTCAAGAGGCCAGCATTGAAACCACAATTGAGGGGTGGAATCACTTCTTGAAGGCAAACCTGATGCTGACCACCCATAACAAAATTGTCTCGGAAGAGAGAAATTGCATTGTTGCATTCAATCATTGTAAGCCGCAAGATCAACGTCGGCTGAATCATCGTCGAGGGAACTTATAAGTGTGCCAGTAAGAGTAATGGAAATTTATTTTTCCCTTTATTGATTTCTAACATTTGTATGAAGCATGGTGTGCCCAAGATTGATTCAGACAAGGTCCAAGAAACCAAAGGAACAACAATTACGCGTGCCCTGTGGAGGCAACTCACTACTACCGAGTCCAAGGACAAGGGAAAGGCGATAGAGCCGATGTCCAAGCCCAAGGTGCCGAAGGCAGATCCTGAGACTCCTATGCCAGCTAGTTCAGTGGCAATGCTTTCCCAAATCTACCAACACCAGGAGATCATTATCCAAAAATTAGAGAAAACTGAGGAGCAAAACATCAAGCTCTGGCTTTATGCTCATGCCATGGACAATGCCATCCGGAAGACTCTTGAAGGAATGTCCCCGGGTATCTTGTCAGCCTTTCCTGAGTTCCCCACTGATATCTTTGCTAATGATGATGTGCCAGCCAATCCTCATTCAGTCCATACTCCGACACAATCCGATGCCACCGTACCAGTGTAACCCCCTTAACCCGGCCCAGACGGTTGAACCGAATTAAGAAGTTTACACGGGGAAAACCAAAGTCAACCCGAAAGTCAACCTTGATTAACGACCCTTTTTTTCTTTTTAAACTTGTCTAGATGCTCATTAACCCTAGATGTTATACGTACAAACATCATACTCAAAGATCATAACCATCAGAGAACATTCAGGGACCCAATTGCACAAATTACAAATTTAGGGACCAAACTGTAAATTCTGAAAATTTCAGGGACTTAACCCAATTAAAAGTTACCAACATGAAATTAGTCATGTTCCATGCTTCACTGCCAAATTTCAGCTCAAACGGACTTCTCAAACTCAACCAATTGCAAAAACAAGATTCAGGACCAAAACGCAAACATTTCAAAACACATAACCGCCAATGTCAGCCCCCAACGGTCAGGTGTTCCGAAACAGGGAGAACCTGTTTCGAAACGCGGGGCCGTTCCGCAACGTGTTCCGAAACGGGGACCGGCAATAGCGTATTCGTTCCAGAACAGTTCCTCCCGTTTCGAAACGCCCTGGCCATAACAGGCCCCTGTTCCGAAACGGTAGTGATCGTTCCGAAACGACCTGCCCAGATTGCAGCAACTTTGCTGGTTTAACACAACTTTGACCCACCAAACATGCTCCAAAAGCAACCAAATCACACCAGCAAGTCATTTAACATACAAGGGACTTAAATGCATCAAAACTAGATACATAACCACCCCTAGGCACAACAACACATGAAACACATTCAACCCTCATACATGCTTTTAAAACAAGAAGCATAGCATAACAATATAAGCACAAGATGGTTCAAACGTTGCAACATTAAACCACATGATTCAAAATCATAAACCAAACTTGTCCAACATATACAATCTCATAAAACATCAACATAAGAGATTCTTTCCCCCATTGCCTTTATTAACTATAGCTATTAACCGAGACATACATCTCAAGTGGAGTTCTCCTTGAATCCCTTGCTTCTCGCTGTCCAAACTTCAAATATCTGCATTGATGGACAAAAAGGAGCGTAAGCACATAATGCTTAGTGAGGAATGCTCAAAACCAAAACACCATCAATGCAGCGAATCATAAAACCACTTTTGAAAACAACTCGATTTCATAAACCAAAGCATTGTTTGAAAACCCTTTTCAACAACATGCTTAAAACCATGCATTGCTCAATCATGAAAACCAATCCTTAGCTTAGAAAGCTAAGCAAGCCTATTCAAAACATAAACTTGCAAAACCATCAATTTAACCACATCATGCATAAACACCATATGCAAAGTTAAATTCAAACCCTTGGAAATCACTTCCAATTCACAACATACCTTTCTCACACTTGATTATCACTTTAAGCAATAACCCTTTTTAAACCATTTTCTCATTCATTATAACACATGCATTACAAATGCAACATATGAACCACAACATCAATATTTGCAACTCATGCTTTTGAAAACAAGTCTTCACAAGACTTCAATGCACTAAAGAGATTTCATGCACACATGCACCATTCTCAATAGATAAACAACACTTGTTCAAACTAACAAGTAAACATGCATTTCATAATACATTAAGCAATTCTCATGCAACCATGCATCAATTCAAGCATCTCATGCTTCATTATATTCAAGAACATTATATTGGCTTCCAAGATCAACCAAATCCACTTTTCAACTCAACATCCGATCGGATACGCGGATCACAAGCGTTGTCCCCACGCTTCATACACACTACCAATCCAAGGTCCCCAAATGGACTTTTAAACACCATTTGACCTTACCATTCACAAGGTTCCCATGTATGGACTTTTAAACACCATACAACCTTAACTTTCACAAGGTTCCCATGTATGGACTTTTAAACACCATACAACCTTAACATGCACAAGGTTCCCATATATGGACTTTTAAACACCATATAACCTTAGCACCACCGATTGGTAGTTGTATAACATCACTAACGAGATCCGGGACACCCTATACAAGATCCACACATGGACTTTACACCACCATTGTGATCTTAACAAGCACAAGGTCCTCAAATGGAATTTTAACCACCATTATTACCTTTGCTTAACCAAGGTCCTCGAATGGAATCTCAACTTCCATTATAACCTTAACCATCTCGTTAGGATACTTGGATGGAGTTTACCGGTTCACACTTAACCACTCCACATCCAAGGCGACTTAATTCACGGTGCACCCAATCCTATAGCCGACTAACTATATCCGATCAAAGAACCAAGAACCACTTACATCACTTGCCAATATAACCATCTTACCACATTTATCCATTGATTCACAAGCATAGTCAAAATGCAAAAACCATCATGAACCTTAACCAAGAACCAACCATGGACTTTTAAACACCATGTTGTTCTTAAATAAACAAGGCTTACACAAGGACTTTCAACCACCTTTGTAACCTTAACCATCACTCACCAATGTGCATCATTAATAACAATATTCCACTCTTTTAAAGCATCACACAAAGCCATTAAACAACATGCAACACTATGCATCGATTCCACAATTTCAATATACAAAACCAAGGATCTCTTACCTTGAGCATCCTTTACACATGGCTTTCAAAACCAGCATTAAACCATGCTAAAATATGCTTTCACAACAGAGTTTAAAACATGCAAAACATATGCATAGCAACCATCAATCACAATTGCTTAACAAGCCAAAGCACAACACAAACCAAGAGAGAAAATCCTTTTACTTACTCTTGAGCTTAGCAAAGTTGTTTAGACTTAAACTAAGCTCCCAAAAACCTTCAAACCTTGGTTTAAAAGCTGAAAACCCAACTTCACTCACCGATACACAAAACTAGGCTAGCCAACAAGCCTTCCAAGCATCTGAAACCTTCCACACCACCTCAAATGCTCACGGATCAATCTCCCCTGTTTCAAACACACAACAACAGAGGATTAATGCATCATTATGCATTAAAAACACCAGCAACACAACTAAACTCGCTGCTTATTGAAAATCCAACATTTCGGCTACCAAACACAACCGAAATCACCCCCAAACACTTCCAAAACTTAACCCAGCCAAGATCCATCACTTCTAACCATTTTTAAACATCAAATAACATCCAAAGTGATCACAAACACGTCCTTATACCTCCAGCTATAACAGATCATCAAGATCACTCCAAAAACAACCAAAAACTCAAGCAAAAATTAGGAAATTCAACCTATTCGGGATTGCATTAATTAACCTCAATTTCACATCAATTTAACATCAAATTGACACCTCAAAACACAGCCCAATCAGATCATACGAAAATCCATCAAAAATCACCAAATCTTGCATTTTAAGCCAAAATCAAGATTCCAATTGTAAAACCTTTAATAAATCATAATTCAAGGATTGAGAACTTGGGAATTTCAGTAAAGAACTGAGAGTTTAGAGGAGAAGGACGTTCTTACCTCCAAACTTGAGTTTCTCCCTTTTTGGAACCAAAATCTTGAAAATCCAATAAGCTAATGCTAAGGTTTTGTTGAAGGATTGATTAGAAATCAAATGAGAGTTGAAATCTAGTCTTTAGAAGTCAAAATCAGAGAGAATTTTGCTGGAGAAATGTGTTTGGGTTGAGAGAAAAGTTGAGAAAAAGGAAAATAGAAAATTTGAGAAAGTTAGTTAAAATGACAAAATATCTTCTTCCCTCCTTTTTACTTTATTTAAAATACATTTATTAAACCTTTAATATTTTAGAAAAATCTGGAGAAACTCCCATTGGGTAAATAGCTCCTTAAAGATTCAAAGTTTCAATTCTTTTTAAAACAGTCACACAGTTTTCAAAAATTACATTTTGGTCACTAGCCAAAATGTCACCCTTCCAAACCTCATTTTGCAAAATTGATTTCACAATTCACTTATATATATTAAAAGAGGATTTTAGAACATTTTTCCATATTTTTAATGCAACCCGAACTAGGCTTTCCTAATTTCACCTTTGTATATTCGAACCGCAACCCGACCGGTCCGGTCCAAACCCAAAACTTCCAAGCCCAAAACCGGGGCGTTACAACCAGTATCTCATGTACAAGTTGAGTCTGCCAAGACAGAAACGCTGCCAGATTCAGAAGAAGAAATCCAAGCAAAACATGTCGCAACGCTTGTTGCACTTGCCTCGTCTACTGCTACTGATGCTCCTGCCACCTCGGAGCTAGCTAAGATTGTCAAGGAATTCCTTTGTGATATTGGAGCTTCCACTACCGCCTCAAAGCCCAACATAATGAGAATGAAGTGTAAGGCTCATGATCGTAGGAGCTTTGTCAAAAGAAAGACTCGCGTAACACGCCAAGAAATCTCCGAAGGAGAGTCCTCTTCCCCTTAAACTCTTTGCATTCTTTTTTAATCATTTGTTCATGCATTTAGTATTATTTCATGTATTTATATATGTTTGCATGTATTGAGGACAATGCACACCTTTGGTTTGGGGGGTGTCGCCTAACATCTATTGCCATGTCATGCATTCATGTTTATGTAGAACTAATGTTGTGATATAATAATTGAAAAATGTTTTGGACAAATTTAAAAAGAATTCAAAACCTTTTCTAAAGTCCAAACAACTTGAAACTATGTTTAGGGGATGTTTTAAAAGGTTTTTACATGTTTTCAAAGCCAAATTCAACAAAACCATCCAGGTGTTTCGATACGGGTCTTCACAGTGTCAAAGTGTTTTGAAATGGGCCTTACTGGATGAGAATTTTGCCTAAGCGTTTCGATACGGCCTCTGTCGTTTCGATACGCCTACGTGGCATTGACCTCAACGATCATAAACCCCCCAACGACTATTTCCCAACTAACATTTAAATGTAGAGCGTTTCGATACGGTGTTAAGCGTTTCGATACGGGCGTTCCGATACGGCCAAGAGCGTTTCGATACGGGTGCTGCATCAGACTGCAACGGCTCTTTCTATTCCAAGAGTGTTTCGAAACGAGTTCGAGTGTTTCGAAACGAAGAGCTGCAGAACTGCATTTATAGTGGGAAATTAAGTCTCCAACGGCTCCAATTCAACCCCAACGGCTAGTAACGGCTACAAACTCAAAGAGGAGTATAAAAGGGACCTCCAAGCATCTAGTAATGGTTAATGCTTCAATTGTTACAACATTATGATGAAAAATTGTGTCTAGAGCTTTAATTGTACATTCCTTGCTTAGACAACACTTGTGAGCTAAATATTGTTAAATTTACTCAAGTGTTTAGGTTCTGGGTGAGAGCTTTATAGTGCAAACAATCACCTATTAGAGGGATTTCTAGTTTGTTATGTCTTTCTTGTGTAAGAGAGTGTTTGATCAAGCTTTGGGTAGAAAGCCTGATCGTTGTAACGGTTTCCTCCTAATCCGAGAAAAGGTGACGAAATTCTTAGTGAATTTGTTTGGAAATCCTTAGTGGGAATCTAAGGTAGTGGATGTAGACCTTGGTTAGAAGGTTGAACCACTATAAATCCTTGTGTAAATTGTCTATCTTTTCTTTCCCACAAAACACCCAAACTATCTCACTTCTCCACACTTGGCGAGCAAGAACGGTTGAAGGAATCGAGCACCTAACATCTCAAAAATTGGTGTCAGAGCTTGGCTCAATCGATGAGGATTAACATCCTATTGAGAAGATCCGGCAAGCTCGATCATCATTACAAACAACCGGCTCAATGGCGTAATCAATCGGCAAACCGCCCTTCTTCGACGGAACCCACTATGCCTATTGGAAAAAGAGGATGAAGTTATTCATGAAGTCAAAGGACTAAAAGCTTTGGGACATAGTAGAAGATGGTCCATTCGTGCCACAAGGAAGCAAGGCGGAATGGAGTGACGACGACCGCAAGAAGATGGAGTTTAATTGCAAAGCCTTGCACATTCTCTTTTGTGCATTTGGCCCAAACATCTATGAGAAGATGTCTTCCTGTAAGAGTGTCAAGGAAGTATGAGACAAGCTTGAAGTCACATACAAGGGAACCAATGAAGTAAAGTAGACCAAGATCGGGCTCCTCACCTTAGCGTATGAAAACTTCAAGATGGATCTGGAAGAGAACATCGAGAAGATGTTTGATAGGTTCTCCAATATCACCAATGGTCTTAAAGGTTTTGGAGAAGCCATCCCGGAAGAGAAGCTTTTCCGAAAGCTCATCTACTCCCTTCCCGAGTCATGGGACTCAAAAAAGACCACCATCATCGAAGCCAAGAATCTCAAGACTTTGAAGCTTGATGAGCTCATGGGGTCACTTCTCACTCACCAAATTATGAAGAAAAACAAAGAAGAGGAGAAGATGAGGGAAGAAATTAGAGCTATGGGGAAGAAGAAAATCATGGAGCTAGGTATCAACACAAGTGTCGTTGCTCTCAAATCCTCCACATGCCATCATGAAGCACTAAGTGAGGAGGAAAGCGAAGATGAAGAGATGGCCTATCTCTTCAATAAATTTGCCCGGTTCATGAAGAGCGAAATGGAAAAATTCAAGCATGAATCGAGGAGGAAGATGAAGGAATCCCACAAGTCCAACAAGAAGGGATCATCTTCAAAGAAAGCATATGTGGCCACATGGAGTGATGAAGACTCCACCGATGATGAGGTAGCCCACCTATGCTTGATGGCCCTCAATGAGGGGGAGGTAACTTCTAACTCATCTAGTTCAAATTCATATTCTTTTGATGAGTTACAAGAACCCTATGATGAATTGGTTTTTGAGTTCAAGGCTTCATTTTCGAAAAACAAGAAATTGATTTCAAAGTTAAAAACCGAAAATGATTTGCTTTCTAAAACCAATTTAGAGTTTGAAGCAAAAAATAAAGATTTTGAGCTTAAAGTTTTGGATTTACAAAAATTGCTTCAAACAATGGAAAAAGATCATCAGAAAGAGGTTGATGATCTCAAGAAAGAAAAAGATTTGATTTTCAATGAACTTCAAAAGAAAAATAATTTAAGAAAATCAATTTTTTATGTAAGACAATCTAGTGCCCCTAGATTTGTAAATGGTAAAGTTTTTAGAAGTATTTGGGTCCCAAAAGGACTAAGTTCTTCAACTAAAAAGGATGAAATTGAAAAATGGATTCCTAAGGGGACAAGATTTTGCGCTACTAACGTCTATGGATCCAAAGCAATTTGGATACCAAAAATTACTTGATTGTCTTATGATAGGTGTGATGGAGAGTGATCAACAAGTCAAACTTTGAGGGGGAGCTCCATGCACACAAGGAAGAACACTTGAAGAAGGAAGGCATCACATCCTCCATTGGATTCAAGTGTGGTAAAAATCTAGTTGTTTTTGCTTTCATTTGATTTATTTTTTATCTCAACTAGATGATCATATATGTTGAACTAACATTTTGATTATGCTTTGAGTAAGGGGGAGCCATTTTAAAACCAAAATTCTAAATTTTTGTCATCTTTTCAAAACGTTATTTTGAACTTAACGTCTTTTGAATTCTTTTTTATATAACAAAAAGGGGGAGAGTTTGGTTTGAAAAATTGCATTTTCAAATGAATAAGGGGGAGCTTTACTTAATTTTAAATCTTTCATCTCTTATTCACATTTTTAAACTTAAAGGGGGAGAACCCCAAACAATTTTTCAAGTTAGTTTTATTATATCAAAAAGGGGGAGATTATAGAACTAATGTTTTGATATAATAATTGAAAAATGTTTTGGACAAAGTTAAAAAGAATTCAAAACCTTTTCTAAAGTCCAAACAACTTGAAACTATGTTTAGGGGATGTTTTAAAAGGTTTTTACATGTTTTCAAAGCCAAATTCAACAAAACCATCCAGGTGTTTCGATACGGGTCTTCACAGTGTCAAAGTGTTTCGAAACGGGCCTTACTGGATGGGAATTTTTCCTAAGTGTTTCGATATGGCCTCTGTCGTTTCGATACGCCTACGTGGCATTGACCTCAACGGTCATAAACCCCCCAACGGCTATTTCCCAACTAACATTTAATGCATAGCGTTTCGATACGGTGTTAAGCGTTTCGATACGGCCAAGAGCGTTTCGATACGGGTGCTGCATCAGACTGCAACGACTCTTTCTATTCCAAGAGTGTTTCGAAACGGGTTCGAGTGTTTCGAAATGGAGAGTTGCAGAACTGCATTTATGGTGGGAAATTAAGCCTCCAACGGCTCCAATTCAACCCCAACGGCTTGTAACGGCTACAAACTCAAAGAGGAGTATAAAAGGGACCTCCAAGCATCTAGTAATGGTTAATTCTTCAATTGTTACAACATTATGATGAAAAATTGTGTCTAGAGCTTTAATTGTACATTCCTTTCTTAGACAACACTTGTGAGCTAAATATTGTTAAATTTGCTCAAGTGTTTAGGTTCTGGGTGAGAGCTTTATAGTGCAAACAATCACCTATTAGAGGGATTTCTAGTTTGCTAAGTCTTTCTTGTGTAAGAGAGTGTTTGATCAAGCTTTGGGTGAAAAGCTTGATCGTTGTAAAGGTTTCCTCCTAATCCGAGAAAAGGGGACGAAATTCTTAGTGAATTTATTTGGAAATCCTTAGTGGGAAGCTAAGGTAGTGGATGTAGACCTTGTTTAGAAGGTTGAACCACTATAAATCCTTGTGTAAATTGTCTATCTTTTCTTTCCCACAAAAACACCCAAACTATCTCACTTCTCCACACTTGGCGAGCAAGAACGGTTGAAAGAATCGAGCACCTAACATCTCAACAGTTTACATTTCTGTTTGCAATCTGTTACCATGTAGATTAGGTATAACCGTGCATACCAAACCATTAAAAAAATTTGCCTCGGTTAAATTTTGAAAGATTGCTAACACTTTGCTAATATAGTTTAATTTGTTCTAGAGTATTCTGTCCGATGATGAATTGAAAATCCTTAGTTTACATATTCCAACATAGTAGTAATGTCAAGTCTGCTTGGAAATTGATCTCTAGTTTAGGGAATTGAACTTTCACTTAACACGTAGTATGCATTTACTTCTCAAACAAACTTAGAATTCTTGAAACTAAGCTCAGAATATATGTCGGGGTAAAAGAAATTAATAAGGCAAAAATGTTTTGCCAAGGCAAGAAAAATGTTGAACTCTCCTCTACCTTAGGGATAATAAGTAACTTGGGGCTTCTTGGTTTGCTCCCTCTTAGTTCTCAAGTAAAAAACTTTAGGGTATGAGTTGAAGAGTAAAAGCCTTGTAATGTAACGTGGAGGTTCATGGTATGCTCCATCTTATTTCTCACGCCAAAAAGTATTACGAAGCAAGCTTAAAATATTGCCAGCAGAAACCCTTGGTAGGAATAAAAGAAAAATAACAATTCTGAGTTTGGGTAGTTGTAACCCCCTTGACCCGGTCTAACCATTCTTCCGACTCGAGTGAGTTACATGAGGATTATCGATGAAAACCCGTAAAGGTTTCCTTCAATAACCAACCTTTTTTCTTTTATCTTATCTAGATGCATTTAAGAGTACCTAAGGTGATCATACATACAACAGAAGAAGACACGGCGAAAACTAACTTCGATTCGATTCACGAAAGCACGATAACTAGGATTATGGACCATTTTGCAAATTTTCTAATATTATAATCCAACTTCACAATTGACCTAACCAATCTTTAATTAAGTCCATTTAAAACATACATGTGAGATTTCGTCTCAAACCAAGCTCATTTGCATCATCAATTAAGCATTGCCAATATTTAGGGACCAAAACGTAAAATTGTAAAACTGTAAGGACTTACTTAAAATTAGATTTATCAATCCTCAATTAATCAGGTTCCATGCATACATGTCAAATATCAGCTTAAAATGATCATCCAAACTCATCCAATTTCATACATAACAACCATCCCCGCGAAAGGTTTCGAAACATTTCCCAAATGTTTCGAAACTATTTTTCCAATAGCCAAAATTTTCAAAAATTTCCCTCAAGGTTTCAAAACCTTACCCTAGTTTCGAAACCAGCTTCAACAGGTTTCGAAACCTGTTCATAAGGTTCCGAAACTTACATGCATATTTGCAAAAAATACATATTCGAAACACATTAAACATATCCACATTAGCCCCCAAACATCATTTAACACTCAATGCAACATACCACAACAACATATAAACGTCATATCAACCAAAGACCACTACGATATAAGAGCGTAGGCATTGTGGCAACAAAGGTAATCCTATAGGTATGGTTTTTACCCAACATGCTTATATTTCCCCAACACCCCCAAATCAAAGCATAGACTAAACATCAACGGGCATTTACAGGTCTTATAAACCAACATAAATTTGCATCAAACTGGGAAGTTCAAAAGACATACTCTCAAACCATTATTAAATCCTCATTGCCCTTATTACGTATTAGTCTAATTACAGAAATTATACTTGAGCAAATACACTTCTTGGAACTCTTTCTCTTGCCTCCTCGTTGCCTTTGGAAAGTCATTTCTCTACATTGTTAAAAAAGGAGAGCGTAAGCATAAATGCCTAGTGAGGGTCGCTCAAATAAAACAATCAACAATGCATTTAAAAACCATTTGTTTAAAACCATTCTTCTATCATCATGCTTAAATCATCTCATGTTTTACTTCTCTTCCAAAACAAGTTTGATAAAACGCTTCCAAAATATGTATCATGAATCTCATGCATTTACTTTAATATGCAAAACTTCGAATAAATCTTTCATGCTTATTTATCAAATAGCAAAGCTTAAAGATAAATCTCATGCATAAAGCACATTATAAAAAATCTATTTACAAACCATGTTACACTTAAATAGCATATATTGGCACTAAAAGTGACCTTTGAAAATCATTTGAAAACCATAAACCATATCAAATCATGCTTAACTACCCAAGCATTTTCTCATTTATAAATCATGCTTCACTACCCCAAGCATTTCTTCATTTGTTTTCCAAAACAAATCATGCATAATTACCATATGCATCAAAACCATTTATAAATCTCATTTATCCCAAATATTCTCATATATTGACAATTAAAGTGACCCGGATGGAACTTCCCCATCCTTGGATAGTACCACCCCTATCTATACATGTTTGGATACACGAATTTCCTTGATGGCACTACCCCACCATAGTCTCACTTCGACCGAGAATAGAATCTATCCCCACCAGTCTTACTTCGGTCAAAAATTTATGTCTCTAAATTTTTAATGCATTCAGGAAGGTCCCCTCCAAAATTATTTTCTACCATAGCTAGAAATTTTAGTTTAGTTTTATTGACTAAAGTGCAGAGATATTTCAAGTCACCTTCTCTCCCATATCCCAATTTGTTTTCGGGTAGTTCAAGGTTAAATAGTTTATCCAAGCTTTCTAACGAAGGCACGTTTCCACTGAAACTGTTATCACCAAGATCAAGTACATTCAGATTTAAGGCATTGGATATTGAAATCGGGATTTGTCCATAGATTTAGTTGTTCCCTATGGAAAAGAAATCAAGATATGACATAGTGATTGCCAAGTTAGAATGAAGAGTACCTTGAATCTTGTTTCCACCAATATCAAAAACTCTAATATTCGAGGGGTTGAACATTGTGACAGGAACACCACCAGAAATTGGATTTCCTGCTGCTGCAAAAATTGAAAGATTTGTTAATTGTCCAAGATGAACCCACTTAATGCATTATCCGTCAAACCAAGTTTCTCCAAGGATGACAAGTTCCCAATGTATGGTGATAAAGTTCCTGAGAGTTTGAGGAACTGCAGTTCCAATCTTCAAAATGCTCTTTTGATAGCTCCATTAAATTGAAACAGTATCTTAATTCTTGAGAATGATTTGTATTTGAGAGTGAAATATAAGTAGAGTGCTCCGACTTTAATTACAAGGGTCTACCTGGGGTTAGGTTTTATGTTCGTTATCATGTTACCGATACTTTAATTCAGATCACAAACTCTAACAGTCACCAATTATGACATTATTGATCTTAAATGTGAACCTAAAAAATTAGCTGTTGAGAATTGTTGTCTTACATTAATGTCTCTTAGTGACCTCTAAGGATATATAGTCACCAGATAGAAAATAGAGCTATTATTGTCAATGTCCAACATCAGTTTTCCTTTGTTTATTGTTATCAGTTAATTGGTGGACTAATTAAATGTTGTGTCAGTTCACAATTAAAGAATTATTAGAGTTCGTTTATCGGTTAATTCAGTTCTTAATTCACTAATTAACTAAAATTTTAATATTTAAATAAAATATTTTAAGTTTAAATTTCACCTGTGACTGATAATATTTAAAACACAATATTTATTTTACAATCCCAATATTAAGTCCAACCAAACAGGAGAAAAATAAACTAGAAAAATTAAATATATAACAAACATTAATACATTAAATCTCACCCGTGACAGATAATATTTAAAACATAATATTTATTTAAATTACATATCATATTGATGAATTTTATAGTCTTTATATATATTAAGTCTCAAACATTAATCTCAAGTAAACGTTGATACTTTCAGCAGGGTCCCAATTGTGGAACCACCATTAATGAATTTGTAGTTTTGATTTCCAAACTTGTAACCACCCGGACCTGCTTATGCGTTTCACCTGACTTCGGGCGGTCACAACCTATAATCAAATTTCTTGTGAAATATTTCAGTCAAAATATCAAAACCAATATAGTCCCCTCTACGGGAGATTTACGACCCATACCTTAAAAACATGTTAATGAAGATATATCAAATACAATTCTCGGAACGATTATAAAATCTACCAGTATTGCTTTCAAATCCATCCCAAAATAGTAAGTAATAGTTTAGTAACATGTTGTTACAAAATAGGTAATATGAAAGCATAAAGTGTTTAGTTATAAACTAAAGCCAACATCTGGCAGAAACCAAAAGATATATATATATATATCGTATCAAAATATAGGCATAAGTCACCCAAATACAGACAGTTTGGAAGATAAGAACATTACAACAGTCTAAAGCTAAATGTGTCGATCCTCCAGTTGCCAGGTCCAAAGGGTAGCCTATCACAAGTATCTGAAAGGGGAGAAGAAAAGGGCATGAGCTAGGGAGCTCAGTGTGTTCCAGTAAGTGCAGATCAAACAAGCATGAATACATATCAATCATATCATTAGAACATATAACAGTTCAATACAAATGCTCGAGTGCATACAAAGGGTTTACTAGTAACTACCCTCCAAACTTACACCAATATGCAGTTCCCCCCAGAACTGCATCCATAGGGACTTACCCTAGGCCCAATGGGCATAGGTGCCACCTAAGGGGTTGCCTTCTGTCCATAAGGATTTACTCGTGCTAAAGCATCGGAACCTACTCAAGGGGAGACCTTGAGTCCATAAGGATTTACCAGCTGGATCAGGGCTATACCGACAGAGACTTCATAATGTAACCCAACAGTATACCCCAGATAACAATCGGTATTCAGATTTCGGACATGAGTAACGGAATACATATGTCAGACATATTCTATTTAGAGCATCAAAAACAGAAGATTCATGCTTTTAACAAATAAATGGGCATACCATTGAGCAGAGCAGACAATATCATCATTCATCATGCAAATAGAGTGTACCATCATAGATCAAGCTAATATATTACACTATCGATTATATCAGACAGACATACAATATTATCAAAGATGAAGCAACCACATAGCACAATTACATATCATGTATGTAGATCTAGCGGACATAAAACGAGTAGGCAGTGTATGATATCATCTATCTATTTCATCATTTCATCAAGCATATCGCCGTTCATAATTAAATCATTAGATTGTTTATTAATGTGTAATAATCGTACAACGCATACAATTGAATGTAGCATACATGGAACACACTGAGCTCCCTAGCTCATGCCCTTCTCTTCTCCCCTTTCAGATACTTGTGATAGGCTGCCCTTTGGACCCGACAACTGAAGGATCGGCACATTTAGCTTTAGATTGTTGTAATGTTCTTATCTTCCAAACTGTCTGTATTTGGGTGACTTATGCCTATATTTTGATACGATATATATATCTTTCGGTTTCTGTCGGATGTTGGCTTTAGTTTACAACTAAACACTTTATGCTTTCATATCACCTATTTTGTAACCACATGCTACTAAACTATTACTTACTATTTTGGGATGGATTTGAAAGCAATACTGATAGATTTTATAATCGTTCTGAGAATTGTATTTGATATATCTTCATTAAAAGGTTTTTAAGGTATGGATCGTAAATCTCCCGTAGGGGGAACTATATTGGTTTTGATATTTTGACTGAGATATTTCACAGGAAGTTTGATTATAGGTTGTGACTGCCCAGAGTCAGGTGAAACGCATAAGCGAGTCTGAGTGGTTACATTTAGTGGTATTAGAGCTTTTGGTTTTAAAAACCTCGGACTGTGTATGAGTCCATTTTACGCAAAGTTTGAAAAGTTTTACAAAAAGGTGTTTTGAAATGAGTCACCCAATTTTTTCTACTTAATTGTGTTCAATTCTCCATTGCTATGAACCGACCCTAAGCTTATTCCTTGTAGAGATCCTCTACTATGAGTGTTCTAAGAGGACGTCGACCTATTCAGAGACGCGATAGACATGTATGGTTTGCCGACGCTATGAATGATCTGGTGGTTGAGCCACCTACTTCAGCTCTTGTCCCTGGTCCTACCGAGCCTTCCGTACCATCTGGACCTACTGTAGTGACTGCTCCTCAGTTTGCCTCTGTGATCGATGTGTCTACTCCGGTTAGAGGAGCACCGTCTTCTTTTGAGCCTCCCACATCTGTTACTGACGAAGCCCTTAGTAGGCAGTTTTTGTAGTTGATTACTGGTGCGGTTAGAGCAGTTGGTATTGTCCCTGAGGTTCCCATCTCTAAGACTTTGATCACGAATGAGGCAAGAACTTTTGATGGCCCTACTGGTGGAGCCCCGACTGAGGCAGAGGAATGGCTCCACGATTTGGAGAGGCGTATGGATTCTTTGGGTCTTGAGTCACCCAAGAGATATTTGGGAGCCATCTTTATGTTGTATGGGAATGCCCGCACTTGGTGGGAATCTGTGGTTAGTAGTGTTCCTACGGCCCGTTTGACTTGGGACTTCTTCAAGGAGCGCTTCAAGAGCCGCTTTGTTGGCGAGCGCTACATGAGGCAGATGCAAGAACGATTCAGGACCTTGACTCAGGGAGATATGCCCGTATCCGAGTATGAGACAGAATTCCTGGGCTTGCTAAGATTTGGGGCTAGTTTAGTGCCTACCGAGAGGGAAAAGTGTCGTAAATTTGTGATGGGGCTGAGATATGAGCTATGTGTACATGTTGTTGGTCATCTAGATAAGGACTTCGATACTATAGTTGAGAAAGCTAAAGACCTGGAAGAAGTTGTGCTAGCAGCCACTGGTGGAGGTAGAGTTGATCGAGAGCAGCCTAAGAGGCCTCCTATTCCTGAGCCTTCCTCGTGTCCTGGTAAGAGGAATTGCACTTCTGGTCATCAGAGAGGTAATTTTGGATCCAGGCCTGATGCTTCTTCGACCCCAGATGCTAGTATAGGTGATTCGTTTGGTTTTACCCATATACCCCTTTGTGTGCATTGTGACAAGCGACATGGGGGCGAGTGTAGAAGGAAGACCGGTACATGTTTTTGATGTGGGTCCGGAGACCATTTTCTGAAGAATTGCCCTGTTTCATCTTCTGCACCTCGGGCATCCTCCCAGACCCCTGCACGCTCACAGATTTTCGTACAGACTCCAGCCAGGGGTCGTAGTCAGAGTAGGCCCTCTACATCTGCTGTTAGGACAGACTCTAGAGCACGGTCCTATCAGAGTGGGGGACCAATTTTGTCTGAGGCTAGGCAGTCAGCACTCGTATATGCCACCAGGCGACGTGATGATAGAGATGAGCCAGATGTTATAGCAGGTACATTTACCATCTTCTTTGTCCCATACTTTGTATTGCTCGATAATGGTTCTACCCACTCCTACATTTCAAGATCTGTTTCCCAAGACCTTCCATTTCCGATAGAAGCCACAAAGAATGTTGTTACAGTTATAAGCCCAGTGGGTCAGTCAGTGACCATGGATAAGGTGTTTAGGCGTTGTCCTCTTGAGGTTCAAGGGGAAATCTTTCTGGTTGATCTTATGGAGCTTCCAATGGAGGAGTTCGATCTGATCTTGAGTATGGATTGGTTGACCTAGCACCGGGTTAACCTTGATTGTGAATTGAAAAGGGCAACCCTGAAGACTTCTGATGGTCAATCAGTGGTTCTAATCGGTGAACGTCGAGGTTATCTGTCTAATGTAGTATCTGCACTGACCGTCAACAGAATGATTCGGAAAGGATATGAGACCTTCATTGCTTGTCTCCTGAATACGAAGGGTTCTCTATCAAAGATTGAAGAAATTCGCACTGTCAGCGAATTTCCTGATGTCTTTCCCGAAGAGTTGCCCGAGTTACCTCCGGATAGGGATGTTGATTTCGAAATTGAAACTTATCTGGGGTCTGCACCTATATCCATGAATCCCTATCGTATGGCCCCTAAGGAACTTAAGGAGTTGAAAATTCAGTTGCAGGAGATGCTTGACCGAGGTTTCATTCGACATAGATCCTCTCCTTGGGGAGTTCCAGTCCTCTTCCTTAAGAAGAAAGATGGTTCACTCCAATTATGCATTGATTATCGGAAGTTGAACAAACTGACAGTTAAGAACAAATACCCGTTACCCAGGATCGACGATTTGTTTGATCAATTTCGGGGAGCCACAATTTTCTCAAAGATTGATCTTCGGTCTGGATACTATCAACTAAAAATAAAGGGATTTGATGTTGCGAAGATGGCTATCTGCACTAGATATGGGCACTATGAGTTTCTTGTGATGCCTTTTGGTTTGACCAATGCACCTGCGGCCTTTATGGACATGATGAATCGCGTGTTCCGACCCTATATAGACCAGTTTGGTGTGGTATTTATTGATGATATCTTGGTTTATTCTCGGACAAAATCTGAGCATGTTGAGCATTTGAATATTGTTCTGCAAACCTTGAGAGAACATCGTATGTATGCTAAGTTGAGCAAGTGTGAATTTTGGCTCAGAGAAGTGACATTTCTGGGGCATGTTGTATTAGCTCGAGGTATTCAGGTTTATCCCAGTAAGATCGAGGCTATCACCAGTTGGAAGCAACCCAAGAATGTCTCTGAAATCCGTAGCTTTCTGGGTTTAGCTGGTTACTACCGCCGCTTTGTCGAGGGTTTCTCCCTCATTGCTGCCCCTTTGACGAAGCTTCTGAGGAAGAATGTTCCTTTCTTTTGGACTGAGGCCCAACAGGCTAGTTTTGATAAATTAAAGATGGTTCTGACTCAAGCCTCGATTCTTACACAACCCGAGTCTGGGAAGGACTTCTCAGTGTATAGTGATGCTTCACACTCCGGGCTTGTCTGTGTACTGATGCAAGATGGGAAGGTTATCGCTTATGCACCATGTTAGTTACGACCACATGACTGTAACTATCCGACCCATGACCTCGAGTTAGCTACGGTGGTCTTTGCTCTGAAAATCTAGAGGCACTATCTCTACGGAGAGAAGTGCTATATCTTTATTGATCACAAGAGCTTGAAGTATATCATCACTCAGAGTGATTTAAATATGAGGCAACGTCGTTGGGTTGAACTTCTAAAGGACTATGATTGCGTGGTTGAGTACCACCCGGGAAAAGCCAATGTTGTTGCTGATGCCTTGAGTCATAAGATCATATCCAACCTGAGATCCCTGTTTGCCAGGATGAGTATTTATAGTGATGGCAGTTTGCTAGCGAAGTTGCAAGTTAAACCAACTTTGGCCGGAGAAATTAAGGCCAAGCAACTTTTAGACAGTTCCTTACTTCTAGTCATGCAGCAAGTTGAGCAGGGATCCACATCTGTTTATGCCTTCGATCAGGATGGTGTTCTGTGCTTCAAGGGTCGTTATTGTGTCCCCGATGATGCCGACCTGAAGCGAGCTATACTTAGTGAGGCTCATAGCAGCCCTTATGCTATGCATCCTGGTGGAGACAATATGTACCAGAATCTGAAGCAAAGGTACCGATGGGAGGGTATGAAGAAGGATATATCAGATTATGTATCGAAGTGTATGACTTGTCAGCAAGTCAAAGCGGAACATCAGCATCCTTCTAGTTTATTACAGCCCATTAAGATTCCCGAGTGGGAATGGGAGCGTATCACGATGGATTTCGTTACCGAGTTGCCTCTAACTCCTTCTAAAAAGGATTCTGTTTGGGTTATTGTTGATCAACTCACCAAGTCAGCTCACTTTATTCATGTACGAGTTACTTATTCTCTGGAGAAGCTGGCTAGGCTGTATATCTCAAAGATCGTTAGATTGCATGGTGTACCCTTATCTATCATATCTGATCGAGATCTGAGGTTCACTTCTCATTTCTGGTCGGCCTTGCATAATGCTTTGGGTACACGTTTGAATTTCAGTACATCCTTCCATCCTCAGACCGATGGTCAGTCTGAGAGAGTAATTCAGATTCTAGAAGATATGTTAAGGGGATGCGTGATAGACTTCCGCGGTAGTTGGGAAGATTTCTTTACCTTGGCCGAGTTTTCTTATAATAACAATTATCAGGTCAGTATATGTATGGCACCTTACAAAGCTTTGTATGGTCGCAAGTGCCAAACTCCTACCTGTTGGACTGAGTTGTATGATAAGAAGACTTTGGGCCCGGAGTTGATCCAAGAGACTGAAGAGACCGTCAGATTAATCCGTGATCGTTTGGAAGAGGCCTTTGACAGACATAAATCTTATACTGATCGGAGAAGAAAGGATATTGAGTTTGAGGTCGGTGATCAAGTCTTTCTGAAAGTATCCCCATGGAAGAAAGTTCAGAGATTTGGGCGCAAGGGTAAGCTGAGTCCAAGATTCATTGGGTCGTACCGTATCGTGAAGAGAGTTGGGCCAGTTTCTTATCAGCTTGAGTTAACTTCTCAGCTCAGTCGTATCCATAATGTCTTTCATGTGTCCATGTTGAGAGAATACCATCCAGATCCTAGTCATGTCATTCAGGTTCAGGATGTAGAGTTGAGGCCAGACTTGTCCTATGAAGAGGAACCAATACAGAATCTAGATTCGGACGAGAGAGTTCTGAGGAACAGACGTATCCCAATGGTCAAAGTTCAGTGGAGAAATCGTAGCCCTGCATAGGCTACTTGGGAGATCGAAGGATCCATGATATATATATATATATATATATATATATATATATATATATGCATAAAAAAGAGAGAAATGAAGGTGAGGGTGTGGAGGCTCGAACATGCGACCTCAGCCCTCTTTTTCAATGTTCCAGCCATCTGAGCTAATAGCTCTTAGTGTATAAGGTTCCCATTTTTCTTTGTTTTGAACCTTTCTAATAGTGCAGCGCTAGTTTAAGGTCTGATCAGCTTTTCACCTACCCAAATTAAATGCCCAAAATTTCCCCTCTTTCGAAAGCGATATCTCCAAATGCCCTTACCATTTCCGTCCGGCCACCCTCAAAATTTCAGTCACCGCCGATGTTACCGTCTTCCTCTCGTCGGCCTGAGCTCGTCTCTACTAGTCACTCGCACACCCCCCGCCGCCATCGTCGAGATTTGAGGGTTGAAGGTTCGACGAACCCTTACCCTTTTTTCCGCTGAATTTTGTTCATCGATTCTGTCGTCGGCGGCCGTCCGTCCGGTGCGTTGCTGCCACCATCGTGTTCCTCGCATCGTGCCGTGAAAAACCCCTAAAGTTTCGTGTCCAACCAACACCGGCGAAGCCTCCATCGGAGCTACGTAAGTTCCGGCGACCTTTTGTTTTTCAAAAGGATTTTCGGTTGATTTTTGGCGATTTTCGGGTTTGTGTGGGTTGTTCAAGTGAATAATTGAATCTATCTTTTTTTTCAGGTGAAAACATGCCATTCCAAGCCTCCGGCGACATTCCGGTCACTGTCCGGCGATGCTCGTTATTCCAAGGGTAAGAACCGGTCTGAACCGGCTGGCCCAAGTAGCCCGAATCGAACCGGTCCAACCCGACCCGAGTCTGAGCCGACCCGTCTCTAACCCGAACCCTACCCGAGACTGTGTCAACTCGCTGAGTCAACTTGCCCGAGTTGACTCGTGAGTTAACTCACCGAGTCAACTCAGTTGACCTCATGTTGGCTGCTGACATCATCATGACGCCAGCATTGACTTTGACTCCGTTGACCGTTGACATGCTGATGTTCGCGTTGACTTTGACCAAAAAGTCAAAATTTCTAAAAAAGCCCTATTTACTATTTTTTGACGTCCTGAGTCTGATTTTGAAGCCTGTTTTGCGAAATTCCAACCCAAAGACCCCCAAATATGACCTTAAACCCAAATCAAGCATATGTACTTAATTATTTAATTCAGATAATAGTAAAACAAATAAGTGACTAAAATAGTGTATTAATTGTGTAAAGGTACTCGAGACGCGTGTGACCACTCTTCAGCTCAGCCTAGCTCCTCTCGATCCGCTCACTCTCACGCTCCGGTGAATATCAGTATGAATTTAAACTTTGTGTATAAGATCAAGCTTAACTCTTATTTCACATATTGACCGTTACTCTTTCATGAACTAGGATCCGACCCTGTATCCGAGCGTATTGAGGCAGGTGTCCGTTAAACCCTTCTCTAACCAGATTTTGAGGTGTGTTCCATGTGTGCTACATTCAATTGTATGCGTTGTACGATTATTACACATTAATAAACAATCTAATGATTTAATTATGAACGGTGATATGCTTGATGAAATGATGAAATAGATAGATTATATCATACACTACCTACTCGTTGTATGTCCGCTCGATCTACATACATGATATGTAATTGTGCTATGTGGTTGCTTGATCTTTGATAATATTGTCTGTCTGATATAAACGGTAGTGTAATCTATTATCTTGATCTATGATGGTACACTCTGTTTGCATGATGAATGATGATATTGTCTGCTCTGCTCAATGGTATGCCCATTTATTTGTCAAAAGCATGAATCTTACGTTTCTGATGCTCTGAATAGAATATGTCTGACATATGTATTTTGTTACTCATGTCTGGAATCTGAATACCGATTGTTATCTGGGGTATACTGTTGGGTTATATTATGAAGTTTCCGTCGGTACATCCCTGATCCAGCTGGTAAATCCTTATGGACTCAAGGTCTCCCCTTGGGTAGGTTCCGAAGCTTTAGCACGGGTAAATCCTTATGGACCTAAGGCAGCCCCTTAGGTGGCACCTATGCCCATCGGGCCTAGGGTAAGTCCCTATGGATGTAGTTCTGGGGGGAACTGCATATTGGTGTAAGGTTGGAGGGTAGTTACTAGTAAACCCTTTGTATGCACTCGAGCATTTGTATTGAACTGTTATGTGTTCTTATGATATGATTGATATGTATTCATGCTTGTTTGATCTGCACTTATTGGAACACACTGAGCTCCCTAGCTCATGCCCTTCTCTTCTCCCCTTTCAGATACTTGTGATAGGCTACCCTTTGGACCCGACAACTGGAGGATCAACACATTTAGCTTTAGACTGTTGTAATGTTCTTCTTATCTTCAAAATTGTCTGTTTTTGGGTGACTTATACCTATATTTTGATACGATATATATATATATATATATATCTTTTGGTTTCTACCGGATGTTGGCTTTAGTTTATAACTAAACACTTTATGCTTTCATATCACCTATTTTGTAACCACATGTTACTAAACTATTACTTACTATTTTGGAATGGATTTGAAAGCAATACTGATAGATTTTATAATCGTTCTGAGAATTGTATTTGATATATCTTCATTAACAGGTTTTTAAGGTATGGATCGTAAATCTCCCGTAGGGGGGAACTATATTGGTTTTGATATTTTGACTGAGATATTTCACAGGAAGTTTGATTATAGGTGTGAAACCAATAAATTGATTTTGATATAACAAAAGATTTAAGGACTAAATTGAAATTTGGAAAATGAATTTTTAAGTCCTCTAAACCTCTCTATGTATTTAAAGAAAAAATTTTAAGTCAAAACCTCAACTTGTCAAATATTTTCTAAGTGTTTATCAAGCCAAAACAGTGATTTTTGAGTCACCATTTCAGAACGGCCTTTGGGCGTTTCAGAACATTTTGAAACTGTTAACCTCTGTTTCGAAACGTGTTTCGAAACAGATGAAGAACATCGGAACAGTTTGAACCGTTTCGATACGGCAGTATCTAAACGACCTCAAACGTTTTGAAACGGAATTCAAACTTGGTTTTAAAATATGACCGTTGAAGTTTTATAACTGAATTTAAAATTATAGTTAAGGCGTATCGAAACGCTTCTAAGACGTTTCGATCCAGGCCTTGACAGTGGCAAAATGTTTCGAAACGAGTTTCGAAACGGGCTCTTAGCATATCGAAACGATCGTGCCCGTTTTGGTACGGTCTATTTATTACACCCCAACGGCTCTTTCTATTTTGGTCTGTTTCGAAACTGGGTCGGGCGTTTCGGAACGGTTAGTTGCAGACTGCATTTATGGAGGGAAGATAACATCCCAACGGCTATATTGATGAATGCAACAACCCCAACGGCTATAATTCAATGAGAAGGTATAAAAGGGACCTCTAAAAGCTCCAGCAACAACTATTGATCTCCAAAGTATTATCCAAACACCAAAGCCAATCATTTGTGCTAAAATCCCATTATTTCTTGTAAACCCCAATTGTGCAATTTGTAATTTCCATTCTTATCTATTCAATTGGGTTGAGTGCTTGTTGTTGAGTGCCTAAAAGTCCTATATTTTACCCCTCATTTATCCTTATTTTTGCTGCACTCAAGCACGTTTAACTGCATTTTAGGTTAAGTTTTGCATTTACATCACAAATAGATAAAATTGCACAGATGCTGCTGATTTCGGTCACTTTTTGCAGATATCTGTCACGGCAGCATCCAGAGCATGAAAGGAGCAGAAGCGAATTGCGGAGCTGGAGTGAAGGGCTGACGAACACTGCCTGTCGTGACCGCTGCTATGGCAGAAGTGGCAACAGTGAAGACACCTGAGGTGGAAAACGCGAAGTGGAGATCGACAGATAGAGGATTTGAAGCCGGACTATCGTGGGTCACTCGCATATTTTTTGGAGACTAGAAACAGAAGGAGTTGTACTGAAGCAGTTCCAGTTTCCACCAAGAACGCTGCCGCCGCAGAATGCCGCCCGGACGACAATACGCCGACATAGTCAAGATGGGTCTTGTTTGATAGAGGACATTTTTCTGAGTCCATTGAGCCCAATCTTGCATTTTTCTAAGGCCGGGAGCGGAGCATAGAGCTGATCAAAGATCGATAAGTAAAGTAACTTATCTTTACTTGTTGAACAATGATTTCTACTCCAAGAAGGATTTCTACTCCAAGAAGAACTTCTACTCCAAGAAGGACTTAGACTAGATCTTTGCCTATATATACCCATGTATGTAAGGGTAAAGGATATCATCACATCCCATACCTCTCATCTCAAAACCCTAGTCGTTTCTCTTTCTTCACTGTGTTCTAAACCTCCCCTAGGGCAAAGGGTTGATATTGTAAAGTAGTTGTAAGGGTTGTTCTGTTCTTAAGATTTTTCTGTTCAATGAAATAAAACTTCAAGTTTGCTTATTCTGGTTTTCAACATCTTGCAAGAGTATCGGGAGAGCATTGTGAGATTATCTATTTACTTAATATCGGGAGAGTTAAGTATACGAAAGGAATAAGTGCGGGTTCTCCAGTTTATGGTTGAACTATCTCGAACCTAGGGATAGGATGAGGTTAAGCGGCTAAAGAAGAATTCATAAACATCGGTGTTCATACTTCGATTCACGCCGGGAGGTATCATCCAAGACGTGGTCGCCGACAAGCTTGGATCTAAGGATAGGACAAGTCAATCCAAGGATTCTTGCCGAACTTGGAGAAACTGAGTTGCTTATCACTGCCGCGACAGCAACGGACCGCTGCCATAACAGGCCGTGACAAGAGCCAGACACAGAACAGAAGTCCTTGAACAGTGCAATACCTGCACTACTGAGCAATTCAATTCCTGCCTATTTTATATTTCTGATTTATCTTTTTACTTGATTATTTTCGTGACAATCTTAATCAATTTATTAAATCTTGTTCTTTTCTCTGTGCAGATAGTTAAAGGATAGAAGTATTCCAGTCCCTGTGGAGACGATATCCGATACTCCAGTATCACTTTACTACTTGCGTCGTGTATACTTGCACTATTTGCGATAGTCTTATTTACACGCAACAAGTTTTTGGCGCCATTGCCGGGGACTGGCAACATACTCTTACCTTTAACTTCTGCACTTTTCTTTTCTCTTTATTGTTATTTTTATATTTTTTATATTTTTTTCTTTTTCTATTTCTATCAAAAACTCAGGTGAAATACAGGTTTAAGGAGCATCAACATGTCAAGAAAAACGATTCGAGAGTTGATGTGGGAAAGTTCTTGCAACTACCGTGAAGGTAATCATGCACTCAAAAGTTGGCCCTATTTTTTCGTTGAATATATGGACAACCAACAAGAACAAGATATGCCGCCACAGCAGCAACAGGGACAACATATGCTGCTGCCGCAGCAGCAAAATTTTTTATGGTATGATCAAAACCCGCAAAATTTTTTGTACCATAACAGTTTTGCTGCAGAACTCGACATGCCCTGGCAATGTCATCATCCTCAAGAGTAGTCAAAATCCTTAGAAGACACACTACAAGCCTTCATGGCACTCACTCAAGAATTGTCGGCTTCTATGGACGCAAGTATTGCCAAGATGGATGAACTCTTGAGCAGACCGGTCCTCATTCATGCCACGGATGAACTTGAAATCCTGAGGCAAGATGACGAGGATGCCCATGTGAAGGAATACCCAACACATGATGAGTCTGAGCAACAACTTGCCATGGTAATGATCGAGGAGCCGGAATGGAGCAACAACGCAACAACGCTAAGTGAAATTCAAGAGAATGTTACTGCAGCAACCACATCCGAGGCAAACTCTCAACCGACTACCTCGATTATGCCCGACCAAGATTACACACATCCATCCATGTCATGGCACTCGCACGACCACCTAAAAGAGCTACCCAATGACAATGCCTCGCAAATGGAATACGAGCAGGTATTAGAGGAACCAAAGCCGGTAGACTCAGAATCATCAAAGTCTCTACTGATGGAGATTTACGAATGACCTACAGAATTTGATATGGAGAATTATGGTACTTTCCAATGTCCCTTTGACCTGCAAGGTAACTTGACAAAGGACTGTCAAAATAACTGGCTACCATAGCAGCAGACATGACAGCAAGGGCTACATTCAACCACAACAACATTCAACAAAAACAAGGTAAGTTTGTGGTCGAATGTCAATTTAATTTTTCTAATCATATATTCATGCCCTCAGAAACATTACCAAGAAAGGAGGATTTCATGGACTACAAAGGGAAGATAAAGAAAGGAGCCCCCACCATGAGAATAATCATCAGATGGAGGGTACGGATGGACTTCAAGAAGTACCGGAAACGACCCCTCAAGCATCAATAGAACAGGGAGCAGTTACTTTAGAGAGATGCCCCTCAAGGCACTCCTAATTTAACTTAATTTATTTTATTGTATTTTATTTTATTTTTATCTTATTTTATCTTTATTGTTTTAGGAATTAGAAATTTGATATTAGTTTTTAGTTTGTTTGTGTTATTAGGTAAACAAAGAAAACCCTTGCAATGACGATACAAGCAACCCGAGGAAGCTCTGCCTCCACCCCTGTCGCGACAGCACTCATACTCCCTAAGATGAATTCCAAAGTGACTGCCGCTAACAGCAGTGAAGATAGTGACGCAAGGAAGAAGGCAGCCTCCGCATCTCCAACTCCCAGGGCAGCACCCACAGCTCCTCCGACAAAGTCCAAGGAGACTGCCCGCCGACAGCTCCTCATCCAAAGCTCCAGCAGCAACGACAACAGCCGCACAACTTAAGTTTTCTTTTTCTCTGTCGCATGCTGTATATATTATCTTTTTGCGATGTTTCACTTTTCTGTCATTTTTTATTTTTTATGTCATGCATTGAGGACAATGCAATCCTTGAGTTTGGGGGTAGGCAGTCCTCCTAATTATTAATATAATATTGCATTTAGTTTTAATTGTGTCACATTTATTTTTTATGCTGAAAAATTTTTTGGCTTAATTTATTGAACTTTTATTATCTTCTGCGGCCATCTCTGTCGTGACAGCACCTTAAAAATATTTTAGGAAGTAAGTAGAGCCTTAGTGTAGTTCTGAAAAACTGAAACACTTTGTGACTTACTTGATAACAAACTTTCTCTAACATACTTAGAATAGAAAACTTAGCACTTAGAATAGAAAGAGACTAGAAACTCAGGAAACCTAGAGGTGCCTATCACTGGCTCTAGGAAAATAACCAGAAAAAAACTTCTAGAGGTGCCTATCACCGGCTCTAGATAGTTAACTAGAGGTGCCTGAAATACTGGCTCTAGTAGAAAAGAGAAAAATTCAGAAAAAGAAGGAAAACAACTAGAGGTGCCCGAGATTGGCTCTATTAAGAAAAAAAGAATTAAGTCTCGAAGGAAAACTCTAAACAAGCTAAGTATAATATTCTAGTTGCTAGGGAAGTTTATATTCATGTATGTTCACAATAAATGCACACACCTGCACGAGAACTATACTTTTGCTCTAAGTAGATCCTTAAATATTTGAACAGGTGCTAAACATTATAGGGATGGTGTTGTGGGTACGGATTGTTCAGTGCCTTAAGCCAAGAAAATATATATGCATGCAATGTAGTTATGTTGCATTTGCTTGAGGACAAGAAAGGATTTGAGTTTGGGGGTGTATTGAGTGCCTAAAAGTCCTATATTTTACCCCTCATTTATCCTTATTTTTGCTGCACTCAAGCACGTTTAACTGCATTTTAGGTTAAGTTTTGCATTTACATCACAAATAGATAAAATTGCATAGATGTTGCTGATTTCGGTCACTTTTTGCAGACATTTGTCATGGCAGCATCCATGGCAGCAAAGGAGCAGAAGCGAATTGCGGAGCTGGAGTGAAGGGCTGACGAACACTGCCTGTCGTGATCGCTGTTGTGGCAGAATTGGCAACAGTGAAGACACTTGAGGTGGAAAATGCGAAGTGGAGATCGACAGATAGAGGATTTCAAGCCGGACTATCGTGGGCCACTTGCATATTTTTTGGAGACTAGAAACAGAAGGAGCTGTACTGCAGCAGTTCCAGTTGCCACCAAGAATGCTGCCACCGCAGAATGCCGCCCGGACGGTAATACGCTGACATAGTCAAGATGGGTCTCGTTTGATAGAGGACATTTTTCTGAGTCCATTGAGCCCAATCTTGCATTTTTCTGAGGCCGGGAGCGGAGCATATAGCTGATCAAAGATCGATAAGTAAAGTAACTTATCTTTACTTGTTGAACAAAGATTTCTACTCCAAGAAGGATTTCTACTCCAAGAAGAACTTCTACTCCAAGAAGGACTTAGACTAGATCTTTGCCTATATATACCCATGTATATAAGGGTAAATGATATCATCACATCCCATACATCTCATCTCAAAACCCTAGTCGTTTCTCTTTCTTCGCCATGTTCTAAACCTCCCCTAGGGCAAAGGATTGATATTGTAAAGTAGTTGTAAGGGTTGTTCTGTTCTTAGGATTTTTCTGTTCAATGAAATAAAACTTCAAGTTTGCTTATTCTGGTTTTCAACATCTTGCAAGAGTATCGGGAGAGCATTGTGAGATTATCTATTTACTTAATATCAGGAGAGTTAAGTATACGGAAGGAATAAGTGAGGGTTCTCCAGTTTATGGTTGAACTATCTCGGACCTAGGGATAGGACGAGGTTAAGTGGCTAAAGAAGAATTCATAAACATCGGTGTTCATACTTCGATTCACGCCAGGAGGTATCATCCAAGACGTGTTCGCCGACAAGCTTGGATCTAGGGATAAGACAAGTCAACCCAGGGATTCTTTCCGAACTTGGAGAAACTGAGTTGCTTATCGCTGCCGCGACAGCAACGGACCGCTACCACGACAGGTGCTGCCGTGACAGGAGCCAGACACATAACAGAAGTCCTTGAACAACGCAATACCTGCACTACTGAGCAATTCAATTCCTGCCTATTTTATATTTCTGATTTATCTTTTTACTTGATTATTTTCGTGACACTCTTAATCAATTTATTAAATCTTGTTCTTTTCTCTGTGCAGATAGTTAAAGGATAGAAGTATTCCAGTCCCTGTGGAGACGATATTCGATACTCTAGTATCACTTTACTACTTCCTTCGTGTACACTTGCACTATTTGCGATAGTCTTATTTACACGCAACACTTGTAAAAGGGCTATATTTTGTATTGAGAGATACTAGTTTTAGCCTTCATCTTCTTACTATTTCTTGAGTGAGGATTGGGTCAAATTTTGGGTAGAAAATTTGACCGGTATTGTAAAGGTTACCTCCTTAGCCTAGAAAAGGGGAAGAACAATTAGTGGATTGTTGGAAAATCCTTAGTGAAGCTAAGGTAGTGGATGTAGAGTTCGATTGGAACTTGAACCACTCTAAATCCTCTTGTCTAGCATTTTTAATTTTCCACTCGACCACCAAAAGTTCTAAAAATCCAATTCACCCCCCTCTTGGCTTATATCGTTTCATTGATCCACTCAACAATTGGTATCAGAGCCTACCTCTTTGAAGGATTAACAACCACAAGAGGAGTTCATAGGAAGAGTGTGATCAACCACAAAGGAAGCCATGGCATCTACCTCTGGGTCAAACATGTACGAATCTCAATCAACCACCAAACCGCCTTTCTTCAACGGTGATAACTACCCTTTTTGGAATAATCGGATGCGTCTCTTCATTAAATCCAACAATTTTCTAGTTTGGGATGCCATTGAATATGGTCCCTCTATTCCGATGAAGAGAGACGACGAAGGAAGACTTGTGCCAAAGAAGAAAAATGAGATGAGTGAAGAAGAGAGAAAGAAGATTCAAATCAATGATAAAGCTCTTCACATGTTGTTTTGCTCTTTCGGTCCCGATATCTACTCCAAAGTTTCCTCCATCGAAAGTGCTAAGGAAGTGTGGGATACACTTGAGACTACTTATGAAGGAACAAGTGATGTGAAGGAGACAAAGATTGGAATTCTCAATCTTATTTATGAGAATTTCAAAATGGAGCCCGACGAAACCGTGTCAAAGATGTTCGATCGTTTCTCAACAATCGTCAACAGACTAAAGGGTTTTGGAGAGATAATCCCGGAAGACAAGCTAGTCCGGAAGCTACTCTAATCACTTCTCGAGTCTTGGGATGATAAGAGAACCGCCATCATTGAGGCAAAGAATTTGAAGACACTTAAACTTGATGAGCTAGTTGGTTCTCTTCTAACTCATGAGATCATGAAGCAAGGAAGAGAAGATGAAAGGAAGAAGGAAGAGAAAAGAGTGGAGAAGCTTGAGGTACATAAGAAGAAAAAGCTAGGAGTGGCTCTCAAAGCTTCTCTACATTAGGAGAGCACTTCTAGTGAGAAGGAGGAAGACCTAGAAGAATTGGCTATGATAGCCAAAAGGTTCTCACGGTTTATGAGGTCCAACCGAGGAAGGAAGATTCAAAGAAAAATGGACTTCAAAACCAAAAACAAAGAAGAAGAGAGGGATCAAATCATTTGCTTTGAGTGCAAAAAATCGGGTCATATTCGTTCGGATTACCCTCAACTCAAGAAGAAGGGCTTTGAGAAGAAGAAGAATCTCAAAGCCAAGCTTGCTACTTGGAGTGATGAGGAGTCATCCGAGGATGAGGAACACGAAGTTGCCAACCTTTGCCTCATGGCTCTTGAGGAGGATTCCTCCATGGTAACCTCTAACTCATCATCTTTTGATTTTACATTTGATGAATTGCATGATGCTTATGATGAGTTACAAGAGGTATATGATGAGTTAGTTGAGAATTATAAAGAGCCAGTCATAAGAAATAAAAAGATCATTTCAGAATTAAATGCCAAAAATGACTCACTTTCTCAAGCTAACTTGAAATTTGAGAAAAAGATCTTAGGTTTACAAGATGAACTTAAATTCTTTCAAGATGAAAATGCATACTTAAACAATCTTATTTCTCAATGCAATAGTGAACACCAAAAGGTGTTAGATGAGCTTAACAAGCTCAAGGAGTCTTTCAAAAATGTTGGTAATGTGAAACATGAGATAGGTGAATCCTCTAGAACTAACCAACCTAAGAGAAAGACATATAAATACAAACAAAGTGGCTTCCATAGGCATAATAGAACTAAGAAAATTAGAAGTGTATGGGTTCCTAAGGAACTCGTCAAGTATAATAATGTTGTTGCTATGTCACCTTGGATTCCTAAGGGAACCAAGCTTTTGGGAGCTAACACTCTTGGACCCAAAATGATTTGGGTACCAAAAATCAAAGCTTAATATCTTTGTTTGTAGGGGGAGCATTGCTACAAGGCCAAAGCACAAAGTTAAAACTCATGGTACCTTGATAGTGGATGCTCGAGGCACATGACCGGAGACAAGAGTCGATTCATGGACTTAAAGCCAAAAAGTGGAGGAGTAATGACATTTGGTGACAACTCCAAAGGCCGCATTAAAGGTATTGGATCCATAGGTAATCACTCTACTATACTTATTGAAAATGTTTTGTATGTCGATGGTCTTAAACACAATTTATTGAGCATTAGTCAATTGTGTGATAAAGGATTTAATGTCTTATTTGATAAAAAAAATGGTTGCAAAATTGTTGACATTAAATCAAATAATATAATGCTCATTGGTCATCACATAGGTAATATTTACATGGTGCATTTAGATGACATTCATACATCACATGCATGTTTTGTTGCACAAAATGAAAATGATGCATGGCTATGGCATAGGAAACTATGACATGCTAGCATTAGTGTTTTAGAAAAATTAGTTTCCCTAAATCTAGTTAGAGGTTTACCCAAGATCAAATTCTCAAATGATAAAATATGTGATGCATGCTCTAAAGGTAATCAACATAGATCATCCTTTAAATCCATTAATGATGTTTCTACAAGTAGATGTTTACAACTAATTCATATGGATTTTTTGGGCCTATTAGAACTATGAGCTTGGGTGGTAAATCGTATGCATTTGTACTTGTTGATGACTATTCTAGATTTACTTGGGTTCTATTCTTAAGTACTAAAGACAAGGCTTTAGAAAAATTCATCACATTTTCAAAATTAACTCAAAATGATCTTGAACTTAAGATTTCTCATATTAGAAGTGATCATGGAACCGAATTTCAAAATTTAGGTTTTGAAGAGTTTTTAAATGAAAATGGTATTAGCCACAATTTTTCGGCTCCTCGAACTCCTCAACAAAATGGGGTAGTTGAGAGGAAAAATAGGACTTTACAAGAAATGGCTAGAACCATGCTTTGTGAAAACAATTTACCTAAATATTTTTGGGCGGAAGCCACAAACACCGCTTGTTACATTGTAAACCGAGTAATGATTAGGCCACTTTTAAATAAAACACCATATGAGATTTTAAAATCTAAAATGCCTAACATTAGCTATTTTCATCCATTTGATTGTAAGTGTTTTGTTTTAAACAATGGAAAAGATAACTTAGGTAAATTTGATGCTAAAAGTGATGAAGCTATTTTCTTAGGTTATTCTTTAAACTCTAAAGCCTATCGTGTATTTAATAAGAGAACTTTAGTAGTAGAAGAGTCTATTCATGTTGTATTTGTTGGGTTTTTCGGTGCTCGATTCCTTCAACTGTTCTTGCTCGCCAAGTGGTGGAGAAGTGGAATTTTGGGTGAAAAAGGTGTGGAAGCTAAAAATGATAAAGACAAGATGATTTATAGTGGTTCAACCTTCTAACCAAGGTCTACATCCACTACCTTAGCTTCCCACTAAGGATTTCCAATCAATCCACTATTGATTCGTCCCCTTTTGTAGGCTTAGGAGGAAACCCTTACAAACCGATCAAGCTTTCTACCCAAAGCCTTGATCAACCCCTCTTTACAAAGAGATAAAAATAAGCAAACTCAAATCCCTCTAATAGGTATTTGTTTGCACAATTAAGCTCTCACCCAATCCTAAAACACTTGAGCAAATCTAACAATTTTGGCTCACTAGTGTTTGTCTATACAAAGAATTGACACTTAAGCACTAAGACACATTTTGATCATATGTTGTATTAAAATTGAAGAATTAACCATTACTAGATGCTTGGAGGTCCCTTTTATACTCATCTTTGAGTTTGTAGTCGTTACTAGCCATTGGGGTTGAATTGGAGTCGTTGGAGACTTCATTTCCCACCATAAATGCAGTTCTGCAGCTTCTCGTTTCGAAACGCTAGACCCTGTTTCGAAACACTCTTGAAATAGAAAGAGCCGTTGTAGTCTGATGCATCACCCGTATCGAAACGCCCGTATCGAAATGCTTGTCCCTGTATCGAAACGCTCTGCATTTAAAAGGTAGTTGGGAAATAGTCATTTGGGGGTTTGTAACCGTTGAGGTCGATGCCACATAGGCGTATCGAAACGGTAGAGGCCGTATCGAAACGCTATGCAAAATCTCACCCAGATTAAAGTCCGTTTCGAAACGTTTTGCCACTGTAAAGACACGTATCAAAGCACCTAGGGGCGTTTCGAAACGCCTAGATGGTTTTGTTGAATTTGGCTTTGAAAACACTTAAAACCCTTTTGAAATATCACATAAACATAGTTTCAATTTGTTTGGACTTAGAAATGGTTTTGAATTCTTTTTAACTTTGTCCAAAACATTTTTCAATTATTATATCAAAACATTAGTTCTACAGTATTCGATGATAACCTCCTTCCGAGGAAGGATTCTTGTGATGATGATGATGTAGGAATCTTTGATGCCTTTGATGGAGGAGAAACTTCAAAGGAGGATGAGATTCCAACGAAAGAAGAGGATGCACAAGATTCACTTCTTGAAGCCTTGAAGGACTTAGCTCTTGAGGAAAAGGAAGTGAGCTACCCAAGGGAGTACAACTATGTCAAAGGTGGTGAAATCTTGGGTGATCCATCCAAGGGGGTAACTACTAGATCTTCTCTTAAACTCATGAACCATGTTGCTTTTATCTCATGCATAGAGCCTAAGAACATTACAGAAGCATTAAAAGATGATTTTTGGATTATGGCTATGCAAGAAGAGTTAAATCAATTTGAGAGAAGTAATGTATGGACATTAGTTGAAAGGCCTAGTAATCAATCTACTATATGAACTAAATGGGTATTTAGGAATAAACTAGATGAGAGTGGTAACATTGTGAGAAACAAAGCTAGATTAGTTGCTCAAGGTTACACTCAAGAAGAGGGAATTGATTTTGATGAAACCTATGCACTCGTAGCTAGAATGGAAGCTATTAGGATGTTGCTTGCATATGCATGTTATCATGATTTCAAGCTTTTTCAAATGGATGTTAAAAGCGCATTTTTAAATGGTTTTATAAATGAGGAAGTGTATGTGGAACAACCACCGGGTTTTGAAGATTCAAAATTTCCAAATCATGTTTTCAAACTAACCAAAGCACTTTATGGTTTAAAACAAGCTCTTAGAGCTTGGTATGAAAGACTTTCAAACTTTTTGATTGAAAAAGGTTTTGAAAAAGGTAAGGTGGACACTACACTTTTCATAAAAAGGTATAAAAATGACATCTTAGTAGTACAAATATATGTTGATGATATTATTTTTGGATCTACTAATGAGTGTCATTGCAAAGAGTTTTCTAAGTTAATGCAAGGTGAATTCGAGATGAGCATGATGGGGGGCTCTCGTTCTTTTTGGGACTCCAAATCAAGCAAAGGAAGGATGGCACCTTCATCAATCAAGCAAAGTATGTGAAAGATATGCTCAAGAAGTTCGGCTTGGAGAATGCAAAGCCTCAAGCCACACCAATGAGCTCATCTACAAAGCTTGACAAAGATGAAGGAGGTAAGTGTGTTGACTCTAAGCTTTATCGCTCTATGATTGGATCTTTGCTTTACCTTACCGTAAGTAGACCGGATATTTTGTTTAGTGTTTGCTTGTGTGCTAGGTTTCAAGCTAGTCCTAGAGAGTCTCACCTTATAGCCGTTAAAAGAATCTTTAGGTACCTTAGAGATACTCCTTGTTTAGGTCTTTGGTACCCTAGAGACTCAACCTTCAACCTTCATGCTTATTCGGATACGGATTATGGGGGGTGTAAAATCGATAGGAAGAGTACTTCGGGAACATGTCAATTCGTAGGTAGTATGCTCATATCTTGGTTCTCTAAGAAACAAAATAGTGTAGCTCTATCTACCACCGAAGTCGAGTACATATCCTTAGGGAGTTGTTGTGCTCAAGTCCTTTGGATGAAGCAACAACTCTTAGATTATGGTATTAAAGTTGAAACCATACCCCTTAAGTGTAATAACACTAGTGCCATATGTCTAACCAAAAATCTCATCCAACACTCTAGAACCAAACATATAGAAATAAGGCATCATTTCATTAGAGATCATGTCCTTAAGGGAGATGTTGCTATAGAGTTTGTTGACACCTTAAACCAACTAGCGGACATTTTTACCAAGCCTTTGGATAAGGAGCGTTTTTGGTCCCTTAGGAGAGATTTAGGTCTAACTAGCCTATCTTGACCTTTTAGGACCTTTTTCTACTTAAATTGCTTGATTTCTTGAAAATGCCATGCTTATGTGTTTCTACTCCTAATTCCATCCATGCTAATAGTTAGGGGGGTATGTTTATGTTTGTGCATGTTATTCGTGCTCATTCATATCATTTATGCATATAGGACTTCATGAAATTCATTTTTTTGCAATATTAGAGCCTCATCTACACCTCCAGTCCTAGGCGTATCGAAACGGGTCAATCTGTTTTGATACGGGTGCCTTAAAAGAGTGATCTATGACCAGGGTGTTTCGAAACACCTAGAAGGGTTTCGAAACGTTTTGCCTCTGCCAAGAAGTGTATCGATACGAGTTCCGATACAGGTCAACACGTGGGATTCGATACGGTCAAAGACGTATCAGAACGGTCAATAGGACTCGAAACGACAGTCAACGTTTCGGTACGCACGTTTCGGAACGATCGTGCCTGTTCCGAAATGGCTCTGCGGACAACTTTAAAAGGGGTCTTAAATGATAAAGTTGCTTTTAAATTAAAACTCCTAAAAACCCTAACCTGATTTTTCCCTATAAAATCCTCTAAACCTCATTGTTTTTCATCAAATCTTGAGGGCTTTTGCTCACAAACTCAAGTCTAACCAAGCTTCAACAATTTTGTGCAAGATCTTCCATTCATTCATCCAAAATCCCTATTTAAGGTATATTTTCATCTTTTTTCTTTTTCCTTGGATTTTATTCGAATTTTAGGTTAGAAAACATTAATTTTGTATAGATTATATGTTTTGCAACTTGGGTTTTTCAAAATTCGTAAAAAAAATTCAAAATCTTCAAATTTTTTATTCAAATATATTTTTTTACTCGTATTTTTTTTACTGTTTTTCAAATGTTTTTTTCTCTTAAAATTTTTTTTAAGTCTTTTTAAACCTAAATGGGATTTTTCATTGGATTGAATCAAGGATGTTCATGCATACACTTCGATTTTTAAATTGCTTGCTTTATGTTTTTAGGATTTTTCCATGGACAACGTTAACAAGAAACGCAAGACGGTTCAATCGGGTGAAACTTCAAGTCAAGCCAATATCCGTACCAATCTCACCCAACTTTTTCTCAAAAGTCTTCGGACTCAAGAGATGAAGGATCGTTTCACCTACGTCAAGGATATAGCCGTTCGTCAAGAGTGTGTTGTTGATATCCCATTCCTTGATTCTGAGCGTTTCGCTTTCCGCTATCTAGAGCGTTTGCAAGAATGGAACTTCATGGCTTTCTTGAACATACCATATATTACCTACAAGCACATGGTCCTCATTTTCTACTCAAATGTCGTGTTCATTGATAATGAAGATCACATCGAGGTGATTGGCATTGAGTCGTATCTCTTGGAGAAGAAGTTCATTATCAACATACCCTTTTTAGAGACTGCTCTTGGGCTCAAGAATGAAAGCATTGAGGATGAGACCCACTTTGGTGCTCACACCGGCTCCGTTCTTTCTTTGGATGCTCATGACCGGTTCCTACACTTGATGATTTCATGGTTCATTCGCCCCTCCGGAGGTAAATTCTCCCATGTTCGTCAAGTTGATTATTTTTTGTTAGAGTGCTTTCGCCGAGGAGAACGACCAAATCTTGTCAAAATTATGTTCACCGAGATGGTCAATAATGTGAAGCTTCGTGAAACCGGTGCTCTTAAATCTTTCACTTATGGGACTGTTTTGAGCTATATCTTTGGCATCCTCAACTTTGATTGCTCCTATGATTCTCCGGAACCCCGTAAGAACAAGATTGGTGAATCTTCTCTCCATAAGTCCGGGTTCCACTACACTCTTGGACGATGGGAACGTGTTGATAGGCATGCCCCTCCACCTCAAGTTGAACCCCAACCTCAAGCTCAGGGTCTTAACAATGAAGCTCTTATGGCTTTCCTCACCGAGCGGCTCAACACGATGGATACAAACATAGCTTCGGGATTTGGCACTCTCAATACTCGTTTGCAATCCGTGGAGGATCGTCTCACCGCCCTTGAGAATCAACATCAATCGATGGACTTGTCATTCTCTACCTTCTATGGTCAATGGATGACCTTTCGTCGTACTCAAGCTAAAAATGATGATGATTCTTCGGATGTTGATGGTGACGATGACGAGGCTTAAGGTCTTCATTGCATATCATATTAGATTATCATATTAGGACTAAGTTTGCACCTTTATTTTATTTATGCTTTATGAACCTATGCTATGATTGTTTTGTTTGGGATTGAGCTTTAAACTTTATTACTTTAAGTTTTATGTTTGGATATTTGAACTATATGAATCTATATTATGTTGTTTATTGCTTTTAACCTTGTTTCTTCGCTTGATGAGCCTTGTTTATTATTCTTTTTGATCTAACAAAAAGGGGAGAAGTAATATAAGAGCCAAAAAAATTCTTAAGTCGGTTTTGAGTTTTAAAACTTGAATTTTAAATCTTTTCAAAACTTTAAAAACACATCTTAAATTGAGGGGGAGTAAGAACGTATTCAAAATTTCAGAACTCTTAAAAATTCTAACTTGGTTTAGTTATATCAAAAAGGGGGAGATTGTGAAACCAATAAATTGATTTTGATATAACAAAAGATTTAAGGACTAAATTGAAAAATGGAAAATGAATTTTTAAGTCCTCAAAACCTCTCTATGTATTTAAAGAAAAATGTTTAAGTCAAAACCTCAACTTGTCAAATATTTTCTAAGTGTTTATCAAGCTAAAACAGTGATTTTCGAGTCACCGTTTCGGAACGGCCTTTGGGTATTTCAGAACAGTTTGAAACTGTTAACCTCTGTTTCGAAACGTGTTTCGAAACGGATGAAGAACATCGGAACGGCTTGAACCGTTTCGATACGGCAGTATCGAAACGACCTCAAACGTTTCGAAACGGAATTCAAACTTGGTTTTAAAATATGACCGTTGAAGTTTTATAACTGAATTTAAAATTATCGTTAAGGCGTATCGAAACGCTTCTAAGCCGTTTCGATACAGGCCTTGACAGTTTTCGAAACATGCTCTTAGCGTATCGAAACGATCGTGCCCGTTTCGGTGCGATCTATTTATTACACCCCAACGACTCTTTCTATTTTGGTCTGTTTCGAAACAAGGTCGGGCGTTTCGGAACATGTAGTTGCAGACTGCATTTATGGAGGGAAGATAACATCCCAACGGCTATATTGATGAATGCAACAACCCCAACGGCTAGAATTCAATAAGAATGTATAAAAGGGACCTCTAAAAGCTCCAGCAACAACTATTGATCTCCAAAGTATTATCCAAACACCAAAGCCAAGCATTTGTGCTAAAATCCCATTATTTTTTGTAAACCCCAATTGTGAAATTTGTAATTTCCATTCTTATCTGTTCAGTTGGGTTGAGTGCTTGTAAAAGGGCTATATTTTGTATTGAGGGATACTAGTTTTAGCCTTCATCTTCTTTGTATTTCTTGAGTGAGGATTGGGTCAAATTTTGGGTAGAAAATTTGACCGGTATTGTAAAGGTTACCTCCTTAGCCTAGAAAAGGGGAAGAACAATTAGTGGATTGTTAGAAAATCCTTAGTGAAACTAAGGTAGTGGATGTAGAGTTCGATTGGAACTTGAACCACTCTAAATCTTCTTGTCTAGCATTTTTAATTTTTCACTCCACCACCAAAAGTTCTAAAAATCCAATTCACCCCCTCTTGGCTTATATCGTTTCATTGATCCACTCAACAATAGGTTGTGACCGCCCGAAGTTAGGTGAAACGCATAAACTGGTCCGGGCGGTTACAAAACTCGTTTCTTTGTGGTTCTTGGGGTCATTTCTCTGAACTTACATAAAGCAAAGAATGTTAAGCTATAAACACAGAAAAGAAAAGCCTGTTGTTCATAATACATTAGAGGTGGAATTTTATTCATAAACAGCAGACAAATACTTTACAAACTTTGAAACTAAATCAGATTTGGGAATTTCAAAACACAAAACAAGGGAATGGAAGTAAAAGGGAAGAGAATAACATAACAATACCAAGTTACTGCAGGTAAAAGGTCTAATAATAATCCTTTCACAAGCCAATGGACTAACTTCAGTTCAAGCCACGATTACCAGCACCAGCAGCTTAAAGACATGATTTAACCCTTCAAAAGGGTCCGAATTCAATTGAATTTGCAGTTTAATAAGGACATAGCCTGGTTTTCATTGTAGTTACCTATATTAATCTTGTACCAGTTCTTCTGTTGTGATATTCTAATACTAAAACAGAGCTAGAAGCTATTTATAACCAAAAATAAACACAATGCTTTCTTGTAAAATAATAATATTTTAAAGGATAAAGGGGTTATTTTGGCCTCGAGTTTGACCCAAATTAGCAATGTTGACCCTTGCGCGAAAACACGTTCAATTAGGTCCTTCAGCTCGCACATTGCAGCAAATTAGCCTCTTGACCAACATTGACTGTTACAATACTGACGTGGTAGTTAACGATGCTGACGTGGTAATCAAATGTGCTGACGTGGTAGTCAACTATGCTGACGTGGCGGTCTACAATGCTAACGTGGCAGTGCATGTGTGATGATAACGTGGCAGTGGGGCTGAATTGATTTTTTTAAAACCGAATTTGATGGCATAATTGAATTTTTTACCTAGTTCAAAGGCATAATTCATTTTAATTGAAAGTTTTATAACTTATTTAATATTTAAGGTAAAAAATTAGAATTTAAGAAATTATTATAAATTTTAAAATATGTAAATAATTTGTTTAAATTTTAAGTTAATTTCATCGATTTATTTAGTTTTTGAATAAAATTAGATAAATAATTTAGTTTTCAAGTTGAACTTTTACAAATGGAATATATAAAAAATCGATTAACAAATTGATGTAAATATCCTTTGTGTTTCTGATAATTTTAAAATAAGCAAAGTGAGAACTCTCAACCTTGTATTAGAGATTAAAAATAAAAAATAATATAAAAAATTAAAATGTGTTAGAGATTAAAAATGATAAAATATAAATTTAAAAATTTAAAAATGTTTATAAAGTATTAAAAATCGAACACTTTCATTGAAAAAGTCTTTAACTTCGTCAGTCTAAGTATTACCATTCATTAAACAAAATTTCAGTGGAATCAATCTTGTATTAAAGCAACAACAAAACTCAAATTTTCTTTCGTTTTTCTACATCAAATTGATGCTCATTAATATTTGATGTAGAAAAACGATTTTTTTTTGTTTTTATACTTTAATACAAGGATGATTATTAAAAATATGCTCAAGAAATATTAATAGACTTAACATAGCCAGAAACAGTTGAAGACTTTTTCATGGTTTATAAATATTTTTAAATTTTGAGTTTTTATAAATTTTTATATTTTTAATTTTATGTTTTTACTTAATTTTTAAAATTCATTATAGTATTTTTTAATGTTTTATGAGTATTTAAATATTTTTAAATTTTTAGTAATTTATTTTTTTTTAACTTAAAAATTAAGTAATTTATCGAACTTTCAATTAAAATGAATTATGCTCGTGAATTTAGTAAAAAATTCAATTATGCCCTCGTATTCTCCAATTCAGCCCCTCTGTCACATCATCATCACACATGCACTGCTACATCAACATCGTTGACCGCCACATCAATATAGTTGACTGTCACTTCAGCACCGTTGACTGTCACGTCAGTACTGTAACGGTTAACATTGGTCAAGGAGCTAATTTGTTGCAATGTGCAAACTGGAGGACCTAATTGAACGTGTTTCTGTGCGAGGGACAACGTTGCTAATTTGAGTTAAACTCAGGGGAAATAACTACTCACCATGTATAAATTGGTAAAGAAAGATGCCTGGCATCTACCCTGGTTTCCCTAATAATACAATTGTTTTGAATTGCAAAGCAGTAAGCCAACCTACTTGGCTTTACATTTGTAGCAGAAAAATGATTCGATTTGTGGTTCTTACTTGAAAGTTGAAACTTGTTCGGTTCCAAATGTCAAATCGAGACTCGGGGAGCTTGAAGACGATGATGCTTTTAAGGATGTTGCCACCTCCTTTGCTTCATGCTATTTGTGCTTTTTATCTGTCCCTTTGTTTGTAGTGTCTCCAGCTTGTGGTACTAGGGGATCTGTTTTTGTGGTCATATTGTATATGCCCATGCCTTTTACAATCAAGAAAATAATTAATGATTATGAAAATGGAAGAAAAAATATAAAATTTTAGGTTTGTTAAACATAGGTACTATTTGACGTAACACACCGCTTTAAGTTAAACACAAAACCGCATCGTTAGTATGCTTTAGTTAATGGGTACTAGTTGCTTTAATACGACAACGTTTTAGGTTTGTTTTGGCGTCTGTACCGAGTTATCGAATGAAAATGAAACATCTTTGCCTTCCCCAAATTCTCTGTTTCTGCTTCCTTCCTCTATTTTTTTCCCTTAAATATACTTCTTTGATTGTGGTTATTACATTTGATAGCTTGAAATATTTAAGAGACGTAATGCTTCATTGCAATATGAAATATAAAAACTTTTAAATTACATACCATCTTCAAGTATGTAATTGTTAAGTTCTTTTTATTGGGAAGCAAATCATATTTTTATAGTGTGTTTTTATTTAATTGTTTTAATGAAAATATAAACTAATAGAACTAAGAAAATACTACAACTCTGAATAGCTATAGATAGACATGTTCAACAGCATTACTGATACAATAAAGTGCAGAGTCAAAACCATAGTACACTGGAAAAAAACTCTTATTTATTATCTTTTCTCAAAGCATAATGTGAACAAGCATTTTGCCTGCCTAAGCCTCCCAAGTTCTTTCATACGACACCTTAGCTACCTGCAACTTAAGAAACAGAGATTTACCATACCAACAAAGAGGGAGATGAAATGTGCCTTAATGGTTATATGATTGCGTATTTTGGTAAGATAAGAAGACCTTATTACCTGACGATTGAGCAGCGTGTGGAGTTTGAATCCCATGATGCAATCGAGTTGGTCGAAGAAGCTTGCCTCGAACAGAACAAAGCTTGGCAACAACATCACTCATGTCCATACGCTCACTTGGTAATTCAGCAGAACAAGCAAGTCCTATTTCGAATAACAAATTCAAGCAATGAAGGCGGGATTCATCTTCCATGTTTGCATTACGAGTGATGTGTGCGACTGTTGCTTCTCTTACACTCTCTTGAAGTAGAATGGGATCTATAATATTAAGCACTCTACCGGGCAAAGCTGCCTTAACAAAGATGTGAAGACTTAAACCTTCTTTGAACCTTTCATCAGTTGGCCTTTTTCCTGTAAACATCTCCAGTAAAAGGATGCCATAGCTATACACATCACCTTTTGTTGATAACTCGCTTCCCATGCCATATTCTAGAATTAATTCACAGATTACATAGACCCATAATTTTAGTGGATATCCCTCAAATATACAGATGTAAATAAATAATGATCATAAAAATGGAAGAAAATAAATAAAATGCAATTACCTGGTGGAGCATAACCAATTGTTCCTCTTAATCCAAGAGAGCTTGACTGATTAGCATAATGGTTAAGTATGTCTGTAAAAAGGAGTTTTGCTAATCCGAAGTCACTTATATGGCCAACCATTTCGCCATCAAGCAGAATATTGTTTGGCTTGAGGTCACAATGAATTATCGGCATTTCACAGCGATGGTGGAGATATTCGAGTGCATGAGCAACATCTATGGCGACATCAACTCTTTGGAAGAAGTTTAAGTTTCTCATCGTCTCTAATTCATTCATGTTGATAGATGGATGCAGCCAGTCCCCCAAGCTTCCATTTGCCATGAACTTATAAACCAAGGCTTTAAAATCATTGCCTTGATAATCAACACCGGAAATGGCTGTTAATACCTTGACAAGATTCCGATGTCGAATATTCTTCAAGGCCTCACATTCAGCCAAGAAACTTCTTGATGCTCCACGATTCAGAAGATTAAGCACCTTTACTGCAATAGTTGCTCCATTCTCTTCAAGAATTCCTTTGTATACAGAACCGAAACTTCCCGAACCAACCAAATTTTGCATGGAAAATCCGTCAGTAGCCCTTAGAATGCTTTGGTATGATAACTGTAAAAGCGAATTTTCTACACAAGTTGTTGTTGGCTTTCTTTCTTTCTTCTTTCTAAACCAGAAGACGAGGAGACAAGTGAACACCAAAGCTGCTCCTAAAATCACACCAACAACTGCAATTTTCAATTTAAGTGAAGAGTTTTGTGTTGTTTTCGTGTTACATCTTGACAATTGTAATTGAGGGATACCTCCACATAGCTTATTGTTTCCCTCAACAAACGTGACACTTGCATTCTTAAAGACACCTTCACTTGGCATCACTCCCTCAAAATCATTGAAGGAGAGATTCAAATACTTTAATGCCCTAAAGCTCACAAGAAATTCTGGAATCCCACCTGAAAGATTATTATCAGATACGTCCAATGCCTCAAGACCTTTCAGTGAACTCAAAGATGAAGGAATTGGTCCTTCAAACAAATTGCCATTCAAGAACAACTTCTCTAGACTTGCACAACTACCAAGGTTGTTTGGAATCAAGCCAGATAACCTATTTTGAGAAACATGGAATTCAGCTAGATTTTTCAAATGTTCTATTGCAATTGGTAGTTCACCGGTCAAATCATTTGATGATAAATCTAATAAAATGGACATGGTTGGGAGTCCAAGTACTTGAGGGGGTATAGGTCCACTAAGATTGTTATGAGAAAGACTCATCAAAAGCAAATTTTGGCAGTTACCTAGACTTGAAGGTATGTTGCCCTGAAGATTGTTAAAATCTAAACCAAGTTCGATTAACTCAGTTAAATTCCCAATAGAATGAGGAATAGTTCCGGAGAGAAAATTACTTTGAACTTCAAAATCCTTTAGCTTCTGAAGCCTCCCAATATCAAAGGGAATGGGTCCTGATAGCTGATTTTCGAATGCTGTTAGCACCTCCAAATTGATAAAATTTCCGATCCCATCTGGGATCCTTCCAAATATTTTATTCCCATCCATAGCTAAACCTGAAAGAGTGCTAGAAAAATTGCTAATGCATTTTGGAAATTCCCCTCCAAAACTATTTTTTCCCAAAGATAGAAATTTTAGTTTGGTGCTATTGACTAAAGTGCAGAGGAAGTTCAAGTCACCTTCTCTCCCATATCCCAAATGGTTTTCGGCTAGTTCAAGGTTAAACAGTTTATCCAACTTTTCTAATGAAGGCACATTTCCATGGAGTTGATTACGAGCAAAAGCAAGTACATTCAGATTTGAAGCATTCGATATTGAAAAAGGGATATGTCCAGAGATTTGGTTTTCTCCTACAGAAAAGAACTCAACATATGGCATAGTGATTGCTAAGTTAGAATGAAGAGTACCTTGAATCCTGTTTACTCCAATATCGAAGACTTTAATATTAGAGAGATTGAACATTGCTAGAGGAACAATGCCAGAAATTGCATTTCCGGCTATGTGGAAACCTGAAAGTTTTGTCAGTTGCCCCAAACCATCAGGTATAATCCCACTTAGTCCATTAACCGCCAAAGAAAGTACCTCCATGGATGACAAGTTCCCCAAGGTAGCTGGGATACTCCCTCTCAAACTGTTGTTGGCAAAACTCAAAAATTTCAGCTTTGACAAGAGACCCAACAAAGCAGGTATTTCTCCTGTTAGTTGGTTGCTTCTCATACGAACAAATGTAAGCCTAGAACATGCAGATAAGTTGGAAGGAATTTCACCACTGATGGAGTTATTAGTGAGGTCGAATGCTTCCAGTCTTCTTAAACGACCAATTTCTTCAGGAAGCTGGTTGTAGAAGTTGTTGCTCGAAAGATCCAACTCCCTTAGGAAGGTCAAATTTCCTATGTATGGTGATAAAGATCCCGAGAGTTTGAGGAATTGCAGTTCCAATTTGGTGACTCTTTGATGCTTGCGACCACATTTAACACCATGCCACTTACAAAAGTGAATGGAACCATTCCAGGACTCCATAATCTTTTGCTGATCACCAGTTATCTTGGCTTTGAACTGGAGTAAAGCTTGTAGGTCTGTGCCGTTTCCTCTAGATACAGGGCTTGCTGTTGCTAAATGAAGCAGATTAAGACCCTGCAAGTGGAAGCATGAGAGAAGAATCATAACTCCAATAACATAAACAAGTAAAAAAGAGCTGGACGCTTCAAAATGCCTTTTTGATAGCTCCATCAAACTTAAACAATTTCGCAATTAACGAGAATGGTGTGTATTTGAGAGTGCTTGGTTCATCGACAGAGTGCATTATATATTGGAACTCTGATGTTATCCTATTCTATAACCCATCAATTGGTTCAAGTTTTCCAACTTTTGAATGTCATGTGCCTACGATTTCCATGGGCAGCTTTTAATTCAGTGCAGAATTTTTAAGCAATAATTGATGCAATTTTCCACCACTTTCTATTAATTTCTTGTATGAGAAAATGAGAGGAGGGAGACTTCAAAGTAAACTCTAGATTCTAGGGAGGATACTCTCAGCAGGGTCACAATTATGCACTGTGTCACCACTTTCTACATTCACATGTAAAAGAAAATGATATTGGAAGACTTCTAATAAACCCAGTTTTGCCACCACTTCCTACATTTCACATCATTTTCAAGTGAACGCCCATACTTTTCAGCAGGGTCCCAATTGTGGGGCCACTATTCAAATGTAAAAGAATATTAAGCTATAAAGACAGAAAATAAAAGCCTATTGTTCATAATGCATTAGAGGTGGAATTTTATTCATAAACTGCAGACAAATACTTTACAAACTTTGAAACAAAATCAAATTTGGGGATTTCAAAACAGAAAACAAGGGAATGGAAGTAAAAGGGAAGAGAATAACAAAACAATACCAAGTTACTGCAGGTAAAAGGTAATAAGGACATAGCCTGGTGGTTTTCATTGTAGTTACCTATATAATCTTGTACCAGTTCTTCGGTTGTGATATTCTAATACTAAAACAGAGCTAGAAGCTATTTATAACCAAAAATAAACACAATGCTTTCTTGTAAAACAATAATATTTCGAAAATAAAGCTCTAAACGCCAAAAAGATATAAGAAAATTCTTCTCCCTAAAGATCACCCTTTTCAATTGAAAATATTCATTCATTTTAAAGCTAGTTCATAACTACTCACCATGTATAAATTGGTGAAGAAAGATGCCTGGCATCTACCCTGGTTTCCCTAATAATACAATTGTTTTGAATTACAAAGCAATAAGCCAACCTACTTGGCTTTACATTTGTAGCAGAATGATGATTCAATTTGTGGTTCTTACTTGAAAGTTGAAACTTGTTCGGTTCCAAATGTCAAATACGGTCCATTTGAAAACAATATTGTATTCCCATACCACGTGGCTTTACATCCTGACAATCATGGCATGCATGTTGACAGGGGATACATTACCTCTCTCGCTGCCAATATTATTATTGACACTAAGCTCTCAACCAGCATTACGGCTTGTAGCAAAGACTCTAATAGTTACATGATCTGATCTCAACACTGTATAAAGATGGTGCTGAAATATTCGACATTAACGGCCACAAAATACAAGGAATGTGCAGTCTTATATCCTGGCTAAAACAATATAAATTCTGATCGATTTTAGGATACCTTGACAAAAACATCTTTAGGCTGATTATTGTTCGGCGTTTGGTTCATCAAGAAGAAGTAGAGTGTAATATAAGTAGTTTTTGAACTCTGATATTATCCTATTCTATTCGGTTCATGTTTTCCAACTTTGATACATAAATGAAGTGGGTCAATACCCTTGAACGAATGCCATCATTTCTCTGGAATTACATAAATCAAAGATTGTTAACCAATAAACATGGAAAAGAAAAGTATATGTTTCATGAAAGATTGGAGGTGGTTTTTATTCATAAAATGCAGACACAAGATTTGGAGTCTTTGAAACTGATGGTCTTTCTTTTCACAAAACAACTAATATCCCATATTACATCAACTCACCTAGTAAAATTGGTGAAGAAAGATGTCTAGCATCTTTGGAATTCAGCCCATTAGATTTGGAGTCTTTGGAATTCAACTCTCTGGTTACAAGCCTTTCTTTCATTCTCTTCAGCTTCCCAAGGAGTTTTCAACAGCTCAGCTTTCTCGATTTTCTTCTGAATTTCCCTCTCGTGCTTCTCTTCCTCTACCATATCCAACTTAATTCTTTTATTCTTCATTTTCTCCATTAAAAGCATCTCTGAATCTCTATCGATATAAGTAACAAACCAACCTTTGGGCATCTCTTCAACCTTGCACTTCCCAGTCCTTCCCAAATACTTAACGAACTCCGTTAAAATGTTTCCCACTGGGTCGAGTTCATATGAACATGATGTCGGTCATTAATAAACCCATTGTAAACAGCAGTCAACAGTGGCAGCAACACGACTGAACCGGTGGCCCCGTTTCATAAGGTCAAGGAAGTTCCTTTCAAACTCTTCAGAGTACCCAGATACGACCCGGTCAGGGTTTTGCCCGAAGATTTGCATCAGGCGTTGGTGAGATTCACTCATGCAGTGGCATTTGAATCCGTTTTTGTCTCGGCATTGCTGTTGGCACATTTGACAGTACCATCGCAGCTTCTGGAGACTTTTCGCTTTGGTTCGCGATTGCTTTGGGGGTTAAGTAATCGTTTTTTCCCATCTGGTATCAAGTAGAAAAACCTAGGGTTTGAAAAAGATTAATCAGAAATATGATCAAATTCTCCATCTCGAAAAAGTAAACAGAGAGAGAGAGAGAGATTAACAGGCAATATGATCAAAAACATAAAATCAAATATAGAAGAGACCAGATAACTGAAATCGCATGATTCAATTAGAAATCAATCTTCAATTTAGGTTTAGGGTTTCAAAAATTACCTTGCTTAATCTCCTAGTCTGTCGGAAACTTGACGGCAATTAAAGTCTTTGGGTTAGAGAGTGGAGGAGGCGGAGGCGGAAGCGGAAGCGGAGAGTGAGGCTCTTTGGAGGCGGCCGGTGAAGATATGTGGAAACAGAGTTGAGACTGGACGTTCTTTTCTGATGAAACAATACGGAAATTAAATGGGTTAAATATATATTTGGTATCTGAACTATGTATCTTCTTTCAAGTTGGTACTTAAAGAATTTTTGTTCTCAAGTTGGTACTTAAACTAGACATTTTTCTTAAGTTGGTATCTAAAGATTTTTTACTCTCAAGTTGGTACCCAAACTTTAATTTCATTTATGGTTTTGGTATTTTTATTAACTATTTTAGTCCTAAAAACTTATACATTCTATAAATTTGACCCTAATTCAAAACAATTCAATAAATTTAACTTTTAATATTTTAAAATTACATCAATTTAGTAAAAAAGTTATGATATTGTCAAATCAAGTGAGTCTATAAGATCAAAGAAACAATTGAACAATTGCATTCTACGATAAAACGACAAGTTATTATTAAATTTTTATTATACTAGGAAAGTAATGTGACATTCCTAAGAATGTGTACAAACAATTTAGGAGAATAACAAAAAATAATTTGACAGAATTTGTAAATATAAAGTGTAAAATTTATTGATTTGTTTCGAATTATGACCAAATTGATAGAATGTATAAGTCTTGGTACCAATTTGGGAGGATGTGTCTAGTTCAAGTACCAACTTAAGAATAAAAATTCTTTAAGTACTGACTTGGGAGAATATGCCTAGTTTAGGTACTAATTTTGGAGCAAAAATTTATTAGGTACCAACTTGAGAGAATGTGCCTAGTTAAGGTAACAAGTGTATAATTAAGCCAAATTAAATTTATATAATTATAGATATATTTTGTAGTAGTATTTTAAAGGCTTAAGTGGCAAATAAGTGCCCAAACTATACTTTATCATTAGATAGATGTCTAAAGTATTTTTTGGGCCAAACAAGTGCTTGATGTTTTCAACGTTACTTAAATAAGTGCACATCGTGACTGTCCGTTAAAAAAATTATCATTAGCCAATAAAAACATGAAACGTGGCGGTATTAAACATTATTTTTAAAAAAATAAATCAAAAATTTTAAAATATCATAAAATTTTAAAATATCATAAAATTTTCAAATACTCCCTAAATCTCTAAACCCCAAATTCGACCACTACCACCGACAATGGTCGCGTTTCTGGTAACGGACTAAAGCGCCCTCCCCTCGCCTAACGACTCATACATCGTTCATCGTCCGTTATGCTGTCGTTCGTTGTGAATTATTCGAATGAATAATTCGACGATTTCGGCGTTTCGCATGGCGCCGGTTGATTCCGACGATGAGGTGGTGGGATAAATGGTCATGATGATCTGGCGACGGATGTAATAGGCGGCAGCGTGGCAATCGGCGGCGAAATCAGATTAAATTGAGATTATATGGTACTATCCCCAGGAGCTCTATTTAAGAATTGAAAGAAAGTATTTATTTAAGCAAATCATATTGTAAGAAAAATTCAACTCGACTTAAATCGTAATTTTATAAATTCGACATGAAATTTTTTAAATAAAGTTTGAGTTATAAAATCATAACTCAAAATGTTTAGTATTTCATAAACTCGACTCAAATCGTAATTTCATAAATTAGTTTTTAAGTTCGATCGAATCCCTCAACTTTGCGTAATCTATATATACCACATATGAAAAAATATGAATATATATATTATGTATGGTTATAGAAAGCCATTTAAATTAGAACCAATGAGAACCATGACATTATAAATATTTACAATTAAATTTAAACAGAAACTCGAACAACTCGACTCGGCTCGAATTTTATAAACTCGATTCAATTCAAAAAAAAATTGAAATAAAATTATTAAATTGATAGACGATAATTATTAAATTTTTTCTAATGAAAATATATGATCAAATTGATAGAATGTGTAAATATGGAGGATTAAATGTACGATTATACAAATTTTCTTAACTGTTACGTAACTCATTTAACGTCAATTAACGACACATTGACTATTTTGTAACAAATTAAAAGTTTAATAGCCATTTTATAACTTTTAAAAGTTAGATGATCAAAATAAACATTTTACTATAGTTCAATGACCATTTATGAACTTTACCCAATTTTTTATTTATCTCCTCTTTGGGATTAATTGGGACTGGATAGTTTACCAATCGGTCTTCCAGCAAAATTACAACTTGAAAAAAGCCTTTGAATATGTCTTCTCCTATTCATACAATGATTGTGAAGTATGAAACAATAAGCCAATCATATTATTTAAGCACATAGACGATAATTCGTGTAGGACCTGATCTACTGTACATAGATGATGCTGGAACATTCATCATTAATGGATTTCAATTAAGAATTGAAAGAAAGTATTTATTTAAGCATATTATATTGTAAGAAAAAGTTAACTGACTCAAATTATAATTTCATAAATTCGACATGAGACTTTTTAAATAAAGTTTGACTTATAAATTCATAGCTCACAATGTTTAGTATTTTATAAACTCGACTCAAATCGTAATTTCATAAATCGATTTTTAAGTTCGAATCGAATCCCTCAACTTTGCGTAATATATGTATATCACATGTGAAATATATATATATGGTTATAGAAAGCCGTTTAAATTGAAACTAATTAGAACCATGTCATTATAAATATTTATAATTAAATTTAAACAGAAATTCGAACAACTCGACTTGACTCGAATCTTATAAACTAGATTCAATTCAAAAAATGTAAAATAAAATTCGAATTATAAAATAGGACTTGTCAACTTGACTAACTCGAAATTTTTTAACACAACTAAATCAAACGCTCAGTCCTAAGTATCATATTTGTCAGCTTGAAACATTTTCCTTATCAATAAGAATAGCTTGAAATATATATATATATATATATTATGATGACTACCCTTCCAATCAATAAAGGTGTCTCAATTAGTCAATTTTGAGTTGTGAAAGGTCGTTCTTGACTTGTATGGAATGTAATTCGATTAAATTGTCGTTTGTATCTTGTCTTCATGTTTGTCATCCTTGTAATCCACTGTCATGTGGGCTTAATTTTTTAATAGAGAAAAAAATAGAACTAAGAAAATTCCACCACTAGATCTTATGAATAGCTATTGAATGATTATTATTATTAGAGTGGACTGAATTGGGTAAAAGGCTCCTACCATGTCCCTAAATTTTAAGAAATTAATATTTAATTTTAAAAAAAAAATTATATTCTCCAGCATGGTATTGGCCGGGACAATTAAATTTCTAGCGGCGGTTGTAGCTAACCAGACGTACCACTTGCATGTTGAAGAATGAAGAAGAAAGTTTGTCAATTGGGTTAAATATTTGGGTAAAAATTTCTTGCCCCCTAACCATACCTCCTTCTATGCTCATGCCTAAAAATACTTAAAAATTAAATCTTACCACATAACCCTAATTTTTATATCCTAAACCCCAAACCCTAAATCCTAAAAAAATACACCCTACCCCTAATTCCTTACACCCTAACCCTAAGCCCCAACTTTAAACCCCAAACTCTAAACCCTAAACTCACTATTTTAAAGTGGGGGCACAAATGGATGCATACTTTGGGGGCAGATGATTTCCATCCTAAATATTTATAATTTTTTTGAATCAAACACGAGAATTCATTAAAAGAATGAGAAGAAATATACAAATAAACATATTTTAAAATATAAAATTAAACTTTAAAAACAAAGAGTATGCAAATGTGAATAGCAAATACAATTCTTCTTATAAAATCTTTATCAATATTCTTCAAATCAAACACCATTGCTAAATCTTGGAGTGCTCACTGAAAGAGCACAAATCATTAAATTACTCCAACCAATAAAAAAATTCAATTGTCACATACACTAGGTTGTAAACGTCTTCAATATCAACATGCCATATGGGCAGACAAAGAACGTGCCATAACGTCAGACGAAAAACAGGCTAAATAGCCGACGAAAAAAAGAAATCAAAACAAAGAAAAGAACAAATTAAGAAACAAATAAAGAAATAAAGAAATTTATCACCGGTAGACGGCCACTATTGGCTTGAAAACACCAGAAAAGCTTCTTAAAAATTCCCAACCAAAAGTTGTAACCGCTTAGGAGAAAAAAGTAATGGAGAGAGTGGATAAATACTTGAAATCTTAACTTTTAATAAATATAATTTGGCTTTAAATAAAATAATTAATAATACTATAGGTTTAGTTTAGTTTGATGTATACACTACATGACCGTCTAGGATAGCACGATGCTGGTAGCTAGAACCAATAATCGAGGAAATGTCGTAAATGGAAGTCTAAGGTTTGAAACATGCAACCAATTCTGGTGCATCAAGTGTTGATGGTTTTAAGGATGTGGTATTGTCTCCATTGCTTCATGTTATTTGTGTTTTTATATGTTCCTTTGTTTGTACTGTCTCCGGATTATGTGGTACTATCCTTTGGGGCTCTGTTTTTGTGGCCATATTGCATATGCCCATGCCTTTTACGATCAAGGAAATAATTAATGATTATGAAAATGAAAGAAAAAAAAATACAAAAAATAGGTTTGTTAAATACTAATCTTAAACCTAATATTTTAATGTGAGATATAAACAAGGGCACCAAAAAGGGACAAAAGATTTCTATTCCTTTTTCAATGAGTTTTTATTTAATTGTTTTAATGAAAATATAAACCATTAGAAATAAGAAAATTCTACAACTCTTATGAATAGCAATAGATAGACATGCTCAACGACAATCCAGTAGCTTATGATGTGAATACAAGAACAAAATATAAACCCAAATTACACTGAAAAACACTCATATTTATCATTTCTCAAAGCAGAAAGTGAACAAGAATTTTGCCTGACTAAGCCTCCCAAGTTCATCGATACGACACCTTAAATACCTGCAACTTAAGAAACAAAGATTTACTAACACACCCTACCAACAAAGAGGGAGTTGAAATGTGCCTTAATGGTGATATGATTGAGTACTTTCCTAAGATAAGAAGACCTTATTACCTGACGACTGAGCAGCGAATGGAGTTTGAATCCCACGACGTAATCGAGTTGGACGAAGAAGCTTGTCTCGAACAGAACAAAGCTTGGCAACAAGCCAACAACATCACTCGTGACGATCGCTCACTAGGTGGTTCAGCAGAAGAAGTCAGTCCTATTTCTAATACTTCCATACATAGGTCAGAATTGAAAGATTGTTGTTTGCCAGTTGCAGTAATGGTAGAAAAAAAAGGCATTTTCTCTTATTTTTAACTTTTATCTTTTCTTGATGAACTGGTAGCAGATAGCAAGTTAGTGTTCATTTGTAATCCGAAAACAAAATCCATAATCTAAAAGCAAATAGGACATTGGTGTTGCCTAATTCACCTACCATATCCTATCCTTGTTTAATTTAAAGTAGTCGATGGAAAAAAAAAGGTCACCATGAGCGAGAGCTACTGCATTTCTGGAAGAACATTTCAACAAAACTCAAATAAACGTGAACGGCAGGATTCGAACCTGCGCGGGCAGAGCCCACATGATTTCTAGTCATGCCCGATAACCACTCCGGCACGTCCACAATTATGCATACTAATTTCTCAGTTTTAATAATTCAATCAAATTATTAACGACAAGCTATTGAACTACCTGGATGTAAGTGTTCTAGTGCTACACTAGAATAGCTTGAGGATCTATAAAGCATTTCCATTTTGAACGGTCAATTTTAGAATAAATACGGTAATGGTTCCGTGTGGATCATTGGTCTTTCTTGGAGTGATGAAGTCATAAATTAAAAGTTAACGGTAAAAATTTAAATTGCGGTTACGATTGTGTTTTCGGTCGCAACGTTTTATTACGTATGCGGATAATAACGGATAAATTGCGGTTATTGCGGACCACTATTTTCTACAATAATGTTTTTGGACAATATTGTTACTGTCATATAGCGACCGCTATCGTAGTAGCGGACAACTATTTGAATCCCTGGTTAACAGGGCTGAGAACAAAAATAAAATAAAAGAGTAAAAAATATCGTTAATAAGATTCGTTCTACTGACTTCAAGTAAAATAAATTTTCACTTACACATTTTACCACTAACTTACTAAAACAAGAACCATTTTATAATACCACTGACTTTATGATGTTGAAATAGTTACCTAATTTGATTGAGTGATATTTTTTTTGATAATAATGCTAGCTGACTTTATTATAACTTAAAAGAAGCATACAAACAATAAAAAAGGAAACAAAAGTCAAAAGTCACATACAAGTAGTCAGGCCGGCCAACATTCCCAAAAAAACCCCAAAATCAGGAATGTAAAAGGAGGGGAAAAAAAGAAAAAGATGAAGCTACCCCTCAACCCACAAATGCACCCACTCACGATGGTAGAGCCAGAAACCGTCGATCTTCTTCGACACACGCCAGCACCACCGACGGCGCATTCTCGACCCAGTAACGGCCATGCATGGCGGCAAAGCCCTCCCTCGCCACAGCATCCGCCGCTGCGTTCGCACTCCGACTGGTGTGATGGAAGAGACACTTCGCAAAGCGGCGTTGAAACATCTTGGTGGTAGAGATGATCGGACCAATTTCGGAGAAGTCCACCGACGGTGAGGCAAGTTTCATGATCACCGTTCGCGAGTCTCCTTCCAGAAGTACCGATTGGAAATCTAAATCAGCCGCGAACTCCAAACCATGCACCGCCGCAGAAGCCTCCGCCGCAAACACCGATTGAACATTCACGATCTTCCGATAACAAGCCCCCAGCAGGTAACCTTCTTCATCACGCACAATTACACCAGAAGTTGAGGCTTTATGCAACTGTGAATAAGCTGCGTCCACATTGACTTTTACCCACGATGTAGGGGGAATCCATCTCACCGGCGAGGAGCTGATCGACGAGGTTTTCACCCGGGCCAAATTCGCAATTTCCAGTTCATAGCTCTTTACAAAGGTAATCAATTCGTCCTTTGATTGATTAATCCCTTCCTGCCAAAGTTTATTTCTTGAAAACCATATCGCCCATACAGTTAGGACAATAGTTATCCTTCTCTGAATTTATGATACCACTGACTTTATGATTTTGAAATAGTTACCTAATTTGATTGAGTGATACTTTTATTAAGTAGAGATGTATTAATTACATTTTTAAAGTAAATAATAGAATTTAAACTCACACAAAGTTGAATAACATAAACATACTTAACCACTCAATCATTTTCTTATGTGTGGTTTACAAACAAAAATATCAAAAAAGCAAAGATTATTGGTGATATGGGTAGTGCCCAAGAATTTAAGCATCGATATGGGTAGTGCAACTACAGCTTTTTTAGGTGATTTTGTTGGCATCTTTTTGTTCAATGCGATATGTGTGTTTTTTTAGGGATTTACCCCATATTCGATGAGGTTTTCTAAGTTTTTTATGGGATAATATTTGAAGAATCCTCGTAAACTTTGAAGGCTAAAAGCTTGCTGCAAGCGTAAGTTCTCTTAAATTCTTAATTGAAGGAATTCCTTTATTCAACTAATATGGAATTTTTAAAAAAACATAATTGTTGTATAATCCTTCGATGATTAGCTTAGGAAGGTTACGTGTTCAGCAATTCAAAAATTTATGAGTGTTTTCTTGTTCGAACATGGATATTTGAACAGCTACTTTTATGGAGAAAATCTATAGCAATTAGAGTTAAAAAAAAGAGACTTGCTAGGGTTTAAATTGATAGTTGTGAATGACTGATTTTTTCGATCTTGATTCTACAAGAGCAAGTAAAAAAATTGAGAAATAGAAACCAAAAAAAGGTAAATGAAGGGTAAAATATTGAAGGGTAAAAATTGAGAGTTGTGAATGACTGATTTTTCTCAATCTTTTATGTGATTTTTCACAGGCGGCGTCTGTTGGGGTACCAAAGAAAATGCAAAGAAACTTTGAATTTCCGATGCCTTGAGGAATTAATTACAGGCTTGAGGAGATTGAAAGGGAAAATAAAAGTTGATTAAACTGATTAATGTAAAATACTTTAATACATATGCCTGTGTAAACTAGTTTATACAAGTTTTTTAATTTTAGTATTTAGATATTTAGGTTGTGGTTTAAGATATAGGGGTTTAGGTTGTAGGTGTAAAATTTAAGGTTTATAGTTAAAATTTATAGTTTAGGGTTTAAGGTTTAGCTTTTATGGTGTAAGGGCTAGGGATTTAGGTTTTATAGCTTCAATACGAAGGATTGTGTAAATTTTTTTACACAACTTGTTTATCAAAATATAACATATGATTGATTAGGTAATTAATGCAAATGTTGTTTTATTGTTCTACGTAGGACAATGCTACGTCTACCCAGTGGTAGATTACCCAGCTGAGTATATTTAATAGTTTTATAGAAAACATATAAGCTAATTAATAGGTTAGTTAATGTTCATTTCTTTGTCAATTCAAAAAAATATATTTTTAATTATTTTTTATTTATATGATATAAATTTTAGAAAATATAATATTATTTTTTACATTTATTATTTTTAAATGATTAAAAGATATTTTATTTTAATAGATGATTATATAATTTTATTTTTAAATTTAGACAATTTTTTTTTTAAAAAAATAAATCAAATAATTTTACATTTATATGCAAACGAAATTCGTCTACCTTCACTTTCTATCCTATCTATTGTCTCGTTCACAGATTATTGCCACATAGCTTTAATTAATTAGGTTTTTCTTTTTTACATTATTCCATATTTACATCTAACATGTAACACCCGAGTTTGGGGGTCGGGTGAAATAAATAAATAAAATAATATTCCGGTTTTGGTTTGCAAAATTTAAATTTAAAGTGTTGGACCAAAATTTTTATGTTTAAGCCCAATAGCCATTTTAATGGCATTTTTGTAAATAGTTGGACTTCCAAATTAAAAACCCCATTTTTAATTAAAACACAAAATTTTCATCTTCCTCCCTCCTCATCTCTCCATTTTCACGACAAGGGGGAGAGTTTTTCTCCAAGTTACTATCCCACCTTCTTTCTCCTTCATTTTGGCTCGATTTTGAAAGGTAATTACATTTCCAACTTGCTCTCATCTTCCTCTCTTCAAAAGTACAACTAAATTTCATTTTGGTTCAAGTTTTAGAATTTGGGTTTTTGGAAAATTTGAATAAAAATGATATCTTTATTGTTTTTAACTTAAGATTTTGATTTAATATTGTTAGATATGGTGTTTATGAACCAAATGGTCCAACATATATAATTTTTAAAGTGTTTTATAAGAATTTCCGAATTTGGGTTTTGGTGGGGTTTTAGGAGGGTTTTTAGTTGAGTTTTGGGTGTGTTCTATGTTGGAATTTGAGGGTTGATGTTAGGGTAATAGTTGGGGGCTGTTTTGGAAGCATTTGAGTGTGCTAAAAAGGTTAAAATCTTGAGTTTTGGATTGTTTTTCATGGCTGCTCGGGTTTGGTGTTTTTGGGGGTTGTTCTTGGCTTGGAATCATGTGTTTTGTGCTTGATTAGTGTTCCGGGTTTACTACATTAATTGGTGAATTGATTTGAGGTTGTTTTGATTGTATTGAGATGATTAGAAGCAAGATTTTGTGTTGGTGAAGCCTCGGGAACAAATCCGGAATCGTTGGAAGCTTGATCGGCTAGAGTGGTTGAGCTTTGAATTGTCGGTGAGTGGTTAAATATTTTTAAATGATTTTCAAGTGTTGGTTCAAGCATGTGGACTAGGTTGGGCTTGGTAGACCCACCTAGAGTTGGGATTAGGGTGGTAGCCTAATCCCAAGCTTTAGTTGGAGACCTTGGTTGATCTTTAAATTGTTGATTTATGCCTCATGTTTAATTGTGATTATGGTGGTTATGTATATGTTGTTATACATGTATGATGGGGCATGGTTTGATGCATTGTTACATATATGTTGAGACGTGGTTTGAGGCATTGATATATGCATGTTGATGATAAATCTGATGGGGATATACATGTGTATGAAATATAATGTGATACTTGTATTAATGATATACATGTAGTGTTGACATGTGAAATGATATTGTGAGGTGGTCGCGTGATCCGAGGATCATGGTGAGTACATGCTAAGCATGGAAATGTGGTTTGTGCATGACGGTAAGTCATGGTGAATACGTGCTAAGCACAGAAGTTGTTATGAAATGATATTGTGAAAGATTAATGAAATGTGTAGTATTGGCACTAGTATGCTTGGGTACAAATGATCGATCATTAGGATGTTAGTGTGCACACGTGAGTCAAATGCGCGCGTGGTCTTGATGATGGTGGTCATCAAGATGGAGTACAGGTTCGCCTGGAAATCTTCATATATATGTTAGTCGGTGATGAGTGGAATCCCATCGACGGGCGTGAGGATGAGTGGAATCCCCTCCGCGTGAGACAGGCGTGAGGATGAGTGGAATCCCCTCCGCGTGAAATGGGCGTGAGGATGAGTGGAATCCCTTCCGCGAGAAACGGTGATGAGTGTAATCCCACCGTCAGGTAATGTTGTTGTTGGATGTGAGTTCCAACGGTTATCCGCGTATTCGAGTCATAACTAGGTGCCAATACGGATTGTGGTTTATGTTGCCAATATGTGATTATATGTGAGCCAATGTATTTTGGGATGTGTTGCTAACATGGTTTAATATATGTGATTATAAATGTTGTGGATTTAAACATGTTGAACATGGCATAATATTGAATATACGTTCATGCATCATGTGTATATTGGCTTATGTGGATCAAAGGTAAGAACATGCATTTTATATTGGTTGTTGCTCGTGCTTGGACCCTGCATTGTCGAGGTTTGTTTTACGAGCTTACCCTCACTAAGCTTTTATGCTTACGCTCCTTTTTGTTCGACAATGCATATCAATAGCTTGTGGGTGGCATGGGCGAGAAAAGGCCTCCAAGTGTCGCTTTTGGTTGGCTCAAGTATGAACTTTTAATTGAAGGATTGTAATAGTCAAGCAATGGGATAGGTGTTTTTGATTTGAGCTTGGATGTATGTGATGTTGTTTTGTTAGGAGCATGTTTAGACACCTTTTACATATTATGTTGGTTTAGCTTTGGATGCCACGTTTGCTTGTAAATCATGTCTATCTTGCCTACCTCAAATGCTTTAGTGTTTAACCTTGTGAAGCATGTTATCTTGAATGCCTTGTAAGATCTTTTGGGTGAATGCCTTATCTTGTATCCTCGCGTTTTAAGTATGTTTGCAATAAGGTGCATGCCTCTAGAGTGTGCTTGTATGCCGTGTATGCTTGTTGGGGTCGTTAAGGGCGTTTGAGATTGTTTAGAGATGTGTAAAACTGATTTTGGAAAACTGCAGGCTGCAGGTGTTTCGAAACGAGTTGTGCCGTTTCGGAACAGGTGTGGTTCCAGGGTCCCCCGTATCGGAACACGTTTCGGTACGGTTTGGCCATTGTGAGCCCCTGTTTCGAAACACTTGGGCCACTGTAAACGCCTGTTTCGAAACGGGTATTGAAACGCCTAGGCAAAACGTGACCCTATTCTGAAACGGGGTGGAAGCGTTTCGGTACCGGTGTCTTGCTTTTTAAACTGAAGCCCGTGTTTCGAAACGGGTGACGTCTGTTTCGAAACACATGCTTAAAAATGGGCTGTTTGACATCTCTAATGGGTCCCAAGGTTCGGGCTTAGGCCCTGGTTGCTGTTTGGCTTCTCGTGAGCCTTGTTTCCGCTGTCTTTTCACACATAGGTTAAATCAAAGCATCTAGATAAGATAATATTAAATGAAAAAGTTTTCTAGGGTTGCTAACCGAGGTGGGACCTTCACGGGTTTCATATCGGTTTTCTCCGTGTAGCCTACTCGGACCGGTCAGCCGACCAGACCGGGACGAGGGGGTTACATAACAAAATCTATTTTTTTTATTGTACAATAATTATGAAATCTATTAAATTAAAATGTTCCATATATTATATGTTACTTGTAGATTTAGTTCTCGTTCTCCAATTTGAAAATTTTAAGTCATAAAATTTAGTTATATTGTCTTGATATTATGAGTCAATTGAAATTTCAAAATTTAAAAAGTACATGAATCGAACCCAACGAGTGGTCTCATTCTCCAATGGATGAGTCTAGAGCGGGCGTCGCACACTACTGAGCACCACTAACGCAATACATCGTTGAACACTATTATTTTTTTAATAATATCTAAAAAGTATTAAAATCTTTAAAGACTCGATATACAATTAGTCATTTTGGAAAAAACATAATTTTATAACCTAAACCTCAAACTAACTACGATAAAAAGAGTGTTAAACGATGTTGGGACCTTCATCCAATCGTCCCCTACTTTAAATCCCCCAACTACTTCATCAACTCTCCCATCTCATCACATAATTTTCTTAATTTTTTTCTTTAATCTTTTACAAGATTTTCTCAATTCTACATCTACCATTTGGGTTCTTCTTCTTCTTCTTCTTCTTCCATTTTTAAATTGTGAATATCTGTTATTGTAGAACCAATGTTTTGATATAATAATTGAAAAATGGTTTGGACAAATTTGAAAAGAATTTAAAACTTGTCTTTAAGTCCAAACAACTTGAAAATATGTTTGAGGTATTTAAAAAGGTTTTTGGCAAAGTTTTTAATGATTTTAAATAGCCAAACTTGACTTTTCAGCAAGCCCGTACCGATACGGTGTACCCTGTATCGATATCTTTTTACCCAGGTTTTGATTCTGTCAAAACCCGTATCGAAACAGGCTTTGTCGTATAGATACGGAGAGGGGTCGTTTCGATACGCCTGGTAAGCGTGTCGATCTCCATTTTAACAACCCCAACGGCTACTTTCCCAACGGTCTTTTAAATGTCATACCGTACCGATACGCTTAGGCTGGCAAGAGCCCAACGGCTAGTTTTTGAAGAATATCGTACCAATACGGGTCCACGCGTATCGATACGGAATGCTGCAGAACAACATTAAAGATGAGAAATAAAGTCTCCAATGGCTCCAATTCAACCCCAACGGCTAGTAACGGCTACAAACTCAAAGAGGAGTATAAAAGGGACCTCCAAGCATCTAGTAATGGTTAATGCTTCAATTGTAAAACAACATATGATCAAGAAATTGTCTTAGTGCTTAAGTGTCAATTTATTATATAGACAAACACTAGTGATCCAAAATTGTTAGATTTGCTCAAGTGTTTTAGGATTGGGTGAGAGCTTAATTGTGCAAACAAATACTTATTAGAGAGATTTGAATTTGCGTATCTTTGTCTCTTTGTAAAGAGGGTTTGATCAAGGCTTTGGGTAGAAAGCTTGATCGGTTTGTAAGGGTTTCCTCCTAAGCCTAGAAAATGGGACGAATCAATAGTGGATTGATTGGAAATCCTTAGTGGGAAGCTAAGGTAGTGGATGTAGACATTGGTTAGAAGGTTAAACCACTATAAATCATCTTTTCTTTATTCATTTTAGCTTCCACGCCTCTTACACCTAAAATTTTACTTCTCCACCACTTGTCGAGCAAGAACGGTTGAAGGAGTCGAGCACCGAACAACCCCACAGTTATAATAGTAGAATTATGAAACAATTGTGAGATTCTGTGTGTGGAGGGAGTTTTGTTTTCTTTTATTTTACCACCTCGTTAATTTTATATTTTAAAAAAGGTGATGAATTGATCATCAATTAAGAAACAATAATTGATTTTAATATGGAATAGAAGATGAGAGTAACAACTCACCAGAGATTGAAGAAGAACAAAAAGGTAACCATATTTTCCAAATTTTGGCTGGCACGCATAGGTCACTCGCCTCCTTACAGTCCCTCCTTTTTCTCATGTTTACTCATCAGTTAAATTTGTCTGGGAATTTAGATTTCATGGAATGGTTATTAATATGGTTGATTTCGTATTAAGTCCCTGTAAATTTTAACATTCATTTAAAAGTTTTAATAATGTGCAGCAGTGTGTGCGTGTCGTCCGTTCTAGAATTTTTCTTCTCCAATTTGATAAATTTAAGTCATATAATTTAGTTATAATGTCTTGTAATTATGAGTGAATTGAAATTTAAAAAATTAAAAAGTATATTGATTGAATCCAACGAGTGGTCTTAGTGGAAAGAGAGATTATATTATGCTTATCTTAAGGGACTTGAGTTCGAGCAGCTTTGTTTGCAAAATGTATTTGTATGCCTATCAAGTTGTTAAAAAAGTATGAACATATATACTATTGTCAACTATTTCATCTTAATTTCGGAATAGTATATTCTTCAAGGGCTATTATTTGAAGCAAGATCACACTCGTTGATCCGGAAACTAGTGGAACATGATATTAGGACGAATCAAAATATTTTTTAGTTAGCTTAGTGTCACGCCCCGCCAAGTCGCGACCCAGCTAACCGAGGGGCACACCCGCCAGGGTGCACCGAGCAGCACCGAAGTGCCCCACCCAGGTGCGCTGCGCGCGCACGAGACGCCCCACCTGGGTGCTCACGAGCCAAGCAAGGCAAAATGAGGTGCAATGATCCTTTTAAGGCCAAGGAAGACTCATGGAAGAATCTAGAATGGCCTAGTGAGCTCCAAACGTTTCCACACCTATCCGAGGGGTTCCAGAAGCTTCCACAACCATCTAGGCTCACCCGGAGGAACCTAGAAGGCTCGAGACAAGTCGAGAAGGCTCAAGACAAATCCGGAAGGCTCGGGACAACTCCGGACATCTCCGGAACATTTTAGAATACTTTAGATAAGGGTAGATCTATAAGGACCACCCTAGAATATTCTAGAATACTATAGAATGGCTAGAGATGTATATGGATAAGTATAGAATTCTCTAGATATATCTAGGCATCTTAGATATTTTAGGAGGTAAGATCCTAACCGTTGGATCAAATAAATCTCCACCGTCCATTCGGGAGGTTGGAGGCTATAAATAGGCTTGCCTAGCTCATTTGTAAATCACCTAAGAAGTCCTCTTGTAAAGCATCCTTTGTAAAGCTTCCGTTGCTTAATACAAGGTCATTTCCTTGTAAACTCGTTTGCTCCTAGTGTTTGCCATAGCGTTGCGACATTAAGGCTGACTAGCATCGTGCCGAGAGTGCTAGTGCCGCACGGATTTGAGCTTGAAGAATTAAGTCCGTGACATTAGTTTCTCTTCTTATTATATTTTAAAAATAAAATATGCCATTAAAAATAAAATATTAATTAAATTACATTTATAATTATGAAAATTGTTTATGAGATAAAGATGTATTAATTGTATTGTAGTTATAATATTGAAAATTATTTATTGATAAAATTTAAAATTGTATTATATTTATTATTATTAAAATATATATTATATTACATTTATTAGTTAACAAACCATATGTCACCTCAGCTGGGTAAGTGGGTAGATGTAACATTGTCCTTCTACGTAAGACATTGGTCGATTTGGTCAATATGAAGGATTCATTTCTGCTATGATCCAAGCATCATCCGTCTGATTCTACCCTTGTTCCGTTTTCCATTCTAATTCTATCTATGGCTGCCGAAGCTCCCACCATTTGAATCAAACTTTTGATAGACTCGGAAAGTAATGTTGTACTTCTGGCTAAAGCTGGCAATGATTTTGTTGATACTCTCCACAGTCTCCTTAAGCTTCCCCTCGGAAACCTTGCACGTCTTGTCGACAAGCACCAGAGTTTGCCGCCAGGTTGCTTGAATAACCTATACAACAACGTTGAAAATCTCGGCCTGAAAAGTTTTCGATCAGACTGAAACATGTAAGCGTATTGTCACGCCCCGCCAGGTCGCGACCCAGCCAACCGAGGGGCACCCCTGCCAGGGTGCACCGAGCAGCACCGAAGTGCCCCACCCAGGTGTGCTGCGCGCGCACGAGACGCCCTACCTGGGTGCTCACAAGCCAAGCAAGGCAAAATGAGAGGCCTTGAACCTTTTAAGGCCAAGGATGATCCCAAGAAGGATCTAGAACGTCCTAGTGAGCTCCAAACGTTTCCACACCTATCCGAGGGGTTCCAGAAGCTTCCACAACCATCTAGGCTCACCCGGAGGAACCTAGAAGGCCCGAGACAAGTCGGGAAGGCTCAAGACAAGTCCGGACATCTTCGGAACAATCTAGAATACTTTAGATAAGGGTAGATCTATAAGGACCACCCTAGAATATTCTAGAATACTATAGAATGGCTAGAGATGTATATGGATAAGTATAGAATTCTCTAGATATATCTAGGCATCTTAGATATTTTAGGAGGCAAGATCCTAACCGTTGGATCAAATAAATCTCCACCGTCCATTCGGGAGGTTGAAGGCTATAAATAGGTTTGCCTAGCTCATTTGTAAATCACCTAAGAAGTCTCTCACATTTGTAAAGCTATCTTGTAAAGCTTCCGTTGCTTAATATAAGGTTCCTTCCTTGTAAACTCGTTTGCTCATTGTGTTTGCCATAGCGTTGCGACATTAAGGCTTGCTAACATCGTGCCAAGAGTGTTAGCGCCGCACGGATTTGAGCTTGAAGAAATAAGTCCGTGACAGTATGCTGCTTTATCCTGGAAACGTCCACGATGTCGAGTTTACGAAATTGAAGCTTAACGTGGATCATATAGTGCCTACAGGGTATTTTGTAGGGGTGTATACGGTTCGGTTTCGGTTTAATTTGGTAAGCTATTTTAGTAACCATCGGTTTTCGGTTCGGTTAACGTCGGTTTTCGGTGTTTCCATATTAACGTTAGTTTTTGAAATTTTGTATTTTATTTTGACAAAATAACTTTATTTGATGACTTTTAAACAATAAGAGTTAAAGTTTTAAAGTGTTTTTCATAAATATTTATTAAAAACTTAATTTTTTAAGTAAATAATAATAATTAAAAATGCATTTATAATATTTTAAGTATAAAATACATATTTTTACATTAGAAAAATAATTATAAATTAAATAAAATAACAAATTCGGTTAACCACGGTTTGCAAAGTTATGAACCATAAACCACCCAAATGCCTCGGTTCGGATCGGTTTTCAGTTTTGCGGTTAACCATGCTCAGCCTTAGTATTTTGTATGCTGAAGTGCACAATGTAATCAAAAACAGGATGGCTTGTTTAGTTATTATGACACTTTAATATGCACCTATGGAAAATTGATGAATGTACGTGCTATTACATTACAGGAAAGTGTTGCGATTAAAGATGAAACTCTTGGAGTGTTATATAAGGGAGAATCGATGTTTTTTTTATCCCCGATGATTTAAGAGTGATGCAAGGTTTTCCATTAGATCTAACCAAATTCCTTCTCTATTTGGGATTCAAGAATGTTAGTCTGATTTAAGAAAAAAGTTGTGGAAATTGGTTCAAAAGAGATGACTGGTCTTTTGATACATTTATTGATCTCAAACACTACATTGATCGATGTTTTCCTGAGCATGGTATTGTGATGACGTTTTTTCCTAAGGGTCCCCACTTTTGGAACATTTAATAAAAAGGGGAAAAATTCGCGTTTTCGAAAAAAAAAACCTGAATTTTTTTTTGGAGTCGCCACCGGCCACTAAGGTAGGCCGGACACCGTAAAAACTAAACCAGAGATTCGTTTGAAAGGGTTCGGGAGTTGGTTACGTGTGGGGAAGGGTTAGCACCCCCATCACGCCTGGAAATCGGTACCAAAACAATTGTTACTTTTAATTGATGGAAATTATCTGAAATTTAAAATGAACTTAATTAGGGGTTCTTAATTGAAAATCGGAATTTGATCGTACGAGCTTTATCAAATTGGCGGTTTCGAGTTAATTTAACATTTAATTAAAAGGATGACGGTACACCAGACTAAAGACTAAACCGACATCATATAAGACTGATTGTCGTGTTAGTTTAGGGTTCGGATCCCGTACGTCACCTTTATGCATGATGCAAGCAGATAAAATATGATGCCATGGTCTTGTTCGTTTTAATTATTTACGAGTTTACCTTTAGACGATTCGAATTAATCCGAATATTCGAGGAATATCCAATAAGATAGGATATTCGACCCGAACACGGGAATTAATAAGTATCTCCTTTTTATAGTTAGAGTTAATAAACATACAAATTGGAACATTAAAGTTCACATGAATGACATTTTAAAACATGCATGCCACATATACATATATTAGAATCATCATAACAAAATAGACAAAATATGCACATATTAAAAACCGTACATAGTAAAACTATACTATGCATCATAAATACATGTTTAAACAAGATTATAAAAAAGGCACACGATCACACATTTAATATATACACATGCCACATTTAACAAACATATATGCATATATTAACATAAAAAATATGGCAAAATATACATTCGATGCAATCATATATTAAAATAGGTAAAATGCATGAATAACAAAATATAATATAACAAAACAAAGATGCTAAGTGAACGATTAACATGCAAATTGATAGGGACTAAAATGATAATAAAACCATTTAAAACTGATTAAAAATCAAAATAGGGACCCAATTGAAAAGAAATGGAAGCCTACAAGGGCTAAAATGGTGATTTTCCCATTCGAGATTTAATTAAAACATGATAGGGACGAGATTGAAAAGATTTGAAAAAGTGCAGGGACTGCGGAAAGGTTTTTAAAACGCGGAAACCCTGCTCGCGTAATTAAAACAGCACGGAGGCCCTTAAAACGTAATTAGACCAAATTAAAAAAATAAAACACTATATAAGCCGAGTTAAAACAAATTTCAACACTTTTCTTCATTTCTATTAACCCTAATGCACCGAGAGACCCTCCCCTCTCTCTGGTCTCGACGCCGTCATCATTCCGGTCGCCGTTACCGGCGCTGGAACCCTTTAAAAAAACCTTTTTCTGACTCGTCGCAACCCCAAAAACCAAAATGCCTTTCGTTCATGAAATCAATACCCTAAAACAAACCCTTTCAAAAAACCGAAACCCAAAATATTTTTGAAAAATTCGACCCCTTTCGAAGTTAACCCCCTCACCGATTCACCGTGCGTGATCTCCAGAAAGATCAATGGGTTTGTCACCGGCGAAGAAGGCGAACGGACGAGGGGGAGAAGAAGCCACGCGAAGGTAAAAACTCACTCTCTTTTTTTATTTACTTTTATGCTTCGAAATGGAAATAAAATGAAGACGATGATATACCTCTAAACTTGAGGTTTGCTTGTATTGATTACTCTTTGTATTTTCCCGTCTCAAACTTGTTAGGGATTACATCGTTTGGTTTCGGTTTTATAGCCGAATATTACAATATTTCGGATTACATAAATTGAATAAAAAAACCCTATTGGTTATGCTGATTTCTGTTGGTATTCATCAGTGAATTTTGGTTGTTGTTGCCTCGTACGATTCCTTTTTGTTTGCGTTTCTTGCCTCTCTGTAATTCATGCATTTTCTGAAATTTTTGTTGTTTTCGTGTGTGCATGTGACAGCGGAGGAGGGGACCAGAGGTGGAGCGGTTGTGGACGTGGAGCCGATCTGTGCCGTCGATGAAGATCTGGACGGTCGCAAAGGAGCTGAAGGGGCACGCGGTGGATTGCACGCGTGCGTCTGGGCATTGGAGAGTCGTACGTGTATCACACGCGCTTGGGGAGCTGATCTTTGCCGTTCGATGTCCCAAGCCCAATCCGACGGCTCAGAGAGATGCAGCGCTATGGTAAGAAGAGGGGCTTCTAGGGTTTCCTTTCTCCAGATCGATCTGGACCGTTGGATCTTCTCTCTAGATCTGACGGTCCAAAATGGGCTGCGCAAACAACATATCAAATTAGGGTTTTATTTAAGTTGGGCCCAAATCGGGCCATGTAATATTTTTGGGTTTTTTAATTGTTGTAAATGGACTCTATTAAATAAACTGTTGGGCTTATGTTATTTAATATATATTGGGCTTATATGTATGTATATTAGTTTTCTTATATTTTCAGATAATACTAATAATAATAACAATAATACTGATAATAATAATAATAATAATAATAATAATAATAATAATAATAATAATAATAATAATAATAATAATAATAATAATAATAATAATAATAATAATAACAACAACAACAACAATAATAGTGATAATAATAATAATATGAAGTAATACTAATAATAGTAGATAATATTAATAATAATAATAGATAATAATGGTAAGAATGATAATAGCAATAGTAATAAAGATAATAATATAGACAATAATAAGATAATAATATAATGATAATATTAATAAGTAGATAGTAATATAATAGTAATAACAATAAATAATATTAGTAGTACTAATTATAATAACATAATACTAGTGACAATATAAATATTATAATACTAATACTATATATAATTTTTTTTTATTTCATCATATGATTAAAATTAAAGTCCATTATTTAAACATAAAAGCGGGTTGACACCCCGGACAAAATAGGTGATTACAACTGCCCCCCTTTGCTTATACTTGTGGAACAAGAATAAAGCAAAGGCCATAAGCACCAATTTTGTCCGACTTCCCTGTTTGGATTCCGAGTCACCACGCACTTGAACTACTGGCGGTTCGGAAGTCGGTACGGGAAAATGTAGCGGTTGCGGAGGCTTGAAGCTGTTCTTCTCATTTCAACGTTCTTCAACCCTTCGAGGTCCGAACACCTAGACACTTGGTGAAAAATAAAAGTTCCATTCTCAAAGTGCCCGAACGGATAGGCGGATTCTATTCTCCAAAAGCCCGAACGGATAGACGAGTTCCATTCTCCTCACGCCTGAACGGATAGGCGGGTTTCATTCTCCTCACGCCTGAACGGATAGACGGGTTCAATTCTCCTCATGCCTGAACGTATAGGCGGGTTCCATTCTCCTCATGCCTGAACGAATAGGTGGGTTCCATTCTCTAGAAGCCCGAACGGATAGGCGGGTTCCATTCTCCAAAAGCCCGAACGGATAGGCGGGTTCCATTTTCCTCATTCCTGAACGAATAGGCGAGTTCCATTCTCCAAAAAGCCCGAACGAATAGGCGGGTTTCCATTCTCCTCATGCCTGGACGGATAGGCGGGTTCCATTCTCCTCATGCCTAAACGGATAGGCAACTTCTGAAAGATAAAAGTTTCATTCTCCTTACGCTTGAACGGATAGGCGGGTTCCATTCTCCTTATGCCTGAATGGATAGGCGGGTTCCATTTACTGGAAAAACTTTAATATACTTGTAAAAAATAGGCAAAAATGATATGATGATGTGAGTTAGCATGCCCTTAATCCTAGGGATGCCTAACTACAAATGATGCATGATTTATGACATCAAAATTGCTCGGACGCTTTCGCCTTTCGGATCGGTCACTTTTTACTCTCTTCTTGTTCTCAATCTCTTCTGGCTTTCTCATCTTCGCCAAATCTCCATCTTTTGTCTTGTTTCGAAAGATGACTGCTGACTCCCACGGGTCAGAACACTTCTCATAGTGTTCGTTCTCAAAACATTGCCCCCTATTCAAGCTGGGTGCTCAACTATACTTCTCGTAGTGCTCGTTCTCAAAACATTGCCCCCTATTCAAGCTGGGTGCTCAACCATTCTCTTTGCCTTGACTCAACACGACGACTTTTCTCTTTTCTCAACACTAGGGGAAGCACATGCCCCCAAGCCCCTGAACTTTTCTCTTAAGTTTATTAAGATTTGCTTTCATTTTCGGAAGTGGTCAAAGCATAAACTCAATTCGGGCCCCTGAACTATAGCATGTAGAATCTCACTATTATCCTCACGATGGCCACTGGTGAACTATCATTTGCCTTCATGGAATTGTATTCTAAACTTTATCCTTGAAGCAATGAAAGGAAATTATTTTGTGTTCACAAAAAGATTTAGATTGCATCTTCTAAATTTAAAATGGGATGCATTTTCAAAAACTAGACTTTCTTTTCAAACCATGGATATATCAAGCCAGATCAAATACCCCGAATATCAAGTGCATGAACGACACTATTATGGCTTACCAAGGATTGCCTCAAGCAACGTGTGTCTATGAGACCTCAAAAACTGAGCTGGTGTTTGAGGATGTGAAATACTCTCCTAGCTATTTCGGCTTTATAATCAATCATACTTACCTTCTATAGGCTTCGCCTTTATCATTATTACTTCGTCTCAATTTTTTATGATTTTGGGGAAGTTAACTCATCACATTCTTTTGGCTCGAAATAAACGATGGAGCAAACAACAAAACCCCGAGCTACTCGGCGTTGTCATGATTTGAAAATATTACCATCACTCATGTAGCTAAAGTTTTTTATTCGAATGGTGCATAGCAACCTTATTGGTCTTTTGCTACAGTGGAGTGCCCCGAAAATTCCGCACTCGTATCCGAAACTGCCTATTACTAGGCTTCGAACATTGTAGTGCTTTTGTTATGCTTTTATTATTCTCTCTTTTTCATCTTTTTCTTTTTTCTCTTTTTTTTCTTCTTTCTTCTTTTTTGTTATTCTTCTTTTTTTTTAGCACGGAATATTTTTGGTTGTTCTCTTGAAGGGCCTAATGATATGTGTACTTAATAAATGACCAAATTAACTTGAAGTGTAAGCCACATATTCATCATCTTCGCAACTTTCGATTTCTACTAGACACATGCTGCTCGAAATCAACCTTTGGGGTCAAGGTCAATGTCCCTTGTGCAATTGATATACGAGGACTCAAATAGACAAATATATATACACAAAATGAAGAGATGATTGAAACATAAAACATAATGCATCCTTTCATTGAAATTCAAAAACATGCAGTCTTAGGCCCTTACAAAAAGATCTTTGCTACCTTCGGGCAAAGGGTAGCAAAGTTGATTCCACACATTACTTCAAAGAAAAGATTAAAATGCAATGAAATGAAAACAAGCAAACTTGGATGCATAAAACCCTTGACTACTGCTAGGCTGGCCATCCATCCCACCCCTTAAGCTTCTTCGAGGAACTTGATCTCCTTATTGTCCATCAGTTCCTGAACCAACTGCTTAAATTCCGGACAACTATGAATCTGATGCCCCGCAGTATGATGGTACTCGCAAAATGACTCATGGTTGTCACATGCTCCATTCGGATCCTTCTCAATTAAGCCCGCTGCGCACAACTGTTCGTACACCCAACTCAGAGGGGACTTGATTTCTAACACCTCCATCCTCACCTTCTTCGCGTCTACCTCTTCGAGGGCATTCACGCCTTGTCCTCTATGGGTCGGAAGCGGATTGGTCGCCACATTGGGACTCTCTAGCTCGAGGACCCCGGTGTTGATCATGTTTTGCACGACCTTCTTGAACGTTGTGCAGTTTTCTATCGTATGCCCCAATACTCCACCGTGGTACTCACAATGCGCCTTCTCGTCATACCATGAAGGGTAAGGTGGCTGGAAGGGAGTAACATGATATGGACGAACTAGATCGGCCTCGTATAAGTGTTTGTACACCTCCTTGTACGACATGGGTAGAGTGGTGAGGACATCCTCTCTTGTTCCTTCTTGGGAGCCCTATTCTCTCTTCTGTTTGAGCCTTGCGCATTCCCGATTGCGGCTCGAGGCGGTGAGATTATGAGGTGCTTGGAAGGCTCGAAGGTACTGGTGTTGTTCACCTCATGATCCTTCTTCTTGAACTGCTACCGAGCATTCTCTCCTCCATCAATTCTACCACTCTTGATAGCTACCTCGATACGTTCACCAGTCATAACCATATCTGAGAAATTACCGATAGGGTTGCTTATCATGCGGTCATAAAGGGTCCCCTTTAAAGTATCAACAAACATAGTGGAGATCTCATTCTCACGGAGTGGAGGTTGGACTTGTGCTGTCACATCTCGCCAACGCTGGGCGTATTCACGGAGGCTCTCATTGTGCCTTTGCTCCAAACCTTGTAGCATGAGTCAGTTTTGGACCATATCGGTTATATGCCTATACTGATCTGTGAAAGCCTTGGCCAAATCCTTCTATGACCTAATATGAGCACGAGTCAACTGATTGTACCACCTCATCGCGGGCCCCGCTAAGCTATCTTGAAAGCAGTGAATTAGCAACCTCTCGTTGTCGATGAAACCCGTCATCTTTCTACAGAACATGGTTATGTGGGCAGTAGGGCAAGTCGTCCCGTCAAACTTTTCAAACTCCGGGGTCTTGAACTTGTGCGGGATTATCAGATCTGGAACCAAACTAAGATCTCTAGCATTCATCCCATATGCCCCTTCTTCTCCCTCATTTGTCTAGAATTTCTCCTCGAGGTCCTTCCGGGTCTCTTCTAGTTGCTTCGAAAACTCCACCTTGACCTTGTTCAAATTCTCAATCTCATCCAAATCTGGAATACTATCCCCGACATTCTCCACATGGTTAAAGACCAGACCTGATGAAGCATGGGTAGAGGCGCCCGCCTGATGCGATGTTGCCCCATCTCCTTGAGTAGTCGCTCCTTGCGAGGGCTTAGGGGTATCGGTGATAAAACCAAGGGAAAACGAGGGATCCCCCTCTCTTGACTAGGGTTTCCAACAACACCATTTCCTTTTAGATTGGCTTGTAGCAACTGAGATATCTCTTTCATCATATCTTGTTGGGACTTGATGATGGTGTCCCTCAATTCTTGCTGGGCTCGCTCCAATTGACCCCTTAAATCTGCTTCTAACTTAGCAAAACACTCCTCCATTTGCTTCCTTTGATGGCGAGTAAAGTGTGAATGCGAAATCTTCGATAGTCACAAATACTGCCATGACCCCGAACAATTAATCTCATGACTTAATGATGTAATGCATGATATGTCGTATGCATGACACAATCAGATGGTTAAAGGCAATAAATTAAAAAACAGAATCGAATGTAAGGAAATGTTGATTCGACGAACATCCTCATTAAACAACTTCTCATAACGGAGATCAAGTCTTGTTATAATGAGGCAAGAAAATAAATATATAGGGTACGATTTTCAATATGTTTTGCTCGTCCCCTTAGCACGTTTCGGGAACTCCGTTGCTATAGACTCTTTTCTCCCGTTATGAAAGTTTTCAACTTTAGACTGTTCTCGAATCACCACTTCGTATGAAAATGCGATGAATATGCAAAGATAAGCAAAACAAGACAAAAAGGCAACTGGATTAGTAACAACAATAATTAATACTGAATAAAACAAATGAAAACACACCAAAGCAGATTAACAATGCAAGACCTACTAGCATGAATTCTAATTCTACGGTTATCCACATGGCTCTAATCAGGGTGGGCTTCTTAAATTCTCACACATGTGGGTTCGGTTCTAACAAGGGTACCCGAACCTATCTTATCACCTACTAAGGTGACAAGAGCCCCAATTCTGGCCCATTACAAGCTTGTGGATTTGTTTCGGTTCGAGGAAAAGCATGACCTAATGACGTGGAAGGCTGCTCTTGTGTCAAAGGCGTGGATTTCGGAAGTGAATTACCGACTCGTGGAGGGATGCTCATGTGGGTATGGGCGTTTCACTCCCACTTAAGGAACGGAGCTCGGGTATAGAGCTTAATGATCGTGATGCAACACATATCGGTGATTCCCTTAGAAATTAAATGAGAAATTAATTCAAAGACCACCGATTATCGAAGCTCGTATAATTCAAGTCCCATTTTCAAGGAAGAACCACCTTGCTAAAGTCAAATTAAATTTTAAAAATTTCCATCACTAAAAGCAACAATCGTTATTTTATGGCTTAACTCTCTTTTTATTTTGTAAAACAAAATAGTCCCCAGCAGAGTCGCCACGCTGTGATGATGTTTTTTTCTAAGGGTCCCCACTTTTGGAACATTTAATTAAAAGGGGAAAAATTCATGTTTTCGAACAAAACCTTAAAAAATCTTTTTGGAGTCGCCACCGGCCACTAAGGTAGGCCGGACACCATAAAAACTAAACCAGAGATTCGTTTGAAAGGGTTCGAGAGTTGGTTACATGTGGGGAAGGGTTAGCACCCCCATCACGCCCGGAAATCGGTACCAAAACAATTGTTGCTTTTAATTGATGGAAATTATCTGAAATTTAAAATGAATTTAATTAGGGGTTCTTAATTGAAAATCGGACTTTAATCATACGAGCTTTATCAAATTGGAGGTTTTGAATTAATTTAACATTTAATTCAAAGGATGACGGTACACCGGACTAAAGGCTAAACCGACATCATATAAGACTGACTGCCGTGTTAGTTTAGGGTTCGGATCCCGTACGTCACCTTTATGCATGATGCAAGCAGATAAAATATGATGTCAAGGTCTTGTTCGTTTTAATTATTTACGAGTTTACCATTAGACGATTCGAATTAATCTGAATATTCGAGGAATATCCAATAAGCTAGGATATTCGACCCGAATACGGGGATTAATAAGTATCTCCTTCTTATGGTTAGAGTTAATTAACATAAAAATCGGAACATTAAAGTTCACATGAATGACATTTTAAAACATGCATGCCACATATACATATATTCGAATCATCATAACAAAAGAGACAAAATATGCACATATTAAAAATCGTACATAGTAAAACTATACTATGCATCATAAATACATGCTTAAACAAGATTATAAGAAAGGCACACGATCACACATTTAATATATACACATGCCACATTTAACAAACATATATGCATATATTAACATAAACAATATGGAAAAATATACATTCTATGCAATCATATATTAAAATAGGTAAAATGCATGAATAACAAAATATAATATAACAAAACAAAAATGCTAAATGAACGATTAACATGCAAATTGATAGGGACCAAAATGATTATAAAATCATTTGAAAAACTGATTAAAAAGCAAAATATGGACCCAATTGAAAACAAATGGAAGCCTACAAGGGCCAAAATGGTGATTTTCCCATTCGAGATTTAATTAAAACAAGATAGGGACGAGATTGAAAAGATTTGAAAAAGTGCAGGGACTGTGAAAAGGGTTTTAAAACGTGGAAACCCTGCTCGCGTAATTAAAACGGCACGAAGGCCTTTAAAACACAATTAGACCAGATTTTAAAAAATAAAACACTATATAAGCCGAGTTAAAACAAATTTCAGCCCTTTTCTTCATTTCTGTTAACCCCAATGCACCGAGAGACCCTCCCCTCTCTCTGGTCTCGCCGCCGCCATCGTTCCGGTCGCCGAAACCCCCTAAAAAACCTTTTTCCGACTCTTCGCAACCCCAAAAACCAAAACGCCTTTCATTCACGAAATCAAAACCCTAAAACAAACCCTTTCAAAAAACCGAAACCCAAAATAGTTTTGAAAAATCTGACCCCTTTCGAAGTTAACCCCCTCACCGATTCACCATGCATGATCTCCGGAAAGATCAATGAGTTTGTCACTGGCGAGGAAGGTGAACGGACGAGGGGGAGAAGAAGCGACGCGAAGATAAAAACTCACTCTCTGTTTTTTTATTTACTTTTTTGCTTCGAAATGGAAATAAAATGAAGACGATGATATACCTCTAAACTTGAGGTTTGCTTGTATTGATTGCTCTCTGTATTTTCCCGTCTCAAACTTGTTAGGGATTACATCGTTTGGTTTCAGTTTTGTAGTCGAATATTACAATATTTCGAATTACATAAATTGAAGAAAAAAACCATATTGGTTCTGCTGATTTCTGTTGGTATTCATCAGTGAATTTTGGTTGTTGTTGCCTCGTACGATTCCTTTTTTTCGCGTTTCTTGCCTCTCTGTAATTCATGCATTTTCTGACATTTTTGTTGTTTTCGTGTGTGCATGTGACGACTGAGGAGGGGACCAGAGGCGGAGCGGCTGTGGACGTGGAGCCGACCCGTGCCGTCGATGAAGATTTGGACGGTCGCGAAGGAGCTGAAGGGGCACGCGGTGGATTGCATGCGCACGTCTGGGCATTGGAGAGTCGCGCGTGTATCATACGCACTTGGGGAGCCGATCTTGGCCGTTCGATGTCCCAAGCCCGATCCGACGGCTCAGAGAGATGCAGCGCTAGGGCAAGAATAGGAGCTTCTAGGGTTTCCTTTCTCTAGATCGATCTGGACCGTTGGATCTTCTCTCCAGATCTGACGGTCCAAGATGGGATGCGCAAACAATAGATCAAATTAGGGTTTTTATTTAAGTTGGGCCCAATCAGGCCATGTAATATTTTTGGGTTTTTTAATTGTTGTAAATGGACTCTATTAAATAAGCTGTTGGGCTTATGTTATTTAATATATATTGGGCTTATATATATGTATATTAGTTTTCTTATATTTCCAGATAATACTAATAATAATAACAATAATAATAATAATAATAATGATAATAATAATAATAATAGTATGAAGTAATACTAATAATAGTAGATAATACTAATAATAATAATAGATAATAATGGTAATAATGATAATAGTAATAGTAATAAAGATAATAATATAGACAAAAATAATAAGATAATAATATAATGATAATATTGATAAGTAGATAGTAATATAATAGTAATAACAATAAATAATATTAGTAGTACTAATTATAATAACATAATACTAGTGACAATATAAATATTATAATACTAATACTGTATATATATTTTTTATTTCATCATATGATTAAAATTAAAGTCCATTATTTAAATATAAAAGCGGGTTGACACCCCAGACAAAATAGGTGATTACAAGTATTGGCCGGGACAATTAAATTTCTAGCCGCAGTTATAGCTGACTAGACGTACCACTTGCATGTTGAAGAAGAAAGTTTGTCAATTGTAATAAATACTTGGATTTTTTTAACCAAACATGAGATTTTATTAAAAGAATGAGAAGAAATACACAGATAAATATATTTTAAAATATAAAACTAAACCTTAAAAAACAAAGAGTATGCAAACGTAAATAGCAAACACAAATCTTCATCAGTATTCTTCAAATCTAACACCATAGCCAAATCTTGTAGTGCTCACTGGAAGAGAGCAAATCATCAAATTACTCCAACCAATAAAAAAGATTCAATTGTCGCATACACCAGGTTGTAAACGTCTTCAATATCAACATGCCATATTGGCAGACAAAGGACGTGCCATAACGGCAGACGAAGAACATGTCAAATAGCAGACGAAAAACAAGAAATCAAAACAAAAAAAGAAACAAAATTAAAAAACAAAGAAAGAAATAAAGAAAATTACCGCCGGTAGACGGCCAAAACCGCTACCATTAGCTTGAAAATACCAAAAAACTTCTTAAAAATTCCCAACCAAAAGTTGTAACCGCTTAAGAGAAAAAAAAAGTAATGGAGAGAGTGGATAAATACTTAGAATCTTAACTTTTAATAAATATAATTTGGCTTTAAATAAATAATACTATAGGTTTAGTTTAGTTTGATGTATGCACTACATGATCGTCTAGGATAGCACGATGCTGGTAGCTAGAACCAATAATCGAGGAAATGTCGTAAATGGAAGTCTAAGGTTTGAATCATGCAACCAATTCTGGTGCATCAAGTGTTGATGGTTTTAAGGATGTGGTATTGTCTCCATTGCTTCATGTTATTTGTGTTTTTATATGTTCCTTTGTTTGTACTGTCTACGGATTATGTGGTACTATCCCTTAGGGCTCTGTTTTTGTGGCCATATAAATAGGGGCACAAAAACAGACAAAAGAATAGGTTTGTTACATACAAAAAATTAGGTTTGTTAAATACCAACCTTAAACCTAATATTTTAGTGTGAGATATAAATAGGGGCACCAAAAAAGACAAAAGATTTATATTTTTTGCAATGAGTTTTTATTTAATCGTTTTAATGAAAATGTAAACCACTAGAAATAAGAAAATTCTACAACTCTTATGAATAGCAATAGATAGACATGCTCAACGACAATCCAGTAGCTTATGATGTGAATACAAGAACAAAATATAAACCCAAAGTACACTGAAAAACACTCATATTTATCATTTCTCAAAGCAGAAAGTGAACAAGCATTTTGCCTGACTAAGCCTCCCAAGTTCATCGATACGACACCTTAAATACCTGCAACTTAAGAAACAAAGATTTACTAACACACCCTACCAACAAAGAGGGAGTTGAAATGTGCCTTAATGGTGATATGATTGAGTACTTTCCTAAGATAAGAAGCCTTATTACCTGACGACTGAGCAGCGAATGGAGTTCGAATCTCACGACGTAATCGAGTTGGACGAAGAAGCTTGTCTCAAACAAAACAAAGCTTGGCAACAACATCACTCGTGAAGATCGCTCACTAGGTGATTCAGCAGAAGAAGTCAGTCCTATTTCTAATGCTTCCATACATAGGTTAAAATGTTAGAACCAAATCATCATGTCAAATCATCAAGAACAATAAACCGAAAGCAGAAGCGTACCTGAATTCATTGATAGATTGAAAATCTTGAATCTTGATGTTGAAATCCCAAATTTTTGGTATTGATCTTCCAAGAAGATAGGTTATCTTTTGAAGTAAAACTCTCTGACGGGAAGGAGAGAAAAACAAGTTAACCTATTTCTTGGGGACCACTACCTCTTTATATAGTTGATTATTAAATCAAACTATTAAATATTTATAACTCTGCCCCTCATTGAATTATAAATATATCTTATGGTATCTACACTTTTATTTCCATGACATTTTAATACCTATGACACGCTTAACTTAATTGGTCACTTTATTTTTGTGCCATACTTTATAATAGCAACATACATTTTACATATGTGTCCATAATTGCGGATTTTAATCCAACAATCTCCCACTTGGGCAACATATGTTTTCTGATAAATGTACAACCTTATGAGCTCAAAATTTTGCTATTATATAATAGGTATTCTATAACAATCTCGTCCATCAACTATATCCACATAGGATCAAAGCGGTCTTCGCCATATCAATCATGAATGGACCCATCAATGGTCACGTATACAAATATAGTCAAATGACATAGATCAATCATGAATGTGTAGCATGGAAAATTACATGAAATGTGAACCATACATGTCTATTTCCAACTGGTCCTCCTAAACCTTAGTGAGATCAACTTTACTGAATTTAGAGTGTGCATAAACCAAAAGAACTTTATTTCTGCAGAAAATAATCTTAAATAACTTTAAACTGAAGTAACTGAAATTGTGTCTAAACCGAATGAGCATTTTTCAAAATTACAAACTCCCACTAAAACCGAATATCCTTAAATAACATTACACCCACATGAGTAGTGTGCTCATGAAAGACCTAGGGTGACAGTTTCTTAATATGCGCGCAATTATGGAGTTTGTACCAACATGCTCTTTAAACACACAAACACTCTGAATTTTCTTTAACAACTAGGAACGTAATATTTATGTGCTTCAAGTTTGAAGTGTTCCTATTGTGTATAGAATAAATGAATGCATATTTATTGTCACAAAATAACTAAAGTGGTCTTTTTATTCAATCTAAAATTAGCAGCTCATGTGACAAAATTCGTTTGCATCAATATTCTATTAGAGTCGAAGTCTGTAAACCTAATGATCTCTAACTTACCAGAACTTCGACATGTGAGCATGTAATTTTTGTTCTCTAAAGATATCTCATAACTCTATTGGCTGCTATCCAATAGTCCATGCTAGAATTTCTTAAATATCTATCTAACATTCCAACAATGTACACAATTTCCGAACGCATACATACTTAAGCATAAATTAGATTCTCAATAGCTTATGTATAGAGAATCTTTTGGATTTTCTAAATTTCAAGGTTACTTTTAGGGCATTGAGTAAGATAATACTTATCTTCTTTAGCAATATGAGTGTCACTTGGTTTACTCCCACTGAACTTGTAGTATATACAAGTGTCAACTAAATTTATCTCAAAACCAAATGAGATAATCAACATGAAATTTATAATTTCATTAATGAGAGTCCTACTTAAGCTCACAGATAGATTTCTTTAATTTACATATCATTGATATTGTATCATAAGACAAAACTTTATGATTGTACCATATAAATAGTTTCTTCAATGTCGCCATTGAAAAAAAAAACAACAACAAGCTTAACATCTGTCTAATGTAGCTTAAGACTAAAACAAGCAACAAGTGTAATAATTATCTTGAAAGAGTCTTTCAATAAAACTTGAGAGAAAGTCTCTGCAAAATCAATGTCTTCTTTTAGAGTATATCCTTTAGATACAAGACGTGCTTTATACTTATCCACATTACCATTTGCATCCCTCTTGATTTTAAATATCCATTTACGACCAATTGGTTTGCACCTTCAGGTAATAAGACAAGTTCATAAACTTTATTGTCTTGCATAAAATTATACTTTTCTTGAATGACATCAATCCACTTTTGAGAGTTAAAACTTTTATGGTCTGATAAAAAATGATTGATCATTTTCTATCATTCCATTGTTACCTTATTTTCTTGAAGAAATACAATAAAATAATTCGAAATAGTATTTCATCTTCCTCTCGTGGACCTCTTTAATGACACTTATTTTTTTAAGGTTGTTGAGTTTGTTCTTCTGAAACAATTACCTTATCTTGAATGGGAGTTGTTCAATATTATTTTGCTGAGGTACTTGATTCACTTCTTGATTAATGATAAGTGTGAAAACCTAAACATCATCAAAAGTGATAGTATGAATTAAATTATAATTCAATTCCTACTCAATAGTAATGTATCTAACCTTATTTCTCCCTCCAATCTCAACATCCTAAAAAAATTATAAACTCTCCTTAAAATAATCTTAATTGTGGGATCATAAAATTTACGGCCAATGGATCACTCAAAACAACCGAAGTAGTTGCTCACTTTTAAAGTTTAATTTCTTTACATGTGTCCTAACTTATACAAAAGAATCAACACTTTGTAACTTATCGTTGTTTCTTTTGAGTAGGACCCTTAGCAACTTTATTCTAATATTTTTTTTATTGCCCTTATTCTTAGAGACACTAACTAAATGAGCACTAATTAAATTAACATTTTTACACTTATAATGCTTCAACTTTTCTTCCTCTTGAACACAATGGAAAAATGAGCTCAAATAGAGTCTATTTCTCCATTTGAAAATTGTAACTTGAATTGGTTAAACTGTATAGGAAGCAGTGCCAAAATCATAAGTACAAACAATTATTAGAAAGTTCGATCTTATGTTCCTTAAGTTTTGAAGCAATATTAAACATTTTCACAATGTACTCCCCACATTTCCTTGACCCTTATACTTGATAGACATCAAAGAAGGCATATGTGATGTCATCTTAACCTTAATGTTTTGGGTAAAATATTTCTTAATTTCGTCAAGGAAACACTTAATATGAGTAATCACTTTAGATTTGTGCTCCTAAAGACATCTAGAATGTTGTGTTTTATGATCATTAGACTCATGCGATTCGAACGATCTCACCTCTCAAAAATACCTTTTATGGGTGCTTACCGCTGTGAGAGGCGCAAAATATTCTTTCCTTGGTGCAAAGTCTAAGTTCATACAACCAAATACTATATGTAAGTGTCTTTTCTTATTCCTTGAAATTAGTTTCACTAAACATGAGTGTAGAATGCATTTAACAGATATTGTGATAACAAAGATAAATTACCTAAATATAGAACAAAAATAAAATAAAATAAAACGAGCTCACATAAATATTCATAACTAAACAAATAAATTCAAAATAATGGCTAGTTCCCCTCAAGATACCAAGCACAACATTAATATCAAGTCTTTGGACAGTAATATTAACTGTAAGTGGTACTCTTGTTGTAGCAATCAAACATTGACAATAAACTATGTCAAACAATAGGCTAATCTTTGGACTAACGTATTGCTCACATAAAATACCTTATAATTGTCACACATTTATCGCCACAGTTGTCGTTGTAATTCTGCCAAATATTAACTTTCCTTTGGGCCAATTAATAAACGCATGAATTACAAAAACCCATATTCATCTTAATATTTTAAATAAACTAATCTACACAAAAGCGGTCACTTTGGTGACATTATGTTTTAACTAATCTATTAAAATATTAGATGTCCGAAGCCAAAATATGAATTTATTTATTTCAAAAAAAATTCCTTAATTTTTTTTATCTTTCAATTAAATTAAAAGATAATCAAAATAATAATAAATTTGAATAAAGGTAAACCTCATAGTAAGATATCGAACACTCCATTAATATTTCATCGTTGGACAAAACATTAACTTGCAAGTGATATCTTAGTATAGTAATCAAACATTGATAATAAGAACATGTCAAACAGAAATCTTCCTTTGGGCCGATTTATTGCTCACATATAAAACTGAATAACTATCACATGTTTATTACCACAGTTGCACATGTAATAATGTTAATTATTAACCTTCCTTTGGGCCGATTAGTACTAACATAATCCGACTTACATGCACAAAACCTTCTATATTTTAAAATAAAATAATTTCCACAATAGAGGTCACTTTGGTGACTTAATGTTTCAATTAAATTATTTTAAAATATATACAATAAATATACCAATATCCAAATTTAAAATTTTATAACAGACAAAACTGAAATTTCTGATAACACTTAAGTTTTCGAAATAATCCAAAATAAGGTTGTCTGAATGGGGCTATCAGAAATCGAATAAACCGAAATCTTTGATTGTTTCTCAAAAAAAAAATCCTTAAGCATGCATTTGCCAAAACTAAAGTCGAATTCAAAACAACTAATATTTAACTAAAAGTCAAAATTAAAAGTATCATATAAATAAATAATTTATATAATGATCATATGAAACTTTAGTATATCCATAATAACCTAATGATCAAACTGAATATGATATGAATTTCATAAGATTAATGGCATGCTTTCCAAAACCAAAACCAAAGATTTATATCAATACCAAACATAAACACAATAATTCAAATGAAAAAAAAATCACATGGTACAACTTGTACAATTAATTCAAACTGTAGCTATATAAACCATAATCCATAACTGAATCTTAATCCGAATTCAATCGTAATTATATAAGCTAAGTATATATACCTCAATTGAAGCTAAGACTTAATCCATACTTACATATAATGATTAATATATATCAAAGGCCAGAATTATAATAATGATAATAAAATAAGCACAACAATAAATTTTCTTTAATCTTAAAAGGCATCATTGACTTACAAAATAAAGCCAAAAAAAAAAAATTAACATCACTCTAACCTGATTTGTTTCGTGGAATTACAATCAGATGAAAAGAAAAGAAAAAAAATTCAATTCTTTCAAAACCACAAGAAACACGTAATCTAAGATAATCCCAAATTCTTTCGTAAATTAAACCATATGATTTATAATATAGATGACAAACCTTTCAAAAAAAAAAAATATAGATGACAAATTCATTCGTCAAATTAACGCATGAATGTATCTGAGAAATAAATTTACAATTACATGTAAATATGTTAAAACCATAAACGATACTTAAGCGGGCTGCTATTGCCGCACAAATCGTGAAAACCGATTGAAATTATACAGTAATCTCATAAACCCATCAAAAATTGGATTCGTAAAAAAAAATCCAAATTTTATATCAAAACTTAAACCCTAAAAAAAGATATTAGAACGAATCAATCCAAAAAAAAATTAAATTTGTTTTTAATGATTCAACATGACGAAGCTCTGATGCCACTTGTTAGAACCAAATCATAATAGATATGAAATCTAAACCCCATGATCTATCATGTCAAATCATCAAGAACAATAAACCGAAAGCGGAAGCGTACCTGAATTCATTGATAGATTAAAAATCTTGAATCTTGATGTTGAAATCCAAATCTTTGGTATTGATCTTCCAAGAAGATAGGTTATCTTTTGAAGTAAAAATCTCTGACGGGAAGGAGAGAAAAACAAGTTAACCTATTTCTTGGGGACCACTACCTCTTTATATAGTTGATTATTAAATCAAACTATTAAATATTTATAACTCTGCCCCTCATTGAATTATAAATATATCTTACGGTATCTACACTTTTATTTCCATGACATTTTAATACCTATGACACGCTTAACTTAATTGGTCACTTTATTTTTGTGCCATACTTTATAATAGCAACATACATTTTACATATGTGCCCATAATTACGGATTTTAATCCAACACAAAATTGAAAGATTGTTGTTTGCCGGTTGCAGTAATGGTAGAAAAAAGGCATTTTCTCTTATTTTTAACTTTTATCTTTTCTTGATGAACTGGTAGCAGATAGCAAGTTAGTGTTCATTTGTATCCCAAAAACAAAATCCATAATCTAAAAGCAAATAGGCTATTGGTGTTTCCTAATTCACCTACCATATCCTATCCTTGTTTAATTTAAAGTAGTTGATGGAAAAAAAAGGTCACTGCAATACATAACCATGAGCGTGAGCTACTGCATTTCTGGAAGAATATTTCAACAAAACTTAAATAAACGTGAACGGCAGGATTCGAACCTGCGCGGGCAGAGCCCACATGATTTCTAGTCATGCCCGATAACCACTCCGGCACGTCCACAATTATGCATGCTAAATCCTCAGTTTTAATAATTCAATAAGCTAATAACGACAAGCTATTGAACTACCTGGATGTAAGTGTTCTAATGCTACAGCCTACAGTAGAATAGCTCGAGGATCTATAAAGCATTTCCATTTTGAATGGTCAATTTTAGAATAAATACGGTAATGTTCCGTGTGATCATTGTTCTTTTCTGAAGGGACAAAGTCATAAATTAAAAGTTAAATTTAAATTGGGGGTTGCTTCTGGACATCCTCAGCTTTGTCTGCTTTACTTAGCTCTTTTGCCAAGAAACCAAAGCAAGAGCCATTATAGGGAAATCAACTCTTTTATAATGAACAAAGGCAAGGAATTCATGTTTAATGCAGAATGAAATCCCATACGAGCATAATTACCATAAATATTGGATGACAATTCAAAACTCATGCAAAGGACATACTTAAAACCCCATAGAAATTATCTATAATGGAAAAGAGCAGGGACTTCATTGTATTCAAAACTCATGCAAAGGACATGCAGAAAGAAATTATCTATAAAGTAGTATTTGTTTATATTTTTTTAACTATTTGAAAAAACATATTTTGCAGATAAATTTATTTGAACGCATATCTCCTAAGATGAATATCATTAGGGACGGAGCTATTAAGGGGTGAGGAGGGGCAATCGCCCCCTACCCCCGAAGAATTTTTTTCACTTTTGTCCTCTTATAAATATATTTTTTTTTAAAATTAATTTATTTATGAATTTGCTACTCCTTCAAACATTTATATTTTGTTCCCTCAACACTAAATTCTAGTTCCGTCCCTAAATATCATCATCTTTTTTACCGGAAAGTGTACGAATGTCAAAATCTATTTCATGGTTGCGGGACACTGGATAACGTCATCATTGTTGTCATTATCAATAATAGTAGTAGTGGTGATGTACGGTCATCTTTCCTTTCCAAGTTTTCAACATTTCACACATGTAAGTCAAGTTCCTATGCCAAGTTGGCGACAGATTCCAAAATTTAGAAATTGTTTGAGAAGCTTTTTAATTTGTTGCTGTTTATAAGTAACTCTACAACATTATTGATACAATAAGACGCAGAGTCAAAACCCAACATTGTTATTTAAACTTTGATTTGATGCAAATACATGAAAAAAATATAAACCCAATTTACACTGGAAATACTCATATTTATTATCTTCTCTTAAAGCTGAATGCAAGCAAGCATTTTTTCCGACTAAGCCTTCCAATTTCATCAATACGACACTTTAGATACCTGCAACTTAAGAAACATAGATTTACCTTAATACATCATACCATCAAAAGGGAGTTGAAATGTGCTTAAGTGCTAAGATAAGAAGACCTTATTATCTGATGATTGATCAGCGTATGAAATTTTAATCCCGTGACGTAATCGAGTTGGACGGAGAAGTTTGTCTTGAACAAAACAAAGCTTGACAACAACATCACACATGTCCATTTGCTCACTATATAATTCAACAGAACAAGTAAGTCCTATTTCGAATACCGAATTCAAGCAATGAACCACGATGTTTGCATTGCAAGTGATGTCAGTGATTGTTCCTTTCTTTAACACTCTCTTGAAGTAGAATGCAATCTACAATCTCAACCACTCGATCAGGCAAAGCTGCCTTAACAAAGATGTGAAGACTTAAATCTTCTTTGAACCTTTCATCAGTTGGCTTTTTCCCTGTAAACATCTCCAACAAAAGAATTCCGAAATTATACACATCGTCTTTTGTTGATAACTCGCTTCCCATGCCATATTCTACAATCATTTCATCACAAATTACATATACAAATAATAATTGTAGAGGAAAACCCTCTAAATATACAAAAGTATATAAATAATGATTATAAAAATGGAAGAGAAAAATACAAAGTAATTACCTGGTGGAGCATAACCAATAGTTCCTCTCTAAAACCAATGTTTGATTTTGATATAACAAATAGTCTAAGGACCAAATTGCAAGTAAATAAAATTTTAAGTACTCAAAAGACTCACTTTTGACAAGTATATTTTAGACTTAAAATGTTTTAAAGTCAAAACTTAAACCCCATAAAAATTTCTAAGTGTTTTAAAGTCAAAATTCACAAAATCGCCCAGGCGTTTCGATACGCCCCAAGGCGTTTCGATATGGCTTGAACAAAAGAGCTTACTGGAAATTTCTGTTTCGATACAGAAGTTCCTGTTTCGATACGGCTTCGTCCGTTTCGATACGGCCTTCATCTAGGCATTTAGTTTTTGAACAACGTTTCAATACGACCTTAACTGTATCGATACGAGGATTAAGATTTTTTCAAATATGATGATTTAATGATATAATCGTTAGTTGTTAGTTATTGGAATATGAAAATATTTGAAATTTTGTTACCCGTTTCGATACACCCCTTGGGTGTTTCGATATACATTTTGACATATTCAATTGTCAGCAATATCGTTTCGATACGACCTCTAGTCGTTTTGCTACGGCCCCTAATCGTTTCGATACACCTTCGAGCGTTTTGATACACCATCTTTATTACACACAATGACTCTTTCTATTTTGAGATAGGTATCGATACGTGCCCGAGTGTTTCGAAACATGGTGTTGCATAACTGTATTTATGGTGGGAAAAAGAGAGCCCAACGACTCTATTAATGATGCCAACCACTCAAACGGCTAGAATTCAATGAAGGGGTATAAAAACAAGCCATTAAAGCTACAACACCAACTACTGAACAAGTGAACAACAACAAAGCAAAAATGCAATCCATTCTTGAACTATTAGAGTCAAACCCTTGTACCCAATTGAGTGATTTTTCATTGTATTTATCTTTTATCAATTTGGGTTTAGAGAACTTGTAATTTGGGGTAAATATCTTACCTTGTGAGGTTTATTTTTCTATTTTCCAATCTTTCCTTGTTATTGAGTGATTTTGATCAAGCTTTGAGTAGAAAGCTTTGATATTTGTAACAGTTTTCTCCTAATCCTAGAAAAGGGGAAGAATTCAATAGTGAATTGATTGAAAATCCTTAGTGGGAGCTAAGGTAGTGAATTAGTTGAAAATTCTTAGTGGGAGCTAAGGTAGTGAATTGGTTGAAAATCCTTAGTGGTAGCTAAGGGGTAGAAAAGCTTGAACCACTCTAAATTGCCTTGTCTTCATTTTTAATTTTTCCAATTTGCTCCCTAACTTTTTAAATAGCCAATTCACCCCCTCTTGGCTATATCAACATTGTTTGATCATCTCAACAATTGGTGGGATCTCTCCTTACTTGCGAGATCATGAAGCAAGGAAGGGAAGAAGAAAAGAAGGGAGAAGAGAAAAGAGTGGAAATGCAAGAGGTAGAAAAGAAGAAGCAAGGAATTGCTCTCAAGAGGAAAGTAATTCTAGCGATGATGAATTTGAGGAATTGGCTATGATAGCCAAAAGATTCTCTCGGTTCATGAAGTCCAACCGAGGAAGAAAGTTTCAAAGAAGAAGAGACTTCAAGAACAAGAACAAAAAAGATGAGAAGGATCAACTCAGTTTTTATGAGTGCAAGAAGCCGAGGCACATAAAATTCGATTGCCCTCAACTTTAGAAGAAGGGCTTCGAGAAAAAGAAGAAGCACAAAGCCCATGTTGCCACTTGGAGTGATGAAGAATCATCATCCGATGAAGAGGAGCACGAAGTGGCTAATCTTTGCCTCATGGCTATTGATGATGATCCTAAGGGGGAGCATTGCTACAAGGCCAAAGCTTCAAGTCAAAACACTTGGTACCTTGATAGTGGATGCTCAAGACACATGACCTGCGACAAAAGTAGATTCATGGAGCTAAAGCCAAAGAGTGGTGGAGTGGTGACTTTGGTGACAACTCCAAAAGCCACATTGATGGTATAGGTTCCATTAGTAATCTCTCTTCTATTCTCATTGAAGATGTTTTATATGTCAATGGTATAAAGCATAACTTGTTGAGCATTAGTCAATTGTGTGATAAGGGTTTTAATGTTCTTTTTAATATTAATGGTTGCAAAAAGGTAGACATTAAAACAAATAAAATAACGCTCATTGGTCATCGCATAGGTAACATATACATGGTGCATTTAGATGACATCCATACATCTCATACATGTTTGGTTGCTCAAAATGAAAATGATACATGGTTATGGCATAAGAAACTAGGGCATGCTAGCATAAGTGTTCTAAAGAAATTAGTTTCCCAAATTCTAGTTAGAGGTTTACCTAAGCTAAAATTCTCCTTAGATAAAATTTGTGATGCTTGTGCTAAGGGTAAACAAAAACAAACTTCATTTAAATCCATTAATGATGTTTCAATTAGTAGGGTATTACAATTGATCCATATGAATCTTTTTGGGCATATTAGGATAACTAGCTTGAGTGGAAAATCATATGCATATGTTTTAGTTGATGACTTCTTTAGATACACTTGGGTTCTCTTTTTAAGTACAAAAGATGAGGCTTTAGAAAAATTCATCACATTTTCAAATATTACTCAAAATGACCTTGGTCAAAACATTTCTCATATTAGAAGTGACCATGGAACGGAATTTCAAAATCTAGGTTTTGAGGATTTTTGTAACACTAATGGTATTAGCCATAATTTTTCCGCACCTCGCACTCCTCAACAAAATAGGGTAGTTGAGAGGAAAAACCATACTTTAGAAGAAATGGCTAGAACCATGCTTTGTGAAAACAATTTACCTAAGTATTTTTGGGCGGAAGCCACAAACACCGCTTGTTATATCATAAATCGGGTAATGATTAGGCCAATTTTAAAGAAAACCCTTTATGAGATTTTAAAATCAAAGAAGCCTAACATTAGCTATTTTTATCATTTCGGATGCAAGTGTTTTGTTTTAAACAATGGAAAATATCATTTAGGTAAATTTGATGCAAAAAGTGATGAAGCTATTTTCTTAGGTTATTCTTTAAACTCTAAAGCCTATCGAGTTTTTAACAAAAGAACCTTAGTTGTAGAAGAGTCTATAAATGTGGTTTTCGACGATGACCTCATTCCGAGGAAGGATTCTTGTGATGATGATGATGTAGGGGTCATTGAAGCCAATGATGGTGGACAATCATCAAAGGTAGATGAGGTTCCAAACAAATAAGAAGAAGCACGAGATCCTCCCACAAAAACCTTGAAGAACATGAATCTTGGTGAAAAGGAAGTGAGCTACCCATGAGAACTCAATTATGTCAAAGATGGTGAAATCTTGGGTGATCCATCCAATGGGGTAACCACTAGATCCTCTCTTAAATTGCTTAATAACGTTGCTTTCATTTCATGCATTGAGCCTAAAATATCAAAGAAGCATTAAAAGATTATTTTTGGATATTGGCCATGCAAGAAGAACTTAAGCAATTTGAGTGGAGTAAAGTTTAGACATTAGTTGATAGGCCTAGTAATAAGTCTACTATAGGAACAAAATGGGTATTCAGAAACAAACTAGATGAGAGTGGTAACATAGTGGGGAATAAGGCTAGACTTGTTGCTCAAGGTTATACTCAAGAAGAGGGAATCGATTTTGATGAAACCTATGCACCCGTAGCTAAAATGGAAGCAATTAGGATGCTTCTTGCATTTTAATGTTATCACGAATTCAAGCTTTTTCAAATGGATGTTAAAAGTGCATTTTTAAATGGTTTTATCAAAGAAGAAGTGTATGTTGAACAATCACCCAGTTTTGAAGATCTAATTTACCCAAACCATGTTTTTAAACTAACTAAAGCTTTATATGGTTTGAAACAAGTACCTAGAGCTTGGTAAGAAAGGCTTTCAAACTTTTTGGTTGAAAAAGGTGTTGAAAAAGGCAAGGTGGACACTACACTTTTCATTAAAATAAATGACAATGACATTTTAGTAGTACAAATTTATGTTGCTATAATTTTTGGTTCTACTAATGAATATTATTGACAAGAATTTTCTAAGCTAATGCAAGGTGAATTTGAGATGAGCATGATGAGGGGCTCTCATTCTTCTTGGGGCTCTAAATCAAGAACATGAAGGATGGCATCTTCATCAATCAAGCTAAGTACATCAAGGATATGCTCAAGAAGTTTGGCTTGGAGAATGTGAAGACTCAAGCCACTCCAATGAGCTCATTAATTAAGCTTGAGAAAGATGAAGGGGTAAGTGTGTTGATTCTAAGCTTTATCGTTCAACGATTGGTTCTTTGTTTTACCTTACCACAAGTAGACCCGATATTATGTTTAGTGTTTGCTTGTGTGCTAGGTTCCAAGCTAGTCCTAGAGAAGCTTACCTTGTAGCCATTAAGAGAATCTTTAAATACCTTAGAGACACACCTTGTTTAGGCCTTTGGTGTCCTAGAGACTCTTTCTTTAACCTACATGTTTATTCTGATGCGGATTATGGGAGTTGTAAGATAGATAGAAAAAGTACCTCCAACACTTGCAATTCCTAGGTAGTATGCTCATTTCTTGGTTCTCTAAGAAAAAAAATAGTGTAGTTATATCTACCACCGAAACAGAATATATATCGACCGAAAGTTGTTGTGCTCAAGTCCTTTGGATGAAGCAACAACTTCTAGACTATGGAATTGATGTAGGTACCATACCCCTTAAGTGTGACAACACTAGTTCCATATGTCTCACTAAGAATCCCATCCAATATTCTAGAACCAAGCACATAGAGATAAGATACCATTTCATTAGGGACCATGTCTTAAAGAATGATGTTGTTCTAGAGTATGTTGATACCTCAAACCAACTAGAGAATATCTTTATAAAACCATTAGACAAAGAGCGTTTTTGGACTCTTAGGAGAGAGTTAGGTCTAACTAGCCTATCTTGACCTTTTAGAGCCCTTAAGTGTCAATAAATTGCTTGAATTTGAATGATGATCATGTTTATGTAATTTTCCTTCTTGATGCATCTATGCTTGTTGCTAAGGGGAGTATGTATCTGTTTTAGTCCATAAAATTTGTTCATTCATCATACAAATGCATTTAGGATCGATTAAAATCCAATTTTTGAACTCCATTTAGTACAAAAATGCATTTTCTGGCGCATGTGTATTGAAACGGATTAAACAGTTTCGATACGGGTTCTGTATTTCATGCCCAGAATGCATTTTCTAGCTAGGGCGTATCAAAACGAGTAAAGGTGTTTCAATACGGGCTCTTAGAAAGATACTCAAACTCGTTTCTGGCAAAATATGTATCGAAACGGCTAGAAAGCGTTTCGATATAAGCATCGATCATGTTTCGGTACGGTTTATACTTGTACCGATATAGACTCGTGTTTTGGTACGATTTTGAAAAGTTTCGATACACCTATTTTGATATGCCAAGTGGCGTATCGATACGCGTAACCGCAACAGCCTAGATAAAGCATTAAAAAGGGTTTCCAACTTCCAACCAACTTTAATTAAATACAAACTCTTTCAAAACCCTAACCCTAGATTTTTCTCCTATAAATACCCATCAAATCCCTTTGTTTTTCACACAAATCTTTGAGGTCTTTTGAATATCAAATCAAGTGTAAGCAAGTTCATCAATTTGGTACATTATCATCCATCCATAATCCCATCTTAAGGTATAAAACTCTTTTCTTTTTCTTTTCAATTTCGTTTCAAATTCTATATTATTTTTAATTAATTTTTGTATATAAAATATACTTATAGTATGGGTTTTGAAAATTTTGCAAAAATTCTTTCAAAACTGAAATTTTTTTATTCGATTATAAAAATATACTGTATATTTTTCTACACTGATTTTCGAAATTCTTTTTACCAGAAATTCTTTTTATATTCATATATTATTTTAAACTATATTGTATAGCTTTTTATCCATACCTTGAATATTGGATTTTCTATTGGATTGAATTTGGTTGATTTATGAATACATGTGTTTTTGTACCTTGTTTGTTTTTTAGCTTTTGAATATGGGTCATAGGAAGAGATCAAGAACTAATGAGGTTGGGGGAAGTTTAAACATCGATGAAGAAACCCCTTGTCCGAACCTCACTCTCCTTTTTCAAAAGAGTCTTCGAACTAATGAAGCCCACAATAACTTCAAACTTTTTCAAGATCATCAAATCTGACGTGAGAGTGTTACTTCTATGCCCTTTATGGTTTCTAAACGTTTTAAATTTCGTTATCTTTATTTATTAAGACGTTGGAATTTCATAACCTTTTTTAGCGTTCTCGGGATTTTGTATTGTAACATGGTGCTTCTCTTTTATGCCAATGCCCGATGTATTTCCAATGCCGACCCCTCTCAAGTGGTTCGAATTCTACATAATGGGGAAGAAGTTTTGGATTGATCCTCAAGCTTTAGTCAATGTTTTTGGGTTTGAAGATGAGGGTATTTCGGATGAAAACTCTTTAAGACATACTCTTTTCACATAGCTTGCAAACCAACATTGTTTCGTTGGATACTTCCATGACCTTCGGTTTTGCCGCCATTGACACTCGTTTCACATCCTTGGAGGTGCGAGTTCAAAGTGTTGATAATCGACTTACTTCAGTTGAAACTCAACAAACATCGATGGACATCTCCTTTACCGGTTTTAATGGAGGGTCATGCAATTTAGAAGGAGCAATGATGAAGATGAAGATGACGACGAGCCATAGCCCTTTGAATATCATTGCATATAATCTCATTTAGGATTTCCCTTTTTATGCACCTATCTATGTTATTTCCCTTTTAGGACCTATGCTTTGATTTCTTGTTTTTTGAATTATGTTTTTAGGACTTAAGTTTGGATTCCTATTTCCTTTGAACTATTATGCCTTTATGCTTAATGAAATTTAAGTTGTTTGCTTTGTATTACTTATTTCATCATTGAATTATTATAATTTTGATCTAACAAAAAGGAGGATAAAGGTTAAGCTAATTTTTTTAAATATTTTCAAAACCTAGCTTAAACTTAAGGGAGGTATACTTAAAATTTACTTTGACGATGTTATATTAAAAAGGGGGAGATTGTAAAACCAATGTTTGATTTTGATATAACAAATAGTCTAAGGACCAAATTGCAAGTAAATAAATTTTTAAGTACTCAAAAGACTCATTTTTGACAAGTATATTTTAGACTTAAAATGTTTTAAAGTCAAAACTTAAACCCCATAAAATTTTCTAAGTGTTTTAAATTCAAAATTCACAAAATCTCCCAGGCGTTTCGATATGCCCCAAGCGTTTCGATACAGCTTGAAATAAAGAGCTTACTGGAAATTTTCGTTTTGATACGAAAGTTCCAGTTTCGATACGTCCTTTATTTGGGCATTTAGTTTTTGAACAAAGTTTCGATACAACCTTCACCGTATCGATACGGGGGTTAAGATTTTTCAAATTTGAGCATTGAATGATATAGCTGTTACTTGTCAGTTATTGGAATTTGAAAATATTTGACATTCTGTTACCCGTTTCGATACACCCATTGGGTGTTTCGATACACATTTTAAAAGATTCAATTGGGAGCAATACCATTTCGATACGACCTATAGCCGTTTCGATACGGCCTATGGCCGTTTTGATACGGCGCCTAAACATTTCGATACAGCCCCTAACCGTTTCGATACGACTTTGAGCATTTCGACGCACCCTCTTTATTACACACAATGACTCTTTCTATTTTGAGATAGGTATCGATACGTGCCTGAGTGTTTCGAAACATGGTGTTGCAGAACTACATTTATGGTGGGAAAAAGAGAGCCCAACAGCTCTATTGATGATGCCAACCACCCTAACGACTAGAATTCAATGAATGGGTATAAAAGCATGCCATTAAAGCTACAATACCAACTATTGATCAAGTGAACAACAACAAAGCAAAAATCCAATCCATTCTTGAGCTATTAGAGTCAAACCCTTGTACCCAATTGAGTAATTTTTCATTGTATTCATATTTTATCAATTTGGGTTGAGGGAACTTGTAATTTGGGGAAAATCTATTACCTTGTTAGGTTTATTTTTCTATTTATCAATCTTTCTGTTGGGATGTGTGGTGCTCGATTCGTTCAACCGTTCTTGCTCGCCAAGTGGTAGAGAAGTGGAATTTTGGGTGTAAAAGGTGTGGAAGCTAATAAAGATAAAGACAAGAGGATTTATAGTGGTTCAACCTTCTAACCAAGGTCTACATCCACTATCTTAGCTTTCCACTAAGGATTTCCAATCAATCCACTATTGATTCGTCCCCTTTTCTAGGCTAAGGAGGAAACTCTTACAAACCGATCAAGCTTTCTACCCAAAGCCTTGATCAAACCCTCTTTACAAAGAGAAAAGATAAGCAAACTCAAATCCCTCTAATAGGTATTTGTTTGCACAATAAAGCTCTCACCCAATCCTAAAACACTTGAGCAAATCTAACAATTTTGGCTCACTAGTGTTTGTCTATACAAAGAGTTGGCACTTAAGCACTAAGGCAATTTCTTGATCATATGTTGTATTACAATTGAAGCATTAACCATTACTAGATTCTTGGAGGTCCCTTTTATACTCCTCTTTGAGTTTGTAGCCGTTACTAGCTGTTGGGGTTGAATTGGAGCCGTTGGAGACTTAATTTCCCACCATAAATGCAGTTCTCTGCAGCTCCATGTTTCGAAACGCTCGAACCTGTTTCGAAACACTCTTCAAATAGAAAGAGCTGTTGCAGTCTGATACAACACCTGTATCGAAACGCCCTTGGCCGTATCGAAGCGCCCTTGGCCATATCGAAACGCTTGTCCCCGTATCGAAACGATCTGCATTTAAAAGGTAGTTGGGAAAGACGTTGGGGGTTTATGACCGTTGAGGTCGATGCCACATAGGCGTATCGAAACGACAGTGGCCATATCGAAACGCTATGCAAAATCTCACCCAGATTAAAGCCCGTTTCGAAACCCGTTTCGAAACGTTTTGACACTGTAAAGACACGTATCGAAACACCTAGGGGTGTTTCGAAATGCCTGGATGGTTTTGTTGAATTTGGCTTTGAAAATATGTAAAAACCTTTTAAAACATCCCATAAACATAGTTTCAAGTTGTTTGGACTTTAGAAATTGTTTTGAATTCTTTTTAACTTTTTCCAAAACATTTTTCAATTATTATATCAAAACATTAGTTCTACAATCTCCCCATTTTTGATATAATAAAACTAACTTGAAAAATGTTTGGGATTCTCCCCCTTTAAGTTTAAAAAAGTGAATAAGAGATGAAAATTTTGAAATAAGGTAAAGCTTCCCCTTATTCATTTGAAAATGCAATTTTTCAAACCAAACTCTCTCCCTTTTTGTTATATCAAAAAGAATTCAAAAGACATTAAGTTCAAAATAAATTAAGAGGTTTAAAAAGATTTCAAAAATGAGAATTTTGTCTTTAAAATGGCTCCCCCTTACTCAAAGAATCATTAAAATTTTAGTCCAACATATATGATTATCTAGTTGAAATAAATGAAAAATAAATCAAATAAAAGCAAAAACAACTAGATTTTTACCACACTTGAATTCAAGGGAGGATGTGAAGCCTTCCTTCTTCAAGTGTTCTTCCTTTTGTGCATGGAGCTCCCCCTCAAAGTTTAACTTGTTGATCATTCTCTATCACACCTATCATAAGACAATCAAGTAATTTTTGGTATCCAAATTGCTTTGGATCCATAGACGTTAATAGCACAAAATTTTGTCCCCTTAGGAATCCATTTTTCAATTTCATCCTTTTTAGTTGAAATGGTTAGTCCTTTTGGGACTCAAATACTTCTAAAACATTTACCATTTACAAATCTAGGGGCACTAGATTGTCTTACATAAAAGTTTGATTTTCCAAAATTATTTTTCTTTTCAAGCTCTTTGGAAATCAAATCTTTTTCTTCTTGAACTTTGTGAAGCAAATTTTGTAAATCAAAACATTTTTGTTCAAACTCTTCGAGTTTTGCTTCAAGTTCAAGTTTGGTTTTAGAAATCAAATCATTTTGAATTTTCAACTTTGAAATCATTTTGTTGTTTTTCAAAATGTGATTTTTAAACTCTAAAACCAAATCGTCATAGGCATCTTGTAATTCATCAAAAGAATATAACATGAAGTAGATGAATTAGAAGTTACCCTTGAAACTTCTTTGATGGCCATAAGGCAAAGGTTGGCTTGTTCATCGTCGGTGGAGTCCTCATCACTCCAAGTAGCCACATATGCCTTCTTCTTATGGCTTGAAGTACTTGCCCTCTTCTTTTTCATGGATTCTCGTTCAAGCTCTTTCAAGGCTTTCTTCATGAACGAGGCACACTTCTTGAAGAGATGAACTATCTCTTCTTCTTCATCCTCCTTCTCACTAGAGTCAACATGATGACATGTGGAGGATTTGAGAGCAATGACATTTGTGTTGATGCCAAGCCCTTTGAGCTTCTTCTCCCCCATAACTCTAATTTCTTCCATCTTCTTCTCCTCTTCTTTGTTTTTCTTCATGATTTGGTGAGTGAGAAGTGACCCCATGAGCTCATCAAGCTTCAAAGTTTTAAGATTCTTAGCTTCGCTGATGGCGGTCCTCTTTGAGTCCCATGACTCGGGAAGGGAGTAGATGAGCTTTCAGACAAGCTTTTCTTCCGGGATGGCTTCTCCAAAACCTTTGAGTCCATTAGTGATGGTGGAGAACCGATCAAACATCTTCTCGATGTCCTCTTCCGGATCCATCTTGAAGTTTTCATACGCTAGGTTGAGGAGCCTGATCTTGGTCTCCTTTACTTCGTTTATCCCTTCGTATGTGACTTCAAGATTGTCCCATAGCTCTTTGGCACTCTCACAAGAAAACATCTTCTCATAGATGTTTGGGCCAAATGCACAAAAGAGGACGTGCAAGGCTTTGCAATTAAGCTCCATCTTCTTGCGATCTTCGGCACTCCATTCCGCTTTGCTTCGTTGAGGCACTAACGGACCATCTTCTACTATATCCCAAAGTTTGTAGTCCTTTGACTTTATGAAGAACTTCATCCTTGTCTTCCAATGGGAATAGTGAGTTCCGTCGAAGAAGGGCGGTTTGTTGATGGATTGAGCCATTAAGCCGGTTGATTGAAATGATGATCGAGCTTGCTGGATCTTCTCAATAGGATATTAATCCTCTTCAAATGACCCAAGCTCTGATACCAATTGTTGGGATGTGTGGTGCTCGATTCGTTCAACCGTTCTTGCTCGCCAAGTGGTGGAGAAGTGGAATTTTGGGTGTAAGAGGTGTGGAAGCTAATAAAGATAAAGACAAGAGGATTTATAGTGGTTCAACCTTCTAACCAAGGTCTACATCAACTACCTTAGCTTCCCACTAAGGATTTCCAATCAATCCACTATTGATTCGTCCCCTTTTCTAGGCTAAGGAGGAAACCCTTACAAACCGATCAAGCTTTCTACCCAAAGCCTTGATCAAACCCTCTTTACAAAGAGAAAAGATAAGCAAACTCAAATCCCTCTAATAGGTATTTGTTTGCACAATAAAGCTCTCACCTAATCCTAAAACACTTGAGCAAATCTAACAATTTTGGCTCACTAGTGTTTGTCTATACAAAGAGTTGACACTTAAGCACTAAGGCAATTTCTTGATCATATGTTGTATTACAATTGAAGCATTAACCATTACTAGATGCTTGGAGGTTCCTTTTATACTCCTCTTTGAGTTTGTACCCGTTACTAGCCGTTTGGATTGAATTGGAGTCGTTGGAGACTTAATTTCCCACCATAAATGCAGTTCTGCAGCTCCCTGTTTCGAAACGCTCGAACCCGTTTCAAAACACTCTTCAAATAGAAAGAGCTGTTGCAGTCTGATGCAGCACCCGTATCGAAACGCCCTTGGCCGTATCGAAACGCTTGTCCCCGTATCGAAACGATCTGCATTTAAAAGGTAGTTGGGAAATAGCCGTTGGGGGTTTATGACCGTTGAGGTCGATGCCACATAGGCGTATCGAAATGGCAGTGGCCGTATCGAAATGCTATGCAAAATCTCACCCAGATTAAAGCCCGTTTCGAAATGTTTTGACACTGTAAAGACATGTATCGAAACACCTAGGGGTGTTTCGAAACGCCTTAATGGTTTTGTTGGATTTGGCTTTGAAAATATGTAAAACCTTTTAAAACATCCCATAAACATAGTTTCAAGTTGTTTGGACTTTAGAAATTGTTTTGAATTCTTTTTAACTTTGTCCAAAACATTTTTCAATTATTATATCAAAACATTAGTTCTACACTTTCCTTGTTATTGAGTGATTTTGATCAATCTTTGGGTAGAAAGCTTTGATCTATAAAATGATTTCCTTCTAATCCTAGAAAAGGGGAAGAATTCAATAATAATTGTTGAAAATACTTAGTGGGAGCTAAGGTAGTGGATGTAGAGCTTGTTCTAAGCTCGAACCACTGAGGATTGCCTTGTCTTCATTTTTAATTTTGCCAATTTGCTCCCTAACTTTTTAAATAGCTAATTCACCCTCCTCTTGGCCATATCGACATTGTTTGATCATCTCAACATCCTCTTAATCTGAGTGAGCTTGACTGATTAGCATAATGGTTTAGCCTATCTGCAAAAAGGATTTTTGCTAAGCCAAAGTCACTTAAATGACCAACCATTTCATCATCAAGTAGAATATTGCTCGGCTTGAGGTCACAGTAAATTATCGACGTTTCACAACGATGATGCAAAATTTCGAGTGCATGAGCAACATTTATGGCCACATCAACTCTTTGGAAGAATTTGAAGTTTCTCAACGTCTCTAGTTTATTCATGCTGATAGATAGATGCAATCGATCCTCCAAGCTTCCATTTGACATGAACAAAAATATGTAAAACAGAATCAAATCAATAGTAATAAATCGACAAACAAGGAATAATAATCAATAAAATATATTCAATTTTGAACACTCATCATAAACACTCCATACGGTTTGTACACAATTAGGTCACTTTTTTTCTTAGCAAATATGATTTTAATCATAATATATCATACAAGCCTACCCAACATTATATGCCTTATTAAAAACTTCTATAATACTAAATGGAGGAAAAGAGTACACATAATCCAAGAAAAGGAGAGAACAACTACACCTCATAAATTATACAAATACTTGTTTCTAAGTCTCAAAGTCGTCAATTTGGATATTACATATTAGTTTAGATTAAAATTTATGAGAATTATTTGTTTCACAAGTTAAAATTTTAAGTGTTTCCTTGTTAGAACAAAAATATTTGACCAACCGCTTTTATGGGAAAAAAATCTATAGTAATTAGAGTGGAAAAAGGATGTGGTCAATGAAGTTCACAATATGATTCATGTCTATCATAGCAAAACATAAGTGTTGCGGTTAAAGATGAAACTCTGGGAGTGTTATACAAATGAGAATCAATGCTTTTCATCACTGATGATTTAAGAGTGATGAAAGGTTTTCAAGAAGATCTACTTCAAATCCTTCGCAATAAGGGAATAAAAAATGCTAGTCAGATTGAAGGAAAAGTTGTGGAAATTGGATCAAAAGTGATGACCAATATTTTGGTCCATTCATTGATCTCAAAGACTACGTTGACTGATGTTTTTCTGAGTAAACAAGCAACATGTCGCAATACCCTGATGTTTGATGAACAGTTCAGTTTCATGTCTACAAATGAAAAGGAATCAACTAAGAAAGATGGGAAAACAAGTGTGAAGATGATGCTGAGAAAGTTGGATGGGAAGATATTACTTGTAGAAGCAAGTGAAGATTTTGTAGATCTTGTATTTAGCTTCCTCAACATCGCTTTGGAATCAGTATTGGAACTCATCTTAGTAGGCAAGTATCACAGACTTATCTTTCTCTCGATGCTCCATACGACGTTAGCACTCCCGACACAATGCTAACAAGCCTTTCTCACGCGACGCGATGGCTAACACACACAAGTATGGAGAAGGCAAGAACACTTACAAGGAAAAGAACCTTGTATTGAACTTATTAAAGCTTTACAAGAGAGCTAGACTTGTGAACTTATGGGATTGATCTACAAATGACCATGGTTTGTCTACTTATAGGCTCCCACCCCTCAATGAACAGTGGAGATTGACTCGATCCTACGGCTAATATTTTACCACCAAAAATATCTATAAGACCTATAATATTCTAGAGAACTCCACATGATTCTCTATATATCTAAAACTATCTAAAGGCTTCTAGAGATCTCTATATTAGTCCCTAATTATCTAAAGCATTCTAGAATATTCCAGAGATGTCCAGACTAGTCCCGAGCTATCCCGAGCCTTCCAGAGTCTTCTAAGTTCTCCCGGTTGAGCATAGATGAGTGTGGAACATCCTAGAACCTCCTAGAACGTGGTGGAACCGTTTAAGGATCATTGTAGGCCGATCTAGGCCATTCTAGATCCTTTCTTTGGGCAAGCTTGGTCTTAAAACGCCCAAGGCCCCTTATTTGGCCATGGTTGGCTTTGATGCTCAATGCTGGAACGTGACACTCTCCCCCACCTAAGCTCGCGACGCCCTCGCTTCACTGGGATGTTGCTAGAGTGCCTCTTTCAACTCCTAGCTTGCTTCACCTTTTCCCTCGGCTCGACCGCATCATTAGAAGGCTTTCCCTTTGACCTCCGTCCCTTAGTGGTCTTCAAAGCCATGTTCTTCCTACGAACATGCTTGGGGATCTCTCTAATAGCCTTTTCGGTCACGGTCACCCCTTCTTGCCCATGGTCACCCTTGACCTTGGTAGGACTCGGCACCGTCCTCTTAGGCCGAGTAGTCATGCTCCTCTTGAGCTCAAACGACCCCTTGGATGGTTTGGCTTGATCGACACCTTTGTCAAGCCTTCTTGTCCCATCAACTCCCTTGATGATGGTAACAAGTAGTCTTCTTTTGGGACATGACCTCATAACATGAGGTCCATCACTTAGGTAGCACTTCACCCCTGTGCTTACCTTCTCTTTTGGCATAGACTTAGCTTTCTCGTCGCCACGATTCCCTTTCGTGGGCTTGACCTTGTTGACACGACCTTGCTTTCCCCTTGTAAGCTTGGTCAATGACTCGGTCTTACCTTCGGCCTTTGGAGATGATTGGTCACCTTCTTGCTCTATATTGAGCATCGACCTTGGCTTAAGTCTCTCGTCGCTGTGTCTCTTGAGGATGGAACTTTTCTCGTTCCTCTCGGTGGCCCTTACCGATTGAAGTGCTGAAAGCACTTGTATAGATCCCATCTGTGCACCCTCGTCGCCACTGTCGGTGTCACTACCTTCTTTATGCTTGGCTAAGAACGAAGTAAGTGCTTGGCGTTGCGGGCATTTCTGTACCCAATAGTCACCATCACAAATGAAGCAGTTGTTGGGTGGTGACTTCTTCGCACCATGAGAGTCTTTGGACTTGCCCTTCCAAGGAGACGAGTCTCGACGCTTAGACTTGTCCTCCTCATGACCCTATTTGCGATGGCTCCTCTCTCCCCCACCTTTTGCATGACCGTCCTTATCATCCTTTAGCTTGGGGGTGGACTTCTTATGGCTAGAGTAGTCGATGAGACTCTCGACCACGGCAATGGCATCGGCTAGGTTCTGTACCCCTCGACGCCTTACCTCACTCTTTGCCTATTGTTGGAGTCCATCGACAAAGTTAAAGAGTGAGTCCTTATCAGAGAGATCGGGGATCTCAAGCACCAAACTTGTGAACTCCTTGACGTAGTCTCAGATACTCACTGTTTGCTTTAGCCGACACAATCGAACTCTTGCCTTATCTTCGACATTCTTCGGACAGAATTGTCGTTTAAGATCATTCTTAAAATCATTGAAGGTAGAGATGGTGCACGTACCTCTCTCAACATCTAACCGCCTTCTCCTCCACCAAAGCATGGTGGTGTCGGTAAGGTAAAGAGATACCAATTGAATCTTGGAGGCCTCATCCACAAGGCCAACGGCTCCAAGATATTGCTCTAAGCCATATAAGAAGTTATCCACTTCTTTCGCATCGCCTGACCCCGCAAAGGTCTTAGGTTTGGGCACCTCGACCATCCTAGCTTCATACGTAGTGCTAGACCCCACGACCATGGCGCGCTTGCACAATGCAAGGTCGCTTTGTAATTCCTCAAGCTTGGCACGCATGTTGCCAAGCTCTTGTTGGCAAGAATCACGAACCTTCGAGAGCTCTCCCATGAGAAGATCGCAGATTTGCCCTATCTCTGGGCGCAAGGTCTCCTCTAGCTTCACCATCATGGCCTCATGGTCTTGTGGATCTCAGCATCCTCCGCCTCAAGGCCTTCTACCCGATCTTGAAGGTCATCCACTTGGGCACCCATGCCCCCAACGCTTTCCTCAACATGAGTCAAGTGTGACTCTAAGCTAGAGATCACATCCTTGGACTTGGCCCTTTGCCTTGTCACTTTAGGATCGACGATTTCCTCTCGCCCTCGTTGCTCATATATGACCTCCGCGTCAGATAAGCTTACCACTTGGCTCGTGCCGATTTTAGCCATGTCCCGACGAATCGAACACACTCTGATACCAACTGTCACAGACTTATCTTTCTCCCAATGATCCGTACGGTGTTAGCACTCCCGACATAATGCTAACAAGCCTTTCCCACGCGACGCGATGGCTAACACACACAAGTATGGAGAAGGCAAGAACACTTACAAGGAAAAGAACCTTGTATTGAACTCAAGAAAGCTTTACAATAGAGCTAGACTTGTGAACTTATAGGATTTATGGGATTGATCTACAAATGACCATGGCTTCCCTATTTATAGGATCCCACCTCCTCAATGGACGGTGGAGATTGACTCGATCTTACGGCTAACATTTTGCCTCCAAAAATATCTACAAGACCTGTAATATTCTAGAGAACTCCACATGATTCTCTATAATCTACAACTATCTAAAGGCTTCTAGAGATCTCTATATAGTCCCTAATTATCTAAGCATTCTAGAATGTTTCGGAGATGTCCAGACTAGTCTCAAGTTGTCCCAAGCCTTCTGAGTCTTCTAGGTTCTCCTGGTTGAGCCTAGATGAGTGTGGAACATCCTGGAACCTCCTAGAACGTGGTGGAAATGTTTAAGGATCATTGTAGGCCGATATAGGCCATTCTAGATCCTTTTTTGGGCAAGCTTGACCTTAAAACGCCCAAGGCCCCTTATTTGGCCATGGTTGGCCTTGATGTTCATTGGTGGGGCGTGACACAAGGCTAACCTCACATTGGGATCCATCTTCAACTTGTTCAGATATTTAAACACTATGTTCTCAATATCTGATCCGAACTCCCTGAAAGGTGTTCTTCCCCGTTCTATAGCTGTCCAAATGTGTTTCCAAGTGCCCGTTCTTGGGATCCTCTTGAATTTCGTTATTGTTTCCAAGACTGCAACTACACTAACCGAGAATCAAGAGTGGTGCCATTGGACCCGAAGTCACTTATGCTGAGCACAACAAACAGTTTGGGCTACATTGAGGAGAACTTTTTCGTTTCGTGGTCACGGATGATTTGGTAGTTAAACCATTGTCTTTGGATTCTAGCATTTCCCATCTAATGGGATTAGGGATCTCGTTTGATGATGTTGAGCTGAAAGTTATTAGCATCGGTGAGGCTAAAGTGATTGCTTTATTGGGGCCTTGTTTGTGGTCATCCTCAGCATTGTCCGCTTCACTAACTTCTTTGCCAAGAAACCAAAGTGAGAACCTTTTAAGTGAATTCACCATTTTATAGTTTGTTTTGAATTTGTTACCCTTTACATATTTAAGTTGTTTTGGTTTCCCTTCATCTAATATTTGCTAAATTCACCGTTTAAAACTCAGCATTGTTTTAAAGAAATGTTTCTTCAACTTCTCCAACGTTTTACTACCCCTCCTTGGCTCTCTATCACTTGCTCTGTTTTTACTTTGTTTTAGTCGCGGTTGTGGTATGCATATTTCATGTGATTGCAATGCAGTCGTCACGAAGAAACATAACGTTGGTGCATGACCGATTTTGAGGTTATCAATTCTCCACTTTTTTTTTACATTTTAGACTATATTATTTGTTCAGTTTTGTTCGTTTAACCGTAATTTTGTCGTGTAATATCGTTCTAAGATTAAAAAGCACAAAGTGTCAATAAATTTGAGAAAATATTTATTTATTTTATATGTCTAACTCAAATTACCATTTAGTGAACACATTGTTATTTAAGATTTGATTAGCTTATTTTAAATATATCCACCGACTATGTAGTAGCCCTCGTTTTGCAAGTGAATCGGCCAAAATGTTGCACCTCGGTAATTAATCAGGTTTTATGCATACATGTTAAATTTCAGCTCGATTCGACCATCCGAACTCATTTAATTACATACATAACAACATGGGACCAAAATATAACTTTAGAAACTATTTTTCATCTTAACGGGTGAGCCCCCGCAAAACGTTTCAAAACCACTCAAGGTGGTTTCGAAACCTTTATTTTTAAAACCAGTCATATCAACCAACGACCACCTCAATATAAAAGCATAAGCATTTCGGCAATAAAGGAAAACCTATAGGCATGATTTCTACCCAACATGCGTATATTTCCCAAAAGCCCCCAAATCAAGCATAAACTAACATTGAAAGCCATTTACAAGTCTTATAAATCAACACAAACTTGCATCAAACCGGGAAGTTCAAAAGACATACTCCCAAACCATTATTAAACCCTCATTGCTCTATGTAATTGATAGTAGAGCGATGAGAGACCAGAGTAGACAAAAGAGCGACCATCGGGCTTCCTCTGGAAATGGCATCTGGATTGTATTTGTCGATAATCTAAGAAAAATAGTATCTAGATGAGCCTTATGCGAACCCTTCAATCACCAAGGGAAGGTTATCAAAGTTTTTATTCTGTCGGTCAACTGGAAACCAAAATATAAGGACTCTACTTTTTCTTTCGTCCATTTTGGGAACGTAGTAGATATGCAAAAAGCAATTTCAAGGGTGGATAAAACTCTTATTGATGGTTGTAAGGTCTCTGTCTCAAAAGCAAAATTTACAACCCATTAGAACCGTGCCTCAGCCGCTTTCCAAGAGGAGGCGAGATTGCAGAAGGATATCAACGTAGCAGAGAAGGCGAATGAGAACAATGGAAACCCAGTCAAAAAACCATCAAACATGAAGGATAATAGATCGTATAAAGATGTTTTGTTGAGCAAACCAGAGATAGTGGAGGAGCCGGCAAATAAAGTTTGCAGTGAGGGTTCTTTCGAGAAAGAAGTTGTGAAGGATAAAAGCCTGTTTGACTTTAACATTCCGACAGAGGAAACAACATGGATAAACCATTCAGTGGTGGGAATGCTGAAGAAAGGTTTTAACAGAGAGTTTGTACAAAAAGCACTGGGTAGTGACGAGATAAAGGTAAAGATTGCGAAGTGGGGTAACTTACCCAATACTTGCATTGTCACTTTCAACTCTATGGCTGATAAGGAGTATGTTTGGGCTAATAAAAAGGATGAGCTTTCCTTTTGGTTCAAATATTTGGATGAAGTGATGATGGAGGCGGGCGTGCCTTTAGTTTTTTGTGCTATTTCCCTTATTGGAGTCCCTATACATTGCTGGTGTGATGGTTTTTTCATGGGTTTGGCTCAAAGATGGGGTCAATTTATTAGTATTCATGGGTCGACAAAGAATAGAGAAGACTTGTCCACTGCACGTATCATTATTAGAGCTCCGAGCCAATTTGATATCCCAAGCTATATTAAGATTAGAGTTAACGGAAGAATATTTCCCATTGTCATTAAAATCGATGATCCTTTTCCTGACCCTCCTGAAGAAGAGTGTATGGTTGATGATGAAATTTTGCAGATATGTGGCCTGGGATTAGCGAGAACAGAGGTGAAAAGGAGGCGGATAGACAAGCCTCGTTGAATCCGGTGGGGAATCTCTCTGAAGCGTCTTCCGAATATTGTGTAATATTAGAGGTCGGGAGAGGAAGGAAAAAGCTAGAGCTGTGAGGAATCTAATTCTGAGTAAGAAACCAAAGATTGTGTTGCTTTAGGAAACAAAGTTATGTGCTGTTGATCTTGATCTAAAGTGCAGATTAGGTTGTGGTAAGAACATGGATATTACATTCTCTCCTTCTGAAGGATCTGCAGGTGGTCTCTTGTGCGCATGGGATATGGATGCCTTCATTGTTGGAGGTTATATTCAAAAACAATCACTTTGAATGTGGAATTATCAATGTATACGGTCCATCAGTAGAAGCAGAAAAAGGGGACTTCTTTTCCAAACTACTGGCATTTTTACAAAACTTCAGCATCCCTTGGTGTGTGGGAGGCGACTTCAACGTATTTTTAATCCCCGAAGAGAAACTTGGATTAACAATTAACCACTCAGTTATGGAGATTTTTAGAAATTTTGCCTAGGAGGCAAAGTTGGCGGACCTTCCTCTAGCTGGCGGCTCGTTCACTTGGTCAAACAACAAAGATCCACCAACCTTTGTGCGGTTAGATCGGTTTCTCGTTGATTATGTTTTTCTCACTGTATTCCCTAATCTTTCTTAGTTGCTTATGCCGAAATCAATCTCTGACCACAACGCTATAATGTTATTTGAAGAAGGAGGAAATTGGGGTCCGAGACCTTTTAAACTTTATAAATACTTAATGGAGGAAGACAGGTTCGAAGATGTGGTAACTTTAACAATTCAAAGTTTAAAGAGGTGCAACAAGAGAGTTGGGTTGGTAGGCCTTATGAAAGGTTCAAAAAAATACCATTAAAGAATGGTTCAGGAAGAAGAAGCTATTTCCAAAAGATAGAATCCATGTCCTGGAAGCTAAAATTCAGCCCCTAGAATGGTTCGGCTGGTATTTGGGAGTCTTTGTCGAAATTGAAACAAGAACTTTGGGATTGCTCTAGGAAAGAGGAGCGTATCAAGTTGCAAAATTCTCGGTTGAAATGGTTCATTGAAGGTGATCGAAATACTCGATTCTTCCATATGACGGCTTCGAACAGACAAAGAACTAATCAGATTCTTACTATTTGCCATGACGGATCCTCTATATCAGATCCAAAGAAGATAAGAGACTGTGTATTTGATTTTTTTTCTAAAGCTTATAATGTTCAATCCACTTTAGAGGTGGAGGATTTGAATTTGGAATTCTCCAAAGTGTCATGTGATCCGATGAAGAAATTTGAGCGGCTATTTCATCCTCTGACAGCTCGCGCGTCCCGGGTCTGGATGGATTCAAAATGAGGTTTTATAAAAAATTCTAGCAGGTTCTTAAATCAGACATTGTGAAGTTTTTCGACAATTTCTACTTTGGGAAGGAGTGGGAGGAGGGTGTAAATCACTCCTTTATCGCCTTAATTCCGAAGAAGATGAGCCTTGAATCTCTTGAGGACTTTAGACCAATCAGTTTGGTAAATGAGGTTTATAAAATCTTGTCAAAAGTTCTATCAAGAAGGCTTAGAGACTGTGCAAGCTCGGTTATTAGTGACTCTCAATTTGCTTTTATTCCGGGGAGACAAATATTGGATTGTTCGCTTATCGCCAACAAAGGCATAAATTATAGGGTAAACTATACTAATGACCACCGAACTATGGGGTTGGTGTCGATTTGACCACTATATTTTCAATTGTGTTAAATATACCACATAACTATTTAATTGGTTCCAATATAGCCACCTGCCGTTAAAAAAACGAAAAAGTTAACGGGACTGTTAAAATAATTGGTATAATTACACATTTAGTCCCCTTTATTTATACAATCATTCAATTTAGTCCTAATTTTAATCTAATAAAATAAATTAATTATTCAATTAGGTGGTGACACGTGTCACCACCTTATTTGAGAGATTTATCTATTTTTATTAAATTTATTTTCCTTCCCCAATCAGGCGGTGACACGTGTCACCACCAATGGAGTAAGAAAAATGAAATTATTGAAGTTGGCCCCAAGGAAAATCGAACTCGGGTCACTAGGGAAAGATTGGAACGCCCTTGCCACTAGGCTAAGCCTGTTTTTAGCATATAAATTACCAAATATTCTATATCTGGTATATGTGTTATCCAGTGGCAACCATGTTTTCCATGGAAACCTGAAACACCCATCATGTTTGCTTTCTTCCCACCATTCCCATTTCTGACATTGTTGTTCATTCTACCATAATTGCTGGAAGCTGCAGCAATGTTTCCAACACATTTCTTTGCATCATAACCATCCATGGAGTCATCGTCTTCCTCAGAAATGAAAGTGGGGAACTTGTTCTGCTTCTGTTTTTGGTTTAAAAACCTATTGTACCACGCCATGCACAAAAGAAGCACCAACAAAGCAGGAAGATGGAAATCATTTCTTTGCCATTAACATTTAACAGTAGAAATGATAAAATGCTCGAACTTGGATTCCTGCAATACTACTCATCCACCCCATACAAATGGGGAACAAGAAAAAGGAGTTACATTTCATGTGAAATCAAAGAACATATTTACTCTGTGATCCTTAGAATATATTCTCACCAAGCATAGATTAATAAAAACAAGAGGAGGTGGACTGAAATATCTAATTTCAGTGGTACCCTTTCTTGCCATTCCTGCTGCCAACACGGTGCAACCATCCAATCCCTTTGAGGGCCTTTGAGATCTTAACAAGGTTAGGCCTTCCCATTCCCAAATTCATCTTTCCAGCAGAGAACTTCAAAGCCTGTAAGCAACATAATTGCACATTCGACTCTTCCTCTTCATAATCATCATTATCGTAGTAGTGTTGATCTTGTTCTGTTTACATCCAATCCCTTTCTTGCTATCACTTTTTTTTAGTTGCCTTCAAAACTTCTGTGCTTTTCTGCAAATTAGGAAGCTAGCGATCTTTGTCTGAGTGATATACGTGGGGTCAGACTATACTTTGACGAAAAACAAACCTTATATTATTTCTTCTGAAATGATGTGGTGCTGACGTAATAATAGTCGAGCAACAAGTATCAATTATCAAAAGAAGAAAAGTTTATTTCTCTTAATTCAAATCCTCATTATACTTGCAACATTAAGTTAAAAAATAATGGAAAATAAATAGAATGAAAAGTTTCTGGATCCCCACCGGCTCGACTCTAGATATAATCAAGATTAAAGGTCCATCGAACTTCAGAGTGAAAGAGTTCGTACATGGATATAACCATCCATGGATGGTTATGATGCAAAGAAAGGTGTTGAAAACATTGCTGCAGCTTCCAACAATTATGGTAGAATGAACAACAATGTCAGAAATGAGAATGGTGGGAAGAAAGAAAACATGATGGGTGTTTCAGGTTTCCATGGAAAACATGGTTGCCACTGGATAACATATACCACATATAGAATATTTGGTAATCCATATGCTAAAAACACGCTTAGCTCAGTGGCAAGGGTGTTGCATTCTTTCCCTAGTGACCCGAGTTCGATTCTCCTTGGGGCTAACTTCCACAATTTCATTTTTCTTACTCCATTGGTGGTGACACGTGTCACCACCTGATTGGGGAAGGAAAATAAATTTAATAAAAATAGATAAATCTTGAATAATTAATTTATTTTATTAGATTAAAATTAAGACTAAATTGAATGATTGTATAAATAAAGGGGACTAAATGTGTAATTATACCAATTATTTTAACAGTCCCGTTAACTTTTTCGTTTTTTTTAACGACAGGTGGCTACATTGGAACCAATTAAATAGTTGTGTGGTATATTTAACACAATTGAAAATATAGTGGTCAAATCGACACCAACCCCATAGTTCGGTGGTCATTAGTATAGTTTACCCTAAATTATATAAGAAAAAGGGGCTCAAAGGTGCTTTGTTTAAGATAGATTTCAGAAGAGCGTATGATTCAGTTGACTGGAGGTTTCTGATGCGTGTCTTGAAAGATATGGGTTTCAGCGAACACTGGTGCAGTTGGATAATTAAATGTGTCTCTTCTGCTATTGTTTCGGTTCTAGTAAATGGGGTTCCTACTCCCTGCTTCTCGCTAGCCAGGGGCTTAAGATAGGGATGTTCGTTATCTCCGCTCTTATTTAACCTTGTGGGCGAAGCTATGCATCTTATGCTCGAGAGGGCTGTTCAGTTAGGTATGTTCAAGGGGTTTACGATCGGTGGTGGGGAGAATGCCATTTCTTTATCCCATCTTCAGTTCGCTGATGATTTGATTATCTTCTGTGGTGCATCGTTGGGTGAAGTCAAAAACGTGAAAAGGGTCCTTAGAATCTTCAAAGTAGAATCATGATTACAACTGAACCTAGTTAAGCGTAAACTGTTGGGGTTAACGTCAATCAGTCAAATCTAGAAAATTGGGCAGCATAAATTGGGTGCATTGCCAGAAAATTTCCATCGTAGTATTTAGGCCTACCCTTGGGCGCGCCAAGAAACTCAGCTACTTTATGGGAGCCAGTGGTTCAAAAATTTCACAAATCATTAGCAAGATGGAAATCCTGCAACCTATCTGTCAGTGGAAGATTAGTTCTTATTAAATCAGTTCTCGCATCTCTCCCAATCTTCTTCTTATCTATTTTCCGAATGCCAGCAACAATATCGTGAAAGCTTAATGGTCTTATGGCAAACTTTCTTTGGGGTGAATCCATTGCCGCAAAAAAAGTTCATTGGGTGAATTGGCATTCGGTTTGCACTCCGTTTGATTTTGGCAGTTTGGGTATTACAAATTTGGACCTGCAAAATCGAACTCTTTTATGTAAATGGGTTTGGAAGTTCTCGCATGACAGGGACAACCTTTGGAAGAGGATTATCTGCACAAAAAATGGTTTGAATACAACTAATGTTGTGCTGACTCAATCCAATAATAGGGGTGTTTCATGGATATGAAGAGGTATTATGACCTCCTTCTACAAAGAGGATGACATCGGTCTGCGCATTAGATCGAATCTTTGTCCACAAGTAGGTGATAGAGAGTCAATTTCTTTTTGGGTCGCAGAATCTCCACTACATGTATTATTCCCTAGAATGTATGCTTTTTCGATTAATAAATCTGGTAAAGTGGTTGAGTTTGGTACCAAGATAGATAACGAATGGGTGTGGAATATCCCTTTAAGGAGGTCATTATTTGACTGGGAAAAAACCAATGGGACTCGATAATGGATCTGTTAAATAACTTTAAACCTCAAAGAGTTAATTTTGATTGTCTCTTATGGCATGGTGTTGGAGATGGCCAATTTTCAGTCAAATCATGCAGTAAAGTCTGCTACAATAATGTTAATTCCAATCCTTTTTGGAGAAAGTATGTGTGGCTGGGTTGTGCACCCCCAAAAGTAGAATATTTTATTTGGCAGGTGGTCTGGGGACGTATTATGGTCAGATCAGAGCTAATTAGATGGAATTTTCCTGGGATCCAAGACATTATTTACCCTTTTTGTAGGTCTAAAAGTGAAATTGTACTCCATCTTTTATTTTTATGCAAAGTCGCATGGAAACTATGGATGCAGTTTGCCCGATATTGGAATGTGCAGGTGGTTTTCCCTTTCGAAGCCTCCGCAATATTATCAATTTGGCAGGACGCTTGCCCTTCGAAGTCCAAGGATCCTATTTTGAGGCTCATTTCAGCTGCGGTTTTGTGGTCACTTTGGCTAATTCGAAACAACATCATATTTAACAAAGGCAAATTGGATCCTTGCAATCTCTTTTTTGTAACTAGATTCAGGCTTGCGACATGGTTTAAAGCTAAGTTCTCGTGCGCTAATATCTCCTCCAATGATATTATAACCAATCCTGCCTATACAAATAGCATCAACCTGAATGTAACTAAGCCTATCGCTATTTCTTCTTGGCCCCCTCTGCCTATTGGGTTTCTTAAGATAAATGTTGATGGTGATGTGACAAAGAACTGTAACGCATGGGGAATAAGGGGTGTGATCCGTGACTCGAATGGACAAAAGATTATCTCTTTCTCAGAATCTGTTGGTCCTGGTCCCCTGATTTTGGCTAGGTTATTAGCTATTAGATTCGGCCTTATTTTGTTTGGCTCGCTGAACTCTTGTAGGAGTTGTCATGCTATTGTAGAGTCGGACTGCAAGTCTGCAGTTAGTTGGATTTTGGATCCTGCACTTTGCCATGTTGTATTCCGTGGCTTAATGAGCGAGATTGTGGAATTAGGGAAGTCTGTTGGGTGCATCTTTAGGACAATTCCTAGGGTATTAAACATAGAGGCGGGTAGGCTCGCTAAGGAAGGAATCGGGTAACTCTGGTTGTTCTGTTAGGCATCTTTGTAATGAATAATCTTTCCTTATATTGACTTTTATAAGGTAATAAATTCATTTGGCACTCTTTTCATCCTTCCGCTAGAACCGATTGTCCTTTTTGGAACGTTGGTAACTATGAAGGAGGTTTTTAACGAGGCCATTAATTCTTATAAAAAACCCCTCATTGCCCTTATTATGTATTAGTCTAGTTTCAGAAACAATGCTTGAGCAAACACACTTCTTGGAACTCTTTCTCTTGCCTTTCACTGCCTTTAGAAAGCTATTTCCCTACATTGTTGTAAAGGAGAGTGTAAGCATAAATGCTTAGTGAGGGTCGCTCAAATAAAACAATCAACAATGCATTTAAAAACCATTTGTTTAAAACCATTCTTCTAACATCATGCTCAAATCATCTCATGCTTTACTTCTCTTCCATAACAAGTTTGATAAAAAACGCTTCTAAAACATGTATCATGAATCTCATGCATTTACCTCAATGCAAAACCTCGATTTAAGACTTTTATGCTTGTTTATCAAATAGCAAAGCTTAAAGAGAAATCTCATGTATAAATCACATTATAAAAAATCTATTTACAAACCATGATACACTTAAATCGAATATATAGGCACTAAAAGTGACCTTTGAAGACCATTTGAAAACCATAAATCACTTTGTTCTCAAATCATGCTTAACTACCCAAGCATTTCCTCATTTATAAATCATGTTTAACTACCCAAGCATTTTCTCATTTATAAATCATGCTTAACTACCCAAGCATTTCTTCATTTGTTTTCCAAAACAAATCATGCATAATTACCATATGCATCAAAACCATTTATAAATCTCATTTATCTCAAATATTCTCATATATTGGCAGTTAAAGTGACCCGGATTGAACTACCCCCATCCTTGGATAGCACTACCTCTATCCATACATGTTTGGATACACGGATTCCCTTGATGGCACTACCCCCCATTAAGTCTCATGGCGGAACTACCCCACCATAGTCTCACTTCGACCGGGAATAGAATCTACCCATATCCCGTATGTGATAGCACTACCCCTACCAATTCACAATAGAACTACCCCTATTGTGTAACCGAAGAATTTGTCACGATCGATTTCACATTTTATAGTGCACTTTAATCCTATGGTAGACCAATTATATCCGATAGCATTTAAACTATTTTCTGCTTGCCAATATATTCATTTATAACAAGATGCCTCATTGTTTTTCATATGCATCATTCAAACCAGTTTCCATTAAAAGCATCTCAAATACATCAACCCATGTATTTAGGCATTTTCTCAAACATGTTGCATACTATTTTCTAAACACGTGTGTTATCAAAATATAAACATAAGCAACATTTCTCATTTCTAAAACATGCATATAATAGTAGGTAAAACAAATCTATCTTCAAAGCATGAGCATGAATTTAATAAAATAACGAAAACTGAAAATCGAGAGCGAAATCCTCCATACTTACTTCTGAGCTTAGATTTGCGTTTCAAGCTCAATTTAAATCCCCAAATAGTGTTCTTAAACTTTTGAAAAGCTTTTAAAAGCCATTTCCACTCACCGACAATGCTTCGCTTGCTTTGCCGAAGCGATCTCAAGCATCCAATGATATCGAATCTTCTTCTAACGATGTCGCATCCACCTCCCCCGTTTTATCTATAATATAACAGGGTATTAATGCACTTTTATGCATCTAAAATCCCAACAACACAACTCCTCAACTTCTTCTATCATTAATCCAACAATCTCCCCTCAACAACAACCGAAAACATCGCCAAAACCCATCTAAACATCTACCAGCCTTTACCAACGAATTTAAGCATTTAATCATCATCATTTTACATCTAAAATAACCCTCCAAACAACCTTATAACATCATCATTCGATTAACAACAAAACAACCCAAAACTCAACTATTTCCAAGCTAAAAATCTAGCAATTCACCTAGTTTCGGGATTCCATTTACAAATCTCTTACCATAACAATTTAACACACTTTAAACATGATCATAATCAATCAAAATTTCAGCAATTAAAACCTATTTACAAGATTTATTAATTCCTTCCATTAAAACCCACTTTAAATCAAGATATCATCATTATTTAATCAAACCACATTGGAAAACAAATGAAAAGAGTCAAGAACTTTGGAGTTTCAATAAGGAACCTTTTATTAGAGGAAAAATAAGAAGATCACCTCTATCAATGTGCTTTTCCCTTGATTGGCATTGTTTGATTGAAAACTTCAAGAAATCCAATGAGATTTGTTGTAGAAAATCAAAGATCACTTTAGGAGAAACCCGCCTTAAAATACTTCAATTGATTCATCATCATTTTTGTGAAAGAAATTTAGTTTGACAAGTGAGAAAGTTGAGAGAAAAGATGAGAGAAAAAAGAGAAGTTACGTAAGAAAATGATTAAGCTTCCAAAAATCCTTTTTATTAAATCTATTTTATTTAGTAATTATTAAATCCTTAAAATCCTCTTAAAAATAACACGATTAAGAGAAAAGGCTGATGAAACACTTTGGAAAATAGCTCCTTAAAGATTCTAAGTTTTGACTTCTTTTCAATTTAGTCACTAAAACAATTTTGCAACCTTCACAATTTAATCACCACTTTGAAATGTCATTTCACCTTAATTTATTTTATCAAATTGAACTTACCAAAAATCTCAAAATATTATTAAAGTATTGTAGACTATTTTCCATATTTTATTTCGCTCAAAAATCATTTAGTTTGATTTAATTCCTAAAACTAGATTGAACCGCCTAATCTGGTTTGCCCGAACCGTCTAACTATCTGGCTAACTTCTAGTCCCAAAATCGGGGCTTTATAACTCCCCCCCCACTTAAAATTTTTCGTCTTTGAAATTTTATTCGACGGAAAAGACCAAGAAAACTGTTCCTTCCAGTCTTCCCACTTCCCCATGTGGCCTCCTCCACACCTTGATGTCACCACAACATCTTTACCAACTCAGCAACTTCATTACAAAGAACACCACCATAGGCATCCAAAATTTCCTCCATGGGCTTCGCTATCAAACAACGGAATTAGAAAACCACACATTACCAACACTAAACTTGGTTATTCCCAAATAAAACAATTTTAACTCTTAGAAAACGATCTTTAGCACCTTCCACGAACCTCGAGACCCTGGAGCACCTCCTTGCAAATAATAACTTACATAAGCCACCTTGCTCACGCCAATTCCTTGTCGGGTGTCCGAAAAGTCATTCGTAAGTGTGAACATATGTATTCATGATCACTTACATGCCCTCATGAATGTTTATATATATATAAATGCAAACCTCTAATGTCATGCCCAAATGTATGCATGTACCAACATATTTAAATATACATATAAGTGTTTTACACTATGCATGCTTAACTGTTCACACTTACTAGTAACATTCTCTGAAATAACACGACAACCCACACTCACCGAAATAAAGAACAAACCCTTGCTTTACAACCAAAGCACACCAACAATCCTTGATCGTTGATCCTGGCCCCATTTGACACCACTGTACACAGAAAACCACCATTCTTACTACTCATGAAACCAAGTATTCATAAAAATACTCAACCTATTGCAACATCTAACGCCACCAACGCTCTCGTCGCCAACACAACATACTATATATGTTTACCAACCTAATGATCTTAAACACCAGTATCTCAATCCTATTATTAACTCACACACCTCTTTAATATTCACCAACATAGCATAAAAAAATCTCGGGAGCCACACCAAAGTTTGTCTCATTACCGAACTCAACATAAGACGGTTGTTACCATAATCATACCTTACCAACGGCAAACGCTTCTCCCTTGAACCTTAATAATCAATGATACAACACCGCAACATAACTTCTAACACTGGATAACACGTACAGAATGACCATCCGTTTGAGGATGATACGAAGTACTGAAGTTCACCCGTGCACACACAAAGCTCTATGTAAACACTCCCAAAATCCCATTGTAAATGTGGATCCCTCTCTGACACAACCGACTTGGGCACACTGTGCAATCGCAATCTTTGCAATATGCAAATCTGCTACCTTACACAACGCATACCTCATATGCACAACTAGAAAGTGCACACATTGCACAAAGTGACCCACAATTACCTAAATCGAATTCTTCCTTGTTAGCACCAAAAGCAACCCCGCCATATTCCTTCTTCAAACCTCTACATATCTTAGTACCACTAAGATGTATAGTAAAAGAACTACTATGTGCTTCAGTCAAAATAGTGTACCTTAGTTCAACATCTTCGGGCACCACTACTCGACCCTTAAGGCGTAAAATTCCATCATCAACAAAACAAAAGTCCATTGGATTACCATTCGTTATATCTGTAACATATGGTACCAACAAATCGTCAAGCAATTGCTTCTCTTTAATTAATTGCACCAAATACGGTTTCACTTGCGACTCTGCTATCACACCACCATCCCGCGACAAACTCAACCGCACAAACATTACCCTCAACTCTACAACCACCTTCCTACTTAAAGAATCAACCACAACATTAGCCTTACCAGGATGATACTCAATCGTCAAATCATAATCCTTAAGCAACTCCAACCATCTATGTTGCCTAAGATTTAACTCCTTCTACGACATCAAATACCTTAAGCTCTTATGATATGTATATCCCACACACTTTCACCATAAAGATAACGCCTCCAAATCTTTAAAGCAAAAACAATTGTACCAAGCTCTATATCATGCGTAGGATAATTGCGCTCGTGCACCTTCAACTGCCTAGATGCATAAGTCACAACTCTCTTGTCTTGCATCAACACGCACCACAAACCAACATAAGATGTATCACTACAGATCACAAACTCTTTTCTTGAGTCAGGTTGAATCAAGATTGGAGCTTGCGTCAAAGCTTCATTCAGCTTCTCAAAAGCTTGTTGCCTAGCCTCTGTCCACTCAAACTGAACATCCTTTTTGCAACAACTTCGTCAAAGGAGCATCAACCTTTAAGAAACTATCCATGAAACGACAATAGTATCCTACCAAGCCCAAGAAGCTGCGAACCTCTATCACCGACTTAGGTTGCTTCCAATTCACAACTGCCTCAATCTTCTGCGTATCTACATGAATACTTTCAGCCAAAACAACATGGCCAAGGAAAACCATTTCCTTAATCCAAAACTCACACTTGCTCAACTTAGCATATAACTGATTATCTAACAAGGCTTGCAAAACAATTTGCAAATGTTTATCATGATCCTCTTCAGTACGAGAGTACACTAGGATACCATCAATAAACACTACCACAAAATGGTAACTCCGTCATATCTACGTCAAACACATGATCTTGAACCATCAAAGGACATCTCCTATACAACCTTCTAACAAGAACCGTCTCTTCAAAGGAACTTGTTACTCATATACCCATGTCTAACAAGTCTACAGGGATGAACATCTACGGTATGAGAAACATTCCATTCACCATCCTCTCTACGTTGGAAATTACCTCGACCGCGCTCACAGCTTCTCTATGACACAACCGAAGGTGCAAGAGCCTATCCAACTCTGGCTAACTGCGAACAATCACACCTCAAGTGATCCCACGCGAATTACAACTCCAGCGAATTCCAAAAGCTCCCCAACATTTTCCCACCTATCGCTTCATATCGTATCTCGGGCTTCTTATATTAATCTCTACCAACATCTGCCTCAACAACCCTTTGCTCAACGCTAGGACTCTCTGAACTGAAAGGAAAACCCCAAACTATATTCTGTATTCTTAACTCGGGTAGCCAAAACATCAACATCTGTGTAACCTGAACAAACTGAACTTCGTATTCCATCACAGTCATGCTACCCTGAACCGATGCCATAAACTCTCGCTTCTATTCAACTTGATAGCATGTACTTAAGGAGAAATTCCTACCTTCAAAACTATTTCACTATCATCCATGGTGACAACCACCTTTAATATCCAGATAGTGTATCAACGCCACTTGTAAACTCACGAACGAGGACAACGTCGCTCAAGTTTGAAGACCGCCTTCTAACAAATCTCGATCGAGGATCAAATCAACTCAAGATCAAATACCATTCTTATCGGCATACTTTTCCCCAACATTACTAGTCTTCCAAGCTCTCATTTCTGTTCCATTTTCAAAAACAATTTAAAACATACAACATGAAAATACAACAATAAAACAATTAAGCCAGCGTGAAACAAGAATCCAAGATGCTCAAGTTTTAAAAAAAAATCTCTTTTTAATAATAGTAATAAGGCAATGGGTACCCCAATATCTACCCCACATCTCACATAGCAACCAAAGAATCATGCTAACAAACACGGTGCATAATATATACGCAACCAACCATCACAACATGGCCTAAAGTAATCACTATGCATAGAAAAACAACATGAATCACCCCATACAACATCACAACAATCATCTAACCTCCCAATTATTTGTAAACTTAGCTCGTATACCAACAAATGTAACCCACTTGACCTAGTCTAATCGTTCTACCGACTCGAGCGAGTTACACGGGAATTATCAAAGAAAACCCATGAAGGTTTCCCTCAATAACCGACTCTTTTTTTATTTTATCTTATCTAGATGTATTTAAGATTACCTAAGGTTATCATACATACAACGAAAGAAGAAACGACGAAAACTAACTTCGATTCGATTCATGAAAGCACGATAACTAGGATTATAGACCATTTTGAAAATTTTCCAAAATTATAATCCAACTTCACAATTGACCTTACCAATCTTTAATTAAGTCCATTTAAAACAAACATTTGAGATTTCATCTCAAACCAAGCTCATTTACATCATCGGTTAAGCATTGCTAATATTTAGAGACCAAAACATAAAGTTGTTAAAGTGTAAGGACTTAACTAAAATTAGATTTATCAATGCTCAATTAATCACGTTCCATGCATGCATGTCAAATTTTAGCTTAAAATAATAATCCAAACTCATCCAATTGCATACATAACAACCACGGACAAAAATATAACATTTTAAACTGCTTTTCAACTTTCCAGAACCATCCCCGCGAAAGGTTTTGAAACCTTTCCTAAGGGTTCTGAAACTATTTTTCCACTAGCAAAATTTTCCAAAAATTTCCCTCAAGGTTTCGAAACCTTGGCCCTGGTTTCGAAACCAACTTCAACAAGTTTCAAAACTTGTTCATAAGGTTCCGTAACTTACCTGTAGATTTGAAAAAAATGCATACTCGAAACACATTAGGACCACATTAAACATATCCATATTAGCTCCAAACATCATTTAACACTTAATGTAACATACCACAACAACATATAAACGTCATATCAATCAAAGACCACTACGATATAAGAGTGTAGGCATTGCGGCGATAAAGGTAATCATATAGGCATGGTTTCTACCCAACATGCTTATATTTCCCCAACGCCTCCAAATCAAAGCATATACTAAACATCAAAGGGCATTTACAAGTCTTATAAACCAACATAAACTTGCATCAAATCGGGAAGTTCAAAAGACATACTCTCAAACCACTTTTGAACCCTTATTGCCCTTATTACATATTAGTCTAATTATGAAAATCATACTTGAGCAAATACACTTTTTGGAACTCTTTATCTTTCCTCCTCGCTGTCTTTAGAAAACTACTTCTCTGCAATGTTGAAAAGGAGAGCGTAAGAATAAATGCCTAGTGAGGGTCGCTCAAATAAAACAATCAACAATGCATTTAAAACCCAATTGTTTAAAACCATTCTTCTAACATCATGCTCAAATCATCTCATGCTTTACTTCTCTTCCATAACAAGTTTGATAAAAACGCTTCCAAAACATGTATCATGAATCTCATGCATTTACCTCAATGCAAAACCTCGATTTAAACCTTTCATGCTTGTTTATCAAATAGCAAAGCTTAAAGAGAAATCTCATGTACAAAGCACATTATACAAGATCTATTTACAAACCATGATACACTTAAATTGCATATATTGGCACTAAAATTGACCTTTGAAAACCATAAACCACTTTGTTCTCAAATTATGCTTAACTACCCAAGCATTTCCTCATTTATAAATCATGCTTAACTACCCAGTCATTTTCTCATTTATAAATCATGCTTAACTACCAAAGCATTTCTTCATTTGTTTTCTGAAACAAATCATGCATAATTACCATATGCATCAAAACCATTTATAAATCTCATTTATCCCAAATATTCTCGTATATTGGCAATTAAAGTGACCCGGATGGAACTACCCTTATCCCTGGATAGCACTACCCTTATCCATACATGTTCGGATACACGAATTCCCTTATTGAAACTACCCCATCAAGTCTCATGGCGGAACTACCCCTACCATAGTCTCACTTCAGCCGTGAATAGAATCTACCTCTATCTCGTATGTGATAACACTACCTCTACCACTTCTCAATAGAACTACCCCTATTGTGTAACAGAATAATTTCTCACGATTGATTTTACATTTTATAGTGCACTTTAATCCTATGGTCGACCAATTATATCTGATAGCATTTAAACCATTTGCCACTTGCCAATATATTCATTTATAACAAGATACCTCATTGTTTTTCATATGCATCATTCAAACCAATTTCCATCAAAGCAACTCAAATACATCAACCCATGTATTTAGGCATTTTCTCAATCATGTTGCATACTATTTTCTAAACACATGTGTTATCAAAATATAAACATATGCAACATTTCTCATTTCTAAAACATTCGTATAATAGTAGGTAAAACAAATCTATCTTCAAAGTATGAACATGAATTTAGTAAAACAATGGAAACTGAAAAGCGAGGGAGAAATCCTCCATACTTACTTCTGAGCTTAAATTAGCGTTTCAAGCTCAATCTAAATCCCCAAATACTTTCTCAAACCTTTGAAATGCTTTTAAAAACCGTTTCCACTCACCGACAATGCTTCGCTTGCTTTGCCGAAGTGATCTCAAACATCCAATGCTATCGAATCTTCTTCTAACAATGTCACATCCACCTCCCCTATTTTATCCACAATATAACAGAAGATTAATGCACTTTTATGCATCTAAAATCCTAGCAACACAACTCCTCAACTTCTTCTATCATAAATCCAACAATCACCCCTCAATAGCGACCGAAAACATTGCCAAAACCCATCTAAACATCTACCAGACTTTACCCAATGAATTAAGCATCTAATCATCATCATTTTACATCTAAAATCACCCTCCAAACAAACTTATAACACCATCATTCGATTAACAACAAAAACATCCCAAAACTCAACTATTTCCAACCTAAAAATCAAGCAATTTACCTAGTTCAGGGATTCCATTCACAAATCTCTTTCTATAACAATTTAACACACTTGAAACATGATCTTAATCAATCAAAATCTCAGCAATTAGAAATTAAAACCTATTAACAAGATTAATTAATTCCTTCCATTAATACACACCTTAAACAAACATATCATCATTATTTAATCAAACCTCATTAGAAAATAAATCAAAATAGTCGAGAACTTGGGAATTTCAATAAAGAACCTTTTATTAGAGGAGAATTAAGAAGATCACCTCTAACAAGTTGATTTTCCCTTGATTGACATTGTTTCATTAAAAACTTCAAGAAATCCAATGAGATTTGTTGTATAAAATCAAAGACCACTTTAGGAAATCAAATCAATTGATTCATTATCATTTTTTTAAAGAAATTTAGTTTGGCAAGTGATAAAGTTGAGAGAAAAGATGAGATAAACAGAAAAGTTACTAAGAAAATGGTTAAGCTTCCAAAAATCCTTTATATCAAATCTATTTTATTTAGTAATTATAAAATCCTTGAAATCTTTTTAAAATAACCCAATTAAGAGAAAAGGCTGATGAAACACTTTGGTGTAATAGCTCCTTAAAGATTCTAAGTTTTGACTCCTTTTCAATTTAGTCACTAAAATAATTTTGCAACCTTCACAATTTAGTCACCACTTTGAAATGTCATTTTACCTCAATTTATTTTATCAAATTGAGCTTACCAAAAATCTCAAAATATTATTAAAGTATTTTAGACTATTTTTATATATTTTATTTCGCCCAAAAATCATTTAGTTTGATTTAATTCCCGAAACTAGACTAAACCGCTTAATTTGGTTTGCCCGAACCGGCTAACTACTAGGCCCTAAATCGAGGTGTTACAATAGTAAATTTGACTAAGAGAGTAAAACGATACTTGATGCATGTTGCCTACACTTTATGTACTCTTCATGACCTTGAACTAGAGTTATATTGCTGCACTTGAATTCTCTTATCTGCTTGACATTACTGCACTGGGATATCTGAGGATAAAACAAGGGCTAGATTCTGCTTGCCAGCACTTGTTGGCATTCCGACCAAATTTTTTCTGAGGTACTATTTTCATATTTTTGTTTTTAATTTCAGTTGCATTACTTGAGGATAAGCAATGAGCTAGGTTTGGAGGAGTGTTAACTTCTAAAAAGTAATAATTTTTATGCATATTTTACAATGCTTTTGCTTGTATTTAGGTATAGATGTTTGCATTTAGTCGTTAAATTCATGCATTTGCATTAGGAGTTAGGGAGTTGTGTTTATGACAGTGTGAAGGGTTGTAGTAGGAATACATAAGAGAATGCCGAGTAGCAGTAGGCAAAGTTGGACCAGAGATTGTCGAGCTCAGCTAGCATGGAAGTGAAGTCTGATGTCTGGTCAAAGTAGTCGTTGAACCCAGTACGCACCAGCCCTAGAATTCAAAATGAAGGTAAGATGATAACACGCTTATCTTGGTGTGTTATTCAAAATTCAAATTCCAAACCCTATCTTGGGTATCCACGCGTGCCTATTCAAAGGAAGAGAAGAGATTGATCGAGGAGAGCTTGAAGAGGGAGAGCATGATAGTGGTGGAAGAGGAAGGTTGTGTGGTTCGACCAACTAAGAACGAGAGCTTGGAGCCATTGAATGGCTTCATCGACGGACCTCTTTCTTGCCTATTCTCTTAGTTTTATTTATTTTTATTCAAATGATGATGTTAAGATACAATGATATTTTGTGGATGGACCCCCCAACCATGAACTAAGATTTTACAGTTGGTTGGGGGATGTTTGCGTTTAACGCTTTATTTATGTTTGGTTTTTAATAATCGGAATACCTTGGCATTGTTTTCTATTTGGCTAGCACTTCAGTTTTCTAAATTCTTTGCATGCGACCACTGACATTGTTTGCTTATTACACCTTAATATCTTAACAGACTTGAGAGGTAACAGTTAGTTTCCAGATACTAAGGAGGAAGCTTTGACAGAAGATGTTCAAGTAGATGAGCTTACTTCAGAAGTGAATCTACCCCTTAGGAGTATAGATTGACACTTATCAAATTAATTAATGGAAAACTTCACTATAGACATATAAGGGTTTTAACATGGTTAATTTAGGGCATTACCATCGACAGAGGCAATGCCACTCTTGAATCTACTCGAAAATAATTCCAAAGTAGGACGTTATTAGCAGTTGGTATACCTAGTGTAAAAACCAGACATCCCTTGCCAACGCTCATCACTCATTTGAAAACTTGTTCTTGCCAAACTGTTTTTATTTTCCTTACATTTCCTAAGTTACTTTTTTAAAACAAACTTCAAATCAACCCAACATTTTCCCTTGTCAAGTAAACAATTAAAACTGTCAAACTCTGGGTCAATCCCTATGTATTCAATACTCAGCTTACTGCTGCATTACTTGCTAACCGTGTATACTTGCATGCAAAAGACTCAATCTTGGCATTATTCTTATACATTTTCACTACATTTTCACTCTTTTGACAAGCGTTAACATATTCGCCACTTATTCAACGCCTTTATAGAAAGGCATACAATGTTTTCAAGAAGAATGAAGAGTTCCTAATGAGAAGAGCTCGCTTGTTCGATACCTTTGCAAAGAGGTAGATCAGTATGACCATTATGAATGAATGGGTTCCTAATGAGAAGAACTAGTTCAGACTTTGCGATTAGCCTTAACGAAAGGATTGGGAAGTTCCTAATAAGAAAAACTTGTTCAAGCTTTCTAAAAGGGAGGAAAAGTGAAAGTGAGACAGTCATTTGATTTGGGCCAAATTTGTGTACTTTCAGTCCTTGCCCTATTTTTAATGCCCCAAATTTGGGTTTAGATGTTAGCTTATTGGGTTAGACGGTTCGAGTGAACCGAATTAGTCGATTCGAGATAATTTCGAGGATTAATTCGTAACCAATGTTTTTGAGGAGGATAAATTATGGGGAAATGGTGGAAATGTTTTAAAGATATAGTAAAGGTTTTGATAAGCTCAATTTGATAAAATGGGTCAAAACTTAGAATCTTTAGAAAGCTACTAAATCACTTGGTTTTATCAGACTTTTTCCTTAATTTTGGATATTTTAAAATAGTTTTAAAATAAATAAAATGTGGATTTTAATTGGTTTTTAATTAATTGGGTTAATAAACCAAAAAAGTTTTCTTACGTAACTATTTTTCTCTAAACACTTTTCTCTCAAATTATCAACAACCAAACTATTTTATTCTTCTCTAAAATCTTAAGTAATCAATCTTTTCATCTTACTTTTGTTTTCAACAATGGATTCCTTTGATTTTACATCAAACTTTCTACATTAGCTTTGGTGATTTCTCCAAATCAAGCCAATTAAGGAAGAAGTCTACATTTAGAGGTAATTTTCGTTTCTCTTCTCTAATAAAAGGTTCTTTATTGAAATTCCAAAGTTCTTGATCCTTTATAATTGCTTTTTGAGATGTTTTGATGATTAAATCAAGATTTTATGGTTTAATGTTGATTTTATTAAAGAATTGACTGGGCTTTGTTTTGAATCTGATTTGGTATGATTTTAGTGGTTTTAAATCACATTGAGGAAGTGTTTTAATGTTGTGAAATAAGATCTGCAAAAGAAATCTCGAAACTAATTGATTGGTTAATTTTTAGATGGGGTTTTAATGGTTTTAGGGGTTGTTTATGTGTTTTTGAGTGACTAGAGATATAAGGATGTTTATAAGGTGTTTTTGGATATTTTTTTATTTTGATTAAATGTTAGAATCATAGATTTGAGGTTTGGAGTTGATAGAGCAAGGATTGATGTTATTTTCGGTTGTATCGGTTAGTTTTGGAAGGGTTTTTGTTAAAGATACAGGGGATTATTGTTTAGCAATGAGTAGAATACATAATGATGCATTTTGCCTCTGGTTTTATGTGGCTAAAAAAGGGGACGATTAAGGTAAGGTTGCTTAGTGGTGGATGTTGCTTACCGAAGGCTTATTTCGCGTCGGCGAGTGAGGCGAAGCGTATCGATGAGTGGAAACGTGATTTAAAGCTTTAGAATAGTTAGATCAGAGGATCATGGGGGTTTAGTTATAGCCTAAAAAACTTAACTAAGTTCAAGCGTAAGTTTTGTTGAGTACTTTTACTATGGCCGACGGTTCTTTGGGGACGAGTCGGCCTAATATTGAATGTATTTTCAGCTTGATAAACATATGATGGCTTCTTTACTGAAATCTTTGTTCTTCTTCGTTCGTTTATATATTTATTTATTTAAAAACTTGTAATCACCCTTTCTGAAATTTTCAGGTACATAAAAAGTTTATAAACCCAATTTTTCTCCTTGCCTATTGGCTTTGATTGGAGCTTGAGGAATCTATGTTTTGACTTTAAACATGATTTGAATTATTTACTGTAAATGCATAGTTTTTGATTAAATATGAAATGTTTATGAAAGTATTTTAAATTCTTGGAAGCTTTGAGATTTGTTCCTAAAAGGGATGGTAAGTTGCTTTTGGCAATGTGGTTGCATATGAAATGGTTTTTGAGAAATGCATTGAAAATAGTAAGTAAATGTTTTGGGAAATGATATATTGGCTATGTGACATAATGAGAAACTATCGGATATAGTTGGCTAGCCATGGGATTAAGTGCACTATAATATTAAAATCGATCGTGCCACGATCCTTGAAGAAAAGCGGTTTAACTAGACTACTCCGATCGTTGGGTTATCACTTGGGATATGCGGTTTAACTAGGCAGCCCAAGTTGATGATATCTTGCGGTTTAACTAGGCAATGTATGAGATTTGGTGGAGGTAGTACCACCAGGAGAAATCTGTGTATCCGAAAGTGTGGATAGAGGTGAGACTATCTGGGGTCACTATAATTGCCAATATATGAGATTTATGAGATATATTTTTAATGATTTTATGCATATGGTTGTTATACATGATTTGTTGTGGAAACAAATGTGATAATGCTTTTGGTTTAACTAAGCAAGCTTTCTACAACAAGGGAATTATGGTTCTCAAATGGTTTTATAGTGCATCAATGTTTTACCTAAGAGCATCCTCACTAAGCATAATTGCTTAGGCTATCATTTTTTCATTCATACAGAGAAATAAAGTTGAGGGATTCATAGTGACGACAAGAAAGGTTTAAGAGCAAGACATTTGATTGAGTATGAAAACCTTGTTTTAATTCGGTTAATAAGGCAATGTGTACCACGATTTTGGGGAGGTTTAAAACCTGTATTTTGGTTGTAATGTGGAGTTTATATGTTGTGGTTGATGGATTATATGTTGTTGATTTGTGTCTTACTTGTTGGACTAGCATATGTGTGTGTGGTGTTTGATGGACTTCTTAGTATGCATATAGGTTGAACATGCCTATGATTATGATATTGTGGTTCAAGCATGTCTAAATTGTTGGTTTAAGACTATTGAAGTGATGCCTATGCTGGAATATGCCTTAAATGCCTTTTTGGATTTTAAGTTGGTTGAAAATAGGAAGTATGCCTCCAGTAACGTGAACTTGTAGGATTTTCGTTTAGCAATTCATGATTCTATAAAATCTTGGCTTGTATTGATGCTTAGTTTGTTGGTGAACATGTTTGGGATTGATTGAAGTAACTTTGAGGTACCTATGAGTTGTGTAACGCCCTAGAAAATAGGCTAGAAGTTTCGGGTTAATTATCGAAATCGAGTTGAAATTTTGAGTTAGGCTTTAGCTAATTAATTAATTTCGGAAAATAATTTTGGTAACTAAATTGATTTCCAAGAAATTTATCGTGATGAGTATTTGTGAAAAATATATTTAATAAGTTTTATAAATGATGAAATTGAGTTTGAATAATTTTAATTGAGTTTTTTTTAATATTAATTCAATGGTGACTATTTTACAAAGGTCGAAAAATATTATTAATGGCATTTTTGTGAAAATAATTATGGTAAACAACATAAATGACTACTATACTATTGAAAAAGTTGTGATTTAACCACCTTACTTTTTTCTAAGCAACTAAACCACCATACTATTAAATTGGATGCAATTTGACCACCATCCTTTAGAGGTTAAGACATGTTAATGTGGCAGTAAAAAAATAGGGGTATAATTATACATTTGGTCCTCGTTGCTTATATATTTTATCAATGTGGTCCTAATTTTAATTTTAAAAAATGAGTTAATTATTTTAATTAGGTGGTGACATGTATCACCACCTTATTGGAGGACTTTACTATTCATATTTAATTTAATAAATTTATTTTCATCAATTGTTCTTTAGTTTCAGCTTTGTATTCGTTAGGCTTTAGTTGAATAAAAGCCATGGGCATCCACCCGAGTTTTCCCCAATCTTTTTTTCTGGCCGTTACCCTTTCATTGTTTATTCATTTTTGCGTCGATCTAGGAATTCTCGCCTAGATCTTCAGGCTCACTTAGGCACCACACCCTCTCAAACGTGCCTAAGGCCGCACGTCCAGCTAGTCGAAACTCTAAGGGGTTAGGGTATAAAATACAAAATATTTATTATATGTCTTAGTTTTTTATGCCATAGAAAAGTAAAATAAATGTGGATTAACGGGATTCGAACATGACACACTTATAATGCATAAAAACATCTAAGCCAATGAAATAAATCTAGTAATTAAATTAAAGTTAACAACATTTTATATATTTTTAAAATTATAATTTAAAATTATATCAATTCATTTGAATTATGTTCGTAAGTTTGTATTCACTAAATGAATTTAATATAATATTAAATTTTTAATATAATTTCATATATATATATATATATATATATATAGTAATTTAATTAAATTTTTAATAAATATTAAAATTATTAATTAAGTTAAAAAAATTAATTCAACCATTATATATGTGAAATTATAAAAATAAATACATAAAAGAAAATATTTATTAAATTTAGTTTTAAAATATAGAACTCTTAAAACTATTTTTTTAATCGTGCACTAGTTATATTTTAAAATATATACAAAATGTTGTTAACTTTAATTTAATTATTAGATTTATTTCATTGGCTTAGATGTTCTTATGCATTGTAAGTTTGTCATGTTCGAATCCCGTTAATCCATATTTATTTTACTTTTCCCTGGCATAAAAAAACCAAGACATATAATAAATATTTTGTATTTTATATGCCAGAATTGGCTTTGGCCCCGCCGTAAAGTAACACTAATATCACCTAGCATGCCCAGGTTTGAATCCCCTTTGAGCCAGTTTGCTTGTTTCCTTTTATTTTTATCCTTCAATCAGGTGACACGTGTCACCACCTAATTAAAATAATTAATTTGTTTTAATAAATTAAATTTATGACCAAATTGAAAGAATGTGTAAATAGTAAGGGTCAAATGTGTAATTATACCCCTATTTTTTTAACTGCCACATCACCCTGTCGTTAACCTCTAACGGATGGTGGTCACATTGCATCCAATTTAATAGTATGTTGGTTTAATTGCTTAGAAAAAAAGTAAGGTGATCAAATTGTGAATTTTTCAATAGTATGGTGGTCATTTATGTAGTTTACCCAAATATTTAAAATTGTGGTTTTATGGGATTATTTGACTAATTTATTAAATAAGAATTTTACTACCTATTTCTAACTAGAATTTGACGATGGTTATTATTTTCTCAAGAAAGAAAACTATGTCTAAACTTATCTCTCTTTTTCTCTCAAGATTCTTTGATTTTTTATTTAATTTCTATTCATTTTCTTTCTAAATCATTTCTAATCAATAGCCACACAAAAGATTTTGATTTCTCTCATCTTGTTCAATGAATTTCAAGTTGGAAGATTGGAGGAGCAATCTTGATTTTGTTCCAGTTTATTTGGGTAAGTTTTGATTTTCTAATAATCTCATAATTATTTTGTGTTAATTTTCTATTAATTTCATTGTCTTTTGATGTTAAAATAAATTTTTATGGAATGATTTAATTTCCATATGCTAAAGAGTGAATTATGATTTGATAGATGAAATCTAAATATTTAAATTAGATTATGAGTTATTCTTGTGGGTTGGATATAATCTAAACTCAATTTTAATAAATTGATTCCGGAATTTATCGAATTGGTTAAATTGTTGGATTATTAGGGTGTCTTGTGAGTGTTCGATTAAATGTTTGTAAAGAATTAAGGGGACAGTGGAGCACTGCTGTGTGCGAACATAGTAGGGTGAGTGTGCGAACACAGTAGGAAATAGAGTAAATGGGCTGGCCACAAGCAGTGGCGTGAATGCATTGTGGCCAGTGGTCATTCGAAAGCCATTTAATGGCTGTAGGAAATATGGAAATAAGGGGAATTATTTGTAAGGGCCTAAGTAGGGGCGTGTTTTAGAAACGGGGGGGGGGGGGGGGGGATGATTATTCGATTGCGAGTTGATAAATTTTGGTGTGGTCCAATTTATATTGATTCTTGTACTTTCTTGTAAAAGATGGCAAGTGTTCAGACAATTATTGATTAGGCGTTGAGGTGTTGGCGTTGAGACGTTGGCACAAAGATGATGGCATGTTGGTAAGTGGAAGTGATTTTAAAAGTTTAAATTAAGCTTGAAATGCTGGTTTAAATTCGAGTTAATTTGGTTAATAATCCATTTTAGATTATTAATTAGGTTTCTAGGGCAGTTTGGGGGAAAATTTGGGATCTAGGCCAAAATTCACAGGACTACGCCACCTCCTTATGGCGTGGTCACTTTTATGGTCAACCTCGCCACCTCCTTATGGCGAGGTGCTTGGTGGCTCCCTTCTGGCCGGCTGCTCGGCTCAAATCCTGGCTGGTGGCTGGTGTTGTTAAGGGAAGGGTGACCTCGCCACCTCCTTATGGCGAGGTCACATGGGCCATGCACATTACGTAACCTGCATGCGGTTCAAGCATGGTTAATATGGTTTAGGAGTTAGGTAAATGTTTAGGATTGTTTAGGGTTTCGGGTTTGTGTAGATTAGGGTTCGGGGCTCATTTGCGGTTTAGAGGTAATTTCCGGGCGGATCTATTTTTACGTTAATTCGAATCTAATATAAATTTAATATAATTTGATTTGAATTAAAAAATTCAATCATGAATTTTCATTTAACTTTTTTTTCAATTTAAATTTTTTATTGCGAAAATAAAAATGAACAACTAATTTATTTAATAATATAACCCTAATATTGGCCTAATACTGTATATGCTAATTTTTATTTTATTTTTTATCAATATTCAAACTAAAATTATATAAAAATATTTATATAATTTTTTCGGGTTGGATTAGTGCAGGTTTATCTAAACTCAAAATCGACCTAAAACCCTTATTTTATTAAAAAATTGATATTATTAAATTCTATCGGATCAAAACTCATCGAATATAGTTTTTTTACCAACCCTATTTTAGCCTAAGCTTGACCACCAATTTTGGTTCACGTGAATTTCCTCACATTTCATCTTTCACTTACTTTTTTTATTTTTTAGTTATTACATACATAATATATTTTATAATAGTCTAAAGATGATGATTATAGCGTATTATTTGTTTATACATATTCTTAATCTTTTAACAATACATTTATATTTTATAGACAAAATTTAAACTCGTATATTAATAATACATATATATTTTATAGCCAAAATTTAAACTCGTATATTCTAAAATAAATATTATCCGATTTTTACTACAACGCTCACTAAATTCTATGCATATAATACTTTTTAATTGTCAAAGAATATCACATGAAATGAAAGTTTACATATTATAATGATGTAGTCACCACTCATGCGAAATGAAGTTCATGGTCTTTCTTTAATGATTAATATTTGTCGGGGTATTTCGAGGATAAAATTTAATTTTTTTTTTAGGTTTTGATTTTTTTTCATTTCACGTGTTTCAAAATTTTAAAAAAATCTTTTAAAAATTATTTAGATAGGAATTGAATTGAACTAATTGTTTAAATCGATTCAATTTAAATACCAGTCAATAGTTCGAATATTTTTTCATTCGAATATGAATTGTAAAAAAAGAAAATGTTAATGATTTTACATTAGTTCGAATATGAACTGTAAAAAAGTAAAGGTTAATTAATTATTTTAGTTCAATTATGAACTGTAAAAAAGGGAGGCTTAGTTCGAATATTCAAATATTTATTTTTCTGTAAAATAAATTACGTAAACACAAATTGCAAAATTGAAGGAGATAAAAAAAGTACTTGCATTAACACAAATTGCAAATTACATTAGTTTGATGGTCCGATATGATAGTTTGAAAGATTGTGTTTGTTCGGACATTTGGTTCTATTATGACCCGGTGCAACACAAAGAGTACAATGCTTAACTAGAACTCCCCCCCTCCTCTCTATTATGCTCCGCATCATCCATATTCGTATGAATTCGAGTGGACTGCGGTCGACCCTTCAACTTTCTACGAAGCGCTGGATTTGGTAACCATTCTTCGTATATTGGCTCTACCGGCCAATAGTCTTGGTTGGGGATCGTGTTAAACGGATTTCTGTAAATATTTGTGATATTCTCCAGCTTATAACATTGATCCGCAAATTCGTAAGGGTCGAGACAGAAATGCAAGCATGCGGCGTGTGCGTGAGAGCAGGGGTATCTAAATGCTTGAAATGCACCACAATCACACCATCTCTGAGCAAGGTTTACAGTGTACATTTTGTGCTCACCTCGGACCTTAGCTTCGACCGAAAATTGATAACCATGTGGGTCGAATGTTCTGACTCTCATAGAGGTGGCTTTGGCTTGAAGTTCGAGCATTTTATTTTGTAGGGTTTCAGACCAACTGTTTCCGTTGTTTATCCGGGCGTTCACTTCCTGGCCTTTGTCGGACCACACTTTACCCAATCTGAAATAAGTCTCCCACACAATGCTTGCAATTGGGAGATGGCGTGTTCCTTTAAGCACTGCGTTTATAGCCTCTGCAAGGTTCGTTGTCATATGGCCATAACGCCGACCTTCATCATATGCATGTGCCCATCTTTCTCTTGGTATGTCGTTTGCAAAATCAAAAACATCCGGACCATACCGCTGCAACATGTTTATCCTCGAGACAAATTTTGGTTGAACTAGTTTGTACCCTATTAAAAAGAAATTAAATAAGTCAACATGATCAGTTTAAAAGATTTACGTTAACTATTTTTTATAAACAACAAATAACAACTTACCCGCTCCTAAAATCTCTCTTCGGATTTGATTGTTTCCGAAATGCGTCTTCGCATTTGACGCAATATGCCGGTCACAATAGGCTGGATATGCATGTGGAGGCTTCCATAAACTGTTTTCTCTGTCAATTACTGATAACAACGCAGTCCCCCTATCAGAAATCATGCAAATCCCATCTTCCTTCACTACATGGTTGCGTAGATGCTTCAAAAAGAATTCCCATCCTTCCGCGTCTTCTTTTTCAACAATGGCAAAGGCAATTGGGAATATATTACTGTCTCCATCTTGTGCAACGGCCACGAGTAATATATGACCGTACTTCCCATACAGCCAAGTACCATCCACTTGAATCATGTGTTTACAGAATGGGAACCCTTCGATGCACGCATTGGACGCCCAAAACAACTTACTAAATATTCTTTTACAACGGAGTATTTCGCCTTGTGCGTTGACCGCGACCTTTGTTTCGTATTCCACCTTGGTTCCTGGGATGAATATTTGCATTGCTCGTAAAAGCGCTGGTAGCTCATTGTATGATCTATCCCAATCACCATACACTTGTGACATCGTCTTCTACTTTGCCATCCACGCCTTGTAGTAAGATGGACTATATCCAAGCTGACCCCGGATTGATGCCACCAAGACTACAATCGAAATTCTTGGGTTTTGTTCCACCAATCCCTTAGTGTAAGCACAAATTAGATCAGAGTTTAAATTAATGTGATCTTGGGATAAAAGTCTATTCGAACATGTGTACTCATCAATGAACCGTGTCACCACCCAGTTGTCAGTCCTCTTCTTGTATGAAGCGCTTACCCACCAAGGACAGTTGCTCTTCCAATGTATACACCTTACACAATAGGTACTTTTATTGGACTCATTAACAAGACATGATGTATGGTGTTTGACGCAGTGCTCTTGAATTGCCAACTGGGCAGCTTCTTTTGTGTCAAATTCAGCTCTCAATATCAATTCTCCAAACTCGGAATGCGATGAAGAACCAAACACATGAGCTTGATGTTCATCATCATGCATTGTAGAATAGTCTACCTCATACATACGAGCTGCTAGAGCTTTATAGGCTGGATAAACTGGTTGCGCTTGTTGGGACTCCGGTTGAACATAACCCCAAATTGGCTGGTTATTTCCCAACCCGAGCTTAGCAACAGCCGCGACCCAAACATCATCTTCAACATCAATATCGTTGCCCATTGACACATCTGCCACAATAGCCTCAACATCATCTCTGTCGAGTAACTCTACGTCGTCATCTTCCATAGGAACAATATTTTCTTCATCATCACTGAAGTCTGCAAGGGATTTGCCAAAACGACCGACTAAGGGTTCGGTGTCACAATTTGTTGATGAACTCATTCTCTGTAAAATTTGAAGTAATCGAACAGAACAATATGCTCCAACAACTGAGATTAACTCTCTCAAATTTTCAATATCAAAAATTTTGTCTTCTCTCTTCTCCCTTCTCAAGTGGCAAAACTAAATATATAGATGATAAAAAATCTCAACACCACCTCACCATAAGGACATGACGAGGTCACTTTTTTAACGTGACCAGTAGCCTGCATGCATGCATGTCATGCATGAGCCATCATTTATGTTTTAGGGTAGGTTAGTCTAGGCGTTAGTTAGAATTTTAATTTTTTTATATTTTAGTCGTTCAAAGTATTATACACTCGTTCAAATTATTACTGATGAATTTTAATTTTTTTATATTTTAGTCACATTCGAATAAAATATATTTTAATAATTCGTGATTATTCGAATCACGAATATCAAATTTAAATATATAACTTTTATTTTTATTTTTTAGTCGAACAAATTTCTATATTTTATTGAATCAAATATTCGTGATTTTAGGTGAATAAAGCTGCTCCCTATCCACTGCCCATTGCCCCTACCCTACCCCTGCATGAGCCATGCATGCCAACCCCAAACCCACCCACGTGAATAAAGCTGACCACATCATGTGCTTATGGCCTGGTCACAGCCCCGAACCCTATCCCTGCAAGAGGCAGAGCCTGCTCCTCTGACGCACGGCTACATGCATGGCCACGTGAACCTACAGTGACCTCGCCATGTCCTTATGGCGTGGTCACATGCCCTCTGACGCACGGCTGCATACATGACATGCATGGCAGCCCACGTGATAATAATTGAACCCTTTTTTTTGTTCATACCCCTATAAATATTCGATAGATGTTGTGTATTTTTGCAACTTGAGAAGGGAGAAGAGAAAATTTTTGTTGTTGAAATTAGAGAGTTTTAGCACAAATCATAATTTCTAAAGTTTTATATTCGAATGGATTCCGAAGGAGTTTTGCTGTACCGTGACCACAAGCACATTTCCTCTCATATTCACGAAGAGGGGGTAAGTTGGGATCGTGTAATTTTTATTTACTACTATAATTTTAGATTTAAAAATTCTTTATTTACGGTTTTTATTATAATTATAGGGTGTGGAGCATACTATCCGGCGTCGAGGACTGAAGATTAAGGAACCTGATGAACGCATAGTTTATTTTCTGCAGCGTTCAGGTTTTTTTAATGCTTCATTTCTCCATGGATTTAAAATTATCCCTAGCTTGATTACCGCATTGATTGAACGGTGGAGACCAGAGACACACACATTTCATTTTCCATTTGGTGAATGCACAATAACTCTGGAGGATGTAGCACTACAAGTTGGTGTCCCAACAAATGGGAAGCCGTTGATCAGACAGAATTCGCATATAGCAGATGACCTTTGTTTGTAGTATCTAGACAAAATTCCTCCTCAAGAGTGTGTGGACGGTCTTCGTATCAAAATTTCTTGGTTACAGCGGGAATTTACATTAACAGATGAATCTGATGACCGAGAACTTGAGTGTGCAACTCGAGCGTATATACTCCAACTTATTGGTGGGGTGTTGATGCCAGATACATCTGGTAATATGGTTCACACTCAGTATCTGCCGTTCTTGGAAAATTTTGACACAACTTCTACATACAGTTGGGGATCTGCAATATTGGCATTCCTGTACCATGAAATGTGCAGAGTTTCAATAATGTCTGGTTCGAGAAAGTTAACAGATATGGGTGGATGCCAAATCTTATTGCAGTCATGGGCATGGTATAGACTGCCTTATCTAACGCCAATTGTAGAAGTACCGATGGAGTTTCCGCTTGCTGGAAGGTACTAATATTGTGATTACAGTTGTATATTAATTTTATTGATTAAATTTTTCTGCAAAGACTTAGAAATATATGTTTTAAATCTTGGCAGATGGAGACATAGGATGACAAATGCGGGTGTGGTGCACAACACTGTCAGAGAAATAAGACTAAAAATCCAAACAATAGGGAAAGATCAGGTATCATAATTTTATTTTTTGGCTTTTATTTTGGCTTTGTAATTTATTAAAGTAACACGTTTGTTTGTTTGTGTATGGATATTAATAATTGTGTGTTGCAGTTCTTTTGGCAGCCGTACGTGAATAACACAATCTGGGACATTATACCGCTAAATTTTTGGCAAATGTCATCAATCTGGGGTGCGGTTGTGCCTTTGATACATTTTTCTATTGTTGAGTTTCATTGCGCTGACAGAGTGTTGCGGCATTTTAACTACCATCAACCCATTCCTAGAGCTCTACCTCAACAAATTCATATTGTTCATAGAGGTCGATTCAACGAGAATTGGATTGCGAAGCAAGCAGAGTTCATCCAACTGTGGCGGGAAAGACGGAGGCATTGGGATGCCAACTTGAGTCCAATTCAAGCTGATGATTTTGACTTTAATTCAGAGTACTATTCGTGGTTTTCATCAAATGGAAAACCGTTCATAGTACCTCTTGAAGAGGCAAATCAATGGCTTCAAGATCCGCGGTGCTCAAGACGCGTACAACTGTCGTACGCGTTTGGACAGAGCTCTCATCAACCAAACTTGGAGGGTTCAACGAGTTGGCATTCTTCAGACCAATCTCAACCACATTTTGGAGAAAGCTCATCTTACCAGTCTGCTTACAACGATGATGAAGGATACATTCCACAATTTCAGTATCCTCAAACACCCTTCTATGGGGAAGGTATGATTGTTGGTACTATGACATCCTTGTTGTCGACTACCACGATCAGTAGCTCGCCATTAGATCTGCAAGGCATGTATAATACTCCACCTTCTATGCAAATGATGGGTGACCAATGTGACAACGATGAGCAGACTCTGAATGAGCAGACTCCGATTTAATAACGAAGACAAGTTCGACCCCCGGAGTGGTACGATCAAACATCATCCTTCCACCGGCAGGTGTTACCGAGGACTCGTAGGAAATAGATTATATTTATTTAATTGTAAATTATTTCTATTACGTTTTAAAATTTGAATGTTTTTTAAATATTTTTTATATTTTTATGTTTTAGAATTAAAGTGTTTTTTTTTACTTTTCTTTTATGTGATTTTATTTATGGTCTATCTTCCTAAAGACATTAATTTGCCCATTTTTAAAAATATATTCGAATCGAGTTCGTTCATTATGTTTTAACAAAAATAGTGAAAAAAACTCAAATTATATATACATATATATATATATATATATATTCAGATGTGTGTTTTAAAAAATTTCTTTAACCAATCAAAACATGCACATAATTTTGATTTTGTTTTTGATTTTTATTTTTTAGCTTAATTTACAAAATTTACAAAATAAACCTAAAATCTGTATATCTTCAAATCTGACTTCTGTCGTTGCCTATGTGAAAAATATATGGTTTGAGCATTTTTTCACTATTAAACCTAATAATAATAATATGATATGAAATTAGAGTGTTGAATTTTTTTAGTTCTAGATAGATTCAATAGGAGTGTTTTTTTAACGTTTCAAAAACTAAATTTTTTTTATTCAAGGTTAGTTTATATAAATATTTTTATATAATTTTAGTTTGAATAGTGATAAGAAAATTGTGTAAAAATTAACATATAAAGTATTAGTTAGGTTCAACTAAAAAATTAGTTGTTCATTCAATTATTTTTTATTTTCGTAAAAAAAATTAAAAATTAAAAAAAAGTTAAATGAAAATTCATGATTCAATTTTTAATTCAAATCAAAATATATTAAATTTATATTAAATTCGAATTAACATAAAAATAGATCCGCCCGGAAATTACCTCTAAACCGTAAATTAGCCCCAAACCCTAATCCACACAACCCCTAAACCCTAAACCATACTTACCATGCATGAACCCTACATAAAATGCATGGGCCATGTGACCTCGCCATGCATCAACCCTACGTAAAATTTTAATAAATTTAATTAAAACATAAGCTATATAACCCTAAACCAATTCCAAACCCTAAACATAAGCTATAACCCTACGTAAAATGCATGAACTGTTAGTTGGCCATGCATGGCCATGTGACCTCGCCATAAGGAGGTGGCGAGGTCACCCTTCCCTCAACAACACCAGCCACCAGCCAGGATTTGAGCTGAGCAGCCGGCCAGAAGGGAGCCACCAAGCACCTCGCCATAAGGAGGTGGCGAGGTTGGCCATAAAAGTGACCACGCCATAAGGAGGTGGCGTGGTCCTATGGATTTTGGCCTAGATCCCAAATTTTCCCCCAAACTGCCCTAGAAACCTAATTAATAATCCAAAATGGATTATTAACCAAATTAATCCTTTAAATTCGGATGTAAATTTTTTCTATTTTCGTCTTTTGAATATCGGTTTGATAAGAGACTTGATTTACATGTTTTGGTTTAAAAACATTGATGGATTTACCTACTGTTTATGCATAATTTGAGCATGGTTTAATGCTAGAAAATGGATATTAAATGTTGTTGATGCATTTGGAAGTAATGCATAAGTTGTTAATGTTATTGAACATTGTTAATGCAAGGTGATGTGCATTGTTGCGTGTAAAAGAGTCTATCGCAATTGTAGTGCAAGTGTACACGACGCAAGTAGTAAAGTGATACGAAGTATCGGATTATCGTCTCCACAGGGATTGGGCCAATAGCTTCACCTAATTTCACTGCACGAAGTAAAGGAAATAATTGAGAGTTGTCACGAGAATAATAAAGGAAAACGTAAATAAAAGAATAGAGTAATCAAGATAGAGAGAATGGGCTGGTATGGAATTGCTCAGTAGTGCAGGTATTGTATTGCTTAGGAACTCCAGTTCTGTCGTCACGCCTGTCGCTGGCAGCACCTGTCGCGGCAGCTGTCCGTTGGTCGTCGCGGCAGCAAACACACTAACTCAGTACGTTCAAGTTTGGCAAGAATTCCAGATCTGCCTTGGCCTATCCCTAGGTCCAAGTCTGTCGATGATCACGTCTTTGACGATACCTCCCGGCGTGAATCGAAGGATGAACACCGATGTGTATGAATTCTTCCTTAGCCACTTAACCTTGCCCTATCCCTAGGCACAAGATAGTTCAACTATAAACTAGAGAACTCGCTCTTATTTCTTCCGTATACTTAACTCTCCCGATGCTAAGTAAATACATAACCTCACAATGCTCTCCCGATGCTCTTGCAAGATATTAAAACCAAAATAAGAGAACTTGAAGTTTATTTTATTGAACTTGGAAAATCCTAAAACAAAACAACCCTTGCAACTACTTTACAAAACAACCCGTGGCCCTAGGAGGAATTTAGAACATGTCGACGACGGGTAAACGGCAGAGGGGTTTAGGTTATCGGTTATGGGGTATCATCGTTCCTAGGTTAAATCTATGCCCTTATATAAGCTTTGGGCTCAAGTATTCTAGGTTAACAAGGATTACAACTTTAATGAAAAGTAAGATTCTAATGAATGCTTAATCTCTAAGGATTCCTACTTTTCAGCCGCCTCCTTGTTTCATGGGAATTCCTCTCCTTGAGCTTTGGCTTGACATATCTTTTGATCCGGGGCTTGGAAAAATATTTGGCTTTCACACGACAGACGAGCAGATTTTTCTTTATCAATCGAGGTCTACTTTACTTTTCCTCTTCATAAGGCTGCTGTCACCTTGCTGTTACGACAGATCCATGGCAGCTTCTTCCTCGTCGTCTGCTTGTCCATTTCAGCTCTCCTGCTTCTCTGCCCTGCGCCTGCCTTCACCGTCTACGATGGCAGCTACCTGCAAAATAAGTCATCTTTTAGTAGAATCCGTGCCTTTAATCCATTTGTGATGTTTTACTGTAAACTAACCTAAATGCAATGCAATGATGCTTGGATGCAGCAGAAATATGGGTTAAAAAGGGTGTAAATAATAGAACTTTTACACACTCAACACACCCCCAAACTCAAGTTTTTGCTTGCCCTCAAGCAACTAAGACCTAAAAGAAAAAGAATATAGAATTTTTTTTTGTGTTGGCCTTCAAACAGTGAACTGTCCCTTACCTGTCGCTCATTCTCTGTAACGGTAGCAATCTGTCGGTAAGATTAGGATCTGTCCGGAATCTCCCTATAGTCCTCGTGCAGTGTGTGCATGCTTGTGAACAGTTATATGCCAAGATTCTCTTAGTTTCACTAGAATATTATTCTTTAGCTTGTTAGAGTTTTTCTTACGAGACTGTTTTCTTTCTTTTTCTTACTAGAGCCAGAATCGGGCACCTCTAGTTATTTCCCTTTTTTTTAATTTTCTATTTTCTACTAGAGCCGGTATTTCAGGCACCTCTAGTTAACTGTCTAGAGCTGGTGATAGGCACCTCTAGAAGTTTTTCTCTGGTTATCTGCCTAGAGCCAGTGGTCGGCACCTCTAGGTTTCCTGAGATTCTAGTCTCTTTTCTACTCTAAGTGCTAAGCTTTCCTATTCTAGTTTGGCTAAAAGAAATCTAAGCAGTATAACAGTCACAATGGTGTTTAAGTTTTCAGAACTATAGAAAGGCTCTAAACTTCTCCTTAATCTGTCCTAAAGATGCTGTCACGACAGAGCTGTCATGACAGGTAAGTTAACTTCACAGTTTTAAGCCAACAGTTTAATCTTTTTTTTAGACACAACAGATTAATAAAAAGATGTACTAAGACTCCATTAATGATGGAGGGTTGCCACCCCCAAACTCGAGGGTTGCATTGCCCTCAATGCAAAATGACAGAAAAATAAAAACATGAAGGCAAGTACATCACAAAATAAAGAAGGCAGGCAGCAATAAAAGGAAATAAAAGACTTAAATTTTCAATCGCTGTCCTCGCTGCTGCTGCTGACACGGATCTGATGGCGGCGTCTGGGCTTTGGTGAAGGCTGGACAGTTTGCTCAACGAGCTGGACGTCTAAACTGCTGCCACTGTCCCACGTGCAGCTGGTGGAGGTGCTAGCCTTGGGCATCAGCTTCCTGTCTGCCACGTGCTTCTGTCGCTTGACAGGCGTAAACTCCCTCTCCAAATTCCTCCTAATCAGAGGTTCTTCTTCGCCGACAGCTGTGGCTGGCCGCTTCGTTCCACGTGCAGGGCTGTCGGTCGGAGGATTCGCAGCTGCCGTCCGGGCAGGTGAAGGGGTGGAAGCAGCAGAATGTGTATGGGGGGAGACAAGTGGTGTAGGTGTAGGGGAGGGAATATGAAAATAATGGGCAGGGAAGGTGGGGAAGATGACATCCGTATAATGTAAAGTGTCGGTAATGAAATTTACCGTTGCGTTGGTGAAATCCCGGATGAAGGTCATCAATCCCATTTGTCGCTCTTCTACCCGTTGGATCGCAGCAAGGATGTGGGCAGAATGGTCTGTCGGGGCGGTGGCGGCGGCAGGTTCGGTGGCAGGTTCCTCATCTGAGTCTGCAGGGGAGGCAGCTGGGTTGAAGGAGTTGATGGGTGTTGCAGCTATGACCTCCATGAGGCTTGAGATGTTGTTGTCAGTCCAGCCACGACCATTGACTAATTTGTCGGTGGATACCTCGGGGACAGCAGCACAGCGGCAGAGAGAAGTTATCGTGAACGGCAGGCAGAGGCGAGAGTCTGTTCGATGGGCACAATCCAAAATGCTCTCCCTCATATAACGGCCCACGTTGATAGGCCTGTCGTGCATGATTGAATGGATGAGTGCGAGCCGCTGCTGGTTCATTGTCGTATGATGGGAAGATGGCATGATACACTTTTTGATGAAAGCGTTCCAGAGTTTTGCTTCAGGTAGAAGCTGCCCCCTTTTTACAGAGTGGGGGTTCTTTTTGCTGGTTGTCCATGTTGTTCCTTCCTCTGTTACCTCCGCCATGACAGCACCATAGGCGGCAGCATCGAGGGTGTCGAGAAATTTCTGGTGGGCATCATCATCGGGGCCAAAGAAAAGGCCAAACATGTGGTTGATGCTGTCAGCCGTGAATGGAACCTTTACTCCTCGGACGGTGACAGATGTTGCCGTTCTGCTGTCGACGGCTGCGTAGAACTCCCGGACTAATGTGTCGTTTAGTTCTGCCGGTTGTTCGGCGAACTGCTCCCATAGTTGGGTTCTTATAGCTTTCGCAATGAACGGTCGGAGCCCCATGTTAGGTGCTTCGCAAATGTAGATGAAGCCCCTCTCTTCCCATAACTCCTTGTTGGCGAACGGTGATGCTGCTGCTGATGAGGAGGCTGAGGCAGCACTGCGACGGGTCTGTCTAGTAGACATATTAGTTGCAAGGGTTTGAAAGTAAAGAAAACAAGAAAAACTAGAGGAGAAAGCAAGTAAGAGGAAGCAGAAGTGAGGAAAATGAAAATGAGAACGGGGTTTTATAGCGATCGAGGTGCTGCCCGTTTAATGCTGTAACGACAGGCGTGAATAACGGAGCGACTGTTGGGATTTAGCGTGTCTGACGCGTCTGACACGCATTTATGCATCTGCTACGCGTCTGTCACACGCTTTCTGCGTCTGCCGTGTCAGTCTGTTGACAACCTGTCTTATCCGTCTGCGGCGGCAGCCGAAACGACAGGCTTCAATAAATGGGCTCTGTTGGGCTGATGGATGGGTGGTGGGCTTGGGTCACTTCTCCTTTTCTTCTTGACTCCTTTATTTCCTAAAGACAAAAAAAATAAAAACATTATTCGGCTAAAATAAACCTAATTTCCTAATAAATAATAAATAATATAAATAAATAAATAATAAAATTTAGGTTAAATTAGGGATGCCTTGTGGGGCATCTCCTAAAGTAACCACTTCCTGTATTCCCGGGGCTTCAGTCCCTTGATAATGCTTGAGGCGCTGTCCATTAACTTTGAATTGGTGCCCGTCTTTTAATGATTGTATTGTGATGGCACCATGGGGAAAAACTTGTACCACTTGGAACGGGCCAGACCATCTAGACTTTAGCTTTCCTGGGAAGAGTTTCAGTCTAGAATTGAATAACAACACAAGCTATCCAGGACAGAACTGTCGTGGCAGCAACTTCTTGTCATGCCACTTCTTTGTTTTCTCCTTGTAGATTCTTGCATTGTCATAGGCCATTGTCCGTATTTCTTCAAGCTCGTTCAGATCTAACAGCCTTTTCTGGCCTGCCTTGTCCAAGTCCATATTCACTGCCTTAATAGCCCAATATGCTTTATGCTCTATCTCAACAGGCAAGTGGCAGGTTTTTCCATAAATCAGTCGGTATGGAGACATGCCCAACGGAGTCTTAAAAGCTGTCCTATATGCCCATAATGCATCGTTCAGAAGTAAAGACCAATCTTTCCTAGTTGGTTTAACCATCTTCTCAAGAATGTTCTTCACTTCCCTATTGGATATCTCAGCCTGTCCATTGGTCTGTGGGTGGTATGATGTCGCGATCCGGTGCTTGACACCATATTTCTTCAAGGCGGCAGCAATTACCCTATTATCAAAATGTCTCCCTTCATCACTGATAATCGCCTTAGGGATGCCAAACCTCGAAAAAATGTTTTTGTGTAAAAACTTTTGGACCGTCTTGGCATCATTCTTTTGTGTGGTGATAGCTTCAACCCACTTAGAGACATAATCTACTGCTAGGAGGATGTATAAATTTCCACATGAAGATGGGAAAGGTCCCATAAAATCAATCCCCCAAACGTCGAAGATCTCGACTTCCAGAATGTTCTGCAGTGGCATCTCGTTTCTCCTCGAGATGTTACCTGTCCGCTGGCACCTGTCACAGTTCTTGTAAAAGTCCTGTGCATCTTTATACAGTGTCGGCCAGTAGAACCCTGACTGCAGCACCTTGGCAGCAGTTTTGTTGCCTCCTAAGTGACCTCCATATTGAGAAGCATGGCAGTGATGGAGAATGTCTTCTTGCTCTTCTTGTGGTACACACCTCCTTATAACCTGATCTGCACATAATTTGAAAAGAAGAGGTTCGTCCCAATAATAATGCTTGACATCATTTTGGAACCTCTTCCTGGCTTGATAATTAAGATCAGAAGGGAATATTCCGCTAACTATAAAATTAACGAAATCAGCATACCAGGGGAGTTCAGAAGACTTACCTGCCACCATGGCTGTCGCGGCAGCGATTGCGGCAGCAAAGAGTTGCTCATCTGGGAAGGTCTCCAGTATGTTTGTCTCATCAATTGGTAGACTCTGTCTCTTCTCCAGTCTTGACAAGTGGTCTGCCACCTGATTTTCTGTCCCCTTTTTGTCCTTGATCTCTAGGTTGAATTCTTGTAATAGTAAGATCCACCGTATCAATCTAGGCTTTGCATCCTTCTTTGCGAACAAATATTTCAGGGCAGAATGGTCTGTGTGCACTATCACCTTCGTCCCAAGTATGTAAGAACGAAACTTGTCAATGGAGAACACCACAGCTAATAGCTCCTTTTCTGTGGTGGTGTAGTTCACTTGGGCGTCATTTAATGTCTTGCTGGCGTAGTATATGACATGAAACAGCTTATTTCTGCGTTGCCCAAGTGCTGCCCCGACAGCATAGTCACTAGCATCACACATAATCTCAAATGGCTGTGTCCAGTCTGGTGGCTGTACTATGGGGGCTGTCACTAGTTTTTCCTTCAGAACCTTGAATGCTTCAGTACATTCATCATTAAAGTCAAAGGGTCGGTTCTGCTCTAAGAGATGGCATAGGGGCTTGGTGATTTTTGAGAAATTTGCGATAAATCTTCGATAAAAACCAGCATGCCCTAAAAAACTCCTTATGCCCTTGACTGTGGTTGGCGGCGGCAGCTTCTCTATGACTTCTATTTTGGCCCTGTCGACTTCTATCCCACGGCAGCTAATCTTATGGCCAAGGACTATCCCTTCATCCACCATAAAGTGGCATTTTTCCCAATTCAAAACAAGATTAGCTTTTTCACATCTTTCAAGTACCTTTTAAAGATTGCCAAGGTAGCTTTCAAAATCGTCTCCAAAGACGGAAAAGTCATCCATAAAAATCTCTAGGAAGTCCTCTACCATGTCGGAGAATATGGCCATCATGCACCTTTGGAAAGTGGCAGGTGCATTACAGAGTCCAAATGGCATTCTCCTAAAAGCGTACGTTCCGTAGGGGCATGTGAAGGTCGTCTTTTCTTGATCCTTTGGTGCAATAGCAATTTGGTTATAACCTGAATAACCATCAAGAAAACAATAGTAAGGTTTACCCGCTAATCTATCAAGCATTTGATCAATAAAGGGTAAAGGAAAGTGGTCCTTTCGGGTAGCTTTGTTAAGCTTCCGATAGTCCATACAAACCCTCCAACCGGTCACAGTCCTGGTTGGGATTAACTCATTGTTCTCGTTGGTCACCACGGTCATTCCTCCTTTCTTGGGAACGCATTGCACCGGGCTTACCCATTTGCTGTCGGAGATGGCGTAAATAATACCAGCATCTAACCATTTGATTATCTCTTTACGCACCACCTCTTTCATCGCATGGTTTAGCCGTCTTTGGGCATCAATAGTTGGCTTATGATCTTTCTCCAGCAGGATTTTGTGCATGCATAACGCCGGACTAATGCCTTGAATGTCTGCTATCGTCCATCCAATCGCCTTTTTGTGCTGCCTTAGCATGTCGATTAGCTGTCGTTCCTGTTCCTGCGGCAGCTTAGAAGAGATGATTACGGGCAACGTATCATTTGAACCAAGAAAAGCATATTTAAGCTGCCCTGGCAGGGGCTTGAGTTCTAAGGCAGGTGGTTCAACAGTAGATGGCTTTTGGATTAAATGGTTATCCGAGGTGTAATTCAAGGGTTCAAATAACTTACCTGGACGATGGCCTAACCAGTCTACCTCCTCCTGATCTTCAGTATCAGATGTATCGGAGTCAGAGGAGTTGCTGTCGTCGGTGCTGTCTTCGTTGTTGTCGTGACAGGCCTGTAAGTGGTTGTCGCAGCAGTGGCCAAAATTTATATCATGACAGCCCGACCTAATGTATGGATGATCAAGGGTTACTTCAATGATAACCTTGCATTCCTCATCCACATCAGCATGTTTCATTGCTTGGAGAACATTTAATTTAATCTCTTGATCGTTCACGCGCATGGTGAGTTCTCCTTTTTCCACATCAATCAGTGATCTTCCCGTGGCTAAGAAGGGTCGCCCAAGGATGACTGGTGCATTTTCGTGTGCCTCACAATCTAAGACAAGAAAGTCAGCAGGAAAAATAAACTTATCCACTCTTACCAAAATATCTTCAATCTTTCCCTCTGGATGAACGTAAGAGCGGTTTGCCAGCTGCAGAGTTACTGTCGTGGGCCGCGCCTTTCCAATACCTAATTTCTGAAAAACAGACTTTGGCATTAAATTAACACTAGCACCAAGATCACAAAGTGCCTTGCCCACAAATTTATCTCCGATTACACAAGGTATGATGAAGCTCCCCGGATCCTTCTTTTTCTGGGGTGGCTGCCGATGAAGAATACTCATGCAACCATCTGCCATCCTTACTGTTTCAAATTCCCCAAATTTATATTTCTTTGACATGACATTCTTGAGAAATTTGGCGTAACCAGGCATCTCCCTAACGGCATCTAACAGCGGAATATTAATTTGAACCTGCTTAAAAATATCATAAATTTTTTTAAGTTGAGATTCCTGCTTAGTTTGCTGTATCCGTTGAGGAAAAGGTGGTGGGGGACGGTAATCGGCAATACGTCCTTCCCACTGCATACGAATCTGAGGACGATGTTCTTCATTTTTCTCCTCTGTCGCTTCTGCTGTCGTGACAGGCTCATCGGCAGCAGTCTGTTTATCACCTGTCGGGGCAGCTTCCTCGGCAGGTTTATCCACGGCTGGTTCCTTTTCTGTTTCAGCTTCTTTTTCCGGCCCTGGTAGTTTCTTCCCACTCCTGGTAGTAATTGCCTTACATTGCTCATGTGTGGGTGGTCTAGCATTTTCAGTATTGCTAGGGAATCCTCCATTTTGCCTCGGCTTAATATGTTGAGAAATCTGACCCATTTGTGTCTCCAAATATTTCAAAGTAGCTTCATGATTTGTCATCCTCATCTCGGTTTTATCCATGAAGTTCTCTGTCTTCTTAACAAACTGATTCATATTCTCAATATAAGTACCGGTCTGAGACATAAAGGTGGCCAGAGTCTGTTCCAATATACTGCTCGTGGCAGGTGGTGGCTGCTGTTGCTGCTGCGGCGGCAGGTTCTGCGACAGTTGCTGCGGCAGTTGCTGTCACGTCAGCAATCTAGGTCCTCACTGATTCTGATTGTGTGCTTGCGGATTCAGGGAATTGTTAGGATTACCCCAGGAAAATTTGGGATCCTTCCTCCAATTGGGGTTATAATTGTTGGAGTTGTAATTTGGCTTGTAATTTCCAACATATTTTCCCTCTTCTACATTTATTGGGCACTCATCCCGACTATGATTTCCCTCACAGATGTCACATACTTCCTCAACAGCAAATCCTTGTAATCCATCATCATTCAACAACCTTTTCATTGCTTTAGTAAGGAATGCTACCTGTGATTTCATAGTGCTGTCGGCTTCATAGTCCTTGACAGCAAGTACCCGTTTACCCCCTCTTCTTGCAGTCGGAAACTGCTCCTCATTCTTAGCCAGATTTTTCAAAACTTGCAATGCCTCGTCTGGATCTTTATCCAATAATAGTCCATTTGCTGCAGAATCAATTCTAATGCGAGTTTGTAAGTTAGCAGCATTATAGAACTTAGTTACCTGATTCCAGATGGGGAATCCATGCATGGGGCAGTTTCGAAGAAGAGTAGTAAATCTGTCCCAGGCCTCGTGCATTGGCTCGTCATCTTCCTGTTGAAAAGTAGCAATTTCGTTACGTAATCGCTCAGATAAATGCGAAGGATTAAAACGAGATAAGAATTCACGAGACAAATCTGCCCAAGTTACGATTGAACCCGGTGTTAGTTTATTCCACCAAGTCTTAGCTCTGTCCCTCAATGAATGGGGAAATAACCGAAGCCTCAGTATCTCCGGATTAACTCCTGGCAGTCTAAACGAACCACAGATCTCCTGGAACGTTTTGAGATGCTCCCTAGCATCTTCTGTCACAGCACCACTAAACTGCCCGGCGTTGTTGATCATACTAAACATGACAGGCTTGAGTTCGAAGTTATCAACATCAATATCCGGCAGTGTGGTCTCCAGCTCTACATGATCGTTCAGCATGTAGTCACGACATGACCGTCGTCCAGCTGCTGCGGGCGGGTCGCCGACAGGCGGTACACCATCACCAGCGGGCGGATTACGGGCCATCTTCTCTAGCTGTTCCTCAAGGTACTCGTTCCTGTCTAAAAGGTGGCGAAGTTTTTTCTTGAGATTGAAGGAACGTTCGATTTCCGGATCTAATTTATACTCAGGATCTTCGCCTCTTTTAGATCTATGCATAAACAAGATAACCTTGTGAAAAGCAAGAGTTTAAAGTACTAACGAAAAATAGAAAAAGAAAAATTAAAAGAAAAAACAAAAACAAAAACGAAAAGTGCAATAAAAGAAAGGTGTAGTTATGTTGCCAATCCCCGGCAACGGCGCCAAAAACTTGTTGCGTGTAAAAGAGTCTATCGCAATTGTAGTGCAAGTGTACACGACGCAAGTAGTAAAGTGATACGAAGTATCGGATTATCGCCTCCACAGGGATTGGGCCAATAGCTTCACCTAATTTCACTGCACGAAGTAAAGGAAATAATTGAGAGTTGTCACGAGAATAATAAAGGAAAACGTAAATAAAAGAATAGAGTAATCAAGATAGAGAGAATGGGCTGGTATTGAATTGCTCAGTAGTGCAGGTATTGTATTGCTTAGGAACTCCAGTTCTGTCGTCACGCCTGTCGCTGGCAGCACCTGTCGCGGCAGCTGTCCGTTGGTCGTCGCGGCAGCAAACACACCAACTCAGTACGTTCAAGTTTGGCAAGAATCCCAGATCTGCCTTGGCCTATCCCTAGGTCCAAGTCTGTCGATGATCACGTCTTTGACGATACCTCCCGGCGTGAATCGAAGGATGAACACCGATGTGTATGAATTCTTCCTTAGCCACTTAACCTTGCCCTATCCCTAGGCACAAGATAGTTCAACTATAAACTAGAGAACTCGCTCTTATTTCTTCCGTATACTTAACTCTCCCGATGCTAAGTAAATAGATAACCTCACAATGCTCTCCCGATGCTCTTGCAAGATATTAAAACCAAAATAAGAGAACTTGAAGTTTATTTTATTGAACTTGGAAAATCCTAAAACAAAACAACCCTTGCAACTACTTTACAAAACAACTCGTGGCCCTAGGGGGAATTTAGAACATGTCGACGACGGGTAAACGGCAGAGGGGTTTAGGTTATCGGTTATGGGGTATCATCGTTCCTAGGTTAAATCTATGCCCTTATATAAGCTTTGGGCTCAAGTATTCTAGGTTAACAAGGATTACAACTTTAATGAAAAGTAAGATTCTAATGAATGCTTAATCTCTAAGGATTCCTACTTTTCAGCCGCCTCCTTGTTTCATGGGAATTCCTCTCCTTGAGCTTTGGCTTGACATATCTTTTGATCCGGGGCTTGGAAAAATATTTGGCTTTCACACGACAGACGAGCAGATTTTTCTTTATCAATCGAGGTCCACTTTACTTTTCCTCTTCATAAAGCTGCTGTCACGACAGATCCATGGCAGCTTCTTCCTCGTCGTCTGCTTGTCCATTTCAGCTCTCATGCTTCTCTGCCCTGCGCCTGCCTTCACCGTCTACGATGGCAGCTACCTGCAAAATAAGCCATCTTTTAGTAGAATCCGTGCCTTTAATCCATTTGTGATGTTTTACTGTAAACTAACCTAAATGCAATACAATGATGCTTGGATGCAGCAGAAATATGGGTTAAAAAGGATGTAAATAATAGAATTTTTACACACTCAACATGCATTGGATAAATGTTTTTTATTGATGCATATAAAAAGAGCGGGTTAATGCTTAATAATGAATTATATTAGAAAGTGACGTGGTTTTAAATATTATCGGATATAGTTGGTCGGTCATAGGATTGAGTGCACTGTAAATAAGTTGTCTTGGATGTCGAGGGGTTGGTGCCCTGTAACTCCATCCAAGTACTCTAACGGTTGAGGGGTTGGTGTCACGTAAGCTCTCATTAATGTGTTAAGCATCTAACCGATGGTTGGGGTTGGTGTCTTTGTGGGTTGTGATTGTACTTGATTGTTATTGTACCGCAATTTTGATTGTATCGCTATTCCGATTGAGATGGCTTGAAGTGTTATGAGAACACTTGTTGAATTCGTGTATCCGATATGATATTTTATAAAGTGAAACTTGGTTTAAGATCACTTAAAAGTCAATATAATTGATGATGTGTCATATTGATGGATTGTGTTGTATAATGTTGATTTATACACGTTTACTCCTTAAGCCTTGCATATGGGTTGTTATGCATGAGAAAGCTTAAATTGAGGGTTAGCAAATGAGATTTATTGTTGATCCATGATACATGTTGCATATAGTTTAATATACATATTTTTGGAAATGTTAAGGCATGATTGTTTTAGAAACAAATGAGAAATACTTGAGTTTGATTAAGCAAGAGACGTGTGGAAAAGTGCTTTGACACATATGGTGATTATGCATGTTATGCTTTCAAAAGAAGTAAGCAAGTGCGTTAGTTTTACACACATACTTTACTTTACTTTACAATGAAGGCGTAGTTTATGCCGGAAGATATGATGTTTATGTTTTGATCAAGCATGTCTTATTAAATGTTTTGTGAATAAAATGTTTGTTATGAAAGCATGATGCTTCTGTTTCGAACAATCATTATTTATTTAAATGCTTTGAAAATGTGTGTTTGACTTGCTCTAATATGGGTTTTTAAAATTAGTTTTGATTTTAAAACTGCATTAATGTTTTACCCGTTTTGAGCGCACTCACTAGGCATTATATGCTTACGCTCTCTTCTCCCGTTAATGTAGTGAATAAAACAAGCTTGGGGTCGTGGTTCGAGGCAAATTGAATTCCAAGATAAACTTATTCAAAGGGTATGGTTACGGTGTTAATATTGTTGTAATAAGGCAATGTGGGTAGAATATTGAGATGGATTGTTTATTTAGAAAATGATAACTTGATTGATTTTATATTACATTAGACGATGATTATATGTAATGATTAATATTTTGGTTTTATTTTAATGCTTTGTATACTTGATAGTGATGATCAAATAATTTTAATGGTTTAAATAATGATTAGATTAATTACTTGTGTTCAATGAGGGCTTATGGTCATATGCTTTAATCCCTTAATTATTCTATAGCTTATATTGAGTTCTTGATCATTGGGTGCTTAATAGATAATGATGTATTTTGTTAGGAAGCATGCCTCTAGATTACTTGTATAGATATGGATTATGTTGATTAATTGGTAAGTAACTATTTGTGCCTATGTGTTTAACAGTGATTTATTATTAGATGCATGTCAATGTTGTTCGTAAGTTCTGGATAAGTTGTGTTGAAATTCTAATTTCCAAAAATGTATTAGGTGTTGTATTGTAATGGCTGGTGGTTAATTTGATTAATGAATTATACCGAGTTTGGATTCTTTGCAATTTGGTCAACGTATGTTGTTGCATCAATTGAATAGGTAAATGATTTCCGTTTGATTTGAGTTTTTACAAGCATGTTTTAAATGTGTCTAACTGATGTGAGAAGCTGTTAAAACCGTGTTGGTCCCTGTATTTTGTCTACTTTATGATTTAGTCCTTAATTTTGTATTTTACTAAATTGGATGCCTATTTGTTATCCGTTGAAGCTAAAATTTGACACGCTGCCTTGAAACATGATTAATTAAGTATTGATAACTTGAAACTTGAATAAATTCCTGTAATTATTAGTATTTAAATTTTGGTCCCAAGAATACTCGTATTTGCAATTGAGTGCCTTATCGATGTTCGAATCGAATGAAAATTGAATCGATGCTGGTATGTGCACATTAGGTCTTAATAATGCATCTAGATTAGTTAAAAGAAAAAATGGACCGTAATTCGAATAAGAATGTTCAGGTTTGCTTCTGCAAACCTAATGTGACCTTCTTGGTTCGAGTCTAACGACTAGGCCGGGTCAAGGGGATTACAAGTTGAAAAACCAGTAAAATTAGACATTACAGGCCCAAGCGTACCGATACACGGGAAACCGTATCGATACGGGTAAGCGTATTTTGGCCTATTGGATCGGTACACATGTAACTATTTCGGTACGAGTATACGAGTTTTACAAAGGGGTACCGATACGCGGGGAAGCGTATCGGTACAGTTTTGAGCTACTGAAATATGGAATTTGAAATGGGCATAAATGTACCGATACACTTGCTCGTGTACCGATACGGTCAACGGTTATTTCAGTTGAAGTGTTGTTTGAAGTTTGTTGTTCTTCCGTTTTGGTCCCTGTTTGTTATGCATGCAATTAAATGAGCTTGGATGATTGTTTTGAGCTGGAATTCAACGAGAAAGCATGTAATATGACTAATTGAGGATTGGGAATCTAAACTTTAGCTAAGTCCTTGTAATTTACTAGATTTACGTTTTAGTCCCTAAAAGGTATCCGTATGCAATGGAGAGTCTTTTCGGTGTCCGTTTTTTCAGCGAAATCATTTGCTGCCAGTATGCTCACCTTAGGTTAATATGTTGCATCTAGAAAAGATAAAAAGAAAAAAATGGACTCGTTTCTTGTATAATCGTTTCGGGTTTGCTTCGGCAAACCTAATGTAGCTCACTCAGATCGATTGGGCATCTAGGCTGAGTCGAGGGGGTTTCACTATTCATGTTCCACAGCAATGAGCAAAGAGAGGCATATGTAATACCCAAATTCTACTCGGGTTTGTGCATATATTTTCTATTAAAAATAATAAATAAATAATGATAAATAAGTAAATAGCAACCCAATATATAAATAAAAGGTCCAACTTCCATAAATGTCCATATTACAAATAAAAGAGCCCAAATTTAATTCTAAGGGCTCAAATCTCATTTGTTACTACCTTTCCCGCTAAAATCCCATACATGTCCGCTTAAACAAACACATTTCAGTGTTTCCCGCCCATTTTTGTGACACGTGGTGCTCCCGGATTTACCCAATCAAAAAGATAAGTATTCTGGTTTTCTTCCAACAAAGTGTCAACAACTTTCAATCGGTGACATCAGCATGACGTCACCACCCACTAACTCCTATAAATAAGGAGAGAGAAACCATTAGTTAATTATGGGCTAATAATTGCAACATTTAATAATCATATAAAAATGAGAGAGAGAAAAGGGCATACCGGGAAAATCAAAGAATCATCGGGGAAGCTATAAGGACGCCGTAGAAGCTCTATTGCCGCTGAAAACCTCATCGGAGTCATTGTCCAAAGCCGACAAAAGGTAAATCTCCTTCTCGTCTATTTATTTCTTGCAAAGAAATAAGGAAATTGTTAGATCTAAGCTAATAATCAAATAAAAATAGTGTTAAAAATGTTGTGAGAACTTATCTTAGTCGATCGTCGGAATAGGATTTAAGTCTTGGTCGGATTTGAAAATCGGGCCGGGAACGGGTAGTTTTAAGGGTGAAAAGGGGGTGATCTGGGATAAAAAATGAAATTTTTTAATTTTTTTTATGTTTCTGGCACGGCGGTTAGAAATCACCTCGCGACAGCTAGTCGAAGGTGGACGGGGGTCGGAAGGATAGATGGTGGCCAGATAACAGGTTTGGGTGGTCGGAGTGGGGCGGCGATGGATCAAAAAGGGGAAAAGCTGAAGAACAAGTGATGAATATTGAGAAAAAAGAAGGTTTTGATCAATTTGGTTTTGATTTTCTGGGTATTTGCTTATTTGTTTCAGAGAAAATTGGGAGAGTGAGAGAGAAGAGGGGGGGAATAGTTTATGACCGATTCAACTCGGTATTAAGGGTTTTATAATGAGTCAAAACGGTGCCATTTTGGCACCGGGTTTGGGGTGTAGAATCCACGAGAGTTGGTCTGGTAAAATTTGCAAATCTATGTGTTTTTTAAAGTTCTGGGTTAATTCTTGCTTTAGTCCTTGACATTCTAAAGTGTAATTCTATTTAATCACTTTTCAATAAAAATCAGAAATTAAAGTTCCAATTTGTTCAATTTAGTCCTAAATTAATTTTTTTAATTTTATTTAATTTCTTTAAATTATATGTTTGATGTATGCTTTTAAATTGGGCATTTAGTTTTTATTATTAGACAATTTAATCACCTAATTATTAATTGTTAGAACCTTTAGTATTTAGGTTCTTTAATTAGGATCTCATAATTTAAATAGGATAGATAATTGTAGTAAGTTAACAAATATTAGTTGGGAAACTTAGAAGTTTTATTTTGAATGGTACCCTAAAGTAATTGGGTGTTATTCAACCTAAACTTTTAAGATAGAACAAACCATATTTGTTAGAACTAAGAATATGACAATACATTTAGTTAATTAATTAAAGCCTTAATTAGGATTAATACTTAAAATATGTAACGCCTGGGGTTTGGGGCCCGGGAGATAACCGTGTTTGGTTAAACCGATTCGGATTAATTTAATTAAAAGAAAACATTTTTAATGGACAAAAAGGGTCTTTTATTTAAAAGGGTAAAATGAGAATTTTGAATAAAAGAAATAAAGAAAAAATTTTGAATAGCTATTATCTTCTTCAAAATCCCCTTTTTCACATAAAACCCCTCCTAAACCCCATTTCACTATTCCATTGCTCCTAACTCTCCATCCAAGCAAGATTTTTCAAGGTAATTTCTTTCTTGCTTAGATTTTTACATATTTGACATGTACCCATTGAAAACTTTCCTTTAAACCCATTGAAATGCATTTTTTGGTATTGGGTTGGAGAAATGGGTATTTTTCATGGGATTTTCGTTTGGGTCTTTTGATGTCATGTTTAAGGGTGTTTTTAATCTTGTTTTGGTGTCTTAAAAATGCTAAAATAGTGGCTAATAGTAGGAAACCTGAAACGGGTCTAAAAATAGGATTTTGGGGTTGAAAAGGTAGAGTTTTTAGCTTGGTTTTGGGTTGAAATCGTGGCTGATGGTTCCTTTGCTGTTGGGGGGTGTTTTTAGACGATATTTGGTGCGTTTTTATGTTTGGAATTGATGGGTTATTGTTGGGCTTTGCTTAAGAGCGGATTTGATGATATTTTGGTGGATTTCGGCTTTGAATCGTTGAGAGAATGTTGTAGATTTGTGAACTGATGTTTGACAATGAATTTATGGAAGAGTAGGGGAGTAATACTTTGTTTTTGGTTGATTAGAAACATGAGAAATCAATTTGGGAGTTCCGGACGAGAATTCGTGAAGTTACGGAAGCTTGAAGGAGGATAGTTAGCGTGTTTGGGTTTTGAGCTGGTCAGTGGTAATGTTTTGAAGCTTTAAATGATTCAAAGAGGTTTTTTTGGGGTTTGAGTGGAGCCTTAAGGGCTAACCTAAACCCAAGTGTAAGTTTGTCTAATTTGCCTTGTTTCGTTGTTTGTTGGTGTATGCGGTTATTTCGTGTTGTTGTGTGAAATACGGATCGCTTTTACTCCCTGTTTTAATGTTGTTGTGTTGTCGTAGTTGATGTCAAGCCTCACATGATGGTTAGTCGTTGTGTACGGTGATGTGTAGTCCCACCGGTAGTGACTAGTAGATGAGTATGGTGATGTGTAGTCCCACCGGAAATATGCTAGTTGTTGTGTACGGTGATGTGTAGTCCCACCGGGGATGGTTGTGCATGTGCAAACCATGTTTCTTTTATGCTCTCATTTCATTGTATCTCTTTCTTAAGTGGTTTTGTTTTTAAAACTAAGATATATGTTTTGAACTGCATTGTTGTTGTGTTTTAGAGCTCCGCTCACTAAGCTTTTAAGCTTACGCTCTATTTTTTTCAACAATGCAGATCGTTAGAGGCTTCGGGAGGCAAGTGGGCAAGGGAAGAGTTCTCAGAATTCTTGGCTAGCTCAAAGTATGGTTTTACTAGTTGTAATAACACTTGGGCAATAGGAATGCTAGGCTTGTTGCTAGGGAGTTGGTGTTCAAACTCCTATGTTTGGCTTTTGTGAATGTTACTAGCATGTTTTAAATGTTGATACCATGATATATTGAGGCTTGTTATGGCTTTGGGTTGATTACTTTGTGTTTTGACTTGTTGGTGTTTTTAAGCTAAAGTGTTCTTATGAGCTTTTGGGTTTGAGATCCCTTTTTGTGTGTATGTATGTTTGAAGCTTGTCCTTAGGGTGTTTTGCCTCTAGATTATTTGTATAATAGGTTGTCATGTGGTTTGTGATGTTTCGGGGTAAGTTTGGGAACGTTTGGGGATGTCAAAATGTGTTTTCGGGCCAAACTGTGTCCAGGCGTTTCGGAACGTTTGATATGGTTTCGGAACGGCCAAGCTCCAGGGGCACCCGTATCGGAACGGGGGTGGTGCCGTTTCGGTACGATTTGCCACTGGAGGTTACCATTTCGGAACCATGAGGAGTCGTTCTGGTATGATTTTCCACTGGAGGTTCCTGTTTCGGAACCATGAGGGGTCGTTCCGGAACGGCCTGATGTTGCTTTTTGAATGAAGCTCGCGTTTCGGAACGGGTAGTCCTGTTTCGAAACGTAGGTAGTTAAAACGGTTAAAGGGCATCTTTGAAGGTTTCCAAATGTTACGCTTTAGTCTCTAATGCTTGTATGCTTCCTAGATGAGTTTATATGTGTCCTTTGTGATGGTTTTGCCTCGTGTGCATGAAACTTGACTAATAAACTACTCAGTAAGTTTAAATCACCGTATGCCCTCTACTTGGATCGTATCTGTGTTTGTTCTTCCGCGATTTGCCAGCTCACATAGGTTTAAACATGGCATATAGACAAGATTAATAAAATGAAAAAATAGGGTTGCTAAGCGGAGTGAGGCCTTAGTGGGTTTCGTTTCGGTTTTCCCCGTGTAACCCGTTCGGTCCGGGTCTGTCGGCTAGGCCGGAACGACGGGGTTACAAAATAATTAGATTAATCATTTAATTAGTGGATATTATATAAATTTTAGGTATTTTAATTTGGATGGTACCCAAGCAATTGAGTGTTATCTCATAAAGGCTTTTAAATTTAATAATATTCATAGTCTTAAATAATTAAAATGATTAGAGCCTTATCTAAGTTAGTCCTAAAAAATAAACAAGACCATAAATGGTTCATGCATAAAAACCTTTTATAATCGAATATATTTTTTGGAATATAAATAGAGGTGTCTTAAACGCGTAGGGGCGCTTCCAATCTTATATTCGACACAAAAAATATATTCATTTATAAAAGAAATATTTCCATTTAAAATACGAATCCAGTTAATAATTAAGGAACAAATTAAATTCAAATTACTATTCTTTAAATATCAATATGCCATGCAAAATTAAGAGGTACCGATAATGGGGGTTTGTGGGGATGCTAACTCTTCCCCACACGTAACCAACTCCTGAACCCAAATTTTAAAATAATGAATCTCTAGTTGTTTTATGGTTTCCGGTCTACCAAAGTGATCGTTGGCGACTCCAAAATGTTTTAAAAATTAAATAAAAGGATAAATCCATTTTTCATGATTAATTAATAGCAAAACCCATTTTAACATGAAAAACCTAATGTTTCAAGATTAAACGAGTTAAAAGAAAAAACCTTAATTTAAAAGATTAATCGCCGAGATATTTCACACCGGTTAAAAAATGGTTTCGACAAATGTGAAGCAAAGATGCCTCGACACCAAAAGCTGTGACATCAACTAAGGTTGGAAAGGGCAAGCCAAGGTAGAAATTATTGAAGATGATCTACCACAAGAATCTACTACTTGACTAAAACTACATGTGATTGAGAACAAGTTAGATGCAACCAATAGCAAGTTGGCCAAACTTACAACTACAATAGAGAACATAGATCACGCCTAGAATTTGGAATAAGTCCATTTTCTAGCAATGAGTCGCCTCAGCCCAACATCACTCCCAGAATTCCCAAAATTTCTTCCAATAATCCGTGACTAAAAATTTTCATCCGATGAGGATGAAGTAGGGGACCAAACCAAATTGGTGAATTTTCCTCCTGCAATGCAAACTCAAACATGGATGATGATGAAGGCATTCCTAAGAAGCCACACGAGAGCAAAGAATTTGAAGAGTGCATTTTTTACTTGAACAAAAGGTTTGATGATGATCTGGAGGAAAGAAGGGAGACTACCATTGCTAAGAGAGTTACCTCTGCCATGTCTAAAGGGCCAAACAATGAGGAAGTGCTCATCAAGGAGATCGACGAATCTGAAGAAGAAGAAGAAGAAAAAGAAGAAGAAGAAGAAGAAGAAGAAGAAGAAGAAGAAGCTGCAGTAAATGGCGTTGCATCAGATGATGTGGATACAACAAATAAATGACTCGACCTAGAGCTAGATGATGCTAGACCGGCGAAAGCCACCGAGGTGGTCGAAGGACAAGAGGTGAATCCTCTTGCTATTTTGGTTTACACTAGACCAGTGAACATCATTCTTCCCACCTTCAAAGCGGCAGATGATGCCAAAGTGGAGCTTGACACTCAAGAACAACCCGACGAGGCTCCTAAAACAAAGGTGAGAAAGCGCAAGTGATCCAAGACCAAAGACAAGTAGCGCAAGAAAAAGGAGGGGATGCAGAGGAGAAAGAAGAAGCACTATGCCACCTCCTCACAATAGAGCAATAACTAAGTTTGTTTGTTTTTATTTTTAGTAGGCATGCATCGCATATAGTTGTAATTTTTTGTTTTGGTGATACATATTGTCTTTGCATTTACATTTACATTGTAATTGCATTCATTTCATTGTCATTGCATTCTGTTTTTTATTTTTTTTGCATTGGGGACAATGCAATCTTTAAGTTTGGGGGTATACACCTGGGATTTGAAATGCACCCCTATATCAAAAAAATTCTAAGCAAATCCAAGGTTTATTTTGTGCCATAAAATTCTTCTTACATTCGATGTTTTTCTTGAATCTTGTTGATTGCCAATGAACTGGTTGGATATATGTGATGGAATGTTGTATTAAAATTCTATTTATGAATGAATTTGGTTGCTTGAGTAATGGATTTCTAGCATCATTTCTTAGATCTTAGATGAATCTGTCTAGTTCAGTTGATGTTATATATTTATATAGATCATATTATGTGTAAATAAAGGTCACTCCAATGTGGGTGCATATTGAATGTAGTTTAAGGGGGAACACTCCAATGCATGCGTTAGAAAAATGAATATGGCTAAAGGTTGTCACTGCATGAGTGTGTGTCGAAGTAATGGCGTACTCCCTGGGGGTTCGTTGCACAAAATCTTACTTCTCAGGATCTTAGGGTGCATTCATTCTTTGATATCCCTTGCTAATTAATGAAAAAGAGAAAAAGAAAAGGAGAAGAAAAAATATTATATGTTTATATTGTTAAATTAAACAAAAGTTGTTTAGGGAGAAAGAATATGTGATGAGAGGTATGATGTTACGCATTGAAGAAATTGCAATTTCATTCATTTTCTGAATTGTCGATGCAAACTTCTATCATATAGATGTAATTGATTCGTTGATAGTTGAGATGATTCAAGTAGCTAGAATGTTCATAAATTTGTGCTTAACTGTGCAACTTTCTATTTTGCTTGGGGACAAGCAAAAACTCAAGTTTGAGGGTGTGATAGCTCTTTAAAGAGCATGTATTTCCTCCTCATTTATCGATTAAGTTGTCTCCACATTTGTGTTTCATGCATACACTTCTACATTTTCAGTTTATTATTTGCATCTTTTCTAACTCAGTTATCTTCAAGTGATTTATTTTGAATTTTGTCATTTTTGCTACTTTGTCACTGCAATGCTAATGTCGTTGTAAAAAGTATCTCCTTATTAAAGCCAGATATGTTGTCATAGCTTCCAGCTATATAGAAGTTTCTAATGATAAGGATGAAGAGCGCCAATTGTACGATCTGTTATAACAGATCCTCTACGTAATTTTGATGCCAATTTCGCGTGAATGACATGTGTCCTCTTTGGACCGGCCTATAAAAAGATCATTTTGAAAAGAGATGAAGATTCGGAGGACCTCGTTTCTTCATTTTCCTTTTCTTTGAAGCTTCAACCATGGCGGCTTAAGCTTCTAGTTGGTGAACTGAGAAGTAAAGGCAGGACGGCTCCAGAAGAAGAGGCGTTGGGTGCTAAAGCAAGGGAAACTTCGTGGAAATACTTCGAGATAGCTAGGAATAGAGGTTTCCATTTATTTTCAATGTTTTTATATAAATCAAATGGTGGTTTATTGATTTTTTTTCGCTAAGAACGGAAGTACTTTGGGATTGTGAACTTTGGTTAATTTTATATATCTTTCTTTCTTATTTCGATTGTTGGGTGTGAATGCTATTTTGCACGGAAGCGTTGAATGCAGCCATTGACATTGGAAGGTGCGATGACACCTCAAGTTAACGGGCATTACAATGGAAGTTGGGTGAGAACACGAAGGAATTCGATTCACATGTTCAAGTACGTGTATTATCTGCCGACATTGGAAGATACAGTGGATGTGTATGTATGAGTCATTAGTTGGGATTTGAAGGAAACTGAGTAAGATTAGCTTGATATTCAATGTTGTTAAACCATATAATGCTTTGACCTTGTCGCATCTGGTAGTCTGCTGAGAAACACCGAGGGGATCTAGACCTATCATTACATTTCTTCCTCTGCTCTACTTATTATTTCTTTCACATCATATCTTGAATTCTTCACTTTACTATTTAATTGCACCGATAAATACACTCGTATTCCTTTTTACTTACATTATTATTGCATTGACAATCATAAGCGACCAAAGTCCCATCCTCATGGGATCGATATCCGATAAGATTAACCTATCAACTATACTTCATCGACGCGTGTACACTTGCACAGTCACAATGAAGTCATGCGCGCGATCAGAGTTTAATTATAACTTTCCTTCCTTAGCCAAAGCTCCTCTGACTAGATCGCTCCATTGCAGGAATGGTGGATCAAAGCCATCTTCATGCTCCTAGAGCAGAAGTATGCGGAGGCAATGAGGGATGCTTACCAAGCGTTTAACCTATTGGATAGAGTGGTGGAGCTGCTTCATGAGGCTGATAAAGAGAAGATCATTAGCCTTGCTCAAGCTGTCGAGGAAGGGAAATGATACAAAAGGGAGGTCACAGCTAAAGATGCTGAGTTTTGTCACTCCAATGCTAAAGTTGAGGCTTCAGTGAAAGAGGTAGTCGAGCTCAATAAAAATTGGTTGAGGCTTAGCAAGTGTTTGCATAGCTGGAAAGAGCTTGCAAGGATGATGCTAAAGCAATTAAGACTATCACTTTACAAGTTGTATATCAATGGCGAGGCCAAAATTGCATGAGTATAGGCTCAAAAAGAGAAAGAGATAGCTGACAGGAGTGCTGAGGAGCTTCAAAAAAATAGGGTAGAGCTAGACGTTCTCTGCGTGAAGTTTGTTCAAATGCATGCATACAAGGACAAAGTGGAAAAGACGACCCTCCAAACTGGTTAGTAGATGGCTAGGTTTGATGATTTGTCTAGACGTATGAGTGCAATATCGTATGTCTAATTCAAGGGGTGTTTAGCCCAGTTAATATGAGCGATTGAAATCTGCATTGCTGCTGGGAAATTTGTGAAGATCTGGAGGCATTGGGCTTTGACCCTTATAATCCTTCTAGGGAGAGATGGTTGAATTATCAAGATGCCATCAAGTCTTATGTCATGGGCTCGAAGTTTAAAGGTCAAGCCTTGGTCTTAAAGGTCGTTCATACTCTGATGGACGAGGATTTCCTAGAGTCTGGTGCTTAGGATTCCGTCAACAATCCCTCTTAATGGTAGGCTCTTGTTGGAAGGATAGCTATTTGTGAGTCCATTGGTGATCCTCTAGTGGTTGATGTATGAGACTCCCTTGAGAATTCAATTGAAGAGCATATCGTTGTCGGGGAGTCTCATGTTGATCCTCCTCTTAGTTAGGCATTATGCAATAACTTGTAGTTTGTATATCCAATGCTTATTAATAAAATTGCACCTTCCTTGACTCAATTTATCTTAATGATTTGCATGCTCGAGCTTGTCCTTTTTTTAGGTCCTAAATCTAACCAATCAAATTATTTTCTTGTGTCAATTGCTTCATCATGGCTATCATAGTAGCCTTTAAGCGTGAAGCGGAGGCATCTAATCAACAATCGGAACTCATGCTTTAGGCCATAGAGGATGTATCTCCAATTTATAGCCATTTGAGTCATTGTTTTAGAAATAAGTTGTTTGATGCTCCGAATAAGGCAATAGTAGCAGTGTTGATAGATGACAATTTCAACGACAACTATTTAGGCGGAAGGAGGTACCACATAAGTAGTAACATGATGGATGTAGTTTTGTACTATGATATTAAGTGTGAATTGTACAAATATTTATGTACTCTTGTAGAATTAGTGTTATCACGGCGCGATGGATACAAGCATATCCAACTTGTTTTGATCAGCGATGCACTTAGCATCGAATTAGTGAAGGTATCGTCTGTCGGGGTAGACATCCACACTTTTGCAGATCATGTTTTTTTAGACACGAAAGTGTGAGAATCTCGACGCCCTTAGATAAAACCATGATGCCATAGCATCAAATGGACAGAGGTTGTTCATTCCTTTTATTCATATCAAAATCGTCTATACTTTTGAATAGTCATCTCTGTTTATTTGGTCAATGAGGCGTTGACTAGTGGATCAACGGAGGCACCATCTACAGAAGCATGCATCCACACTTTTATAGATTAGGTGTTATTTTAGACACAAAAGTGTAGGCATTAATATTATTGGAAAAGTTGAATCAACATGTAACACCCCTAACCCAGATGTCACAATTTGGGCCTCAAGCCCAAATCAAAACCATTAAAATTCTCAACTGGGTTTAGCCCAAACAAGTTATTTCTCAAAAGCATTTAAAGTCAATAGTTGAAAATATAATTAAATAATCGAAATAGTACAAAGGAGCTCTAATTTAATTTAAACGTTGAATTTCATCTATAAAATTTCAAAAGTAAGAAGTACAAACTCCACACGTAAGGCCCTATGAATACATAGCCCATTAAACCCAAGTACCGTATCTAAAAGCCTAGACATGCTGGAATCTCAAACCGATAGTGCTTCACGATCCGATGATCAACCTACACACAGAAACAACGATTTCGAGCACTGAGCTTACAAAGCTCAGTTGTACACATCTACTCTACTATACTTCATGTTAATCATAAACATAAGCATGCAAGCTAGTACGAGCAATAAGAAGAGATAAATAAACATGCGGAGCTACCACTAGTCGTCTAAACATATGTTTTCCTCATAGCAATCATCACACATGGACCACAAGGCCCAACCATACTCGAGATCCCACCGGATCCTTCGAGAGAAACACACAATGTCATAACCACAAACCTGGAGTGAGACCCAGTGCCACAAAGCTTCGGGAACAAACACTCTGAGTGAGGTCCGGTGCCATACAACTTCGAGAATGTACACTCTTTAGGTAAGACCTGGTGCCACACAGCTTCGGGAACGTACACTCATGCTCGGAATCTCTCGTCGAGCATCTTCGAATGGGACATGGTGCCACACAGCTTCAAGAAAGTACATTCGGCAACTCTAACCATGGTGTTGCAACACTTTTCTTTGGGTATCCGGATCCCATCAACAAAGGAGACTCAACCAATCAAATACCTTCCCGACATAAAAGCAACGTGATCCCAAGGATCTCTCTATCGTTGCTAAGCGTCATCACATCATTTATTTTGCATTACCGAGTTGTTAATGCATTATGAAAGGTATATAATTAATCTCGTTTATTGCCTCCTTTAATCCTCGTGGTACACATCTACTCTACTATACTTCATGCTAATCATAAATATAAGCATGCAAGCTAGTACGAGCAATAAGGAGAGATAAATAAACATGTGGCGCTACCATTAGTCACCTAAACACATGCTTTCATCATAGCAATCATCACACATGGCCCACAAGGCCCAACTATACTTGAGATCCCACCGGATCCTTCGAGCAAAACATACAATGCCATAACCAAAAACCTAGAGTGAGACCCAGTGCCACAAAGATTCGGGAACAAACACTCTGAGTGAGGCACAATGTCACACTTTTTCGGGAACGTACACTATTTAGGTGAGACCCGGTGCCACACAATTTCGGGAACGTACATCCATGCTCGAAATCTCTCGTCGAGCATCTTCGAATGAGACCTGGTGCCACACAACTTCAAGAAAGTACATTCGGCAACTCTAACCATGTTGCAACACTCTTTCTCTGGGTATCTGGATCTCATCAACAAAGGAGACTCAACCAATCAAATACCTTCCTGACATACAAGCAACGCGATCCCAAGGATCTCCCTATCGTTGCTAAGCATCATCACATCATTTATTTTACATTACCGAGTTGTTAATACATTATGAAAGGAATATAATTAATCTCGTTTATTGCCTCCTTTAATCCTCGTTATCTCATTTATGAAGTCATAATTCTATTACTAATATTCACGTCTATTTGCATCCTTAAATCTCATTTATTTATTATTTAGTGTACCAGGTACATGTACTCGAACACGAGTATCGGTACGGTACCCTCGGGTATCGGTACTCACACGCGTACCAATACTGAAACTACTTACTAGAAATCCTAGATTTTCACAAGTATCGGTATGGCCCAAGCTCGTACTGATACCCTATTCACGAATACGTACCATATCCTCGACTCATAATAATACAACGCTTACTTGATCCCTAAAGCTTATGGAAGTCATTAAAGTTGGTTCACTAATGCATTTACTTAATTAACATTGCTTACCGGCTTTATACTCATTTATTTGAATATAACCATTATTCATCTATTACACAGTTTTCCATCGAATCACATCAGTCATTTCAAACAAGCATACAAAACGTCACATTTATCTCAATCAATCCAACAATCATCAATTAATCATACAAGCATCACAAACGACCTTACACGGTCTCTAAAGCCTCTAGCAGTCCCATCATACCCGTAACACCATCATGCATCTCAAATATCGAGTCACATATAATCAGTCTCTACTCATGCTTATCTATCATCAACCTATTTTGCAACCACTAACAAGCAAGGCAATTACGCTTATGATGCTCATAAAGCAAAAAGAATTTGAGGTGTACTAACCTTATGATGATATCGCTAAAATCCTCATCCAAGCTTCCCGAATATTCCACTTGACCCGATAACCGATCCCGATTAATCCTCGTATACCAGTGAATACGAAACTATATTAATCCATGCATCCTCTAATCAATCCAGAAGGTCAAATGCATAAAAACAACTTACTCGTTTCAAATTTGGAAAACAGACTCCGCCATTGGATCCAAAACGTCGAGAAACCCCTGAGTAGGATCCCTCAAAAAAGTCAACGGTTGGTCAATGGCCCGGTCAAATCTAATCAACCTAGTGATCCGATGCGACGCAGGTGCATGGGAGCTATGGTGCACCCTAAGAACGGAATCTTGTGTGCCCAAGTGCATAGAATCTGTGATGCACCGTAGGGAGCCATATCAAGTGTGCGCAGGTGCACCAAGGCTTCTGTGCACCCGAGTGAGGCCAATCTGGTGTGGCGCGGTGCACCGCAGCATGGTGCACCCGCTTGGGCTGAGCCACACTCACCCTCGCCGGCGGCGCGTGAGGGCGCGTGAGAGGCCTTCCGGTGGCTGGATAGCAGTGGACGACTCTAGATCAGCAGTACTCTGGCCAGTGAGCACGCTGGTGACCTCCATTTCCAGTTTTGGTCGCCGGAAATGCTTCATCTTATACTTGGCTGAACTTCTTTTCCATCACCCCGGCGCATGGCGACGAAAGCTGTGACTTGGCGACCACCGACCGACTTGTCTCAGCGAGAGCTTTCCAATAGTACCGGTATTTCCAATTCTTGTAATAGCAATGTTGAGTTTTCGGTTCATACAATTAAGTTCTTTTTGAACATTCGTATGTAGTTCTTCAAGTTTTCGTGGCATATCTTCAATTAATAATTTAGGAAATCCCATATAGATTATGACCTAAATTAGATCGATTCTTTTTTGAATCTCTATATGTGTAATTCCTTCGACACCAAAAGATAGTGGTGTCGCAAATGGATGCTCGAGTGGCGGTAAATCGAGCTTCAAAGCTCTTCTCCTTCACTTTTCCATTTTTCTCTCTCTATCCACCTTTCTCTCTTCCTTTTCATTTTTCTCCCTCTCCATCATATCCCATTTTACTTTTTCCACCTACCACCCACATCTTATTTTTTTCCTTTATTTTTATTTTATCTTTTCAATTTCAAACTCTCCAAAATAAAAGATGATACCATTTAACTAAAAGCCCAACACCTCATTCTTTCTTTTTCCACTAGGCCCAAACTCATTAATTGGGCTCCCAACATATAGTCCCAATATCCAGTCCGAGACCCAATTTGTTAACTCGAAGTTCAGGTCGTTACACAACATATGTTGGAGAAGGCATCCACACTTTTGCAGATCAAGTGTCATTCGAGACACAAAAGTGTAGGAATTTAAATTGTTGAACAAGCCGAGGTAACACCTGTCGGAGCATGCATCCACACTTTTTCGATCATGTGTCATTCGAGACACAAAAGTGTGGGCATCTCGACGTCCTTGGAGATAAACACAATGCCAGAGATCATGTGTCTCTCAGGACATAATGCCAGAGGCAATGAATGAGGTGAAGGTATTCAGTTTATTTATACTTTATAAAGTCGATGTCGTTCGGGACATGAATTTTACATAAGTATACGCACCATTGGATACCGAGTATCGTTCAAGATACAGAAGTATAGGCATCTCAATGCCCTTGGAGAGAAACACAATGCAAAGACATTGAATGGGGGTGGCATCGTATAATTCACTTGATGAAAGGGATGGAGTCAAAGAATGGGAATGCAGAAGCATACAGGAACATTCATAGAGGTGGAAATTATCAATATACTCATCCAAATACAAAGTCAAATAATCATTCATTAAAATGAGGTATTCTCTCATTTATATAACAATTACACCATTCAATCATCCATTCACTCAAAGATATATATGTTCTCAGTTATAACAGTTCAAGCAGATCTTCTTAGGATGTGTATGAATTTTTTAAAGTATTTGTAGCAGTGAATATATTTTCCTAGAGTATGTGTTTAACTTCTTAGGATATTCTAAGCAATTAGTAAAGTTTCCTATGGCATATTGCAACTTCCTAATGAGCATGAAAACGTCTTAGGGTTCTTTAAATCATAGGCTTTCCCCAATACCTGGAGGCTTGCAAGGGAAGTGTTCATTGAAGGGGTGTTGCAGAGAGTCCAAGTCGTATTGATTCTTCTTTCGTTCATTTTAGTGTCGAAGAGCTTCAACAACTTCCTCAAGCCCGTGCATGGCAATATTTGAGAAAAGGAAGGACTTGTTGTAGCCTTGTAGGAACGTTTCCCTACAAGCCAGGCCTCTGCTACTCGTGAAACCTTCAACCTCCAGATTGTCTACTATGGCTTCCACTGTAATTACTCTAGCAAAATCCATGTTAGACATACCGTAGACTTATATCACTAGCGCTTCATGCATCTAGGGCCTACTTGGGGCTACACCTCACATACACCTAGTGTGAACTGATAAGAGATGTACGTGAGGTGTTTATAGAGCTCTCATGGTGGCTCGCAAGGTCAGTGGTGGTGTGAGGCATTCCACTGATGAGGCGGAATTATTGTCTTGTGGTATAGAACTTCCACCTGACAACTATTCTTCGCCAACAGATGTGGCGAGATGTTGTCATCACATCGCCTTTTCGTCACATGCCTTGGAAGTGAGTAGCAAGAAGTTGTCAACCCATCCTTTTTACTTTCTTCTAGTTGAGATCTAAAAAGAAAGGTTTGCATGGAGACTGTGGAGCATACAAAGTCCACTATTGTCTTCGATTCGGTCGTTAGCATCATCGGTCATAGAAATCTGGTGTGCCAAAAGTGGCGCTAGGAGAGCCATTACGACTGGTTATCTTGGTTAGGAGGACGTCCACGCTTACCGTACCATTTTTTTATGCCAAAATGAGGAGGCACCGAACAAGGAAAGTGGAGACGGTGGACCAAGGTGATTGTGGCAGATTTCTAGCTGTTCACCCCATGTAGGTTTGGGGCGGAAAGTCGTAGACATACGGCGATCAAAGTTGAGAGGACGAAAGGAGGGGAGGGGAAAACCCTCTCAATTTAATCTTATCTTGATACGTGGTGTATCTCTCATGCCCCCTCTCATCGGGATATAGGTATTTATAGCCCTCTTTAGCACTGTTGACGATGAGATAGTTTTAGGCCCTGTGAAAGCCTATAAATGGATTCGCAGAAATAGATCCAACTTTCAAGTAATAGGCTTTGTATGTTAGTCACATGAATGTCGTGCAGTGGTGTCTGACAATGCCTTTTCCCAAGGCAGTCTGATGAGTCCGATCATGTTAATCTTCGAAGAAAACTTGTCTCTGGTGGAGTTGTTGCTGTGGACTACCTACGAAGTATGCCAAATATTGAGGTGCTGAGAGTATATCCGGAGTTAATGCAGGCGAAAAATTTAGGTGTAACATTGATATTCCTGAATATTGATATTCGATATTTATACAAACGTTGGGCAGATGTGGATGAGACAATCCTCACTTTAACCTCGTTCTATCATTATTCTTACCTGAATTTGGTGTTAATTTTTAGACTTCGTTTCAAAACAAGTCACTTTTCATTAAATCAATAAAAAAATTTCACTTTTAGTGAATACTTAAAAACTAAATTTACAATAATTTCTAAATTAGTAATAAAATTAAAACACACAATCATCCATATATAAAAAAATAAAAAAAAAATATTTTGATACACAGTGTAAACTTTAGTTTAAAGATTTAAGTTGTAGTTTAGGGTTTAGAGGTTTAGGTTGTAAGGTGTAGAATTTAAAATTTATAGTTAGAATTTAGAGTTTATGGTTTATAGTTTAAGGTTTATGTGTTAGGGCTAGAGGTTTAGGTTTTAGATTTTATAACATTAATATGAAGAGTTGTGTAAATTTTTTTACACAGCTTGTATATTAAAATATAACCAAAAAACAAAAGGCGTAATATCAAGAAATACTCTTAACGTTTGATTGAATAGTCATTTTAGCTCATATTTTTTTTGCAATAATTTAACCCTCAACGTTTTATTTTGGGTCAAAATGGCCCATCTGCAAATGAAAACTGTTAGTCAACTGACGATTTATGGCTTGAAATGAGGTGACAAACCTACATTGCTGTGCATGTCGCAATAACAATGTTATATAGACAAATACGCCGACTTTACAGAATGAAACATGAGTCAAAAAAATAATTTTAAAAATTATATAAAATATAAAATATTTCTTTCTTCTGACGTATCATTTTGTCAAGTCATTTCAAGTTGTTTATCGTTAGTTGACTAACAGTGTTCATCCGTAGATGGGCTATTTTGACCTAAAACGAAATTTTATGGGTTAAATTATTTCAAAAAATAATAAAATTAAAGTTACTATTCAGTCAAGTATTATATGTATTTTTTTGCATTATGCCGAATTAAAACCAAAATCAAGTTTAAAAAAAATAAAATAAAAGAGGTCCCTTCAATTTGGAAAGAGAAGGAGAAGAAAATCCAAAACCAAGTTAGGTCACAACCCACAAAAAAAAAAAGCCTAGAAATTTTCACCCTAGGCCCAACAAATCCCAAATTAACCTAATTTCCCCCCTCATCCCTCATATATTCTCTCAAAACCCTAATTCTGAAATTCTACATTGGCCATCGCCGAGCCGAAGAGGAATCAAACCCTCTTCTCCGCAGCAAAAATGAAGTACAACCCACGAGTCTCCTCCTCTCGCCGCAAGAGCCGCAAGGCTCATTTCACCGCGCCCTCGTCTGTACGCCGTGTGTTAATGAGCGCACCACTCTCGTCCGATTTGAGGTCCAAGTACAACGTCCGGTCCATGCCGGTCCGCAAGGACGACGAGGTCCAAGTTGTCCGTGGGACCTACAAAGGCCGTGAAGGGAAAGTCGTTCAAGTTTACCGGCGCAAATGGGTGATCCACATCGAACGCATCACCCGCGAGAAAGTGAACGGTTCGACCGTCAACGTTGGGGTCAACCCGTCCAAGGTTGTGATTACCAAGCTGAGACTGGACAAGGATCGGAAGTCGTTGTTGGATCGCAAGGCAAAGGGACGGGCCGCTGCTGATAAGGATAAGGGTACTAAGTTTTCTGCTGAGGATATCATGCAGAGTGTGGACTGAGGTTTCCTTCTTTTTCATTGTTTTAATATTCACTGTTGTGTTTCCATTATTGAATTTGCAACAATTTGACATCATTTTTCATAGAATTTTTATGTTAACTGCTGGTAATTTGAGGAGGAATCTGGGATTTTGTAGACTTTGTTAATGCTATATATTGCAATTTTTGTTCTCATCTTATTTGTCCTGCATGTTTTAATCTTGTTGTTAGTCGTGAATCGTAGAATGTTAAGTACATGGAAATAGCAATGTATTGGTGTCAGCATTTGTTGCTTAAGTAGCTACTGTTGAATGCTGTCTGGAATTAATGTTATGTAGATTATTCCATTTTGATCTTGAGAAATGCATGAATATGAACTGTGATTTGATTTCTTTTGTATTGTTTATTAATCATTTTGTTCAACAACATCCATTTTAGTTGTGTTCTTTCTTTAGAAGCACGGTGCATTTCTTTAGATTAATTCTCACTTTCTCAGTTCTCATGAACCTATAATTTCCAAGCTCCGGGAATCATCCTGGGCGAGTGCTATTTGAACTCTGCAACTCCAGGAATCATTGGGAATGATTGATATTTGAGCTGGTTAACCAACATACATATGCTTGCCGGGTTCCATTTGCATCCCACTGCACTGAGTTGCTGTGTTTTGTTCCTTTAGGGAAAGAAAGGTAGGGAGTTCATATATGATCTGATTAACTGCCCTTTGTCCATCGGCCCCAAATAAGCTTTCGTAGATTACTCAAATTATCAAATCAGAATGGTAGTTAAAAGGAAATCCTGAGGCTTTAATGTGCAGATGTCAAAGTAGCTCAAAACAGATCAAAACCTTCAACATGTTGAATCATTATTGAACTGCATATATGGATTAGGGTTTCAGAGCAAAGGCCAAACCTCCCATGATCATTGAGCTTAGCTTTAATCAGTGTGAGATGATCAACAGCATAGGCCCCTCAACGGTTGCTGTGGTATCAACAACCGGCGTCTGGCTCAGACCGGTAGTTGTAGTGAAGGTAGTTTTGATTTTAGAACATGAAAACTCACATCCTGAAAAACGTTTTTGCTTAGGAGATGTAACATCCTACCTTGTCAGAATCATAGTTGTAGTATTTCTTTCATTTCTCTTAAATTCAATTATGTTGCAATATGTTGAGTAAGGAAACAAGATTTTATAATGTGTTCAATCATGCTCCATAGGTGCTAATTTACTTAAGGGTAATCTTCACTAGTGGTCCCTTTTGTTTAGGGTGTGTTCTATTTTGGTCACCAAAATTCAAAAAAGATTATTATGGCCAATTATGTTTAGAATCGTTTTTATTTAGGTCTCTTAGCTGTTAGTCTCTGTTACTTAAAAAAATCTACTTTCTAATTTAACCCCAAAAATTATAAAACTAAAACTCCAGAAAATTAATTCAAACCTTGCTTGATTTTGCCCTTATTGCATAGCGCCTGTTCTGGAACCAATTCCATATCTACACAAAAGTTTTCCAGATTAAAGGGCTGAAAACATTTCATCAATACAAGAGAGAGAGGGGGGGGAGAGAGAGAGAGAAAAATCACGTTCTTACTTGCTTAAATTGCACAATAATCTTCCCTTTCCTATCTGCTGACTCACTACAAGTACAACCAAAGAAATTTACTTGCAGTTTCTTATAAGGAGGAAAGAATTAGACTTCATGCTACACAATGTTCTTGGGGAAATTAATGTATATCTGAACTTTTCCGCAAGACTTAAAAGGATCTCTCAAACAGGCATCTGATTGTGGTGCTCCTGAAGAATAGTCTCCATCCCCGCAACCTTAATGCATAGAATATGTTACAAACTCGTTGTTTAAAGAATTAAAACACGGGGGAAAAAGATGCTAAAACAAAAAAACAAAAAAAAAACTATATTACATTGTTTCACATACATAATGATATCGTAATTATCTTGAGCAATAACTAAAGATGCAGCTGATTAAATCGACTTTGCAACATAATCAAGTACAGCTCATACAGACAGAACCAAGTATGGTTATGTAACAAATTCTATTTACAAATTTTGTTTACCATCCAATTTTCTTCTTTCTAATCCATGATGTTATTAAAAGGGATTACATATTAAACTCAGAAAAAAAAAAACAAACTTGACTGGAATTGCAACTTATTAATTTTAATACCGTGTTGATATAAAGAATATTGGACTAAATCACGGTCTAATCCTTGATTAGTTGACCTGGAATCGTTTTATAAAAGAGCCAGAGCAATGCATTAAGTTTATTTACTAAATATACTAAAATTAGATTAAAAAACTAAAATCTTATGACTTAGTCTAGGCACCAAAAGCTTTGTTTATTTTACCAAAAACAAATAAAATTGGATGAACAAAGGTGAAATCTTGAAGAAAGTCTAAGCAAATAAAAATAAGAACAAATCTTAACGATAACTAACATTACCATTAACGAAGTAGGCTAACTACTGAACTAACTATCAGGCAAAAACTCAACAAATCAAAGCAATCTAAGATAGAAAAATAGCAGAAAACCATAAATACAAAACCCAGAAATGAATTGAAAAGATGCAATCTAATTGACCCATTTAAAATTGTAAACTAAAAATCCAGCAAACATCTGTACACGCAATATAACTAATTTTCTTGCAAAAGAAAAGGGTACCTCAGTTTAGGTGAAACGAAAGGCGGGGCCGCCATTAGTCGGAGGCCGACCCATCTATTCCCCCAGTCTACTGGCCAGGCTTTTTCTTCTTGAAAGACAAAAATTAAATTAATGCTTTGGGTTTGAGCTACACAGCAAGTGTAGATGATGAAACAAAAATGGCAGAAATGGTTTTGCTGGGTTATAGTCATTAAATTAATTTTATGTGGTTTTAGTTTTATAATTTTTGGGAAAGATGGTGAAAAATAAAATTTTAAAAGTTTGGGGGTTAAATTAGAAAGTAATTTTTTTAAGTAACGGAGACTAACAGCCAAGGGACCAAAATAGAAATGATTCTAAACGTAAGTGACCAGAATAATTTTTTTTGAATTTTGGTGACCAAAATAGAACACACCCTAAACAAAAGGGACCACTAGTGAAGATTACCCTTTACTTAATGAAATGAGAGATTTGCAATTTGTTTATGAGCCTTGCTCTCGGATGTAGAAGAATTCAAATTAAGCTTTCATTTTGTGCTTTAGCCTCATTTTTTATGATACTTAAATGATCAACACCAATATGATAGATTGCCAAAAAAGGATATTGGTTTTTAACTGTGAATTTGGGAATGGTTAAACATGTAAATGTTTGTGTTTATTCTAGACAAACGAGGCAATAGAATTGCAATAATCAATTTAAGCTGTGAACGACAGGGGTGGACAAAAATACCTGACCTGATTGACTCGATTCGAAAACCCGACGATTCGAACTTAAAATGTTGGGTAATTCTTGAAAGAAAATTACCTGACCGGGCCAGGTACCCGACCCGGCAAATTTCCCGGGACACGGGCCGGAAGTTTTCCCTTACCGGGTACCCGACCCGACCCGATAAAATTTAATATATATAAATTTTTTATATTTAAAATTATATTTTTATTTTATGTTTTTTAATATTTTCGCTCTAAAATTAAGTTTAAATCCCTACATTTTTTATGTTTGTATTATATCCTTTTAAGTTTTAAGTTTAATTGTTTTTTAAATATTTTTGTGTTTAACATGTAATTTTTTTTAATTTTAGAATTAAAAAATAAAAATAAAAATAGGAACCGGGTACTCGGGTACCCGAATTTTACGGGTACCCAAATATATTAGGCCGGGACACGGGCCGCTTAATGAGGTACCCGGATAAACCGGGTACCCGGGGCCGGCAATGCCCACCCCTAGTGAACGATGTCCTTTATTTAATGTTTTTCATTGTTGGATATCACAAGATAATATGCTTGGTACAAAATAGGGATAAATAAATATAAAAGCTATCAAACTTAGATATGGGAATTTTCCATCCCATTCCCCAACTGTCCTAACCTTTCTTTCAAGGGTTTCAAAATTAAGAGCCGCTGATGACTATATTTTATTCACAAAAGCTGATGAGGCAAATTGTGGTTCAGTTTTGAAATTCTTATATGACTTGTAGAGAGCTACTGGTCAAACTGTGAATTTTAAAAAGTCTTCGAGTTTTCTTTTCTCAAAATATTAGCCCCGGTCGAAAAAACTATCTCTTAAATGTGTTAGGGTTCGGGATTAATGGAAGAAGGCAACACTTACTTGAGTCTTCCTTCTATTTGGGCCGCAGTGAAAAAGAAACTCTTATTTTCATTAAAGAAAGAGTTTGACACAAATTGCAAGGTTTGGAAGGATAAGTTCTTGTTTGGGCCCCAGTTGACCCGGAGGTCTAGCTGGAAAGAAAACGCTTATCAAAGCAGATACGCCGTTTCTGGTAGAATAATTCTAATGAGAAAGAAAAGAGAATACACTGCGTAAACTGAAAAAAAAATTGTCTCTTGAAAGATAAAGGAAATCTTGAATTTAGGACATGAGAACCTTCAATCAAACCTTGGTTACTAAAATTACTTGGAGGATTGGGAATGGTAGATGCGTCTCCATCTGAGGAAATAATTGGATTCTATATATTTTTTTCATTCTCCGTCTTTATGCCTAAACCCTCTTGGTGTCAAGACCTGACAGTCTTAAGGCTTATTTTAGAAGATCGAAGAGAATGAAATCATGCTAAAGTTGGATAATCTGTTTGCCCCCACGAAAGGGATGTGATTCTTCAAGTCCTGATAGAAGTCCTTTTAGTCAAAGATTCTTTCAACTAAAGGTAACCTTCGTGCTCGTTTTCATGGTGTTTTTTGTGTGCAAAATATCCTAGATGTGGATGTGGTATTGGGAGTGTTGAACACTTGATATTTTTCTGTCTTTTTGTTTATGTTGTTTAACGAGCATCAGGCTTCAGCTACTCTCCTTTTACATCTGATTTTTTTGATTTTGGCAAATGGTCGGAGAAGATCCCCAATCTTAGTAACAAGAAAATAGGCTTTGAGGGTTGTGAGTTGATTGCCTTTTGTATCGGTCTATTTAAAAATCGAGAAACAACTTTGTTTTTTCAAGAACTATTGACTCCCTAGTGAAAGTTTGGCATCATGTCGAAAGCTCTTACTATGAACATATGGAGGCTAACCGTATTAGTCGGGCTGAACCTTCCTCTTCTAGAAAAGATGACGATCGTTGGATCCATTCGGACTTGGGTTTTGTGAAGGTGAATTATGATGCCTCCTTTATGAAAGAATGCAGTCTGACAGTGGTAGTCGCTGTAGCACGTGGTTCTTTAGGTGTTATTATTGGCGGTGAGTTCTTTTTGTTCTTTGCCCTCTATGTAGCTGCTGCTGAAGCCCAAGCTATTAGGCTGGGAGTTTCTCTTGTGACTACAGAAGGGTTTTCTAAAATCGTCCTTGAATCGAATAATCTTGACTTAATTAACCGATAAAGTTCAAATCCTTTTTTGCTTGGGAGGCGGCGGCAATCGAGGAGGATATCATTTTTTATCTTTTTCTTTCTCTGCTTGTATTTTCTCCTATATCCCTAGGCACTGTAACAAAGTGACTGATTGAGTTGCTAAGAATACGCGGTTGAACTCGTGTCCGACTGATTGACTTTCTTTTGTTCCTCCAAGCTTGAGGATCCAAAATTTCTTTTTATTTTATGTGATTTCTGTTAGTAAAAAAGATTACCATCTTATAAAGTTTTCATTTACCTCACTTTTTTTTGTGGATGGATAGAGATACAGACGATATCATATCCAAGGACGGAGTTGTTGTAGGGGTTGAAAGTTGTGTCCCTAAATTATTTTATATTAGAAAGTATAATAGTATTTTTACCTATTTGAACTTTCAAATTTTAGTTTATTTGAATTTTTGATTTATTTTATCTAATTAAAAAAACTAAAATAAAATAGGATGAGTGTAATCTCGTGTGAATAAGCAAGAATTAACTTGCAAGGCTAAATACTTATGGGTGACTTATCGGGGATTGGTCATTTATCCACAAGCCAAAGAAACAGTATCGTGAGGGAAGGGTGAAAAGAACCCTGATAGGGAGTGAAATAGAACATAAAACTGTAAACTCTCAAATAGTAGATGGAGTCAGCGTCGTCCCTAGACGTGGGCAGGAGGGGCACCCACTCAGGGCTTTATTTTTTATAATATTTAATATTAAGATTTTTTTAATATTTATTGTTAGGGGTGTACTCTTAAAATTTATTTATTTAACACTTATTATTATAATTAAATTTTTTCCAATAGTTGTTATTAGGGGTCTACTCTTAAAATTTAATTTTTTTTTTCAATTTTTGTTATAATGGGTCCAATTTTTTTCAATAATTATTGTTAAGGGTCTATTCTTTTCTCAATATTTATTATTAGTGACACACTCTTAATTTTGTTCAATACTTGTTATTAGACCCAATTTTTTCTAATACTTATAATTAGGTGCTCAATTCCCCCATATTTATTATTAGGGACATTCTCTTAAAATTTAATTTTTTAATATTTGATATTAGAGGTCCAATAGAGACGTGTTTTTTTTAATATTTGTTATTAGGAACATAGTGTTAAAATTTATTTTTTTTCTAATATTGTTATGAATATTTATCTATGTGGATGTCTATCATGATAAGAACTTTATCAAGGAGATTTGATTTACTTTATTATTAAGAGTATTATCTTCAATAATTAGAGTTTAATGTATTATGTACTTCTTATGCCTAAAAATAAATGATTTGATGAAAGCATTATACACAAGTCTATATTTGAGAATAATACAAATCTCCCTCTTTCTCTCATCTCTTTATTCTTTCACTCTTGTTCGTTGTTCTACATTATTTTATTCACAAAACGTTATCAGCACGATCTCGCTCGATTCATGGTTCTTGTTGGTGATTACATAGAAGGATTTTAATTTTGATAATGTCGACTGCATCCGCTACATATTCAAGTTAACTTGAAAAGTCTGTTTTACGTGATATATTTCATTGGCTTTAAAAAACATGGCTTGAATCAAGAAAAAAAATTAAAAAAGTACGTTTCTTCAATATGTTTATATTGAGATCAATTTTTATTTACATTATTCTATTGATGAAAGTTAATATTTTTAACCGTGTTTTTAAGTTTTTGCATGATATAATTACTTGGAAAGAGACATGACATTATGAGATGTTGTCTTGGTCATTTGCTACCTCTCCATTGTCCTCGAGAGGAAAACCAATATCGGTAAATTTGATTTTTATTTTTATTTTTTAAAATACGATTTTAAAGTGCAATAAATTATGATGATTTTGAATCTACAAGAAGATTGTTATAAAATCTATATTTGCTCAAAAGCAATCATTCTACCGTGTCAAAAAAATCAACCATAGATTTCTCCCAAGTTCAAGTTACGAAAATTCGTCTTGATCCAAAAGGTTTTATGGAAGGCATTCCTTGAAGTGAATGCAAGCATGATGTTTATTCCATGCAATTATTGAATCTATTTCATTCTCTGAAGTGAATGCAAACATGGTAAATCACTATTAAATTGGTAACATAACTTCGATATAATCCAAGTATATTAGTTGGACATCACGTTCTGCGAGGCTATTGGTCTCAAAGGAGGTTTTTAAAGGACCTTGTGGACTGATTTAACAATGCCGCGTACGAGGATTAAATATTTGTTCTTTGTGATAAGGATATGTGAAAAAGGTTTCAAAGGCCCACTGCTCTACTCCATTCACTGAAGTGAATGTGAGATTATATTATGAAAAGAATAAAAGCCACATTAAAAGTTGTGGTCGTGATTGAAACTATGAATATAGACATGGAAAATATGATCATACTTTTATCCACCGGTAGTAAGGTTATAAGGATGACAAGAGTGATAAAGATCATTCTAATGAAGTAAAATCCTTCTTATTACCAATGTGATGTTATAAACTATTGGTCTCGTACTTTTCGTACGTTGAAAAATCAACAATCATTGAATGATAAAGGAAAGACAATAGAAGTAAATTTTGTTTGCGAAAAATAAAGAAGATGATACTGGTCCAACTTTATTTGGACATTGTTGGTCCAACTCATTTGGACGTTGTTGATTTTCTTATAACCCTCGAAGGGAATAAATCATTTTCTAATTATTCTCATAACTTTGAAGAGAATTATTTATCTTTTTATTTTTCTTTATGTTTATTTACTTTACACACATTAATTATTTACGTTTTATATTTATATTTATATATTATGATATTTATTTATTTTGTTTAACATGACTACTTGTCAAATACAATCTATAGTGACGATTTATGCTCAACATGAGCATAAGATATATTTTCTCATTTAAATGCAAGGGAATAATGTGAGTACTATATCTCAAAGTATTGAAAATATTGATCCTCTAGAAGAGCAATAAATTCTTGAGAGAAAGCACAAAAAGTGCAGAATTGTGAATATTGCAATAATTACCGCTAATGGTAATAATATCATCATCACTAGAAGTTAAAATTTTAAGAGAGCAATATGAGTACGCAAAATATACCTTTGAGAATTATAGATAACATATGTTATCAATTGGTATTTGAAATAAGGTAATGTAGATATAAGTTCTGGTAGCCAAAAAGTCAGTTAAAAGTTCTAGAAGAGCTATATATTGCTATCAAAAGATAATTTTAATTGAAAGCTAAAAAAGAGTCAAATATATTCATATTCAAATGAACAATTTTGATGGTCGTACTAGACATGTACAAGTGAGATTGAATTACATGTTATGATAAACAAAAAGTTTACAAATTCAAACACACACACAGTTGTACTAGACATGTACAAGTGAAATTGAATTACATGTTATGATAAACAAGAAGTTTACAAATTTAGAGACACGCACACACAGTTGACATGATCGGTTAGACCATCCTGATTAATAATGGTGCATAAATTCCACTTATTAAAGAACCTAGAGTTCTTGTGGTGTTTATTCTCAAAGGAATTGATTAAATTCCACTTATTAAAGAACATGAAGTTCTTGCGTTGCTTAAAGGAATTGATTAAATTCCACTTACTAAAAGAACCTGAAGTTCTTGTGTTGTTTGTTCTCAAAGGATATAGTTGATCCCACTTATTGAAGTTCTTGTACTGAAGTTGAGACTGCATGTCTTGCATATCTGAACGAAATATGGGCCCATATATCCATAAATGTGGAAAATTTTATATGATTTTAGTAGATGCGTCTACATTGTTTTATCAACTTACAACTAGAAGTTTGTGAGATTGATTCTAAAAGGATTCAGATTATGCAATTAGACTATTCGTCTTGCAAAAACTTGTGGGTTTATATTTTAGGTTATATCAGTAGTTACAAAGCCTATTGGTTATGAAAAATACAGTTTAGCAAAATTTTAATTTGATGCCTCCTCTTTGATAGCTAAACTATGAGAACAAGACAATTATTATTTATATGGCATTTCCATATAGCAACACTTATACGCATCAAGCCAACGAGTTATAATAAACTCTCCATTATGATTTGACTTTTGGTCAGAAGTCATATTTCCCATTTTAAAATTTTGAATGTGCGATATATTGTTGAATTGCTCTACTATAACGCACAAAATGGGTAAATAAAAAGGGTTGAGAATATATATTGAGTACGAGTTTCCTTTTATGTTTAAATTCTTAAACATTAATTGGAGAATCATTTATGAAATGATTTTTCTCTACATCAGGGGGAGAGAATAATCAGCTGGATAAAGAAGGAAATGAATTATCATTATCTAGATCATCAAATATGAACTAAAAGTTCATAAGATAATTCAAGTTATTGTATGTCAACTGCCAGACATATTTACTGACCTAATGAAAGTAATCAAGTCTGATATACCAGCTGAAAATGCTCTAAGTTTAAATTACATGAATGTAAATTATGCTTGAAGCATGATAGTTGAAATTGGTTCCAATGATCAAAATTCTCGTAAATGGAAAGTAGTATGAGATGGTCAAATATTGGAGGCGGGTGCTCCTGAAGAGACCCAAAACATAACTATTGATAAAGCAATTGAAGAGTTTCAGGTACCTAAAATAAAGATTAAAATCTTGAAGAGATCTCGATGAGTTATGTCACTACGAGAATAGAACCAGAAAATTGAAAAGTTGTCGACAACGATTTTACAAACAATTTTACATAGAATACTTCTATAGACGTAAAGAAAGAAATGGGGATCTTGTATAGAAATCTATCCAGAAGTATAGATATTAAATTGGCCAATGTAGAAAGACACTTTGAACTTCTAAAAGAGAAGTATTTGGACTAGCAGTCCAAACACTTAAAGGTGTAATGCAAGTGAGACACAAATAAGTAGTCTTAAATTTGACTTGAATTATGATTTATGAAGAATTTTAATTACTTCATGGTGGATGCAATTACTTTGGCGGTTATGAAATATTTTATATGCTTCTAATTATTTTGTGGATCCATATTTATCCTTGAAGGATTTAAAATTCTAGAAGCATTTGAAAATATCTGAGGAAATTTATTTAGACATGTCTCATTGAATATTTATATTTTGGCGCATTCGGTATAATCGCCTTAGTGAGTACTTATTGAGGAAATACTATAAGAATGATCATATTTTCTTATGCATTTTATAAAGGAGTTTGGATCAAGATTCATGATATTATTAGAACTCCTGAAGAGCTTCAAATTAGAAACTCATGAAGAGCTTTCAATGTATTTAATGAAAGTATTTGAGAAAAAGAATCTTGAGATGTGGTTTTGTCTCGACCTAACAACTGAGCACTTAAATATGCATTCTTGTCTATGAATGAACATAAGTCAAAAAAAATCTTAAAGAAGATTCAATATGGATAAAGCATATCTATTGAGTATCTCAATAATTGTAAGATTTTTAGATGTGAATAAAGATAATTATATTTTTTCTTGGTCTTGAAGCACCATATATTAGTTGGCCAAGAAATATCTATGGATATACAAAGATCATTACCTTTAGATCTTCAAACATTCGTCGATGCCTCCTTAAATTTTGTAGAAATAATTGTTATGCACGAGGCAAGCCAAAAATGTGTTTGGCTAAGACCATTGACCCAACATATCCAAAAGATATGTGATTTACTTTCCCAAGATATGATACAAAGCTATCTTGTATAGAGATAATGCAAGGTGGATACATCTTGAAACATATTACTCCAAAGTTTCATCTCTCACGATCTTTAAAAAATAGTATTCAAGATTGAATTATGAAGATTCAAAGATCTTATGTGATGTTTTTATGGGGGGAGTAAATACGCGTTGCACTCTTTTTTCCTTAACCGAAGTTTTGTCCCAATGAGTTTTCCTGGTAAGGTTTTTAATGAGGCAACATGTTTTGCATATCAAAGATGTGTGTACTCTTTTTCATTCATTAAAGATTTTTTTCCTATTGGGTTTTTATCTTAGTAAGGTTTTAACGAAGCACATTATCTTCATAGACATCCAAGGAGAGTGTTATGAATATTTATCTATGTGGATGTCTATCATGATAAGAACTTTATCAAGGAGATTTGATTTACTTTATTATTAAGAGTATTATCTTCATTAATTAGAGTTTAATGTATTATGTACTTCTTATGCCTAAAAATAAATGATTTGATGAATGCATTATACACAAGTTTATATTTGAGAATAATACAAATCTCCTTCTTTCTCTCATCTCTTTATTCTTTTACTCTTGTTCGTTGTTCTACATTATTTTATTCACAACAAATATTTGTTATTAGAAACCTATTTTTTTCTAATACTTGTTATTAGGGGCATACTTTTAAATTTTATTTTTAATATTTATTATTAAGGGCCTAATTTTTTTTCTAATACTTGTTATTAGGAGTCTACTTTTAAAATTTATTTTTTTATATTTATTATTATGGGCCTAATTTTTTAGTTCGCCTTTAAGTTACTAAAATCTCAAAAATGACTCTGGGTGGAGTCTAGGTTTTGATCACATGGCTGTTAAAAAAAATAAGTCGACGATTCATGTAATTATACTTTGGGTTATAATCTTGACTTTTAGCTCCATGAATAATCATATTTGGAATATGTGCTTAAATATCGTGCCCGTAGCAGCTGCTAAACTCCAAATGACCAGTGTTGGAAGTTAGGGAGTGATTTCTTGCTTTATATCTAGCTCAAGAGAGATTTTCCACCTAGATTATATGTAGGAGGGCGCTTTTATAATAATGATATGAGAACAAAAAAGCTTTTATAATAATGATACGAGGACATAAAAATAATAGGGTAATCTTCACCTGTAGTCTCTTTTGTTTGCAGTTTGTTTTATTTTGGTCATTCGAATTTTAAAAAAAATATTTTTGCCACTTACGTTTTGAATCGTGTCTGTTTTGGTCCTTTGGCCGTTAATTTCCGTTAATAAAAAAAATTAATTTCTAATTTAACCCTCAAACTTTTAAAATTTTATTTTCCATCATCTTCTCTAAAACATAAAAACTTTATTTTTTTCCGCCCATCGTCCGATTCTGACCCTCTTTTTACCGTTATGGATCTGCCACCCTCCTCCGCCCCAAAACATGGAAAAGCAAGAAAAGGAAATGATAAATCAACCCTGCCAAAGCAACGAGGTGGGAAAATGCCAAAAATGGCAGAGCCACTGCTCAAAATTTTTGTTATGTGAGAAGTAGACACAGGTAATAATTTGTGGATTTTGTTTCTTCAGTTGAAGCAGGCTCTACCCCAACCCTCTTTCTAAATATTTGCCTTTTACTTTATGTTTGCTTAATCGTCAGCATCATTGTTTGTTTTCAACCCTTTGATTAATTCAAATGAAATGAGAGGATCCGGAATATCACTTGAATTCCAACTTGCGTAGGCTCATATATTATATTATGTTAAATATTTTGGTTAAATTAATGATAAAAAAATTAGATAACAAGAAAAGAGAAATTCTTGAGGATTAGTTTAGTTTTAAAGCAAATGAAAGCTTACTACTCTGATTATGAAAGAGAGTGGCGGATCTATGACGGTGAAAAGAGTGCAGAGATCGGGTGGTGTGCAGAGAAATAAAGTTTTTAAGTTTTTGGGAATATTATGATAAATAAAGTTTTAAAAGTTTAGGGGTTAAATTAAAAATTATTTTTTATTAACGGAAATTAACCGTTAAGGGACTAAAATAAACACGATTCAAAATATAAATAACAAAAATGATCTTTCTTGAATTCGGATGACCAAAATAGAATAAACCGCAAATAAAAAAGATCACGTGTAAAGATTACCCAAAATAAAATAACATTGTATTACTTTTTTTCATTAATTTCTTCGTGTTACCTACCGGCCCCCGAACCTTGGCAAAATAAAGTGTATAAGCACTTAACCATCGAAGACAAGGAAGAGTCGGTTAAATAATATTGTATTACAACAATTAATAAAATGATTTTCTAACTGGAATGTTAGAAGCTTTAAAGGAGTTATTAAAATCAGGTATTGGACTAGAAAATTGATTCCCTTCTAACTCAACATTAGAAGCTTGGGCAACAATCAACATGGTTAGCGATGATGGGATTTTACTGCTGAAACTATTATTAGTCTAAGAGCTGAATTATTTGCTAATAACTCCCTAAATTTTTATTTCACAGATGATTCTTTGAGAGACGAGGAGGAGAAATAGAGCAAAGAAGAAGATGCTAATTTTAATCCTCATTTCACATGTTACGATTTAAATAAACGTGTTAATAGAATTTTTCATAGTAGTAACTTTAGTTTAGTAGTTTGAGCATGACAATTTAACTCAAATGTTTTAGGTTCAATTCCTTTTTGTTACAAACCTTCATTCTATCTACTTTCCCTTTAATCACGTGTCTCCTTATGATCAGAGGGAAATATTAATTTAAATAAATTGAAATTAATAAAAAAACGTCTAATTAGATGGTGGCACATCATCGTCGTATTGAAGTCTTAAAATTTTAAATTAAATTAAAATTAAGATTAAATTGATATAATAGGTAAATAACATGGACCAAATGTATAATTTTATAAATTTTCGTTAACTACCATGTCACCCTTCCGTTAGTTTTTTAACGACAGTTGTTAAAATAGGATCAATTTAAATGGTTAATTGACGAGTTGCCTAATTCGGTGGTCAAAATAAATACACTCAAATAATTCAATGGTCACCTGAGTAGTTTATCATTTTATTAATTATTTGTGACGGGAAGACATTATTTATTCGTATTTTAAAAAATAAGGTAATACTGTATTACGACAATTGAATAAGTGGTCTCCTGACTTACTGAAATATTATATTGTTAATTATTCACAATAGTAGAACATCCTTCACAAAATTTGGTGAGTTTTTTTTTTTCCTGAAACTCGATGAAAAATATTAAAAAATTCTACAACGGGCGACGAACATTGATAAACAACGATGAACACTATTAAATTAATTAATAAAGATTTAAAATTTTAAGGACCCATCAAATAATTAATAATTACTTTAAAAAATTCAATTAAATTATTTTTATATATATTAAAATTTTATTTTTTTAATAAGGGTAAACTATATATTTAGTACCTCACCTATTTCCATATTTCTATTGAACCTTCATTATTTAAATATTATTTCAATTTGACTATATTTTTTTATAAAAAAATAATTTAACCCTCAACCTAAAACCCTAAACTATTAAACCTTAAACCCTTTAACTTTTAAACATATACCCTAAACCATATACCCTTAAAATAATTTTTATTTAAGAAACCAAAGTTTTCGAAGGAGAAAAGGCCTAAACAATCCAAATCCGCTGCTCATCCTCCTTATATCCAAGTATTTTCTTATCCCTTTGATCTTTGTTTTTTTTGGCCTTTTTCCTTTTAATTAGTCGATTAACGGTGGATTATTGTGCAGATGATTAAGGAGGCGCTGTTGACTCTGAACGAAAAGAGTGGTTCGAGTCCGTACGCTATAGCCAAGTACATGGAAGAGAAGCACAAGGCGGTGCTTCCAGCCAATTTCAAGAAAATCTTAGCTCTTCAGCTCAAGAACTCAGCTGTGAGAGGCAAACTGATAAAGGTGAAGGCCTCTTACAAGCTCTCTGAAGCTGGCAAAAAAGGCAAATCCACTGCTACAAAAGGTAAAATAGAGAAAAAAGTTAAAGTGGAGGTGACAATGTAACCCCCTCGTTCCGGTCCGGACGCTTGACCGATCCGAGTGGGCTACACGGGGATAACCGAGATAAAACCCGTTAAGGCTCCACTTCGGTTACCGACCCTAGAGGAATTTTTTTATTTTTATCTTATCTAAATGCATTGATTAAGCCTAAGCGGAAGCCCAACAACAAACCGTGTAACACCCGGGTTTAGGGGTCGGGTGAAAATAATATTTTAGTATTGTCTCGGGTTTCGATTCTAGTATTTTATTTAATAAAGTAATGGTTTGGGCCTCGGGTTTTAAGATTTGGACCAATTTTAAATTGAGCCCAAAAGCCATGGATGGCACCTATTGTGGTTTCCCTTTTTCTTTAAGGGCATTTTGGTCTTTGAACATTAAATTTAAACAATTATAAATAAAGGATGATTCATCATCTTCTTCCTCTCCCTTCCATTTTATTCCAACGACAAGAACACCTCTCCCTCTTCAAATACTATTTCATCTCCTTCCTCCCTCGTTTTGGCTCGGTTTTGAAAGGTAATTACGTTTTTGACTTGCTCTCAACTTCCTCTCTTCAAAAGTACAAGTAGTTTTCATTTTCATCCATGTTTTAGAAATTGGATTTTTGGGAGATTTGAATAAAAATGGTAGTTTTATGGTGTTTAACTTAAGATTTTGACTTGATATTGTTAGACATGATGTTTATGAATCAAAAGGACCAACATATATAATTTTTGAGGTGTTTTATAAAATTTCCGAATTTGTGTTTTGGAGGGTTTTTAGGAGGGTTTTTTAGTTGAGTTTTGGGTGTGGTTTGTGTAGGAAATTGAGGGTTGATGTTAGGGTATTGGTTGGGGGTCGTTTTGGAAGCATTTGGAAGTGTTAAATGTGTTGGAATCATCGGTTTTGGACTGTGCTAAAGGGCTGCTCGGGAATGGCTTTTTAGGGGTTGTTCTTGGTTTGAAAAACAAGTGGTTGATGTTTGAATTTTATTCCGGGTTTGCTACGTTGTGTTGTGGACTGATATAAGGTTAATTTACTTGTGTTGAGATGATTAGGAGCAAGGAATTGCATTGGTAAAGTCTCGGGATCGATTTCGGAAGTCATGAAGGCTTGAGTCGGCTTTGCTTGATTTGCTTACGGAAGTGAGGTGAGTGGTTAATGTTTTAAAATGATTTTTAAGTGGTTGGTTCGAGCATGTGGACTAGGTGGAGATTGGTAGACTCACCTAGAGTTAGGATTAGGGTGGTAGCCTAATCCTAAACTTTAGTTAGAGACCTTGGTTGATCTTTAAAGTGTTGAATTATGCCTCATGGTTAATCATGCTTATGGTGGTTATGCTTACGTTGTTATACATGTATGTGGAGGCATGGCTTTATGCATTGTTACATGCATGTAGATGATAAATGTGATGGAAATATACATATGACATATGAGGTGATATTTGTGTCATTGAGATGCATGTAGTGTTGACATGTGTAATGATGTTATGAGGTGATTGCTTGATCCGAGGATCATGGTGAGTACATGCTAGGCATGGAAATGTGGTTTGTGCATGATAGTAAGTCATTGTGAGTACGTGCTAAGCACGGAAGTTGTTAATAAATGATATTGTGGAATGTATTAGTATTGGCACTAGTATACTTGGGTACAAATGATCGATCATTAGGATGTTAGTGTGTACACATGAGTCAAAAGTCGCGCGTGGCCTTGGTGGTGTTGAGTCATCAAGGAGGAGTACGGGTACGCTCGGAAATTTATATATATTCTACGTGATGATGAGTGGAATCCCATCCGTAGGGCATGTGGCGATGAGTGGAATCCCGTCCATGCAGGGTCGGTGATGAGTGGAATCCCATCGACGGGCATGAGGATGAGTGGAATCCCCTCCGCGTGAAATGAGGCGTGAGGATGAGTGGAATCCCCTCCGCGTGAACGGTGATGAGTGGAATCCCACCGCCAGGTAATGGTTGTGTTGTTGGATGTGAGTCCAACGGTTATCCGTGTATTCGAGTCATAGCTAAGTGCCAATACGGATTGTAGTTATGTTGCCATTATATGGTTAATTGTGAGCTAATGAGATTTGGGATGTGTTGCTAACATGGTATAATATATGTGATTTCATGTATTGTGGTTTTGAACATGTTGAGCATAACATGATATTGAGTATATGTTCATGCATCATCTATGACCATGGCTCGTGTGGACCGGAGGTATGAGCATGCATTTTATCTCAGTTGTAGCTCGTGCTTGGACCCTGCATTGTCGAGGTTGTTTTTAAAGAGCTTACCCTCACTAAGCTTTTATGCTTACGCTCTCTTTTGTTCGACAATGCAGATAAATAGCTTGTGGGTGGCAAAGGCAAGGAAAGGTCATCAAGTGTTGCTTTTGGTGAGCTCAATGTATGAGTTTTAAGTAATAAAATGTAATAGTTAAGCAATGGGATAGGTGTTATTGATTTGAGTTTTGATGTATGTCGTTGTTGGCTTGGTTCGTGGATGCCTTGTTTGATTGTAAATATTGTATATGTTACATGCCATGAATGTCTACATGTTTTAGTTGCTAAGGCATGATATCTTAAGTGCTTGAGTGACCATATATGCATAAATTGCTCCTTTGTTAGAATGCTATGTATGAATGTTTTAATCCATGTTTGAGTGTTTCCTCTGGCTTAAATATGTGTGCTTACATGTTTGTATATGCTTAGGTGAGTCGAGAATTGCATCTAGAGTCGTGTTTGAGGTCGTTTAGCTAAAAATTGTGGACTTACAGTGCAGGGCGTATCGATACGCCTAAGGGCTGTATCGATACGGCCTTGCTCAGAGAACACAAATTTGGCTGGGCGTATCGATACGAGGGGTGTATCGATACGGTCCCAACTCTCTGGAATCCTGGGAAGTTATGGAGTGTATGGCGTATCGATACGGTGTCCAAGCGTATCGATACGGTTCAACCTAGTTGACCAAATGGTGTTGACCGAGAAGGGCGTATCGATACGCTCAAGGGCTGTATCGATACGGTCTTCTTATGTTGACCATAGGGTGTTGACTTTGGTCAAGGCGTATCGATACGCTCTGAAGGCGTATCGATACGCTCTGAATAAAAGGGTTAAATGGGTTGTTTTAAGGTGCTGTTTTGGTTGGTCGTTGCTATGGAGTTGTGTTTCCGATGTCGTGTTTCACATAGGACTTAATAAGGCATTTAGACAAGATTAATTAATGAAAAAAAAAATAGGGTTGCTAACCGAGGGGGAACCTTAACGGGTTTCGCTTCGGTTTTCCCCGTGTGACCCACTCGGACCGGTCATTCGTCCAGACTGGGATGAGGGGGTTACATTTGTTGGTATCAGAGCCTAAGGTTACCGAGACCTTGGGCAGGTAAGTGAGATAAGTTGTGTTTTATGATTGATATGTACGGTGTTTGCTTGCTCTGTAAGTATGACTTCTTGTATGACAAATATGTTGATTGCTTGTTTAAAAGCATGTTGTTTGTTATCCGTGTATGTTGTGATGAATGATTGATTGATTGAGAACGTATGTTGTTTGATCGTACGCATATGTTTACTTGTTTAGCAAGTAAGCCTTGTTATACGCTTGGTTGAGCATGTATGTGTGTTGATTGGTTGAAACATGTTTAGTAGAGTCCCATTGCTACTATTACATTGAAAAAGAGATTTTAAGTGAGGGAAACATACTTGAGCCACTTGGAAGCCTTGCCTTGCTAACCCAATCTTGTATGTTTTACTGTTGATATTGTTGTTGATTTAATTGCTTTTCGGTAAGTAGAAGTCGTAGTTTCTGAAAGGGTGGACGATGTTGAGGGAGTCCATCGCCTTAGTTAGAGAGGTGTGGTCGTACCGGAATTGAGGTACAATTTGTATGTTTGAGACGGTGTGTATATGGGTTGATTCTTGTGGATGAGGGACGGTGTGATCAACTCTGGCATCAGTTGGTAAGAAGAAGTGAAGGCCTATGAGTGGGGGTCAGAGTAGTTTGATTGTTTTATCGAATGAGCCCTTGGTACAGTATCAAGTTGTTTCCTCCAGTTGATTCTGAATCCGTATCTCTGTACATTGTTAGCAAGTATGCAAGTGGAACATGCCTGGTGAAGTGTTAGTTGGTGACCGTTGGGGTTCGGCCTACGATTTTAATGCAAGACAGCCGGTCAGTGCTCGTGAGTGGGAGCTAGTTTGTGTGATTGGGTCGGTGTACGTTGAGTTGTTTTCCAGCAAGCGGAAGAGATGAAGTCACTTCCGATATAGTTGAGCCGAGAGGGGAGTCTTGAGCTTTGACTCCAGATTGTTTGGTAGGGGTAGAACAAGTCCAGTATGACTGTTTGTGTGTGATCAGAATTGAGTCTTGAAGTTACGAGATGCTCTAAGAACAGTTTAGAAGAGTTGGATTTTGTTGAAGAACCAGTCTGAAAACAAGAGGACCGAAGACTATCAGTTGTGTACATGTTAAGTTGCAATTTCTGCGGATACCTCCTTTTGTGTGAGCATGTAAGAAATTAGATATCCTAGTTGAGACCTTAAATGTAGGGACATCTGTGACTAGCCTTTGAGAGATAGTAGTGATCAGAAAGATGTACAAAAGATGTTGTTGGTGGTTCAGAGTTACTAGTTTCTAGTAGATGTGAAGTAATTGTCTTCCTACGGTTTCGATGTACCTTTTTGACATGGTTTGGCTTGTAGAGCATAGAGTTAGTGTATACCTTGAGAGAGAGAGAGAATTGCCTTGAAGTTGCAGATTTCTGTGTGACTGTAGTAGTAAGTGAGGAGGTGAACATCTTGTCGAATGTTGATCCAGCTGTGGAGGTCGAAGATTGATTGAGTTTAGTTGGCACTCTTGCTTAGCAAGTGTAATGAATTTGAGTTTGAATGAAGATTAGACCACATAATGCTAGAATAGTTTGTGTTTATCTAGAAGTGTTTACAAGAATTACCCAGTTTGTCTCTTGACAGAAAAGAAGAGCTTATTATTGATACCGTCCCTGAGTTTGCTTCTGCTTCGATTTTTCTGTGTCTTATGGTTCCTGAAAGAATTGAGAGTGTTGAAGAATCAATTATGAGTTTGTTAGACCGTAAGTTCATTAGGCCTAGTACGTCATCTTAGAGTATAACAGTACAATTTGTGAAGAAGAGAGAAGACAATACAAGAACGTGATTAGATTTCAGACAGTCGAAACAAGTGACAGTGAATGATTAGCATCAGTTTTCGAGTGTCAGTGAATTGTTGATCAGTTAGTGTGTGCTTCAGTCTTTTTGAAGATTAATTGGAGATTCGTTTACTACCAGTTGAAAGTGAGAAAATTTGAAGTACCGAAGACAGCTTTATGGGCGATATGTGATCACCTTGAGCTCTGAGTTATGTCGTTTTGTTTGACTAGTGTATTAGTTACCTTCATAGAGGTTGAACAGCATAATTCCCGAGTTCCTTGATCAGTTTGTAGTAGTTCTCATAGTTGACTCATGAGTATATTCAAGTACCGAAGAAGACCATGACAGGCTTTAGAATTAGTGTTGTAGATCCTATTAGAAAATCAGTTGTATGCCAAGTTGAGCAAACGTGAACTCTGAGTTAATGAGGATGTTCTCCTAGGACGTGTAGGTCAGTCGAGTGTATCAGAGTAAATCCCAAGTAGGCAGAAGAAGATGTGAGTCGAAAGAAACTGAAAACTGTGACATATATCTATAGTTCCTAGGTCTAGCATTTTTACTCTCAGAGAATTGTGAATAGTCTTTCGAAGATAGCTGCTCCCTTGAACAAGTTGCTAAAGAAGAATGTTCAGTTGGTCAGATACAAGACAATGAGCCCTTGAGAAATCGAAAGAACTTTGAAGAGAGCTTCGACCTTGAAATATTGGATGTTTTAGGAAGGGTTGAACTTGAACAGTATGAGTTGTTAGAATTGCTTGAAGACTGTAATCTCAAGCTTGAGTGTCATCCGAAGAGAGTTAACGCAGTGACCGATGCTTTGAGTTATATTTGTCGTTAGATTAGTAGCCGAGTTGCGAGCTGTGTTTGCCGGATTCAGTTTGGCAATGATAGTGGTTCTGTGGTCGAGTTCGGGTTAAACCTACTTTGAGTTAGATGCTTAGAGAGAAACAGTTGTAAGACAGGTTCTTGGCACCTCACGTGCAAGAATTAGTGAAAGGAGATCTCTAGAATACAGTTTCAGAGATGATAGAGTTTTGCAGTTCAGAGATAGAATAGTGGTGCCGACTAACATAGTGTTTTGAGACGTACTGTTTTGGCCGAAGCACATGGCAGTTCTTGTGTATTGCATCAGAATAGTGTGAAGACATATTGTAGGTTGAAGATGAGTACTCCTGGATTGAGTTGATGGATAATGTGGTCCTTTATACATGTTCAAGCTACTGGTACCGTGAGTAAGAGGACGGAGTTGTGTCTTAGCAAGAGTGTGAGTTGTGCAGTGTCTTACTTTCGATAGTGGACCATAGAGGTTCAAGATTTCAACTAAATTTTTGAAGACGTCTGCATAGTGTTTGGTTAATTGATGAAGACAGAGGATCAGTTAGAGAAAGTTATGAGTCAAGTGTTCAAGCAGTATTGTATGAATTTGTGAGTCGGGCTATTTCGGTTGTTTGTTTGTTGCAGTTACCACCATAGTTAGAAGGAAGTATGTAATGTGTTTTATGTATCTATGATTCAGAAATGTGAGTCAGATCTGTCCCGTACTATGTTTATAGAAGAGATTGAGTTGAATTTAAATTGACCAGTTATGAAGAACCAGTTGAGGTCGTAGCATCAGATAGCTAATGTGGTGTGGGAAGACTACCGAGTTGGTTAGTGTGTTATGGTGAGAAGGTAAGTGTGGAAAAGCAGTTTCCATGGCTCTTCCTGTTCGATGAATTTCGAGGACGAAATTTCCTTAAGTGTGGGAGAGTTGTAACACCCGGGTTTAGGGGTCGGGTGAAAATAATATTTTAGTATTGTCTCGGGTTTCGATTCTAGTATTTTATTTAATAAAGTAATGGTTTGGGCCTCGGGTTTTAAGATTTGGACCAATTTTAAATTGAGCCCAAAAGCCATGGATGGCACCTATTGTGGTTTCCCTTTTTCTTTAAGGGCATTTTGGTCTTTGAACATTAAATTTAAACAATTATAAATAAAGGATGATTCATCATCTTCTTCCTCTCCCTTCCATTTTATTCCAACGACAAGAACACCTCTCCCTCTTCAAATACTATTTCATCTCCTTCCTCCCTCGTTTTGGCTCGGTTTTGAAAGGTAATTACGTTTTTGACTTGCTCTCAACTTCCTCTCTTCAAAAGTACAAGTAGTTTTCATTTTCATCCATGTTTTAGAAATTGGATTTTTGGGAGATTTGAATAAAAATGGTAGTTTTATGGTGTTTAACTTAAGATTTTGACTTGATATTGTTAGACATGATGTTTATGAATCAAAAGGACCAACATATATAATTTTTGAGGTGTTTTATAAAATTTCCGAATTTGTGTTTTGGAGGGTTTTTAGGAGGGTTTTTTAGTTGAGTTTTGGGTGTGGTTTGTGTAGGAAATTGAGGGTTGATGTTAGGGTATTGGTTGGGGGTCGTTTTGGAAGCATTTGGAAGTGTTAAATGTGTTGGAATCATCGGTTTTGGACTGTGCTAAAGGGCTGCTCGGGAATGGCTTTTTAGGGGTTGTTCTTGGTTTGAAAAACAAGTGGTTGATGTTTGAATTTTATTCCGGGTTTGCTACGTTGTGTTGTGGACTGATATAAGGTTAATTTACTTGTGTTGAGATGATTAGGAGCAAGGAATTGCATTGGTAAAGTCTCGGGATCGATTTCGGAAGTCATGAAGGCTTGAGTCGGCTTTGCTTGATTTGCTTACGGAAGTGAGGTGAGTGGTTAATGTTTTAAAATGATTTTTAAGTGGTTGGTTCGAGCATGTGGACTAGGTGGAGATTGGTAGACTCACCTAGAGTTAGGATTAGGGTGGTAGCCTAATCCTAAACTTTAGTTAGAGACCTTGGTTGATCTTTAAAGTGTTGAATTATGCCTCATGGTTAATCATGCTTATGGTGGTTATGCTTACGTTGTTATACATGTATGTGGAGGCATGGCTTTATGCATTGTTACATGCATGTAGATGATAAATGTGATGGAAATATACATATGACATATGAGGTGATATTTGTGTCATTGAGATGCATGTAGTGTTGACATGTGTAATGATGTTATGAGGTGATTGCTTGATCCGAGGATCATGGTGAGTACATGCTAGGCATGGAAATGTGGTTTGTGCATGATAGTAAGTCATTGTGAGTACGTGCTAAGCACGGAAGTTGTTAATAAATGATATTGTGGAATGTATTAGTATTGGCACTAGTATACTTGGGTACAAATGATCGATCATTAGGATGTTAGTGTGTACACATGAGTCAAAAGTCGCGCGTGGCCTTGGTGGTGTTGAGTCATCAAGGAGGAGTACGGGTACGCTCGGAAATTTATATATATTCTACGTGATGATGAGTGGAATCCCATCCGTAGGGCATGTGGCGATGAGTGGAATCCCGTCCATGCAGGGTCGGTGATGAGTGGAATCCCATCGACGGGCGTGAGGATGAGTGGAATCCCCTCCGCGTGAAATGAGGCGTGAGGATGAGTGGAATCCCCTCCGCGTGAACGGTGATGAGTGGAATCCCACCGCCAGGTAATGGTTGTGTTGTTGGATGTGAGTCCAACGGTTATCCGTGTATTCGAGTCATAGCTAAGTGCCAATACGGATTGTAGTTATGTTGCCATTATATGGTTAATTGTGAGCTAATGAGATTTGGGATGTGTTGCTAACATGGTATAATATATGTGATTTCATGTATTGTGGTTTTGAACATGTTGAGCATAACATGATATTGAGTATATGTTCATGCATCATCTATGATCATGGCTCGTGTGGACCGGAGGTATGAACATGCATTTTATCTCAGTTGTAGCTCGTGCTTGGACCCTGCATTGTCGAGGTTGTTTTTAAAGAGCTTACCCTCACTAAGCTTTTATGCTTACGCTCTCTTTTGTTCGACAATGCAGATAAATAGCTTGTGGGTGGCAAAGGCAAGGAAAGGTCATCAAGTGTTGCTTTTGGTGAGCTCAATGTATGAGTTTTAAGTAATAAAATGTAATAGTTAAGCAATGGGATAGGTGTTATTGATTTGAGTTTTGATGTATGTCGTTGTTGGCTTGGTTCGTGGATGCCTTGTTCGATTGTAAATATTGTATATGTTACATGCCATGAATGTCTACATGTTTTAGTTGCTAAGGCATGATATCTTAAGTGCTTGAGTGACCATATATGCATAAATTGCTCCTTTGTTAGAATGCTATGTATGAATGTTTTAATCCATGTTTGAGTGTTTCCTCTGGCTTAAATATGTGTGCTTACATGTTTGTATATGCTTAGGTGAGTCGAGAATTGCATCTAGAGTCGTGTTTGAGGTCGTTTAGCTAAAAATTGTGGACTTACAGTGCAGGGCGTATCGATACGCCTAAGGGCTGTATCGATACGGCCTTGCTCAGAGAACACAAATTTGGCTGGGCGTATCGATACGAGGGGTGTATCGATACGGTCCCAACTCTCTGGAATCCTGGGAAGTTATGGAGTGTATGGCGTATCGATACGGTGTCCAAGCGTATCGATACGGTTCAACCTAGTTGACCAAATGGTGTTGACCGAGAAGGGCGTATCGATACGCTCAAGGGCTGTATCGATACGGTCTTCTTATGTTGACCATAGGGTGTTGACTTTGGTCAAGGCGTATCGATACGCTCTGAAGGCGTATCGATACGCTCTGAATAAAAGGGTTAAATGGGTTGTTTTAAGGTGCTGTTTTGGTTGGTCGTTGCTATGGAGTTGTGTTTCCGATGTCGTGTTTCACATAGGACTTAATAAGGCATTTAGACAAGATTAATTAATGAAAAAAAATAGGGTTGCTAACCGAGGGGGAACCTTAACGGGTTTCGCTTCGGTTTTCCCCGTGTGACCTACTCGGACCGGTCATTCGTCCAGACTGGGATGAGGGGGTTACAAACCGGGCCTAAGCCCAACTCTTGAAACCCCTTATAGATGTCAAAAGGTCTAAAAACAGGCCTGTGTTTCGAAACGGTCAAAGCCCGTTTCGAAACATCAGCTTCAATTTAAAAAGTCAGACGCCCGTTCCGAAACACATCCACCCCGTTTCGGAACAGGGTCTCGATTTGCCTTGCCGTTTCGATACTAATTTCGAAACAGGCACCTCTAGTAGCAAAAGTGTTTCGAAACCAGTTTCGAAGCAGGGGCTCACAATGGCCAAAACGTATCGAAACGAGTTCCGATACGGGGGCCCTGGAACCATACTCGTTTCGAAACAGGACAGCCCGTTTCGAAACACCTGCTGCCTGCAAACTTCCAAAATCAGTTTTAGACATCTCCTAGTGGTTCCAAACGTCCGAGACAACTACACGAAGCATACAAATCATACAATTACATCCTAAAGGCATCCTCCCTAGCAACCAAACTCGACATACACAAGGTATACAAAAGCATCTATACCAAGGACCATACATGGCATTACAATTAGCATACTTTAGCATAGTCAACACTTAGACAATTTAAGGTAAGCAATTACCAACAAGGTTTACAAGCAAGGCATACATCCCACAAGCCAATTTAACAAACACATAAGAGGAGTCTAACGTGCTCCTAAACAACCACATCATACTTCAAAAACATTATAGCATAAATACATGTCCCATTGCTTGATCATTACATCATAACTAAAACCATACTTGATAGCTAGGTTAGCACCACAAGCACACACACTTGGAGGCCTCTTCTTGCACTTAGCAACCCACGAGCTACTGATCTGCATTGTCGAACAAAGAGAGCGTAAGCAATGAAGCTTAGTGAGGGTAAGCTCTTTAAAAACAAACCTCGACAATGCAGGGTCCAAGCACGATCTCAACCAAGGTAAATGCATGACCATACCTTCGATCCTTAAGAGCCAAAATGTCAATGATGCATGAACAATATCCAATAATATGTCATGCTCACAAGCTCATTTCCACAACATATGTAAGCACATATAACCATCAAAAGGGAAACACATTTCCACATCACATTGATACACATATCAATTTATATTGGCACCTAGCTATGACTCGAATACACGGATAAACACGTTGGAACTCACATCCAACAACCACTTTACCTCACGGTGGGATTACACTCATCACCGATCTCGCGGAGGGGATTCCACTCATCCTCACGCCCCGTCGATGGGATTCCACTCACCATCGACTAACATATATAACAATTTCCGGGCGAACCCGTACTCCTCCTTGGTGACTCAACGCCACCAAGGCCACGCGCGAATTTAACTCATGTGTGCACACTAACATCCTAATGATCGATCATTTGTACTCAAGCATACTAGTGCCAACATTTAACCCAAACCACATTATCAATTACAACCAATTTCGTGCTTAGCACGTACTCACCATGATCACAATCATGAACAATCCACATGCATGTCACAATGCGTCACAACCATGCCTCATCACACATGTATAACACATTATACATAATTCAAAATATCATAAACATCACAAGGCATACGCATCAAGTAAGAGTTCAACCAATGTCTCTAGTTTAAGCTTAGGATTAGGCTACCACCCTAATCCTAACTCTAGGTGGGTCTACCAAGCCCGACCTAGTCCACATACTCGAACCAAACACTTATAGAATCATTTTGAAAACATTAACCACTCACCTATACTTTCAAGCTCAAATACCAAGCAAGCAACCACCTTCAAGCTTCCGAATTTCCTCCTGATGCTTCACCGACACAAGTTCTCACCTCTAAACAACCTTAACACAAACCAAACAACTTCCAATCAGCCCAAGCATCAAAGTAGTTAACCCGGAATACAATTCAAACATTAAACTCAACATTTCAAGCCATGAACAAACCCCAAATTTACCAAACTCATGCAGCCCACAAACCTTGTTCAAAACTCATGTTTCCAACACATTTTATACCCACAAATGATCCCAAAGCAACTCCCAACCATAGTACTAACATTAGCCCACCAATTCCAACCTAAAACAACCCTCAAAACTCACCCAAAACCCTTCAAAAACTCCCTTTGAACCCAATTTCGGGAATGTGCTTAAAACCAAGTAAAATTCATATATGTTGTACCATTTAACTCCTAGACTTCATAACTAACAATATTAAATCGAAATATTAAGTTTAACAACATAAAGTTGTCATTTTTAATCAAAATCTCCAAAAACTCCATTTTCAAAACATTGAGAAAAATGAAAACCATTTGTACTTTTGAAGAGAGGATGATGAGGACAAGTTGAAAATGTAGTTACCTTGCAAATCCGAGCTAAAATGGAGGAACAATGTGATGGAATAGTGGAGGGGATGAGCTCTCTCCCTTTCACGTTGGTTTTGATTTTGAAGAAGAGAGTGAATAGTGAAGTTGGGTGTTCTTAATTGTTTTGTTTTAATTTAAAGGCCAAAGACCATTTTACCCTTAATGAAATGAGATATTCACAAGAGCATGTGATCCATGGCTATTTGGGGTTTAATTTCAAAATACGGCCAACACAACTAATTAATTTGAAACAAAAACTCAGAACATTATTTTAATCATAAAACCGAACCCAAAATAATATTAAAATATTATTTTCACCTGACCCCTAAACCCGGGTGTTACAGACAAAAAAGAAGCCGACGAAGAGGGTTGGAGGCAAAATTGTTGGGATAATGCAAACCAAAAGTAAAATTTGGTTTCTAAGGCATGTTGGGAAGAATTTGGCGAACTACGGCAAATGCTACAGTGCATGCCGTAGTTCGCCGGCTGCAGGAGGCGTTCATCATATTATATTATTTTTTTTATACTTTTTTCAGGTGGCAGACTGATATGCAGGGATGGTTCCTGGTTCGCCTTCTCCAAGAGGCGACCTCGAACATTTTTTGGCATTGTTAGCCTTCTCCAGCAGGCGAGCATCCATGGCTGCATGTACCATGCAACTGTCACGTCAGAGAGTGCCTAGTTCGCCTTCTCCAGGAGTCGACTTTGAACATTTTTTGGCTTTGTTCGCCTTCAACAGCAGGCGAGCATGCATGGCTGCATGTACCATGCAACTGTCACGTCAGACAGTGCATTATTGCACAATAATGCCCACAATTTTTTGCCCCGGTTGACATTGCATTATTGCACAATAATGCCCACAATAATCCCTTCCTGCCTATATATTCAACTTCGCCAATGGAAATGTTGCAAAAGGAAGACTTGGAGATTAAGGATTGGGGGGCAAAAGAAAAAAAAATAGTGCAGCTTCTGGTGGTGAAAAAAAAAATAAGGTTAGTCGTTTATTGTTTTAAAATTTTATGAATATATATTTAATTATTTAGTTTTGTTTTTTTATTTATAATTTTTTTTTAGATTTTGTATATATATTTCATTATTGATATAATTTTGCATATTTGTAGAAAATTCGATTCTATTGAAGAGAAGAGAAGAGAAGGATTCAATTAAAATTTTCGAGAAATATTTAGATTTTGTGGTACATTTTGCTCGGCTTCTCAAATATCAAGTAACTTTCGTTTTATCTAGTATGTCTTTGTTATTTTTATAAATAAATAAATTTTATTATCTGAAATTTTTTTGTTCGTGTAGAAAATCTGCTTTAGTTTAGTTTATTAATTTTCATAAGGTTTATTAATATTTTGTGACATTTTAATTTTCATAAGTTTATTAATTTTCATAAGTTTAGTTTAGTTCCGAACTATACGTTTAAATTTAGAAATTATGTTCAGTTAATTTATAATTACTTTCAATTTTTAATTTGACCCCCCTAACACAGTTACTTTAGACTTGGGATTTTAATATGTATTATAAGTTTTTAAAATTAAAATTTCATGTATTTTGATTGTTTTTTTAATTTGTAGATATAACAAGTTTTTAAATCTAAATTGACATGTATTTTTATTGTTTTTGGATATTTACTTTATTTTTAAATTTAAATTGTCATGTATTGATTGTTTTTTTAATATGTAGATATAATGAGCTCAACAACAGATTATGAGCCTGAAATATTAGTTGGTCGGTGGGGCGAAATTCTTGATGATTTTAGTGAGGATGACGAAAATGTAGTGCCTATTACGGAATATGATGACGTTCATTTGCTCGATCGTGATGATGTTCAGGCTGTTATGACAGAAGCGAGTGAGGGTAATGGTTTGCATGTTGAAGATGATGTTTGGGCCGCAGCTGTGGCCAAGCTTGGGTTGGGAAATGATCAGCATGTTTGGGGTTATGTTGCACATGAGCCCGAGCAACCAGAACCGATTTATCCAGCTTATGAACCTCAAGCTCGTATGTATGAGGTGGATTACGCTGCAATGCGAGACCCAGAATATTTATCTCGCGCTTTTGGTTCTTCATCATCATCTTCCAACAATGGAGAATTGATGATCAAGGCGCAATTCGAAACAAAAGAAGCTGCCCAGCTGGCAGTTAAGAAGTATAGTGTCAGACGGCATTTTCGATTTTGTGTTAAGGAGTCTGATACACATACATGGCTTGCATTGTGTATCAATTATAAGAGCAAATGTCCTTGGAAGATAAGAATTTCATACCTGAAGAGGTCGGAGATGTGGGAGGTGACACGGTTCATTGACCAACACACTTGTTCAAATATTGCACTATCACAGGACCACATTAATTTAGACTCCGATCTAATATGTGCCTACATCAAGTTATTGGTTGAACAAGATCCAAGGATTTCAATTGCAGTCTGTGTAGCATCCATCCGGAATCAACTTGGATATATACCATCTTACTACAAGACTTGGATGGCGAAGCAAAAGGCGATGACGCAAGTTTATGGGGATTGGGATAAATCGTATAATGAGCTACCAGCTCTGTTACGAGCAATGCAACAATTCGTCCCAGGAACAATTGTAGAATACGAAACAAAAGCGGCATTCAACTTGCAAGACCAAATTATTCCTGGCAAAAGGATATTTAGTAAGTTGTTCTGGGCGTTCAATGCGTGCATTAAAGGGTTTCCATCTTGCAAACGCATGATTCAAGTAGATGGCACTTGGTTGTACGGGAAATACGGTCATATATTACTCTTGGCTGTTGCACAAGATGGAGACAGTAATATATTTCCCGTTGCCTTTGCCATAGTCGAAAAGGAAGACGCGGCTGGATGGGAATTTTTTTTGAAGCATTTGCGTAACTATGTCGTAAAAGAAGACGGGGTGTGTATGATTTCTGATAGAGGAACTGCACTCCTATCAGTAATTAACAGAGATGATAGTTTATGGCAGCCGCCGTATGCATATCCAGCATATTGTGTACGACATATTGCAGCAAATGCGAAGACGCAATTCAGACACAATCAAATCCGAAAAGAGATATTAAGGGCAGGTAATTTATTATTCTTTGTTTATATTTTTTATTATTGAGTTGATGTTTTGTTTTTAATTAAATTGAAAATTTTTAGGGTATGAACCTGTTCAACCGAAATTCGAAGCAAGGTTAAGAAGGTTGAGGCGGTTCGGTGTTAATGTGTATAATTTTGCAAATGACATCCCCAGAGACAGATGGTCACAAGCCTACGATGAAGGTCGACGTTATGGTCATATGACAACTAACCTTGCTGAGGCTATAAACTCTGTGCTTAAAGGAACACGTCATCTCCCGATTGCAAATATTGTGTGGGAAACTTACTTCAGATTAGGTAAGGTGTGGTCCGACAAAGGGCAAGAAGTTAACGCCCAGATTGAAAGCGGACAAAATTGGTCAAAAACCCTGCAGGATAGAATGATCACTCTGCAAGCGGACGCCACCTCTATGCAAGTCAAAACGTTCGACCCATATGGTTCTGAATTTTCTGTCAACGCTATGGTCCGAGGTGAGCAAAAAATGTTTACCGTCGACCTTAATCGAAAATGGTGTGATTGTGGTGAATTTCAGGCATTTAGATACCCCTGTTCACATGCACACGCCGTATGTTTGCATATTCGTGTGGACCCGTACATATTTGCAGATGAGTGTTATAGCCTACATACTATGGCACGTATATACAGAAATCGGTTCAAGACAATCCCGAACCAAGATTATTGGTCGACAGAGCCTATATACGAAGAATGGTTACCAAATCCAGAGCTTCGTAGAAAGCTGAAGGGTCGACCAAGTTCCACTCGTATTCATACGAATATGGATGACCCAGATGATCGGGAGGGGGGAACTCAAGTTACGCATTGTACACTTTGCAGGAGACAAGGTCACAGAAGAAACAAGTGTCCGAACAGATCAAATCTTTCCAACTATGGTGCCGGACCATCAAACTAAATTTTGTAATTGAATATTTTTAGATCAATCAATCCATGCATGTAGTTGAATTAAAATAAACTACAAGTTGAACAAAGAAATGGCCAAGTAGTTAAATTAAAATAAACTCCAAATTGAACAAAGAAATGACCAAGTACTTAATTTAAAATCAACTCCAAATTAAAATAAACTCCAATTTAATACAAATATTAAATTATCTCTTCTTCTTCCTTGGTAAAACCTGTCGATGAAGCGATGATGTTTGATCGTATGGTCGAGGGGCTTTTACTATTCTTCTTGCATGCGGGCCATCGGGAATCGGCTCATCCTGATTAAGCTCATCATCTATCATTTGCATTGAAGGCGGTGTAGAATATATATCTTGTGGAAATAATGGACTGGAAATAGTCGTAGTCGCCAACAAAGATGTCATGCTATCAACAGTAATGCCTTGCCCAGCTGTGGATGATTGAAGATGCTCAAACTGCGGTCTGTAAAAATCATCACCATGTCCTGGATAGGATGATGTGCTACCACCAACTTCAGTGTTATGTCTATGAATTGCTTGTTCCCAAGGATCACTAAAGTAGGATGATCCCACTTCAAGTCTCCTTGGATGTCTGGGTGACTCCCATGTAGGCCAATCCGTAAGACAACTTATTGTTGTATTGCTTGGTGGTTGTTCCGAGCTTTGATAAGGTTCGGATGTTTGCCCTACATATTGGTATGAACACCTCTGCTCCGCACGCCATTTTTGACTACTTTCGTGGGCTACTAAGAATGGTTTTCCATTATTATTAAACCACTCCTCGTACTCTGGACTACAATTAAAATCATCGTCTTCGATTGGAGTATTCTCTTCTGGCAACCAATCAAATCTAGTATCCCAAAGACTAATGGCATAAACTAGATCATCATCGGTCGAAGTTCGACAATGTATATGCTCAATATCAATCGGAGGCTTGGGAATGGGCTGAAAAATGTTGAATTGTCGTAAAACCCTATCAGCACACTGAAACTCAACAATAGAAAAATGAATCAACGGTACCACTGAACCCCAAAATGGCGAACATTCCCACACATCTGGAGGTACGCAATACATTACTTCTTGACCTTCGTACGGCGTCCAAATGAACTGTAGAAAATATTTATAAATATATATATTTAAATTAAAAAGAAAAACAATAAAATTTTAGAAAACTAAAATACCTGATCTTTTCCTTCTGATTCGATCATCATTCGTACATCTACAACATTGTTGTGCACCACCCCCGCTTTTTTCAAGTCATGCCTCCATCTACATATAAATTAAATATTTCTAAGAAATTCTGCATAAATTATTTATCAATAACATATTCACAAACAATTTTAACCATAATATTACCTTCCTGCAAGTGGAAATTCAATGGGCGCTTTGGTAATCGGTGTCAAATAAGGAAGTCTATACCATGCCCAAGACTGCAGCAAAGTAAGACATCCACCGACATTTGAGCTCTTGACGTTGTCTTTAACAATTGCCGCCTTGCACATTTCATTGTACAAGAACGCTAATACAGCAGATCCCCAGCTATATTGCATGGTTTCTTGAAAATCTGTCAAAAATGGTAGATATTGTGTGCTAACATAATTACCAGATTTATCTGGCATCAATATCCCTCCAATGGTATGTAGAATATATGCACGTGCGGCAAACTGTACTTCTTCCTCAGTAGAGTATTCGGTTATATTGAATTCGTTCTCCAACCATGATAATTTGACACGCGACCCTCTAACATTCGATCCATAAGGTATTTTCCCGAGAAATTGATCGCACAACTGAATTACACCTAGACTACCATGTCCCACGATTGCATTTCCATTTATTGGGAGACCGAGTTGCATAGCTACGTCTTGCAGGGTAATCGTGCATTCTCCAGTCGGAAAATGAAATGTGTGCGTTTCTGGTCTCCACCGTTCAATCAGCGCAGTTATCAACGCAGGGACCAACTTATATCCATGAAGAAATGTGACGTTATAAAAGCCGGCTATCTGTAAGTAAATAACTATGCGATGGGATGGTGTCTTTGGCATTGTTCGTCGAGGGCGAAAGCTATGATTGTCCTGCAATTAGTTTATTAAAATAAAATGATTAAGATTTATAAATTAATGACATTATTAATTCATCAAAATAAATTATAAATTTACTTACAAGATGAGAAGAGATGTGAACAGAATCAAGTTGCAACAAAACTTGTTCAGATGACATATTTCAAACTAATCTGTAAAATAACTATTCAGAACATATTTACTAATACCATATTATATAAAATTATTATATATATAATTATTTTAATATTCTAAAATAAGTATCTCTATACAAATTAATAAAACAAAATAAACTTACTTCTCAATCGATAAAGAAGAAAAATATAGGCAATTAACTAAGATCAAACCCGACTTTTTTCTACAATCCTTCCTCCAACAAAGTTAGATTACCTACACAAACAGAATTCAAATATGCTCAAATAAGGGACTAGTATTTTTGTATATGATCAAATATCAAAAGAAAATAATTAACAAAAAAAACAAAGTAATAAACAAAATAAATACGCTACGAACCTCATCTATTCATATGTAATTTTTTTCGAAGTCATTTGCAAATACATTATTTCAATGCTTATTAATACAACTAAAACATATAAAATCATTTTAAAATGTAGGTCATTAATCTTTAGATGCATTCTCTTATGAAACTCGTAAAAGTAAAAAAGAAACATATTATTTTATAACATTAAGCTTTTTTACTACTAAGAGCTTGTTCAAATGTATGTGTTGAATATTTGGAAAATCCTCAGTAAATCTCACAAATATATAGAAAATTAAATAAATATTAAAATTACATGTATTAATCAGTTGAAAATTTAAATTTAGTGTTCCCAAGGACGAACACGTTTTTGGTAGAGAAGTATGAAAAATGATCGAATAATATAAAGGATAAATAAGTAAGAACATAATATTATTGTTTTTGTTTCTTCTCATTATTATGAGAGAAAATATCGAATAATAATTTATAAACTAACCTTTTCTTGGCCTTCTCCAGCTACCTTTTTTTTGATCTAATTCTCCAGCAACTAGCAACTTAAATGGGAGGAGGAGTGTTTGAATTTTTTTTATGCAGCAACTGAGCCAGTTGCATTCGTATATATTGTGTTTAGGGTTCATCACGGGTCGCCTTCTCCAGAAGGCTAGCAACCAATTTATTGGCAGCATGGGCCATGCATGCAGAAAGCTGCGCACACACCTGCTATGGCTCACATGCATGCAGGAGCTGGGGGATCACATGCAGGCTAAAATCGGCTTCTCCAGCAGGCGAGCATCACCAAAGATCGCCTTCTCCAGCAAGCGACCCCGATGAACCCGCCACCTTCCTGCCATATCAGTCTGCCACCTGAAAAAGGTATAAAAAAATAATATAATATGATGAACGCCTCCTGCAGCCGGCGAACTACGGCATGCACTGTAGCATTTGCCGTAGTTCGCCAAATTCTTCCCAACATGCCTTAGAAACCAAATTTTACTTTTGGTTTGCATTATCCCAACAATTTTGCCAGGGTTGGAGCTAAGAAGAAAACAACTCCTGCAAAGCCAAAGCAGCCTAAATCTATCAAGTCACTCGCGGCTAAGAAGGCCACCGCTTAGAACAAGTGTGTAAAAAGTTGTTAGGTTTATGTATACGTTGTGCGGTATTCTAATCTTTCCTACATATAACCAGCTTGAAAATCAAATTTTAACTTGATTTTAAATACAAATTTCGAAATTATTTTTTCTAAAAATATTTTTAAAATCTTCCTAAAATAATTTTATAATAGGGATTTATATCCAATACATTGGCGGTAAAAACTTTAATTTCTACAAGCGTCTTAGTTTTAGGGTTTAGGGTCTTAGTTTAGAGTATAGGGTTTAGGGGTTTAGGGTCTTAGTTTAGATTGTAGGGTTTAGGGATTTAGGTGTAAGGGTTTAGAATTTAAAGATAATTGTTAGAATTTAGGTTTGAGTTAGAATTTAGGTTTTAGAGGTTGGGGTTTAATTTTTAGAGTAATATGGTTAAGATTTAGGTTTTAAGTCTTAGGGTGTTCATGGTTAACCGTTGGTTAACCATTAAGAATGAGTCCTTAATTTTCTATGCATTCTTAGATACATTCTCTATGCATTTTCCCTCTAATTACATTAAGAACATATAACTTTTGCACTATCAACATAATTTATAAGTTAACCGTTATAGTATTTTGGTTAACCGCGAACATCCTTTTAACTTATAAAACCTGAATTATAACCCTAAACTATAAATTCTAACAATTAACCCTAAACTCTAAACCCTAAAATAAGATCATAAAGCCTAAACCTTAAAATAAGATCTTAAACCCTAAAACTAAGGTGCTTGTGAAAACTAAAACTTTGCTTAATATAAAGGATGAAAATGAAGCCTAAAAGTTCCACCGACAGTGTATATAATAATAATACTTTATAATATTTCGATTATACTTGACCTAAAATAATTGACGAGGACTTCATCTTGAAAAACGCGTACAATCGATCTATAAAAACGGTTTCAACAGCATTAATTAAATTTGGTTACTAATTAAATGTCACTATCTTCATTTAAGAAATTGAAAATACCAAATTTATAAAATTAAAAAAATCATAATACTTTTTTAGATTTTATCTCATATATTTAAATTTTGCATTATGCGGTGCAAACTGAAAGTTTCCACAAGCGCCTTAGTTTTAGGGTATAAGAAGTTAGTTTAGGGTATAGGGGTTTAGGTGTAGGGGTTTAGAATTTAAGGGTAGTTGTTTTAATTTAAGGTTTAAGGTTACAATTTAGGGTTTATATGTTAGAGTTTAGTTTTTAGGGTAATATGGTGAGGATTTAGGTTTTAACATATAAACCCTAAATTATAACCATAAACCTTAAATTGAAACAACTATCCCTAAATTCTAACCCCCTACACCTAAACCCCTAAACCATGTACCCTAAATTAACTCTCTATACCCTAAAACTAAGACGCTTGTGGAAACTTTCAATTTCCACCGCCTGTGTATAGAATATTTATCCTATTTTTTATCTCATATATTTATTAAGTAAAAAATTTACACTAGCATGCTTATTGACATTGTAAAACTCAATTCCTAAATTCTTAACCTTAAACCTTAAACTCTAAAATATATACCCTAAATTCTTAACACTAACATTAAATTCTAAACCCTAAAATCTAAACCAATAAATTTTAAACTTAACCTAAACCTATAACCCCTAAAACTAAAAAGCCAATATAAACTTTAACACAACCTGTGTATTAAAGTTGTTTCTTCCCTCTTCATTAGGTTTCACGGTTTCACAAGCAGCTGAGTCATGTCTAATATTTTTACAGTTACCTATTATAATATCGCCATGCATTTTTTTAACGAAGATTATAAAAACAGAAATCGATTATTGGATTTACTACAACATTACGAGAAGTAACACTTAAATAAACACGACGAAATATTATCATTCCATCTATTGTGCCACCTCCGAAAACCTTTGAGTTTCATAAACATGATACAACCAAACAGGTTCAAGCAATGCTTTGGCACGACTTAATTTACTATGGCTTCCATCTTCATCTTCATCCTCATCTTCACCACCTTGTTCTTCGATCTCCCTCTCAATACGAGGATACATGTCCGGCAAAGAAACCAACATCATGTCAAGCCCGCGCCATTCGCGGTCTTCTTGTCCGATCAACTTCAGACAAACAAAGTGTAGCAGTCCAAGTAGCAGATCAAAGTCCTTTCTTTCTAGCCCTATAACTGTTGTAGCAAGGAAGATAACACCAACAGCATCCAGTATGTTGCGATTCCCCTTTAGTAATGAAAGGATGATTCCCACGAGTTTCTTGAACTCGGAGAATTCTGGTTCCGAGACTCTATCATCCTCCTCTTCCGGATCATGTTCGCTTATTTCGGCAAGTTCAATCTTCGCCAAAATTAGGGGCCATGATGGAAAATGGAGCTTAATGTGATCCACTGCAGTTAAATATGGCCTCTCTATACTCTGCTCAAGCATACTTGTAGAACCAAGTGCCAGAATCAAATCAGGGAGCCAAGGCTTTGCTACGGTAACAAGTTGGGCAGCATAATTAGAACCCAAAAATAGTTCACCCGAGATGATAAGATCGAGCAAGTCATTGGCAAGATTAAAAGACTCCACTGGTGCTGGTGAAGCTTCGGTGGCAGCATTATGGACTAGATTCAGTAACTTGAATGCGTAGCTGAAGGAGCTCTTCAGACACACGAAACATTCCTTTGATTTCTCTTCCTTCAACAGGTATTTTTCTGTTGATAGCTGCCTTAGGCAAGAGATGATGTATTGAACGTATGCTGATGTTAACCGCAAGCACCTTGTGTGGTTACGAGAAGCAAAACCCATTGCAATAGAATCGACCATAAATTTGAGAACTGTTGTGAACATCTTTGCCTTCTTTGACATCTGTTTTTGTTTGTTATATACTGATCCTACACAGATATAGGAAAAATCAAATGCATCAAGTCATAAGCTATCTAAATCACAGAGAAAGCAGGGGCAAAAAATCATAACCTATTACTTTTATTGCTATTTTTTTCTTCAAAACAACCATTCATAGAGAGGTTGCATGACAATTCGAACGACTCCAGGAGCACAGAACCACGATAAGGCCTACAGAAATGGAAGTTTATGCGAGGGATATATTCTAATCTAGATTTTCGTATCAGGGGTCTCTCCTAATCCAGAAAAACAAGTTAATAGTTGTAGATTTCCAAACGATGTACTTTATCTCTCTATCCAAGTCTATATACAACCCCCATATACAAGTTCCCTAGTGGATTATTATAAGTTCAGATTTAATAAATGTTTAAACTTAGCATTAAAAGCACTTTTCTCTATCTCTATGTCCACACTTAATACTTTAATATGAATTGTCCCATGCCTTCTTCCTCATCACTTACCATCAGTATTAGAGCTAGAAGCATCTGTTTGAGGTTCTCTGTGTTTCTGCTTAGGTTGTGGAACTGATTTGCCATTCTTTCCCGAGTCACCTTCTTCAAAGAGCTTATCCGTACAATCAAGCAGGTGATCAGTTACCTGGTCTAGCATGGCCTGTCAGAAGTTTAACACAAGAAATTAATATATAAAAAGTATATATAAATAAATAAACAAAGCATACAGCCCATCAGTGGCATGAGTTTACTAAAGCCTTTGTTTTCAAAGGAAAAGAGATTTATGGCATTAAATATCAAAGAAAAAGCGGCCGTAGCAGCTTCAAATATTTAATCCTACTAGCAAGCTTCAACCAGGTCAAAATCAAAACAGTGTAGCCTTATTTACTGAAACCAATACAATAAACAATGCAAAGGAATCTGGAATCCTCAAGTTCATTTAAGTTTTGAACAATCCTGCTGTAGAAAGAATCGTAAATAAGAGCAAATCACCAGGTATAACTCTGTAAAGGAAGAGCTAGAAAGGAATTTTAAAATGAGAATTGAAGTTCAAGTAAAGTCAAATTGTAACTTGCCTTTGAAATTAGACCCGATGATTTGATTTGCTCATCCTTCTTAGTACCAGATTCGGTTGCATTACTAATTGTAACATTTTGAAGGGCCATCTGCAGAGCAAGAGTTGTGTATGCCAACACTGGATATGGGTCCATAAATTCATAATACTCGCACTGCATGATGCTGACCTCAGAGATAACCTTTAAAGCATGGAATGGCAATTCCAAAGCTTGAGAACTCATCATAGCTTTCCGAGTGTTCTCAGAAGAAAGCATATCTTTTATCTGCCATGATACCCCAACAGCAACTGCATAATCATCCTTGAAATTGGACGACTTTTTCCCACTAACATGTTTCCATTTAACTGAAGTTTTTGATGAAGACTTTGAAATCTTTCTTTTGGCAGGAGAAACATTTGATGACGACTTTGATCTCTTTCTTTTTGCAGGAGAAACATTCTGTTTTGGTGCTTCAGTGTCAAATTTAATATGACAGCGATAGGCAGTTTTTTGCAAAAGCCTTGTTAGACCCTCAAACATATCATCAAAGGAATCACATGATATCAATAATTTGTGGGAAGATCTCACTTCGACCTGTTTTTCTAAATTTTCGGATAAATCACTACAATCAGTTACTATGCTCATGCAATTTCCAAGGAGCTCAGCTACATCGTCTGAAGCAATGGCGGATAACATGTCAAAAACATAAGATCTAACATGAGCAGTAGTTGCCACAGCTAACAAACGCTTAACTCTTTCACCAGAAAACAACTCTCCAAGGGCATCCTGCTGACTTTGTTTATTTGCAAGGCTACTGCAAAGATTGGCTGATGCAACCAGTAAACCCTCAACCACTGGAGCATCAAGTTTAGCATTTGACAACAGTAAGCTGATGAAAACCTTGACAAGTTCCATCATGGATTTAAGAGATGCTCCTTCGGATAAAGCAAACTCACAAAACCTTGCTCCAGCTACTGGAGACCTTTTCATAAGTGTGACACAGCGATCACATGCCTCTTCAATGGCTAGTCTCGTGGGAAAGTACGATGGCATAAGCAATCTTGTAATTTTCTGAGCAACTGGAGGTTGGTCATTTGCAAGTGTATTCAACAAGACTTCTAAACCGACCACCTTCAAAAATAAAGCAATGAACAACATCAACCCCCGCCTTCAGAAATTATAGTAGCAAAATTAAATTTGAAAAGTACTCTATACCTTATTAAATTGGAAAGTCCGAATGTCCTTCAAAAGAAGGAGAAGATCTACCATAGCAACTCTTACCGAAAGAACATTGTCTAACATCAGATGCCCCAGCCTCGGCAGAAGCACTTTAAGAATTTCATGCGACTGGGGATTGCCAAGCAAATAGATAATGCCATTCAATGTGGAAAGCCTAACTTCACTGCACGCGTCGTATGCCATCTCATCAAAAAGTTTTGTGATCATCTTTGTAATGGTGGGTGGAGGGATAATTTCCCAAAACAAATGGAGAATGCGAAAACAACCTTCCACAGCAATAACTCTCACATCAGGACAATCATCCATGACTAATCTCTCCAGCAAAAAGAACTGTTTATCCAGCAATGTATCTTTAGCCTCTTTGGTGGCATCAGGGTCTTCAAAAGGGAACAAGTCTAAAAGTAAATGCAATGCATTTTGGCGAACATTTGAATTTGCAACCTGTCAAAGGACCACGCAGCTTGATGAAATAGTTAACCTAATAGTACCAAGATTTCTAATCAAAAAAGGCATGACTCCATGAAATTTGTAGCAAGAATATTTACAAATTTTAACTAAAATATAACCCAATTTAAACATAATTATTTTATAAAAGAAAAAAAGTCGTGCAGATTATTTCTTAAATTAAAACTTTGATTCTACGTTCTTCAAAAGAGCTTATTTGCTTTCATATCCTAACTTCTGCTTCTTTCAACATCAACAAGAGACTAACCAAATGCCAGATAAATATGGGTATTCACAACCACGACAAGTACAAATCCCCCCCCCCCCCTCTCAAAACAAAATAAATAAATAAAAAGGAACTATAATCAATATATACCTGTAAAGACCGGAAAATCACAGGCTCAGCTAGTCTAAAAAGCAACTTCTCAACTCCATCAACAGTTCTCTGATTAATAAAACCACCTAAAACCCTTCTAATACTACTTCCCAAACCTTTCGAGCTCGCATGTATGGCTGCTTCAACTAAACCCATCAAGAACCCATCTTCGATTTCCCTTTTCAGTTCCCCTTCAACCCCTTTCCATCCCTTAAACACTATCTCCCCGTAAGCTTCCAGCATGGATTTCCTCCCAAACGGAATCTGAGCTTTTATCATCGCCAAACATTCCTTCAAAAACTGCAAACTTAACCCAAATGCAAACGCCACGAATCTCTTTCCTTCTTCCGTTTTCAAATACAAAGGCTCGATGACACATCGGATTAATAGCAGCTTCAAATCTTCGATGCTGTCGTCTTCAAAATCAAAGGAAACAAAGGCTTCACGGAGCGAATAAACTTTGTGGACATCCACCTTTTTCTTCATAGTTAAAGACTTGGAGAGAAAAAACGGCAGCGTTTGTGAAATTAGGGTTTCTTTTTCCGGTAGGTTCTGTTTCCACCATTCTTCACATAAGCACGCTATTTCATAGGATAAAGCCGGATCCGACTCAAAAACAACGAGGCTATCGTGCAGAGATTGGACGGATGGGATCAAATCGGAGTGTTGAAACACGTTTCGGGGATGCGAAACGCATAAGCCGGTGATATAAGCGAGGGTGCGGAGGGTTTCGCTACTGTTGTCAGGTTGGTTGTCTTGGGTGTTGGAGTTCCGGTTGGAGCGGCGAGTGCGGGTGGCGGGCGGGGAAAGGGATGTGTCGGCTTCATGGTGGGTTGTTTTGTCCTGAAAGGAGCGAATTGAGTTGGAGATGGAGAGGTGGAGAGAAGGGGGGAGAGTGGAGGAGAGAGGGGAAGAAGCGGGGATGGAGTGGATAAGGGATTTGAGAGATGCCTTGGAAGATTTTAGGGTTAGTTTCACGGCGGAAGAGAGGAAGTCCTCGGCGGAGGACTTGAGGGAGGAGCGGAGCCTCTTTTCCATGGCTTTTCCTTTCAGTTTGAAAAATGGGAAATGGGGGGAAATGAAGGATTCGTTAAAACTTAAAATTATAAATTTGAGGGACGATGAGTTTTGCCTTTGGGTTGGGCCTGCTGGGTTTCAATATCACATGTAATCTACTAAAAAAAGGGTTTTCAATATCAAAACTGCTGTCTATATGATTTGCAGCTATTAGGATGTTCGAATGCTCATAATTCAATTCTAAATAGTGAAAAATGAGATTCATTAAAACGGAAAATAAAGAAAAAGTCAAGCAATTCTCTAAGCTGTGATTACCCGATTTCCTAATCAACCATTGAGTGTTGACCAATACTAGATCGGGTGATCTAGTAGGGCATTGGATTAATTGAACTAAGTTGAAGACTTGTTTTTGTGTTGATGCATAATGTCAGCAGACATGGGAGGTGTGGATAAGGATCAAAGTGGTTGTGGCAGTTTCAGGTGAATCACTTCTGTAGATTTGGGCGAAGAGTCGCGGCTAATATGGTGATAGTAGTAAGAAAGGGAGAGTAAGGCATGACAATGTTATTTTTCTCTTTGTTGTCTCTTGTCTCGTTCTCTCGAATTCAGTGTATTTATAACCCCTAATACTATTTGATGGGATGATATCAGGCCTGATAATAACTATTGACGGGTCGACAAGATTAGGTCTAGCTCTCAATCAATAGGATTTGCAGTTTGATCGCGTGGGTGAGACAGTTATCATTCAAGGAACTGTAACTTATGACAAAAGTTTGTTTCACAAGACTGTGCAGGCCTTAAGTATCCTTGTCTTTGATATTGCTCTCTCAGAAAGAGATGTTATCATGGGTTCACTTCCGAAATTACTAGGTGTAAACTTTGGTTTGGGCCAAAGAAGGACATTTTAGCAATTGTAGTAATAGAGGGACTTATAAGATAATTTTTTTATTTTAAAATTTTGGGCTGACCTTCTCCAATTTTAGCTAGCGTTTTACGTGTGGGAAGTGACTATCTAACTGCTCTCCATCTTTTTTTTTAGCTCTTCCTCTCTCAATTTAACTCTTTTCCATTAAAGCTTAAATATCACCAAGACCCCCAAGGTTTTTAAGGTAAAATTATTAATTTTCAATGCTAGCGCTTCAAGAAGATATCCATGTCTTTGTTTTGAGTGGTGGAAGTCATTTTAAGGGTTTAAAGAGGTTTTAGCCATGGAACTTTGATTTCTTCTTGATTTAAAGCTTTACATTAGTTTTCTAACTTTTTTAACCTTTTACTTGTGTTAGCATTTCTTTCATTTTCATTGAGTGATTAGTGAAAGAGGTGGGAGAGCAAAATAACAAAAAAGGCAACGGAAAGGTGGATGGTAGTTGATTGAAGGTGGTGTATTTGGTGTTTTGCACAAGGTAATACCTTCTTGACCTTTCTATGCTTCTTGTTTTTCATAAAGATAATGTATGTGTGTTAGTATTGGGCATGTTGAGTGCTAAGCATAATTGTGGTGAGGAAATGACCTATGTAATGTTAGAAATGGTAAAAATTTTGTAAAGTAACCTTAGGATGCTTCTTAAAACTTTAAAGAACAACTAGGTTATGTTGTAGGAGTTTTAAGAATATTAAAGGTAAAATTCAAACTTGAAATGCAAATTTATGGATTTCAGTATCGATATTGCTTCATACAGTATTAATATTGTATGGACTGATGAACATTGACACAAACGAGGTAAAATTTAAGAGAGTGTATCGATATTGCCTTCAATGAGTATCTATATTGTTTCTCCCTCCAATGTTGATACTCAAGACCTAATATCTTTATTGTTTGGAATGTTGAAAACATCAAATGATTTTTCAATATCGATATCCAGAGTAAGTATTGATACTCATGGAGCTTAATATCAATACTCAAAGGTATGTATTGATCTTGTTACATTTGTTAAAACATTGAATGTTAATTATAAAATGGTATTGATACTCATGGTTTGGTATCAATAATCATAGTTGAGTATCCATACTAAATGGACATTAAACCCAATTTTTTTTGGGTAAACTATACAGATGACAACTGAACTATGAATTTGGTGTCAAAATGACCACTATATTATTTTTTGCCGCAAATGCACCACACAACTATTTAAATGATTTCATTTTAGCCACACATCGTTAAAAATGAAAAAGTTGACGGAATTGTTAAAAAAATTGGTATAATTACACATTTGGTCCTCTATATTTATACAATATATCAATTTAGTCCTAATTTTAATCTAATAAAATAAATTAATTATTCAATAAGATGGTGACACGTGTCACCCAATTGGAGGTGAAAAAATGAGAGCAACAAAATCACCCCCATCATGAATCGAACTCAAAACCTTAAAGTACCCAAGGTATGTGCTTACCATTGAACCAAGCACACTTTTGTGCTATAAGGTACATCAATTAATATATGTCTTTAATGATTGTTAATGCCCAGAAAAATTAAAGAGAAGAAAATGCAATTGGACGGATTCAAACCAGGGACCTTCTAGTTCAAAGCACATGTGCTTGCCACTGCACCAAGTGTATGCCTTAAGATATAAAGTACAACATTTAATATATGTCTTATATAGATTTTAATGCTTGGAAAAAGGAAGGAAATGTGGTTTTAAGAAACTCGAATATAAAATTTTTATGATGCATAAAAACATCTAAACCAATTAAATAAGTCTAATAATTAAATTAAAGTTAACAATATTAAATTATGTTTGTGAGTTTGAATTCGCTAAATGAATTTAATATAATTTTTAATTTTTTAATATAATTATATATAATAATTTAATTAATTTTTTAATAAATATTAAAATTATTAATTAAGTTAAAAAATCAATTCAATCATTATATATGTGAAATTATAAAAATAAATCTGGAATTGAAAAATATATTAAATTTAGTTTAAAATATAAAAATTTTAAAATGATTTTTATATTAAAAACTAAAAAAATAATATTAATTTTTTTTTATTTTAAATCGTGCACTAACTATAGTTTAAAATATATACAAAATATTCTTAACTTTAATTTAGTTATTAGATTTATTTAATTGGGTTAGTTGTTTTTATGCATCATAAAAATATTATATTCAAATTTCCTAAAACCACATTTCCTTCCTTTTTCCAAGCATTAAAATCTATATAAGACATATATTAAATGTTGTACTTTATATCAGAAGGCATACACTTGGTGCAGTGGCAAGCACATGCGCTTTGGACCACAAGATCCTTAGTTCGAATCTGTCCAATTGCATTTTTTTCTCTTTAATTTTTCTGGGCATTAACAATCATTAAAGACATATATTGGTTGTTGTACTCTATAACACAAAAGCATGATTGGTTCAATGGCAAGCACACACCTTGGGTACTCCAAGGTCTTGGGTTTGATTCTTGATGGGGTGATTTTGTTGCTCTCATTTTTCCACCTTCAATTGAGTGACACGTGTCACCACCTGATTGGAGGTGGAAAATTAATTAAATAAAAATAATTAAAGACTTCCAAAAAGGTGGTGACACGTGTCACCATCTTATTGAATAATTAATTTATTTTATTAGATTAAAATTAGGACTAAATTGATATATTGTATAAATATAGAGGACCAAATGTGTAATTATACCAATTTTTTAACAGTTCCGTCAACTTTTTCGTTTTTTTAACGGCTTGTGGCTAAAATGGAACCATTTAAATAGTTGTGTGGTGCATTTGCGGCAAAAAATAATATAGTGGTCATTTTGACACCAAACTTGTAACCCCCTCGTCCCGGTCTGGTCGGATGACCGGTCCGAGTGGGCCACACGGGAAAAACCGAAGCGAAACCCGTTAAGGTTCCTCCTCGGTTAACGACCCAGAAAATTTCTTTTAACTTTATCTTGTCTATAGGCATAAATAAGTCCTATGTGAAGCACAACAGCGGAAAATACAAACAATTTAACATCAACCAATCAAACGATACAATAAACAGCCCATTTAAGCCCTTTACAGCAGGCCGTATCGAAACGCCCTTAGGGTGTTTCGATACGCCTTGACTTAGTCAACAGGCCAGGGTAAATCATAGGGAGACCGTTTCGAAACAGGGGTGACCCGTATCGAAACGACCCTAACGGTCAACTTCTCGTGGTCAACGAGATTTGACCGTTTCGAAACACCAAGGACCCGTTTCGGTACGCCTATATCTCATCAATTTCTCAAAATTCCAGTAGCAAAAACGTACCGAAACAGCCCCTATCCGTTTCGAAACGGCTGGCCAAATGCAAAGGGACCGTATCGAAACAGGGTGGCCCGTTTCGAAACGCCCCCTGTCTGCAGACCCCATTTGACTGTTTTAAGGCACAAGGATGCCCCAAAACACCAACAAAACACTCAACAACACTCTAACAATTGAACCTAAGGCAAAACAACTTACAAGCATGCTTTAACATCAACAAAACGAAACTAAACTCCAAGGCATAGCATCTCAAGTCATGCATTCATACAACAATTATAGATCACTATTTAGCCATACAAGCATCCAACATGTACATTCATTAAGAAAATCATGAAGTTAATCATAGAGGACATTTAAGCATTCAAGTCTCATATTCCAACATTCAAACACAAGGGCAACCTCAAAGGCACATAGCCAACATTCATGGAAAGCAATTTAGGCATGGATTACAATTCAAACATGGCATCACAAGCCATACAAAAGCAAGATAACATGGAGTCTAAGCAAGCTCTTAAACAACCAACAACATCCATCAAAATAACACATGTCCCATTGCTTAACTATTACATGTTCAACATTAAAAATTCATACTTGGTGTACTCAAGCTAACAACCACACTTGGTGCCCTCCACTTGCGCAAGCCACCCACGAACTAAGGATCTGCAATGTTGAACAAAGAGAGCGTAAGCAATGATGCTTAGTGAGGGTGAGCTCTTAAAAACAAACCTCAACATTGCAGGGTCCGAGCACGATCTAGCCAAGGCATTACACATATATACCAAGGATCCACAAAAGCCACAAGATAAAGAAGCATGAGCACTATTCAATATAAATGCCATGATCATGAGCTCAATTCCAAAATACATGTAATCACATCTAAACATCCAATTAAAGATCATATATCTCAACACATTGATACACTTGTCAACCAACATTGGCACCTAGCTATGACCCGAATACGCGGATAAACACGTTGGAACTCACATCCAACAACCACATTACCTCACGGTGGGATTGCACTCATCACCGGTCTCGCAGAGGGGATTCCACTCATCCTCACGCCCCGTCGATAGGATTCCACTCATCATCGACTATATTTAAATACAATTTCTGGGCGAACTCGTACTCCTCCTTGGTGCCACCAAGGCCACGCGCGACTTTTGACTCATGTGTACACACTAACATCCTAATGATCGATCATTTGTACTCAAGTATACTAGTGCCAACATTTTACTCATTTCACATTACTCATTTCAATCAATTCCGTGCTTAGCACGTACTCACCATAAACCATCATCATGCATATCTCAAGCATCACAAATCATGCCTCATCTCACATGTATAACACAATATACATAAGCATTCATGTCACATTTCATACGAGACATACACATCCACATATATGAGTTCATCCAAAGGCTCAAGATCAAGTTTAGGATTAGGCTACCACCCTAATCCTAACTCTAGGTGGGTCTACCAAGCCCAACCTAGTCCATATACTCGAACCAACCATTTTAGAACCAAGTAAAACAATTAACCACTCACCTAAGCTCCCAAGCTTAAAGACCAAGCAAGCGGCCACCTTTAATTTCCCGGATTTACTTCCGATGCTTCACCGATGCCCAACCTCAGTTCTAATCAATCCCAAACACAAACAAAACATCCACAATCAATAACTCATCGTCAGAACTAACCCGGAATACAATTCAATCACAAATTTCCAAGTTGCAAGCATGAACAAAGCCCATTTTTCACCAACTCGGACAGCCCCAAAACCAAGTCCAAAAACCATGTTTCCAACTTCCATTACACCCACAAATGATCCCAATTCAACCCCTATCCATAGTACTATCAATAGCCTATCAAAACCCACCTAAAACAACCCCCAAAACACAACCAAAACCCTCCAAAAACCTCATGTTTACCAAAATCCGAAAATTGCTCAAAGTCATTTGAAATTCACATATGTTATACCATTTGACCTCTATACATCATAACTAAACATATTAAATCAAAACATTTCACTTAACATCATAAAGTTTCCATTTTTAATCCAAACCTTCCAAAATTCCATTTTCTAAAACCTCCATGAAAATGAAAATAAATGGTACTTTTAAAGAGAGGGAGTTGAGGGGAAATCAAAAACGTCATTACCTTTCAAAATGGAGTTGAAATGAGAGAGCTTTGAAATGGAATAGTAGCAAGGGGAGAGGGGTCTTGTTTTGTCGTTGAAATGAGATGGCGGAGAGAGGTAGAAGATGAGCTAAAAGTCTTTCTTTATGTTTGTTTAAAATGGGGGGGCTAAAGACCACTTTGCCCTTAATGAATTGGGCTATTCACAAGGAAGGGAAATCCATGGCTAATTGGGGTTTGATCTTAAAACATGGTCAACCCAAATTAATTAATTTGAAAACAAAACCCGAAATATAATTTAAATTATAAAACTGAGCCCAAATAATATTAAAATATTATTTTCACCTAACCCCTAAACCCGGGTGTTACAACTCTCCCCCACTTAAGGAATTTCGTCCATGAAATTACTTGATGGAAACAAATACGGAAACTGCTCAACCATATCTGCCTTCCTCTCCCACGTGGCCTCTTCCACACCTCTATGTCTCCACAACACCTTGACCAACTCTATGGTCTTGCCACGCAACACCTTGCTATCAGAAGCAAGTATCTCAACGGGCTCTTCATTATAGGACAAATCCGAATTTAACTCTATCCCCTCAACAGGGATAAAATGCGAAGGATCCGATCTATATCTCCTAAGCATAGACACATGAAAGACATCATGGATCTTCTCTAACTCAGAAGGTAACCTCAAACGATACGCTACAGGCCCAATCCGCTCAACTATCTCATACGGACCAATGAACCTCAGACTCAACTTGCCCTTTCGGCCAAATCTCATTACCTTCTTCCACGGAGATACTTTCAGAAACACTTTCTCACCCACGGAGTACTCAATCTCTTTCCTCTTCAAATCCGCATAAGACTTCTGACGATCGGAAGCTGCTTTCAAACGGTCACAGATCAACTTCACTTTGTCGGTAGTTCCCTTAAGCAAGTCTGGCATAGGTAACAATCTCTGACCTGTTTCAGCCCAACAAATCGGAGTCCTACATCGTCTACCATACAAAGCCTCATAAGGTGCCATCTGAATACTAGACTGATAACTGTTGTTGTAAGCAAACTCAACTAACGGTAAGTGCTTCTCCTAAGAACCTTGGAAGTCAATCACACAACAACGAAACATATCCTCTAGAATTTGTATCACTCGCTCTGACTGCCCATCGGACTGCGGATGATAAGACGTGCTGAAATGCAAAAGGCTACCTAGAGCACTATGCAAGCAACCCCAGAATCTCGAAGTAAATCTAGGATCCCTATCTGAAACAATAGACTTCGGAACTCCATGAAGTCTCACAATCTCACGGATATACAAGTTTGCCAACTTGTCTAAGGAATCCGTAGTGTTCACTGCTAAGAAGTGAGCACACTTAGTGAACCTATCAACAATCACCCAGACAGAGTTCTTCTTCGAATGAGACAAAGGCAACCCCGACACAAAATCCATGGTGATCCTCTCCCATTTCCATTCCGGAATCTTCAAAGGCTGTAGCAAACCTGAAGGAACCTGATGTTCTGCCTTCACTCTCTGACAAACCATACAACGGCTCACATACTCGGCTACATCTCTCTTCAGACCAACCCAGAAGTAATCATTCTTCAAATCTCGGTACATTTTGGTACTACCCGGATGCATAGAAAAGGGGCTCGAATGTGCTTCACTCAGAATCTGACGTCTCAACTCGACATCTTCCGGTACAACAATTCTATCTCTGAAGCACAACAAGCTCTCACCACTGAAACTATACTCGGTCGGTCTTCCTTCGGCTATGTCCTGAACATGAGGAACTAAAGTCACATCTTGCAACTGCTTCTCTCTAATCAACTGAATCAAAGAAGGCTTCACTTGCAACTCGGTGATCAAACCACCATCATCGGACACACTCAATCTAGCAAACATGGCTCTCAACTCAACGGCTACTTTTCTACTCAAGGCATCGGCTACCACATTTTCTTTACCCGGATGGTACTCAATGGTCAAATCATAATCTTTTAGCAACTCTAGCCATCTTCTCTGTCTCAAGTTCAACTCTTTCTGTGACATCAGATACTTCAAGCTCTTGTGATCAGTGTAAACTATACACTTCTCACCATACAAATAATGACGCCAAATCTTCAATGCAAACACAACTGCGGCTAGCTCTATATCATGAGTAGGATAGTTCTTCTCATGAATCTTCAACTGTCTAGAAGCATAAGCAACAACTCTCCTATCTTGCATCAAAACACATCCTAAGCCTACGTAGGAAGCATCACTGTAAATCACAAACTCCTTACCTGAAACAGGTTGCACTAACACTGGAGCATTGGTCAAAGCTTCTTTCAATTTCTCAAAGGCCTTATGTCTTGCGTCTGACCATTCAAACTTAACTCCTTTTTGCAACAATTTAGTCAAAGGAGCAGCTACTCTAGAGAAACCATCAACAAATCTCGTATAGTAACCGGCTAATCCTAGGAAACTCCTAATCTCGGTCACGGACTTAGGCTGTTTCCACTCAACAATAGCCTCAATCTTCGATGGATCAACTCGGATACCTTCGGCCGAAACAACATGACCAAGAAATACAACCTCTCGAATCCAGAACTCACATTTTCTAAGCTTCGCATACAACTGATTGCTCAACAATCTCTGTAAAACAAATCTCAAGTGCTCATCATGCTCTTCTTCTGTCTTCGAGTACACAAGTATGTCATCAATGAAAACAACTATAAAATGGTCTAGATAGTCTCTAAAAATTCTGTTCATCATGTCCATGAACACTGCAGGTGCATTCGTGAGCCCAAACGGCATCACGAGAAACTCATAGTGACCATATCTAGTCCTAAAGGCTGTCTTCGGCACATCACACTCTTTCACCTTTAACTGGTAGTACCCGAATCTCAAATCTATCTTCGAGAACACTGAAGCACCTCTCAACTGATCAAACAAATCATCTATGCGAGGCAACGGATACTTGTTCTTCACAGTCAACTGATTCAACTGTCTATAGTCAATACACATGCGCATACTACCATCTTTCTTTTTCACAAACAACACGGGAGCACCCCACGGAGAACTACTAGGCCTAATGAAACCACGGTCTAATAATTCTTGCAACTGACTCTTAATTTCTTTCAACTCTTTCGGAGCCATACGATACGGAGCTATCGAAACTGGATTAGATCCTGAAACAATCTCAATCACAAACTCAACATCTCTGTCAGGAGGCAAACCCGACAACTCTTCAGGAAACACATCTGGAAAGTCACACACTGTTCTGATATCTTTCGGTCTAGCTTCACTCATATCCGGATTCATAACATAAGCTAAATAAGCCCCACATCCAGAGTCCATCAACCTATGAGCCTCTAAAGTTGACACCACATTAGACAAGAACTTAATGTTCTCGCCCACTACCACTACCTCGTAGTCATCAGAAAGTTTCAAAGAAATTCTCTTTGTCTCAAAATCCACACTAGCTCGATGCTCAAACAACCAGTCCATACCCAAAATAATATCAAAACCATAGAAAGGAAGTTCCATCATATCAACTGAGAACACATGACCCTGAATCTTCAGTGGACATCTCCTATACATACGTCTAACCACAACTGTCTCACCAAAAGAACTAGTAACATGAATGCCTACATCTAAAATCTCAACAGGTATGTCTAATTTCCGTGCATGCTCACTCAAAATGTAGGAATGTGTAGAACCCGAATCGACCAAAGAAAGCAAAGACATAGACTGTAACTCGAAATTACTTGCTATCACGTCAGTGTCGTTCCCGCCCTCTCTCTGAGCATAAACTCTCGCTGGTCCTCCCGCCTCTGGCTGCACTGCCACAACATGAGCAAGGTTCCTCTGAGCATCTACCCTAGGTGCATCAACCCTAGGCTGGAAGTAGCCACGACCGCGCCCACGGCCTCTCTGAAATTCATTCGCTCTCGCAGGAGCCTGAGCAATGTTCGGTGCCTGAGCCACCTGATGCAGACAATCCCTCCTAAAGTGGTCCCTCGAACCACATTTCCAACAAGCATGGAAATTACCCCAACACTCACCAGCATGCTGTCTCCCACAACGGGTACACTCGGGCAAACGCCCTCCTCCTCTATTGCCCTGATGGCCCCTACCATGGTGGCCACCGCCACGTCTCTAATCAAACTGATGTCCGCCACCTCTATGCCTCTTGGCATCTCTACCATCAAAGTGGTTATGCCTCTTACCAGAACTAGAACCACCAGATCGTTTGGCCGAACCCAAACTGTGCTCTAAGTCCTTGGCCCTCGTGACCAATACATCAAAGTCTGAGTAGTCAGAAGCTAACGTGTATCTCTTGACCTCTTCATTCAACCCATAGCGGAAACGGTTACAGCGTTCCACCTTCGTAGGAACCAACTCTGGTGCATACTGACTCAAGCGAACAAAGCGAATCTCATAATTAGTCACAGAAGCCTCTCCCTGAGTAAGGGCCATAAACTCTCGCTTCTTCTCATCTAAGTACCTCGGTCTCAAATACTTCTTTCTGAAGGCTGACTCAAAGAAGTCCCAATCAATCTCTGCCTCTGGAACCCCAGCAGTAATGGTGACCCACCAGGTGTAGGCATCACCCTGAAGCAACGAGATCACACAACCCAATCTACGTGCTCCCGCACATCCCATCTGAGCCAAGATACGAACTGTCTTCTCCAACCATAACTCCGACCTCTCCGGAGTAGATCCTCTAAACTCCTCGGCCCCCAAGCTACGGAGCCTCTCCAAAGGTAGACTGGCATCGTCACACCTAGGCTGGACTGCAGCCTGAGCTCCCGCAACTGCGGCCTGAAATGCTCCCGCAATAGCTTGCACTAGCGGAGTCATATCAATTCCAGCTGGACCTTGGCCACCTTGAGGTCCCTCTCCTTCAGCTTCATCCTCGCCTCCAGCTCCAGGCGGAGGAGGTGGTGGTGGTGGAGGTGGTGGAGGAGCGCCAACTCCCGCGGCCACCGGCCCTTCTATGTGAGCCTCCACACCAACAGCCGGCTCAACAGGAGCCGCAACCCGTGGTTCCTGACGAACCACTCTCGGCCTACCCCTCGGTCTAGACATCGCTCTCACAGATATTAACTACAGCCACAACAACAAAACATACAAAGCTGGGTTAGCAAGGCAAGGCTTCTAAGTGTTCAAGTACGTTCCCCCACTTAAAAATCCTTTTTCCAATGTAATAGTAGCAATGGGACTCTTACACAACATGCTTTTAAATAAACAGTCAACATACTTGTCAAACAAGCAACCATTCTTACAGAGTAAGCAAACACCGTGCATATCAATACGAAACATGAACTTACCTCACTTACCTGCCCAAGGTCTCGGTAACCTTAGGCTCTGATACCAACAAGTGTAACCCCCTCGTCCCGGTCTGGTCGGATGACCGGTTCGAGTGGGCCACACGGGGAAAACCGAAGCGAAACCCGTTAAGGTTCCTCCTCGGTTAACGACCCAGAAAATTTCTTTTAACTTTATCTTGTCTATAGGCATAAATAAGTCCTATGTGAAGCACAATAGCGGAAAATACAAACAATTTAACATCAACCAATCAAACGATACAATAAACAGCCCATTTAAGCCCTTTACAGCAGGCCGTATCGAAACGCCCTTAGGGTGTTTCGATACGCCTTGACTTAGTCAACAGGCCAGGGTCAACCATAGGGAGACCGTTTCGAAACAGGGGTGACCCGTATCGAAACGACCCTAACGGTCAACTTCTCGTGGTCAACGAGATTTGACCGTTTCGAAACACCAAGGACCCGTTTCGGTACGCCTATATCTCGTCAATTTCTCAAAATTCCAGTAGAAAAAATGTACCGAAACAGCCCCTATCCATTTCGAAATGGCTGGCCAAATGCAAAGGGACCGTATCGAAACAGGGTGGCTCGTTTCGAAACGCCCCCTGTCTGTAGACCCCATTTGACTGTTTTAAGGCACAAGGATGCCCCAAAACACCAACAAAACACTCAACAGCACTCTAACAATTGAACCTAAGGCAAAACAACTTACAAGCATGCTTTAACATCAACAAAACGAAACTAAACTCCAAGGCATAGCATCTCAAGTCATGCATTCATACAACAATTATAGATCACTATTTAGCCATACAAGCATCCAACATGTACATTCATTAAGAAAATCATGAAGTTAATCATAGAGGACATTTAAGCATTCAAGTCTCATACTCCAACATTCAAACACAAGGGCAACCTCAAAGGCACATAGCCAACATTCATGGAAAACAATTTAGGCATGGATTACAATTCAAACATGGCATCACAAGCCATACAAAAGCAAGATAACATGGAGTCTAAGCAAGCTCCTAAACAACCAACAACATCCATCAAAATAACACATGTCCCATTGCTTAACTATTACATGTTCAACATTAAAAATTCATACTTGGTGTACTCAAGCTAACAACCACACTTGTAGCCCTCCACTTGCGCAAGCCACCCACGAACTAAGGATCTGCAATGTTGAACAAAGAGAGCGTAAGCAATGATGCTTAGTGAGGGTGAGCTCTTAAAAACAAACCTCAACATTGCAGGGTCCGAGCATGATCTAGCCAAGGCATTACACATATATACCAAGGATCCACAAAAGCCACAAGATAAAGATGCATGAGCACTATTCAATATAAATGCCATGATCATGAGCTCAATTCCACAATACATGTAATCACATCTAAACATCCAATTAAAGATCATATATCTCAACACATTGATACACTTGTCAACCAACATTGGCACCTAGCTATGACCCGAATACGCGGATAAACACGTTGGAACTCACATCCAACAACCACATTACCTCACGGTGGGATTGCACTCATCACCGGTCTCGCGGAGGGGATTCCACTCATCCTCACGCCCCGTCGATGGGATTCCACTCATCATCGACTATATTTAAATACAATTTCCGGGCGAACCCGTACTTTTCCTTGGTGACTCAACGCCACCAAGGCCACGCGCGACTTTTGACTCATGTGTACACACTAACATCCTAATGATCGATCATTTGTACTCAAGCATACTAGTGCCAACATTTTACTCATTTCACATTACTCATTTCAATCAATTCCGTGCTTAGCACGTACTCACCATAAACCATCATCATGCATATCTCAAGCATCACAAATCATGCCTCATCTCACATGTATAACACAATATACATAAGCATTCATGTCACATTTCATACGAGACATACACATCCACATATATGAGTTCATCCAAAGGCTCTAGATCAAGTTTAGGATTAGGCTACCACCCTAATCCTAACTCTAGGTGGGTCTACCAAGCCCAACCTAGTCCATATACTCGAACCAACCATTTTAGAACCAAGTAAAACAATTAACCACTCACCTAAGCTCCCAAGCTTAAAGACCAAGCAAGCGGCCACCTTTAATTTCCCGGATTTACTTCCGATGCTTCACCGATGCCCAACCTCGGTTCTAATCAATCCCAAACACAAAAAAAACATCCACAATCAATAACTCATCGTCGGAACTAACCCGGAATACAATTCAATCACAAATTTCCATGTTGCAAGCATGAACAAAGCCCATTTTTCACCAACTCGGACAGCCCCAAAACCAAGTTCAAAAACCATGTTTCCAACTTCCATTACACCCACAAATGATCCCAATTCAACCCCTATCCATAGTACTATCAATAGCCTATCAAAACCCACCTAAAACAACCCCCAAAACACACCCAAAACCCTCCAAAAACCTCATGTTTACCAAAATCCGAAAATTGCTCAAAGTCATTTGAAATTCACATATGTTATACCATTTGACCTCTATACATCATAATTAAACATATTAAATCAAAACATTTCACTTAACATCATAAAGTTTCCATTTTTAATCCAAACCTTCCAAAATTCCATTTTCTAAAACCTCAATGAAAATGAAAATAAATGGTACTTTTAAAGAGAGGGAGTTGAGGGGAAATCAAAAACGTCATTATCTTTCAAAATGGAGTTGAAATGAGAGAGCTTTGAAATGGAATAGTAGCAAGGGGAGAGGGGTCTTGTTTTGTCGTTGAAATGAGATGGTGGAGAGAGGTAGAAGATGTGCTAAAAGTCTTTTTTTATGTTTGTTTAAAATGGGGGGCTAAAGACCACTTTGCCCTTAATGAATTGGGCTATTCACAAGGAAGGGAAATCCATGGCTAATTGGGGTTTGATCTTAAAACATGGTCAACCCAAATTAATTAATTTGAAAACAAAACCCGAAATATAATTTAAATTATAAAACCGAGCCCAAATAATATTAAAATATTATTTTCACCTAACTCCTAAGCCCGGGTGTTACAAAACTCATAGTTCAGTGGTCATCTGTGTAGTTTACCCAGCTTTCTAAAATGGATAAAACAATAGGTTAGTTAGCCTAAGGGACGTTTGAGAACTGTTTAATGGCTAAATTACTTGTGTTGATGTTTTACAAGACGAATAACCTTAATGACTCAATAAGCTCTGTGGTGTGATGATTTATTGTATGACCTTAAGGGCATTGTTACTGTGTGATGTTGTAAGATATGGGATTCAGATATCCAATTTGTGCTGCTTGATGCTTAGTTGTCTAAGATACACCACTTAAATATAGCTTTATACTTAGTGATTCAGGAACCTTTATATTTAGCATGATGCTTAATGGTCCAAGCAATATCATCATTCATCGCTATTATTGGTGTATTTATGGTTGCGTGTTTTGAGCATTGTGTCATCACTGTTTTTTTGAAAAATCCTGGAAAATGGGAAAAATGGGAAGATGAGAAAAGTAGTCGTCAGCGGCTACTATGGTAGGCCAGATACTGTAAAAAAAAATCAGTGATTTAAAAATATTTGGATTCGGGGTCAATTACGCGTAGAAAAAGATTAGCATCCCACAGCGCCCAAAATTAATACCACGTTGATTAAGTGTTGTCTTTGCAAGAAAATAAAAATTTAAATTTAGTTTAATATAATATATTATACCCGCAATATAAAATATAATAGCATTATATAATATTAATATAATATATTATACACACAATATAAAAGCCTATACACAATGTAATATAATAATAATAATAATAATATAGGTATTAAAAATGATAATAGTATAGAACAATAATATATATATATATATATAGTAGCATAGATAATGTATATACGGCCATATAACAGTGATAATAATAATCTAATAATAATACAGCGTAGAGTAAATAAATGCACAAAATTAAATGGCACCGGATGTAGGACCGGATTGAACGAAAATAAAGTAAATGAAAGAAATTAAATAAATATTCGAAAAGGACCGGATTAAGCAAAAATTAAAATACGTAAATTAAACACTGAAATTAAAATACTAAAATTAACAGTTAGTAGTTAGTTGTTAAATATTAGCGAACCGGACCATAATAATACGGGTCATATCTCAATTCAGGTCACCGTAAGGCCAATAGCAAAACATGACCAAACAACTAAAATTAAAAATATATAACTAATGTGTACACACATATATAGCATACTGTATACATAATATAAATACTATATAATAATATGTACCTAGGTAATATATATATATATATATATATATACGTATATGTATATTTAGTATACGCACCATATAAATATATACATAGTTATAACATATACAATATATAGAAAGAGGCTGCACATACTTATAACGTATACTAACTACTACTACTACTGGTATTTTTACCCTAATATTACAAATGAATTTTTTTATTCTAAAAAGCACGAACCAACTTGCCTCAGTGGTTAAGAAACAGTTGTTGTTCCTAGAGGTTACGGGTTCGAGCACCAGCAGTTGCGGCAGGGTGATTGAGCGTTCATTGTCAAATAGCTAAGAGTATATTTAGAACAGATACTACTTGTAATCACTTTAGCTTTCATCAAAAAAAATTATTCTAAAAATAGTAAATCTCTCAAATTATTTTCCAATCTAGTGAACATTATTGTTCACTTTTTAAAGACCCAAAGAGCACTACCAGTTTTTGAACAATGTATTTGGGGTCGGTGCACTGTTCAAAATCGAATTGCAAACCCTCCTCTTTACATGCAGACCATGCTGCCACGTGGCGAAATCTGGGCGTGCTTGGCACTGTTCAAAGTCGGGCTACCCTTTCCCGTCTTTGAACAATGTTTCGATGTGGGGTTCAGCCTTTGCAGACATGACAGGGCAGGTCACGTTTTTTTTTATATATATAGGGTTGCATGCATGCATGAGTAGGTGTAGGGAAATTAGTATAATAGGATTGCGGTGATGTGAAATAATAGTGGTGTATGTGCAAGTGTAGGATAGTAAAAATTTTTAATTGTTATAATAATTTTAAATTCTGTAGGGGAGTGTAATTTTTTTATTTGAAATCTGTTAGTAAATATTAATTTTTGTGTAGGGGTATTATAGGGAAACATTCAAGTTTTTTTAATAGGTTGTGTTAGTGTTGAAGAATGTAATTTGATAGAAAACACTTTAGTAAAAATTTGAATAAAGATGGAGAAGAAGAAGTAGAAGAAGAAGAAAGCTGCGGGAAAAAATTGTAAGTCGTTTTGAAATATTAATTTTTTTATCTGTATAATTTTAATGTTGTTTGAAAATTAATTGTTATGTTAGAACGATGAATGTTTATTTTTTTAGGATTATAGTAGTGCGAAAAAATCGTAATGAGTATTTTTGAGAAAATAGTATACATAATTTTAAAGTGTATTTGAAAATATATTTGAAATACTTCCGTAAATAAGTAGTATGTTCTAAATTTATGAATTGTTATTTATTTATAGTTTAAAATTAGCGTTCTTGTTTAGGATTATTATTGAAAATATTTTTTTGAATATGCAGAGAAAATGAGCAACAACAGCTTTGTTGTGAGTGTCCATTACAATGGAGAAATGGTAAAATCTGATGTTGGTATCGTATTTCATTCCGAGAGCCCTACGAAGATGAGAATTAACAAAGAAATCACACTTCAAGTATTAAAAGAGGTGATATCATAGAAATTTGGAGCTCAGGTTCATAGTTTGCGGTACCAGTGGATGACATGTTCGAATCCAGTCATATATTCCGCAATTGCTCTCGAAGATAATGAAGATGTGGGAATAATGATCGCAGAGCATGAGTTTATGGGAATTTAAAATGTCGAGTTGTTTGCTGAGATCCGTGATATTCTCGGCCCCTCTAGAAATGCAAATGGAGAATCTAGTCAAATGGGTTTCGGTAACGAATTTGATATGTCCAGAGGCAGTTTTGTTGCAATGTTGGCAACTGGGACATCTAGTGGATTTCATGAAGGTGGCCCTTTAACACATGCAACATCATACGGACCGACTGTTGATGCTAATATTGTGAACCTACGTGGTCGATAGGGAGAATCACTGGAAGATTCCAGCGAAGATGAAGATATTGAGGATCTTTATTTGTTCCCGGATGACGTTGGTGAAGCCCCTGATTTTGGTGTTGGAGAATTTGTTCCGACCGGGGGCGACATTACATTATACGAAGCTCATGCTCATATGAACTTGGTGGATTTCGATGCAATGAGGGCACCGCAATTTCCAGATATGCCCCAACTAACTTCGAGTCAGAATGGTGAATTATTTGAGGGGCTAGAATTTAAGGCAAATGATGAAGCTATATTAGCAATTAAAGAGTATATCATCAGACATCATGTAGATTATGCGGTTGCAGAATCCAACACGAGAACTTTCCTTGCGAAGTGTGTGAAATACGGAGAAGGGTGCAACTGGAAGATTCGTGTAACAAAGCGTAAGAAGACATATCTTGGGAGGTGACAAAGTACAACGGCGATCACACATATTTACGAACATCCATCGACCAAGACCACACCAAATTGGACTCAAGTGTAATAAGCCATCACATGATGAAGTTGGTCGAAGCAAATCCAAGGGTTCCGGTTTCAACGATTCAAGCAATCATTGCACAACTATTTGAATATCAAATACAATACAAGAAGGGGTGGCGTGCAAAGGATAAGGCATTGCATTCAGTGTACGATGATTACGATAGATCGTATAATGAGCTACCAACGTTATTTATGGCAATGGCACAGTTCATCCCAAGCACCATAGTGAGGTATCAAACAAATGATGCGTACGACCGACAAGGGCAATTGCTTCAATGGTATAAATTTTTTCATCGACTGTTTTGGGCTTTCAAGCCATTCGTTGACGTCTTTTTGTATTGTAAGCATATGATCCAAGTCGATGGAACGTGGCTTTACGGGAAATACTCTCACATACTGCTGGTTGACGTTGCGCAAGATGGTGAGAGCAATGTCATTCCGATTGCATTCGCAATTGTTGAGGGGAAACTGGTGAAGCTTGGGATTTCTTATTGACTAATTTGCATGAGCATGTGGTCCGAGAAGATGGGGTTTGTGTTATCTCTGATCGAGGGACATGTATCAAAGTAGAAAATTAATCGAGAGGGAAGTCGTTGGACACCTCCCCGTGCATACCATGCATATCGTGTTCGTCACATCGGAAAGAATAGCTATGAAAAGTTCAAAAATCAGTACCTTCGCAATGAGATTTTGAGCATGGGTAAGTGTCATTCTTTCAAATTCTGTTATATATGTGTATGCAGTGATGTGTTTTGATTTTTGTTGATGCTAAGTCAAACAAATATTATGGCACAAGGTATCAATTACTACGGCTAGAATTTGAAAGGAAGATGAGGTTTAATGAAATATGGCAAGCGTGTTTGGAGTTGGGCCAACAACATCGAGAGAGAGAGATGGGCCCAATCATATGATGAAGGTGGTAGACGATACGAGCAAATGACTACCAACCTTGTGGAGTGCATTAATGGAGTATTCAAAGAGTCACGTCATCTCCCAATAGCCAACTTGGTAACAGAGACATACTACTGTTTGGCTAAGGTTTCGGTCGTCAAAGGGAAGCAGGTGCAGTCCTTAATAAATAGGGGACAACGATGGGCTCCTACAATAGTTGAAAAATGGATGAAAATGTGAAGAGTGAAACGATGTTGATGGTTCACATATTTGACAGAAAAAATTAGACTTTCGATGTTGTTGCTTCCAGAACCCGACACAGAGCCCCCCACTCGAACGCATTTCGAGTAGATTTCAAACGTAACTAGTGTGAATGTGGCGAGTTCCAAGCGTGACGATATCCATATGCTCATGCAGTTGCAGCATGTATGTTCGTCAACGTTGACTTGTACAGATATGTTGATGAATGCTTCAGTCTCAGCCAGATGTTAGAAATTTAAAAAAATGAGTTCCCACCAATCCTGAATTCAATGTATTGGCCGCCAGTGAAGCATGATAAATGGTTATTGGATCTGGCACTCCGTAGAAAGCCAACTGGGTGACCTAGATCGACTCGGATCTACACGAGTATGGATCTTCCTCACAGAGAGAAGGGCCAACGCAAAAGATGCATCATATATAGGGGTGAAGGCCATTCGAAATCAAAATGTCCTAATGAACCAAGATATGTGCACATGCCTGAATGATTTGTCATGTTTGTACTTGAAAATATAATGTTTGCATTTATAATATTGTCCGAATGTGTGGTAGTTGTACTTTTACAAATCTAGTTATTCTAATATGAAGTAATGTTTACTCAATTAGGGCCAATTTACAACTTTTACAAATTAGGGATCCTTAGATGAAATTCGTATTATCAATAAAAAAATAAACTTACCATTTATTAGCTTGTGAAATATCATTACTAACGGAGGTCATTTACCTATCCGATTAGACGATACAATATTTAGTGACCATTTTGTAAACTATTCAAAACTGTTTTTTCGAATTGATCTACCAAACGATTTCCAAAAATTACCAAATTTTAACAGCAACCTTAAAAACAATATTTCTAATAGCATACAAAATTTTAGGACGTTTCAAATTCATTTACTACGTTTTCACTATTTAGGCCAAAATATACAATTTATATCATATTTTAACCAAACAACGAATAATAAAAAACAAAACACATAGTGAAAATTCAATATTCAAATTCAATCAATACTCTAAGTTATTAAACAAAAAATATAAAATCATTTTTTCTTTTGCATCCTCTTACGTAATTTCTGATAATGAGCGAATATGGTCGAAAAATAGGTGTGTTTTTGGGTCCTCTTACGTTGTGGCCTCAATTCTGCCTCAGGAACCTCTTCAGCATCCTACTCTCTAGCATCCCCCTCTCCAGCATCCTCCTCATTCACCGAGGGCATAGGAGGCGGTGTTGTGAACATTTCTACGCAACCGCTCTGCCCTCCCATAAACTCTGGTGAATTTAGGAAATCTTGTATATCCTGAAAATCATGGATTATACTCAAAGTTCGAGTAACGAGGTAACTGTGGAGGAATAAACTCAAGTGTGTATAAAACAACATCAGCAAACCCGTGAGTATCGGAGGAGCTCGGGTCCACTTTTGGTGCGTGATGTGTAGGGGCCGGTTCCTTTTCTCAAATAAATGGCGAGCCCACTTCTGGTTGTTCCCAAGTTGTTGGCCAACCTTTGGGATTTTGAGACCAAACGGGATTTTGAGATGCAGTCGCTGCTGCACTCTTAGAAGACTTAGCTTTACCGCTATATTTTTTCTTAAATGTTCGACATTGTTCCCGTTCTTTGACCGAAGTTAAGTAAGACTTTCCATTATTAAAAAAATAAATCAGGTACTCTGACCTCTGAAAATCAAAATCATCCTCTTCGATTTGAGCGCGAAACGGTACCGTTGAATCTTTGTTGTTCCACATGGTAATGTACACAGCGTGTATGACTTCCCACGGAACATCTGCCCTGTCGCGTCCATCATAATTGTGCAAATAATCATGCTTAGTGTGGGGATACGAAATAGGCTGGTGGAAGCCAAATTGCCTAAGCACCCGGTCGACAAAGTGGAACTCGACAATCGCAAAGTGGATCAACGGTGTAACCGTACACCACTAGTTAGAATCATTCAACAGTTCATCTGGTACAAATATGCGACCATTGTTGAACGACATCCAAATAAACTGTAAAAATAATGATTATTATAATAAGACCTAACTATAATGTCAAAAAAAACTAATAATTAATATCTATCTTACTAAATTGTAAACAATACAATTAACCATATACCCGCTCCTAACAATACAAATCAATTTCCGCTCTAAACACTTTCAAGTTATTGTTCGCCAATCCTGTGTGCGCTTTTTTCTCGCACCATCTGCATACAATTCATAAATAATGTTTTAATTAATAAAAAAAATTTAAAATTACCACAAAAATTAAACTTAAAATCAGGATAATTACTTGACGACAAGAGGGAATTGTACCGGTGTTCGAGTAATCGGTGTCCAGAACGGAAGTCGCTGCCAAGCCCATGCTTGCAGCAACAACAAACATCCACCAATACCTCGAACCTTATGACCATTCTCTATTTTAGCTCCCTTGCACAACTCACGATACAAGAACGCTAATATGGCCGATCCCCAACTATATTGAGCAGCTTCCCACGGGTACCTAAAAAAGCGTAGATACCGTGTATGAACAAGATTGCCTTTTGTTTTTGTGTTTATACTCGAATGGACATAGAAAATAAGGTATACCTTCTTGATATTTAGATCTTTAAATCTGTAAATCCCTTCTTTTCTTTGAATCGTCCAAAAATCCTCTTTTTTATTTTAAATCTGTAAGAGCTTTCTTTTTTTTTTCAATCTGAAAAGCCCCTCTTTTTTATATCCGAAAAATCCTCCTCTTTACATTAGATTGCTTGAATTTTTATAACCCGATTTTTACAATATTAAAATGATGGAGATCTTGATTTCCAGATTTGAAATGATATTGGGGTTTTTTTGGAGGCTACTTGTAGGTGGGCGGTTCGGCGGCTTGTAGCGGCGGCGGCGGCGACTTAGATGGGGCTGGCGGTTGGCAGAGTGGCAGTGCAGGGACTAAGATTTTTTAGCTTTAGGTTAATTTAGGGTAAGAGTTAAATTGGGTATTAGGTATTTTGGGTTTAATTTGGGTTATCAAACATTCTTGAGTATTGGGCTATGTAATTAGGTCAGGTATGTAAATGGGTTACATATTTATTTGGGTGGATATTGGGTAATATTTGTAATGAGTTGGTTTAATAATAATTATAATGAAAGAGTTTATTTATTTATTTAATTTTGGATTGGATTGATCTTGGTATTGGGCTTAAGCCCGGACAGAAAATTGGTATTACACATTGACAAATGCATTGATTTTCTTGACGATGAGTTATGTCATGTTATGTGTAACACCCTAATTTTGGGCTTAGAAGTTTAGGGTCTGAACCGGACCGGTCTGATTTTCGGTTCGAATATAAAAGGAGGTTTTAGGGAAAGCCGAGTTCGGGATGCTTTAAAAATAGGGAAAAATATCTAAAAATCCTCTTTTAATATATATAAGAGAGTGGTGAAATCAATTTTACAAAATAAGGTTTGGAAATACAACATTTTGAAATAGTGACTAAAATGCGATTTTTGAAAAGTTCAGTGGTGACTGTTTTGTAAGGATTGAAACTGTGAATCTTTAAGGAGCTAATTTACCCAAAAATGATTTCTCCAGATTTTTCTTTAATTTGAGTGAATTAATTAATGTTTTAATTAATTAGAAGTGAAGAGAAACTACCTTTTGTTAAAGTCATAACTACTTTTCCTAAAATTTTCTCATCTCTTTTTCTCTCAAAATTCCATCATCCAAACACTTTTCTCCAGCAACTTTTCTATTGATTTTCACTCCAATTGATGAGATTTCAATCATCAATTAGTTTCTAATCCATCTTACATCAAATCCTTTTAATTTCCTCATTGGATTTTCAAGCAAATTGGCTCAAATCAATGAGAAATCACCATTTAGAGGTAAGGTTGTCCTTCTCCTCTAAATACTCAGTTCTTTACTGAAATTCCCAAGTTATCAATCCTTAATTTAAGTTTTATAAATGGTTTTAATGATATGAACTTGATTTTGGCTTAAAACTCAAGATTTGGAAGAAATCTTGAAGATTTTCGTTGTGATTGTTTGGGCTCTATTTTGAGATGATTTTTAAATGTATTTTAGATGTCTAATGATATGTAAATGAGGTTTTATCAATGAAATCCCGAATAGGTTGTGTTTCCTAAGTTTTTGCTTATGAAAATGGTGGTTATTGGGGTGATCTTGGTGTTCTGTTATAGCTGGAGGTATAAGGACGAGTTTAGGTTCATTTTGGATGTTAATTGATGTTTAGAAATAGTTAGAAGTGATGGATCTTGGCTGGGTTATGTTTTGGAAGAGTTTAGAGGTGATTTCGGTTGTGTTTGGTAGCCGAAATGTTGGCTTTAGATAGAGCGGTGAGTTTAAGAGTATTGGCTGAAGATTTTAATGCATGATGATGCATTAATCCTCTGCTTTGATGTGTTTAAAACATGGGAGACATCTTCGGATATCTTTGGAGTTGATCCAGAGGCTTGATCGGCGTTTCGGTAAGCTTGCGAAATGGAATTGGTGAGTGAAGTTGGGTTTCCAATTTTGAAACAAATGTTTGAAGATTTTGGGAGCTTAGTTTAAGTCTAAGCAACTTAACTAAGCTCAAGAGTAAGTTTTTGGGAAAACTCTCTTGGATGAGCCATGATGTGGTTTGATGCATTGATTATATTTGCATGTTTAAATTCTGTTTTGAAAGCATGTTTTAGCATGGTAAATGCTGGTTTTGAAAGCCATATGTTGAAGGATGCTCAAGGTAAGAGATCCTTGGTTTGACATATTGTAAATGTGGTTTTGATGCATAGTGATGCATGATGTTAAATGGCTTTGTTTAATGCTTTAAAAAAGTGACTGGTTGATGTTATATGATGTATATTGGCAAGTGATGTAGTGGTTTTAAAGTACTTGAATCGGATATAGCTAGCCGGCTATAGGATTGGGTGCACCGTGAATAAAGTCGCCTTGGATGTTGAGGGGTTGAGATTGTACCGTAAACTCCATCCAAGTACACTAACGAGTAAGGTAAGATCACAACGGTGGTTAAAAGTCCGTGTGTGGATCTTGTGTTGTATATCCCGTGTACTCGTTAGTGAAATTATACAACTACCGATGAGTGATGTTGAGGGGTTGTGATTGTACCGTTAAACTCCATCACGGGTGTTGAGGGGTTGTGATTGTACCGGTAAACTCCACCTTGTGTGTTCGGTAGTGTGTATGAAGCGTATGGGACAACACTTGTAATCCGTGTATCCGATTGTGTTTTGTGTTGTAAATAGTTATGGATTATCACTTGAAAGCCAATATGACATGTTGACTTTAGTGAAGCATGAGGTGCTTGTTATGTATGCAAGGTTGCATGAATAATGATGATTATGTGATGGAAGGCTTTGTTAAAAAGTGTTTTATAAAAAGCATCATTGTGTTGTTTCTTTAGAGCATGTCTCACTAAGTAATTGTGCTTACGCTCTCTCTCTTGAACCAATAATGCAGATAATTGAAGTGTTTGAGGGCAACAAGGAGGCTAAGAGTCCAAGGAAAACTAAGCTCATGTATGGTGATGTTTTCATAACACTATTAGATTTTGATATTTTGGCAATGAGAACCTAGGATTTGTTTTGAGAGATGTTTTGGACTCCCTAATTGTGGATTGTTGCTTTTGATGATTTGGATTTGAAAATGGCCTTTTTGATGCTTGATTTGGTGTTTTGTTGGTTGCTTGGTTTTTGGACACTAGGATGTATGCCTATAGACTTGTGGTATTCCATGATTGATGCCATGAATGTGTTTTGAAGTTGCAAACATGTACCTTATATGTATGATGACATGTTGGCATGGTTAGGAAGTATTTAGGATGTGTTTGAGTGGTTATATGCATGAAAAACCAGAAAAATCTCCAGCTTCTGGGCAACCCGTATCGATACACTCATAGGCGTTTCGAAACGGGGGCCTGTAATGGCCTTGGTGTTTCGAAACGGCTGGTGACCGTATCGAAACGGTTTGGCCACTGGAAGGCCCTGTTTCGAAACAAGTCTCGAAACGAACCCGTGTTTCGGAACGTTCAACCCCGTTTCGAAACAGGTGACCGTTGGGCACTGATTTGAATGGTATTGAGGTTTGCAAGCTTTACGTTTCAGTCCCGGAAATTGTATTTGCAATTGCATGAGTTTGAGATGTCCGATTAAGGTGAAATTTGACAGGGAAGCATGTAATATGACTAATTTAATATTGGTAACTTAAAAATCAGTTAATACCTCCTAATTTCCAGATTTTACATTTTGGTCCCTAATATTTGTATTTTGTGCAATTGAGTCCCTTATTGATATCCGATCGCTGTGCTTTTCACATCAATGTTTCTCAAGAGTACGCTTAGGGTTAATGTGCATCTAGACTAGATTAAAAAGAAAAAAGGTTCGTTAATCAAGGTTGACTTTCGGGTTGACTTTGGTTTTCCCCGTGTAATCTTCGTAGTTCGAGTCAACCGTCTAGGCCGGGCTAAGGGGGTTACATTATGACTTCGGTTGGGCTCGATACGATCAAATGAATATGGCAAGAAGGGGGTGAATTAACCTTTAAACAAAAAGTTTCCGCAAAAAAAATCTTGATTTTTGGGTTTAGAGACTTGATTTAAGGTTTAGGGTTTATAAATTTAAGTATAGAGGTTTAGAATCTAGGGTTTATGGTTACAATTTAGGGTTTAGTATTAGAATTTAGGGTATAAAAGTTTAGAGTTTAGTTTTTAGGGTAATATGGTTAGGGATTTGGCTTTTAACCTTTAAACCCTAAATTTTAACACTAAACCCTAAATTTTAACCATACCCCTAAATTTAAAACTCATCCACCAAAACCCTAAACACCAAACCCTAAAAAAATCCATAAACCCTAAAACTAAGATGCTTATGGAAAAAAGTTTCCACAAGCGCTTGTGCATGGGATAACTACCCATAATCTTAAATAAATATAAGAGATCCACTAATTGGCCTAATGATCAAGGATTGGAACGGCTCCTATGAATGTTTTCTTGTACAAGGAAATAGTAAATGCACAATTAAATTTCTGAATAATAAAAACATAAAAATAAAAACACAAGTAAATTAAGATAGTGATAGGGAGAGATGAAGTTGATAGATCGGGTCAGGTAGTTGTAGCTCAGTAGTGTGTAGACTGCATTGTAAAGCTTAAGTGTATTTTGTGCTGCCACGATTTGCTGCCTCGGCGGGTAATGGCGGATTGAGGCTGCAACCCTTTCGCTGGCGCAACGGATCTCTACTCTTGCAACTTTCGCTGTCTCGGCAAGTGGAATGGAGAGAAGTCCTGGCGGCAAGTCTGGCAGATACTCCAAGGTCGACAGAGCAATTCTGAAGTGATCCTTCCTATGTCTAGGTAAGGATTCTGTCATCACGTGATGTAGGAAATACCTAGCAATCTCAGCGTAAACCTAACACAGTCAGTCGACGTTTGGTTGCTCATTTTAGCCGCTAAAATTCTAACTTATGTCTAAGCCGAATTAGTCAACACCTCGACATGATGAGACCGTGCTTAACCCTTTCGTGAGTTTGACACTCTCGTGCCCGACAAATGGATTTCTTCAACTGGACTTTTGGAACTAATTGAAGAAGTGAAGAACATGAATTAAGCAAACTTGAGAGTATTTTATTGCAAAACACAACGTAAACTATACAACCGTTTCTCACAACTACTTTACATACAAAAACCTAAACCCTAAGAGAGAATTGGGTCGCGGCCTCCAATACCGCCACTTAATCTATCTATCTACCTCTCTGATATGCCCCTATACCCTCACATACATTGGGTATATATAGGGCTTGGCCTAAGTTTGAGTCCTCCTTGGAGTAGGAGTTCTTAAAGTAACTTTACATTAAATGTTGACTTCTTTTTTACTTGAATGTGGACTCTTTGGATGTTGCCTTCTCCAGCAAGTAAAGATAAGTAACTTTACTTATCAATCTTTGATCAGCTCTTCAGGCCGCTTACATGCTTCAAATAATTGCAAGACTGAGCTTATTGGACTCAGGAAATTATCCTATTTCAATCGCAACCTATCTTGACTAAGTCGGTTTAACTCCTACCTGGGCGGTAGTCGGCGGCAATGCTGCTGCGGCGGCGTCTTTGGCGGCAATTGAAACTACTTCAATACAACTTCTTTTTCTCCCTACTTTCATGTCCTCTGTTATTATGCATGCAATGCACCTAAATATGCCTAAATGAGTTTAAGAACAACAATAATAAGGGCAGAAATGTGTACAAAATATAGAACTTGTGGACACTCTACAACGATGGCATGGACAAGCACGTGGTTGACAGCGCTGGATTCGGGTCGTGACAACGGACAATGCGACACCGACGGTGACAAGCACGACACGATGTTGAAAGAGATCAGAGAACGAACGGTGAGGGAGGGGAAAGGTCGAAAGACGAGGTGAAAAAATCTGGGTATTCGCGATTCAAATGGCGCATTAATTATTGTAGTTGGGGGTTCTGAAGACCACTTATTATTAGGTATATTCGAAACACATATGTTAGATAAAAAAAACAAGGTAAAATAAAACTAAAGATGGTCTTAGCTCAAATGGCTTATGCACAAGCTCATCACAGATAAGGTAACATGTTCAAACCTTCACAACCACACTTACCATTTTTTTGAACTTGCTTCCCTTTTTAAGCATCCACTTTTTATTTTAGGGTGTTACAATTCTCCCCCTAAAAGAAAATTTCATCCTCGAAATTTACCAGAGTCAGAGAAATGCAGAGACTACTCTGTCATCCATCTCTACACCGAAACATATCAATCAAAGCATGTTGGTTTCTCGAGACTTTCAAATTGTCACAAATCAATCTGGTAGCATCCTCTATCACTTAGACTGACTTGGTCCCAAAACCATCTCTTCATACACTCAGACCAACTTATCAGAATACGGTATATGTACCCATACAGAACCTCATACGGAGTCAAGCAAACACTTGTCTCATAGCTCTTATATAAACAGTCTCTATCATGGACAAGAAACTTTCCCAACTACCACAAAAGTTCATCACACAACCTAGAAGCATCCCCTCTAGAAACTGAATTACTCTACTAGGCTGACCACCAATTTATGGAAAGAAAACTGTACCTGAAATCCAACCGTGTACTCAAGGCCTCTAACAGGGTCTTCCAAGATCAGAGTGTAACAACAATTTTTTTAGTCAAGGACGACATGTCGATACACCATGTCACATTTTCATATAGGAGGTATTTCTTCAAGTAGACCGGACATACTCAAGGTCTTGAATGAATATCGCTCACTCGTAGCACCATTCTGATAATTGTTTCTTTCGTGTATAACAAAGTCGCCATATATTCTGTACTTTCACCAATCTCACGAACACGTTTCTTTTAAATTCATAATACTTTTATCAAGTTTCCATCTAGATAATCTCAAACATAATCATTATCACTAACTAGCTGTACATGTAGACTTATATCGGTTATCTCACAAAATCAGACATTTATTCTTTACTAGATCAGATATTCAATTTCACATGTACGAACCATCTCAGGTTCTCACTCCATGTTCAAATCCATTAAGTTAATCGAATTCACAGACGAATAATACAGACAATCCTTGCCAGTACAATTCGAGATACAGCGGACAGAAAACTTTGATTTACTTATTTCAGAAAAGGATTCGACATCAGAGTCCCAGCTTGGTGGAGTACGGTCAGGATTCAGGGGCATGCACAAACCAGATACCCTATGACAAATGATCGGTCGATCTACCTAGAAAGATGCAACTCTAAGCTTTGATACCACTAAATGTAACCTCCTAACCCCGCCTATGCGTTAACGCGGATCCTAGAAAGTCACATTAGGGTCAAGAGCAACCCACAGTAAAAATCCACATTAAAACATTTTTTAAAATAAATTTATAACCATGAATCAAACTTATAATTGAAATATCATTCCAGAAAAAGAAAACATTTAACATATGATAACAGTAGTTCAGAAAATACATTTCAGACACTAACATAAAACAATGCACGACATACATGCCCACTAACTGAACCAATACTGTACTCCGAGAGCAACGCCGAGTGAACTCCAACACTAATGTCGATTATTATGACATGATAGATTTCTTCTAACCTGCGATGGTAAAACAACGTGAGCTTTGAAAAGCTCAACAATACAAAACTACCTGAAGATGCTATAGGCAACATACAAGTATAAGGCAAAGCGTAAAGCTATCATGAAGCTCTGGGTAATTCCAGATTTCAATTATGATACGATATTTCAATGTAACGTTATATTTGAATATAAAAAAATTATTCTTTATTCAGTCACTGAGTAATTAGGCACGAAGCGTATAGATCGTAGTCGGAAAGGTGATAGATTTAAAGTTTAGTGTTTCATTTAAACGCAAATTTGAAAGTATATCGAGAATTTGAGCTTTTGTGACTTAATCCACTAGGGTAAAATTTCAGAAGGGAACATAAAGTGTTATTCTGATTACCTGACTACCCCCAACTAGGGGTGGGCATTGTTGGGTACCCGGTTCATCCGGGTACCTCATTAGGCGGCCCGTGTCCCGGCCCATTATATCTGGGTACCCGTAAAATTCGGGTACCCGGTTCTTATTTTTTTATTTTTTTATTCTAAAATTAAAAAAATCACATGTTAAACACAAAAATATTTTAAAAAAATTAAACTTAAAACTTAAAACTTAAAAGAATATAATACAAACATAGAAAAAATGTAGGGATTTAAACTTAATTTTAGAGTGAAAATATTAAGAAACATAAAATAAAAATATAATTTTAAATATAAAAAAATATAATAATTTTTATCGGGTCGGGTCGGGTACCCGGTAAGGGGAAACTTCCGGCCCGTGTCCCAATAAATTTGTCGGGTCGGGTACCCGGCCCGGTCGGGTAATTTTTTCGGGAATTACCCGACATTTTAGGTTCGGGTCATCGGGTTTTCGGGTCGGGTCAATCGGGTCGGGTATTTTTGCCCACCCCTACCCCCAACATACACTGATGTATAATATTCCATACCAGTATCCATAACAATATCCAAAAAGACTTACCCTAGGCCCACTGGGCATAGGAGCTTACAGAAAGGCTTACCCTAGACCCATTGGATGTAGGAGCTTAGGTCCATAAGGACTTACCAGCGCTGAGCTTACAGATCTTACATCATATCCCAGAGAAAATTAGCCTTTTATTCAGTAGACGGTAATATCAAAAAACAAATATCAGGTATATTTTTATATTAGAAGACATATGTCAGATTTATTTTTGTATCAAAAGACGGATATCAGACATATATACATATATTTATATCATAAGACAAAAGCCAAGTGTTGAGCTTTTATTTCAGTTAACAGAGTCATACTCTTAATTTAGATCAGATAGACTTAGTTTAAAGCAGAGTGTATTCACGGACATCGGGTACACACTTTGTGGTTCAATGTATTTTTCAAAGACACTTGATAACTATCAGAGAGGGAGTATAGAACGTTTGGCAATTTTGGACTGATTTCAGAACGAGGTTCCTAGGCGAGGGAGCTTGGTACTAACGACTCAAACCAACATTCGGAAGTTGACACATCAAGATCATTGAGATTTCAGATATATCGTGCGTGATCCAATCATTTAAGCCTACAAGGGTATTTTGGTCATTTCGACCTTTAGGGGAAAAATTAGAAATTTAAACCGACAGGGTATCAATGGTGATGTACAAAATTCAAGAATTCTAGCTACTCAACAGGTTTCCGAGTCCCTTTGAACTAATCAAAACCTCTCAACACAGTGTTTATTATTTAACCGAATAAGCACCCTTTAAGAATTTATTTTTCTCAGAACTGACTACAGTGTATAACAAAAATAGTTCACATTCACCAATCGATCACTGAACGCACTACGAGAAATCGGCAGGCAATCAAGCGATACTTTTTCGAGTATTTGAACATGTACATTGTACTCGTACTCAGTCCATAGCATCGAATGTACCCTTGAGGAACAAATCTCTCTTACTATTAATTTTGCACTTTCTCCAAATGAAATGAATATGCATTTGCATGATATTTTTCCAATATCACCTTAGTATCAGAAACGACCAACTTACACGGGTCGTAATTTATCACTTTCAAAGCCATTACATTGTTGGCTTTATTGGTATTTCTTATTCCAATCTACGAGGTATTTTTAGTCACTTTCAGTATTCGAAGGTATTTCAGATACTTCAATGTTTGAAAGTGTTCCAATAATCCTGAGACTTTCGGTCATTCCAACTTTTCATTCATTTTCGACCTTACGGGCATACTCATCATTTCTGTTAATTTGGTAATTAATGCCTAAGGTTATTTTAGTCTTTTTGGTCATTAAGTCATTCTGATCAATTCAGCCTTATCGACGTTTTCGATCCTTTTAGTTATTTCAGTCGTTTTAGTCAATTCGATAATTTGTACCACTTTGATAGCTCCGGACATACAAATAATTTCTTGTAAATTTATCTTTGGAGATTATTCAAAATTCAGGAAAATCCAAGTGTTTTACATTCTCAGAGATACAAATATTATTATAGGATCTTTCCAAGTATAACGTGATTTTTAGATGAATCAGTTGTTTTACCAGATCAAATGTAAATTTTCATATCGCTTCATTTTCGTGGGTATTTTAGTCATTCTCGCACCAAAAGGGCATTTTCATCATTTCTTAACCTAGCGTTTCAAAAATTAAATCATGGGTAAACTACCGTAGTGCTCATTTACGTTTGGGTTGTGTACACTTTTGCTCACTGATTTTAAAATTTGAACTTTATGCTCATTTACGTTTTTGGGGTGTAAACTTATCCTCACCGAAACGTTTTTCACTGTTAACATTTAACGGGAAGCTGATTTGGCAGATTAATGGTTAATTAATAAAAGGTTTAATACCCAAATAGGTGCCCAAACTATGCTTTTGAGTCACTTTTGGTGCTAAAACTATTTTTAGCTCTAAATAGTTGCCTAAAGTTTCAATTTTGGTCATTTTAGGTGCCTAACCGTTAGCAAAAAAACCATTAGCCAATTAAATTGTGACAAGTGGCATGTTTTAATTTTTAATTTCTTTTAATTAATTTTTAAATAAAATTCAAAATTCAATTTTCTAGAAATATTAACAGTTTTAAATCTTTACAAAATAGTCCAAAATCCCTAACCTAAAACCCCAAATTATCGTCATTATCACCGTTTACTACCTCACCGAAGACCACCACTACCGCCGCCGGACCACCACGACCGTTTGCCCCAACCACCCATCGTCGATAACCGACGGTAGGTGTGCCGACGACTTCCTTTCACGATTTTGTCTTCTTTCGACATTAGGAAGCCGATCGACACACTTACCGCTGTTTACCGACGATGGGTGGTTGTGGAAACAATCTTGGTAGTCCGACGATGGATATGAGGGCGGCGACGAAACCATCGACGGCGGATTCAACTAGGGAAGTTAGGGATTTCAAATTTTGGGGCCATTTTTTAGTTTTGGGAAATTTAGGGTTTTTTTATTATAAAAAATTAAGTTGAAAAATAAATTAAATTAAAAAATAAATAAAATACAAAAATTATTTTTTAATAAAAATAATGGTAGTTAACGGTTAGACACCTAAAATGACCAAACTTGAAACTTTAGGCACCAAAAGTGATCCACAAGCATAGTTTGGGCACCAAAAGTGATCCACAAGCATAGTTTGGGCACCAAAAGTGATCCACAAGAATAGTTTGGGCACCTATTTTGGTATTAAGCCTTTTTTAATTAAACTTTAATCTGTCAAATCAGCTTTCCGTTAAATGTTAACGGTGAAAAAACGTTTCAGTGAGGATAGGTTTACACCCCGAAAAACATAAATGAGCATAAAGTTCAATTTTTAAAATTAGTGAGCAAAAATGTACGCCACCCAAACCTAAGTGAGCATTATGGTAGTTTACCCTTAAATCATTAACAAGCAAAACCAAAAGCAAAGCATCGCGGTCTTATCAATTATTCTTGGATCTCGAAAGTTCTTTTAGGACACTCATCTTTCTAACCGAGCACTTTGGTCTTAAATGGTTTACTACCCCATTTCTATAATCAAATAGGCATTAACAGAATTAACCATATGCTTAAACATGATCATGCACGCATTTACCGAACACCGCTATGTTTCATAAGGCATACAAGAGGTAGTAACGTATTACCTCAGCTCTCAGCTACAACGGTCGATTCATGGCACTTCATCCGATTACTCTCGAACCCAAATTCGACGTCCTCAACATCTCAAATACAAAGATATGTGAATACATTCAATAAAACCAAACTCTTAATCAGATCTCATTCGTATGCTCTCAACTGAAATTAAACACATAAGTAGACTCGAATTCAAGATCAGATTCGAAGGCTTTCGAGTTAGATTTTCACGAAACGGACTTCAAAATCAGACTCAGTACGTCGAAAAATGTAAAATAGGAGTTTTTGGAAAATTAGACTTTTTGGTCAAAGTCGACGGTCAACGGGTCAATGCTGACGTCATCATTGACTGCTGACGTCACTAATCAACATGTCAACTGAGTTGACTCAGCGGGCTGACTCACCGAGTTGACTCGGCTAGATGGGTTGGGTCAAACACGGGATTGGGTCGAATAGGTTTGGGTCGAACTCAAATTTGGGTTGAGTTGATGGACTCTGATCGGATCAGAAACTATTGGGCTTGGGTTTAGACCGATAATTAGTTTGGGCCCGGACCGAGTTAACTAATTGGACCGGTTCAGACCAGTTTATAGGTTGGGCCAAATCAGACCGGGTTCAAGCTTGCTTACCCTAATTGCAAGCAACTCGCCAGCGGCTCACCGGGGATCCTAGTCGGTGACTCCAGACAACACCAAACTGTCGGAAAGAAAACCCGTTAAACTAACTTCAAAACCCAGCAATCAAAACTCGAAACCAGCTGGAAAATCTCACTGAATCTTACCTAAAACGGACTAGAACGATCAGAAATTTACGCAGCTCCGACGAAGCCTCTCCCGATGTCAGAATGGCAATCGATCAGAGGGGTTTTATTTGCACCGACGCAAGGGACTCACTGGTGGTGATAGTGCAACGAAAGGACGACGGACGTAGCAAAAAATCATAGATAACAGAGGAGGTCGAGGGGTTTTTCACGCCGAGTTCAAACGGTCTCTCATGGTGAACGACGACATGGACGAGCGCGTGGCTGACGACACCGGGTTCGGGTCGTGATGACGAACAATGCGATGCCGAAGGTGACAAGTACGACGCGACGGTGGGAGAGATCAGAGAACGAACGGTGATGGAGGGAAAGGGTCGAAAGACGAGGTGAAAAAAATTTGGGTATTCGCGATCCAAATGGCGCATTAATTATCGCAGGTGGGGGTTCTGAAGACCACTTATTATTAGGTATATTCGAAACACATATGTTAAATAAAAGAAAAGGTAAAATAAAACTAAAGATTGTCTTAGCTCAAATGGTTTATGCACAAGCTCACCACAGATAAGGTAACATGTTCAAACTTTCATAGCTACACTTACCATTTTTTTGAACTTGCTTCCCTTTTTAAGCCTCCATTATTTATTTTAGGGTGTTACAGTTTGCACACTTAAGCTCACACTCAAATCCTAAACACTTGTGCAATATTAACAATTTGGCTCACAAATGTTTTTCTACAAGAATATGACAATTAAGACCCAAAAATGATTTCTCTATACAATAAATGTTGTTGTTGGCTTTCTTATTGTTCCATAGGTTCTTTAAGACCCTTTTTATGTCCTCTAATGAGTTTATGACCGTTACTAGCTGTTAGGGGTAAAAAATCAGCCACAAATGCACTTCTGCAACTGTCGGTATCGATACACGACTTGGCGTATCGGTACCCGCTTAAAAAGGAAAGAGCCTTTGCAAAATTTCAGGGAGTACCCGTACTAATTGGGGGTACCTGTACTTGTGTACATGTACTCGACTTGGCATACTTGTGATGAAACTATTCACTGGAATTTTGAAAAAACTTCACGTATTGGTACTTGGACTAAGGTATCGGTACTAAAAACTATTTTTAACCTTAAAGGTATTTTGGAAGTATTTGATTAAGTCAAAAATACATAGAATCATTTAGAACCACTTTGAACATATTTTTCGAGTTAAAATGGATTTTGAATAAGTTCAAAAACATTTTCCCTTAAATTGTTATATCAAAATCATTGTCTCAACAATCTCTCACTTTTTGATATAATAAAACAACTTGAAAATTTGTTTTTGAAAATTACTCCCCCTTAGAAAAATGAGAATATTTTTAGAAAAACATTTAAGCTCTACCTTTTTCTTTTTGAAATTGAATTTTTCACTTTATCTGTCACCTTTTTGTTATATCAAATTTGATTTTGAAAAGTACTCTCCCTTATAAAAAAAAGAGAGAATATTTAAAAAAAAATTAAGCTCTTTTTTTTGAAATTGAAATTTTCGCTTATCTCTCTTCCTTTTTGTTATATAAAAAATAATTCAAAACAAAGTTTAAAATCACATTTAAGTTCAAGATAATAATCGAGAGTATAAAAAATTTGACAAATGAAAGAATTTAAAATAAAATGGCTCCCCCTTAATCAAGCAACAAAAGAATGTTATTCCAAACATTCAAGAGAAATATTGAATTTCAAATAAATAAGTAAGATAAAACAAAAAATTCGATAAACATGTCATAAATATAAATTAAATTAATAAGCATTCAAGGCATGGTAAAAAGAGATCAAATTGTCCCTTTTTGACTGTGTGTACGAATACGGTATCGACTGTATCGATATTTTAGTTGAATGTCGTATCGGTATGGTATGGGTGGTACCAATACCGAAGGTACGAATTGGTGAAAAGTGCAGCAAAATCAACTTAAAAAGTCTTCTAACTTAGTTTTAAGTTCATACAAAGGCTGTATTAATATTTGGATATACATTTTTATCAATTTTGCTGCACAAGAACAACAAGCTTCTCAAAATAATACATTTAAATCAAATCAAGCATGGATTCACTAAATTCAACCAAACAATAAGTTTAAGGCCATACACATAGAAATAGACATATTAGGCAAAACCATGTAACTCATGCAATTGAGACTCCACTAACTATATGAAATTAGGCACAACAAACATGCTTAGATCATTATGAAAAATAGAAAAAGGAATTTATGATCAAGCAAATCGCAAGAAAACAAAATTTACCATTTGAACCAAGGTAGGATGTTAAGTCTCTTTCTTCAAGTATCTTTTTCCCTTGTGTGTCAAGAGCTTTTCAAAATTTGACTTTGCTCACCAATGCTCAAGCACACTTACAAAAAGACAATCACAAATGTTTTGGTATCCAAATTGTTTTGGATCCATTGACATTAGTCCCGAAAATTTTAGTTCCCTTAGGGTTCCATATTTCATTGGTATCCTTATCTTTTTGAAGAAATGAGTCCTTTTAGGACCCAAATATTCTTAACCATTTCCCATTCAAAAATCTAGGGGAACTAGATTGTCTTTGGTAAAAAATTGTTTCAACAAAATTTGTTTTGGAGTTACCTTCATTTTCGAAATTTTTTGTTAAATAACTTTTTTTAAGATCATCAATTTCTTTTTGATGGTCGTCTTGAACTTTTAGAAACAAATTTTGTAAATCTAAATTCTTTTGTTCAAAATCTTTAAACTTTGCTTCAAGTTTGAGATTGGTTTTAGAAAGTAATTCATTTTCGATTTTCAACTTTGAAATCAACTTTTTGTTTTTAAAAAAATGAAACATTGAATTTCAAAACCAAATCATCATAGGCTTCTTGTAACTCATCAAAAGTATAAGAATTTAAATTAGATGAGTTAGAAGTTACCTCTTCATCTTGGATGACCATAAGACAAAGGTTGGCTACCTCATCATCATCGGTGGAGTCTTCCTCATCACTCCATGTAGCCACGAATGCATTCTACTTTGATACCTTCTTTTTTTATCCTTGAGCAATCTTATTTGACATGCGTGGGCTTGTTGCACTCGAAACACACAATAAGATCCTTCTTCCTCCTTGATTCATGCTTAGATTCTTCTTTTTCACACTTCATGAATCACTTGAGTTTCTTGAATGCTTGAGGAGGTCTTGAATACAACATTCTTTCTTATATTTTACTATTCTTTTTGACATCAACTCATGGGTGAGCAAGGAACCGATGAGCTCGTCAAGCCTGAGCGTCTTGAGGTTCTTTACTCCGACGATCGTCATATTCTTGGATTCCCATGATTCGAGAAGTGAGTAAATCAACTTCCGAACTAGCTTGTCCTCCAGATTCACTTTTCCGTAGCCTTTGAGTCTATTGACAATGGTGGAGAATCGATCAAACATAGCTTTAATGTCTTCCATTGGGTTCATCTTGAAGTTCTCGTACTCAAGGTTGGGAAGATCGATCTTAGACTCCTTTATTTTGTTAGTGCCTTCATGAGTAGCTTCAAGCTTGTTCCAAATCTCCTTGGCATTTAACAAGATGAGACCCTTCCATACTCATTAAGACCAAGTGTACAAAACAAGATGTTCATGGCCTTTGCATTAGATTAGAATCTCTTGTTCTCCACTTCACTCCAATCTCTCATCTTGGAAGTTGGAGTGGTGTAGCCTTTCATGATGCTCATCCATGCCCCAAGATCACTGACCTGAATAATAGCTTTATCATATTCTTCCAATAAAAATAGTGAGCTCCATTGAAGAATAATGGCTTGTTGATCGGTTGGGAATCCTCAATGTAATAAGCACCTGAAGTGGAGGTCATTGCTTCGATTGATGTTGAAATGGTACTCTTCGAGGATCGACTCTAGGATGTTAATCCGATGATAGAGGCCTTGCTAGAAAACCAATTGTTGGGCTAGTAATCCTTCAACTGAATCGCCAAGAGGGGGTGAATTGACGTTGTGATGAAAGTGGTGGAAACAAATAGAAATTAAAAATTTGCACAAAGGATTTATAGTGGTTCGACTTCTAAACTAAGTCTAAATCCACACTACCTTACCTCCTACTAAGGATTTTCTACAAATTTACTAATTTATCTTTTTTAAGGATCAAGAGTAACCTTTACAAACCTCAAACGCTTATACCCCAAAGCTTTGAGCAACTCCCTTCCTAAGAGGAAATACAAATAAGCATACTATAGAAATCTCACAAGGCTAATTTGTTTGCACACTTAAGTTCACACTCAAATCCTAAACACTTGAGCAATATTGACAATTTAGCTCACAAGTATTTTTCTACATGAATATGACAATTAAGACCCAAAAATGATTTCTCTATACAATGAATGTTGTTGTTGGCTTTCTTATTGTTTCATAGCTGCGTGAAGACCCTTTTTATGTCCTCTAATGAGTTTATGACCTTTACTAGCCGTTGGGGGTAAAAGTTCAGCCGTAAATGCACTTCTACAACTGTCATTATCGATACTCGACTTGGCATATCAATACTTGTTTAAAAAGGAAATAGTCGTTGCAAAATTCCAGGGAGTACCCGTATTGACTGGGCGTATGTACCAAAACTCTTCATAGTTTAAAGTTTAAGGTTTGCGGTCAGGGTTGGTGTTTATTGTTTAGGGTTTATAGTTTTTAGTTTGATATTTAGGGTTTATGGTTTATGGTTTGAAGTTTATAGTTTAAAGTTTATAGTTTGGGGTTTGGAGTTTGAGGTTTGGGATTTAAGATATGGAGTTTAAAATTTAAAGTCTAAGGTTCATGGTTTGGAGTTTAAGATTAATTTATTGTTTGGAGTTTGTGGTTTATGGTTCATGATTTAGGGGTTAAAATTTATTGTTTAGAGTTTGTAATCTGAAGTTTAAGTTTTGAAGTTTAAGGTTTAGGATTGGGCGTTAGGGGATCATTGTTCAAGGTTTGGGTTAGCATATTTAGAATGATGTAAATATGTGAAAAATAATATGAGAGTATAATTGACAAAACTGGCATAAAATTGACGTATTAAATAAACACCATCTCCATCCCGTGACAAATATCACCCAACTTGCGTATAAAATAATACACCATATTAAATTTCATATCTACCAAACACACGTATAAAAGTAAATTTCGTAATAGAAACATGTTAAATAATACAACACGCAAGTTATAACCCAACCAAACAAGGCGTACATGATATGGGAGTGATATGTCAAGCTATGTTTGTATGAACATGATGAACACTGAGAATAAAATATGCATTAAAAACGACAAGTATACGCGTGACTAACAGTGATTAATTATTCTATTGTTAGTCTTGAAACCATTGGACATAATTAATATGCTATAGAATTGAGTATACTTACAATATTTCAAAATGATATATTAGACATTTAGGCTCAAGGACATGTGTAAGAATGTTGGCACTCAAGTTTTAAAATAAACTACTCATATTTCATTTATTTGTTTTTTAAACTTCAAGGGCATGTGGCAGTTTCTTGACATCACTAGTAACGCTAATATATCAAATTATTATCCCAACTAAAACATAAAATATCATTGTGTAGTTCTGAACTAAAATTACAATGATGAAAAGTCTTCTTTTAAACCCCTAAACTATAATTTTCATTATTTTCTCCATTAGCTTTTGTACTTAATATGGTATCAAATCCAAGAACAAAGATGAATGTGCAGTTCACTAGTAAGGAACACATTGAAATAAGATTTACGAATTGTTCTTATCTGAAGAACTCACAAGATTAATCAGCAGCAATATCCGAGCAAATACGGAATTCTGGAATGAACTAAAATTTCTGTTACGAGAGACCGGACGAATCACATAAAACATCTTTGAAAGACATCTTAACATCAAAAGCTCTAGCACCACATACACACAATCTTCAGTCGGACTACACAGGCAGGATCCTTACCAAAGCCGGCACAATGAAGATAGATGTCATGTCTTGACAGCTTCACAGATTTGGCATGCTACGCACGAGTTCTGCTGCTTTCTGTGTTTCTAACCTGGTTAAAATAAGGATGACCCTACATGACAATAAAATTGTCTAATTAATAAACTCCTCGGCAAGATTAAGGACACATTGAAAGATAACACCATTGCTAGGTATTCTTCAATAGGCTCAGGAAGATTAGGAGTTTACCATTGCTTCTTTTGCAGTTGGTCTTTCTTGATGATCATATCGAAGCAACTTATCAAGGAAGTCAATGGCCTTACAAGAAAAACAAGTTTAAGTTAGAGATAGAAAACAGTACACAAAACAATCTGAATAGTATAAGAACTTGCTAGATATACTACCTCAGGTAACGCCAGATGTTGATTCTCAGGATTGATGAACTTTGTCCAAGGTTTTCGACTGTGCCTGCATCAAGAATAAGAAAAATTCTAAATTGGAAATAACAGCACTTCTGTGTCATCAATTAAACTAAAAGATCATACACCAACCTCCCAACAAGGGCTGCAAGATGTGGATCCAATTCAATGCGGTACTTATTCAGATAAGCATTTAATTCATCTGTCCCAAGAACCTGAGCAGGAAATGAAAACGCTCGAGAGCAATAGGGATATATCAAATCAAATCAAATACTGAAAGCACAAGACATAAGTGATGCATGATAGAAAGCACAGCATTTCTCAACAAGCCTCAACAAGAACCATTTTATTACAATAATGAAAATGCAACATTTCTAAAAAAAACAGCACCAATAATGTTTATGCCTGTTCATTGTTACTTAAAACACCCATGAATTCAAATCAAATACCTTGGCTATCTTGACCAATTGATCATAATTGTCATGCCCATAGAAGAATGGCTCCTTCCGGAATATCTGTATAGCACAACTCTCAAAAAATAAGCATCTCATGAGAGAGAGAGCAACCAAAACCTTGGTGATATATCAAATTCCGATCCTCCACTGTTATCTGCCACCCATGGATATATATGCAAGCAGATCAAGATATGCTCATCCATGGAGATAATATACTCCATTAAAATGCAGGACGGTAAATACTTAAACATCATCAAAGGTTCCTAGGAGAAATAGATTCCATTTGCCTGATTGCCAAATACCACATATTGAGTATGGCTTTTGAGCCATGAAATCATGATAATCAGGCTTTCCAGAAGATATGTCCAGGTCTACTTGCATAAAACCACAAATGTACACGAGGAGAATTTGATATATAAAGAACCAGGGTAACAATTATGAAAGCCTACCTCTGAATAGGTGATCTAAGCTTGAAAGGGAAAAATAATCTAAAGGTAGCACTCACCATTCCAGCAAACATACAACCAAGGCTCCACAAGTCTAAAGAGTAATCATAGTCTTGCAAATCGACTAGAAGCTCAGGACCTTTAAAATATCTGCAAACCAGAAATGAAGTACAAAGGAAAGGAAAAGTAACAAATCAATTAACATAGGGTAAGTTTTTAAAACCAAGAATGCTTGATTCTGAAAAAGAACAAGCCGATAGATTTGCTAAAATTAGTAACAAGAATTATGATATCCACTAAAAAGATCATCTTTTAATATGTAGCAACACCCTCCAACTAACATATCTCCACAATTTCAATAACAAGAAGTTATATAAGTGTTCTATGATATTTATCCCTCAAATGCACTGAGGAATGCATGTCTTGGTGATTGCCTTTATCTCCATACAACCGGTATTCAGCTCAAATTTTAAATTACAGGCTACCATAACAGCACTAAGCTTCACCTGCTTCTCTTATTTTCGACCTGAATCACATGTAATGTGACCTTGGTTTCATAGCTGTATTTAACGAATTTGACCGCTGTGATTTGGCAAGTGAAAAGAAAAATTCCTCAAAAAGTTAACCGTGTAGGAAGCAAAATTTCCAATGAATAATTTATGCTAACGCCAGTTACCATAATTTATGTAAATCAACTTCCACTGCCATCTTCAGAGCTAGCTATCCAATTAAAAAACCAAGGCACTTTTTGGTAATGCTATGTTTAAGACAGATAAATACTTTTAATCAAAAGGTTGAGGGAAGCAGACAATTAGAATATATGTGTGTATATATATATAGGCCAGTTGAACAACTGAGAACTATAAGTACAAAATGACAATAGGGAAACATACCTTGAAGCGACACGAACATTATATTCTGTCCCTGCATGATAGAACTCTGCAAGGCCCCAATCAATAAGACGAAGTTTCCGCTGTTCATGATCAATCATCACGTTATGGGGCTTCACATCTCGATGCATAATACCTTGTGAGTGGCAATAATCCAAGGCCTAAAATAAGACCAACAATACACAGGAAAATGTCAAAATTTACATTTTCTTACAAAGAAATCTAAATCTGCTGAGTTTTTTGAATCCACAGAAAATAATCATGCACAAACATCAGCTAAAATTAAAAAAAAAAAAAAAAAAAAAAAAAAACTGCAATTACATCACAAAAGGTTCTGCAGAGAACAATTCATATCATAAAATAACAATCGTCACAATTGACTATGAAAAACAACTTTTGCTATCTTTCAATCATGACAGGCGGAAAAAAATCCAGCAAAGAATTTTAGTAATATTAGACATCAATCGCAACAGGAAATAGGTTAGGCATTGAAACAGGAAATATGGCAGCATCCACGAGATTGCATATGTATACTCACAATATAACAAAAACAAACTAAGCATAATAAAACATCCACGCACCAGTGCACGTATAAGATCCTTCCGATCTATGGCATCTATCCTCATATAAGATAAACAGAAAACTCTTATGTTTATTAGATGATAAAAATCTCATGATAAATTACAGAGTACATACAGACTTTATAGGCTAGGACTTTATGTTAGACAAGGAGTCCTACTAGGTTTATTCTTCTAACTCTATCGGATAAACTTAGAGTACAACTACAACACTTTTAATAATAAATTAACTCCTATAAAAACTAGAATACTATGCGCATTCTTACACTCCCCCTCAAACTGGTGAATATACGTTGTATAATCCTAGTTTGGACAAAAATTTGTTGAAAAGAGCTTTTGGCAGAGGCTTTGTGAGAGTGGCTGCCACTTGTTCTTATGTAGGGATGTAGTTTAGAGACACTGTCCCTTTAGCTAATTTCTCAGCAATGAAGTTTCTGTCGATTTCAATATGTTTCGTCCTGTCATGTTGTACAGGATTCTTAGCTACTTGGATAGTTGATTGGTTATCACACAGAATTTCAGAACTTCCATCCTGTGCTATTCCTAAATCTCTAAGAAATTTCAATAGCCAAATTCCTTCACAAATTCCCAAAGCCAGGGCCTTGAATTCTGCCTCAGCACTACTTCTTGCAACCACCGTCTGTTTCTTGCTCTTCCAGGTCACCAGATCTACCCAAACATAGGAACAATACCCACTGGTTGACCTCCTGTCAGAGAGCTCTCCTGCCCAGCTTGCATCAATGTATATCTTTACAGTTCTGTCTTGATTTTTCCTGAAAAATAGGCCATGTCCTGGTGTACCTTTTAGATACCTCAAGATCTTCTTGGCTGCATCCATGTGTTCTTGTTTCGGGTCTGCCATTATTGACTTATGACATTTACCGGAAAAGAGATGTCAGGTCTAGTGAGGGACAGGTAAATCAATTTACCTACTAGCCTTTGGTAGAGTCCTTTGTCAACTGCAAGACCAGTTTCTGGTTTGTTAAACTTTAGGCCTGCCTCCATTGGTGTGTCTGCAGGTTTGCAACCCAGTAAACCAATTTCTTTAAGAAGATCCAGGATATACTTTCGTTGGTTTATAATTAACCCTTTGCTGGTCCTTGCTACTTCCATGCCTAGGAAGTATCTCAAACTCCCAAGATCTTTAATTTCAAATTCTCTGCTTAAAAACTTCTTTAATTTGTTGACTTCTTCTTCATCATCTCCAGTCAAGATTGTGTCATCCACATACACAATTAGGATCACCTTTTTATTGGATGATGTTACCTTACTGAACAAGGTATGATCGGCCGAGGATTGCTTGAACCCATTCTTCAATATAACCTTGGTGAATCTCTCAAACCAGGCTCTAGGAGATTGTTTGAGTCCATAGAGTGATTTAGCTAGTTTTCAAACTTTCTGAGGCTGTCCTACACCTTTTACTCCAGATGGAATCTCCATGTAAACTTCCTCTTCAAGATTTCCATTTAGGAATGCATTCTTGATATCCAGTTGGTGTAGTTTCCAGTCACAGTTCACTGCCAAACTAAGAAGAATTCGAACAGAATTCAATTTTGCCACTGAAGCAAAAGTCTCTTTGAAGTCGATCCCATAGGTTTGAGTAAACCCTTTTGCAACCAACCTTGCCTTGTGTCTTTGTATAGTCCCATCAGAGTTATATTTGATGGCAAACACCCATTTATAGTCGACAGTCCTCTTGCCCTGGGGTAGGTCTGTAATAGTCCAAGTTCCATTCTTTTGAAGTGCTTCAATTTCTTCCTCTATAGCCTTCTTCCATTTAGGATTCTAGACTGCTTCTTCATAGCTATTTGGAATTTGTTCCTTGTCTAAACATGCTGTAAAAGCTTTGAATGAAGTCATTAAACTTCAATAGGCAGCATACCTCCACTTTCTTCACAAGCAACTGGACTGAAGTTTAATTCTTGACGAGGGCTAAATTGCATAACAGTTTCTGAAATAATCTTCCTTTTTCGAGTATAGACCTGCAATTGTTTGGGAGGCTATGAAGAAGTTCGAGTTAGCTGTTTTGATGCAGGAGAAGTAACAAGAGAAATATATGGGTTAGGTGATGAGTTAGGAGGAGTATAGGGAGAAGCTTGAGACTCAAGTAAGGGAAGATAGTGAGAAGGTGAAGAAAGAGGAACCTGTGTAGGAACAAGCTGGAAATTATTACCACATATCTCCCCCTTAATTTCAGTCTTGGAGAAATAAGGTTCCTGCTCAAAAAAGGTTAGATCCATAGTAACAAAAAACTTTTTAGAAGGGGGATGGTAACATTTGTAGCCCTTCTTGAGTGAAGAATATCAACTATAACACATTTCATAGACTTGGGATCAAGTTTAAATCTTGTAGGACTTAAATTTTGAACAAACACAGTGCAGCCAAAAACACGCAAAGGAAGATTAGAGCTCATAGGTTTGAAAGATGGAAAGAAAGACAAGAACACATCTCTAGGTGTTTGAAAATTTAATACTCTACTAGGCATACAATTAATAAGGTAAGTAGAAGTCAACAATGCCTCACCCCACAAGTATTGAGGAACATTGTTGGAGAACATTAGGGCTCGAGTTACCTCCAAAAGATGTCTATTTTTCCTTTCTGCAATCCTATTTTGTTGGGGAGTATCAACACATGAACTAATGTGAACAATGCCTGTCAGACTTAAAAATTTAAATTTTATTCTCAAATTGGGTTTCAACCATACTATAGAATTGTTCAAAGACTCGTCTGACTTTTGATTTTTCTTTTAACAAGTATGTCCAAGTAAGTCTACTATGATCGTCAATAAATGTGACAAACCAACGACCCCAGTAATATTCTTCACACAAGAAGGACCCCAATCATCACTGTGTATAAGAGAAAAAGGATGTGAAAGTTTATAGTTAGAGGGTAAATATGAATGTCTTGTTTGCTTTGCTAGAGGACAAACAAGGCATTTAAAAGAAGAAATTTTTTTTATTATGAAATAATTGAGGAAACAATTTAGAAAGATAGAAAAAACTTGGATGGTCTAACCTCAAATGCCACAACATAATATCATCTTGTCCTAAGGAAGAAAAACAAGTTGTAGAAGAAAGGTGTTGAGGGAACTGAATATTGGAGAAGACATATAAGCCATTCCGCAAGCTAGCACTGCCAATCATCTGCTTCCTGTCCAGTTCCTGTAAAACACAATCAGAACCCTTAAACTTCAAGACACGGTTGAAATCCTTGGATAATTTACCCACTGACAATAAGTTGCACTTCAGATCAGGCACAAATAACACATCTTTCAGAAGTAAATCTTGAGTAAGAAAGACATGACCTTTTCCTTCGATTTTATAGTAACCCATCGGCTATCTTAATGGAGTTCTTAAAGGAAGAGGTATGGAAATCAAAGAACAATTCCTTATTACCAGTCATATGGTCAGTGGCTCCAGAATCAACAATCCAAGTAGGTGTATTTGAAGTTGAAAGAAATGCTACAGAAGAATTGTAATCCATACCTTCAGGTTCTGAACTGGCCAAATTACCTTCAATATTGTCAGTTAGTGTACGAAACATCTTTTGCAACTGAGCCATTTGTTGCTTAGTAAAACCCCCTTAAGTATTATTTGGACCATCATTAGAGGAGGAGGCAGATTGGATTTTACCATTGTCAGGCTTCCAATCAGAAGGCTTCCCATGTAATTTCCAACAATTTTCCTTTAAATGGCCTTGCTTTTTAAAGTAGTTACATGTAGCTCGTCCCTTCTTTGTTTTAGGGATGGAAGTAGACTATGTAACCATGGCAGAGCTGTCAGGAAGAGGATCTTTTGGAATCATGTAGAGGCGTCGGCTTTCCTCTCTTCGAATTTCAAAAAATACTTCTCTCAATGATGGAAGGGGATTAAGTCCAAGAATTCTAAATTTGACTGGATCAAAATCCCTATTTAATCCATTGAGGAATTGGAAAATTCTTCTCTGTTCATTAACCTTTCGAAATAGTCCAGCATCAGTTGGGGTTTCCCATTCAATGGCTTCATACATGTCCATTTGCTGCCATAAATTAGTGAGAGTTGTGTAGTACTGAGTGACAGTCATCCCATCTTGTTTCATTGCCGCAACGGTGCTTTCAATCCCAAACAGTTCTGAGTTGTTGTTTGTGTTGGAGTAAGTATCCCGAGAAGCATCCCAAATCTCCTTGGCAGTCTCATAGAGAAGAAACTGAGAACCAACTTCGGGAGCCATGGTGTTAATGAGCCAAGACATGATCCGACCATTCTCTTGAATCCACTTTTCAAGGCCTTCATCAGCTGCAGCTGGCTTTGATGTTTTCCCAGTTACATATCCCAGGTTTCCTCTTCCGATAAGGAAGAGCTTGACAGACTGAGACCATTGAACGTCATTGGTGCCTGTAAACCTATGGCACAAAGCATTCGAACCAGAAGGTTCTAAAAAATCTGCCATCGAAGTAGCAGACGTTGAGAATGAAGATTGCAGTTCACTAGAACCGGAATTTACCATCGAAGAAGAAAAAGAAAATTCGATTTAGATCGAATTAGGCTAATACCATGAAGATAAACAGAAAACTCTTTTGTTTATTAGATGATAAAAATCTCATGATAAATTACAGAGTACATACAGACCTTATAGGCTAGGACTTTATGTTAGACAAGGAGTCCTACTAGGTTTTGTCTTCTAACTCTATCGGATAAACTTTGAGTACAACTACAACACTTTTAATAATAAATTAACTCCTATACAAACTAGAATATTATGCGCGTTCTTACAAAAATCAAAACAAGTGGGTATATTCTCAGACACCAAGAGTGTACTCAACCATAGGTCCATCACTCAAGACGCTAATTTTTTTGTCACAAACCCCAAAAATAATATCTTGTCAAAATGACATTATCAAATTGCAAAGCCATCTGGGAAATTACTATGTATTTCTTAAAATTAGAGCAAATATGTGGTTCACAAAGCTAATAATCCAACTGTAGAGGGTTTATTAAAGAGACTTCCTGAAGTACTTGCGTCAAACAAACATTTGCATATGGTGTATGGGATATTATCGGTCAAATACATTGAGAGAGAGAGAGAGAGAAGATCTAGTATGACCATGTTGGATATATAGGTATATATACACTCAACTTTAGGTAGCATCGACGAGCCCTATACCCACCATCTCAATACAAGGGTACCTTCTTGATTTATACGAGAAAAAACATTTGATCACAGGGAAAATGGATACATTTAGATCTAGTTTGAAGTTTAAACAAAGGAAATATACTTCTCTTTTTTTTCACCTAGAAACAAAAAAAAGGGTACCAGAACCAAAAGAAATTATCTCCCATCCCCCATCATGCCCTCTGACCTATTCACCTAGGTTGAACTTAAAAGTTAAACATATCTTGAGAATTTGAATTCGTATATGCACCTCATTTAAACTTCAATTTCAATGTCAATAGCATTTCAAAAGAAACAAAGCAACAAGAAAAATCATGTACTTAATGTTAAAAAAAAAAATCATGTACTTACCTTCAGAAGTTCATAGATATAATACCGAATATCATAGTCAGAGAGCGTCGGATAAAGCACTTTAAAATCCGTATTATTTACATATTCAAATATAAGACTTGGTGTCTTAGATTGTTGATCCCTAACTATATCCAGCAACTTCACAATATTGGGCCCTCCACAAAGATTCTGCAGTATTTTAATCTCTCTCTTAATCTGCATTCCAAACAGTCGTTTTTAATCCAACCAACTTACATTAAACACAAAAAATCAATTTTAAATAATACAAACCTTCTTCTTCTTGACTGGTTTGAGAATCTTGATAACACATTTCTCATTGTCCGTAATATGAACCCCCTCAAAAACCTCACTGTATTTCCCTCTGCCTACTTTCCTCACCACCTCGTAGTCATCTTGTTCGCTGCTAAAAGCAGTGTTCGTATCAATCAATTAACCATTTTTCAAGGATATGTCCGCTAACCATTAAGTTTAATAGAACTTTCTAGACAATATATAATGTATATATATAAACCCTAAGATTCAAATTCACAAACACCAAACAGTATTGATAACAAAATTTGAACTATTAAAACAAAATGAAATAAAACAGGGGTAGTATACGTATAACGAAAAATGAAGACTTCGTAGATAGAGGGCAGAACAGGAAGAAAAAAAATACCCCCATTGAACAGTGAGGAGCTCGTAGTCCCAATATTCTCTAGGACGAATGACGTTGGCATCAGCGTAAACCCTAGATTTAGAAGGAGCGCCAGGGCGCCTATTCGATTTTCCGATCTTTTGAGCCATGGTTTCGGCTTCTTTTAGCTCCGTTAACGAAGACTTTTTTATGTTGCTGGCGGTGGTGAGAGAAGGGAAGGTAAGAGGTCTTGGAGAAGATTCGACGGAGGAGATAGGGAGAGGGAAGAGAGAGGGGAAGACGGTGGTGGCTATGGTGGTGGTGGCGTTGGCGGTGGAGAGAGATTATGAAATTGAACAACCTTATGGTCATTCACAGCCTGGCTTCTAACGAAAAAGAATCAGATTTTTGTTTGGGTAAAGTACATTAAATGGTCACTAAATTATCTAGAAAATATAAAATGGTCACCAAATATTCAAAAGTTACATAATAGACATTAAATTTTAATTTTTGTTATAAAGTGGTCATTGAGTCGTTAACTGCAGTGACATATCAGTTAAGAAAATTTGTATAATAACACATTTAATCCTCTATATTTAAATATTCAATCAATTTAGTCTCAACTCGAAAAGTTAGGAAATTTAGGGACTAACTAACTAATTTCCCCTTTTTGTCTTAAATCATTTCATTTACCCTTAAGTAAAACTATAGACCCTCTTCCATCATCAATCGTCGCCCCTTAGCTATAGAGTCGCGATCCCACCTTTATTCACCCTACTCACCCCATGCTTGTTGTTGTCGTCGTTGATCTGCTCCATTATGAAATCTGGTGGTTGTAAGTTCTCACCCTTGGTAATCCCATTTTGTAGCTCTATTCGACTGGAATTAGACAAACTCATCAAACGATTTGAAGAATATCTTTCATGTTGACTCCCTTGGAATTGTCTTTACCATATTCATTTAGGGACGCTTGGTTTGCAGAAAAGATCATTACTTGTGAGAATAATCTTTTTCGGAATCACATACCCACGTTTAGTTTAGATGAATTCTTACAAGGGGTAATGATACATTCCTTACAATAGCGTTTTTTTCTAGTTTTTACCCAGAATGTCATTCCCTTTGTTTTCTTAGGTATTTGACAATTCTGGTCATTTAGAACAAAAATGCCCTTTAAATTATAGAGCTATTTCAACTTCATCCTGCTTTCACTTTCTTCAACTTCTTGAAATCCCTAGAGAGGCATGAAAAGACTCAATTCTTCTCTTTATGCTTCTCTCTTGGTAAGCCTTCCCCTATCCTTTTCTTGTCATATTCTCCTAAATTATTTCTTTTTTATAGTTGAAGTTTTTTTAAAAAAATGTTACTCAAATTTCTACAATTTCTTAGTTAATCTCCCTCTTGAATCAATTTGGCCTTTGTCTCTTTCTTTCAAAATATTTTTTTTTGTTTGAAAAAAAAAGCAATTCCTTTTCCTAACATTTTCTCACCTCCCAATCACTCTCTTGCTAACAAAGGGAAATTAAGAAGTAATGTACATGGTTTTGGTGTCTATTTTCTCGATAGTCCTACTGAAAATTACAACTGAAATTGTTCAAAAACATTACAAAAACAAGTTAACATGTTGTGTATATGTATGAGTAAAATTTTAGATTGAAACGAGAATGAGAAGACTCGAATCTACTTGTTAAGAATCTGTCGTGTTCTAGTTGTTAAACTCTAGTAAAAACATGACTTGGGAGAGGAAAAATTGTTATTGGATTGTCTAAAATCAACAACTAACTAGGATACTTTTTTATTATGAATAGGTTCGGATAGATACCTCAATTTCTTACCAAATTTTGCTTAAAATAGTTTGTAATCATTTTCCCTGTATAGGGGCTGATATATATGGTTATGAGTCAATTACGTGACTAAAGTTTGATGTTTAAGGCATGTAATAGCTATTGTGTTGTAGTTGTTTATTTATGTGTTATTTTGATGTAGTTAAAAGACTCACACATGCTACATTATTTGTTACAAACAACCTAGATTGATAAAAACAGTTCAGATTTTTTTAGTGAAATATGCAAGTTGTGTGCTGAAAATCTAATAGAATATACACTATATCAAAATTTTGTTAGCAACTATTAGAATAGAAAGTAGTTAGTTAGATATTAGTTAGTTAGTTGTAGTTAAGCAGAACTCACACCGATGTAAATGTGTTATAATTAGCTATAGTTAGTTAGTTGTAGTTAAGTAGAACTTACACCGGTGTAAATGTGTTATAGTTAGCTATAATTAGTTAGTTGTAGTTAAGTAGAAGTTATACCAGTGTAAATGTGTTATAGTTAGTTGTAGTTAAGTATAACTTATATCAGTGTAAATTTGTTACAATTAGCTATATTTAGTTAGTTGCAGCTAAGTAGAACTTATATTGGTGTAAATGTGTTATAGTTAGCCATGGTTAGTTAGTTTGTAACACCCTAAACTCGGATGTCACATTTGGGCCTTAAGCCCAAACTGTTACCTCAAAATTTTCAACCTAGTTTAGCCCAAAAGAGTTTCATTCCATAAATCATTTAAATCCAACAGTTAAAAACATTGATAATTAGTTCAAACCGTTTACAAAGGGAGCTCCAATAAGTTTAAGATATTAAAAAATTAGCTTGTTTAATACAATCCCAAAATAAGAGTTATAACAATACAATAGGGTCCTACGAATACATAGTCCGATAAGATCTAAGTGATATACATTGAACAAACGATATGCTGAAACTTACTTCGATGGTGCTCCTCCAATACAACGTGCCAACCTAAAAACATGCAAACGGAAACAACGATTCTGAATGTTGAGCTAACAAGCTCAGTGGATACACTTCCACTCTACTATGCTTCATGCAAATCATAAATATAAGCATGTAACTAGAAATTATGATATGGCATTAAGGTCAATACAAGGCGCTACTACTAGTCACGTAAACACATGTTATTCAATCTAACAAGGCCTTACAACCTTGCTAGATCATCCTTTGTGCCGCTGTAGACTCTCGGCGTGGATGAATGATTGCTGGCAATAAGGATTAAAATGTGTAGAAAATGTAGTGACAATAAAGTCTATTGCGTGCAAGTATACACAGTCTGCAAGTAATACAACGGTTAAGATGAGTGTTGATCCTATAGAGATTGTGTTAGGAATTCGATTGCTTTGCAGGTTTACTTGTCTTTGAGAAAAAGATTGTTTGTTCGGAAATTGGTTTGAAAATGAAAGGATAATGAAAGTGATGAAAAGTGAAATAAAGAAAACGTTGGCAAAGAGTGTGGCTTAGCAAATGATGAGTGTTCGCAAGGAGTGCATGGTTTTCATGCTAATCATGCATGCCAGCCTTTAATAAATCCTGTCTTGGAATTGTTTGCCGAGCATATTCAAAATGGTAGCATTATCTCTCTCAATGGCAATACCCTAAATTAATTATGCAAAACCCTTATATCTCTATAATGAAGTTTTTCACAAGTTAATCCGATTAAGTCCCAATATTTACTCCTGATGGGTAGATTTCACTTCCGAAGTAAGTTTATCTACTTGAACATCTTCTCTCAAAGCATCTCTCCTCAGTATCCAACATTTGATCATTTCCACCCAAGTCAGTTATAATATTGAGTTGCAATAGGCAAAATATGCAGCGGTCGCTTGGCATGGTACTTAGAAAGGGAGTGCCAGCTCTCGCTTGGCAGTACATTTAAAAATGATAATAATGCAGATAGAAAAACACTGCCAAGACAGTTGCGATTTATTAATAACTAAACATAAACCATAGTGTTCAATGCAAACACCCCTCACCAACTATGAAATTAGTTCATGGTGAGGGTATCAACCAAAAAACATAATCGTTTTTAACATTCATCATCATTAAAACTAAATAAAAATAAAATAACAACAAAGAGGATAGGCAAGAAGAGGGTCTCTCAATGCAGCTCTTCACAACCATGCTCTTGGTTGAAATTGGAACCTTATCTCCGATCATTCTCCTTTCTTGCTCGTCGCCCCCTTCAATTTTGCTTTGATCGAGTTTAAATAGGACTCCATGGATAGCCTAGAATTAGCTTGGATTTGAATTTGAAAGTGCAGGGATAAGAGAGGTGATCATCTTATCCAGTGTTTGAATCCTAAGGCTGATCAGATTAGGGATGATGTCATCGTGCCATTGCTCTTATGGCATCGCAGCTCGGCATGGTACTGCGAATCGCGCTTGGCATTGCTTGTCCGCTATTTTTTCAGAGATTGATCCAATCCTTATTTTCTCGCAGCCTAATCTGGTCCTATTTTTTTTGGGGTCAACATCTTCTTGGCCTGACATCAAATGTTCTTCTCTGCCAACCGATGCTTGGCATTAAAGGTCCTTCTGTGCTAACAACTACTCGGCATCCTCCTTGACATCATCTCCTTCCTGGGCTAATCTGCTCCTGTTCTACCAGCTATTATGCCATCAGCTATGCAAGCATACAAAAAGGTGCCAAAAACAACCCTTCATACTGGCATAACACTGCATCGTTACTCTTTATGCAATGCATGATTTTGCGACCTAAATGCAACTAAATGTACTTAAAAGACAAGGAAGAGCATGCAAAATAAGCATAAAAATTAGTACTCTTGGTTGGCATGTCAACCGATGCTGGCAAGTAAAAGTTGGCATAGGCCTGTTCTCAGTTATCTCAGTACAGTAATGCCAAACATATAGTAATTCAAGAGCGGCAATATAAATCTAGTCTAAGGTCATGAAGAGTGCATGATGTGCAGGCAATATGCATCAAATATCCTTTCACTCCCTTAGCCAATTTTACTTCCTAAACTCAGATTGTTATTATTTTTTTATTATTGTTGGCATTAGATTAGGGTAGCGTCATGCACTATTTGGCGTGAGATATAAGAGGGAGCATACCACGAATACCCATGTTAGTCTATATTACATCACTTACTAACCTATTACACTCATACCTTAAGTCATGTTGGCTTGAGAACTTAGAGGGAACAAACCACGAAGCCCCAAGTTAATAATTTTTCCTAGGCAGATGAGTGTTCTAAAGTTCTTTAGCATTTGGCACACATTGGTGCACTATCCTTGGCGTTCTCTTTTTTATTATTTTTATTATTAGAATCTGAGCATAGTTTCAAATAGTCTAAGTTTGCTAGGGAACTAGATCATATGCATCCAAAGATTTTAATTTTCCTCACCAGACAAACACCTAGGTCAAATTAAACTTGCATAACAAATGTTAACATGCCTCAAAAATCGGCCGAGACAAAATTTCCCTTTTCACTTTTATTTTAATGGTTCAATATGCAACTAAACTATATGAATTACATGGCATGGCAACAAAAATTTAAACATGGAATGTATGACATAATACGGGAAAATGCACACCCCCAAACCCAAGATGTGCATTATCCTCAATGCATGAAACAACACATATGTACAACAAAAACAAAAAAAATAAAAATGCATGAACATGTGAATGCAAATGAAATGCAAAGAGTTAGGAAGAAGAAGACTCACCTTTAGAAGAGACTCCTCCTTGGGTGGCACGGGCTTCAGCTGCTAACTTGGCTCGGGTCTTTCTCTGGGATAAGCTTCCACGATCATGAGCCATCCTCTTCTTTCTGCTTGACCCTTGGGCGGCAGTGGAGGCAAGGGTGTCTTTCACAACCTTCACCAGCTCATATGAAGTTGGTGTAGCAGCAGACTCGGCATGGGCAGTAGGTTTCTTCTCACTTTTATCATCAGATTCTTGTGGCGTAGCAGACTTGGCAATTTCATCTTTGATAGGGGAAATAAGTTCTGTGGCAGTGGACGGTACTGGACTGGGCACTGAAGTGCGAACTGGACTGGGCACTGGGCTAGATGGCATTGCACTGTCATCGGCAACGATCTCCTCTGGGAAGGCAGGGAAGACTTGCATGACTCCTAGAGAAAGGCTCACCGAGGTCTCTTTGATGGTAACGTCTCTGGCGCGCTCATATCGTCAGAGCTTCCTCTTCTGCCCCTCAACCTCCTCTAATTTTCGAAGAATGATATCCTACTAGTGATATATCTGGGCAAGCAATGACATCGTCTCTACTGGCATTGAGGCTGTTGGCTTTGCCTTTGGTTTCTTGGTCTTCGGTGCTGGCATGGCAGCCTTGCCCTTTCCCTTTTCTGTGTCCTTCACAGTAATGCAGTGAGGTTCCTTCAGCCGGCTGGCGTAATTGTGTAGCCCTTTACCTCGAGGGCAACGTCTTCCTCTGTCATGGGCACATTGTATAGCAGAAAAATATTACAAATTAGAAGAGGGAAGAACAAACCTCTAGTTAGCTTGAGGGCACACTTGTATATCTCATCGATTATAATCCGACCAACATTAATTTTTCGGTCCGTTAGAATATAATGCAACAAAATCAGCCAGTCCTCTGAAACAGTCTCATTGTGGGTCGTCGGCATCAAACTTGCCTTGAGAAAATGGTTCCAGTCCTTTGCTTGTGGTTTTAGGGCCACTCTTTTGACCGTTCGTTGTCCTTTGAAGGATACGATCCACTCTGTGCCTGATTCACACAAATCTTCCAAAAGCGTCTTACGTTTGGCAGCGGTCATGTTGGCAACAAACGCGACATGCCTATCCTCTCCATCTAACTTGAGCGGTATATTGATAGACCCTTCATTAAACTGCACACATTCTTCTCTAATCATAAAAAATGGGTTTACTTTAGTAGTTAAATGTGAATAAACTTCTCAAACAAGATTTGGAAAGATCTCACCCTTTTGTTGGCAAAACGTCTTCCACTTGTGTTTGGTGACGGTATCCATTAACTCATAGGGAAAAACCTGATTTTTTCGGGCTTGAAGCTGAAGTTTCTCTCGAAGCAAAGTGATCTTCATACTTCTTTTGGATCTCATCGTTGAAGAAGGTCTTGAAGGGTTTAGATGAAGATGTCATGGAAGGGTTTGAAAAGAAAAGAAACAAAAGCTTGAGTTTCTTGGGTGGAAAGAGAGAGAGAATTAAATGGGTAGGTAAAGAAGATAAAGTGAAAAAGAAAACAAAAAGAAAAAGGAATGGGTTGAAAGATGGAAATATTGAGTGTTAGGGTAAAAGTAATTATGACAGGTTTAAAGAGGGTAATGATGGAAGGTGGCGTGTTTTGGGGAGAGGAAAAAGGGATGATATGATAGTTTATGGAAATGATAAGTGATAAGGATATGATTTAAAGTGATAAGATATGAAGTGATAAGGTAATTAAATTGAATTTAAATTACCTTAATTTTTGGGCGGCTAGGGTTGGATATATTTATTTTTTCTCTCTCATGGTGTAAATTAAATCAAGCTAGGGTAATTTCTTTTCCCCAAGTTACTCCGCCGCATGCCAAGCTCAACTGTTGGCACCACTTTTGGGCGCGACATCATTCAATCCTACCACTCGTTGAAAATTAATATATTTGTTTAGCACCAAATCTGCATCCACTCAAATGAAACCTTTCAACCCAGCAAAATAAAATCTAAAAATAAAGACTAAAAGAAAAAGAAAAACGGATGAAAAATCCTAAATCCTAAAAACAAAGAAAAACAACTAACCTAATATTTACAAAGATTCAAACATGTCGGTGGTGTTATGGTATTTCTGCCAAGAGAACAGTCTCCTTGGCATTTCTCTGCTATCCCTCAAAATAGTGCTTTAAGTGCTGGCCATTTACCTTAAAAATTTCTCCGGTTTTCAAATTCTTGATGTCCATAACACCATGGGCATAGGGTTGTACTACTTTAAAAGGGCCAGACCATCTCGACTTAAGCTTGCCTGGAAACAATTTAAGCCGTGAGTTAAAAAGAAGAACAAGTTGACCTACCTGAAAATGTCTTGGCATTCTCATAGATTGGCATTTTCATAGGCGAGTGCTCGTAATTCTTCCAACTCATTGAGGTTTAGCATACTTTTTTCTCCCGCTGCGGTCCATACAATATCAAGTGTTCTGATTGCCCAATAGGCTTTATGTTCAAGCTCTACTAGCAGATGGCATAGTTTACCATATACAAGCTTAAAAGATGAAGTGCCCAACGGAGTTTTGAAGGCAGTTCTATAGGCCCACAAAGCCTCATCTAATCTCAAAGACTAATCCTTTCTCAAAGGATTCACAGTATTTTCTAGGATATTCTTGATCTGTTTATTGGAAATCTCGGCTTGCCCATTTGTCTGTGGATGATAGGCTGTGGCTATCCTTTGTTGTATCCAATACCTACACAAAGCTTTAGAAATTAGACTGCATTTAAATTGGGTGCCCTCATCATGAATGGTTACATTTATTATTTACTCTCCCATCCTTAAAAGAAATTTCGTCCTAAGCTTTTCATGATTTACAAATTGAACCCTAAATTTCTATATTAAACCTTATAAATCTAAATTTTCTCAAATTAACCCTCAAACTCAATTAGGATTTTTAAATTAAATTCCCAAATCATTAGGGTTTTAAGAATTAAGGATTTTAAATTAGGGATTTTGCGAATTTAGGGTTTACAATTTGGGCGTAATTTTTGTGGTGTTACATCTGCCCATGAAGTGACTGAGCCAGGTGGCAAGGAATTGAACCACGTCTTCGCTCTGTCTCTCAAGGAAAAAGTAAACAGTTTTCAGCTTCATGGTATCCTCAGATACTCTGGATGCTGAAATAATTGGCATATCTCCATGAATTGCTTTAAATTCTACCTTGGATCTCCAGTGAGTGCTCCATCGAACTGTCCTACATTCAAAAAAGTTGAGATCATTACAGGTTTGAGTTCGAAAGTTGATGCACTTACCTCATTGCCAATAACTCATGACATTGAGTCTATGATGCCATGTGCTGATTGCTCTCGAATGGGTCTCTCTTCTTCGGCATGAGAAGCGACATGGTTATTATTCTCTGGTGGGTTTTGATTGTTGTTAACACCATTTGCTCCCGCGTTTCCTTGATTTTCGTGATTCATCTCTCGAATTCTCCTTTTCAGTCTACGCAAAGTGCGTTCAATCTCAGGGTCTAATGGACAAGCTTCCCTCTCAGTATGGTTCATGGTTATACACTGGTAAAAAAAATCAAAACAAAAATGAAACAAGTAAAAATTTTAAAACAATCAAATCCGTTGCAATCCCCAGCAACGCCGCCAAAAACTTGTAGACTCTCGGTGTGGATGAATAATTGCTAGTAATATGGCTTAAAATGTGTAGAAAATGAAGTGCCAAGAAAGTCTATTGCGTGCAAGTATACACGGTCTGCAAGTAATACATCGGTTAAGCTGAGTGTCGACCCCACAGAGATTACATTAGGAATTCGATTGCTTTGCAAGTTTACTTTTCTTTGAGAAAAAGATTGTTTGTTCGGAAATTGGTTTGAAAATGAAAGGATAGTCAAAGTGATGAAAAGTGAAATAAAGAAAACGTTGGCAAAGAGTGTGGCTTAGCAAATGATGAGTGATGGCAAGGAGTGCCTGGTTTTCACGCTAATCATGCCATGCTAGCCTTTAATAAATCATGTATTGGCATTGTTTGCCAAGTAGATTCAAAATGGTAGCATTACCTCTCTCAATGGCAATACCCTAAATTAATTATGTAAAACCCTTATATCTCTATAATGAAGTTTTTCACAAGTTAATCCAATTAAGTCCCAATCTTTACTCATGAGAGGTAGATTTCACTTCCGAAGTAAGTTCATATACTTGAACATTTTCTCTCGAAGCATCTCTCCTCAGTATCCAACATTTGATCTTTGCCATCCAAGTCAGTTATGATATTGAGTTGCAATAGGAAAACTATGCCAGCGGTCGCTTCGCATAGTACTTAAAAAGAGAGTGCCAGCTCTCGCTTGGCAGTACACTTAAAAATGATAATCGTGCCAGATAGAAAAACACTGCCGAGTTAGTTGTGATTTATTAAAAACTAAACATAAACCATAGCGTTCAACGCAAACACCCCTCCCAACTATGAAATCAGTTCATAGTGAGGGTATCAACCAAAAAAACATAATCGTTTTTAACATCCATCATCATTAAAACTAAACAAAAATAAAATAACAACAAAGAGGAAGGGCTAGAAGAGGGTCTCTCGATGCAGCTCTTCAATGCCAGGCTCTTGGTTGAATTTTGAACCTTATCTTTGATCACTCCCCTACCTCGTCCGTCGCCCCTTTCAATTTTGCTTTGATCGGGTTTAAATAGGATTCCATGGATAGCTTAGGATTAGCTTGGATTTGAATGTACAGGGATAAGGGAGGTTGTCATCTTATCTAGCGTTTGAATCCTAAGGATGATCAGATTAGGGATGACATCATCATGCCATTGCTCTTCTGGCATCGCATCTCGGCATGGTACTACCAACCGCGCTTGGTACTTCTTGTCCGCTATTTTTTCGGAGATTGATCCAATCCCTATTTTCTCACAACTTGATTTGGTCCTATTTTTTCGGGGTCAACATCTTCTTGGCATGGCATCAAATGTTCTTCTCTGCCAACCGGTGATTGGCATTAAAGGTGCTTATGTGCCAACGACTACTCGGCATCCTCCTTGACACCGTCTCCTTCCTGGGCTAATATGCTCCTGCTCTATTAGTTGTTGTGCCATCAGCTATGCCAATCTGCAAAAGGTGCCAAAACAACCCTTCACAATGGCATAACATCGCATCCTTACTCTTTATGCAATGCATGATTTTGCGACCTCAATGCAACTAAATGTACTTAAAAGACAAGGAAGAGCATGTGAAATAAGCATAAAAATTAGTACTTTTGGAGCGTCAATAGCCGCCATAGCTGACACTACATTAGGAAGACAATGATTCTTCTCACCCTTTATAATCAATCTAGCCCCATCCAAACTTCGAAACTTAAGGCACTTCACCCCACATCTCAAACTTGCATTGTGTTCAAACAACCAATCCATCTCCAAGATGGCATCGAGCTCTTGAAATGATAATACCATTAGATTTTCCGGAAAAATTGAGCCTTGAACTTCAATCGACATCTTCTAAACACCTTATCCACCATAACATCATACCCTAAGGGACTATTCACACGAACCCCAACCTCAAGGTCCTCAAAAGGAATGCCCCACTAATGGGAAATCCCACTATGAATATAGGAATAGGTAGACCCACGTGTCTACTAAAGTAACAATTGGAACAAAGAATAAGGTAAAAGGTACCTAGATGACGTCGGTAGCCTCACCCTTCTCCTAGGCCTCAACAACATATTGCCTTGCTAGTGTCATTGTAGTGGACTGGAACATGCCTCCACTCTAATGTCCGGACGTATGACTCGGCCTACTCTAGCAAATCTTCAACCTCTTTGAGATGTGTAGGGACCTCTCTAAGTCTGAATCAGGGCGATGTTAGCAGCAACAAGCCAATATCTCATAAAGTGGTCTAGCGGCCCACAACCATAGCACAACTTGATGTACCCATAGTACTCTCCATGATTCTTCCGCCCACATTGATCACACACGGGTGCAACGGAACCTTTTACCGAACCTTCAGAACTCATCATAGAAGACGATGATCGCCTACTACGGCTGACAAACTCTGACCTACGATATGATCTTGCATTCTAATTTGATGACCCTCTACCCTGGTTTTAATGACCTTTGTTCCTTCTGGAGTAAGATTGAGAATTGTTAGAGAAGTTCTGAGTCATCCCACTCGAACCTTTCTGACCACATAATTGACCACACACCAAGCCACCCACTTGCTCGAGTACCTTGGCACTCAAGGCTAACTCAGAAATGTTGCTGGTGGGTCGACGGTCAAGTACATCTGGATCTCCTTCCTCAATCCCCGTCTGAACCTATTGCATCTTAACTTCTCGATAGCAGCCAACTCCGGGGTGAACCTGCTCAGTTGTAGAAACTCTTACCTATACTCAAAGACAGATCGATTCCCTTGAATTGGGTGAGTGGACCAATCTCTCAAGCTATCGCTGTGGGCTTCTCTAATATATTTCCCCTAAAACACTTCGAGGAAATCTTCCCAAGATGGTTGGTTGGGAAGCTATCCTAACTCTACGGTCTCCCACCAGGCTATAGCATTATCCTTCAAGAGAGAAGTGACACACGCCAACTTATCTTCAAGACCAAGTTGCATCTATCGGAGGATCCATTTTGTATAGCGCAACCACTGGTCAAATTGAATTGGGTCGTCTCATCCCGACCCAAGAAAATCATTCGCTCTATACCAGCAAAGCCTTTCAACCAGTGTCTCACGAGGGGTAGTCGAAGGCCTAGTAATGGACCTCACAATTCGGTGAAGACCACAGTGCAAATGAGTGAAATAACTATCCCCTCGTCCCTTGTCGTCCTCCGACTCTTCCTCGGTGTCAGGGACGTACTCATCATCTTAGTTCTCGTCGTGAGAACCCCAACTCTCATCACGACCATGCGCTTCTCTAAGCATGGTAAATTCTTCACAAGGAAACAAATAAGGTTACACCATCAAATATCAGCTTAAACCAAGTACGACTTCAACTTATGGGCATGTATTCATTAGACACATATTCGCGACTCTCTACTACCCCGAGGCATTCCTAGAACCAACTAAACCTATGGTCTAATACCACTAAATGTGACACCCTAAACCTGAATTCAACATTTGGGCCTTAAGCCCAAACTATTAACTCAAAATTTTCAACCTAGTTTAGCCTAAAAAAGTTTCATTCTATAAATCCTTTAAATACAACAGTTAAAAATATAGATAATTAGTTCAAAATATTTACAAAAGAAGCTCCAATAAGTTGAAGATATTAAAACATTCACTTGCTTAATACAATCACAAAATAAGAGTTACAACAATACAATAGGGTCCTACGAATACATAGCCCAATAAGATCTAAGTGATGTACTCTGAACAAGCGATGTGCTGAAACCTACTCCGATGGTGCTCGTCCAATAAAACGTACCAATCTAAAAACCTACGAACAAAAACGAGCTAAAAAGCTCAATGGATACACTTCCACTCTACTATGGTTCATGCAAATAATAAGTATAAGCATGTAACTAGAAATGATGACATAGAATTAAGGTCAATACAAGGCGCTACTATAGTCACCTAAACACGTATTATCCATCTAACAAGGCATCCAATACACATCATATGCAATACAAAAATCAATCATACAAACCTAGAATGAAGCCCAAGGACACACAACATCAGGAACATCTACTTGGAGTATGGCCTGGGGACAAACAACATCAGGACCCCGCACTCTATACTCGGATTTTCCCCTTAAGTATCCTCGAACGAGGCTTGAGGACACAAAGTATCGAGATCCTCTGTTCGGCCAATTACCATTGTGTTACAACACATTGCCTGGGTATTCGGATCCCACCAAACAAGTGCTCACACGACACGTAATATCAACCAACCAACAAAGAGTCATATGGTTTCTAGCAACATATAAGCACACAAGCCATTTACCAAGTTCCTTACACGTTATGATCTAGTATAAGGGTAATTATTGGGTTTCTTAGTTTTATAATTTATTTTACCACATTAGAAGTTTATTGGAACATAGTCCTCGAATTATCAGCCCCTTGAACTCAAAACTAATATTTTGGGCAGATTGCCAAGTGGGTACCGATACCCAACCACGCATACCAATACGGTGTACTGGGTATCGGGACCTACCCTTAGCATATTGATACGCGGGCACCACAGAGGGGAATCAATGTTGGGTACCGATACGGGTCGACCCGTACAAGTACCGAGTTTGCTCTGTAGAATTCTAAAGAGATTGTGGGTACCGGTACGGGACGACCCGTACCGGTACACCTTGAGCCCCGTACCGGTATTGGTTGAATCCTATACCGGTATTCCTCTCTATGTTCATCAAGATCATTAGAGTCTACATGGGGTACTGATACGGGTTCATCTCTATTTTTTTTACTACTTGTTACTAGGGCTCCAGTTTTTTTCAATATTTGTTATTATGGGCATAGTTTTAAGGTAAAATTTTGATATACATGTTGGTAAAACTAATTTTACACAAGCATGCATATTTACATTATAAAACTCAAATCCTAAATTCTAACCCTAAAAAAGTAAACCATAAACCTTAAACTCTATACCTTAAATTCTCAACACTAATCTTAAATTCTAAACCCTACAACATAAACCCCTACACTTTAAACCCTAAACTAAAACCCTAACTCATAAAACAAAAAGGCACATGTAAACTAAAGTTTACACGGCATGTGTATCCAAGTTTTTTTAATAGTTTTAAAATTTAATTCTTTCAATACTTGTTATTAGGGGACCAATATTTTCAATACTTGTTACGATGGACCAATTTTTAAAATTTAATTTCTTTCATTACTTGCTATTAGGGACAAAGATTTATATAACTGCATGTAACCACAACAACAATCGTTATATGACTGTAGTGGCATCACCTAAAACCGCGATATATGGAACCATTATGTCCACAATAGCATATGTTACTAAAAAAATTCATAATCGCGATACTCGCAATAAACAAAATAACATCTATTATATCCACAATCATGATAAATACAACACAACCGAAAATACGACTGTAACTATAATTACAATTTAAATCCTCAATTTAAGGCCCATTTTTTAAGTTCGCTATGGGCCTCCAAAAACTCAGGATCGGCCCTGATAAGGGGCCAACTAATTTTACCAAGTATGGGTCCTGGATGGGAAGTGAAACATTACAACTTGAAATTTTGATAAGAAGCATCTAGGAAAGTTTTAGCCAGAATGGTTGTGATTGGTGAATTGCCTTTCAAGTTTGTTAAGAGTGAAGGCTTTAGGAAATTTATATTTTTGGCATATCCTAAGTTTCATATATCTTGTAGATTTACTATAACTAGGGATGTTCATCAGTTGTACTTGGATGAATGGGTTAAGCTAAAATATTTGAAAAGCTTGTGTTCTAGAGTTTATTTAACTATTGATACATGGACTTCTTTGCTAGGAGTCAATTATATGTGTCTCACTATCCACTTTTTTGATAATGATTGAAAATTGGACAAGAAAATTATAAATATTTTATTCAATTTCTAGTCATAAAGGGAAGGCTATTGGGATGATGATTGAGAAATGCTTGTTGAGTTGGGTATTGATAAGTTTTTCATTGTTGCTATTGATAATGCAAGTTCCAATGATGTTGCTATTACTTATTTAAAAAGACATTTAGTCCTTAAGGGGGTTGCATTGCAAATGGAAAATACCTTCATATGAGATGCATGACATATTGTGAATTTAATTGTTGCTTAAAATTTAAAAGAAATGAATAAATATGTGGCATGTGTTAGAGGGACTATGAGATATATGAGACAATTTCCAATTATATTAAAATGTTTGTGGAATGTGTTAAGGTGGAAAATATAGAAAGAAAAAAGAAGATGTTGTGTTTTGATGTTTACACTAGGTGGAACCCACCCTACTTAATGTTAGACACTATTCAAAATTTTGAGAGATTTTTTAAAAAGATTTGAGAAGTAAGATATAAACTTTAGGAATGAACTTGAATTAGGAGAGGGTTGGTCGACTACAGACGATTAGACTACTGTTAAAAATTTGAGGGAATTTTTGAAAGCTTTTATAAAGTCACTTTGCAAGTTTTGAGAACTTCTAATGTCGCATCCAATACTTTTTTTGGATGAACTTATTGAAATTGGTATTCTTTTACTAGATGCTCAATTAAGTTTTTATATTGACTTTAATGTTATGGCCATGAGGATGATAAAAAAATATGATAAATATTGAAGTGGCATTGATAAGATGAATATACTTATATTTGTTTCTTGTGTAATGGATCCAAGACAAAATTTGAGTTATATGAAAAAAAGTTCTAAAGTAATTCAAAAGTTGAAGGATACTTTGTTTAGATTGTATGATGAGTACAAACCTCGAGTTTCTAGTGATTGTCGCCAACCATGTGTAGAAAAACTTGCTTCTTCAAGTGAACCCCAACAAAAAGTGAAAAGGTGCATGAAAGATTTGTTTAAAGGTATGTTGTTAAAAATGGTGGTGAGGACCAAACATCTAAATTGGATAAATATTTAGTGGAGAGTAATGAAAATTATGATGATGAATTTGATATCTTATTATGGTGAAAATTCAATAGTCCTAGTTTTCCAACTCTTTCAAAGGTGGCCAAAGATGTGTTAGCTATACCACTTTCTATTGTCGCTTTTGAGTCTACATTTAGTACCATAGGACGTGTGCTTGATCCATTTAGGAATTATTTAACTCTTAAAATGGTACAAGCCCTTGTGTGTACCCAAGATTACATTCAAAATCCATCAACCGAATAGAAGATTAAGAAGATTGAAGAACAAATTCAAGAGCTTGATAAGATTAATAACGGTATGTCGTTATCTTTATTTATTAATTTTAATTTAATAAGTACAATTATTTTGGGTATTATAACACGCCATGGCAGTAACTTGTTTAATCATTTAGTCTTTTAGATTTATCTTGGAATGCATTCGAGCCAACCCTCAATTCATGAGCTCATAAGCTTTTATACTTTGAGTGAGAGTTAAAGGAAGAGTATGCATTTTTAGTCTTTTAGTTTATATTATGTATGGTTTGTTTTTTTATTTATCTTTATTTTTACTAAAATAACATATATTTTTGTTAGTACCAACACAAACACTTGTCTGCACCCAACACCAACACTTGTCCACACTATCACCACCTAAGATAAAAGACCAAGGGTTTGAAAGAGGGCTTGGGAGGGGGACGATCTCACTCTCCCCACGATGACCATCAGAAACCTCACTGACATCCCCCACATCTCCACTATCCAAATGGCCTCAAACCGCCACCGTTCATGTTATCCATCAACAATGGTACGACGAGCGTAGATTTGGACGTCCGACCTTCAAATCCCCCTTCAATCCTCAACAAAGATGGTTATTGTGATTTACAGATAAAGGGCCTTGATGAAGCTGGCTTTTCATGGAAGAAAGATTTAGGGTTTCATGATTTTCTTCTTTCTCTTAATCCCCTTTCTCTGGTTTTAGGGCTACTTTTTCCCTTTCATTTCCTTGAACAAACCCTCAAAAGATGGATTTGGTTTCGATGTTTTTGGAGATTTTAAAGAAACCCACAATTGGGGATATTTTGAGTGAGGTAGTGATTTTTATAGCTCCTATATGGGTTGCTGTAATTGTGGGTGTTCTGGTTGGATGGTCATGGAAGGCAAAGTGGGAAAATATGGGCAGAGAAATGTTGATTGATTGTTCCGATTCTAAGCATTCAACCCCTGAATCTTCAGATTCTTCATCTACAAGTTTTGGTTTCATTTCTAGCTTGAATTCGATCAAGTCTTAGTTGCGTAGTTGCATCTCTTGGATTTCAGATGATTTGGCTCAAAAGGATTCTTTTTCTTTGCCACCAACCCTTGATTCCAATTCCAGTTCATAACAGATCTTGAAAGGAAATTTCAGTTTTGTGACAAACGAGGATTTAGAACATGTGTGTAACTTAGTTGAATGAAAAGATGGTGGCCCTGCTTGGATTTATACGATGGATTGTTCTACTCCAACTATGTATTATCGAGCTTGAAAAAGAGATCTTGAGGTAAATTGAAACCAGTTAGCTATGTATTATTGTTTTTATGGCCTCACCGCGGGGCCATCAAAGAAAAATCAAAGCCTGAAAAATTAAACCTTTACTCCAAGATTCTACATTATTGTGCTTCAAATGGTCTTTGAGCATGGCCAAAGTGGCTCATGGGAAGATAATAAGAGTTGGGTTTGACCCAGATTTGTATTTGTAGGTTGTTTGTTCTGTTTTTAGGACACCTATTGTAAGTACTGATAACTTGACTATGAAATTGGTCGATCCTGATGCGTCCAAAATACAGTGGGCTTTGGCATGCTATAGTGGTAACGTGCTTATTTAATTTTCTGCTGCATTTTTCTTCCATCTTCAAATACAAGAATTGGGAATGAGATGAAAGGTTTCTCTTGCATGTTAGTACTCTATTCAATTTGCTATAATTCTGAGTGTGAAAGGTGTTACCATTCTATGCAGTTAGTTTTAGCATTGGAATGCAATCAATTTATTGTGTTTTAGATGTACCTTTTTGCATAAATCTTCAATTTTATGCTTCCTAATCCAGTTGCAAAGCCAAAATAAGTATTTGAAATTGGACTTGTTCTGGGAAGACTTGAAAATCTAGTTTTTTCCCCTCATGATGGCATTTATGAGCCTATGTTCTTGCCAAAGCTGGTGCAAATGTGGTGCTTTATGAGAAAGAAGATTGTTTGGGTGGCCATCCCAACATTGTTCCTTTTGATGGTGTTGATTTAGACCTTGGTTTCATGGTCTTTAATCAAACTTTATGGTAGGCTCCATGTCCAAATATGACGGAATTCTCTAAAAGTCTTGGAATTGATATGGAGCCATATGATATTGTTCTTGGTGAGTCTTTATGAAGGCAAATGTTGTGAATGGGGCAGCTGAAATGGTTTCTCGAGTTTGTTTGCTCAGAAATTCAACCTCTTCAACCCTTATTTATCTCAAGATAGAGATCCAAATTTTACCTCAAGATTTTGGAGTTCTTTACATGAGGCATTGGGGACTCGACTGAATTTCAGCACTGCTTTCCATCCTCATACGAATGGCCAGTCTAAAAGGATTATTCAAATTCTTGAAGATAAGCGTGGAGCTTGCGTACTCGAGTTCGAAGGTTCGTGGGAAAAGTATTTTCCACTCGCCGACTTTTCCTATAATAACAGTTACGAAGCAAGTATAAAGATGGCTTCTATGAAGCCTTATATGGTAGACGATGCAGAACACCTTTGAATTGGTTTGAGCTCGAGGATCGCAAAGTGTTTGGACCTGATTTGGTTCGAGATGTAGAAGAAAAGGTGAAAATAATAAAGGACAACCTCAAGAAAGCATCAGATCGGCTGAAATCTTATGCAAATTTAAAGAAAAAAGATATAGAGTTTGAGATTGGTGAATAACTATTCTTGAAAGTTTCACCTGGGAAAAATGTGTTACGCTTCGGACGTAAAGGAAAATTGAGTCTGAGATTTATCGACCCTTATGAAATTCTAAAGAAAGTTGGCCTAGTGGCTTATCAATTAGCGTCGCCTCCGGAGTTGAGCAAGATTCACAATGTGTTTGTTGAGTTGTGTGATGCTCGATTCGTTCAACCGATTATGCTCACCAAGTGGTGGAGAGGTGGATTTTTGGGTGGAAGGGTTTAGGAAGCTAGAAAGAATAAAGACACAATGATTTATAGTGGTTCAACCTTCTAACCAAGGTCTACATCCACTACCTTAGCTCCCCACTAAGGATTTCACAACCAATTCCACTAATTGATTCGTCCCCTTTTCTAGGCTTAGGAGGAAACCCTTTACACCGATCAAGCTTCTACCCAAAGCCTTGATCAAAACCCTCTTTTACAAAGAGAAACAAGAAGCAAACTTAAACCCTCTAATAGGTGTTTGTTTGCACAATTAAGCTCTCACCCAAAACCTAAAACACTTGAGCAAATTTGACAATTTTGGCTCACTAGTGTTTGTCTATACAATAATTGACACTTTAGGCTCTAAGACAATTCTTGATCATTTGTTGATTGACAATTGAAGCATTAACCTTCTCTTGATGCTTGGAGGTCCCTTTTATACTCCCAAATGAGTTTGTAGCCGTTACTAGCCGTTGGGATCAAATTGGAGCCGTTGAGGACTTTATTCCCACCATAAATGCAGTTCTGCTGCTCCCCGTTTCGAAACGCTCGAGGCCGTTTCGAAACACGCTCAATGTAGAAAGAGACGTTGCAGTCTGTCAGGGTACCCGTTTCGGAACACCCCCTTGCCGTTTCGGAACGCGTATCGAAACGCTATAAGCCCGTATCGAAACGCCTACATTTAAAAGTTAGTTGGGAAGATAGCCGTTGGGGTTTATGACCGTTGTTGTCATTGCCACGTGGGCGTATCGAAACGGCCTAGCCCGTTTCGAAACGCTGGGCAAAAAGCAAGTCCAGGGAAAGCCCGTTTCGAAACACGTTTCGAAACGAATATGCTACTGGAATCCCCTGTTTCGAAACGCCCTAAGGTGTTTCGAAACACCTGGACTGGTTTGTATAAATTGGCCTTTGAAACACATTAAAAACCCTTTTGAAAACTTCCTAAACACAATTTCAAGTTGTTTGGACTTTGTAAATGTTTTAAATACTTTTTAAATCAGTCCAAAACATTTTTCAATTATTATATCAAAACATTTGTTCTACAGTGTTTCATGTCTCGATGCTCAGAAGGTATCGACTAAATCCTTCTCATGTGATATCATTAGTAGAGATTGAAATTTAGTCAAATTTAACTTATGAAGAGGAACCAGTGAAGATTCTTTCTCATGGAGTTAAAGAATTGAGAAATAAGACCATTATGTTAGTGAAAGTTCTCTGGCGGAACCATAAAGTGGAGGAGGCCACCTGGGAAACAAATGAAGTGATATAAAAGCAATATCCACATTTTTTTGAATCATGTACGTCTTAAAATTCGAGGACAGATTTTTCTTAAGGGGAGAGAATTGTAATACCCCTCAATATTTGGTTAGTGACCAAAACGTAAAGAATTAAAAGTTGGTGGTTTTAGTTCAGTGACTAAAACGTAAATTTTTTAAAGTTTGGTAGCTAAAGTGATAAGTTGAGAAAAGTTCAGGGGAAAATATGGTAATTTTTCCAACTATTATACGATATTACATAAATGAATAATTTATCCCAATATAAGAATTTTGGTAGGAATTAGATTTTTGGTACGAGATTTGTGTGAAAAGTTATACAAAGAATTAGTCTCGGTAATTAATTCGAGCAATTGTTTGAGCTCAAATTATTACAAAAAATTTATGGAACTCTTAGGAAGACTCGAGGAATATGATATCATGGTTTTTGAATCGTTTTTATTTGATTTAAATTCGATTCTATGCAATATTTGGTGTAGTAGATGAAAATGACATTTTTGAAGATAAGTTGATTCATTAATAGCAAAATAGTCATTTTGCCTATACTTTTTAAATATCTTAAGTTATGAAAAAGTAAGGAGCATAGGTGTCAACATGTTATTGGTTATAATCAAGGGGTAAAATAGTGATTTGACTATTAGGGAGATTTTTTTATTAAATATGGTTACATAAAGCCATTTGGCATGAAAATAAAGAAAAGAAAAGTGTAGAAAATCTTCTCACCTTTCTCTCCATTGTCGTGAGCTTCCAAGGATAGGTAAGAAAATTTTCTTTTCAATTTTTGAGCTTATTTGATTGATTTTTGAGTTAAGACATGAAATAATGGCGGGATTTCTTCAAATTATCGAAGAAACGTATCACTAGGGATGGGCACGGGTCGGGTCGGGTTTTTGGCCCACCCGAACCCGACTCGAAACTAATTATTTTAAACCGGACCCCGACCCGACCCGATCCAATTCTTAAAAAAACTCGACCCGAAAATAAATATTCTAAACCCGACCCCGACCCGACCTATAGAAAAAAAATTAATTTTAGGGGCCTAATTGTAAAAAAATAATTTTAAGAGGCATAATTATAAAAAATAATAATTTGAAGGACTAAAATGTAAATAAAAAATTAATTTTAAGGACCTAATTATAAAAAAAATATATAAAGAGGGGGTATTATTACAAATATCCCTAAAAAAATTTAAGGAAAAATTACACTATTACTCCCGAGTCGGGTCGGGTCGAATTTTTTCACCCTAAAACCCGAACCCGACCCGATCCAAACCCGATTTTTTTCATAAAAATACCCGACCCGATCGGGCCGGGTCGGGTTCGGGTACCGTGCCCATCCCTACGTATCACGATGAACCACATTTTGGTATTGAAAAATGAGAAAGTGAAGGACACAAGGTATTCTTCAAATGTGGTTAAGTGTTTTTATGTTTTGATATAAAAGAATATAAAAATAATGAAATGAAACTCTTTTGTTGTTTCCATTTTTTTGTTGTTTGAAATTTGAGACTAAATTAGTATACATATTTATTATGATGACCAATTTATAATGATGTGTAAAATCAAGAGTTAAGTTAGTTTTCTTATATGGGGTAAAATACGTAAATCATCACTGAATTTTACTCTCAAACCTATTTTGGTCACTGAAGTTTCAAAACTTTCAACTTACTCACTAAAGTTTAGACATTGAACATTTTGTCACTATGTCGATAACTTTTTGTCGACATCCATTTACCGACGAACGAAAGAACTTCTCTAAGATCTAAACTGTGGAAAGCTTCATCTGCACAAGAGAAGCAATATACTACGAAACAGTCTCCATCCAACGACAGAGGAGGGAGATCGAAGAGAGAGAACCTGAAAGTTTTTTTCCCAATTCGTGGACTTTAAGGCACTTTCTGGCGAAATGAGGGTCGGATTCGGACTCGGGGTGGGGGCAAGATAAAGTGAGGGTGAAATTTGGACGGAGTGGCAAAAACGTTCAATGTCTAAACTTCAGTGCGTAAATTGAATGTTTTAAAACTTTAATGACCAAAATAGGTTTAACAGTAAAATTCAGTGATGATTTATGTAATTTACCCTCTTATATATATGTAAACATTGGAGGATCATTTTGTAACTTTTTAAGGGACTCAATAAAAAAACTTTATAGTTGGAGACTATTTATGTAGCTTACTATTTTTTTGAATTGATATTTATGTAGCTTACTAATTGTTTTCAATTATGTTAGTAAACAATATTGTTGGGTAGGCAAAAGAAAAACGAAAAAGTACATAAATTGTCACTAAACTATCTCAAAAATATAAAATGGTCACTAAACTTTCAAAAATTAAATAATAGATATTACATTTTAATTTTATTAGTAAATGGTCAATGTGTCGTTATCCGTCATTAAAAGGTGATGTGATAGTTAAAAGAAACTTTGTATAGTAGCACATTTAGTCCTTTAAGTTTACACATTGAATCAGTTTAGTCCTAATTAAAAAATCAATAAATTTAACCATATTTTTATACATTTTTTCAATTTGGTCTTATTTTTAACTAAAAATAATTTAATAATTTGGTGACTCTTCACCTTCTCTATATGCCAAAACCCTAATCCCAAAGTTTTCCGACACCTCTTCCTTTACTTAGATCACTACTGTTTGTCACTCTTTAAACCATGACCACTCTTTCCTTAACTTGTTCATCGTTCAAAACTCCCGCAGGCTCAATCCTGTGCACGCCCAATGCCAACAACCCTCAATTCTCTGTGTGTACCAACACCCGTGTCTAGACGTTATTGCCATCGATATGCTCCGTTGAAAGCAAAATGTTTTTGACATTCAAGAGTCCCAACAGAATTTCAATACAAGAGAACAACTGGAAGTAACCTTGTAAGCTAATTTAATTTAGCTCCACTAAATCAAGATTGAAATCTAACATTAAAACGGACAATAAAAGATAAAACAATTGATCAAAGTGTTTTGCGTGCGCGTGAGTTTTACGCACTCAACTAATAATTTGGTAAAATCACAAAGAACTAAAGGTTTGTTTGGTTCGCGGAATATACCATTACCTCTGGGAATAAGATTTTTGGAATATAATATTACCAGACACATTATTGTGATTATTACATTACCTTGTTTGGTTTGTTTTGCGGGAATATAAGATCTCAATGTTTGATTGAAGGAATATAAGATTATCATAATGCATATTTTTACCAAATTTTCCTTGTGATATTTTTCATTGTAACAAGTTAAACTTCCAATATCAAATTGAGCATATAACAACACAAAATGATTTAGTACACAAGTCACCGAGTTCAAACATTACACTAGCTAATTTTATTAGAAACTAGACATTGATTCAAGATTGAAGTAAGAAATAGTAAAACTATACTATTTTTTATTGATTGAACAATAGCATATTTATAATACATTTAAATCGGTATAAGTCATACTTAACTACAGCTAACTAACTAACTATGGCTAACTAGGCAACGACTCGGATTTCAAAATTCGTGGGTCGGGTTCACCCAACCTTGAGCCTTGTTTGTTGGGCCATGTTATTGGGACCATGGGAGGCTCAAGGAGCACCTTATGGGCTCACATCTTGTTTTTTGGTTGAGTTTTGGTTGGGGGTGAGATGGGAGGAAGATAAGAGGGCAAAAAGGTAATTATCTCCATTTTTTTGAAGAGTTAAGATTGCCTTTTTTTAATTTCTCTGTAGAAATAAGAGTGATGATATCATCTTGTTCCCTTTGGTTGTTCTTCATCCCTTTCCTCATTTTCCTCCAAGAAAACCAAGTAAAGGTGTAATATTTTTCCTTTCAGGTAAGAATCTTGATTTGTGGTTGAGAGAAAGTTAGTCAACACTCAAGGATCTATCTATCAAGATAAGAATGGAATGAAATGGTGGAAGTAGAGAAAATGGGTTTTTGTGGGGGTTGAGGAAGAGGAACGGAAATGGAAGATTTGACTCTATTTCTTGTTGTAAAGTTCTTCCTTTAGTATCTTTTAATCTTCCAATAATGTTGTAACTCATTTTACAACATTTCCTTGTAGTAAAAGAAGTTGGAAATTCTTCCAAGGAGCAAGTGAAGAAGAATGCTTGAAAGCTTGGGCTAGGAGCTTCATTTTCAGCTGTAGGAGTAAGGTTAGTACACCTCTAACTTCTTTGTCTTCATGAACATCATAAAAATAATGCCTTGTATGCTATTTTGATGATTTTGGTGTTTTGGTTTCTTGAAGCTTTGATAATGGTAAAATTAGATTTGATGTTAAAATTGTTTAAAATTGGTAGAAAACCACCTAAAATCATGCCAATAAAAAGTAGGATTCATTGGAGATGTTTAGGGACCATTTGTGGACCCATTTGAATGATTTTCGAGCTCTAGACTCGAAGTTATGGGTTCGAGTACTGGTTGAATGATTATGGTGAAAACAATTTTACAAAATAAGGTTTGGAAATACTATATTTCGGTGTAGTGACCAAATCGCAGTTTTTGCAAAAGTTGAATAGTGACTGTTTTGTAAAGGACTGAAACTTTGAATCTTTAAGGAGCTAATTTTACCAAAATGTTTTTAATCATATTTCTTCTTAATTTGGGTGATTTTATTAATGTTTTAATTAAAGGAAAATAAAGATTAATTAAAAGGAAACTATCTTTGACTTTTCATAACTACCTTTCATCAATTTTCTCTCATTTCATTTTCTCTCAATTTCTTTTCAACCGAACACATTTCCTCCATCAATTATCCTTTGATTTTCATTCCTTTTGATGAGATTTCAATCTCCTTTTGATTCCTAATCTTTTCCTCATCAAATCTTTTTGTTTTAACATTGGATTTTCAAGAAAACTTGCCCAAATCAAGGAAAAATCAGCCATTAGAGGTAAGCTTCGTCCTTCTCCTCTAATGATCAGTTCTTTACTGAAATTACCAAGTTATCAATCCTTTGTTAATGATTTTTGAGTTGCTTTAATGTTAGAAACATGAAATTGTGTTAAAATTCAAGATTCTTGATGAGATCTTGGTGATTTTCGTAATTCTAGGTTAGGCTCTGTTTTGAGGTTGATTTTTAATGTATTTTGGATGATAATTGATGTTATAAATGAGGTTTAATCAAACAAATCCCGAATATGTTTGGATTCCTAAGTTTTGCATGCTAGAATGATGGTTTTTGGGGTGCTTTTGATGATCTACTATTGCTGGAGGTATAAGGTCATGTTTATGGTGATTTTTTATGTTAGTTGATGTTTAGAAATGGTTAGACGTGATAGATCTTGGCTGGGCTTTTTTTTGGAAGAGTTTGGAGATGATTTCAGTTGTTTTTGGTAGCCGAAATGAGGTTCTTGAGTAGAGCATCGAGTTTAGGTTGTATGGCTGGTGATTTTAATGCACGGTGATGCATTAATCCTCTGCTCTTATGTGTTAAAAACAGGGGAGAATGATCCGGAAGCAATCGAGGTAGTGTTAGAGGTTTCGGACGCTTGGTTGGCTCGTCGGCTAACATAGTGTTGTGTATCGATGAGTGAGATCGTGTCTTCCAGCTTTGGAATGATTTTGAAAAGAGGTTTGGGAACTTAAATCTAGGCTTGAAACGCCGGTTTAAGTTCGGAAGTAAGTGAAGTAGATTTCTCTCTCGATTTGTGCTATTATTGTTTTGAAAAGTATCAAAATGGATTTTGATGTGTTTGGTTTGACAATATGGTTTAATTTGCTGTTTGAGCATGGTTTTTAAGCTTGAGAGTTGGTTATCAAACTTGGTTTGGTGAAGGATGCATAGAAGTAATGTTCCTTGAGAGTATGTGTTGTTGATTTGTGTTTTAAAGGCATGGTTTAGTATTTTGGCCTTAATGGTGTTGCATGCTTTGAAAACAATAGATGTGCTAATGGTTTTAACATGATATATTGGCATAGATGATGAGAAGCATACCGGATATAATTGATCGATCAATAGGATGTAGAGTGCACTATAAACTAAAATTCGTACGTGCTCTTGGGATTTGTTCCAAAGAGAGAGACCGATGAGGGGCATTCCATCGGAGTAGGACTTGGTGAAACACCCAAGCTTTATGGCATTGAATGGTACCGCCATGAGAGACCGATGAGGGGCATTCCATTGGAGTAGTACTTGGTGAAAGACCCAAGCTTTTTGGCATTAGATGTTATTGCCATGAGAAATTGATGAGGGGCATTCCATCGTAGTAGGACTTGGTGAGATACCCAAGCTTTGTGGCGAAGGTAGATACCGCCATGAGAGTCCGGTGGCGAGATCCCACCGGGGTAGGACTTGACTTCGAGTCAAGCTATCCGCATATCCGTGTAAAAATAGAATATGAAAATGCCAATATATGAGAATGAAGTGTGTATCACATGTACCAATGCTTGAAACGTTTTTATGCTATGAGAAATACATTTGAGACATTGAGATTATGAAATGCTTTTGTGTATCAAGCATGTGTGGCTTTGCCATGAGTTTTGCATAGGTTGTATGCATGAGTTAGCTAGATGGTACATGTGGTTTTCAAAATGGAGATTTGCTTATGCAAACGAGGTTTCGAGTTTATGAAATGCTTTTGAGTAACAAGCATGTGTGTGGCTTTGCCATGAGTTTTGCATTGGTTGAATGCATGAGATAGATATATGGTACATGTCGTTTTCAAATGATGTTTTGCTTTGAAATGATCTTCAAGCATGAGAAAGGAAGAGTGTGAAGTGGAAGTGATTTCCAAGGAAATTGGTTTGAACTTTGCATATCAGTGTTTATGCATGAAAAGGTTTAAATGGAAGTAATTGCAAGAATGTTGTTTGGGTTGAGTTGCTTAATGCATTTGAGTTTAATGTTGGTTTACATGTTGAGCAATGCATGATTTAAGGCAATGATGTTTCAAATGAAGTTTTCAAACAATACCTTGGTTTATAGAGGTGTGATTGCAATTAAAGAAAGTTTTATGGTTTTGCTGCATTGATGGTTGTGAAATCGATATTTTAATTTTGATATAACTAAAGAACCTAAGGACTAAATTGAAAATGTGAAAACGAATTTTTAAGTCCTTAAACCTCTCTATATGTTTTAAACAATATGCCTAAGTTAAAAACGAAATTTATCAAATGTTTTCTAAGTATTCTTAAAGCCAAAACAGTGATTTTCGAGTCACCGTTTCGAAACTACCTTAGGCGTTTCGAAACAGTTTTGAAACTATGAGTCCTTGTTTCGGAACGGGTATCGAAACGATTTCAACACTGCCAACTCGTGTTTCAAAACGAGTCTCGAAACGGCTCAAGAACATTGAGGCACCGTATCGAAACGATAACAAGTGTTTCGAAACGGTAGTCAATCTGATTTGAAAATTATGACCGTTGAATGTTTTTAACTGATTTTAAGCAAGCCTTTAAAGCGTATCGAAACGATCTTATCCCGTTTCGATACGGTACTTGAAAGTGGCAAAATGTTTCGAAACGGGTTTCAAAACGGCTTCTTAGCGTATCGAAACAAGCTTACCCCGTTTCGATACGGGCTCTTTAATGCACCCCAACGGCTCTTTCTATTTTGGTCTGTTTCGAAACAGGGTCGGGCGTTTTGAAACGGTTGGTTGCAGACTGCATTTATGGAGGGAAGAGAACACCCCCAACGGCTCTATTGTTGAATGTATCAACCACAACGGCTAGAATTCAATAAGAAGGTATAAAAGGGACCTCTAAACGCTTCAGCAACAACTATTGATCCTAAAGCAAACATCCAAAGATCAAATCCAAGCATTTGTGCCTAAATCTCATTATTGTCTTGTAACCCCAATTGTATTTTTCATTCTTATCATTTCAATTGGGTTGAGTGCTTGTAATTGGGCTATATTGTGTATTGAGAGATACTTGTTTTAGCCAACAACTTCTTTGTTTCAATTGTGTGAGGATTGGGTCAAATTTTGGGTAGAAAATTTAACCGAAAATTGTAAGGGTTACCTCCTTAGCCTAGAAAAGGGAAGAACAATTAGTGGAATTGTTGCAAATCCTTAGTGAAGCTAAGGTAGTGGATGTAGATTTCATTTGGAACTTGAACCACTCTAAAATTCCTTGTCTACCAATTTTATTTGCAAATTCCACCACTAAGAACTTTAAAAATCCAATTCACCCCCATTTTGGTTTATTTCGATCATTCGATCCACTCAAAAATTGGTATCAGAGCCTACCTCTTTGAGGATTAACAACCACAAGAGGAGTTCCTAGGAAGAGTGTGATCATCCAAAAATCAAGAGATGGCATCTACCTCCGGTTCGAGCATGTATGAGTCTCAATCCACTACAAAACCGCCTATCTTCAATGGTGACAACTATCTGTTTTGGAAGAATCGGATGCACCTCTTCATCAAGTCCAACGATTACTTGGTTTGGGATGTCATTGAAGATGGCCCATACATTCCATTGAAGCAAGATGGTGAAGGGAAGATGGTTTTGAAGAAAAAGATGGAGATGAGTGAAGAAGAGAGGAAGAAGATCCAAATAAATGACAAAGCTCTTCACATGCTCTTTTGCTCTTTCAGTCCGGACATCTACTCTAAAGTCTCATCCATTGAGAGTGCCAAAGAAGTGTGGGATACTATTGAGACCACCTATGAGGGAACCAACGATGTCAAGGGAACCAAGATTGGAATTCTGAATCTTAGTTATGAGAATTTCAAGATGGAGCCCGATGAGACGGTGTCCAAGATGTTTGATCATTTCTCAACCATAGTCAATGAGCTTAAAGGATTTGGAGAGACTATACCGGAAGACAAGCTTGTCCGGAAGCTACTTTACTCACTTCCCGAGTCTTGGGATGGGAAGAGAACCGCCATCATAGAGGCAAAAAATTTGAAGACTCTAAAGCTTGATGAGCTAGTGGGTTCTCTCCTTACTCATGAGATTATGAAGCAAGGAAGGGAAGAAGAAAAGAAGAAAGAAGAGAAAAGAGTAGAGAAGCTAGAGGTGGAAAAGAAGAAGAAGATGGGAATAGCTCTCAAAGCTTCATTACTTGAGGAGAGCTCTTCTAGTGAGGAGGATGAGCTAGAAGAATTGGCTATGATAGCCAAAAGATTCTCACGCTTCATGAGGTCCAACCGAGGAAGGAAAATTCAAAGAAAGATGGACTTCAAAGGTAAAAACAAAGAAGAAGCGAGGGATCAAATCATTTGCTTCGAGTGCAATAAACCCGGCCACATTCGTTCGGAGTGCCCTCAACTCCAGAAGAAGGGCTTTGAGAAGAAGAAGAAGCTCTTAGCCAAGCTTGCTACTTGAAGTGATGAGAAGTCATCGAAGGATGACGAACAAGAAGTGGCCAGCCTTTGCCTCATGGAACTTGAGGAGGATTCCTCCATGGTAACCGCTAACTCATCATCTTTTGATTTTACATATGATGAATTAAATGATGCATATGATGAGTTGCAAGAGGTCTATGATGAATTAGTTGAGAAATACAAGGAGTCGGTCATTAGGAATAAGAAAATTATTTCAAAATTAAATGATAAAAATGACTCACTTTCTCAAGATAATTTAAAATTTGAGAAAAAGATTTTAGGGTTGAAAGATGAACTAAAATTCTTTCAAGATGAAAATGTTGACCTTAATAATCTTCTTTCTCAATGTAATAGTGAACACCAAAAAGTGTTAGATGAGCTTAACAAGCTCAAAGAGTCCTTTAAAAATGTTGGTAGTGTGAAGCATGAAATATGCGAATCTTCTAAAACAAACCAACCTAAGAAAAGGACCAATAACTACAAACAAGGTAGCCTTCCTAGACATAGTAGAACTAAAAGGATTAGAAGTGTATGGGTTCCTAAGGAACTTGTAAAATCTAATAATATTGTTGCTATGTAACCTTGGATTCCTAAGGGAACCAAGTTAATGGGAGCTAACACTCGTGGACCCAAAATGATTTGGGTACCAAAAACAAAAGCTTAATATCTTTGTTTGTAGGGGGCATTGCTACAAGGCCAAAGAACAAAGTCAAAACTCATGGTACCTTGATTGTGGATGCTCGAGGTATATGACCGGAGACAAGAATAGATTCATGGATCTAAAGCCAAAAAGTGGAGGAGTGGTGACAACTCCAAAGGCCACATTAAAGGTATTAGCTCCATAGGTAATCACTCTACCATTATTATTGAAAATGTCTTGTATGTCGATGGTCTTAAACATAACTTGTTGAGCATAAGTCAATTGTGTGATAAAGGATTTAATGTTTTATTTGATAAAAATGGGTGCAAAATTGTTGACATTAAATGTAATAATATTATGCTCATAGGTCATCGCATAGGTAACATTTACATGGTGCATCTAGATGACATACATACATCTCATGCATGTTTAGTAGCTCAAAATGAAAATGATGCATGGTTGTGGCATAGGAAACTAGGACATGCCAGCATTAGTGTTTTAGAAAAATTAGTTTCCCTTGATCTAGTTAGAGGTTTACCCAAGATTAAGTTCTCAAATGATAAAATTTGTGATGCATGCTCTAAGGGTAAACAACATAAGTCTTCATTTAAATCCATTAATGATGTTTCTAAAAGTAGGTGTTTACAACTTATCCATATGGATTTGTTTGGGCCAATTAGGACTATGAGCTTGGGTGGTAAATCTTATGCATTTGTTCTTGTAGATGATTTTTCTAGATTTACTTGGGTTCTATTTTTAAGTACTAAAGATGAGGCTTTAGAAAAATTCATCACATTTTCAAAACTAACCCAAAATGATCTTGAACTTAGAATTTCTCATATTATAAGTGATCATGGAACCGAGTTTCAAAATTTAGGGTTTGAAGATTTTCTAAATGAAAATGGTATTAGCCACAATTTTTCGGCTCATCGAACTCCTCAACAAAATGGGGTAGTTGAGAGGAAAAATAGAACTTTACAAGAAATGGCTAGAATCATGCTTTGTGAAAACAATTTACCTAAATATTTTTGGGCGGAAGCCACAAACACCGCTTGCTACATTGTGAACCGGGTAATGATTTGGCCAATTTTAAAGAAAACTCCTTATGAGATTTTGAAATGTAAAATGCCTAACATTAGCTATTTTCATCCATTTGGTTGCAAATGTTTTGTTTTAAATAATGGAAAATACAACTTAGGTAAATTTGATGCAAAAAGTGATGAAGCTGTTTTCATAGGATATTCTTTAACCTCTAAAGCTTATCGTGTATTTAACAAGATAACTTTAGTAGTAGAAGAATCTATACATGTTGTATTCGATGATAACCTCCTTCTAAGGAAGGATTCTTGTGATGATGATGATGTAAGAATCATAAATGCCTTTGATGGAGGACAAACTTCAAAGGAGGATGAGATTCCAACAAAAGAAGAGGACACACAAGATCCACCTCTTGAAGCCTTGAAGGAATTGGCTCTTGAGGAAAAGGAAGTGAGCTACCCAAGGGAGTTCAACTATGTCAAAGATGGTGAAATCTTGGGTGATCCATCTAAGGGGGTAACCCCTCGATCTTCTCTTAGATTAATGAATCATGTTGCATTTATCTCATGCATAGAGCCTAAGAATATAAAAGAAGCATTGAAAGATTATTTTTGGATTATGGCTATGCAAGAAGAGTTAAATCAATTTGAGAAAAGTAATGTTTGGACATTAGTTGATAGGCCTAGTAATCAATCTACAATAGGAACTAAATGGGTCTTTAGGAACAAACTAGATGAGAATGGTAACATTGTGAGAAATAAAGCTAGACTAGTAGCACAAGGTTACACTCAAGAAGAGGGAATAGATTTTGATGAAACCTATGCACCCGTAGCTAGAATGGAAGCCATTAGGATGTTGCTTGCATATGCATGTTATCATGATTTCAAGCTTTTTCAAATGGATGTTAAAAGCGCGTTTTTAAATGGCTTTATAAATGAGGAAGTGTATGTGCAACAACCACCGGGTTTTGAAGACTCAAAATTTCCAAATCATGTTTTCAAACTCACTAAAGCTCTTTATGGTTTAAAACAAGCTCCTAGAGCTTGGTATGAAAGACTTTCAAACTTTTTAATTGAAAAAGGTTTTGAAAAAGACAAGGTAGACACTACACTTTTTATAAAAAAGTATAAAAATGACATCTTAGTAGTACAAATTTATGTTGATGATATTATTTTTGGTTCTACTAACGAATGTCATTGCAAAGATTTTGCTAAGCTAATGCAAGGTGAATTCGAGATGAGCATGATGGGGGAGCTCTCATTCTTTTTGGGACTCCAAATCAAGCAAAAGAAGGATGGCACCTTCATCAATCAAGCAAAGTACATAAAGGATATGCTCAAGAAGTTTGGCTTGGAGAATGCAAAGCCTCAAGCCACACCTATGAGCTCATCTACAAAGCTTGACAAAGATGAAGGAGGTAAGTGTGTTGACTCTAAGCTTTACCGTTCTATGATTGGATCATTGCTTTACCTTACCGCAAGTAGACCGGATATCTTGTTTAGTGTTTGCTTGTGAGCTAGGTTTCAAGCTAGTCCTAGAGAGTCTCACCTTATAGCCGTTAAGAGAATCTTTAGGTACCTTAGAGATACTCCTTGTTTAGGTCTTTGGTACCCTAGAGACTCCATCTTCAACCTTCATGCTTATTCGGATGCGGATTATGGTGGATGCAAAATCGATAGGAAGAGTACTTCGGGAACTTGTCAATTCCTAGGTAGTATGCTCATATCTTGGTTCTCTAAGAAACAAAATAGTGTAGTCTTATCTACCACCGAAGTCGAGTACATATCCTTAGGGAGTTGTTGTGCTCAAGTCCTTTGGATGAAGCAACAAATCTTAAATTATGGTATTAAAGTTGAAACCATACCCCTTAAGTGTGATAACACTAGTGTCATATGTTTGACAAAAAATCCCATCCAACACTCTAGAACCAAACATATAGAAATAAGACATTATTTCATTAGAGATCATGTCCTTAAAGAAGATGTTGTTATAGAGTATGTTGACACCTTAAATCAATTAGCGGACATATTTACAAAACCTTTGGACAAAGAGCGTTTTTGGCCCCTTAGGAGAGAGTTAGGTCTAACTAGCCTATCTTGACCTTTTAGGACCTATTTTGTGCTTAAAATTGCTCGATCTTGTGAAATGCCATGTTTATGTGTTTTTACTCCTAATTTCATCCATGCCTATAGCTAGGGGGAGTATGTTTATGTTTGCATATGTTTTTCCTGCTCATTCTTGTCATTCATGCAAGATAGGCCTTAGAAAATTTCATTTTTCTGCACTTTTAGAGCCTCATCTTCACTTCCAGGCCCATGTGTATCGAAACGGGTCAACCTATTTCGATACGTATGCTTTAAATTTCTATCTGAGAGAAGGGTGTTTCGAAACACCTTCCAAGGGTTTTGAAACGCTTTTGCTACTGTCAAGGGGTGTATCGAAACGAGTTTCGATACGAGTCAACGGGGATTCGATACAGTCAAACCCGTATCGAAACGGTCAGCTGGAGTTGAAAAGTCGGTCAACCTTTCGTGCCCGCGTTTCGAAACGGTCGACCACCGTTCCGAAACGGGTTAGCGGACTGCTTTAAAGGGGCTTTTAATGATAAAGTTATGCTTTAATTAAAACTCTCCCAAAACCCTAAAAACCCTAGAATCGATTTTCTCTATAAAAACCCTCTAAACCTCATTGTTTTTCACCAAATCTTGAGGGGTTTTTATCTTAAACACAAGTCTAAGCAAGCATCAAAAATCTTGTGCAAGTAAGTGTAGATCCCTAATAATAAATATCGGAAAAAACTCAGCCCCAAATAACAAGTATTAAAAAATGGGCCCTTAATAACAAGCATTAGAAAAAAAAATTGAATATTAAGAGTAGACCCTACTAATAAATATTGAAAAATACTCAGCCTCTAATAACAAATATAAAAAAATAGCCCCCTAATAACAAGTATTAGAAAAATAATATTAAGAGTAGATCTTTAATAATAAATGTTGGAAAAATCTTAACCCTTATTAACAAATACTAAAAAAATAGGCCCTAATAACAAATATTAAAACAAACTAAATCTTTAAATATAATTAAAAAATATACGATATTTTATTTTCCTAAACAATGGGCCCTGGGCAGGCGCCCTTACTGCCCCTGCCCCTTATTAGTGTCAACAATATTAGTAGGGATATTCTTACATTGTATCATGTGATATTTCAATGATCCAGTTTCATTTTTTTCACATCACAATAAAAAAATTTCTCACAATAATTGCATCTACTCTTATTTTCACCCTTACTAGTAACAAATTTAGATATTGTCTCTCTTGATTTATTAACATGGCTTGAAACTCCGGTAGCAATTTAATTTTTAGAATCTATCAAAGGGGATGGAACACTACCCTCAATAGATGACTCTGTATTGAACATCTACAACAAATAAAAACAGAGAATAAATGGTTAATTCAAATAAGCAACAAGTCAAATAAGCAAAAGCATGTAATCTACAACAAGCATTTTATCTCTAAAATTAGGATATTATTAAGGATGAGTCTACCACGTGCGACGAACACGATGAACATAACTAATGATGAACATTGCTGAACACCAATAAATTAATTAATAAAGATTTAAAATTTCAAGAACCCATCAAATAATTAATAATTACTTTAAAAAATTCAATTAAATTATTTTTATATATATTAAAATTTTATTTTTTTAATAAGGGTAAACTATATATTTAGTACATCACCTATTTACGTATTTTTATTGAACCCTCATTATTTAAATATTATTTCAATTTGACTCTATTCTTTATAAAAAATAATTTAACCTAACCCTCAACCTAAAACCCTAAACTATTAAACCTTAAACCCTTAAACTCTTAAACATATAACCTAAACAAATTTAGAGAAGATATAACTTTGAGAGTTAAATAACAATTGAAATACGTAATTAATATGTTAAGAAAGTCTAGATAAAAAGACTCGCTTTACAATAAAATAACATTTTAAATATGTAGTTAGTTGTTTACTATTAACATGTGAACGAAAATTTAAAACTAACCTAGAGACAAACCCCAAACAATATAAATAATTAGCCTTCTTAGCAACACACAAGGCAATTGTCAATTCACTCTTTACACAAAATGGTCAGTCCAACTCAAAGTCCACACCAAAATCCGGTTTCCAAATAATTTCACCAATTCAATTCCGTTGATTTCTGAGTATCTAATTTTTCTTTAGAGCAATGGAGAGGGAGAGCGGGAGCGGAAGAGTCACTCAACGCCGGAGATGGGGAGTGTCCATTTTCATCGACAATGTTAGTCGCAGAATCCATCATCAGTCACTTGGGGAGGCGTTAAGGGTTTATGGGAGCGTTGTGGATGTGTTCATTGCGTACAACAACTTAAAGAGAAAAGGTAAACCTACAACTTTCGCCTTTGTGCGCTACAAAGGAATTGAAAATGCCAAAAAAGCAGTGGAGGAAGCGAACGGGAGAAGAATGGACGGTTATAGGATTAAGGTGGACTTCGCGAAACAGGTGCAGTTGAAACCGGTAACGGCTGGCAACGATTCGAAAAAAAAACCCTAGAAGCGTATGGAAACTAAAAGATTTTAGGTCCTTCAAAGAAGTGTTAACAGGAGTGGAGCGCAGTGGGCACTTTCCAGCGGAATCAACAAAAGGTGACGGTGTAGAGAAGCAAAGAAAGCCTTCAAACGAACTATCAGTCCAGGTGATTGATTTAGTTTAGTCGGTAGGGGTTGCAGAGATCGACAAGCTACTGAAGACGATTTCAATCTCTAACAATGCTATGGAGTGGAGAAGCTGGTGTTTAGTGGGACGCGTCAAGATGATGTATAATGTCGAAGTGGTACAAGAGGCTTTACGATCGGACGGGCTCAACGCGACGGTATGCTTGTGGTTTGGTTTGACGGCTGTTATCAGATTCCCCAACAAAGAAGAAAGGGATTGTGGTTGGCAGGCCAGAGGTGACCTGTTGAGAGATTGGTTCGATGAATTAGAATTCCTCGAGGGTTTCGAGGGTAAGAGAAAGGAAAGGGTGTGGATTAATCTATATGACGTTCCGCTGGAAGTTTGGAATGCTCAGTTCTTTCGGGAACTTGCGAATAGGTGGGGTGAGGTGCTGCAAGTTGATGAAGACACAGTGAACTTGCTGAGGTTTGATGTTGCCCGGATTCTAATCCAAACACAGAAAGTTTACATAATCCTGGATAGGATTGCGATAGCTGCAAATGGTAAGATTCATCAGGTCAGGGTTGATACGAAACCTTTCGAAGAAGTCAGACAGTTCATCGACGGCAGCTTTCCGGCGGACCATTCAGCTGAGATTGGGAGTGTGAGGTCGGATCCTGGGGAGGAGTGCGAGTGGGACAATAATGATGGTTCCTCCCCCTAGATTCGCCCATACAGAATGTATGCGCCCTCAAACCTGTTCCGATTCTCCAGGTTAGTTATGATACGCAAAAGGATTGCCACGTGGAGAGACAAGTCAGTGATTGTCGTACAGAGGATAGAGGGAATGAATTATTTGAAGTAACGGTGGTTTCAGCTGATTCTGGATTGTGGGAAACAAATAACAGGCCAAGTGTGAGTATTGGGCCTAAGCCATTGGGCTCTAATGATCAGTCAAAGTCCTTATCAAATAAGTCAAGGTTACAAGAAGTGAATGTCTTGTATCTGGAGGATTTATCTTCGACTGGGGAAGAGATTAGAAGGGTATCAGCCGAGGGGGATAAATCCTGGGAAAGAAGAATCGGAGCGTTCAAATCCAATAAAGGAGGACTTTTGGGTATGATAGCAGGGCTTAATAATTTCAATTTGGGGATAGCTGGGTCAAGGAAGAAATCTAAGTCCTCAGGTCGTGATTCAAAAGAGGTGCGTCGGCAAGGTAGACTTTCTGATGGCATGGATCGAAATCTTGAAGATAGTACTACATCCTCTCAACCACTAGGCGCAGAGGTCGTGGAAGATCGGAATCCAACTAGTGAAGCAGTTAATACCTTCGATTTAGGAAGAAGGCTTGGAGTCCAATTCGATGCACCAGATTCCAGAGTGATAGCAAGGTTAGTGGAACTGGAAGAGGAAAATAGGGTCGTTTAATCAGTGATGTTTGATAGGTTCCTGCGAGATTTCAGTACATATTTTTCTTATGAATGTGTTAGCACTGAGTTGGAATATCAGGGGCTTGGGTAGCGCATCAAAAGTTCGAGCAGTGACAAGTTTCTTCACTAAGGTCCAGGCAAGGGTGGCGTTGTTACAAGAATCAAAGCTGGAAAGTATAAAACCGAGGCTGGGTAAGAGATTACTGGGGAGGAATTTTGAGGATCTAGAGTTCTCCGGGTCGAATGGGGCTTCTGGAGGGTTGATCACATTATGGGATCCGACGTTCTTTGTTGTAGAAAATAAAATGATAATGGACAGTGTGATTATACTAATTGGTAGTATGGTGCACAGTAACCTTCGTTGTGGAGTTATAAATGTATACGCTCCAAATGATCCAAAAGAGCTTAAGATGTTATTCGATTCTCTCACAGGCATCATTCATTCTATCAGCATACCTATTATACTGGGAGGTGACTTCAACACTGTATTGAAGGCTGAAGAGAAGACAGGGGTTGTTGTTAACAGAGGCGAGATCCTTTGTTTTGCAGAGTTTGTACAAGAAAATGAATTGATCGATTTACAACTACATGGGAGTGCTTTCACTTGGTTTATGGGAGGCAAAGGGGGTGCGGCAAGCAGATTAGACCGCTTCCTAATATCCCTAGAGATTTTGAATGTGTTTCCGAATGTTAGGCAGAAAGTGATGCAGTCGGCAGTATCCGATCACAGACTGCTAATTCTAGAGGATTCTAAAAATCACAGTGGACCAAAACCATTCAAATGGTTTACACATTGGTCGGAGGATCCAGAGGTAAGAAAGCTAGTCGAAAATATTATTGAGAAAGCTAGAAGAAAGGAAATGGGGCAAACTTTGAGAGAGGTGAAAGGAGTAGTGAAAGTATGGGCTAAAGGGAATAGAGATTCTAAAGCAAAGACCTTGGAAGCACTGGAGAAAGATATTGTTGACATTGAGGAAGATCTGTGTTATAATGGTTACAATCAGGGGGCAGTAGAAATATTGAAGAAGAGGAAGTCAGATTACTGGGCCATCCTAAGGAACGAAGAAAGAGAGTGGATTCAAAAGTCGAGACTTAAATGGTTTAAGGAAGGAGATCTTAACACAAAGTTCTTTCACTTGACGGCGTCAATGAGAAGAAGCCGCAACAGAATCGAATCACTTCAGATGGGAAATTGCATTGTGACTGAACTGTAACCCCCTCGTTCCGGTCTGGACGGCTGACCGGTCCGAGTAGGCTACACGGGGAAAACCGAAATGAAACCCGTTAGGGCCTCACCTCGGTTAGCAACCCTAGAAAATTTCTTTTATTTATTATTTTATCTAAAAGCATTCATACATCCTATGCGTGACACGACAGCAGAAGGACAACAAGCGACGCGAACAATCAAGCAAACAATTTAAAAGAGTCCATTTTAGTTTATTCAGTAGGTCGTATCGATACTCTTGATGAGGGTATCGATACGCCTTGACTAGGTCAACAACCCATAGTCAACATAGGGAGACCGTATCGGTACACTGGTTGACCGTACCGATACGCCCTTACTGGTCAACTTCTCACGGTCAACGATACAAGACCGTATCGATACACCCTAGACCCGTACCGATACGCCAAAATATCATATTTCTAGGGAGCTTTTGGCGTATCGATACACCCTCGTGTATCGGTACGCTAGGCTTAAACTGAGCCCCAAAGTGTAGGACCATATCGATACGGCCCTTGGGCGTACCGATACGCCCTGCACTGCAAGTCTCAAATTAGCTTTCATACGGACCAAAACTCAACACTAGATGCTTTTTAAGACACACCTAACCACAATCAAACATTCATACCACATTTAACAAGCAAGATCAAGCATGTGAGACCACTTTAAACGAAAAATCATGGCATTCATCTCAAAAGAGGCATTTGGGTGGAAAACATGTATAGAACCATACTTGACTTCACCATTTCATACAAAGGCAAGAAACATTCGAAAGGCATAACATGGCAAGGTTTCACATGCTTTTAAACAATCATGTAAGCATTCGTAGATCAAGATCATAGACTCTCAAACACAAGCAATTAAGCAACGAAATAGGCATGGTTCTCAATCCACGACATAAAAGCATAACACATCCAACATAACATCAACAACTCCACATGTTAGAACATCAACAAAATCAACTAAGGAGTTTGACACCAACTCCTACAAGTCTACACCCCCATCGTCTAGGCATTATTACAAATACATAAATCATACTTGAGCTACTTTGAGAACTCCAAAAGCTCCTCCCTTGCCCACTTGCCTCCCGAACTCTAACGATCTGCATAATGGAAATAAAGGAGAGCGTAAGCTAACTAGCTTAGTGAGAGAAGCTCTATAATTCAACAAGCATGCAGTTTTCAAAACACTTTTCATAATTGACAATAAATCAATGAATGCACGGATGATATCACAACAAGACCACACATGGTTTGCACATGCACAACCAGCATACACACGGTGGGACCACACATCACCGTTCGACTAGTAGTTTTCCGGTGGGACCACTCGTCACCTTACTCTACTACTAGTCCTTACCGGTGGGACCACTCATCACCGTAGTTAAGGAAATCATCACGTGAGGCTCGACTTCAACACGACTACACAACAACAACGGTGTAAATCAACTCAAGATGCACATGATACCACAACATATAACCACTCATCCACACATAACAAAAAGGTAGGAGTAGTATCTTACACTCGGGTTTAGGTGAACCCTCTAGGTCCCACCCAAACCCCCAAGAGTTTCATTTCGAAAACAAATCAAAGTTTGACATTTCTACTCACCGTTGCTACCCAAATGAAAGCCGAAAACCAAGCTCAAGTCTCCAAATTCTCCGGATTCGTCCCTGAGGCTTCACCAACTAAATTCCTTGCTTCTAATCATCCCAACACAATTAAAATAACCACAAATCAGTCCACAATTCAATGTAGTCAACCCAGAACACAAACCAAGCACAAAACACATGATTTCAAACTAAAGACAATCCCAAATTCCTCATTCCCGAGCAGCCCCTAAGCACAACCTAAAACCAATGATTCCAACACTTAAATTACTCCCCAAAGTCTCCAAAACAACCCTTACCTATAGCCTAACCATCAACCAACAAATTTCCGCATTAAACACCCCTAAAACTCAACCTAAAACCCTCCAAAAACCTCCCCAAAACCCAATTTCGGGAAACACCACAAAACCTTGTAAAAATCAAGTATATTGGACCTTTTAGATTGTAAACAACTCATATAACATTAATAAATCAAAAGCTTAAGTTAAAGATAATAAAAATGACATTTTTAATCAAAAATCTCAAAACTCCAAAATACAAAAATCATGAGCTTTATGGAAAATAAAGGTATGAGCTTGAAGAGAATGGTGAGGACAGGTCAAAAATGAGTTTACCTATGAAAAATCTTCAACAATAAGCAAGATATGTGATGGAATAGTGAACTTGAGAAGGGGGAATAAATTTTTGGTTTTTTTGAAGTTGGAGAGGAAGAAGATGAGCAAAAGTCTCCTTCATTTGTTTTGTTTTAATTTTAAATACCAAAAGACTCATTTACCCTTAATGAATTAAGGCATTTACAAAAAAGGATATCCATGGCTATTTGGGCTTGTTTTGAAATAAGTCCAATACAAAATTATTTGTTTTGGTAAACCCGAGGCCTAAAATATTATTTTAATACTATTTTCACCCGACCCCCAAACCCGGATGTTACAATTCTCCCCCAATTAAAGAATTTCGTCCCCGAAATTACCCGACAGAAACAAGTACGGAAACTGATCAAGCATATCAGCTTTCCTTTCCCACGTGGCCTTTTCACACCTCTATGTCTCCATAACACCTTGACCAATTCTATGGTCTTGCCACGCAACACCTTGCTATCAGAAGCAAGTATCTCAACTGGTTCTTCATTGTAAGATAAGTCCGGATTCAAATCAATCTCTTCTACGGGCATTACATGGGACGGATCCGATCTATACCTCCTAAGCATCGACACATGAAAGACATCATGAATCTTCTCTAACTCGGAAGGCAATCTCAAACGGTAAGCTACTGGCCCAATCCGCTCAACTACCTCATAAGGTCCAATGAATCTTGGGCTTAACTTGCCCTTCCTCCCAAACCTCATCACCTTCTTCCAAAGTGAGACTTTCAAAAACACCTTATCTCCCACAGAATACTCTACCTCTTTCCTCTTTAAGTCGGCATAGGACTTCTGTCGATCTAAAGTTGCCTTTAAACGATCGCATATCAACTTTACCTTCTCGGTGGTGCCCTTAGGCAAATCGGGCATCAGTACAAGTCTCTATCCGGCTTCAGCCCAACAAATCAGAGTTCTACACTTCCTACCATACAAGGCCTCATACGGAGCCATTTGAATACTCGACTGAAAACTGTTGTTATACGCAAACTCTACTAATGGTAGATATTTCTCCCACGACCCCTGAAAATCAATGATACAACATCTTAACATATCTTCCAACACCTGAATCACTCTCTCAGACTGACCATCTGACTGCGGATGATACAAAGTGCTGAAGTTCAACCAAGTACCCAAGGCTCGATGCAAACACTCCCAAAATCTAGCTGTAAATCTCAGATCTCGGTCTGACACAATCAATTTCGGTACTCTATGTAGTCTCACTATCTCACAGATATACATATCGGCCAACTTGTCCAAGGTGTAGGTGGTATGAACTGGTATAAAGTAGGCACTCTTAGTGAACCTATCCACAATCACCCACACTGAATTCTTGCTCGAAGGAGTCAACGGTAGACCTGACACGAAGTCCATGGTAATACATTCCTACTTCCATTCCAGAATCTTCAACGGCTGTAACAATCCTGAGGGAAACTGATGCTCGACCTTAACCCTCTGACAAACCATACACCTACTGACAAACTCGACCACGTCCTTCTTCAAACCAACCCAATAATACTCTTCTTTTAACCCTCGATACATCTTCGTGCTACCCGGATGCATAGTAAAAGGAATGTTATGAGCTTCATTCAAGATCGTACGCCTCAACTCATAATCCTCCAGAACCACTATCATATCCTTGTAACATAGGATCCCATTCTCACCAAAACAATACTCGGTAGGCCTATCTTCGGCTATGTCTTGCACGTGAGGTGCCAAAGACTCATCTCGCAACTGCTTCTCTCGAATTAACTGAACTAACGAAGGCTTAACCTGAAGCTCGGCTATCAACCCACCATCATTGGACACGCTCAAACTTGCAAACATAGCTCGTAACTCAACGATCACTTTTCTACTCAAGGCATCAGCCACTACATTTGCCTTACCCAGATGGTACTCTATCGTGAGGTCATAATCCTTAAAAAGCTCTAACCACCTACATTGTCTGAGTTTCAACTCCCTCTGAGACATCAAATACTTCAAACTCTTGTGATCGGTATACACGGTGCACTTCTCACCATAAAGATGGTGTCTCCAAATCTTCAATGCGAACACCACTGCGGCTAGCTCTATGTCATGGGTGAGGTAATTCTTCTCATGAACTTTTAAATGTCGCGAAGCATACGCTACCACCTTACCCTCTTGCATAAGCACACAACCTAGCCCTACATAGGAGGCATCACTAAAAATCACAAATTCTCTTCCCGGTTCAGGCTGAATCAGGATAGGAGCTTCGGTCAAAGCTTTCTTCAATTTCTCAAACGCTTCTTGTCTTGCATCTGACCACTCGTACGGAACATTCTTTAGTAGAAACTTAGTCAACAGAGCCGCTATTCTAGAAAACCCCTCAACAAACCTTCTATAATACCCCGCCAAACCTAGGAAACTGCGGATTTCTGTCACTGACTTCGGTTGTTTCCAATTCACTATAGCCTCTATCTTCTTGGGATCCACACTAATCCCACTAGCCGAGATCACGTGACCTAGGAAGACTACCTTCCTAATCCAAAACTCACATTTGCTTAGCTTGGCATACAACTGATTCTCTAGTAGGGTCTGAAGTACTAACCGCAAATGCCCATCATGCTCCTCTTCGGTCCTAGAGTATACTAAGATGTCGTCTATGAACACTACCACAAACCTATCCAAGAACTCATGAAACGCACGGTTCATCATATCCATGAAAGCTGCCGGAGAATTTTTCAACCCAAAAGGCATCACCAAAAACTCATAATGCCCATATCGTGTACGAAAGGCTGTCTTCGGTATGTCCACATCCTTTACCTTCAATTGGTAGTACCCGGACCTCAAGTCAATCTTCGAGAACACAGAAGCATCTCTCAACTGGTCTAGCAAGTCATCTATCCTAAGCAAAGGGTATTTGTTCTTCATTGTCACCTTATTCAACTGCCTATAATCTATACGCATCCTTATGCTACCATCTTTCTTTTTCACAAACAAGACTGGAGCACCCCACGGAGAAATACCGGGCCTAATGAAACCTCTATCGGTCAACTCCTGAAGCTGCATCTTCAACTCTTTCAACTCTTTTGGTGCCATTCTATACGGAGCAATCGACACTGGTGCAGAATCAGAATACGTCTCAATAGCAAACTCAACTACTCTGTCTAGAGGCAAACCCGGTAACTCTTCCGGAAAAACACTCGAAAAATCCCATACTGTTATGATGTCCTGAGGTCTCACCTCACTCATATTCGGATTCATTACATAAGCCAAGTAAGCTTGACACCCCGAACTCAACAACTTCTGAGCTTCCAAAGCCGAAACATCATTGGACAAGAACCTAACGTTCTCACCAACTACCACAACCTCAAAGTCATCAGTAAGCCTCAAGGAGACTCTCTTGGTCTCGAAGTCAACCCTAGCTCTATGCTCTACAAGCCAATCCATGCCCAAAATCACGTCAAAACCGTAGAAAGGTAACTCCATCATATCGACCGGAAATACGTGGCCCTGAGCCATCAAGGGACACCTCCTATACACTTTCCTAACTACCACTGTATCACCAAAAGAGCTAGTGACATTTACACCTACCTCTAGCCAATCACATGGTAACCCTAATGACCTTGCATGCTCACCCAAAATATACGAATGTGTCGACCCCGAATCTATCAAAGAAAGCAAACTCAAATATTGTAATGAGAAACTACCTGCAATGACATCAGTGTCATTCCCAGCCTCTCGCTGAGCATACACCCTAGCCGGTCCTCCTCCCTCGGGCTGGACTGCTACCACATGAGCCAAGTTCCTCTGACCCTCATTCCTTGGCTAAAAGTTTCCACGACCGCGCCCACGACCTCTCTGATGCTCAAAACCCCTAGCTGGAGCCGGTCCGCCCCTAGCCGGGTGTGGACAGTTACGCCTCATATGGTCCCGAGATCCACAGTTCCAGCACGACCCAAAGGTACCTGCACACTCGCCCTGATGGCGTCTCCCACACCTATTGCACTCTGGTGTGTGCATAACAGCTCCTTGGCCCTGATGGCCCTGACCATAGTTACCACCCCTATGTCTCGAATCGGGCTGGTACCTCCTACCCCCATGCCTCTTGGCATGATCTCTATCCCAGTTCACATGTCTCTTTTTGGAATTGGACCCACTAGCTCGTGCACTAGTGCCCAAGTTCTGTTCAATATCCTTGGCCCTAGAGACCAAAACATCGAACTCAGTGTAGTCAGAGGAAAGCATGTAGGTCCTCACATCTCTAGTCAACCCATATCGAAAGCGCTCACACTGCTCCCTCTCATTAGGGACCAACTCAGGTGCATACTGGCTCAATCTCACAAACTAGACCTCGTACTATGTCACGGTCCTGTTACCCTGAACCAAGGCCATAAACTCTCTCTTCTTTTCATCCAAGTACCGGACCCCAAGATACTTCCTCTTGAAAGCATTTCTGAAGAACTCCCACATGATATCCGCTTCGGCTATCCCCGAAGTAACAGTGGTCCAACAAGTATAAGCGTCCCCCTGAAGCAAGGAGACAATGCAACCCAACTTACGGGCGTTTGAACACTCCATCTGACCCAAGATGCGAGTGGTACTCTCGAGCCACCCCTCCGAACCCTCGGGAGTCAACCCACGAAACTCAACTGCTCCCAAGTTACGAAGCCTCTCTAGGGGTAATCCTGTCCCCGCACCCTGAGGTGGTGCTGCAGCCTGTGCACCGGCCAAAGCTGTCTGAAATACCCCAGCTATAGTCTGAATTAAATGGGTCATGTCCGCGCCCGCTGGACCCTGACCCGCATGAGCCCCAACACCTCCAACATTAGTACCGGCCTGAGGCCCATTACCATCACCTCCGACTTGAGCACCAGCCTGAGGCACATCACCTTCGCCACCCACTCCATTACCACCAGGAGCAGGAGGAGCAGGAAGCTCACCTCCGGGTGCCTGGTCACCCGCTCTAGGTCGCCCCCTTGGCCTCACCATAGCAAAATAAAATCTAAAACAACAAACACACAACAAACAAGAAAACGTTAGGTTAGCAAAAGGGCAAGGACTCCGGTTCTCAAGCTCGTTAAACCAAAACAATTTTCCTTTTTGACAACAACACCTAACAATGGGGACATTTTGACTAGCCCCTAATCCAACCGGAAAAAGCCACTGAAACATGCTTTCAAACACCGTACTAGCAAGCAAACTTCATGCAATACATGGTAAAAACACTCATCGAGGCATAGCAACACATAACAACCCAAACATACCTCACTTACCTACCCGAGGTCTCGGAAACCTCAGGCTCTGATACCACCAAATGAAAACCCATCATCCCGGTCTGGACGGTTGATCGGTCCGAGTAGGCTACACGGGGAAAACCGAAATGAAACCCGTTAGGGCCCCACCTTGGTTAGCAACCCTAGAAAATTTCTTTTATTTATTATCTTGTCTAAATGCATTCATGCATTCTATGCGTGACACGACATTGGAAGGACAACAAGCGACGCGAACAATCAAGCAAACAATTTAAAAGAGTCCATTTTAGTTTATGCAGCAGGTCGTATCGATACTCTAGATGAGGGTATCATTACGCCTTGACTAGGTCAAAAACCCATAGTTAACATAGGGACCGTATCGGTACACTGGTTGACAGTACTGATACGCCCTCACTGGTCAACTTCTCACGGTCAAAGATACAAGACTGTATCGATACACCCTAGACCCGTACCGATACGCCAAAATCTCGTCAAAATCTCAGATTTTACAGGGAGCTTTTGGCGTATCGACACACCCCCGTGTATTGGTACGCTAGGCTTAAACAGAGCCCCAAAGTGTAGGGCCGTATCTATACGGCCCTTGGGCGTATCGATACACCTTGCACTGCAAGACTTAATTTAGCTGTCATACGGACCAAAACTCAACTCTAGATGCTTTTTAAGACACACGTAACCACAATCAAACATTCATACCACATTTAACAAGCAAGATCAAGCATGCGAGACCACTTTAAACGAACAATCATGGCATTCATCTCAAGAGAGGCATTAGGGTGGAAAACATGTATAGAACCATACTTGACTTCACCATTTCATACAAAGGCAAGAAACATTCAAAAGGCATAACATGGCAAGGTTTTACATGCTTTTAAACAATCATGTAAGCATTCATAGATCAAGATCATAGACTCTCAAACACAAGCAATTAAGCAACGAAATAGGCATGGTTCTCAATCCACGACATAAAAGCATAACACATCCAACATAACATCAACAACTCCACATGTTAGAACATCAACAAAATCAACTAAGGAGTTTGACACCAACTCCTACAAGTCTACACCCCATCGTCTAGGCATTATTTCAAATACGTAAATCATACTTAAGCTACTTTGAGAACTCCAAAAGCTCCTCCCTTGCCCACTTGCCTCCCGAACTCTAACGATCTGCATGTTGGAAATAAAGGAGAGCGTAAGCTAACTAGCTTAGTGAGAGAAGCTCTATAATTCAACAAGCATGCAGTTTTCAAAACACTTTTCATAATTGACAATAAATCAATGAATGCACGAATGATATCACAACAAGACCACACATGGTTTGCACATGCACAACCAGCATACACACGGTGGGACCACACATCACCGTTCGACTAGTAGTTTTCCGATCAGATCACTCGTCACCTTACTCTACTACTAGTCACTACAGGTGGGACCACTCATCACCGTAGTTAAGACAACCATCACGTGAGGCTCGACTTCAACACGACTACACAACAATAACGGTGTAAAACAACTCAAGATGCACATGATACCACAACATAAAAACCACTCATCCACACATAACAAAAAGGTAGGAGTAGTAACTTACACTCGGGTTTAGGTGAACCCTCTAGGTCCCACCCAAACCCCCAAGAGTTCCATTTCAAAAACAAATTAAAGTTTGACATTTCTACTCACCGTTGCTACCCAAATGAATGCCGAAAACCAAGCTCAAGTCTCCAAATTCTCCAGATTCGTCCCCGAGGCTTCACCAACTAAATTTCTTGCTTCTAATCATCCCAACACAATTAAAATAACCACAAATCAGTCCACAATTCAATGTAGTCAACTCGGAACACAAAACACATGATTTCAAACTAAAGACAATCCCAAATTCCTCATTCCCGAGCAGCCCCTAAGCACAACCTAAAACCAATTATTCCAACACTTAAATTACTCCCAAAAGTCTCCAAAACAACCCTTACCTATAGCCTAACCATCAGCCAACAAATTTCCACATTAAACACCCCCAAAACTCAACCTAAAACCCTCAAAAAACCTCCCCAAAACCCAATTTCGGGAAACACCACAAAACCTTGTAAAATCAAGTATATTGGACCTTTTAGATTGTAAACAACTCATATAACATTAATAAATCAAAAGCTTAAGTTAAAGATAATAAAAATGACATTTTTAATCAAAAATCTCAAAACTCCAAAATACAAAAATCATGAGCTTTATGGAAAATAAAGGTATGAGCTTGAAGAGAATGATGAGGACAGGTCAAAAACGAGTTTACCTTTGAAAAATCTTCAACAATAAGCAAGATACGTGATGGAATAGTGAACTTGAGAAGGGGGAATAAAATGTCGTGGGTTTTTTGAAGTTGAAAGAGGAAGAAGATGAGCAAAAGTCTCCTTCATTTGTTTTGTTTTAATTTTAAATACCAAAAGACCCATTTACCCTTAATGAATTAAGGCAATTACAAAAAGGGATATACATGGCTATTTGGGCTTGTTTTGAAATAAGTCCAATATAAAATTATTTGTTTTATTAAACCTGAGGCCTAAAATATTATTTTATTATTTTAATACTATTTTCACCCGACTCCCAAACCTGGGTGTTACATGAACCAAAAGAGATTAGCAAGGCATTCAAAAATCACTTCAGGGATTGCTACAACACCTCACGCACCATCCCTATAACACATCTTGGCGTAAATTTACCTTGCTTGGACAACTTGGATGCGAGTGCAATTTAATCCAGATTCACAGAAGAAGAAGTCTGGCACGCTGTCAAAACTGCAGACGGTAATAAAGCGCCGGGACCCGATGGATTCAAGTTGGAGTTTTATCAAAGTTTCTGGCCAATTTTAAAAGGCAAAGTCATGAGATTTTTCGAAGCTGTTTATCAGGGGAAATTGAAAGATAAAGATGTTAACCATTCATTTATCACACTCATTCCGAAGGTAGCGAGTCCGAAATGTATCGAAGACTACATACCTATTTCTCTGATCAGTAGCTTATATAAGATCCTAGCTAGAGTGTTGTCGAGAAGACTAGCTAGTGTGATTAACAAGGTGGTGGGGGAGACGCAGTTCGCGTTTACGGCTGGGAAACATATAGATGACTGTTCGCTAATAGCTAATGAGGTGGTTGATGAACTGAGGCAGAAAAGGGTCGAAGCTTTTGTGTTTAAAGAAGATTTCAAAAAAGCGTACGATACCATCGATTGGCATTTCCTGGATCATTGCTTGAAAGTCATGGGATTTGATGATAGGGGGAGAAGATGGATTAGATTATGTCTTGAAACCACGTCATCTTAGTGTTGATCAACGGAGTCCCGAGCAACAGATTTTCTATCAGTCGTGGGCTTAGACAAGGGTGCCCATTGTCGCCCTTGCTATTCAACATCGTAAGAGAGGCGTTGAGCGCCTTAATCAAGGAAGCTTCTGACCAGGGTTTAATTAAGCGCGTAGAAATTGGTGAAACAGGTCTTAAGCTTACGCATATTCAATTTGCGGACGGCTTAATCTTATTTGGGTCGACAGCACTCGAGAATGTAGTTAACATAAAACGTTTGCTTATTTTATTTGAAGTCTGCTCAGGTTTGCGGCTCAACCTAAAGAAAACTAGAATTTATGGCATCAATGTGTCTCCACAGCAAGTGGCCGATTGGGCCGCAAACATCAAATGCAAACCAGACATTCTACCGTCTGAATATTTGGGGCTGCCGCTTGGATATCTGAGAAATTCTCCAGCTTTGTGGGAGCCGATAATTGAAAAGCTGAGATCCAAACTTGCGGGATGGAAAGGAAATTTTTTATCCTTTCCTGGTCGTATCACACTTGTGAAAGTAGTACTCAGTAATCTTCCAATATATTACCTGTCGTTGTTCCTTATGCCTTGCAAGGTGGCAGACCTATTAAATAAAACCATCTCCAAATTTGTGTGGGGATTGAACTCCCAACGGCCGATACACTGGGTGAAATGGGAGAGTCTTTGTAAACCATTGGATAACGGAGGACTTGGTTTTGTCGACTTGAAAACTAAAAATATTGCACTCTTGAACAAATGGTTGTGGGGGTTCGGCAACGAATCGGATAGACTATGGAGAAGAATTGTATGTGCCAAGTACGGGTTGGACCAGAATAGGCTATTACCGAGGGGAACAAATCTGAAAAGGGCCTCTTGGATGTGGAGGAATATCTCTAAACCTTTGGAGTGTTCGTCAAATGTTTTTATTCAGTCTATCAGAACTGAAGTGGGTGACGGGAAGTTTATTAATTTTTGGGATGATTGGTGGACCGAAGTTCAGAGTCTCAGAGGGGGATTCCCTCGAATATTTGCTCTAGTAGTCAAAAAAGAAGGGAAGGTTTCCGATTTCTGGGTCATTGTAGAAGGCCAACGTGTATGGAGAGTGGAGCTTAGAAGATCTTTGTTCGATTGAGAAGTCGGGTTGTGGAATTCGTTCAAAGCAACTATTGATCGCGCTTCCCCTGTTTTAGGTGTAAAGGATAAATTGAAATGGATAGCTGACTCCAGTGGCATCTATAATACAAGATCATTTTGTTCAATGATATCGAGCAATGTCGCAGTGGAAAAAACCCTTTGGAGGCTTGTTTGGAGCAAGTTAGCTCCACCAAAGGTCGAGGCTTTTATTTGGAGAGCCGTGCAAAACAGAATTCCCACCTTATCAGAGCTCGCGAAGCGCGGTATAAATGTTCCCAGTTCAGGTAAGTGTTTCCTTTGTTCCTTAGCCCTTGAAATTGTTGCTCATCTTCTTTGCCACTGTTCGATATCCTAGAGTTTGACAAAAATGGGGTGGAATGTGGAATTTCAGCTTAGTGATTCCGGCAAACCTTAAATCCTTTATGTTAATGTGGAATGTGAATTCGGCTAAGTCGAAAATGAAGGAGGTGTGGTGGTTGGCGTTCTTTGGGATTGCGTGGACGATTTGGTTATGCAGAAATGAGCTAATCTTTAACTCTAAATATTGTAACACTCAAAGTATTTTCGACTTAGCCATGACTAGAATAGGTTTTTGGTGTAAATGTCGCTGGCCAGAACAGTCTTTCACAGTGCTGGATTTTGTGCGAGATTCGACGTTGTATCACTGCATTAAGTCTAAGTCAAAGGACAATCGACCGAGTAAGGGATCTTGGGTTCGCCCTTGTGAAGGAACCGTGAAGTTTAATGTTGACGCTGCGGTAAGAGGAAGTTATGGGGAAGCTGGAATCGGGGGCATTGCTCGGGGCCACAACGGATCCATTTTATTGAGTTTCTCAGAAAAAATTGGGTTGTCCGATCCTACAGGGGCTGAATTAAAAGCCATTTTACAAGCGTGTTTATTATGGAATGATGCTATATGGAAGGATAATTGTGTTCTAATCCTTGAATCCGATAGCCAACTAGGCGTGAATTGGATCAAAAATAAAATCCATTGCCCAGATGTTTTCAGCGATTTGGTAAAGGAGTGCTAGCATTTCATAGCCAAACTGGGCATTCAAATAACCTTTGTGTATAGGGAGGAGAACACCGAAGCCCATGAATTAGCTAAGAAGGGGACACCAATGGTCAAGTGCAGTCAATGGGAGGACAATGGAATTCAGTAAGTCAGATCTGCTCTTAAAGTATTGTTTTGCTTGTTGCGGGGTAGTTTCCACATATATCATTGTGTTAGAATTGGAGGGCTTATAGTGGGCATACAGGTCTGTGACCCATGGTTTCAGGTCATCGAATGGTATGGGTAGTGTAGCTTTCAGTCATGTAACGAGTGATGTACCAGAATTGCTATTGTTTCGCTTTCGAGATATTCGAATAATAAATTTAAAGGGCACCCTTTTCCCCCTACGTAGGGTTAGAAGGGGTTTTTAACGAGGCCCATTTCCTTTAAAAAAAAAAACAAATGAAGATGTACCATGATTCCATGAAGAACAAACTTTAGAACTGCAAGAACACTTGAGAGAATCTCACCGAAAGTTGACAAGTCCAACACAGAACTTAGAAGAGGGGAAAATCGACAAGTTTTAGGGGATTAGTCATTTAGAAATATTAATTTTTCCTTTCATTTTAATAATTTTGATTTGGATAAGGATATTTTTATGGGTTAATAATTGATTGGGTTAAACATATCTTTAATGAGTTTGTGATTATTGGGCTAAGAATAAAGATATATGTAAATATTATATATAATATATTTTAATCTATATTTTCGGTTAATTCAGGTAATTTGGTTTATTAACTGATTTCGAACTGAATTAATCGTTAACCGATCATACTTAAAATTAACTGACCGATTAACCAAAAAAATTGGTTTGGTCGATTAAATCGGTTAAAATCGAATAGTGATCACCCTACCAACAAATCCAAAAAACTGTCAAGATTTATGGTCAAAATTGGTCATAGGGCTTAATTGATCAAATTTCTTGGTTCAATGACTTAATTGATTAAATTTCATGGTTCATGGGTTTAATTGGGTGCAAAAATAGTCAGGGGATTAATTGATTGTTTTTTTCAAAAGTTCAAGAGCTTCTTACTCCTTTAAGCCTTTTTTATGATAGTGAAGAAATTAAATCAAACTAACTTAGAGCTTTAGCTCATACAATCTCCATGCAAAATAGTTAAAATATCATCAGGGAAACTGCAAAAACTATGACAATTCAAATCCTTCTTCCTTGCTCTCTTCATCATTGTATCAACTACTAATTCCCTTTTCGAAACACATGCGACAGTAAAACATCTCATATAAGAAAATAAGAACGTGAACATAATCAAACGGTAACTAATCTTGTAACACCCTAAATCTGATTCGATCAATCACGATGATCCAAGATATCACATTAAGTCACCGAAGTGATCAACCAAATTTTACAAACTTAGTTTAGCCAAAACATTTAATTGAAAATCATAGAACTAATGTTATTGTAGAGATTCAATTGAGAATGTTTTTCTCTTGTATATTTTAAAAATCAACTTACATGAGTATGTATATGCATCTAATACTCTTAAACTAGGTAAGTTTACTCTATGTAACACTCCCCCTAGTATGTATACACATCTAATGTGGTCCGAATTGATTATCTATGTAACATGTGGATTATGTTATGACTTTTGCTTGATATGATTTTTGGTAAGTTTACTATATGTTTGTGAATGCCTTACCACTAAGTAATCATTTATGTTTATGCTTTAAATGACTTACGCATTATTCATACTAAATCTTCGAACTTACCTACATCTATTTAGTAGTTGTGTATAACTGGACTTTCAAAGCTCAATATTCGACTTTTCCCTTACCGCATGTTAGTATATTTTGAGCAATTAGAAACGTTGACATCATGTTCAGAATTTCCACCAACCACCACCTTTGTAGAGTATTGTATTGTTTCTTTAGTGAGCATGCATATCATTGTATCTTGTTTTATTTTGAGTCAGTAACTTTGAATTTATTATTTTTGAAGTTATGTATAATATTATATCTTGGAGCTCCGCCTTTTGTAAAAGTTTAAATACTTAAACATTCCTTAATTAATACGATTTTGTATTTACTACTTGTTTGATTTTATCTCTTTTTGTGTTTTAAAATTGTCTCATTGAAAAATTCAACAACTTTTACAAGTTACAATTCCTTTTCTACCTTTTTAGTTTCACAACAAAAACAAAATTTAATTTTTCAAAGATAAAATGTCATTTTAATTTCTTTACATCATGTATCTCATAAAAACTTTTTTAAAACTAAGTGAAAAGTCAATATAAAACAAAATTTATGAGACGGAGTGTAACACCTATCACCTGGTTTAGGAGAATAGGCCCAAGTGACAGATGTCACATTGATTCACCTAAGTGAATCTGATTCGAATATATAGAATTACAGGAATTTTTCAAACTTTTTTAGACTCTAGATGCATCATATAGTCTTATATGATTTAATTAACTTGAGGTTCGAGTTTCATGTCAAACAGAGTTCGATTATAACTTCAATTAAGCAATATACGAAAATTAAGTAGGATATCAAATTACAAGGACTTGTTTGAACTAAGGGCATCAAACTGAAATTAAGTAGGATATAAGCATACTTGTAGAATTTCATGTCAAACAGACATCATTTACTCATTCAATTGATACATAAACATGAGATGACCAATATGCAAAGAATGAAAAACCATATAAGTCCAATAACTGAATTAACTACCCCGTACTGGTACCTGAAGGGTCTATACTGATACACGGGCTCAACCAAAATTTCAATAGCCATTTCGCATACCGATACGCCCAGGCATAAAATGCCCAAATTTCACTCTCGTGTACCGGTACGTATTGGCCCGTAGAGACACGCTCTGATACGTATTGTAAATTCGAATCTACAATACTATCCCAAAAACACCCCCAAACTTCTCCAACATGTGGATTTCATCACATATAACATGGAATCAAAGAACCTAAAAGCATGCCCCTTGAACTGCATAAACATCGTTCTTGAGGGAAACCAAAATTTCCAATTATGCATGAAAGGTTTAATCATCAAACCAAATCAACATATCAAGCCTTTGTAGGCATAACCAACATGAACAAAAACTCAACACTTCAATGATTGATTATTCATGCCTCATACTTTCAACTAAACATTCAAGCCTACTTCAACATCATAGCAACATTATAAACCAAGTTCAACCAACTCTGTGTTGACAAAATAAACCAAATAAATCAACAATGGAAAAGGGATTACAACCCTCGAGCATAAATTCAAACGGAAAAATCTACCCACATTGTCTTATTACATTTAAACGGAAAACAAGTCCTCACGTAATCAAGAGATGTTGAATGTTTTGGATGCTCTTGTCTTAGTAACAACCCCGAATGCTTAATTCTCTGTAAAGATGGAAAGAGAGCATAAGCATAAACATGCCTAGTGAGTGCGCTCCACAAATATCACATCATTACTATATAAACCAACACCGTAGTGTTTTAAAATGTCAATAATGGTGCACAATTTTCAACATATGAGTGCTCTTTGTAAACAAGATGCACAATTACTTTATCATTTCAAATTCTTGATTTATATTAGCCTTTTTACTGAGTGTGACTACTCATTAATTAAAACTATCGGATACACGGATTTCAATTTCAAATTACGAGCATGATTTTCAACCCTTTTCAAACACGATTATGTTACATAACCTTTGACCCTAAGGCCTCAACTAACACCCAACCAATGAGTGAAGCCTTTTACTAGCACCCAACAAATTAGTGAAACCTTCAACTAACATCCAAGTAATGAGTGGAGCCTTTACTGCAACTTTATTTCCTCGATGAACGAAGGCCAAGCCACTCTAGTCTGGAGCTTATCAATTTATTATCGAGTATAATCTTATCCTATGACATGCCAACTATATCTGACTATATCTTTTCTTTGTCACAAGCCAGAATAATCAATTTAAACACTTTTACTTACTGTTTTTCTTATGCATTTAACAAATCAGAAACATATTCAAATAATGTTGATCTTGGCAACTAAAGCATTTCATTTTTGAAAACTTATATTCGAATGCATAGGCACTCTCATGCTTGATAAATCATAACATATCAAATAATGATGCATAAAAACAGTAAGTATCACAATTCATGCTTTCAAATCAAGTCATGTAAAACATGTATTCATACTTATCTAATATTTTAATGGCGGAATTAGAACCACTTAATTCCGAGCTTAGTTAAGATTTTTAGGCTTAATCTAAACTCCCAATATATGATTTTCAAACCTTTTTTGAAAGTGTTACACAATTGCACTCATCGACAAGCTTTCCCCCACTCGCCTAAGCTTGTTCGGTAGTCGATGTCGACGAAAAATCAATTCGAGGCTTTCGGATGCGACACTGATGGTTCTACAACTCATCAATATTTATACTAACATCAATGCACATCCAAAAATTCCCAAAAAATGGAGCATTGTTGTAATCTAACCCAATTCACATTCTAACAACTGAAAACCTCCACAAATCACTTCCAAAATTGTTTTAACATAAACCCAGCCATAACGTATCAATTCTCAACTTCAAAACACATTGATTACCATAAAAAAAACACCCTACTTACAGCAACTAACACTTAGGAATCCAAATCACCATCATTTAACTCAACCATTAAGAACAACTCAACTAATCTAATCAATTAATTCAATTTCGGAATTGTTTCCACAAAACCAAGTTTAGATTACATATAACCCATTATAAATCATTGTAATCAAACCTATTTCAACTCATTTTCTCCAATCAATCAAGATTTCATAAGAAATCAAAGAAAATCTAATTTCATCATCAATTTCTATTTAAATCAATTAAAAATCAATAAAATTAAGAATTAGGAACACATAGCAAGTGGAATTTCTGTAACGCCCCGGTTTAGGGCCCGAGAGTTTATCGGTTTTGATCTAAGATTAGTTTCGGGTTAAATTTAAATTAAAATGATGATTTTATAAAAAAATGTCATTATTTACAATAATGTCATTAATGAAAATTGAAAAGGATTTTTATCTTATTTCTTTTCAAAATCAAAAGAAAAGCTATCATCTTGTTCAAAAAGCAAAAAGCTCAAAACCTTTCAAGAGCAAGCATTCTTCATCAAATCTTCATTTGTGATGATTTCTTCAAGGTAAATGTCTTAAACTTTTGACCTTTACTAGATTAAGATAGATTTCAACTTAGTTTTCCATTTACCCAATGATTTCTAAGTTTACCCTAAAACCCATTATTTCGAAAATGGTGATTTATTGATGATTTTCGAGTGGGCTTTGATACTTGTGTTTTTGAGTGGTTAAAAATCACATTTTGGTGTTAATAAAGTGTTGAAATGAAGCCTTAAATCAATAAACCCGAAACTAGGGCAGTGGGCAATTTTTGAAGGTGAAAAAGTGGTGCTTTTGGCTTAGTTTTGTGGTAAAACGAGGGCTGGAGGTATATGGACCTAGGATGGATGTTTTTAGATGATTTTGGTGTGTTTTGGATATTTAATTTGATAGGTTATTGTTGGGGTTTACTCAAGAACGATTTTGATGATATTTTGATGGATTTCGGCTTTGAATCGTTGAGGGAATGTTATAGAATTGTGAATTGATGTTTGACAGTGAACTTATGGAAGACTAGGGGAGTAATACTTTGTTTTTGGTTGGTTAGGAACAAGGAAAATGAGCTCGGGTACTTTGGGCGCGATACCGGGTACTACGGAGGCTTGAGATCGGCGTTTCGGCTTTCGTTTGGGCTCTATCGGTGAGTGGTAATGATTTGAAGTTTAAAATGTTTTCAAGTGGGTTCTTGGGGGTTTGGGTGGAGCCTTAAGGGCTAACCTAAACCCAAGAGTAAGTTTGCTAATTCACCTTGTTCGTTAAGTGTTGGTGCGTGCGATTATTTGTGTTGTGTTGTGAAATGTGGATTGCTTTTACTCTCCGTTTGATGTTGTTGTGTAGTTTTTGTTGGTGTCAAGCCTCACGTGATGGTTGTCGTTGCTACGGTGATGTGTAGTCCCACCGGTAGTGACTAGCAGAAGAGTACAGTGATGTGTAGTCCCATCGAAAAACTACTAGTTGTTGTGAACGGTGATGTGTAGTCCCACCGGGAATGGTTGTGCATGTGCAAACCATGTTCGGTCTATTCTTGTGTTTAGTTCATCTCTTACTTATATGATTTTGATTTTAAAAAAAACTAAAATGTTTACTTTAAACTGCATTGTTGTTGTATTTAGAGCTCCGCTCACTAAGCTTTAAGCTTACGCTCTCTCCTTTTTCCAACAATGTAGATTGTTAGAGGTTTTGGGAGGCAAGTGGGCAAGAGAGGAGTTTCTCGGAGTTCTTGGGTGGCTTAAAGTATGGTTTTATTAGTTTTAATAACACTTAGACAATGGGATTGCTAGGCTTGTTGTTAGAGAGTTGGTGTTCAAACTCTTATACATTGGCTTTGTTCATGTTGATGCTCATTGTGGCCTTGGATGAATTGCTATGCATTTTGACTTGTTAGTATTTTGAAACCAAGTGTTCTTGTGAGCTTTGGATTTGAAATACGTTTTGTTGCTTGAATGCATGTATGTTGATGTGATTAGGATGTTTTGCCTCTAGATTGTATGTATGATATGTTGCTATGTGGTTTGCGATGTTTCGGGGCGAGTTTGGGGACGTTTGAAGATGCCAAAACATGTTTTCGGGCCAAACTGTGTGCAGGCGTTTTGAAACGCCTGATATGGTTTCGGAACGGTCAAGCTCTAGGGGTACCCGTATCGGAACGGGGGTGGTGCCATTTCAGTACGATTTGCCACTGGAGGCTCCCGTTCTGGAACAAGGTAGGACCATTTCGGAACGGCTTGGTTTTACCTTTTTGAATGGAGCCCGCGTTTCGGAACGAGCAAGCCTGTTTTGAAACGCAGTCAGCTAAAATGGATAAACGGCATCTTCGAGGGTTTCCAAATGTTGCACCTTAGTCCCTATGGCTTGTATGCTTCCTAATTGAGTTGTATGTGCCCCTTTGTATATGTTTTGCCTCATGAGCATGAAAATTGACAAATGAGCTATTGATAAGTTTAAGATATCGTATTCCCTGCTCGGTTCGTGTCTGTGTCCGCTTCTCCGCTGTTGTCTTCACACATATGATTAAAAGTGATATTTAGATAAGATAATTAAAATAAACGAAAAAATTAGAGTTGCTAATCGGAGTGAGGCCTTAGCGGGTTTCGCTTCGGTTTTCCCCGTGTAACCCGCTCGGTTCGGTCTGTTGGCTAGACCGAGACGAAGGGGTTACAATTTCAATAAGAATCATACTTAAACCTTACAATTGATTGAATCAAGGTTTGAGTGAAATCTTCAAAATTTGACGTGATCTTCCAAACACTTGAAGAAATGGATTTTAAAGGATTAAGAAATCAAGGTTGAAATCAATAGAAATAAGAATGATTTGATAAAAGATTTGAGAAGAAAACTTTTGAATTCAAGAATTAGGATTTTAGGAAATCAATGGAAAATGATTTTGAGAGAAAATATGGTGAGAAAACTATCTTCCATAGAAACTAATTAACTGTCATTCCTCTTTTTGTTAAAATATTTTTAATTAAATTAATTTAATATTATTTTTTATTAAACTATTTTATTTTAAAGAAAATACAATTAAAACTCATTTAAAAAATCACATGGCATAATTGGTCTTTAAAAATTCATAGCATGTACCCCTTATCAATTTAGTCACTAAAATACATTGTCATATACTTAAATTTTCCAATTAAATTCGTATTATTAATTTTCCGGAATTTATTTAATTAATTAAATTCACTAACCAAGCTACTCGAACCGATTCACTTACCCGATTCTCCTAGCTCGTATTTCGGGATGTTACACAGAGGGAGCATTAATTATTTTGGAATATTTTATTTGAGTTGCTCTTATGATCCGTTGTAATCCATTATATTGGGTTGAGTCTTCCGTACTAGGTTTAGGGTGTTACAATATTGGGTGAATCCGTTCAAGTGATAATTTGTAAGATCTATTCACTATTGCATTATCTACTTCAATATTAAAGATTGTATTTAAGATTGAATTGTGAAGACTTAAAGATCCTGTGGAATGTTGTCATGAAAGGGGATAAATAGGCATTGTAATGTTTTCCCTTAACTAAAATTTTGTCCTCTTAAGTTTTCATGTTAAGGTTTTTATTCAAGTATCATGTTATGTGTATTAAATATATTCACTCTTTTTCATTCATTAAGATTTTTGACAATAATTTTTTTGTGAGGTTTTAATAAGATAATTTTATCTTCATAGATATTTAAAGGATCAAATAAGAATTTGATGCACTCTATTACGACTTTACGAGGACTTTAATGTTTATTAGGATTATAGTTTTATATTATACATATTCTTTATGTTTATAAATATAGAATTGAAAAAAAATGTACATACTTGAACATTGAGAAAAGAATACAAATTCTCTCTTTGTTTTCCATACCTTTTACTACTATTATAAGTATTCTTTTATTTTATTTCATAACTATACAGTTTATTTATATTATTACTCTATTAAAATTAAGTTTTAACACTTCTAACTCTGAACCCAACGAATGGCTCCAATGAAAAAAATGATGATATTTATCCTAAGAGATTTCAACTTCAAACATTTATGTATGCATGATGTGAGTACTTTATCAAATGGTTAAGAAAAAAATATGAACATATATTACAATATAATCACACCAACATATTAAAAAAAACACCTCCAACTCCAAATTTGCAAGAACAGAACAAGGTTGAAACATATATGCGATTCAATTGAATCATGTTAAGAAAGACATTGGATTTCTTCTCTACCATTGAACAAGTGTATGAACAAACAAGCCCAAACCAGAACGTAGTATTAAAAGAAATAAGTGCAAATTCCTTACAAAACACCTTTTCTCTTTGAAACAGCATAACTCCTGCTCCTTGGGAAATAAGCAGGCTTCACCTTGATAACATCTTCTTCAAACTCACAAGTCTTGTCTTCATCAATCCTCCCAATGCCAACACTATGACTTCTAGGCATCTTCGGAGACTGCCTCGCCTGCTGTCGACGATCAAAGTCGAACCGAGCCTTGTTGTCTATAGTTCTCGTGGAAGCCGCCCTAACAAGTTCTCTAAAGTCATCATCACCGCCATTGCCCGACCTTGTCGAGCCGACACTGTAGCTCCTAGGCAAAGTATTAACTTGGCCTGTCGGGCACCCCATCACGGTTCCATAGCCGACTCTTTCCGAGTATTCCGTCATGCTTTTTACATAGAAATTCCCGGCCTTTACCAGAAATCTGACCGGTGCCTTCAGATACCTGCTTAGTCTGCTCTCTTTGCTGCCTGTCTTGCTCATATTGCTGTCTGCACAAACAAATAAAAGACTTAATACACAACGTGGTTTAAGAATTCGATTGATTTAAAGCTATATACGTATGAAGAATAATAAACAGGGTTGGTTTACAAGTATTAGAAAGGGAAGAGATGGAGCACTATAAAATTGCATGAAAGCGATTTGGGTTGGCAGTATCTGACGAACCGTTTTGAGAATATGGAATACTGGAAGGGTGTTATGGACTTTTTCAAGGCGATGCCGGAGTTATGTTTTCATAATTCAGACAAGGTAGAACAAGACAGGAGAGAAACTCCAATGTCTTTGGGCTGCAAAAACGTTGAAATAATCGTCTGTTCCAAAGCTTCAAACCCAGGATTCAACTTAATAATTTCATTTACTACTCCTTTTCTTGTACTCAAATTTTGTCCATTATAATTAGATTGGGTGAGTTTTCAAATAATATTGAATGCTACCACAAACCCACACGTTAGAAATAAAGTATATAAAATGTTTTTTTTTCCTACTTTGCAGCTTAATTAACTGTCAATCATGTTCTACTATCTTAATTAGCTGGGTAGGTCTTTATTTTATTATTACTCGATGTATCTTTTAAAACAAATAATTCAATTTTAACTCAAAGAGTGGTTTCATTGGAAAAGATAATGATGTTTATCTTAAGAGATCCGAGGTTAAGCAATTTTATCTGTAAAGTGTGTGTAAACCGAAAAATTATATCATGGGTCATTCCTGCCACGTCATTCATGGGACCAACCAATAAAAATCACTTATTTTATTATTTTTTCCATGTCATATTTTTACCAAGTGAATCTTCGCTCATAGTTATTGTAAATCAATTTTAAAAACAGTTTTTACCAAGTGAAGATTCACTTGGTAAAAATATGACATGGAAAAAATAATGAGATGAATAATTTTTATTGATTGGTCTCATAGATGACGTGGCGAGAATGACTCATGATATAATTTCTTGTGTAAACCTTATAATCACCTTTAAACTATTAAAAAAACAATACTTGAACCACTTGCCGATAAACTACTTTTTTTTCTACCTATGCTTAATTAATGGGATAATATTATAGTTTATTATTTGATACATGTGGAAAATATAATTTTACAAGTGGAGTTTAGATAATGTCAATTTTACCGTTATTTTTTTTAAGTTTTTAATTATGAGTTATTATTTGATATAATGTTAATAGAAAAATAATTTCACAAGCGCTGTTCAGATGATGTGAAGTTTATTTATAAGTATAATTAAAAATTTAAAATTTAAAGCTAATACACTTAACATCATTTAAATATCGCTTGTAGAATTATTATTCACTGATTGTGTATCAAATAATAATTCCTTTAAATATACTTGAAAATACACTTAACATTATTTGAAAACCACTTGTGAAATTATTGTTTTCCACTTAAGGTGTATCAAATAATAACTAATATTATACTTCAATTTGTTTCATATTTTATTATTTTATTTTTGTATTTGCAGGTGATTATATTATAACAAGATCAATCGAAGTTTAAACTAATCACATGAGAAATAACTAAAAGAACTTAAAGGATCTGGTCCAGGCCTGCAATTTCTTTTATGAGAAACGTAAGCAATCCCAGTATTAAAAAAAACCTTAAAATTCAACATAAGAAAAGGTTATTATTATTATTATTATTATTATTATTATTATTATTATTATTATTATTTGTTATGAATATTTATCTATGTGGATGTCTATTATGATTAGAACTTTATCTAAAGAGATTGATTTACTTTATCATTAAGAATATTATCTCATTTAATTAGAGTTCAATGTAATATGTACTTCTTATGCCTATAAATATATAGACTTGATGAAGGCATTGCATACAATTCTATATTTGAGAATAATACAAATCTCCATATTTCTCTCATCTCTTTGTTCTTCCATTATTGTTCTTTGTTCTTATTATTGTTCTTTGTTATTTTATTCACAACACGTTATTAGCACGGTTCTAATCAACTGAGGTCTTCATTGTTTGAATCCAAAAGAAATTATTGGAAAGAATTTGATTCTAGGATGAACCAAAAGATAAGTTTTTTTTTTCTCTTCATTCTTTTAAATTACTGATTGTCTTTTTCTTTATATTTTAACTTAATTTTTTTTTTGAAAAGTTAGGAAATATGTTTGATTTTATTCGAACATTGGAAACATATAAATTGTGCTTCTAACAAACCAAAAGACGAATCGACAGAGACGTTGCGTTTGGTGTAAATTACGTGGGTTATAATTTTTTTATTTAATCATTGGGTTATAATTATTTACGCTATCTATGTTTTATTGATTAAAATCATGTTAGTTTAAAATAATAATAACGATAATAATAAAAACGCATCAAACCTCATGTTATGCATGTGCATTTTCTCTTGTTCCTAAAATGGTTAATTAGCGGTATGCTTATTCATACTTTTACTTATATGATTGTAACACCCCGAATTTTATCCCCAAACTAAATGCTCTAATTTTGAAATTCTTAATTTCAGAAACCCTACATTTTAGGGATTATATTGAATCGATTTGTTAAAACTTAGAAATTAGAATTCGAGATCATTTTATAATATTATATATTTAGGGACTAATCTGAAATTTTGAATTTATCCAAAACTTCTTTTTAAAATTTCTAAACTCAGGACTAGATTTTGAGAAATAATACATTTTAGGGTTAAAATAATAATTTTTGAAAGTTTATAAATTGTTTTGTAATTTTCTAAAGCTTTAGTTATTTTCATAATTTTCTAAAGGTTTAAGGGTCGTTATGTGATTATTTAGAAATTTGAAGTCTTTTTGAAATTTTGAAAACTTTGATAGTTGTTTTGAAACCCAAAGGAATCCGGGAACCAACACCCAATTTACCCTTTTCTTGTTTGGGTTAGAGTATAAAACCTCTTTTAACTTTCATCTGTCGCTCGTTCATCAACACCAAACCCTAGCCTCCGGTAGAACAACCCTTCGCCGCCATTCCCTTTCATGAACGGTCACCACCTCCAAGTTGTATTCAAATCACGTGAACCATGTAGCAATTTCCACAATGGTTCTAAATGCCGTGTTTGAATCTCAGCAAAGCCAAGCCATTCTTGTCGATTGAGATAAGTTGATCGCAACTTCCAAAACAAACTGTTTCATATTATAAATCATTGGTTTCCATGCATTTGTTTAGTTCTTTAATTATTTTTTTTAAAAAAAGGAGTACATAAACATTTTTTTATTGTTATAATAACGTATATAATCCCATATGTATACATTGAAAATTAGCTTTCAATTAGACTTTAAAGCAAACGGTTTTTAAAGGTTGAATGTTGCTATATATAAATATACTTTGCAAAATTGTAATCAGGGGTTTTCACTCATGAAAACACCATTTTTGGTTTAGATTGGTTGCACCGTTTATATAACCACGTTCTGAATATATATATATATATATATATATATATATATATTTATTAAGTTACTTCCTTTTGGTTTTAATTGAATACTCATATGCATAAAAATATATGGTTTCAAGGATTTTTTTTTATAATTACATGGAGAATTAGTTCTGATTTCCAAAACTACATTCTTAAAGATTAAAAAAAACACTGGAATATTATTTGAATGCATCCATATTTTGTTCCTTCGGTTTTACATGCTAATGTCGACTTAACAGATTTTGTGTTGGTATCTAAACAAATATTATTACTTATTCAAAATTTCGTCAAACCAGAATCGAAGTCGATAGCAATAGTTTAATGTAAAATTAATCTCATAGGTATTGATACAGCTGGACCTAGTGCTTCTGATCGTGGGAAATATATTATTCAGTAGGTTTAGTTGCTTTGGCTAAGGTGTGTTCTCTGCTTGTGTTATATTATATGCGTTGATGTTGTGTGATGTGATGTTTGACTGTGAAATATGTTGTTGCTATGTGATGATTGACTGTAAAATATGCTGTGATCTAGGCTATGTGATATGTTGTGATCTGGACTATGCGATATGTTGTATGTCATTCTGTTAATCATCATACATCGGAATCTGAATAGTTAATTATCAGACTAAATGCTCATGCGTTTTCGGACTAAATGTTCATGCATTTTCGGACTAATGATGTTGCATTCGGATTGAAATCGGAACATTCATGTCATATCATTCGGGTGGGATATGTACGGTGGAAGTTCAGTGGTTTCATCCTTCGGGCTGAATTCCACTTCGGATCAGTGGTTCCACCCTTCGGGTTGAGTTCCACTTCGGATGGTGACGATGTAGAGAGTAGTTCAGGGGAACCTTACTCTTCGGACGATGATGTAGATGGGTACATGACATAGACTTAGGTGCATCGTGCTTTGCATACCTGTATATTCGATTGACTGTTGAAATGACTATGTTGACTGTATGATTCTTGTGATTTTCTGTCTGATGCACCTTAGAGACACACTGAGCTTAATAGCTGACTCCTCCTTAGCTTCTATTTCAGATTCTCAAACATAGGAGTTCGATACTTGGAGAACCCCAGATACTAGATTTATTATCGTTTTAGTATGGTTATTCTTAATTTTCAGTTTTATTTCGGTTTTATTTCGATTATTTAGTTATTTGGGGTTTTTATGTAAACTCGATTATTTTTATTTTTATTTGGGATTTTAAAACTGTTTAGCATGCATGGGGATTTTAATGTGATATTTTTCCTACTCTGTTTTGGATTATCTTATATATACGACTGCGTTTTCGAGATAAAATTTCAATGATAAACGACAATGTTTTAAACTAATATTTGAGTATTAATTTACGGAAACCTAATAATTAATTACTTGAGGGGCACATTTTTAATTCGACTTCTTAGATTTGGCCCATAACCTTTGGGTCGGGTTTAGGGGGTTACAATGATTATATTTGATATTTTTCATATTATTATTTATGTTAGTTTATTTGGTAAAAATTAGTATTTTAACCGTGTTTTGAGTTTTACATGATATACTTAAATGGCTTGGAAAGAGACGTGATATAAAGGGATTATGAGAAGCTATCTCGATCATATTCTATGTCTCCATTGTCCTCGAGAGAAAAATCAATATCGGTAAATCTTGGTTTTATTTTTATTTTTTATATTATTATTTTAAAGTGCGATAAATCATGGTGACTTTGCTTGAAAGCAATAATTTTCATGTGTCGAAAAACTCGACTATAGACTTCTCCCAAGATCAAGTGTTGAAAATTTGTCTTGATCTAAAAAGTTTTATGGGAGGCATTCCCTAAAGTGAATGCAAGCATGATGTTTATTCCATGCGATTATTGGATCTATTTCATTCCTGAAGTGAATGCAAACATTGTGAATCACAATTCAACTAGTGACAAAATTTTGATATAATCCAAGTATATTGGCTGGACATCCCGTTCTGCGAGGCTATTGGTCTCAAAGGGGGGGGGGTTTAAAGGACCTTGTGGACTGGTTTAACAATGCCGCGTACGAGGATTAAATCTTTGTTATCTGTGATGAGGATATATTAATACTTCATTTTTCACGAAAAAATGTTTTCCTCAGACACAATATTGTGAAAAAGATTTCAAAGGCCCACTGGCTCTACTTCATTCCCTGAGGTGAATGTGAGATTATATTATGGAAAGAATAAAAACTACAATAGAAGTTGTGGTCGAGGCTATGAATACAGTCATGAACAACATGGTCATTATAAAAATGCTTATACCCACCAGAAGTGGTATTATAAGGATGACAAGGATAAATGATTTATCCTTTATCCATAATCATGAATGATAAATGAAAGAAAATATAAACAAATTCTGTTTATGGCGAAAATGATTATGGCGTTGTTGGTCCAACTCATTTGGATGTTGTTGATTTTCTCATAACTTTTCAAGGGAAAATTCGCCTTTTTATTTTATTTTTCTTATAACCTGTAAAGGGAATAATTGATCTCTTATTTATTTTATGTTAATTTTTATTTATTTATTTATTTATGTTAATTTACTTTATGTTAATTTGTTTTACACATTATTTATTTACGCTTTATGTTAATTTATCATTTGAAGAATACGATTACTTCCGGAACAAAATATGCGGTGAATTGTGACATTACGCTTTATGTGAGTACTATATCTCAAAGTACTAAAATATCAATGCTCCGGAAGTGTAATAAGTTCTTGTGACATTATCTTTGATAGATAATTAATTTAATATGTGCTATATTAAATATTTTTCATTCCCCGAAGTGAATAAAACAAAGCACATAGTGAAAGGTGCATAATAATACATATTTTCCCATTTAACAATACAAGGGAATGATGTGAATACTATATCTAGAGTACTAATATCATAGAAAGCTCAAGAATAGCAAATATGTTATTGCCAAATAGAACTCTATTCTATATTTATAATGTGTTATACTCGCCAAAGTCGCAAAGAGACTTATTGAATTTTAAAGATACTCAAAAATTATAGATAACATATGTTATCAAGTGGCATTTGAAATAAGCCAATGTGGATATAAGTTTTGGTAGCCAAAAGTCAGCTGAAAGCTCTAGAAGAGCAATATATTGCTACAAAAAGGTAATTTCCATTTAAAGCTCGTAAAGAGCTAAATATATTCCTATTCAATGGAACAATTTTGATGGTCGTACTAGACATGTACGAGTGAGATTAAATCAAATGTTATGGTAAACTAGAATTTTAAAAATTCAGAAATATATATACACATGTATATAGTTGGCATGATCGGTTGACCATCCTGATCAATAATGATGCAAAAATTATAGAGATTTATATGCACAATTATTAAAAGAACATGAAGTTCTTGTGGTGCTTGTTCTCAAAGGAATGATTAAATTCCACTTACTAAAAGAACTTGAAGTTCTTGTATTGTTTGTTCTCAAAAGATTTAGTTGATCCCACTTACCAAAAGAACTTGAAGTTCTTGTACTAAAGTTGAGATTGCATGTCTTGCATATCTGAATGAAAAATGAGCTCATTTATCCACAAATGTGGAAAGTTTTATATGATTTTAGTAGATGCATCTACATTGTTCTATCAACTTACAACCAGAAGTTTGTGAGATTAATTACAAAAGGATTCAGATTATGCAATTAGACTATTCGTCTTGCAGAAGTTTGTGGGTTTATATTTTAGGCTATATCAATTGATACGAAGCCCATTGATTATGAAAAATACAGTTTAGCAAAATTTCAATTGGATGCATCCTCTTTAATAGCTAAATTATGAGAACAAAAGAATTATTATTTATATGTTGTTTCCATATAACAACACTTATACGCATCAAGCCAACGTGTTATAATAAACTCCCTGTTATGATTGGTTTTTGGTCAGAAGCCATACATTTCCCATTATATAATTTTTGAATGTGCAATATGAATTGTTCCACCACAATGCACAAAATGGGTAAATAAAAAGGGTTGAGAATATATATTGAATACGAGTCTCCTTTTATGTTTAAACTCTTAAACATTAATTGGAGAATCATTTATGAGATGTTTTTTCTCAACATTAGGGGAGAGAATAATCAGCTGGATAAAGAAGGAAAATGAATTATCATTATCTAGATCTTCGAATATGAACTAAAAGTTCATAAGATAATTCAAGTTATTGTATGTCAACTGCTAGACATATTTACTAACATAATGAGAGTAATCAAGTCTCATATACCAGCTAAAAATGCTCTAAGTTCAACTTACATGTTAGAGCGAATGGATGTAAATCATTCCTGAAGCATGATAGTTGAAATTGGTTCCAACGATCAAAATTCTCGTAAATAGAAAGTAGTATGAGATGGTCATATATTGGAGGCGGGTGCTCCTGAAGAGACCCAAGACATAACTAATTATAAAACTCTTGAAGAGTTTCAGGTACCTAAAATAAAGATTGAAATCTTGAAGAGATCTCGATGAGTTATGTCACTACGAGAATGGAACCAGAAAATAGAAAAATTGTCGACAACGATTTTGTAAATAATTTCACATAGAATACTTCTATAGAAGTAAAGAAAAAAAAACGAGGATCTTGTATAAGAATCTATAGATGTTAAAATGATTGACCAATATAGAAAGACGCTTTGAACTTCCAAAAGTGAAGTATTTGGACTAACAGTCCAAACACCTAAAGGTGTAATGCAAGTGAGGCACAAATAAGTAGTCGTAATATGACTTGACTTATGATTTATGAAAAGTTTTAATTACTTCATGGTGGATGCAATTAATTTGGCAGTTATGAAATATATTACATTCATCTAATTATTTATGGATCCCTATTTATCCTTAAAGAATTTAAAATGCTAGAAGCATTTAGAAAATTTTGAGAAAATTTATTTAAACACGTCTCATTGAATATTTTGGCGCATTTGATATAATCTTCTTAGTGAGTACTAATTGAGGAAATATTGCAAGAATGATCAGATTTCCTTATGTATTTTATAAAGGAGTTTGGATCAAGATTCATTATATCATTAGCACTCCTAAAGAGCTTCAAATTGGAAACTCATGAAGAACTTTCAAATTATTTAATGAAAGTATTTGAGAAAAAGAATCTTGAGATGTGGTTTTGTCTCGACCTAAAGATCAAGCGCTTAAATATGCGTTTTTGTCTATGAATGGACATAAGTTGAAAGAATCTTAAAGAAGATTCAATATGGATAAAGCATATCTATTTTAAGATTGTTGGATGTGAATAAAGATAATTATATCTTTTCTTGGTCTTGAAGCATCATATATTAGTTGGTCAAGAACTATCCATGGATATACAAAGATCATTACCTTTAGATCTTCAAACATTCGTCGATGCCTCCTCAAATCTTGTAGAAATAATTGTTATGCACGAGGCAACCCAAAAATATTTGGCCAAGACCATTGACCCAACATATCCAAAAGATATGTGATTTACTTTCACAAGATACGATAGAAAGCTATCTTGTGTAGAGATAATGCAAGATGTATATCTCAATCGAAAGGTGGATACATCATGAAACATATTACTCCAAAGTTCCATCCCTCACGATCTTTAGAAAAATAGTATTTAAGATTGAATTATGAAGATTTAAAGATCTTATATGATGTTTTCACGAGAGGGAGTAAATACGCGTTGCACTCTTTTTCCCTTAACCGAGATTTTGTCTCAATGAGTTTTCTTGGTAAGGTTTTTAATGAGGCAACATGTTATGTGTATCAAAGATTTGTGTACTCTTTTTCCTTCACTAAAGAATTTTTTTCCCACTGGGTTTTCATCTTAGTAAGGTTTTAACGAGGCACATTATCTACATAGACATCCAAGGGGGAGTGTTATGAATATTTATCTATGTGGATGTCTATCATGATTAGAACTTTATCTAAGGAGATTGATTTACTTTATCATTAAGAATATTATCTCATTTAATTAGAGTTCAATCTAATATGTACTTCTTATGCCTATAAATAGATGACTTGATGAAGGCATTGCATACAATTTTATATTTGAGAATAATACAAATCTCCATCTTTCTCTCATCTCTTTGTTCTTCCATTCTTGTTCTTTGTTCTTATTATTGTTCTTTGTTATTTTATTCACAACATTATTATTATTATTATTATTATTATTATTATTATTATTATTATTATTATTATAAGAAAAAAATTAAGTATTTTTTCGTTTTAATGAATTATAAAATATCAATATAATTTGAAATATTGGTTCAAATTGATATTTTTAAATTTACTTGGTTTTTTTTAAAATTAACTAGTTTTCTTCTACTACACGTCTATTTTTATTTTTTTAACCTCTATTTTTCTTTCGTGCAAGATAGTTTAAATATATAAATATAAAATATTCTAAAAATAAGAACATCAAATAACAATTTAAGTAATTGATGAATGATGTAGATCAAACATAAAATAAATATTTCATAAATATTTCATCATAAGACATGAAAAAATGGGATCAAACTTTTTGAAATCGTAATTATTTATTTTATTTTCCCCATAATTGATAACCCAAAAAATATTTTATACAAAATATATTCATAAGCTTTAATATTAAAAAAAATAAAAATAGTATTATATAACATTAAACTAAAGAAACATAGTAATATATTGTGAATGAAGCAAATTGGGTCAAGAGGTCGCCCTCATAATGGGTCTATGCAATAGTCGATCTGAATTAGTTAGCCAATGAGTTGTATACCGGTGGTTAAACAAAAAACATAACAATATAATATTATATGAATTATATCCAATATACCGGCGGAGGAAACTTTTAATTTCTACAAGCGCCTTAATTTTAGGGTTTAGGGACGTATTTTAGGGTTTAAGTGTAAGAGTTTGGAATTTAGTGGTAATTGTTAAAATTTAAGGGTTAGGGTTAAGATTTAAGGTTTAGAGGTTAGAGTTTAGGTTTTAGGGTAATATGTTGAGGATTTAATTTTTAACCTATAAACCTTAAATTCTAACCCTAAACCTTAAATTATATTCACAATCACTAAATTCTAAACTACTAAACATAAATTTCTAAACCCTAAGCTGGTTCACTAAACCCTAAAACTAAGACGCTTGTGAAAACTTTTAGCTTCCACCGCCAATATATCAAATAAATTATCCATATTATGTTACCTTATCATCAATTAAAATTATCACCTATCTCTCTCCGACATCAATGTCATTATAATATAACTCAACATTTCTTATTCATTTGAATTGATACTTCTCAAAACAATGTTCTTTTCAGATGCTTTTAACTTAAATGCTAACAATCTTTTTTTTTCACTGATTTTCTTTAACGTTATTTGATTGAAAATACCAAACTACTTGATGTTATTTATAATGCTAAATCTTAAAATTAATCGGTATATAACTATAGTTTAAGTGATAATTAACCTAAGATAATAATTACAATTTACTATTGATATTATTTTATCTATATCATAGCAATTTTTAATTATTATGTGCTATATGAAGATGTAGTTCTAGTTTCCACCGCCAATATATCAATTTTTACAAAACTTTTAAATAAGGAACACTTTTGGACTCTTAGGAGAGAACTAGGTCTTACAAACCTTTCTTGAACCTTAGAGTCTTTTTATGTTCTTAAAATTTGCTTGAATTTGATTGAAATCTTTGCTCTTGTGATTTTCTCCTTAATGTGTTTATTCAAATAGTTAACGGGAGTATGTACTCTTGATTGCTTATACTTTGTAAAATCAAAATTTAATTTTGATATAACAAATAATCTAAGAACTAAATTGTAAAGTAAATAAATTTTTAAGTAATCAAAATACTTACATTTGACAAGTAAAATTTATACTTAAAATATTTTGAAGTCAAAACTTAAACCCCATAAATTTTTCTAAGTGTTTCAAAGCCAAAATACACAAAATTGTCCAGGCGTTTCGAAACACCCCCAAAGTGTTTCGATACGTTTTTCCACTGGAAGGATCCGTTTCGATACGGGTTATTCCCGTTTCGATACAGCCTTCATCTGGGCTTTTGATTTTTAAGTGTTGTTTCAAAACGGCTCATACCCGTTTCAATACAAGGGCTAAGTATTTTCAAAATCGAGCATTAAATGAACTAGCTGTTACTTGTCAGAAACAAACTTTTGAAAATTTGGTTAAGTGTTTCGATACACCCCTATGTTGTTTCGAAACATAAGTTTACAGTTTCAAAACGTTTTGATACAACCTATTTCCGTTTCGATACGGCCCTATTTTTGCATGTTACTGTTTCGATACAGCCTATAGCTATTTCGATACGAGCCCTTTTTTACACACAACGACTCTTTTTTTGGTGTCTGTTTCGATACAAGGGTCTCGTGTTCCGATACGGGTAGTTGCACAACGACTCTATTGATGATCTCAACTACCCAAACGGCTAGAAATCAATGAGAAGGTATAAAAACAAGTCTCCAAAGCCACAACAACAGCCATTGAACCTTCAAGCAACATTGAAGCATTCATTCCAAGCCATAGTGCCTTTAGAGTCAAATTCTTGTACCAAACTCATTTGGAGTTTTTCATTATAAATCTTTTTAGTGTTCGGGGAGTGTTTATGTGCAATTGGGTAAACAATTAGCCTTTGATAGGTACATACAAAGTTTTCCTATCTTTCCTTTGTAAAAGAGTGATATTGGGTCAATTTTTGGGTAAAGAGATTGACCGATTTGTAAGGTTTCCTCCTTAGCCGTGAAAAGGGGACGGATTCAAGTTATTAAATTGTTGAAATCCTCAGTAGGGTGCTGAGGTAGTGGATGTAGAGCTTGTTCGAAGCTGGAACCACTCTAAAATCGCCTTATCTTCATTTTTAAATTATCTATTTGCACCCTTCAATTTTTATTCTGCCAATTCACCCCCTCTTGGTGTTTAGCCATCATTTGATCAACTCAACAATTGGTATCAGAGCTACACTCATTGGAAGGATTAACACCCTCTTGAGTAGATCTTGGAAGAGTTTGATCAATTGCACTTCAATCAACATCGTGCTATGGCATCCACCTCCGGCCAAAACCTCTACGAGTCTCTATGCATCACCAAACCACCATATTTCAATGGGGATAACTATCCTTATTGGAAGAACCGGATGCGGCTCTTCATCAAATCAAGCGACTACATGGTGTAGGATGTGGTAGAAGACGGTCCTACAATTCCAATGAAGAGAGATGGTGAAGGAAGGCTTGATCCGAAGACCAAAGCTGAAATGACCGATGAAGATAGAAGACGTTTGCAAGTCAACGACAAAGCCTTGCAAATAATCTTTTGTGCTCTCGGTCCCGACATATACTCAAAGGTGTCTTCAATTGAAAGTGCTAAAGAAGTGTGGGACACCCTAGAGACTACATATGAAGGAACAAGTGACGTCAAGGAGACGAAGATCGGGTTGCTCAATTTGAGTTATGAAAACTTCAAAATGGAAGCCGACGAAAGTGTCTCCAAGATGTTTGATCGGTTCTCGGTCATTGTCAATGAACTAAAGGGCTTCGGTGAAGTTATTCCCGAAGAAAATCTAGTCCAGAAGCTACTCTACTCTCTTTCGGAGTCTTGGGATGGCAAGAGGACGACCATCATAGAAGCTCGAGATTTGAAGACTCTCAAGGTAGACACCCTTGTTGGATCTCTACTCACCCCTGAGATCATGAAGCAAGGGAGAGAAGAAAAGAAGAAGAAAGAAGAGAAAAAGGTAGAGAAGAAAGAGGTTGAAAAAAAGAAGCTAGGAATCGCACTCAAAGCACCATACAACGAAAGAGATTCTAGTGAGGAGGAGGACAAAGAAATGGCCATGTTGGCCAAACGATTCACTCGATTCATGAAGTCCAATAGAGGAGAAAATTCAATAGAAGAGGGGACTTCAAGAATAAAGGAAAAGAGGAAGAAAAGGATCAACTCACTTGTTATGAGTGCAAGAAGCCCAGCCATATCCGAACCGATTGCCCTCAATTGAGTAAGAAGAGCTTTGGGAAGAAGAACAAGCTCAAGGCTCAAGTGGCAACTTGGAGTGATGAGAAGTCATCCGAGGAAGATGAGAAAGTGGCCAATCTTTGTATCATGGCCTTTGAGGAGGATCACATGGTAAACTCTAACTCATCTCTTACTTACGATGAATTATATGATGAGTTACAAAATGTCTATGATGAATTGGTTGAAAAATACAATGAGTCTATTTTGAAAAATAAGAAAATCATTTCCGATTTAAAAATTCAAAATGAATCTTTTTCTAAAACCAATTCTGAATTGGAAAAGAAAGTTTTATACTTGGTAAATATCACTAATGATCTTAAAAAGAAAAGCATAAACCAAGAAAAACTTCTTTCCGATTTCTAATATTATCACACAAAGGAAGTGGATAATCTCAAAAATTCTCTTACTATTGGGAAACATGCTTTTGGAAAGGGAAATTCTTCAAAAACCTAATATGTTAAGAGAAAACCATTTTACCCCAAACAAAGAGATTTTCAAAAGCAATCTAAAGTTAAAAGAATTAGGAGTGTATGAGTTCCTAAGGAACTCAATGTTTCTAATAATGTAAATGCAATTGCTTCTTGGATTCCTAAGGGGGCCAAGCTTTTGGAAGCTAACTCTCATGGACCCAAATCATTTTGGGTACCAAAAATCAAAGCTTAATCTCTTTGTTTGTAGGAGGAGCAATGCTTCAAGGTGAAAGCTTCAGGTAAGAACATGTGGTGCCTTGATAGTGGTTGCTCGAGACACAAGACCGGAGACAAGATTAGATTCTTGGAGCTTAAACCAAAAAGTGGAGGATGTGTGACATTTGGTGACAACTTCGAAGGCCACATTGAAGGCATGGGCTCCATTGGTAATCTCTCATCTACATTCATTGAAAATGTTTTATATGTTAATGGTCTAAAACATAATCTTTTGAGTATTAGTCAACTTTGTGATAAAAGGGTTTAATGTTCATTTTGATAAAATGGGTGTAAAATTGTGAATATTGAAACAAATAAAATAATGCTCGCTGGTCATCGCATAGGAAACATTTATATGGTGCATTTAGAAGACATGCATTCATCTCATACATGTTTAGTCGCACATGATGAGAATGATGCATGGTTGTGGCATAAGAAACTAGAGCATGCTAGCATAAGTGGTTTAGAAAAATTAGTTTCCTAAAATCTAGTTAGAGGTTTACCCAAATTAAAATTTTCATTAGATAAAATATGTGATGCTTGTGCTAAGGGTAAATAAAAGAGAACCTCAATTAAACCCATTAATGATATTTCAACTAGCAGAGTGTTACAATTAATCCACATGGATTTATTTGGGCGTATTAGAACTATGAGCTTGGGTGGTAAGTCATATGCATTTGTATTGGTAGATGACTTTTCTAGATACACTTGGGTTCTATTCTTAATTACAAAGGATGAGGCTTTAAATTTTTTTATTACATTTACAAATATTACCCAAAATAATCTTGATCTTAAAATTTCACATATTAGAAGTGATCATGGAACCGAGTTTCAAAATATGGGTTTTGAAGATTTTTATAATGAAAATGGTATTAGCCATAATTTTTTGGCTCCTCGCACTCCTCAACAAAATGGGATAGTTGAGAGGGAAAATAAAACTTTAGAAGAGATGGCTAGGACAATGCTTTGTGAGAATGATTTACCTAAGTATTTTTGGGCGGAATCCACTAATACGGCTTGTTATATTATTAAAAGAGTAATGATTAGGCCTATATTAAAGAAAACACCTTATGAGATTTTAAAATCCAAAAATCCTAACATTAGCTATTTCCACCCTTTTGGTTGTAAATGTTTTGTTTTAAACAATGGAAAAGACAACTTAGGTAAATTTGATGCTAAAAGTGATGAAGCAATATTTTTTGGTTATTCCCTAAATTCTAAAGCCTATCAGGTATTTAATAAAAAGAACTTTGGTTGTTGAAGAGTCTATACATGTTGTTTTCGATGATAACCCCCTTCTGAGGAAGGAATCTTGTGATGATGATGATGTAGGGATCATTGAAGCCATTGATGGAGGACAAACATCAAAGGTGGATGAGATTCCAACTAAAAAAGAGGATACACAAGATCCACCTCTTGAAGCCTTGAAGGACTTGGCTCTTGAGGAAAAGGAGGTGACATACCCAAGGTAGTTCAACTATGTCAAAGGTGGTGAAATCTTGGGTGATCCATCCAAGGGGGTAACTACTAGATCCTCTCTCAAACTTATGAATCATGTTGCATTTATCTCATGCATAGAGCCTAAAAATATCAAAGAAGCAATAAAAGATGATTTTTGGATATTGGCTCTGCAAGAGGAACTTAATCAATTTGAGAGAAGTAAAGTATGAACATTAGTTGATAGGCCTAGTAATCAATCTACTATAGGAACTAAGTGGGTATTTAGAAACACACTAGATGAGAGTGGTAACATAGTGAGAAACAAGGCTAGACTTGTTGCTCAATACTACACTCAAGAAGAGGGAATTGATTTTGATGAAATATATGCACCCGTAGCTAGAATGGAAGCTATTAGGATGCTTCTTGCATTTGCATGCTATCATGATTTCAAGCTATTTCAAATGGATGTAAAAAATGCTTTTCTAAATGATTTTATAAATGAACAAGTGTATGTTGAACAACCACCCGGTTTTGAAGATCCAAACTTTCTAAACTATGTTTTTAAACTAACAAAAGCTTTATACGGTTTGAAACAAGCTTCTAGAGCTTGGTATGAATAACTTTTAAACTTTTTAATTGAAAAAAGGTTTTGAAAAAGGCAAGGTGAATACTACATTTTTCATTAAAAGATATGGCAATGACATTTTAGTAGTTCAAATATATGTTGATGATATTATTTTTGGTTCTACTAATGAATTTTATTGCCAAGAATTTTCTAAGCTAATGCAAGGTGAATTTGAGATGAGCATGATGGGAGAGCTCTCATTTTTCTTGGGGCCCCAAATCAAGCAAATGAAAGATGACACCTTCATTAATCAAGCTAAATACATCAAGGATAACTCAAGAAGTTTGGCTTGGAGAATGTGAAGCCTCAAGCCACTCCTATGAGCTCATCAATTAAGATTGACAAGGATGAAGAAGGTAAGTGTATTGATTCTAAGCTTTATCATTCCATGATTGAATCTTTGCTTTACCTTACCGCAAGTAGACCCGATATCATGTTTAGTGTTTGCTTGTGTTCTAGGTTTTAGGCTAGTCCTAAAGAATCACACCTAGTTGCCATTAAGAGAATCTTTAGATACTTTAGAAACACACCTTGTTTAGGTCTTTGGTATCCTAGAGACTCTACCTTTGACTTTCATGCCTTCTCCGATGCGGATTATGGGGGATGTAAGATAGATAGGAAAAGTACCTCCAGAACATGTCAATTCTTAGGTAGTATGCTCGTATCTTAGTTCTCTAAGAAACAAAATAGTGTAGCCTTATCTACCACTGAAGCAGAGTACATATCCTTAGGGAGTTGTTGTGCACAAGTTCTTTAGATGAAACAACAACTCTTAGGCTATGGTGTTCATGTAGATACCATCCCCCTTAGGTGTGACAACACTAGTGCCATTCGTCTCATTAAGAATCCCATCGAACACTCTAGAACCAAACATATAGAAATTAGACATCATTTCATTAGAGATCATGTCTTGAAAAATGATGTACTTCTAGAATATGTTGATACCTTGTACCAATTAGCGGATATATTTACCAAACCTTTAGATAAAGAGCGTTTTTGGACCCTTAAGAGAGAGTTAGGTTTAACCAGCCTTCCATGACCCTTTTAGGTCCCAAATAGTAAAAAATGTGCTTGAAATTATTTGATTCTTATGCTTATGTTTATTTTGCCTTATTTTGCATCCATGCTTGTTGCTAGGGGGAGTATGCATCAGTTTTAGTTCATATAACATGCTCATATATCATTTACATGCATTTAGGCTAGATCTAAGTTGGCTCTTTGGACATGAAATCACCCAAAATGCATTTTTTAGCAAGGGTGTATCGAAACAGGTACATCTATTTCGATACGGGTTCTATCTAAGTTGAATCCAGTACTTAATCGTATTGAAACGGGCTCTTCATGTTTCGATACGGGTTCAAGGTGTTGTTCCGAAATAGGGTCAACCTGTATCGAAACGAGTCTGGTACCGAAATGGCTCGAAAGTGTTTTGATACGGCCGTTCCGATACGCGAAGTGGCATATCGAAACATGATCGCGCAGATTGCTTTAAATAGCATTAAAAGAGTTTCAAACTTTAATTAAAACACCAACTCTCTTTTTCTCTCAAACCCTGACTGAAAACCCTTATATAAACTCTTCAAATCCCTTGATTTTTTCACATCAAAACCTAAATTTTTTTGAAGGTTTTCAATCTACACATCAAGGATAAAGCTTTACAAGCAATTTGGTGCATCAATCATCCCTCATTCATTCATTATCCTATATCAAGGTATAAACCATTTTTTCTTTTATTTTAAATTTTTGTTTAAATTTATAGGTTGTTTTTAATTCCTTTTTGTATAAAACCTATACATATAGTATGAGTTTTCAAGTTTTTGCAAAAAAATTTCAAAATCTGAATTTTTTTTATTCGAATATAAAATTATACTGTATATTTTTTTAATTTATTTTTCGAAATTCTTTTTACCAAATTTTTTTATGTTTATATATGTTTTTAAACTATATTTCGTAGTTTTTTTATATACCTTGACTATTGAATTGCCTATTGTATTGAATTTGGTTGATTTACGCATACATGTGTTTTTGTATCTTGATTTATTTCTTGATTTCAAATATGGGTTCTAGGAAGAGGTACGAACCAATGTGGTTGGTGGAAGCTCTAACATCAATGACGATTCTACTCGTCCCAACCTCACTCTACTCTACCAAAGGAGTCTTCGTAACAAAGACGCCTATACCAACTTCAAGCTCTTTGAAGATCATGTTATCTGTTGTGAGCGTATTGTCTCTATACCCTTTTTGGATTCCGAACGTTTTCAATTTCGCTATCTCACTTTATTGAGGCGTTGGAACTTCATGACCTTTTTGAGCTTACCCAGTACTTTGTACCGTAACACGGTTCTTCTCTTCTATGCCAATGCTCGTTGTATCTCAAATATCGATCAAGTGGTTGCCATTGAGTCCTGTCTAATGGGGAAGAAGTTTAGAGTTAATCCGGAAACCTTGGTCAATGTTTTTGGGTTTGAAGATGGGGGAATCTCGAATGAGAACTCGTTGGGACATACTCTTGGTGGCTCCGTCACGGTCCTTGATGCTCTTGATCGCATCTTTTATCTCATGGTCTCGTGGTGGTTTCGTCCTTCCTGAGGAAAATTCTCCCACAATCGGCAAGTCGACAACTTTTGGATTCGTTGCTTTCGTGAGGAACGTCGACCAAATCTTTGTCAAATCATGTTTGTCGAGATAGTGCATCTTGTTCAAAACCGCAACTCCGATCTTGTCACTTCCTTCACTTATGGGACCGCCCTAAGTTACTTATTCTCAAAGGTGGGGATCGATTGCTCTCTTGACTTTCGGGAACCTCTCAAGGATCTCATTGATGGAGAATGGATTCGTGTCGAGCATCCTCCTCAAGTTGCGGCCCCCGAACCTCAACCTCAAGTTGCTCCACAAAACAACGAAGCCCTCATGACTTTCCTTACCGAGCAATTCAATGGCTTGCAAACCCATATGGACTCCGGTTTTGCCACTCTTGGCACTCGTCTCACTTCCGTGGAGGGACGTATCCAGAGTGTTGAGCATCGCCTCACTTCGGTTGAAACTCAACAAACCTCTATGGACATGTCCTTTACCAGCTTCTATGGCGAGAAGAGACAATTTCGAAGGAGCTCCACCAATGATGAAGATGACGATGAGCCTTAGATCTTTGCATTCCATTGCATATCATCTAGTTTAGGATTTCCCTATTTTTGCACATATCTATGTTTTTGCTTTAAGACCTATGTTTTGACTTATGTTTGGATATTATGTTTTAAGTATTTAGGTTTGGATATTATGTTTGGATATTAAGGACTTATTTTGCTTTGATTTATTATGCTTAATGAAATTATGTTGCTTTAATTATGCTTGTTTGGATCTCGTGATTATATTTCTTCATTAATTTTGATCTAACAAAAAGGGGGAGAAGGGTTAAGCTAAATTTTTTCCAAATATTTTTCAAAACCTAGCTTTAATTTAGGGGGAGTTTACTTAAAAATTTTCTTTGGTTTTGTTATATCAAAAAGGGAAGATTGTAAAACCAATATTTGATTTTGATATAACAAATAATCTAAGGACTAAATTGCAAAGTAAATAAATTTTTAAGTAATCAAAATACTTACATTTGACAAGTAAAATTTATACTTCAAATGTTTTGAAGTCAAAAATTAAACCCCATAAATTTTTCTAAGTGTTTCAAAGCCAAAATACACAAAATTGCACAGGCGTTTCGAAACACCCCCAAAGTGTTTCAATACGTTTTGCCACTGGAAGGATCCGTTTCAATACGGGCTATTCCCGTTTCGATACAACCTTCATCTGGGCTTTTGATTTTTAAGTGTTGTTTCAAAATGGCTCATACCCGTTTCGATACAAGGATTAAGTATTTTCAAAATCGAGCATTAAATGAACTAGCTGTTACTTGACAGAAATGGACTTTTGAAAATTTGGTTAAGTGTTTCGATACACCCCTATGATGTTTCAAAACATAAGTTTACAGTTGCAAAGCGTTTCGATACAGCCTATTTCCGTTTCGATGCGACCCTCTTTTTGCATGTTACTGTTTCGACACAGCCTATAGTTGTTTCGATACGGGCCCTTTTTTATGCACAACGACTTTTTCTTTATTTGGTGTCCGTTTCGATACAGGGGTCTCGTGTTCCGATACGGGTAGTTGCAGAACAACATTTATGGAGGGAAGAGAGAGCCCCAACGGCTCTATTGATGATCTCAACCACCCAAATGGCTAGAAATCAATGAGAAGGTGTAAAAACAAGTCTCCAAAGTTACAACAACAACCATTGAACCTTCAAGCAACATCAAAGCATTCATTCCAAACCCTACTGCCTTTAGAGTTAAATTCTTGTACCCAACTCATTTGGAGTTTTTCATTATAAATCTTTTTAGAGTTTTGGGAGTGTTTATGTGTAATTGGGTAAACGATTAGCCTTTGAGAGGTACATACAAAGTTTGCCTATATTTCCTTTGTAAAAGAGTGATATTGGGTCAATCTTTGGGTAGAGAGATTGACCGATTTGTAAGGTTTCCTCCTTAGCCGAGAAAAGGGGATGAATTCAAGTTAGTGAATTGTTGAAATCCTCAGTAGGGTGCTAAGGTAGTGGATGTAGAGCTTGTTCGAAGCTTGAACCACTCTAAAATTGCCTTGTCTTCATTTCTAAATTATCTATTTGCACCCTTCAATTTGTATTCCACCAATTCACCCATTCTTGGTGTTTAGCCATCATTTGATCAACTCAACATACTTGTATGCTCATACATCATAGACATGGATTTAGGGGCATTTCATTTGAATTTTTGGGTCCTTTGCTGCCAGACTATTTGGTACAAAGGGTAGCGGTGCAGGGTAACTCGTACCGGTACAAGATTCAAGGCGTTTCGGTATTGGAAATTCAATATCGGTATGCGGCTTAGAGGATCGGTACGGCCCAGTCCGTACCGGCACACGCGAGTCTGAGGCTATAAATATGGTAGTTTAATTAGTTTTTTTATCCCAAAACAAAACCCTACCCGTTTTACAACAAAATTTCTCTAAAAAATCTTCAATTTTTCATCGTTTTCTCTCAAATCTTTCGGGGGATTTTCAACACAACATCAAACTCATCCTCCTAATAATCAAGTTAGTGTGAAATCAACTCCACATTCATCCATTATTCAAGGTAAAACTCTATTTTCTATACTTCTTTCGAATTTACACAATTTTCTATAGTTTTTAGGATTGAATCTAGTTTATTAGGTTTATATAATTGTATAGTTTTACTCTTTTACAAAAATTCTTACAAAAATAAAAAAAAATCATTTAAATATATATATATATATATACATATTTATCCATATTAAAACTATACTTATACTCATATAATTTTCTATATACATGTATATTTTTTACCTATAATTTATATTTATATATATATACCTAGAACAATGGTTGATTGTAATGGATTGAATTATTGATGAAATTGCATACATTGTTAATTTTGCATGAGGTTTATTATTAGTTGTCCGTAAACCCGTTTTTCATCTCAAATATCTTTATCCTTTTTCAAATGGGTCTTCGTGTCAAACGTCCTAGAACCGTTGCCGCTAATTCTTTCGGCACTAGTGCTCACCCAAACTTTTTAGCCATCGATAACCAAAGTTTTAATGAGCAAGGTGTTCAAAACCAACTCAACAATTTTTAAATGTTCTAAAATTTTATTACCCATCGTGAGCGAGTTGTGGACTATACTTACATGACTTCTGATGCTTTTGGGGTTTAAATATATTAATTTGATGAGCCAATAGAAATTTCGCTATTTTTTTTTCAAGTACCTGGTGTTGTTTACAAAATCCTTGTCTGAATTTTCTACTCTAATGCTAGATGTATTTTAAATGTAGGCAGAACCGAAACCGTTGCTCTTGAGTAGGGAAGCCAAAGGGGTAAGGCGGGGAGGGGCAGATTTTTGGCTGCCCCGACCTCGACCTGAAATATTAAAGACTTCACTCGACCTCGACCTGTCCCTTGAAATAATTTCCTTTCACCCACCCGGTACTTGAATTAGAGACTCGTCCCCAACCTGACCCGATCCGACAACAAATATACCGACTCAAAACAATAACCCTGAAACAGATTAAAATATAGAGAAACATCTGAAAATACATCAAAGTTTAGATCTGGAAATATATGAAAGTTAAGATCTTGAAATATATCTAAAAAACAAAAAAGTATCAGATTATATGGAAATAAGAAAAATTATCAGATTTGAAAATAAAAAATTTATATCACATTTTAGATCTAATTAACGAAGAAATAAAGAAACAGAAGGGTGCTTATTAAAAAAAATAGATCTGGAATGAAAATCAAACAAACACTAAAACATTAATAAAATTAACAAGAACTTAAAAAATAAACAAGAAAATAAATGAAAAATCAATTAAGAATAAAATAAATTGACATCAATGCATAGTCGATATGGTATGCTGCGAGGTGAAACATGATGATAAATGGGGATGACTGTTTTCAGAACTAATGAAGATAGAGGAGCCATGCATATTGTCACGGGGCTAGGTCTAGGCCGGTCTAGCCTCGTGCGGCCTTGGTCGCGAAGCACTCGGAATAGGCTTGAAAAGCGGCCAAGTCAGCCTTACTCACTAAGCTCGGAAGGCTTAGTCTCGAATGCGGAAGCTCTCTTGGAAAATGGGAAGGGTGATGGCTCACAAAGTAAAGCAAGGAAGGGGATGCACACTCGTTTAAGAAAGCTAAGGCCTCGTTAAAAACTCCCCCTAAGCCTAGATGGGGAGAAAAGAGTGCCAAAGCTTCTTTATTAACAAAGAAGAGAAAGATTACAAAAGAAAGGAAATGGTGAAAAGTGGAATGCCTAAGATGGATGGAGGAGGGCTCTATTTATAGTCTAATCCCCCTCGATCCAATGGCTAGCAATGACTCGATCCAAGGGCCATGGATGAGTCTCACAATGGAATCTCCTATTCAAGGCAAGCTTGTCATACTCATATTGACTTGCCTTGATTACAAACACTATTGCCCTAAATACATAGCCTATGACATCATTGCTTTGTTGTCTTGGAATACTTTCCTCATGCATGGATGGCTTTCCATAAGTATTTCTCCAAGGATGACAACTTGGCAAAGGATTTGGATGCTTTGGCGGATTGGGCTTCTCATGGTCCAATCTTGGTGTCCAAAGTCCCCTCTCATGGATGTCTTTGACTGAATCGAGCCCTAGGGGTGTGGGCAACTCGGATGGGCAACCCCTAGGCCTGTTGGCGCGCACATCGGGTGCGGGCTCGGCTCCTTGGGCGTGCACGTCGGGTGCAGGCTCGGGCTCCATGCCTTGGGCGGCATGGACGGTGCAAGGTAAGGCCCCCTCGTGTGTGGACTCGGCCTCCTTGGTGCACACGTCGGGTGCGGGCTCGGACTCCATGCCTTGGCCGGCATGGAGGGTGCATGGCAAAGGCCCCTCGGGTGCTTGTGTTGGGCCCCCTCGGGTGCAAGACTCATGGGCAGCACATGGGGTGCTTGACAAGGCCCCATGGTGCGGACGAACTGGCCCAGGACGGATCTCTTGGGCGCGGACACCACCAAGGGCGTTGTGCATGGCCCCTTGGTGTGTGGCATGGGCAACTACTCGGGCCCCTCGGTTGGGAGAAAGGCATTGTGCGCAAGGGTCCGCATCTATTGGTGCGGCTGGCTCGGTCGCAAAAAGTTCCCCTGTGACAATATCATTTATATATATTTGTGCAAATGAAACAAAAGAAAGAAAAATGAAACATGGGAGAGGAGTGAATAGAGAACGGCGGCAAACAAAGTAATAGATTAGGTTAGTGATGAGAGTTTAACCTAATATATATATATATATAATGGCAATTTCATAAATAATTTAAATATTATTTCTTTAATATCTCGAGTCGGGGAATTTAACCTTTAAACTCGTCCCGATAAAATTTTAAAGAAACTTGACCTGATCCGACTCGAACTCAAATTTTTTAAATTAAAAATCTGCCCCTATTAGATAGGGGAGGGTCGGGACTCATCGAATTTGGGGAAAACTGTCATCCCTACTCTTGAGTCTTTTATTATGGGTAAGAAGTACCATCTTGATTCTAAAATATTAGCCAAACACCTAGGATTAGAAGATGTTGGGTTAGACGAGGAAACCAAATTTCAATCTTCTTATACCCCAGGTTCCTCAGTCAAAGTTCTTGAAGCCCATGAATGTTTTTTTCACCTTTTTATCACTTGGTGATTTCGACCATCCAGTGGTAAATAGTCTTCCATTCGTATGGTTGACGATTTTTGGCTTTATTGTTTATGTGAAGAAAAACAACCAACATTGCTCAAATCATCTTCGTCGAGATGGTTCACATTGTCAATCACCGCCACACTTACATTTTCAAATCCTTCACATATGGAACTATCTCGAGTCATATCTTTCATAAGATAGAAATTGATTATACTCAAGATCTTCCTTGTCCTCTTACCGAGCCCATAGATGATAGATCCCTTCGTAAGGACAAATTCCACTTCATTAATGGGGAATGGGTTTAAGATCCTAATGCTCAAGATGAAGATGATGAGGATGATGCTCTGGCTCCAGTAGCTCTGGTTGAGTCACCTCTAGTGCCTCCTGTTGCTCCGCCTTCCCTTGATGCCTTGATGACATACCTTGATGGGAAGTTCGTCGCTCTCAAGAAGAGCATCGGTGCTAGGATGACTTCCATGTAGATGATGATGATGGTACTGAGGACGATGACAATGCTTCTTCGTCCATTTATTCTATTTCATGTGTTGAGATATTGATTTTGATATAACTAAAGTGAAAAATGTTTTTGGACTTAAACTAATTTCTAAAAATATTTCAAAAGCCCATTAACTTGAAAAATATGTTTGAAATGTTTTGGGGCTTTAAATGATTTTAAATAGCTAGAGTGTCAAAAACTAGCTTGAGTATTGATACCTTTTCCTCGGTATTGATGCCCAGTCACCCGTATTGATACGACGAAGTCCATACCGATACGCCCCTTTTAATTTCCCAAACTTCAAATTACAGTAGCCAATTTAGCACCGGTACGGATTCTATCGTACTAATACCCTAGGGTGCATACCAATACCCCTGTATCGAGTATCGATACCCTTTGTAGAAATGCTCCAACGGCTATTGTAACCCCCTCGACCCGGTCTGGGTGAAAGATCGAACCGAATGGGACACACGGGGAATATTGAAGTAAACCGGGAAGGTTTACCTCAATAAACAACCCTGTTTTTTTATTTTATCTTGTCTAGATGCTCAACATTACCCTATGTGAAAAGACTCGCAACGGAACAATTTGCATCTCAAACATACTTCGATTAGACACTCAATTGGATTCAAAAAATTTTAGGGACCATTTTGTAATTTAGAAACAATACATGAACTTTCTCAGTTTAAGTTACCAACCCTTAATTAGTCACATTACATGCCATTGTGTCAAAACTCAGCTCAAAAAAATCATCCAAGCTCATCTAATTGCATCCACAACATTCAGAGACTAAAATGTAAAGAAATAGAACTTCAAAAGATTCCAATAACCAATTTAAGTGTTTCAGAACACATGATTCCAGTATCCAAACGTATTGAAACACCCCTTCCCTGTTTTGAAACCCCTAATCCATTTCAGGCTCACCGTTTTGGTACAACCTTAGGTGTACCGAAACACATGGGCATGTAATGTCACTTTTTGCTTGTTTTTCACACATTAAAGCAATTATAATCAATCCAACATGCTTTCATCATGCATACAACATATCTAAACATCCATTCTCAATCAATCATGGTATGTTTATCATCATATCATGAGCATTTGCATCAAAGGTAAACTATAGGCATGCAACCTAAGGTCAAGCCAAGCAAAATACCATAATGCAACCTAAGGCCATTTACAAGTCTAAAACAACAAACCAAACTTGCTCAAAAGGGAGTTTACACAAATCTCCCAACAACACAACGGATCCCCCATTGCCCTTATTACGTATAGTCTAAACCAAACATACATTCTCAAATGAAGTCTCTTGCGATCCCTTGCTACTTGCTACCTCCAAAACCTCAATTATCTGCATTGGTGGAAAAATGAGAGCGTAAGCACACAACGCTTAGTGAGGAGGCTCAAAAGCAAAACACCATCAATGCATTAAAACCATTTTTCATGTCCACATTGAAATCTCATTTCAATTTACTATAACATCATTTGAAAACCATCATGCACTTTTAAAACCATGCATTTTCCTTAATAAAAAATCAGCATATTAAACTTCATGCTCATGTATCATGATTCCACAACACATTCCAATTCCACACTCTATTTAAGTCTTCCCATGCATAGCCACCATACGCAAACCTTAAAGAGTAGAATATGCATATACCACATTATGATAAACCATTTCATGATACATCATAAATTATATTGACTTACAAGTGATCATATAACAAGTTCACAACTCAAAGCAACATATCGGATGCACAAATTCAACAAGTGTCTACTCGACACTTCAAGACATCTTAACCGAAATTGGTACATTCACAACCATAGGTACTATATAAACCAGGTACAATTACAACCCATAGGGACACCAACCCTATCATTGGTTAGATGCTTAACCACTAACGAGAGACGGGACACCAACCTCCTTGATCGTTAGGGTACTTGGACGGAGACACGGGACACCAACCTCTCAACATCCAAGACGACTTTTTATAATGCACTCAATCCTATAGCCGGCTAACTATATCTGATATCATTTATAAACCATTTTCACAATATCACTTGCCAATATAATTCGCATTTAACACATACCTCTCTGTTTTCAAAGCATCATCAATAAATCACATTTCCAAGCATTAAACCATGCTTAAAATCACAAGTATAAGACATACTTACAAGGATCACTTACCATGTGCATCCTTCAACATCGCATCATTAAAAATAGTAATCACACTCTTTTAAACATGCTTTAACAGTAGGTAAATCCATTAAACCAAAACAGTGCATAAATCATCACATAATAGCACAATCGAAAGAGAAAATCCTTTTACTTACTTCTGAACTTAGTTAACCGTTTCAAGCTTACCACTAAGTTTCCAAATCATCTTTTAAAGCTTTTCAAAACTGAAATTCACGTTCTCGATCATTGACACACACAAACTTGACTAGCCGACGCGAACCCAAGCAATCAAAGCTCACAAAACTTCACCGATTGCTTCTGATACGTTCTCCCCTGTTTATACCACACAAGAATAGAGGATTAATGCATCACAATGCATTAAAATCTCCAGCAAATAAACCTATCCCGCTGCTCTGCCCAAAATCACCAAAACGCTTATCCGAAAACACCTTCGATTACACAACAAACTCAGCCCAGCCAAAACCTAACTCTTCCATCCATTTTTAATCATCAATTAACATCGAAAACCAACCTATTTGCATCCTTATCCCTCCAGCAACTTCAATTTCACTTAAACACCACAAAAACCCAAATCTACTAACCTAAACAGTTAGAGATCCAACTTGTTTCGGGATTAATATGATCAAATCTTTATTTCAACATTATTTAACATCCAAAACAAGATTAAAATCAATCATAACTCAGCCAAATCAGATACAATACGATAATCATTCAAAATCACCATTCAAGCTTGATTTAACCATTTTCATCAAATTAATCATGAAACCTTGTTAAGAAACATAATTAGAGAGCCAAATACTTGGGAATTTCAATAAAGAACCTTGATTAGAGGATTTGGATGAAAATTACTTCTAATCCTTGCTTATTCCTTTAATTGACAAGATTTGTTGAAAAACCTTCAAGAATCCTTTGAGATAAATGTAGTAAACACCAAGGAAATCATTTGCAAATAAAAAGAATTGGAAAGATGAAAATCTCTAGAAGTTTTGATAGAAAAGAGATGTTTGGCTGATGGGAAAAGAGAGAAAATGAAAGTTACGTCAAAATAGCTTTTATAAAAACTAATTCCTTTTTTATAAAAAAACCTCTCTTTATTTCCTTTAATTAAACACATTTAAAATATGGCCAATCAAAGGAATAGATGATTAACATCATATTAGCTCCCTAAAGATTCTAAGCTTTGACCCTCTTTAAAAACAGTCCTTTAAAAACAATTTTCCATTTTTGTGTTTTAGTCACTAAACCGAAATGTCGATCTTCCAAAAATCATTTTTCCAAAATTGGCTTCACCATTCCTTAATATATATTTAGAGAGGATTTTAGGAATTTTTCTCATAATTTTATCACATCCTGAACCAAGTTTTCCTTGAACCAATCCCGAACTAACCCAAATCTCTAGTCTAGGCTTATCAAACTCTAAACCACCTTTAAAACCTCTAAACCCAAAACCAAGGCATTACAGCTATTTTTCTTAAGGCATGTACCGATACGCCTATGCGAGTACCGACACGCCCTACTCCAGAAGTGCATTTATTGCGGGAAATAAAGACTCAAACGGCTCCAAACCAATCCCAACAGCTAGTAACGACCACAAACTTATTAGAGGGTTTAAAAGACCTCACCAAGCATCCATGGAAAGACAAGAAACATATTGTCAACATTCAATGATAGAGAAATTGTGTTTGACCTAAATTTGTTATATTTCTTTGTAGAACACACTTGAGAGCTCAATTGTCATATATGCTCAAGTGTTAGGTTTTGGGTGAGTACTTAGAATTGCAAACATATCAGCCTTAAGAGGTTTTCCTGGTTTGTTTATTTATTTTCACTTTGTAAGAGAGTTTCTCAAGCTTTAGGGTATAAGCTTTGAGGTTGTAAGGGTTATCTCCTTGAGCCCGGGAAAAAAGAAAGAAATTCAAAAGTGAATTTGAAAAAATCCTTAGTGGGAAGCTAAGGTAGTGGACGTAGACTTTGGTTATAAAGTCAAACCACTATAAATCCTTCTATCTATTTTTAAATTTCCATTGCTTCCACCATGAACACTATAAAACCTATGTTTGATTTTAATATAACAAATTGTTTGAGGACCAAATTGTAAAAGTAAATAAATTTTTAAATACTCGAAAGTCTCACAAAATGACAAGGATTTTAAACTAAAATATGTTTCCAAGTCAAACACTTAAGCCCCAAATATTTTCTAAGTGTTTTACACTCAAACTAACCAAAAACTCCCAGGTGTATCGATACACCCTTAGGTGTTTTGATACGAGTTATAGCTAATAGAATTTTAATCGACAAAGTGTACCGATACGGCTGTACCCGTATCGATACGGTCTTCATATGGGTTTGAGATTTTGGTTAAGAGTATCGATACTGTCTTACCCATTTCGATACGGGGTCTTAAGATTTTCAAATCTTTGCATTTAATGATATTACCATTGCCTTGTCAGTTATTGGAATCACCAAACTTCAAAAGTTGGTTTACCCGTACCAATACGCTCCTAGGCATACCGATGCAACTTTCACTTGACTTTTGAGATAGATTTGAGTGAGCAAAATCCGTACCGATACGGCCTGTACCGTATCGGTACGCCCATGTTTTTACACTATGACCATTTCGATATGCATCTTCATGTATCTATACGCAATTGCACAACAGCTATTTTCTTCTTTGACAGGTACCGATGCGGGTCTTCATGTACCAATACGCTTGCTTACCAAACAACATTTATTGCGAGAAAAATGGCCTCCAACGGATCTATTGATGGCTTGAACCACCCAAACGGCTAGAAATCAATGAAAGGGTATAAAAACAAGTCTTCAATGCTACAACAACAACAACTATTGAACAAGTTTAAAGCATTCAAGCAAAATCCAACGACTTTGAACTTTTAGAGTCAAATTCTTGTACCCAACTTGTGTAATCTCATTTGTAATCTTTAGTTTCAAGTTTGGAGTTTGTGAGAACTTTTATTTGGACAAACTTATCACCTTGAGAGGAATTTTTAGTTTGCTATCATCTTCTTGTAAAAGAATGAACCTTGATCAAGCTTTCGATAGAAAGCTATGATCGATTGTAACTGTTGCCTCCTTAGCCTAAAAAGGGGGGAAGAATTCAATAACTAATTGGTTGAAATCCTTAGTGGGGAGCTAAGGTGGTGAATGTAGAGATTGTTAGAAGCTTGAACCACTATAAATCCTTTTGTCATTAATTTTTCATTTTCTTATTGCCTCCCTTCAAATTTTTATTTGCCAATTCACCCCCTCTTGGCCTTTCATCATTGATTGATTATCTCAACAAATGGTATCAGAGATACACTCATTGGAAAGATTAACACCCTCTTGAGTCAATTCTAGGAGAGATACATCAATCTACAATCAAAGCCATGGCGTCTACTTCTGGCCTCAACTTGTTCGAGTCACAATCTACCACCAAACCACCATTCTTCAATGGGGACAACTTTTCATATTCGAAGAATCGAATGAGTCTATTCATCAAATCCAATGATTACCTTCTTTGGGATGTACTCGAAGATGAACCATCTATCCCAATGAAGCAAGAAGGAGAAAGGAAAGTTCCCAAGGCCAAGCAAAAGATGACCGATGAAGAAAGAAGGAAATTGCAAGTCAATGGCAAGGCCTTGCACATGCTCTTTTGTGCTCTTGGACCGGATGGGTATTCAAAGATGTCTTCATGTAAAAGTGCAAATGAGGTGTGAGACAAGCTCGAGACCACCTATGAAGGTACTAACAACGTAAAGGAGACCAAGATTAGACTCCTCAATTTGAGCTATAAGAATTTCAAGATGGAGCCTGATGAGAGCGTCACCAAGATGTTCGATCGCTTCTCCGTCATCGTCAACAGTCTCAAAGGCTTCAGAGTAATCATTCCCGAAGACAATCTTGTTCGAAAGCTCATCTACTCTCTGCCCGAGTCATGGGATGGGAAGAGGACCGCCATCATCGAGGCAAATGATTTGAAGACTTTGAATCTTGATGCTCTTATGGGTTCTCTTCTTACTCATGAGATCATGAAGCATGGAAGAGAAGAAGAGAAGAGGAGAGAAGAGAAGAAGGTGGAGAAGAAGGAAGTAGAGAAGAAGAAACTCGGAATTGCTATCAAAGCTTCTTTTGATGAGAACGATTCGAGTGAGGAGGACAGTGATAAAATGGTTATGCTAGCCAAAAGGTTCACAAGGTTCATAAAGTCCAATAGAGGAAGAAAGTTCCATCGAGGAGAAGACTTCTAGAACAAGAACAAGGAGGAGGAGGAGAAAGACCAACTCATATGTTTTGAGTGCAAGAAGTCAGGGCATATAAGGACCGATTGTCCTCAACTCAAAAGGAAGAGCTTCGAGAAGAAGAAGAAGCTCAAAGATCAAGTTGCTACTTGGAGTGATGAGGAATCATCCGATGAAGAGGAGCAAGAAGTGGCCAATCTGTGTCTCATGGCTCTTGAAGAATATCCTAAGGTAACCTCTAACTCATCATCTTTTGATTTTACTTTTGATGAGCTTCAAGAATCTTATGATGAGTTGCAAGAGGTGTATGCCGAATTGGTATAAAAGTATAAGAAATCAAATTTAAAAAACAAGAAAATTATTTTAGATTTGAAAAATCAAAACGATTCCTTATCTAAAACCAATTCGAAGCTTGAAAAGAAGGTTTTGGATTTACAAGAAAATCAAAAATATTTTGAAAAGGAAAATATTGATTTAAAAAACATTCTTTCCGAGTTTCATGATCACCACCACAAGAAGGTGAGTGAACTCAAAGCTTCTTTGAACAAAGTTGGGAAATCTAGTTTTGAGAAAGGTGAATCTTCAAAACCCAACTATGTAAAAAAAATTTGGCAACCACAAACAAAGAGGCTTTCAAAGGCCCTGTAGAGGTAAAAGGATTAGGAGTGTTTGGATTCCTAAGGAACTAATTCCTTCTAATGAAATTCATGCTATTTCTTCTTGGATTCCTAAGGGAACCAAGATTTTGGGAGCTAATACTCATGGACCCAAAATGATTTGGGTACCAAAAATCAAGACTTCATCTTTGTTTGTAGGGGGAGCATTGCTACAAGGCCAAAGCTACATGTGCAAACTCATGGTACCTTGATAGTGGATGCTCGAGACACATGACCGGTGACAAGAGTCGGTTCTTGGAACTAAGACCAAAGAGTGGAGGAGTAGTGACGTTTGGTGACAACCTCGAAGGCCACATTGAAGGAATTGGTTCCATTGGTAATCACCTTCTATTCTTATAGATAATGTTTTCTATGTCAATGGTCTAAAACATAATCTTCTGAGCATTAGACAATTATGTGATAAAGGTTTCAATGTTCTTTTTTATTCAAATGGTTGCAAAATTTTAAACATTGAAACAAACAAAATATTGCTCATTGGTCATCGCATAGGAAACATTTACACGGCGCATTTAGATGACATTTATATTTCAAATACATGTTTTGTTGCAAAAGATGAACATGACTCATGGTTATGGCATAAAAAACTAGGGTGTGCAAGCATGAGTGTTTTAGAAAAATTGGTTTCAAAAGATCTAGTAAGAGGTTTGCCTAAAATAAAATATTCTCTTGATAAATTTTGTGATGCTTGTGCAAAAGGCAAACATAAAAGAGTTTCTTTTAAACCTGTTAATGATGTTTCTACTAGTAGAGTTTTACAATTGATCCACATGGATCTTTTTGGTCCTATTAGAACTATGAGCTTGGGTGGAAAATCATATGCATTTGTTTTAGTAGATGATCACTCTAGATACACTTGGGTTCTATTCTTAAGTATCAAGGATGAGGCTTTAGAAAAATTCATAACATTTTCAAAAATCACTCAAAATGATCTTGGTCAATCCATTTCTCACATTAGAAGTGACCATGGTACCGAATTTCAAAATTTAAGTTTTAAGGATTTTTTTTAATTCAAATGGTATAAGCCATAATTTTTCTGCTCCTCGCACTCCTCAACAAAATGGGTTTGTTGAGAGGAAAAATTGAACTTTAGAAGTAATGGCTAGAACCATGCTTTGTGAAAACAATTTGCCTGAGTATTTTTGGAAAGAAGCCACTAATATGACTTGTTATATTGTAAATCGAGTAATGATTAGGCCGGTTTTAAAGAAAACACCTTATGAGATTTTAAAATCCAAAAAGGCTAACATTAGCTATTTTCATCCCTTTGGTTGCAAATGTGTTGTTTTAAATAATGGAAAAGACAATTTAGGCAAATTTGATGCTAAAAGTGATGAAGCTATTTTCTTAGGTTATTCTTTAAACTCTAAAGCCTATCGTGTATTTAATAAAAGAACTTTGGTTGTTGAAGAGTCTATACATGTGGTTTTCGATGATAACCTCTTTTCGAGGAAGGATTCTTGTGATGATGATGATGATGTAGGAATCTTTGAACTCAATGATGGTGGCCAATCATCAAAGGTTGATGAAGTTCCTTCCAAAGAAGAAGAAACAGAAGATCCACCTCTTGAAGCCTTGAAGGGCGTGACTTTAGAGGATAAGGAAGTGAGCTACACAAGGGAGTTCAACTATGTCAAAGGTGGTGAGATTTTGGGTGATCCATCCAAAGGGGTAACCACTACAATTTCTCTTAAAAATGCTTGCAATGTTGCATTTATCTCATGCATTGAGCCTAAAAAATATCAAAGAAGCATTAAAAGATGATTATTGGATATTGGCTATGCAAGAGGAATTAAACCAATTTGAGAGAAGTCAATAATGGACATTAGTTGATAGGCCTAGTAATAAGTCCACCATAGGAACTAAATGGGGTTTTAGAAACAAACTAGATGAGAGTGGTAACATAGTGAGGAACAAGGCTAGACTTGTTTCTCAAGGTTACACTCAAGAGAAAGGAATCGATTTTTATGAAACCTATGCACTCGTAGCTAGGATGGAAGCTATCATGATGCTTCTTGCATTTGCATGTTATCTTGAATTCAACCCTTTTCAAATGGATGTCAAAAGTGCTTTTCTAAATGGTTTTATTAATGAAGAAGTGTATGTAGAACAACCATCCGGTTTTGAAGATCCAAAACACCCAAACCATGTTTTAAAACTTTCAAAAGCTTTATATGGTTTGAAACAAGCTCCTAGAGCTTGGTATGAAAGATTGTCTAGCTTTCTAACTGAAAAAGGTTTTAACAAAGGAAAGTTGGACACTACACTATTTATTAAAAGAAATGGCAAAAACATTTTAGTAGTTCAAATATATGTTGATGATATAATTTTTGGTTCTACTAATGAATTGTTTTGCCAAGATTTTTGCTAAGTTAATGCAAGGTGAATTTGAGATGAGCATGAAGGGGGAGCTCTCATTCTTTTTGGGACTCCAAATCAAACAAAGGAAAGATGACATATTCATCCATCAAGCTAAGTACATCAAGGACATGCTCAAGAAGTTTAGCTTAGAGAATGTGAAACCTGAAGCTACACCAATGAGCTCCTCTACAAAGCTTGACAAAGATGAAGGAGGTAAGTGTGTTGATTTAAACCTTTACCGCTCTATGATTGGATCTTTGCTTTATCTTACCCCAAGTAGGCCCGACATATGTTTAGTGTTTGCTTGTGTGCTAGATTTAAAGCTATTTCTAGAGAATCACACCTTATAGCCGTTAAGAGAATCTTTATATACCTTAGAGACACACCTTGTTTAGGTCTTTGGTATCTTAGAGATTCCTCCCTTGATTTGCATGCTTATTCAGATGCGGATTATGGAGGTTGTAAGATAGATAGAAAAAGTATCTCTGAAACTTGTCAATTCCTAGGTAGTATGCTCATATCATGGTTTTCTAAGAAGCAAAATAATGTAGCATTATCTACCACCGAAGTAGAATACATATCAGCCGGAAGTTGTTGTGCTCAAGTCCTTTGGATGAAGCAACAACTTTTAGACTATGAAATTGATGTAGGTACCATCCCTCTTAGGTGTGACAACACTAGTGTTATTTGTCTCACTAAGAATCTCATCCAACATTCTAGAACCATGCACATAGAGATAAGTGTCGGGAAAATATGAGAAATTGGAAACGTTGAGCCATATTTTCTAGTGGTAAAGGTAGAGGTTCGAATGATGAATTTATTAATTAATATTCTACTCCATGAGACCTTTACAATGGTATCGCATATGCTCAAAACGGTTGAGAAATGAATGAGAAATTGATGCTCAAAGTGAGGATGTTGTGAATTGTGTAAAGGAAAATAAAAAACCCCATATCCCACATGGGTGAGATAACAAGCTTGGGAATGGTTTAAATACACCAACCCACTTGGAAGTCATTGAATGACTTGAATGAACATTATGCCTCGCGCGCAGGCGCAAGGGGGGTGCAAATCTAAGCTCGTCGAACCCATTCGGGTTGGGGCGCGCTTGCACGTCGTGGGCGACGCGAATGTCCGGACCGGTCAGGTCCTTGCTTGGACCCGCAGATATTTTACCCACTTCAAATTAATTTGTTTCCTTACATATCTTTTTTAATATTCCAAATTTAATAGGATACTATTGACTTTCCATTAAATTCATATATTAAAAGGCAATAAAGCAATTCACAGAAAACATATCCGTTTAATAAGGCATTTAATTGATTATTTCTGAATTAAATCAGATATAAAGTCAATGGCCTTTAATTCGGAATATTGTATTTTCCATATTTTCCTCCTCCACTCCACTATATAAACCATGCATCTCCTCAGTTTCAACACACTCAAAAATCGTTTTTCTTCTCTCGCTCTCTTTATCCTGGTGATAGGCTAAGTCAAGAGTTCAAGTTCGAGGTCTCTTTAGTTCGTGCTTCTATCGAAGATCTTCTTGTTGTTGTATCCTGGGAGACGAACGACCAACCAAACTCAAGCACTACAGAGTGGTCGAAATTTGTCTTAAGGAAGCTGCTTCTCGCAGGCCTCAACACCTTCTCTACTCAACTTTAATCTGGTTTTGTATTTTCTACTCTTTTCAATTATTTGATTAAAGTTTTTATTTTATTTTATCGTCTTGGATTGATTACTCTGTAACAATCTTAATACAAATCTTATTCTACCTTTTTTTCTAATCCGAGACGATATATTCGTGATAGAGATAGCAAATAAATTAGTTTCAGGATTCATCCTGTTGTTTTAACGGATTTGCTAAAATCCAAAAGTTGGACAAATCTGGTTACAAAAATTGTCGGTAATAAACGAGAAATTTAGTTTCTATTTATTGGAATTTATTTTAATTCCTCTTTGTTTCTTTTGAGCATAAACAATGACTATTGGAGATTCTGTCGATTCCACTGCTAAGGTCCCTGTACCTGCACAGACTTCGAAACAACCGATACTGAATCTGAATGCAACGGTGGTGGTAATGAGCCATAATGAGAAGCCATCAAAATTTTGCAGACATAATTTCAATACATGGCAACAGAAGATGTTGTTCTATCTGATCATGCTGAATCTAGCAAAGTATTTAAAAGAAGATCCCCCAGTTGTCACCGTAAGGGATGAAGAAGGAGAGGTGGATGATCTCACCGCCTTAAGTATAATAGAGGCTTGGAACAATGGCGACTTTCTATGTCGAAACTACATCCTCAATGGACTACAAGACTCGTTGTATCTGGTATATGATGTGTACAAAACAGCAAAACAGCTGTGGGCAGCACTGGACAATAAGTACAAAGCAGAGGATGTTGAGGCTAAAAAGTTTTTAGTAGCCAAATTTTTAAACTTTACTATGGTTGATTCAAAACTAGTAGTAAGTCAAGTTGAAGAATTTCAACTAATCATTCATGGAATTCTTGCAGAATTGATGCTTATTAGTGAATCCTTCCAAGTAGTTGCCATCCCGGAAAAGTTGCCTCCAGGATGGAATGACTTCAAAAATTACTTGAAGCACAAGAGGAAGGAAATGTCAGTGGAAGAACTGATTAGCAGAGTTCAAATTGAAGAGGACAATAGAGGTAATGCCAGGAAACTTACTTTCAAAGAGGTCAAGGCAAATGTTGTTAAAGTCAAGAAGGGCAAGCAACCTCAACATCACCAAGCCAAACCAAATCTGAGGCCTAATGGCGGAGTCTCCAAAAAGGAGAAATTCAAAGGGTCGTGCTTCAACATTGGCAAGGTGGGGCACAGGTCCTCTGAATGCAGACATCCAAAAATAGCTAGAGCCAATGAGGCCAATGATGTGGAGGATGAAGATTTATGCGCGGTGATTTCTAAAGTCAACCTGGTTGACTCTAACCCAAGGGAATGGTGGCTTGACACTGGAGCCACACACCATATATGTTGTGACGAGAACTACTTCTCTGAGCTGATACCTTGCGACAATAGGGAGAAGCTCTACATGGGAAATGCTGCGACTTCCAATATCAAAGGGAAGGGAACAGTGGTCTTGAAGATGACTTCTGGAAAAGAACTCAAGCTGCAGAATGTATTGTACGCGCCTGACGTACGCAAAAACCATGTTTTTGGAACACTTTTAAGTGTTCACGGTTTTAAAATGGTTTTTGAATCCCAGATGTTAATTCTGTCAAAAGGGGGATGTTTGTGGGTAGGGGATATGTATTGAATGGAATGTGGAAACTCAATTCTATCTCTGTAAAATCCAAAATAATGAATAAGAATGCAACTTCTTCTTCTGTTTACATGCTCGAATCATTTAATTTATGGCATGATAGATTTGGACATGTTAATTATGATACCTTAAGTAGTTTAATTAACTTGGAATACATCCCTTCATTTCACATTAATTATAACCATAAATGTGAAACGTGTGTAGAAGCAAAATTAACAAGGTCTTCATTTCAAACAATTGAAAGAAGTACAGAACCACTTGATCTAATACATAATGATGTTTGTGACTTGAAATTTGTTCAAACTAAAGGAGGAAATAAATATTTTATTACCTTCATCGATGATAGCACAAAGTATTGCTATGCATATTTGCTTAAAAGCAAAGACGAAGCTATAGAGAAATTTATACTCTATAAGAAAGAAGTCGAAAACCAACTTAATAAAAAGATTAAGGTGGTAAGAAGTGATCGTGGTGGTGAATATGTTAATCCATTTGGTGAATATTGTTCACAACATGGAAATATTCATGAAGTAACACCACCATATTCTCCTCAATCTAATGGAGTAGTCGAACGGAAAAATCAGACTCTAAAAGAAATGATGAATGCTTTGTTAGGAAGCTCTAGGTTACCACAGAACATGTGGGGGAAGCGGTTCTTTCGGCTAATTACCTTTTGAATAAGGTTCCTCGAAAGGAAAAGGATAAGACGCCATATGAGTTGTGGAAAGGTCGAAAGCCTTCATATAAACACTTGAAAATGTAGGGGGTGTCTTGCCAAGGTAATGGGTCTATTACCAAAACAAATGAAAATAGGTCCAAAAACCGTGGATTGTATTTTTATTGGCTATGTTGAACATAGCAATGCTTATCGATTTCTTGTGTATGAATCAAAAAAATCCTGAGATTCACAAGAACACGATAATGGAATCAAAGAATGCACCATTCTTTGAAAATACATTCCCTTATAAATCTAGGGAACTTGATCAAAGTCCAACAAAACAAACTTTGGATGAAATGATTCAAAGTGATCAACAAGAGGCTGAAAATGAAATAGAGCCAAGAAGGAGCAAACGAGCAAAGGTAGAAAAATCTTTTGGATCTAATTTCTTAACCTTTATGCTGGAGGCTGAACCTCTAACGTATAGTGATGCTATACGCTCCTCTGAAGGCACCTTATGGAAAGATGCCATTAAGAGCGAAATGGATTCCATCATGCAAAACCATACATGAGAATAGTGGACCTTCCTCCTGGAATTAAACCACTAAATTCAAAATGGATTTTTAAAAGGAAAAAAAAAGCAGATGGAACAATTGATAAGTACAAGGCAAGGTTGGTAATCAAAGGATACCGACAAAAAAAAGGCCTTGATTACTTTGATATATTTTCCCTTGTATCAATAATAACATCCATAAGGATGATACTCGCAATAGCTGCTCTGCGAAATCTAGAAGTACATCAAATGGATGTTAAAACAGCTTTCCTAAATGGAGATCTTGATGAAGAAATTTACATGGAACAACCTAAGGGTTATGTAGTTTCAGGTCAAGAAAGAAAAGTATGCAGATTGGTTAAGTCCTTGTATGGACTTAGACAAGCACCAAAACAATGGCATGAGAAATTTGATAATGTCATGATGACTAACAATTTTAAAATAAATGAGTGTGACAAATGTATATATGTCAAAACTATAGACATGGGTTATGCCATCATATGTTTATATGTTGATGACATACTTATTGTTGGAAGCAACAATGAAATGGTAAAACGTACCAAAAATATGTTAAATTCAAAATTTGATATGAAAGATATGGGCCTGGCCAATACGATTATGGGCATCCAAATCAAAAGGTCATCGGAATATCTCATATTAAGTCAGTCACACTATGTGGATAAGATTCTTGAGAAATTTAATAAGGAGGATTCTTGCATAGCCTTAACTCCGTTAGACCCTTGTTCACATCTATCAAAGAATCATGGGGAAAGTATCCATCAAGTGGAATATGCAAGAGTCATAGGCAGCTTAATGTATCTCATGAGCTGCACTAGACCATATATCGCTTTTACTGTGAGTAGTTTAAGCAAATTCACAAGCAATCCAGGGAAAGATCACTGGAAAGCCATTGTGAGAATACTGAGATATCTAAGATATACCCGGGACTACGGACTGCATTATTCCAGAGACCTCGATGTCTTAGAAGGATACTTTGATGCCAGTTGGATATCTGATATTCAAGATACCAAAGGCACTAGTAGATATGTATTCACTTTTGGGGGAGGAGTCGTGTCATGGAAATCCTCAAGACAAACTATTATAACCAGATCCACAATGGAATCTGAGTTTGTTGCTCTAGACAAATCTTTAGAAAAAGCAGGATGGCTTCGTCAATTCCTTGAGGATATCCCTGAATGGTCAAAACCTGTGCCCACAGTATGTATACAATGCGACAATCAAGCAACAATTGCTAGGGCACAGAGTTTCATGTATAACGGTAAGTCAAGGCATATGCGTCGTCGACATAACACCGTCAAGCAATTGATCTCAAATGGAGTTATCTCTATTGACTTTGTAAAATCAAAGGATAACATTGTGGATCCACTAACCAAAGAATTGAATCGAGATCAAGTTGAGAAAACATCTAAAGGAATGGGACTAAAGCCCATGAGAAGTAAAGGCACTATGTGAAGGAAAACCCTACCTAGTTGACTGGAGATCCCAAGATCTAAGTTCAAAGGGACAACCTAATTACATAGATATGTGCGACCACTGTGGGGGATCTTTTCCCAAGTCCATTCCTATGATGTAAACAGTGATAAAAAGTGGTACAGGTTAAGCAAAGATTTTAATGACCATTGTATGCTTCGGTGAGCGAAGCAACATAAGTCACCTATGTGAGAGTGAAGTGGGGCCGCTTCAAGGAGAATATTGAGCATAGTTCTTTCAAACTCTTGCAGAACCATGCAATGTCCACGGCCACATGGACATAACCATGAGAACTAATACTCTTGTTAGAGAGGTAGTTGTGTGAAGTATATCATCGTTTACACAAATAGCTGAATAGTTCAAGGACATCACGTCTACTAGTTAGCTAGTAAAGTAAATATACTTTCACAAGAAAAGGTTCAAAGGAGGAAACCTACCTATCCTATGCAACTATCAATCGTAGATCCTATCACCATATTAAGTCAAAATATTTTGATAAAATCATCAATTTCATTCATGTGGGGATTGTTGGAAAAATATGAGAAATTAGAAACTTTGAGCCATATTTTCTAGTGGTAAAAGTGGAGGTTCGAATGATGAATTTATTAATTAATATTCTACTCCATGAGACCTTTACCACATTATCTCATATGCTCAAAATGGTTAAGAAATGAATGAGAAATTGATGCTCAAAGTGAGGATGTTGTGAATTGTGTAAAGGAAAATAAAAAACCCCATATCCCACATGGGTGGGATAACAAGCTTGGGAATGGTTTAAATATACCAACCCACTTGGAAGTCATTGAATGACTTGAATGAACACTATGCCTCGCGCACAGACACAAGGGGTGCAAATCGAAGCTCGTCGAACCCATTCGGGTTGGGTCGCGCTCACATGTCGTGGGCGACCCGAATGTTCAGATCAGTCGAGTCCTTCCTTGGACCTGCGGATATTTTACCCACTTCGAATTAATTTTTTCCTTACATATCTTTTTTAATATTCCGAATTTAATAGGATACTATTGACTTTCCATTAAATTCATATATTAAAAGGCAATAAAGCAGTTCATAGAAAAAATATACGTTTAATAAGGCATTTAATTGATTATTTCCGAATTAAATCGGATATAAAGTCAATGGCCTTTAATTCGGAATATTGTATTTTCCATATTTTCCTTCTCCACTCCCCTATATATACCATGCATCTCCTCAGTTTCAACACACTCAAAAATCGTTTCCCTTCTCTCGATCTCTTTATCCCGGTGATAGGCTAAGTTAAGAGTTCAAGTTCGAGATCTCTTTAGTTCGTGATTCTATCGAAGATCTTCTTGTTGTTGTATCTTGGGAGACGAATGACCAACCAAACTCAAGCACCGCGGAGTGGTCAAAATTTGTCTTAAGGAAACTGTTTCTCGCAGGCCTCAACACCTTCTCTACTCAACTTTATCCTGGTTTTGTATTTTCTACTCTTTTCAATTATTTGATTAAAGTTTTTATTTTATTTTATCGTCTTGGATTGATTACTCTGTAACAATAAAACACCATTTCATTAGCGATCATGTCTTGAAAAATTATGTTGTTGTAGAATATGTTGACACCTCGAATCAACTAGCGGATATCTTCACCAAACCTTTAGACAAAGAGCATTTTTGGTCTCTTAGGAGAGAGATAAGTCTAACTAGCCTTTGTTGACCCTCAGAGCTCTTTTGTGTCTAAACTTGCTTGAATTTGGTTGATCTCATTGCTTATGTGTTTTTGCTCCTATATGCATCTATGCTTGTTGCTAGGGGGAGTATGCAACTATTTTTAGCTCATACTTGATGTTTACATATCATCTTCATGCATTTCGATTCGAGTAAAATCGAAGTTTTGAGCTCCTTGCTGCCAAAATTGACATTTCTAGCGTAGGCGTATTGATACAGCTTATCGTGTATCGATACGGGATTCATGAACAAGCTTCGGTATAGGCAAACTTGTATCGGTACAGGTTAAGGATCGGTATAGCTTAAAATCGTATCGGTACGCGGTTTCGATATGTACATGTGGCGTATTAGTACGCGCTGCCGCTGGACAGTTTAAAGATCATTAAAATAGGGTTTCCAACTTTAAATCAAACACCCTTTTTCTCTCAAACCCTAGATACAATTTTTGCTATAAAAACCTCATAAATCCCTCTTGTTTTTCACACAAACATTCAAAATCTTTGAGGGCTTTTGAGTTTCAAATCAAACCCTAGTAAAATCATTAAGTTTGGTGCACCATCATCTTCTCATAAATCTATAATCCCAATCAAGGTATAAATCTTACTTTCTTTTCTTTTTAATTTCGTTCTTAATTATATATTGTTTCTGATCTAAAATATTATATTTAGTATGTATATAACATGTTTTTCAAAGATTTTGTAAAAATGTTTTCAAAACTGATTTTTTGTTCGAATATAAAATTATATCGTATATTTTTCAACACTATTTTTTAATTTTTATTTTACCAAAAATTCTTTTTTATACTTGTATATATTTTTAAACTATACTATATAGAATTTTACAATACCTTGATCATTGGATTGAATGTGTTGATTTATGCATATATTGTGTTTTTGGTTTGATTTTGATTTCAGGTTCTTATAATGGGTCCTAAGAAAAGACAAAGAAAAGAGTTGGGTCAATCTTCAAATCTCAATCCAGAAAATAATGGTACAAAACCCAATCTAAACTATATTTTTCAAAATTGTTTTAATGAACCCAATTTTGCAAATACCATGAATCACTTTAAACATGACCAAAACTTTAAAATCTGTCGTGAGCGAGTTTTTTCAATTCCTTTTTTATCTTCTGAACGCTTTCAAATTCGATATCTTGAGTTGATGGTTCAATGGAAATTCATGCCTTTTTTAGTATACCCGAGATTTTATACCGAAACCTTGTTCTTATTTTTTACTTAAATTCTTGGTGTATTTATAATGAAGAAAGAACCGAAGTTGTTGCTATTAAATCTTGCCTTATGGGAAGAACTTTTCGAATTGATTCTTTGGTTTTAGCAAATTTTTTGGGTTTTGAGAATGTGAGAATTGATGATGAAAGCTCTTTGGGACATGTTCTTGGTGGCTCCGTAACCGTGCTTGATGTTCATGATCGCATCCTTCACTTGTTTATCACGTGGTGGTTTCGCCCATCCGGTGGAAAATTCTCAACAATTTGACAAGCCGATGATTTTTAGATTCATTGCTTTCGTGAGGGTAAGCGTACAAACCTTTCTCAAATCATGTTTGTAGAGATCGTCCATCTTGTTCAACATCGCAATACTACTTTTGTTTCATCCATCACCTATGGCACCGCCTTGAGCTATTTGTTCCATAAGATGGGAATCGATTGCTCTTATGATGTTGTCGAGCCTCTCACCGATCCGATCGACGAGTGTTCTCTCAACCGTGCTAAGTTTTCCTACTATAATGGAGAGTGGCCTCGGGTTGCGGATCTACCTCAAGGCATTTAACCCGATCCAGTTGAGGCTCCTCAAGTGGTTCTGGTTCAAGAAGCTCTGGTTGCCTCACCTTCCTTTGATGCTCTTATGACCTATCTTGATGGGAAGTTTCAATCTTTGTGCATTATCATTGCTTCTTTGGACACCACCATGACCTTTGGTTTTGCCACCATCGACACTCGTTTCACATCCTTGGAGGAAAGAGTCACATCCCTTGAAAACCATCGAAATTCAATGGATATGTCTCTTATGGCTTTTCATGAGAGTGGCGTCAATTTCATGGAACAAATGTCAACAATGAAGATGAAGAGAGAGAGACGATGAAGATGCTCCTTAGGCATCTAGCATATCATATCATGTCATTTTAGGATTAGTTTTATGCACTTATGTTATTTGTTTTTTAACTCCTATACTTTGATTAATTTCCTTTATGTTTTTTATTTAAGATGGATTATTTATGTTGCTTTGAATTATGTTTTGAATTTTATTGAATTTCTATGTTGCTATGATTTATTCTTGGAGTATCTATCTTACCTTATTTATGTCCTATTGATTTTGATCTGAAAAAATGGAGACGAAGTAAGTAGAATAAATTTTTCAAAAAAAAATTAAGAGCCTTTTAATCTTTAAGTAAGGGAGAGTATTTGTCAAAACTACTTAAAAATTTACTTTGGTTTTGTTATATCAAAAAGGGGGAGATTGTATCGATACGGTCTTACCCGAAAGTCTCACAAAATGACAAGGATTTTGAACTAAAATGTGTTACCAAGTCAAACATTTAAGCCCCATATATTTTCCTAAGTTTTTTACACTCAAACTAACCAAAAAACGCTAGGCGTATCGATACACCCTTAGGTGTTTCGATACGAGTTTTAGGTACTGGAATTTTAATCAACAAAGTGTACCGATACGACTGTACCCGTATTGATACAGCCTTCATCTAGGTTTGAGATTTTGGTTAAGTGTATCGATACGGTCTTACCCGTTTCAATACGGGGTCTTAAGATTTTCAAATCTTTGCATTTAATTATATTACCGTTGCCTTGTCAGTTATTGGAATCACCAAACTTCAAAAGTTAATTTACCTGTACCGATACGCCTCTAGGCATACCGATGTAATTTTCACTTGACTTTTGAGACAGATTCCAGTGAGAAAAATCCGTACTGATACAACCTGTACCGTATCGATACGCCCCTATTTTTACACTATGACTGTTTCGATACGCCTCTTCGTGTATCGATACGTTATTGCACAACATCTATTTTCTTCTTTGACATGTACTGATATGGTTCTTCATGTACTAATACGCCTGCTCACCAAACATCATTTATTGCAAGGAAAATGGCCTCGAACGGTTCTATTGATGACTTCAACCACCCAAATGGCTAGAAATCAATGAAGGGGTATAAAAACAAGTCTTCAATGTTACAACAACTATTGAACAAGTTTAAAGCATTCAAGCAAAATCCAACAACTTTGAAGTTTTAGAGTCAAATTCTTGTACCCAACTTGTGTAATCTCATTTGTAATCTTTAGTTTCAAGTTTGGGGTTTGTAAGAACTTGTATTTGGGCAAACTTATCACCTTGAGAGGAATTTCTAGTTTGTTGTCAACTTCTTGTAAAAGAGTGAACCTTGATCAAGCTGTGGGTAGAAAGCTTTGATCGATTGTAACGGTTGCCTCCTTAACCTAAAAAGGGGAAGAATTCAATAGTGAATTGGTTGAAATCCTAAGTGGGGAGCTAAGGTAGTGGATGTAGAGCTTGTTAGAAGCTTGAACCACTGTAAATCCTTGTGTCATTAATTTTTCATTTTCCAATTGCCTCCCATCAAATTTTTATTTGCCAATTCAACCTCTCTTGGCCTTTCATCATTAATTGATTATCTCAACAAACACTCAAAATCCAATTCACCCCTCTTGACATTCGCTTGATCAAACGAGCCTCCCAATATCATGAATATCATATATAGAATTATTTGGTTTTTAGACTTATATTATGCACCTATGTTGGTTTATTTTGGATGTTCCTATGACGTTTCTTATGTTGGTTTTATGTATTATTACTTTGGATATTGTTGGATTTTTCTTTGCTTTTGGATTTATGATATTATGGATTTTATGTTTTGAATTGTGTTGTTAATGTTTGAAGCTTTATCTATTATTTGATTACCTTATTAATTTTGATCTAACAAAAAGGGGAGAAGTGAGTTATAAAAATTTTCAAAAACTCATAGCCTTCTAGTCAAAGAGAAAAATTTATTTGGGTTTGTTATATCAAAAAAGGGGATTGTTAAACCTATGTTTTTATTTTTTGATATAACAAGGACATTTATACAAATAAATAAATTTTGAAAGTATTTGATATTACTCACAAGAGACAAGCATTCGGAAAAAAATTAACAAATTTTGAACAAAATATTTTGTATATGTTAATCACCATTGGTTGATAGGATCTGGATACCCAAAGAGTCTGTTCCAACATCATGAGATGAGATGTTGGGTGTACGTTCCCGAGGTTGTGTGACATTGTACCTCACTCCAGGTTTGTTGGTATGATGCATATGTGCTTTGTGAGATTAATGCATCCTTGTTGTTTGCTATGTGTTTAGGCAGCTGGAGGTAACGTCATATGTTGTTGTGTTGCCATATTATCATCTTTAGCTACATGCTCATAGTTATGATTTGCGCGAAGCATGGTTGAATGGAAGCGTATCCATTGAGCTTATTAGCTTAGCATTCAGAATTGTTGTTTTCGTCCGCAGGTTATTTGGGCATTGGCGTTGTTCCGAGCACAATACTTAATGGATTTTATGGAAACGAATGTTTTTTTGGCTAAACTAGGTTGAAATTTTTATGGTAATGGGTTGAGCTTGAGGCCCAAATGTGACATCAGGGTTGAGGGTGTTACACTCAAGGCCAACATTTTATTTAATTCAAATTTTCCATGTTTCAAAGTGATAAAAGGTTGTCCCTTTTATATAAGAAGTAGGTTGAATACAAAGGATTAATTTCCTAAATTAAGTCCATGAATTAATGAATAATTCCCTAAATTAAGAAATGAAAAGAAGAAAAATGAATCTAATCAGCTTTGTGGACTAATATATGGATCATATTTTATAAGGTAATAAATATCAACTCTAATTTAAAAGATAATTTCCTAATTAACCATTTGACAAATTGGACCCAATTATATTTGTCCAAAATGTATAGTGAGAAAAAGAAGGAACTTTCAAATGTGTTGATTTTTAGTCTTGTAAGATTGTTTGAGCCTATGGAATGACTTCTCCAATTTAATTCAAATATATTATCTCCCTCTTAGATTATCAATGCATGCCTTTGACATGTATTGGGCTCATGCATCTTTCAAATTCTCTAGTCACCAATTCTTGGACTTGGAATGGAACATTTGGCATATGAAAATAATCTTTCTTATTCGTCTCATGTGTTTGCTTCCCCAATGAAATAATTTTATTAAAAAGTTAAAATCAATTGATTTTTTTTCATCCGTGCATGTACCATTCTCTTCTTCCTGGAAAGAATTCATCCTCAAATTTTACCTATGGTTGGACTACAACCTCAACTTTCTTATAATGTTTTTAATGAAAATTATCAAACCTAACAAACTTAAAATTACCTCCTCGATTTGGGTGCAATGGGTGAAGCCATTTTTAGTTTCTAGCTCGTTGCTTTTGAATTCTGATGGCACAAAGAAGGGGAAGGACTCAGATGCCATGGTTGGAGGGCTACCGCGTGATGCGAGTAGTTCATCGTTATGGTTTTTCTCCTCAACCGACAACTTGCAGGCCAAACTATAGGGTATGATGCAAGGTCTTGTGCTGGCTAAGGAGATGAATATCTCAAGTGTAATCGTGGAGATTGATGCGAATTGTGAAATTATCAGTAGCTTTCCTCATGCCACCGTCTGACGAAGATCATCCTCTGTGCACTTTTTTGGGTATAATTTATAGGGTAAACTACATAAATGGTCCCCTGACTATGCTCTAATTATCTTTTGCGTCCCTTGACTATCAGAAGTTAGAAATTGGTCCCTTGACTAATCATTACATACAAAGCAGTCTTATTCCGTTAAAAATAGACAGGCGTCTGACATGTACATTAACCTACTGAGTAGGATACCAATGTGGCCTCCACACAAAAACGGTGGCCTCCATCATCATCAAAAAACCAGAAGAACCAACGGTTGTTCCACCATTGATAAGAAATTCTCATTCTCAGGCCAAGTACGGAGATACAAAGAACTCTAAAGTGCAGTTATAATCTTATTCATCTTCATCAAAGCCAACCTTAAAAAAGGTAAATAAATAATGGTTTCATCAAGTTTCAAGGATAGAACTGAGCAATCTTATTGAATACAATCAATAGGAAAAATAAAAAGCCTACTTTAAATATGAACGAATACGAAGCTTCCCCTCGAAAATAGCTTATTCCATGAGCTTCATAAACATTTTCTAGATTTTTTGCTGCATTTCTGAGGATGCAAACGAGAGATTCCCACATATTAATATTCAGTGAGTCATTGGAAAAAACAAGATGCTCCTCCCTCAATAACTCATGTAACGCCTTGAGTTTAGGGTCCAGAAGTTAACCGGATTTGGTTGAAGGTTCGTTCGAGTTAGTTTTACTAGTTTATACTAGTTTGAGGATTTATTTTAAATAAAAGGTTTTTGGAAGGATTTAAATTATGGAAAAATAGTTTTAAAACATTATTTATATATGTATGATTTTTGGTGGAAACAATTTTGGAAAATTGTTTTTGGAGAGTAGACATTTTAGTCTAGTGGCTAAAATGTAAAGTTTCAAAACTGTTTTAGTAACTAGTTTGTAAAAGAATCAAAACGTTGAATCTTTAAGGAGTTATTTAGACAAGTCTAATTTCATACTTTTCCCCTAAATATTTTGGTTTCTAAAATGTTTTAAAAGGGATTTTTAAATATAATAAAAGATATTTGAAATGTTATCATCTTTCCAAGAAAATTTACGTAACCTTTCTCTCCATATTTTCTTTCAAAGTGATTTCATCCAAACAACCTTCTTTACTTAAGATTTCAAAGGTAAACTCTTATTTACATTGATTTCTCATCTTCAAACTTGTTTCTAATGATTTCCCTCTAAAACCCAATTATTTTCCTTTAGTTTTCTCAAGGTTTTTCATTCGAAAAAGGGGGAAATCAACCATTAGAGGTGAGCTACGTTTTTCTCCTCTAATGTAAGTTCTTTATTGAAATTCCCACGTTCTTGATTCTTTTATATTGTTTATTTAAAGATTTTATATTGGGTTTGATGGAAATATGCTTAATCAAGCTATTTAATGTGGATTTGTAAGATTTTCGTGTGGGTTCTATTTTGCTGGGTTTGAGGATGTTATTAAATGTGTTTTTGATGTTAGATAAAGTTGAAATGATGGTTTGATAATGTAAAACCTGAAACTAGTTGAGTTGACAGTGTTTAAGGTTGAATTTCTTGAGATATTGGCTTGGTTTTGTGGGAAATCAGTAGCTGATGGTTTCTTGCTTTTGGGTTGATGTTTTTAGTTGTTAATAGATGTGGTTTTGATGATAATCTTGTTGGGTTTCAGTTGGAGTTTGATTAGAGTTGATTTATTGATGTTTTCGGTTGATTTCAGATATGAATCAATGGGTGATTGTTGCTAGATGTTGGGTTTTTGAGTTGTAGCAAGTTTAAGGGCTTGAAATCACTCGAACGCTACGTTTTGAATTGATTAGAAGCATGGGAAACTGATTTGGGAACTTCGGATGCGATATCGGACGATCCTGAGGCTTGAATTGGGTGTTCGGCTAACATTTGGGTATTGTCGGTGAGTGGAACTGTTTTATAAAGCCTTAACGTGGTTAATGATAAGATTTTGGGGGTTTAGATTGAGCTTGAAAGGCCAATCTAAGCTCAAGAGTAAGTTTGGTTGTTTTTGCCTTATAAATGTGGTTGAGTACATGTTATGCATGGGAATGTGTTATGAAAGTGGGATGAGCAATGTTGTGCTTGTAGCCTTGTAAAACAGTGGGTAAGTGTTGGCCTTGATGGGTATATTGACACTTGATGAGATTTTATTACCGGATATAATTGGTCGACCAATAGTATGAGAATGCACTATAATGGTAAAAGTCGCGCGTGGCCTTAGTGAAGTTAGATTCCACTAAGGAGGAGTACAATGTTGGGCATTCCACCGGAAGTTTATATTACTAGATGAGTGAGTATGGTGATGGGCATTCCACTGGAAGTTTTCTAGTGATCTTGAGCACGGTGATGGGCATTCCACCGGGAATTTATCCGCATATCCGAGTAAAAGTGGTAAAGATGTCAATATACTCATGATATTTAATTTGCTCATTATGTGTATATTGTGTTGTTGATGTTATGAATCAACTGAATTTAAATGATTCATGTGGTTATAGAAAGTGGTTATTATGCCTTGATTTGTGTTTCAAGCATGAGTTTGGATGAGCATGATATGTTGGGATTTTTCTTTGGTGAAATGATTTGAGAAATGGCTTTGTTTTCAAAAGCAAGCAAAATGGTTTAAAAATTGCATTGTTGTTGTTGTTGTTGTTTTGAGCACCGCTCACTAAGCATTCTTGCTTATGCTCTTTCTTTTCCAACAATACAGCTCCATAGGCCATTCAGAGCAAAAAAGAAGCAAAGGAGGTGTCCAATAGTTTATATTTTGCTCAAGTATGGTTTTGGCATCAAATAAAAGTAGGTTAGCAATGAGATAGGACATTTATGCCTTTGAGAGGTTTTGTTTTGAGACTCCATGTGTTGAGACATGTTTGAGATGCCTTTTTAGTCTTGTTAATGACCTTTGTATGTTGGTTTATGGTTTGATTTTAAGTTTGACCATTTATGTGAATGCTTTCTTATGTTGTATGCTTAAAGTTTCCATATGTGATCTAATGCTTTTTGAATGGTTGTGCTAGCATCCTTTTCCTACAGATTGCTTGCTTATGATGTTATGATGTTGTTTGAATCATGTTTGAGTGACCAAATATGTTGCTGTGAGTCTTTTTTAGGTATGTGTTTTGAAATAGCTGCTACCGTTTCGATACGGTATGCATATTTGGCCTAAATGTTTCGAAACTCATAAGGGTCGTTCCGAGACACCAAGGCCATTTTCAGGATTATATCGAAACATAGGATCGTTTCGATAGCCTCTGTATTATCTAAGGCAGGGGAATCGTTCCAGGTATGTTGGTCTCGAAACAGGTGAGACCTATTTCGGTACGTTTTGCTACTAGAAGTGGTAGTTTAGAAACATGCTTGGTCCGTTTCGAAACAGGTGTCTGTTTTGTTAGTTATGGAATGTTTTCAAGTTTTGTTTCTTTGCGTTTTAGTACCTAATCACTGTAAAGGCCAATTGGACCTCGAATCGATGTTCGATTGAGGCAAGGTTTTAACCGTTGCTTGCATAAATATATAGGTTAATAATGAAGCCTTTAGAAAAGGTAAAAGAAATTAATTAAGGGTTGCTAATCGAAGGGAAATCTTATTGAGTTTTTCTTCGGTTTTCCACATGTAGCTCACTTGGTTCGGTCCTGCGACTAGACCGGGCTAAGGGGATTACATTTGTTGGTATCAGAGCCAGGTTGAGCAAATGTGGGAAGGTAAGTGAAGTATGTTTTAAGGTGCTTGGTTGTTGATTGTGATGCACGGTGTTTGTAAGCATGTTCCTTGGTTTTGTGTGTGTTGGAAGGTAGATAGAGGAACCCATTGCTATAGTACTATTAGTGAAAAGTGGTTTTGATTAAAAACCTTGAGCGCCTTGGATCCTTGCTTTTTGCTGGCCCACATCATTTCTGTTGTTATTGTTTGTTGTTGTTAGATTGCATTTCTCTTAAGGATGAGACCGAGACGAGGGCCTATAGTTGGTAACCCAGGGAATGAGAATGTTGGGAATGTGAATGAAGAGAACTTGTCTGCTCCTTCTCCCCCTCCTCTAGAGGGTGGTGTTAGAGCGGGTGTCGGAGGTGTTAGACCTCAGGTTGACCAGGGACAGGCTGGGATAGATATGACTCCTCTGATTCAGGCTATAGAAGGGGCTTTTCAGTCAGCCATAGCTGGTATACATGTTGCAGCACCACCTCAGGGTGCAGGGACTGGTTTGCCTTTAGAGAGACTTCGTAGTTTGGGCGAAGTTGAATTTCGTGGTTTGTCTCCCGAGGGTTCAGAGACGTGACTTGAGAGTACAGTTCGTATTTTGGGATAGATGGAGTGCTCAGATGCACGTAAGTTGGGTTGCATTGTTTCCTTGCTTCAGAGCGATGCCTATGCTTGGTGGACTACCATTACGTCCGATATGCTAGTAGCTGAGGTTACTTGGGAATTTTTCACAACTGCCTTTCGTAAGAAGTACCTTGGTCCTCGATATCAGGATGAGAAGAAGAGAGAGTTTATGGCCTTGCTTCATGGTAGTATGACAGTAACTGAGTACGAGGTACAATTTGTACGTCTGAGTCAGTATGCTTCTGTGTTGGTTCCCACTGAGAAGGAACAGTGTGATCATTTTCGATATGGCTTGCTCTAGGGGTGAAGACCTATATGCTGGCCTTAGACTATGTGGACTTTGATGTTTTAGTCACTAGGGCCAAGGATATCGAACAATGTTTGGGATTGGTTGCTCATGGTGGTGGATCTACTTCAGGGAAAAGACCTACCAAATGGGATAAAGATCGTGCCAAGAGGCACAAGGATAGGAGGTATCAACTAGACCATAGAACTGGAGATGGTAACTCGGGACGTGGCCATCAGGGTAAAGGAGCTGTTGTTCGTACACCTGAGTGTGCCAAATGCGGAAGATGTCATTTCGACGAGTGTTGGGGTAACTATGGCTCATGTTGGAACTGTGGGTCTCGAGCACATTTGAAACGTGATTGTCCACATCCGGCTAGAGATGGACAGGCTCTGGTACGAGCCGTTGAGCATTAGAGATGTCGTGGGCGTGGTCGAGGCAACTTTCAACGTAGGGATAATGGTTAGAGAAATTTAGCTCATGTGGTTGTTGTACAGCCTTAGGGTGGTAGACCAGCTAGAGTGTATGCGCATCTCGAGGGCAGGAATGATACCGATGTGATTGCATGTAACTTCTCATTACAGTCTTTGACTTTGCTTTCTTTGATTGATTCTGGCTCTACACATTCATATATTTTGGGTGAGCATGCGAAGATGTTGGATATACCATGTGAGATATTAGATGTGGGTATGAATGTTACAAGTTCTTTTGGTGAAACTATTGTGGTTAGAAAGGTATATAAAAGATGTCCTTTGATGGTTTAGGGTCATGTATTTCCAGTGGATATGATGGCATTGTCGTTCTATGGTTTTAATGTGATTTTGGGTATGGATTGACTTGTGAAACATAAGGCTAATGTGGAATTTGAGACAAAGCGAGTTTCCTTGAGGCTTACAGATGATTATGAAGTAGTAGTAGTAGGTGAGAACATTAAGTTCTTGTCCAATGTTGTTTCAGCTTTAGAGGCTCAGATGTTGATGGATGTTGGTTGTCAGGCATATTTAGCTTACATTATGAATCCGAACATGAATGAGGCACGACCGCAAGACATCAGAACTGTTTGTGATTTTCCGGAAGAGTTGTCTGGTTTGCCGCTTGATAGAGAGGTTGAGTTTGCTATAGAGACATATACCGATTCTGCTCTAGTATCCATTGCTCCATATCGTATGGCCCCTAAGGAGCTGAAAGAGTTGAAGACACAACTTCAGGAACTGTTGGATCGAGGATTCATTTGTCCTAGTATCTCACCTTGGGGTGCACCGATATTGTTTGTGAAAAAGAAAGATGGTAGCTTGATAATGTGTATAGATTACCGGCAGTTGAATAAGTTGCCAGTGAAGAATAAATATCTTTTACCGCAGATTGACGACATATTCGATCAATTGAGAGGTGCTTCTATGTTTTCCAAGATAGATTTGAGATCCGCCTACTATCAGTTGAAGGTAAAAGATAAAGATGTACCAAAGATAGCTTTTCGCACTCCCTATGGACATTATGAATTCTTGGTAATGCCCTTTGGTTTTATGGATATGATGAATAGAGTGTTTCATGAATTTTTGGATCAGTTCGTAGTAGTGTTTATTGATGATATTTTGACCTATTCTCGCACCAAAGAGGACCACGATAAGCATATGTGTATGGTTTTACAGACTTTTTTAGATAATCGACTATATGTTAAGCTGAGCAAGAGTGAATTTTTTATTAGGGAAGTAGTATTCTTCGGGCATGTAGTGTCAGCCGAGGGAATCAGAGTGGATCCCAAAAAGGTTGAGGTAGTTGTGAGTTGGAAACAACCGAAGTTTTGTATATGGATTCTCTAAAGTTGCTGCTCCTTTGACAAAATCGTTGCTAAAGGATGTTCGTTTTGAGTGGAAAGAAGCGAGACAACAAGCCTTTGAGAAATTGAAAGAATCTTTAACGGAAGCTCCCGTTTTGGTTCAACCTGTGATAGGGAAGGAGTATGTAATCTATAGTGACGCGTCTTACGTTGGCTTAGGTTGTGTGCTAATGCAAGAAGGAAGAGTAGTAGCCTATGCATCTAGGCAGTTGAAGGTTCATGAGCGAAATTATCCTACACATGACATAGAGTTGGCTGCAGTGGTATTTGCCTTGAAGGTTTTGAGACATTATCTCTACGGAGAGAAATGTACAGTATATACGGATCATAAGAGTTTGAAATATCTGATAACACAAAAGGAGTTGAACCTTAGACAACGTAGATAGGTAGAATTTCTTAAAGATTATGATCTTTCGATTGAGTACCATCCGGGTAAAGCCAATGTAGTGGTCGATACTTTGAGTAGGAAAGTGGCAGTTGAGTTACGAGCAATGTTTGCTAGGCTAAGTTTGTCACATGATGTCGGTCTTGTGGCGGAATTGCAAATTAAACCTTCGTTGGTTCAGTTGATTAAAGAAAAGTAGTTGCAAGATGGAACATTGGTACCACATGCGCAAGACATAGCGGAAGGTAAACCGTCAGATTTTTGTTATAGTGGTGACGGTGTTCTATGCTTCAAAGGTAAGAATATTGTACCAAATGATGTTGATTTGAGGTGCACCATTATGACCGAAGCTCATAATAGTCCGTTCTCCATGCATCCGGGGAGTACAAAGATGTATCGCGATCTGAAAGATGAGTACTACGGGGTTGGCTTGAAGAAAGATGTTGCTGAATTTGTGAGCAAGTGTATGGTTTGCCAGCGTGTTAAGGCCGAACATCAGTTTCCTTCTAGGTTGTTACAAGCATTGAGAATTTCTGAGTGGAAGTGGGAGAGAATTACTATGGATTTTGTATCGGGTTTACCTTTGACACCTTCTAAGAAGAATTCTGTTTGGGTAATTGTTGATCGTCTTACAAAATGTGCACATTTCTTGGATGTTCATACTACTTACACATTAGATAATTTGGATGATTTGTATATCAGTGAGATTGTGAGATTGCACGATGTACCTAAATTAATTGTGTTAGATAGAGATCCGAGGTTCACAGCTAGATTTTGGGAGAGTTTGCATAGTGCCTTGGGTACTCATTTGAATTTCAGCACTTCTTATCATCCTTAGACCGATGGTCAGTCAGAAAGAGTCATACACGTTTTGGAGGACATGTTGAGATGTTGCATTATTTATTATCAGGGTTCATGAGAGAATCATCTACCGTTAGTAGAGTTTTCCTATAACAATAGCTACCAAGCAAGTATTCAGATGGCACCCTATGAAGCTTTATATGGCAGAAAATGTAGAACACCTGTTTGCTGGGCCGAAGCGGGACATAAGTTAATATCTTTGACGGATATGCTTAAGGGTACTACCGAGAAAGTGAAGTTAATATGTGATTGTTTGAAGGCAAATACGGATCGACAAAAGTCGTATGCAGATTTGAAACGTATGGAGATAGAGTATGTTGTGGGCGACAAAGTATTTTTGAAAGTTTCGCCTTAGAAGAAGGTGATGAGATTTGGGAGGAAAGGTAAGTTGAGTCCGAGATTCATTGGTCCTTATGAGATAATTGAACGAGTTGGTCTCATTGCTTATAGATTGAGATTGCCATCCGAATTAGAGAAAATTCATGATGTATCTATGTTTCGAAGCTTCGAAGGTATAGACCAGATCTGTCACATATTATGCTTGTTGAAGAGATTGAATTAAATCCGAATTTGACTTATGATGAAGAACCGGTTGAGATCTTAGCTTCATACAACAAAGTGCTGCGTGGTAGAACCATTGAGCTGGTCAAGATTAAGTGGCGACAACGAAGTGTGGAAGAAGCCACTTGGGAGAGAAAGGATGACATGAGAAAGCAATTCCCGTATCTCGTTCCGCCAGGTAAATTTCGAGGATGAAATTTCTTAAGTGGGGGAGAGTTATAACACCGCGATTTTAGGGTCTGGAAGTTAACGATATTTGGTTGAAGGTCCTTCGAGTTAGTCTTATCGGTTTAGACTAGTTTCAGGATTTATTTTAAATAAAAGGTTTTTGGAAGGATATAAACTATAGAAAAATAGTTTTAAAACATTATTTATATATGTATGATTTTTGGTGGAAACAATTTTGGAAAATTGTTTTTTGAGAGTGGACATTTTAGTCTAGTAATGTAAAGTTTCAAAACTGTTTTGGTGACTAGTTTGTAAAAGAATCAAAACGTTGAATCTTTAAGGAGTTATTTAGCCAAGTCTAATTTCAGACTTTTGCCCTATATATTTTGGTTTCTAAAATGTTTTAAAAGGGATTTTTAAATATAATAAAAGATATTTGAAAGGTTGTCATCTTTACAAGAAAATTTACGTAACATTTCTCTCCTCATTTTCTTTCAAAGTGCTTTCATCCAAACAACCTTCTATACTCAAGATTTCAAAGGTAAACTTTTATTTACATTGATTTCTCATCATCAAACTTGTTTCTAATGATTTCTCTTTAAAAGCCAATTATTTTCCTTTAGTTTTCTCAAGGTTTTTCATTGGAAAAGGGGGAAAATCAACCATTAGAGGTGAGCTACGTTTTTCTCCTCTAATGTAAGTTCTTTATTGAAATTCTCACGTTCTTGATTCTTTTATAGTGTTTATTTAAAGATTTTATATTGGGTTTGATGAAAATGTGCTTAATCAAGCTCTTTATTTGTTAGATTTTCGTGTGGGATTTGTTTTGCTGGGTTTGTAGATGTTATTAAATGTGTAACACCCCTTCACGGCCTGGTCGAGAACCGGGTCGGAGCGTGTTACCGATGAACGATACGGTGATCGATGCGATAAAATTTAATTCCAATTTCAACACTTAAACAATATTACACAAATGAAGCTTTACCGGATATACGTCTTAGTCCAATTCACTCATTGGAAAACAAAAATTAACCAATTAGTACTAATCTATAATTATTACAAGATTCAGGGACTAATATGTAAAACTAACAAAATAAAGGTCCTTTGATACAATAGATTATACCACAATAAAATTCAGTACAATATTAGCAAGTCTATAAATTTTCATGCAAAACGGTGTTCATTTACGCATTCAATTTAATCATTCAAAACACAGTGACCAAATTGTAAACAATGCAAACCTTCAGATTATGCCCTTTTAACCAAATTAACTAACCTTGTATCGAAACACTCAAGCATGTTTCGATACGGGTGGAAAATGGTCAAGCCCTATTGACGTTTCCCCTTTGACCGTATCGATACGGGCAAGCCCTATATCTGTACGAGTTGACTTCCTTTAACTTTGACCTGTTTCGATACGCTATTAACCCGTATCGAAACGAGGGATTCCAGTGACCAAATGTTTCGGTACGACCCTAATCCGTTTCGATAAGCCCTACTTTCTTAGGTTCAATTATGCTTACCCGTATCGAAACGCCATCACCCGTTTCGATACGGCCTGACGTGTAATGACAAATTCTTGGTGGTTTTTATTCAATTTAACCTACCAAACGATGTCCAAATGCAATGAAACTTTATACACAATAATCCAATTATATAAACTACTGTCGTGTCAATTTTCATCATAAGTCGAATACGTTTACTACGTTTTCACCTTTTTAAGCCAATTATGCATATTAAGCCATTTTCAAGCAAACTTAGCAAATCATTTAAGACTCTTTATCCACATACAACGCATAGTCTTTATACACATAAAAAAACATCATCATCAACTAATTTAACTACTTTTCCGCCATTCTAGGAGTTCAAAAGGGAAAAAAGTACTTTACATTAAACTCATGGTGACTTGCCAAACTTTCAGCTAATCCCGATCTTGATCTGATAATTTCTTTATCCTGAAATGTATGTACAATGAATGCATTAGATTTATGTAGTCTAAGTGAGGTAGCCAATAACAAAGAATGTGCATGGTATACTATCATGCTTTGATGACAATCATTTCATCAACATACAATAAACATAGCATACTCTTCAATCTTGTTGAAGCATAGTTTCAATAATTAAATCGTCAAAGACAATATCTCAATCTCATGACAATGCAATATCAATGATCATATCATCAATGACAACATCAATAATCAACTTTCTTCCTTGGATCGATTTCAACCGTATTTGGATACACGAATTTCACCACTACACCAACAATGCGCATCATGGTCCAATATCCTCCACTACACCGATTTGACCAACACAAATCACATCCCTCCACTACACCGTATAAACTCCGTACCACTAAGCTCATGAATTCTATGGCATGTCAATTGTATCTAATACTTCGATCCCAAGGTTTGAATACAATAGCTCAATATCAATGATTCAATGACAATAGTTCGATATAAATGATTCAATGACAATTTCTCAATAATCATGTAGCCATAACAATAGGCAATATCAATAAACTCATGTCAATGATTCTATATGTCAATGCTTCAATGATTTCCATGATAATAATTGCAATGCTATGGTCGATGAATCGATGCAATACTTGCCAAACTTACCAATATGGCTTTCAAAAATACTTTATGTAAATCCCCTTTAATTCAATGATTAGTAAACAACCTAAATCAATAACGATGAATTTGGAAAGGCTCCTCGCCTAATCCCGAGACTCCGACTACACTCACCTCAATATTCGAAGCTCCTAAGGCTCTCAAATGGAAATTCCTTTATTCCTAGCTTTCGATGGAGATGATGGATTAATCTTTTCCACTTCTTGAACTAGGAAGAGCAATAAGGAGTTATTAGAATCAATATGACAAAATCGATGCTTGAATAGCCATTAGCTATTAGAAAAAACTTATCTTACGCTTGGAATTGGACATTCAATAATCAAGAGAATCGATAATTAACTTAGGGCTTTCACTTACCCAATCGATAACTATGAATTCGTGTTCTTAAATCAAGGTAAGCTTAAGCTCATGAAGTCCAACTAGGGAGGTGTATGCTTGCTTGGTGGAGAAGATGACAATGGAGGTGTGAGCTTGATAACTCAAAGATAAAAGGTGGAAATGAGTCTCGGTGGAGCAAAACAAATGTGAGAGCTTTGTTTTTGTTCGTTTTAAAAGAACTAAAACCTTAATCATTTCCCACCTCACCTTCAGCCAATAGAAAGGTTTCCCTCATCCAAGGGTAAACTATTTAATAATATTTTCTATCTTTTCTTTATCCCTTTTCAAAACTAGACATATAGATGACCTATAGTCATCTTTTCTTACCACAATCATGTAGAGGGTGGCAAAGAAATAGGTGCAACATTATATCATCATTTTCTTTTAATTTTTCCTTTAAACTTATTCGAAACAGGGGACTCGTTTTGGAACGAGTGAAATCGTATTGAAACGGTTGAGCAAAAGTCAAAAAGTTAGTTAATTCAGTTATATGGTATCGGAACGACCCTTAAGCGTTTCGAAACGCCTTACCTAGGCTGTAACCCCCTCGACCCGACCTAGCCACCAGACCGACCCGAACGGGTTACATGGGGAAAACCAAAGCAAAACCTGTTAAGGCCTCACCCCGATTAGCAACCCTATTTTTTAAAAAATTTAATCTTGTCTAAATTCTTTATTTGAACCTATGTGAGATAGCAATCAGCAGAAAAGCAAACATGGATATGGATCAAGCAGATCGGACAATCAAAGATAACTTTTAGCCATTTTACTTCAGGCTGTATCGATACACCAAAGGCCCGTATCGATACGCCTTCCACGGTCAAACTCCCCTAAAGTCAAATTTGAGAGACCGTATCGATACTTTCCAAGGCTGGTATTGATACCCCTTTAATGGTCAAGTTTCCCAAAGTCAACCCCAGGATCGTACCGATACGCCTAAGGCCCGTACCGATACCCTAATTTCTCATATTTCAAGAGGGCAAAGAGGGTATCGATACGCCCTCGCATATCGGTGTGATATGCTTAAAATAGGGGACAGTATCGATACCGCCCTTGAGTGTATCGATACGCCCTACACAGAAAGACAGCAAAATTCAGATTTAAGCACAAGGTGACTATCTTAAACGCCCTAAGCAAGCATTAGATCAACTTCTAAACATACAAGCAATCCAAGACAACCAAGAAAACTCGTTTAAGACAAGCTGAACATACAACAAGGCTCAATTCAACAAAACAAGATTTAACAAGGTCAACCAAACATGCTTAACATCCACAAAGAGGTCAAAAGCCAAAAAAAGCATACTTCAACATTTGAAACATGTTAACAAGAATAACAATAACATAGGAGTTTGAACACCAACTCCTCAACACAAAAGTCCAGCATTCTCATTGCTTATGTATTATTACAACCATGAAAACCATACTTGAGCTAGCAAATGAACTCCAAGGTTTCTCCTTTGCCCTGCTTGCTTCCCGAAGCCACTAACGATCTGCATTGTAGGAAAAGAGAGCGTAACCTTAAAAGCTTAGTGAGCGGAGCTCAAAATCACAACAACAACAATGCAGTTCAAAACATGTATTTGGATTAAAGACAAAAATCTTTAGAAAGGAAACATGATAAACTGAAAGCATAAGACAAAACCATGGTATGCACATACACAACCATTCTCGGTGGGACTACACATCACCGTTCACAACAACTAGCATATTTCCGGCGGGACTACACATCACCGTACTCATCTACTAGTCACTTCCGGTGGGACTACACATCACCGTATTCAACAACACACTTTCCACTAACCATCACGTGAGGCTTTGACAACAACAACAACACGACAACATTAAAAACGAGGTAAAAGAAATTGCAATTCAACCAACAACATGTATAATCATATACACCAACACTTAACGAAACGAGACAAGAATCAAATAAACTTACACTTGGGTTTAGGTTGGCCCCTAAGGCTCCACCCAAACCCCAAGAAAACCTCTTTGAAACATTTCAAAGCTTCAAAACAATTTCCACTCACCAGCCTAATACCAAAACAAGCTAACGGTCCTCCTTCAAGCTTCCGTAACTCCCGGTGTAGTGTCCGAAGAACCCAAATCATTATCCGATGCTTCTACCCAAACCAAAACAAGGAATTAATATACTTTTCAACAACCGAACAAACTAAAATCAATCCCATCAAAAACCGACAACAATAAGTTTCTGATTTCTATTTGAAACTAGCCAAAACTATCCTCATTTCTACTCTAACCATAAATCAGCCATAACTTCTTCAATCTAACATCCAAAACATGTTCAAATACTCTAAAAAAACATCAACCCAACACCATCAAACCATTAGAAGTCCTTCCCCACCATTTTCAACCCAAAACCCAAATATTCATCCCTCAAAATCACCCATTTTCCCAATTTCTGAGATTTCAAGTAACACACATTATCTTAGCATCATTTTACACCCAAAATATAGTTTACAACTCACCCCAAAACACTATTTTATCATCGTTCGCTTAAACCCTTGAAAAACCCATTTTCTCTCAAATAGAGACACATTAGAAATCTTCATGCTTTTGAAAAGAAAATGCTACAAGTAAGCTTGAAATGAAGAGAAGAGTAAAAATCAAGTTGCTTACCTCTTTGAAACTTCCAAATGGTGAAGATTGGTGAAAATGGATGGTGGCTATGGCTTTGGGAGTTTTAACGTGAAATGAGAAAACGAGAAGGGAAGAAGATAGAAGTGGGTTTCCTTTTCTTTCTTTCTTTTTTTGAAATAAACTATTTTATTCCGCATTTACTTTAAAACTCCCCTTTTAACAAAAATCCTCTCTTGCCTTAACTTTTATTTACCCCTAAAAACTCAATTAACATTTTAAAACTCTTTTACGAAACCATTTTTATTTAAAGACAACCTGAACCCTAAAACTCAAATATCAAACCTTTCTCGGGTTCTAGTGAGAACTCCCAGACCCTAAACCCGGGGTGTTACAATTCTCCCCCACTTAAGGAATTTTGGTCCTCAAAATTTTACCTGATGGGAAGAGATACGAATATTGTTTCTCCATGTCATCATTTCTCTCCCAAGTGGCCTCTTCCACACCTCGGTGTCTCCACAAAACCTTGACTAACTCGATAGTCCTCCCACGAAACACTTTACTACCCGTAGCAAGAATCTCAACCGGCTCTTCGTCATACGATGAATCTGGGTTCAACTCGATCTCTTCCACTAGCATCACGTGGGACAGATCTGATCTATACTTTCGAAGCATCGAAACGTGGAACACATCATCAATCTTTTCTAACTCGGTCGGCAATCTCAATCTATAAGCAACGTGACCAATTCTCTCAACCATCTCGTAAGGACTAATGAATCTCGGACTTAGCTTACCCTTCCTACCAAACCTCATCACCTTCTTCCAAGGTGAGACTTTCATAAATACTTTGTCGCCCACCATATACTCTATCTCTTTTCTCTTCAAATCGGTATACAATTTCTGTTTATCTGAACCTGCCTTCAAGCGATCACAAATCAGTTTTACCTTCTCGGTAGTGCCCTTGAGCAAGTCTGGCATAGGTACAAGCTTCTGTTCGACCTCGGCCCAACAAATAGGTGTTCTAAATTTCCTACCATACAGAGCTTCATACGGTGCCATCTGAATACTAGCCTGATAACTGTTATTGTACGCAAACTCTACTAGCGGTAGATGTTTCTCCCAGAAACCCTAAAAGTCGATGATGCAACACCTCAACATATCCTCTAATATTTGGATAACTCTCTCTGACTGACCATCTGACAGAGGGTGATACGAAGTACTGAAGTTCAACCAAGTTCCCAAGGCTCGATGCAAACACTCCCAAAATCTAGCTGTAAACTTCAGATCTCGGTCTAACACAGTCGATTTTGGTACCTCTTGCAATCTCAATATCTCACTGATGTACAGATCGGCCAACTTGACTAAGGTGTAGGTGGTATGAACAGGTATGAAATGAGCACACTTAGTGAATCTGTCAACTATCACACATACTAAATTTTTCATCGAAGGGGTCAACGGTAAACCTGACACAAAATCCATAGTAATACGTTCCCACTTCCATTCCAGAATCTTCAACAGCTGTAACAAACCTGAAGGAAACTGATGCTCGGCCTTAACTCGCTGACAAACAATACACTTACTCACAAACTCGGCCACATCTTTCTTTAACCCAATCCAGTAGTACTCATCATTCAACCCACGGTACATCTTCGTGCTACCCGGATGCATAGCAAAAGGACTGTTATGAGCTTCATTCATAATAGCACGCCTCAACTCGACATCTTCTAGAACAACTACCCTATCCTTGAAATATAGGATTCCATTCTCACCAAAGCAGAAATCTGTGGGTTTACCCTCGGCTATATCTTGCACGTGAGGTGCCAAAGATTCGTCTTGCAACTGTTTCTCTCGGATCAACTGAGCTAACGAAGGTTTAACCTGTAGCTCGGCCATCAAACCACTATCTTGAGATACACTCAATCTAGCAAACATAGCTCGCAACTCAACTGCCACTTTTCTACTCAAAGCATCGGCCACTACATTCGCTTTACCCGGATGGTACTCTATTGTGAGGTCATAGTCTTTAAGAAACTCTAACCACCTACGTTGTCTAAGATTCAACTCTCTTTGAGTCATCAAGTATTTCAAACTCTAGTGGTCGGTGTAAACTATGCATTTCTCACCGTAAAGGTGGTGTCTCCAAATCTTCAATGCAAACACTACCGCAACTAACTCTATGTCATGAGTGGGGTAATTCTTCTCGTGGACCTTCAAGTGTCTCGAAGCGTAAGCTACCACTTTTCCTTCTTGCATAAGCACACAACCTAACCCTACATATGAGGCATCACTGTAGATTACGAACTCCTTCCCTGGTTCAAGCTGAATCAAAATAGAAGCTTCTGTCAATGCTTTCTTCAACTATTCAAACACTTGCTGCCTTGCATCTGTCCACTCATACGGAACTTTTTTCTGAAGTAATTTAGCCAAAGGTGTCGCAATCTTTGAGAATCCCTCAACAAATGTTTGATAATACCCTGCCAAGCCTAGGAAACTACGAATTTCGGTCACTGACTTCGGTTGCTTCCAATTTACTATCACTTCTACCTTCTTGGGATCCACACTAATCCCATCGGCCGAGATTAGATGACCTAAAAAGACTACCTCCCTAATCCAAAACTCAAATTTACTTAACTTGGCATACAACTGATTTTCAAGCAAAGTCTGTAGCACTAATCGAAATGCTCATTGTGTTCTTCCTCGGTTCTAGAGTACACTGAAATGTCATCGATGAACACTACTACAAATCTATCCAAAAACTCGTGAAACACCTTGTTCATCATGTCCATAAATGCAGTTGGAGCATTAGTCAAACCGAAAGGCATTACCAAGAACTTGTAGTGCCCATATTGTGTACGGAAGGCTGTATTTTATATCCATATCTTTCACCTTCAACTGATAATAACCGGATCTCAAATCAATCTTCGAAAATAATGTAGCACCTCTCAACTGATCAGCAAATCATATATATGTGGCAAAGGATACTTGTTCTTCACGGTTACCTTGTTCAAGTGCCGATAATCTATACACATCCTCATACTGTCGTCCTTTTTTCTTCACAAACATGACCGGAGCACCCTCACGGGGAAATATTAGGCCTAATGAAACCTCTATCGAACAGTTCCTGAAGTTGTGTCTTCAAATCTTTCAACTCTTTAGGTGCCACTCTATACGGAGCAATAGACACGGGTGTAGAATCTGAATACGTCTCAATAGCAAACTCAACATCCCTATCTGGAGGCAAACCCGACAACTCTTCTGGAAAGACACTCGGAAAATCACAAACTGTTCTGATGTCTTGCGGTCTAACTTCACTCATATCCGGATTCATCACATAGGCCAAATACGCTTGACAACCTAAATCCATCAATCTCTGAGCTTCCAAAGCAGAAACAACAGTAGACAAGAACTTAACGTTCTCGCCAACTACTACAACCTCAAAATCATTCGTAAGTCTCAAGGAAACTCTCTTGGTCTCAAAGTCTACCCTAGCTCTATGCTTACGAGCCAATCCATGCCCAAAATCACATCAAAACCATAGAACAGAAATTTCATCATATAGACCAGAAACACATGACCCTGAATCATCAAAGGACACATTCTATACATTTTCCTAACTACCACGGTCTCACCAAAAGAACTAGTAACATTCACACCTACCTCTAACCACTCATACGGTGATCCTAAAGATTTTGCATGCTCACCCAAAATGTATGAATGTGTCAAACCCGAATCTATCAACGAAAGCAATGACATCTGTGTCATTCTCAGCCTCTCACTGTGCATCCACCCTAGCCGGTTCTCCACCCTTGGGCTGAACTGCTACCACATGAGTTACGTTCCTCTGACCATCATTCCTCGGCTAAAATTTACCTCGACCGCACCAACAGCCTCTCTGATACTCAAAACCTCTAACTGGAGTATGTCCTCCCCTAGCCGGGTGAGAACAGTTACTGTTGGAGTATGCCCAAAGACCAATCATATGATGATTGAATAGACATACTATTTTACTAGATTTATCAAGTAATGGCATTGCCGTTATTATCATTTGGTATGTTTCTGTGCATCAAACTAACCATTGGATAATAATGTCCATACAATAATACGATTATTGTTAAATAGGATCCTTAGTCGAATATTATTACGGGTATGGACAGTGATAATATATAAAGACTAATATGTAGTTGATGACAAGCGTTGTCATTGACATAGAGATGTCAAAATCAACACATAAGTATTTGTTAGAGAACAACATACTAGATTGACCCGCTATGAGCATGTTTCTTGGGTAATTATGTGACAGTCACAACATTGCTCATGATAAACATATGTATAATCCTCAGACTTGAGATCAACATGATTTCAACATAAAGATTTACGTATTTTGACATAGTCAAACGTGTGTCGTAACTGACTACATTATAAAGACTGATGATTGGATACGTGATGACCTATGTAGTGAAGTATGGTTGATCAAGAAAGGATTTGTCCCTCCTACATAATGGGAGAAATATCTTCGGCCACTTGATTGAGTGAGATTAGAAAATGCATGGCCATGCTCGAATATTATGATATGAGATATCATAGAGATTCGTTTATCATAATCTACTCAAGACATCAAGAAACACTAGATGGACAACGCAAGTGAGACTAACCCATGACTTGTGTTCATCTAAGATATAAAGGACAAAAGGATGAAATACATAAAGGAAGTTTATTCAGGAATTAGGAAAGTCAAACCATGACTTCATGCAACTTAGGTAGCAATGATGTATTGCTAGATGCCACACATTGTTTGTAAAATTAGAACAGTTCTAATTTTGCTGCTAACGTTGCATGAACCTACAAGGGTCACACCCTTCGAATGAAACGAACAAAAATTGGAAACCATACTCCCTATTTTAGGGAGGTTGCCGAAAATCCCCTATGGGATAAGGGAAATCGGCAACTCCCTTAAATGAGAATAATATTGGATAAATATTGTATTTATCAAATATTATTTAAAGTATGGAAAATATTTAGAGACTTAAATATTATAGAATAAGATTCTAGAAATTTAAATATATATTTGGAATTTATATAATGTATATTTAATTCCAAGTTTATAATTAAATATATTTAAATCCAATTAAAGATAGAATGAGATTTTATGTAATAAAAATATATATTTGGATTAAATATAATGTATATTTAAATCCATGTTTTATGTAGAATAAGATTCTACATAATTAAATATATATATTTCATTTAATATTATTAAATATAATGTATATTTAATATAAACCAATTTCAAGTAGAATTAGATTCTATGAATTTTGGTTGAACTTGGATTAAAGGAATTCAACTAGAATTAAGTATCTGAATACTATTTAAAGGGACAAGGGCTAGCAACCAAATCATCCCTCTTCCTCCTCTTGAAGATTTCGACAACACCCCTAGGGATTCCCCACTAGAATTTGACATATCCCAGAAAGCTCTCTAAGAAGCTGTTCGATATTTTTCTGGTATTCTACTTGCCCCTGGAAAATCCCTGAAGGTTCCCTTGCTCGATTGCAAGTCCCAGTTGAACTCCTGGTCGATTTTAGACTCCCTCAGGAATCCCTGGAGGGATTCCGACTTCTCCCTAGAAGGTGTTCAAACCTGTCGAAATGTATCCCTAAGTGTTAGGGAGGCAGAAACTTTGTTCGTTTTGTTCGGGTGGACTCCGTAGAGGTTGTTACGAACCTGTGACGATTCCGGTTTTACTTGACGTGGTTATTCCGACATACCGTCGGTTTTCCAGTTTTCAGAGTTTTAAAAGGTAACTTTTCAACTTTTCACCCCGGATTCGTTCCTGTACATGGATCCTAGCTGGATTACGTCGGATTAATTTTTCCGCTGCGCCACGGGGCGTGCCGACCTGACCCAACAGTGGTATCAGATCCACTTGTATCATACGAATTCAGACTTAAATTCTTGGATGATGTTTATGTATGAGATGCATGATGTTTGATTCGATTTAGATATTTATCGTTTATCGTATCACACCTAATAAAGACTTATTTTGATTATCACTGAATGATTAAGAGTTAATCATAACTATGTTAGGTTGCTTCAATGTTAAATGTAACATGTTGAGACTAATAGTTAGTCTAGAGAACAAGTAGTTGTTTGTAGTTTCATAGATTTATGAAATCTCTGAAAGGGCTTCTAATTTGATAAAAGTTATCAAACTATCTTTCACGGGGAATCCATAAGAGTTATGGTTAGACGTTATGAAAAATGCATGTCTAGGATTGGCATCATCAAAGACCTGGTACTTAAGTGTGCCTAGTGCGCCACCTCTCTTTCATGTTGATCTACCTGGTGCATTTGTTCGTTAACGCAAATGGTTTATGAAACCTCGTGATCCTTCTTTGGCCCATTAACTGCAGCATAGGGATAATCAGTTTAAAACTCCGTAAACACGTCGTTACTTTATTCGCACGATGTTTGAAATGCATGTTAGATTGCACGGTGTTTGTTTTGCATGGTTATAGCCCATAGCCTTTATAGTTTTGGTTTTTATAAATACGGCCTGCGTGTCATGCCTTTCTCTATCTTCTATTGTACTTCTCTTCTCATCTCACTCTCTCGCATGTAACCCGAGTTTCTGAAAATTGTAAATACTTATGGAGATAAAGCAAGAACCAAGGTAGCAGCGTGGTGGGCCTTCCCTGGTGGACCGGGCATTTCAGAAGCAGATTCTATCTTCAGTAGAATGGTCCTCCCATTGGCTTGGGACGGGTCGCCTTAGGTTAAGAAGGGCTATAATCATTGCATATTTATTTACCGCTTATATTTACCTTGTATGTGATGCAATGGATGTTTTATAAGCATGATTAAACATAGTTCTATTGATAGGATCAATGTTAAAATGATAAGATAATTAAGTAAATCCCTCACTATAATTCTAAGTCTGTTTTAACCATCCAATATTTACCCTCGTTAAAACTTCGATCGATATAATGCGAGCTTTGCCAAAGCAATGTCACATTTATCTATCTTAGTTAAACGCGAAGAATAAGCTAGTGATATTCGCCGGTTGAGATATTGGTATTGACTTAGCTGGGTTGTTCTAATAGGATTAGAAAACCTATTGGTTAAAAGTTTTGGATAATCATAAGATGATTTAAAGAACAAGAGTTGTTCGCCAAAAGATGAGGAATTACATGAGATGTAATTAGTAAGGTGTTACTTACCTAAATAACCATTTCCTAAAAGACTGGCCAAAGTTGATTTAGGAATGGTGAAATACGGATCCTCACTCACTAGAAAAACTATCGAAACGTTTTTCCGAAATTAAAACTAGAGGGTTTTTAATTTTGAAGAAAATAGTTGGAGTAAATTTATAGTAAAGACCTATCTATAAATTTTAAAATTTAGTAAAACTTATGTAGCATATTTTCTTTGTTGTAGAATTAATGGCAAATAATACTCTATCTCTGCAATCTATCCTTGAGAAGGATAAGCTCAATGGTATAAACTTCCTTGACTGGTTCCGCAATTTGAGAATTGTTCTCAAACAGGAAAAGAAGGAATATGTCATTGAAGAACCTGTTCCTGATGAACCGGTTGCCACTGCTTCCAGAGCTGACAAAGACAAGTTTAAAAAAACACATGGACGACATGCTGGATGTCGGTTGTCTTATGCTTGCCTCCATGACCCCTGAGCTTCAGAAGCAGCATGAGGACATGGTAGCTTATGATATGATTCAAAATCTCAAGGAGATTTATGAAGGGCAAGCTCGTCAAGAGAGGTACGAGACCTCTAAAGCTCTGTTTCAATGCAAGATGAGTGAGGGATCTCCCGTAGGAGCTCACGTCATCAAAATGATGGGCTACATACAAACGTTGGAGAAGCTCGGCTTTCCGCTGAAAGACGAATTAGCTACTGATGTCATCCTGCAATCGTTTTCGGGTAGTTTCAATTAGTTCGTCCTTAATTTCAATATGAATGAAATTAACAAGACGCTGCCACAATTGCTCGGCATGTTGAGAACTGCTGAAATCAACCTGAAGAAGGTAGGACCTAAACCTGTTCTGATGGTCCGCAAGGGCAAGAAGAAAGGTAAATCGGCAGCAAAGTCTAAAGGTGATGGTAAGACCAAAACCGATGGAAAGGAGGCATTGAAACCTAAGAAGGGAATCAAGAAGGATGGAAAATGTTTCCATTGCGGCAAGACCGGAAATTGGAAGAGAAACTGCCCCACACACCTACAAGAAGTCAAGAAAGCAAAAACGAGTGAGGCATCAACCTCAGAGGCTTCTAAAGAGAAGGCATCAGAATAGACATGGACCTGCGAATGGAAATAAAGCAAGAGTTGCTACATCATCCATTAGGACATGTGTTTTTGCTTAAATAGATTTGTTTTAGTTTTTAAGATTATTATTTTGTGCCTAAGTTTTAGTTATCTTGTAAGGACAATATATTTTAATTTTGAGATTATTTAAATAAATGTTATTCTTTTAATCTCTTATGGCACAACGAATCAATGATCTTTAAACTAATCAAATCAATAATATTTATAAGATAAATAAAACAAATGACTAATCTCAAACTCATAAAAAGTATTAAGGTAATTTGATGAGATCAAATTCAAGAATATTTAAAGTTTGATGAACTTTCAAAGAATATGGGATTGTCCCATAATTAAATCCCACAAGTGGAACGAAAAGTCTTTGAAAGAGAATCAAAAATGTTAGACATGTTTTGATTCAGAACAAGTCATTTTCGACTTCTTTACACACTAGAAAAACAACTCTCATACTTAATCGTGTTTTTTTTTCGAAACGTCATATAAGATATGGACTAAGAATTATTCTAGAATACCTTTGAAGTTTTAAGGTTACTTACATGTTTACAAAGTTCGAACCTTAAAAACTCCATTTGTTGTTTATCCTAACGAGAACAAAGCGTTTGTTTCTCAAACGAGAGTTTATCTTGAAAGAGATTAATTCTCACAAAGGGATATTATTTCTTCAACTTTAACGAGAACAAAATATTTGTTGCTCAAACGATAGTTTATCTCGAAAGAGAAAACTTATCACTAAGGGATTTCATTTTTCAACGAGAACAAAATATTTGTTGCTCAAACGAGAGTTTCTCTCGAAAGAGATTACCTCTCACAAAAGGAAAAAATGGAATTTGGAATGTGAAGAAATTTTAGACAACAAATTTATGAACCAAAGGTTGAGAATGTTCCATAAATGATCAAGGAACATTGGAACAAAACACAACCATTTTGTTGATCCTTAAGAGAATACCATATACTTGAGAAATATAGATTTCTCACTATCCGTACATAGAAACAGTCTTCTTTTCGGATCAAGATAAAGACTAGGTCTTATCAGAAAGCAATGGTGAGCCTAAAATTCGAGAAATGGCTAAGAGCCATTAGATATGAGATGGAATCCATGTCTAAAACCAAGTATAGACTTTGGTTACCTAAAAGGGTAAAACCTAATAGGTATGGATGAGTTTTTCAAAAAGGAAAAACCGACATGGATGATAAAAACATACATAGGATGATTCATCGCTAAAAGTTTTCGACAAACTTCATAGTATAGACTATGATAAAGCATCTTCCTTGTAGCTATGTTTAATCCATCTAAATCTCACTTGCAAGTAGTTACATACGATGATTATGGAATCAAATAAAGGAATGTCAAAACCACTTTCCTAAGGGAAAACTTGAAACATATGTGTACATGACACATCCAGAAGGTTTTGTCACTCCAGTAAACACTTGGAAGGTATGTAAGCTACAAAGGTCTATCCGTAGACTAAGGCAAGCTTCTCGAAGTTGGGATATTCGTTGCAGAAGATACAATCAATAGGTTTGGTTTATCTAGAAACAAAGGGGAGTCTTGTTTTCAAAAGAGCTAGTGGGAGCATTGTTACTTTCCTAAGTATTGTATGTAGATAACATACTCATCAAAAGGAACTAAAGATCGCAATCCGTTTTGCATTAATAAAAGATACTGCGAGTTAGAAACATGAGACAGTATCTAACTCTACAACATAGGCTGAATGTATTACAGTCGACATAGCAATAAAGAATGATGTTTGGATCTAAAGGGTTCACTTATGAACTAAGGGTTGTTCCCAGCATATTAGATGCTGCATAACTCTGTTATGATGGAACCTTTGCGTAAGCAAATAAAACCCAGATCTCATCAATAAATCCAAACATATTCTAAAGTACTTACATCTTGGAGATGTGAAAGTATGCAACATACGCACAAAGTTGATAACTTTGTCAACTCCCTAACAAAGCTTTTGACACAGCATAAGCATGCCAGTTACACTAATCCATGTCGTATTAGATACGAGAATGATTGGTCTTAGTGCTAGTGGGAGATTGTTGGAGTATGCCCAAAGACCAATCATATGATGATTGAATAGACATACTATTTTACTAGATTTATCAAGTAATAGCATTGTTGTTATTATCATTTGGTATGTTTCTGTGCATCAAACTAACCATTGGATAATAATGTCCATACAATAATACGATTATTGTTAAATAGGATCCTTAGTCGAATATTATTACGGGTATGGACAGTGATAATATATAAAGACTAATATGTGGTTGATGACAAGCGTTGTCATTGACATAGAGATGTCAAAATCAACACATAAGTATTTCTTAGAGAACAACATACTGGATTGACCCGCTATGAGCATGTTTTTTGGGTAATTATGTGACAGTCACAACATTGCTCATGATAAACATATGTATAATCCTCAGACTTGCGATCAACATGATTTCAACATAAAGATTTACGTATTTTAACATAGTCAAACGTGTGTCGTAACTGACTACATTATAAAGACTGATGATTGTATACGTGATGACCTATGTAGTGAAGTATGGTTGATCAAGAAAGGATTTGTCCCTCCTACATAATGGGAGAAATATCTTCGGCCACTTGATTGAGTGAGATTAGAAAATGCATGGCCATGCTCGAATATTATGATATGAGATAGCATAGAGATTCGTTTATCATAATCTACTCAAGACATCAAGAAACACTAGATGGACAACGCAAGTGTGACTAACCCATGACTTGTGTTCATCTAAGATATAAAGGACAAAAGAATGAAATACATAAAGGAAGTTTATTCAGGAATTAGGAAAGTCAAACCATGACTTCATGCAACTTAGGTAGTAATGATGTATTGCTAGATGCCACTCATTGGTTGTAAAATTAGAACAGTTCTAATTTTGCTGCTAACGTTGCATGAACCTACAAGGGTCACACCATTCGAATGAAACGAATAAAAATCGGAAATCATACTCCCTATTTTAGGGAGGTTTCCGAAAATCCCCTATGGGATAAGGGAAATCGACAACTCCCTTAAATGGGAATAATATTGGATAAATATTGTATTTTATCAAATATTATTTAGAGTATGGAAAATATTTAGAGACTTAAATATTATAGAATAAGATTCTAGAAATTTAAATATATATTTGGAATTTATATAATGTATATTTAATTCCAAGTTTATATTTAAATATATTTAAATCCAAGTAAAGATAGAATGAGATTCTATATAATAAAAATATATATATTTGGATTAAATATAATGTATATTTAAATCCATGTTTTATGTAGAATAAGATTCTATATAATTAAATATATATATTTTATTTAATATTATTAAATATAATGTATATTTAATATAAACCAATTTCAAGTAGAATTAGATTCTATGAATTTTGGTTGAACTTGGATTTAAGGAATTCAACTAGAATTAAGTCTCTGAATACTATTTAAAGGGACAAGGGCTAGCAACCAAATCATCCCTCTTCCTCCTCTTGAAGATTTCGACAACACCCCTAGGGATTCCCCACTGGAATTCGACATATCCCAGAAAGCTCTCTGAGAAGCTGTTCGATATTTTTCTGGTGTTCTACTTGCCCCTGGCAAATCCCTGAAGGTTCCCTTTCTCGATTGCAAGTCCCGGTTGAACTCCTGGTCGATTTCAGACTCCCTCAGGAATCCTTGGAGGGATTTCGACTTCTCCCTGGAAGGTGTTCAAACCTGTCAAAATTTATCCCTAAGTGTTAGGGAGGCAGAAACTTTGTTCGTTTTGTTCGGGTGGACTCCGTAGAGGTCGTTGCGAACCTGTGACAATTCCGGTTTTACTTGACGTGGTTATTCCGACATACAGTCGGTTTTCAAGTTTCCAGAGTTTTAAAAGGTAACTCTTCATCTTTTCACCCCGGATTCGTTCCTATACATGGATCCTGGCTGGATTACGTCAGATTAATTTTTCCGCTGCGCCACGGGGCGTGCCGACCTGACCCAACAGTTTCGCCTAAAATGATCTCAGGAACCACAGTTCTAACATACCCCAAAGGTACCCATACACTCGCCCGGATGGTGTCTCTCGCATCTAGTGCACACAAGAGTGTGAACAACAGCTCCTTGGCCCTAAGGGCCACATCCATGGTTACCGCCTCTATGTCTCGAGTCGGGATGATATCTCTTATCTATGTGCCTCTTGGCATGCTCTTTGTCTCAATCCACATGTCTCTTCCCTGAATCGGACCCACTAGCACGAGTGTCGAGCCTAAACTCTGCTTAATATCTTTGGCCCTAGAGACCAAAACATCAAACTCGGTGTAATCAGAAGCAAGCATATAAGTCTTCACATCCCTAGTCAAACCATAACGGAAGCGCTCACATTGTTCTCTCTCACTGGGAACCAACTCGGGAACATATTGGCTCAACCTCACAAATTGTACCTCATATTCTGACACCGTCTTACTACCCTGAACCAAGGCCATAAATTCCCTCTTCTTTTCATACTGATATCGGGCTCCAAGATACTTCTTCCTAAAGGTTGTTCTAAAGAATTCCCAAGTGACATCCGCTTCCGGCATACCCGAAGTAATGGTAGTCCACCATGCATACGCATCTCCTTGAAGCAAGGAAACAACACAACCCAACTTACGAGTGTATGATCACTCCATATGGCCTAAGATTCGTGTAGTGCTCTCGAGCCAAGCCTCTGAAGCCTCGGGATTCAAACCACGGGTCTCAACTCTGCCCAAACTATAAAGTCTCTCAAAATGTAAACCAGTCCCCGCACCCTGAGGTGGTGCTACAGCATGTATACCAGCTAAAGATGTCTGAAAAGCTCCAGCTATGGTCTGAATCAAATGAGTCATGTTTGCACTTGCCTGACCCTGACCAGCCTGAGCTCCATTACCTCCAACGTTCGCCCCAGCCTGAGGTACATCATCTCCGACATCCGCCCCATTACCATCGAGAGCAGGAGGAGGAAGAGGAGGAGGCACAACCCCGGGTGCCTGGCCACCCACTCTAGGCCTTCCCCTCGGTCTCACCATAACGAAGATAAAATATAAAACAACAAACATAACACACAAGGAAACATTGGGTCAGCAAGGGCAAGGATCCAAGTGTTCAAGCTCTTTTAACCAAAACCATTTTCCAATAACATTACCTAGCAATGAAGACGCTCGACTAAACTTCAACCAACAAGAACGAGAAATCATGCTTTCACACACCGTGCAATGGCAAACAAACCAAACAAACCAACTTACCTGACTTAACTTCCCGATAGACCTCGAAACCAAGGCTCTAATACCACCAAATGTAACCCCCTCGACCCGGCCTAGCCACCAGACTGACTTGAAAAGGTTACACGGGGAAAATCAAAGCGAAACCCATTAAGGCCTCACCCTGATTAGCAACCCTATTTTTTAAAAATTTAATCTTGTCTAAATGCTTTATTTGAACCTATGTGAGATAGCAATCAACGGAAAAGCAAACACGGATATGGACCAAGTAGATCAGACAATCAAAGACAACTTTTAGCCATTTTACTTCAGGCCGTATCGATACACCAAAGGCCCGTATCGATACGTCTTCCACGGTCAAACTCCCCTAAAGTCAACTTTTAAAGACTGTATCGATACCCTCCAAGGCTGGTATCGATACCCCTTTAACGGTCAAGTTTCCCAAAGTCAACCCCAAGACCGTACCGGTACGCCTAAGGCCCATACCGATACCCTAATTTCTTGTCAATTTCTCATATTTCAAGAGGGCAAAGAGGGTATCGATACGCCCTCGCGTATCGGTACGATAGGCTTAAAATAGGAGACCATATCGATACCGCCCTTGAGCATATCGATACGCCCTGCAAAGAATAATAGCAAAATTCAGATTTAAACACAAGAGGACTATCTTAAACGCCCTAAGCAAGCATTAGATCAACTTCTAAACATACAAGCAATCCAAGACAACCAAGAAAACTCATTTAAGACAAGCTGGACATACAACAAGGCTCAATTCAACAAAACAAGATTTAACAAGGTCAACCAAACATGCTTAACATCCACAAAGAGGTCAAAAGCCAAACTAAAGTATACTTCAACATTTGAAACATGTTAACAAGAATAACAATAACATAAGAGTTTGAACACCAACTCCCTAACACAAAAGTCTAGAATTCCCATTGCCTATGTATTACTACAACCATGAAAACCATACTTGAGCTAGCAAATGAACTCCAAGGTTTCTTCGTTGCCCCGCTTGCCTCCCAAAGCCACTAACGATCTGCATTGTTGGAAAAGAGAGCGTAAGCTTAAAAGCTTAGTGAGCAGAGCTCAAAATCACAACAACAACAATGCAGTTCAAAACATGTATTTAGTTTAAAGACAAAAATCTTTAGAAAGGAAACACGATAAACCGAAAGCATAAGACAAAACCATGGTATGCACATGCACAACCATTCCTGGTGGGACTACACAACACCGTTCACAACAACTAGCATATTTCTGGCGGGACTACACATCATTGTACTCATCTACTAGTCACTTCTGGTGGGACTACACATCACCGTATTCAACAACACACTTTCCATTAACCATCATGTGAGGCTTTGACAACAACAACATGACAACATTAAAAAGAAGGTAAAAGCAATTGCATTTCAACCAACAACATGTATAATCATATACACCGACACTTAACGAAACGAGACAAGAATCAAATAAACTTAAACTTGGGTTTAGGTTGGCCCCTAAGGCTCTACCCAAACCCAAAGAAAACCTCTTTCAAATATTTTAAAGCTTCAAAACAATTTCCATTCACCAGCCCAATACCGAAACTAGCTAACGATCCTCCTTCAAGCTTCCGCAACTCCCTGTGTAGCGTCCGAAGAACCCAAATCGTTATCCGTTGCTTCTACCGAAACCAAAACAAGGAATTAATATACTTTTCAACAACCGAACCCACTGAAATCAATCCCATCAAAAACTGACAACAACAAGTTTCCGATTTCTATTTGAAACAAGCCAAAACTATCCTCATTTCTACTCTAACCATAAATCAGTCATAACTCCTTCAATATAACATCCAAAACATGTTCAAACACTCCAAAAAACATCAACCCAACACCATCAAACCATTAGAAGTCCTTCCCCACCATTTTCAACCCAAAACCCAAATATTCATTACCCAAAAATCACCCATTTTCCCAAATTTCGAGATTTCAAGTTACACCCATTATCTTAGCATCATTTTACACCCAAAATATAGTTTACATCTCACCCCAAAACATTGTTTTATCATCGTTCGCTTAAACCCTTGAAAAACACATTTTCTCCCAAATAGAGGAACTTGAGAAATCTTCATGCTTTTGAAAAGAAAATGCTACAAGTAAGCTTGAAATGAAGAGAAGAGTAAAAATCAAGTTGCTTACCTCTTTGAAACTTCCAAAATGGTGAAGATTGGTGAAAAATGGATGGTGGCTATGGCTTTGGGAGTTTTAACGTGAAATGAGAAAATGAGAAGGGAAGAAGATAGAAAGTGGGTTTCCTTTTCTTTCTTTCTTTTTTTTTGAAATAGTCTATTTTATTCCGCTTTTACTTTAAAACTCCATTTTTAACAAAAATCCCCTCTTGCCTTAACTTAACTTTTATTTACCCCTAAAAACTCAATTAACATTTTAAAACTCTTTTACGAAACCATTTTTATTTAAAGACAACTTGAACCCTAAAACTCGGATATCAAACATTTCCCAGGTTCTGGTCCGAACTCCCAGACCTTAAACTTGGGGTGTTACATAGGCCGTTTCGGTACGGGTCTGACTGTATCGAAATGTCTAACTCAAAACATCATATTAAGGCATTTTCAAAGCAATCTTAACTAAGGACTTAGTTCAGTTAAGGTCCTTTAACAATATAATCTATAGCAAGGATTCAATATTTCAATATTTAATACCAATAGTCCGATCATCGGAATCCAATTCCGACTAGACCGGTTTCTAGGGTGTTACAAAATTTGTTTTTGATTTTAGATAAAGTTGAAATGATGGTTTGATAATGTAAAACCCGAAACTAGTTGAGTTGATAGTGTTTAAGGTTGAAATTCTTGAGATTTTGGCTTGGTTTTGTGGGAAATCAGTAGCTGATGGTTTTTTGCCTTTGGGTTGATGTTTTTAGTTGTTAATATATGTGGTTTTGATGATAATCTTTCTAGGTTTAAGCTAGAGTTTCATTAGAGTTGATTTATTGATTTTTTTGGTTGATTTCGGATATGAATCGATGAGCGATTGTTGCTAGATGTTGGGTTTTTAAGTTGCAGCAAGTTTAAGGGCTTGAAATCAATCTAATGCTCTGTTTTGAATTTATTAGAAGCAGGGGAAACTGGTTTGGGAACTTCGAACACGATATCGGACGATCTGGAGGCTTGAATTGGGTGTTCAACTAACATTTGGGTATTGCTGGTGAGTGAAACTATTTTATAAAGCCTTAACATGGTTAAGGATAAGATTTGGGGGGTAGATTGAGTTTGAAAGGCCAATCTAAGCTCAAGAGTAAGTTTGGTTGTTTTCGCCTTTGTTTTCGGCTAGTTTTGTCTTGATTTTGTGGATCGTGTTCATGCTATATTGTTTACATTAAATCCTATTGTTTTTATGCATGTTGATCTATTTAAATATTTTCCCATGTGATCCCATATGTTAAATGGTGATTTTAATGCGGTAAATGTGGTTGAGTACATGCTATGCATGGGAATGTGTTATGAAAGTGGGATGAGAAATGTTGTGCTTGTGGCCTTGTAAAATAGTGGGTAAGTGTTGGCCTTTATGGGTATATTGACACTTGATGAGATTTTATTATCGGATATAATTGGTCGACCAATAGGATGAGAGTGCACTATAATGGTAAAAGTCGTGTGTGGTCTTAGTGATGTTAGATTCCACTAAGAAGAAGTACGCTGATGGGCATTCCACCGGAAGTTTATATTTACTAGACGAGTGAGTATGGTGATGGGCATTTCACCGGAAGTTGTCTAGTGGTCTTGAGCACGGTGATGGGTGTTCCATCGGGAATTTATCCGCATATCCGAATAAAAGTGCTAAAGATGTCAATATACTCATGATATTTAATTTGCTCATTATGCTTGTATTGTGTTGTTGATGTTATGAATCAATTGAATTTAAATGATTCATGTGGATATGGAAAGTGGTTATTATGCCTTGATTTGTGTTTCAAGCATGAGTTTGAATGAGCATGATATGTTGGGATTTTGCTTTGGTGAAATGATTTGAGAAATGGCTTTGTATTCAAAAGCAAGCAAAATGGTTTAAAAACTGCAGTGTTGTTGTTGTTTTGAGCACCGCTCACTAAGCATTCTTGCTTATGCTCTTTCTTTTCCAACAATGCAGCTCTATAGCCCATTCGGAGCAGCAAAGAAGCAAAGGAGGTGTCCAAGAGTTTATTTTTTGCTCAAGTATGATTTTGGCATCAAATAATAGTATGTTAGCAATGGGATAGGACCTTTATACTTTTGGAAGATTTTGTTTTGAGACTCCCTATGTTGAGACATGTTTGAGATGCCTTTTTAGTCTTGTTAATGACCTTTGTATGTTGGTTTATGGTTTAATTTTAAGTTTGGTCGTTTATGTGAATGCTTTCTTATGTTGTATGCTTAAATTTTTTCATATGTGATCTAATGTTTTTTGGATGGTTGTGCTAGGATCATTTCCTTATAGATTGCTTACTTATGGTGTTATGATGTTGTTTGAATCATGTTTGAGTGACCAAATATGCTGATGTGAATCTTTTTTAGGTATGTGTTTCAAAATAGTTGTTACCGTTTTGATACGGTATGCATATTTGGCCTAAATGTTTCAAAACACATATGGGTCGTTATGAGACCCTAAGACCATTTTCAGGCCTGTATCGAAACACAGGGTCTTTTCAATAGTCTCTATATTATCTGAGGCAGGGGAATCGCTCCAGGTATGTTGGTCTCGAAACAAGTGAGACCTGTTTCGGTACGTTTTGCTACTGGAAGTGATAGTTCCGAAACAGGCTTGGTCTGTTCCGAAACGGGTGTCTGTTTTGTTAGTTATGGAATATTTTCAAGTTCTGTTTCTTTGCGTTTTAGTCCCTAATCACTGTAAAGGCCAATAATGAAGCCTTTAAAAAAGATAAAAGAAATTAATTAAGGATTGCTAATCGAATGGAAATCTTAGTGGATTTTTTCAATTTTCCCCGTGTAGCTCACTTGGTTCGGTCTTGCGACTAAACCGGGCTAAGGGGGTTACAACTCCAACATGTGACCGCCATCCAATCTTCAAAAATTATCGATTCATATGAGTTGGCTTAATAAAAAAAAGTTGACAAATTCCAGTTCGATGTAGCTTTTAAATACATGATCAATTGCATGTAGGTTCCCTATGAGCTAAATTAAAGATTAAGATATGCCAAAAATGGTTGAAGTTTTTGTCTGATCAATAATTGAAGTAATAAAAACTTTAAAAATTGCTTAGAAAGTGAGTTATGTTACCTTGGCAAAGTGCAACCTTTAGGCTTCCATTTCTGTTTATAATAATCTTTATTAGGTCGTCCATTGATTATACAACTGAAATGCTCATCAACAAATGAACAAGACGTCCGATTTGCAAAGCGAATACGAATTATCCTTCACCCACCCTCCACCAAACAAATCGCAATTCATCAAATATTCAATCAAACTCTCAATCCCCTGTTTAGTTGACAGCCCTATACCATTCCAGTTGCCCTCCTTTGTCTATGAAGTGGTGTAGTTTTATGCCACCTATTCCGGCTACACTTTTCTCTCCTTTGGCCGAAGAATTTCTACTTTGGTTCGCTACCGCTGGAGTTGCATCGGTCACTGTTTTAGTCCGATTAACTTGCAAAACTTGAGCTTTTATCGAATTTATGTTTCTTCTAAGCCTGATTGCTTGTGAGGGGAGGATTTCCATTAACATTGGGAGAAGAAGCTTGAGTCCGATTTGCATGCAAAACTGAAGTTTGGGTTTTGTTTGTACTTGTGTCGGTAGGCAAAAGAGATGTGTTTCTCGAACAAGGAAGTCGATTGTTTTCATTGAAAAACTGAGTTTAGTTGATGGTTTGTTGTCGAAGTGGAGGAAAAGAAATTAAAGAGTGAAGGGAATTGACATCCATGAGAGACTGCAGTTGTGGAATTGGTGGAGAAGATGTTGGAGAGCCAAGGAGAAGAAGGGGAAAAGCTTAAGAAAAGAGTGAAACCGGCAAACATGAAGAAAGCCACGGTCGTTCCACAAAATTATTTAAAATTGTAAATGAGAATGAAGGGGAGAGGGTGACCGGTGGAGGTGGAAGAAAGACTGAATTAGACAAGCTTAAATACTACAAAAAAATAACTATGGACAAATGCTATCTTGTAATCACCTTTAAACTATATTAAAAAAAATTATCATTAGTAGAGACATACAAAGACTGAATTAGACAAGCTTAAATACTACAAAAAATTGGAAACCTAAGTTAATTTATTGTAATGTAAATATAACTATAAAAAGACGTTTTGAAGGAATAAACAGAGAAAGAGAACAGAACTTCGTTTATGCTACATCATAGCACATAATCAAACTACAAAGCCTTCTCAAACCTGATGCTTTTGGAAAATCCAAATGATTCCAAAGAAAAATCTACATGCAGCTAGATTCATTAGTTGTCTATGCTTTGTATATACTTGTGCATTAAATTCAGTAAACAAGTCCACTACTATTGATCCCAATAGTTCCTTAGTTGAGACATATGTAGGAGAAGCTCATCTCTGCCAAGACCAGTGACACTGCTAGTCATTATCCATGGCGGATGTTGCCTATAGTTTTCTTTAATCAGTTCTTGAAAGTCCCTAATGTTCTCATCAGGCCTTTTCCCTTTGCTTGCCTTCATTTTGTCGCACTTTGTGAAAACAAAAGTCATCGGTATCTGAAATCGGGAAAGGAATAAAAAGAAATAGATTAGAAACAGCTAAATTTAAAGCCATGTGACACCAGACAAGAGAAACCAAGATTGTAGTAAGGATAAAGCTAACATTGTTGCGTCCGAGCCAGTTAGCGCAGTCTAGATCAATCTTCTGAGGAGGGACACTTGCATCAACCAGAAGTAGCACAGCAACCAGAGTCTCTCTATTTAGAAAATAGCCTTTGGTGAATGAAGACCAATCTGTTCGAGCAGTATCTGAGGCTTTAGCAAAACTGCAAACATGTGAACCTTTGAAGGATTATATTCTATGTCAAGATGTCATCCTGTGCACACCAAAATCTTTATCGAAATGGTAACTGACAAATATTTTATACTGGCATGGGAACTGAAGTGTTATACATCAACTGGATTAGGTGTAGATTTTTCAAATGTTCGTACCGTATCTGAGTGAAGAGAAGGTGCAGATTAAGCATAAACCTTAGTCATCATTAACAGACTTCATGAGCAGGGTTTGGTAATCAACAAGAATAGCAATTTCACTACTACATCTATCAACTGATTAATTTAGTTCTTATCAACATTGCAAAATGAGAACATAACAAGGCAGGAGGGAACAATTCATTAGATTTGTAGTTTATATAAGTAGCAAGTATTTGATATGTGTAATGTTCGAAACAGTTACTACACAAGTTCATAGGGAAAAACTAAAAACTATACACTTCAACAACTTGTTCCTGGAGTGGACACTGTATGAGCCAAGTATTTGCTAACAGCTAACCTCACAACTAAACTGTGTACCAAACTGCAAAAATACGATAACTGCATTTTGGTAAGTGACGTTGAAGAGTGAAGAGACTTGGAACAGGAACCGTGCCTAAAACTTGCAGAGTTATCTTGCATGCACATTGATAATGTTTTAAGCTACCGGGTTCAGATTCTGGTTGCAGGCTTGCTGGAATAAGATTACCAGAAATAGAATAGTAAAAATTATATGTTAACCTAATACTGGCATAGTCAAATTGTACTTGCATATCAAACTAGAATTCGATAGTTGTTTTCCTGGGTGTGAAATTAGAAACGAAACTATCATTCCTGGATTCAGTATAGCAAATTTGCCAATACAAGTCCTTGCCTCTTTTGTGGGATGAAAATGTTAGCACTTAGCACCACAAGAAGCAGCCATAATAAAAGAGGGTGCAAACGTCAACAAGTAGGCACGAAAACGGGATCCTTTTTGCTTTTATCTACATGGTGTACTTACATTAACATAGTCTTAAATTTATAGAAGGTTGTATACTTATAAAAGTTATGAGAAACAACATAAAAAAGAATTTCTAAGGGAATCAACAGAAGTTTATTTCAAAATCATTCTAACTTGTAGATTAGAACTACAACCAAATATTTACCTAATTGATTTGTTAATAATATTACTGTTCATCCACCAAATTAACTGAAACATTTTAGTAGCAAAAACACAAGAATCAAGCTAACATGAGAAATAAAGGAACCTTTTTGGTTGCATTGTGCACTGCAAGTTCAATCCTTTTTTCTTGCTTACCAACTATTCGAAATGCTTAAACATCCATTCAGCAAAAAAATTGTTGGAACAACAAATTAAAGAAGAATTGGAACATACCCATAACCAGGCAAATCCACTATATACCAACTTTTATTCACCAAAAAATGGTTAATAAGCTGCGTCTTCCCTGCAAATTCAAAAATCCCAAAATAATGATGGTAAGATTTCAAAAAAATCTGAAATGGTGAAGTAAAAGAAGTACGGACCTGGTTTCTTAGAAGTGAGGGCAACTTCTTTTCTCCGAACCAAAGCATTAATAAGTGAAGATTTGCCCACATTAGACCTACCCAAGATTGCAAACTCGGGTCGATCATCTTTTGGGCAATCCTTAGCCCGCCCGCTACTCTTAACAAACTCCACTTCCTTAATCTGAGAATGACCCGCATAGGGTCCGAGTACGATGTTGGAACCGGGCAATATCATTTCATCCGTTACCTCTTCAGGGTCGACCCCGGGTGGCACGAACAACACCTTCTTCGCAAACTGCGCCGTTTCCGACATGGGTTGCTTAGTAGCCCTTGAAGCAGGAACTTGGGGTTTTGATTCGGGGAGCTTATGGGTTGAGTGAGCGATGGTTTTGTTGAAAGAGAAAATAAAAGATACTGATTTGGGAGGTGGAGAAGGAGATGGTAGAGAAGAAGCGAGATTGAGAGACAAGAGTCGATTTCGAAGCAACATTTTTATCGGGGAGGATTGGTTAAGAACTACAAGTAGTAGCTTTAAGCCTTTAACTTACATGAGCTTAAGCAGCTAGAGTTTTTGTTTGTTTGCCGAGAAACTGGAACGAAAGGGAAGGGAAATCGATAGGGGATGTGGCCTTGGGTCTTTAGAAACTCTCGAGATTTTTTTTCTTTTTGGACCCAAAAAACAAAACTAAACTTGGGCTTTTGAGTATGGATGGACATGAGTCGGGCTAAGTTTTCGGCCGACTTGTATTCAACCTCAAAATTTTAAAATTTTTATACGAATCTAATCTGATATTTAATGATTCTAAACTTGATTCAAATTCAACTCAAATTTTAGATTAAAAATTTAAATCTGAGTTGCATAAACAAATTTCTTTTATTCGATAAAATAAGGAGTTAATTGAAAAAATACATATAAAAATAGAGAATTACAATAATTATTTTATTTTTATTAGACAAAATAGAGAGATAATTAAAAAATATATATAAAGATATATGCATTATTGCAATTATCACTGAACTTTTAGAATAAAATTAATTTATTATTTCGGGTCGAGTTGAATATTTTTCTCTCAAAAAATGACCCGATGGTATTCTCAAAAAGCTAACCCAACTAGACTCAAGCCCAATTTTTTTTAATTAACACTATCAAACCGGGTCGAGTCGAAACGTCGGATACATGCCAAATGAAAATGACTATCCCTAACTTTGTATGCGGTTTCCAAAAGAGTTAGGTAAATTAATTCGTTTGTCATTCTACCATTAGTACCAATATCATTGAGTCTTTGTGTTTAAACGGTTATAAACGTGTCATTAAATTAATTGATTATAATAATCAAATTATTGTATCGTTGAATCTTAAAACGAGCTATTGGTGATACCATCGGTCACTACTTATAAGGGTGATGAATCTCAAATTTCATCGTAATATCGATTTTGATACCCTTATTTAATTAAAAAATACTTTAATATACAAGTTTGTGTGAACTTTAGGTTAGGGTTTAGTGTTTAAGTGTAAAATTAATGTTTGATTTTGATATAACAAATAATTTAAAGACTAAATTGTAAGGTAAATAAAATTTTAAGTACTCAAAAGACTCACTTTTGACAAGTAAATTTTACACATAAAATGTTTTGAAGTCAAAACTTAAACCCATAATTTTTTCTAAGTGTTTCAAAGCCAAAATACACAAAATTGCCCAGACGTTTCGAAACACACCTAAAGTGTTTCGATACGTTTTGCCACTAGAAACGTCTGTTTCGATACGTACCAATTTGTTTCGAGACAAGGGTTTCGAAACGGGCTTGCCCATTTCAATACAACCTTCATCTGGGCTTTTGATTTTTAAGTGTTGTTTCGAAACGACTCATACCCGTTTCGACACATGGGTTAAGTATTTTCAAAACCGAGCATTAAATGAACTAGTCGTTACTTGTCAGAACCGAACTTTTGAAAAATTGGTTAAGTGTTTCGATACACCCCTATGCTGTTTCGAAACACATGTTTACAGTTTCAAAATGTTTCGATATAGCCTAGAGTCGTTTCGATACGAGTCCATTTTTACACACAACGACTCTTTCTTTTTTTGGTGTCCGTTTCGATACAGGGGCTCGTGTTTCGATAAATGTAGTTGTAGAATAGCATTTATGGAGGGAAGAGAGAGCCTCAACGGCTCTATTGATGATCTCAACCACCTAAACGGCTAGAAATTAATGAGAAAGTATAAAAGCAAGCCCAAAAAGCACCAGCAACAACTATTGAACCTTTGAGTAACATCCAAGCAATTATTCCAAAGCATTGAGCTTATAGAGTCAAATTTGTGTACCCAACTTGTAAAATTCTTCACTGTTTATCTATCTTTCAAGTTTTGGGAGTGTTTGTTTGTAATTAGGCAATTAATTAGTCTATTGAGAGATACAATTCAAATTGCCTTTCTTTCTTTGTAATTGTGAGTGAATTTGATTAAGCTTTGGGTAGAAAGCTTAATCGGTTTGTAAGGTTTCCTCCTAATCTGAGAAAATGGGAAGAATCAATTAGTGGATTGGTTGAAAATACTTAGTGGGAGCTAAGGCAGTGGATGCAGAGCTTGTTAGAAGCTTGAACCACTCTAAATTGTCTTATCTCATAATTTTCACTTTTCCCTTTTCTCCCTTCAAATTTTTAATTGCCAATTCACCCCCTCTTGGCCATTTGCAATTGTGTGATCAACTTAACAATTGGTATCAGAGCAACACTGATTGGAAGGATTACAACCCTCTTGAGTCGATTCTTAGAGAGTTCGATCAATAATAACTAGAAGCAATGGCATCTACCTTCGGCAACAACTATGAGTCACAATCTATCACGAAGCCTCCTTACTTCAATGAGGATAACTATCCCTATTGTAAGAATATGATGAAGCTCTTCATCAAATCTAATGATTATCTCATATGGGATGTTGTGGAAGATGGCCTAACCACTCCCTTGAAGAGAATCGATGAAGGAAGACTCGTTCCAAAGTCCAAGCACGAAATGTCCAAGGAAGAATGAAAGAAGCTTCAAATCAATTACAAAGCTCTACACATGATCTTTTGTGCTCTTAGATCGGATATGTACTCGAAGATGTCTTCGTGTACAAGTGCTAAGGAGGTGTGTGACAAGCTAAAGACCACATATGAAGGAACCAATGACGTCAAGGAGACCAAGATTGGGATCCTTAACTATAGCTACGAGAGTTTCAAGATGGATCCAGAGGAAAACGTCACTCAAATGTTTGATCGCTTCTCGATCATCGTCAATGGTCTCAAGGGCTTCAGTGAGACCATTCCCGAAGACAAGCTAGTCTGGAAACTCTTCCATTCTCTCCCGAATTTATGGGAAGGAAAAAGAACCACAATCATCGAGGCCAAGAACTTGAAGACACTAAAGCTCGATGAGTTGGTGGGATCTCTCCTCACTCATGAGATCATGAAGAAAGGGAGAGAAGAAGAAAAGACGAGAGAAGATAGAAGAGTAGAGAAGAAGAAGGTAGAGGAGAAGAAGCAAGGAATTGCTCTCAAAGCTTCACATGAAGAGAGTGATTCTAGCTTAGATGAAGAGGAAGAAGAATTGACTATGATAGCCAAGAAATTTGCTCGGTTCATGAAGTCCAATCGGGGAAGAAAGTTTCATAGAAAAAGAAACTTCAAGAACAAGAACAAAGAGGAAGAGAAGGACCAACTCATATGTTATGAGTGCAAGAAGCTGGGGCATATTCGATCCGATTGTCCTCAACTCAAAAGGAAGAGCTTCGAGAGGTAGAAGAAGCTCAAGGCAAACGTTGCTACTTGGAGTGATGAGGAGTCATCCGAAGAGGAGCAAGAAGTTTCCAACCTTTGTCTCATGGCGTTTGAAGAGGATCCAAAGGTAACCTCTAACTCATCTACTTTAGATTTCACTTTTGATGAACTTCATGTAAAACTAAAGAATTTATTTTTGATATAACAAAGAATTTAAGGACTAAATTGAAATTGGAAAATAAATTTTTAAGTCCTCAAAACTTCCCAAAACCTTTAAGCAAAATGGTCAAGTCAAAACCAATGTTTATGCAAATTTTTCTAAGTGTTTTCCAAGTCAAAACAATGATTTTTGAGTCACCGTTTTGAAAACGACCCTTAGGCATTTCGAAACGTTTTGAAACTGTTAACATGTGTTTTGGAACCAGCCTTCCCATTTCGATACGGGTGTATCGAAACATGACCTTATATTTCGAAACAGATGAAGAACAACGGAATGGGTTGATCTGTTTCGATACAAAAGTATTATGTAGAACTAATGTTTTGATATAATAATTGAAAAATGTTTTGGACTGATTTAAAAAGAATTCAAAACTATTTCCAAAGTCCAAATAACTTGAAACTATGTTTAGGGGATGTTTTTAAAGGTTTTTACATGTTTTTCAAAGCCAAATTAAACAAAACCATACAGGTGTATCGAAACACCATTAGGTGTTTCGATACAGTGTCTTCCAGTGTCAAAACATTTCAATACGGGTATCGAAACGGGTCTTTTCTGGATGAGGTTTTTTCCCAGCGTTTCGATATGGGCTATGCCGTTTCGATATGCCTATGCGGCATCGACCACAACGGTCATAAACCCCAACGGCTATTTTCCAACTAACATTTAAATGTAGAGCGTTTCGATACGGTGCCTAGCGTTTCGATACGGCCCATGGCGTTTCGATACGGATGCTCATCAGACTATAACTGCTCTTTCTACTTGAAGAGCGTATCGAAACGGGTTCGAGCGTTTCGACACGGGTAGCATCAAAACTGCATTTATAGTGGGAAATAAAGTCCTCAACGGCTCCAATTCAATCCCAACGGCTAGTAACGGCTATAAACTCATCAAGGAGAATAAAAGGGACCTCCAAGCATCAAGATATGGTTAATGCTTCAATTGTCAATCAACAAATGATCAAAAAGTGTCTTTGTACTTAAATTGTCAATTCCTTGTATAGACAAACACTAGTGAACCAAAATTGTCAAATTTGCTCAAGTGTTTTAGGTTTTGGGTGATAGCTTATTTGTGCAAACAATCACCTATTAGAGGGATTTAAGTTTGCTTATCTTTTCTCTTTGTAAAGAGGGTTTGATCAAGGCTTTGGGTAGAAAGCTTGATCGGTGTATAAGGGTTTCCTCCTAAGCCTAGAAAAGGGGACGAATCAATAGTGGATTGATTGGAAATCCTTAGTGGGAAGCTAAGGTAGTGGATGTAGACCTTGGTTAGAAGGTTGAACCACTCTAAAATCATTGTGTCATTTATCTTTTAGCTTCCACACCATATCCACCCAAAATTCCACCTCTCCACCACTTGGTGAGCAAGATCGGTTGAAGGAATCGAGCACCCCAAAACTCAACATATTAAAACGACCTCAAACGTTTCAAAACAGTTTTCAAACTTGGATTCAAAAATATGACCGTTGCAATTTTATAACTGATTTTTAGAAAACGGTTAAGGTGTATCAAAACGAGTTAAGCACGTTTCGATACGGGTTTTGGCAGTGGCAAAATGTTTCGAAACGACATCAAGCACGTTTCAGAATGGGCTCTTAGTGTATCGAAACGATCGTATCCTTTTCGATACGATCTCTTAATTACACCCAACGACTATTTCTATTTTGGTCTGTTTCAAAACAAGTACATGTGTTTCGAAACGGGTAGTTGCAGAAGTGCATTTATGATGGGAAGATTGCATACCAACGGCTATATTTATGATGACAACAACCCCAATGGCTAGAATTGAATGAGAAGGTATAAAAGGGAGTCCAAAAACAACCAGTAACAACTATCGATCCTCAAAGAAACATTCCAACATCAAATCCAAGCTCTAGTGCTTAATTCTCATATCCTTGTAAAACCCCAATTGTGATTCTTTGTAATTCCTATCTTTTTGATTCAATTGGGTTTAGTGCTTGTAATTGGGCAACATTTGTATTGAGAGATACTTTTTATTTGCCTTAATCTTCTTTGTAACCTTGTGAGAGAGTTTGGTCAATTTTGGGTAGAAAATTGACCACTTGTGTAAAGGTTTCCTCCTAAGCCTAGAAAAGGGGAAGATCAACTAGTGGAGTTGTTTGAAAATCCTTAGTGGGAGCTAAGGTAGTGGATGTAGAGTTCATTTGGAACTTGAACCACTATAAGTGCCTTGTCTTGAATTTTTATTTTACCACTTCACTACCAAACATCTTAAAAATCCAATTCACCCCCTCTTGGCTTAAATCGATTCAACGATCCACTCAACACTTCATGATGCATATGATGAGTTACAAGAGTGTATGATGAGTTGGTTGAGAAATACAAAAATTCGGTTTTGAAAAACAAACAAATGATTTCGGTTTTAAGAGCTCAAAACGATCTACTCGGAACTTGAAAAGAAGGTTTTGCTTTTACAAAATTCCTCAAATGAATTTGAAAAGAAATCCATTGATTTGAATAACCTTCTTGAAAATACCATGTTTATCACCATAAGGAGATGAATAAACTAAAAGCTTCTCTTAACACTATTGGGAAAAATAGTCTTGAAAAAGGGGATTCTTCAAAAACCCAATATATAAAGAGAAATTTTAATAACTACAAACAAAGAAGCTCTCATAGGCATCCTAGAGGTAAAAGAGTTAGGAGTGTGTGGGTTCCTAAGGAACTTGTAATTTATAACAATGTGATGCTATTTCTTCTTGGATTCCTAAGGGAGCCAAGTATTTGGGAGCTAACTCACATGGACCCAAAATGATTTGGGTACCAAAAATTAAGAACTAATCTTTGTTTGTAGGGGGAGCATTGCTACAAGGCCAAAGCTTCACGTTAAAACACATGGTACCTTGATAGTGGATGCTCAAGACACATAACCGGTGATAAGAGTAGATTCTTGGATCTAAAGCCTAAAAGTGGTCGAGTGGTGACTTTCGGTGACAATTCTAAATGCCATATTGAAGGAATAGGCTTCATTGGTAATCACTCTTCAATCTTAATTGAAATTGTTCTTTATGTCAACGGTCTAAAACATAATTTGTTGAGCATTAGTCAATTTTGTGATAAAGGTTGTAATGTTGTTTTTGATGTGAATGGTTGCAAGATAATGGACATTGAAACTAATAAGAATATGCTCATAGGTCATCGCATGGGTAATATATATATATATATATATATATGGTGTATTTAGATGACATAAACATTTCAAATGCATGTTTTGTAGCTAAAGATGAACATGATGCATGGTTATGGCATAGGAAACTAGGACATGCTAGCATGAGTGTCTTGGAGAAATTGGCTTCCCAAAATCTAGTTAGAGGTTTACCCAAGATAAAGTTCTCATTAGATAAAATTTGTGATGCATGTGCCAAGGCTAAACATAAAAGAACCTCATTTAAACCTATTAATGATGTTTCAACTAGTAGGGTATTACAATTGATCCATATGGATCTCTTTGGGCCAATTAGGACAATTAGCTTGGGTGGAAAATCATATGCTTTTGTGCTTGTTGATGATTTCTCTAGATACAATTATTTTCTCTTTTTAAGTACTAAAGATGAGGCTTTATAAAAATTCATCACATTTTTAAAAATCACTCAAATTTTCCTTGGTCAAAATATTTTCCATATTAGAAGTGACCATGGAACCAAATTTCAAAATCTAGGTTTTGATGATTTTGTAATGAAAATGGTATAAGCCATAATTTTTACACACCTCGCACTCCTCAACAAAATGGGGTAGTTGAGAGGAAAAATCGAACTTTAGAAGAAATAGCTAGAATCATGCTTTGTGAAAACAATTTACCTAAGTATTTTTTGGCAGAAGCCACAAACACTTCTTGCTATATTATTAATAGAGTAATGATTATGTCACTTTTAAAGAAAACACCCTATGAGATTTTAAAATCTAAAAAGCCTAACATTAGTTATTTTCATCCCTTTGGATGTAAGTGTTTTGTTTTAAACAATGGAAAAGATAATTTGGGTAAATTTGATGCAAAAAGTGATGAAGCTATTTTCTTATGATATTCTTCAAATTCTAAAGCTTATCGAGTTTTTAACAAAAGAACATTAGTTGTAGAAGAGTCAATTCATGTGGTTTTCGATGATAACCTCCTTCCGAGGAAGGATTCTTGTTATGATGATGATGTAGGAATCATTTAAGCTAATGACAGTGGACAATCATCGAAGGTGGATAAGGTTCCAACCAAAGAGAAAGAAGCACAAGATCCTCCCATAGAAGCCTTGAAGGACGTGAACCTTGGCGGAAAAAAAGTGAGCTACCCAAGGGAACTCAATTATGTCAAAGATGGTGAAATTTTGGGCGATCCATCCAAGGGGGTAACCACTAGATCATCTCTTAAACTTATGAATAATATTGCATTCATCTCATGCATATAGCCTAAAAATATCAAAGAACATTAAATGATGAATCTTGGATATTAGCTATGCAAGAGGAATTGAATCAATTTGAGAGGAGTAATGTTTGTACATTAGTTGATACGCCTAGTAATAAGTCTACTATAGGAACTAAATGTGTTTTTAGAAACAAACTAGATGAGAGTGGTAACATAGTGAGAAACAATGTTAGGCTTGTTGCTCAAGGTTACACTCAAGAAGAGTGAATTGATTTTGATGAGACCTATGCACCCGTAGCTAGAATGGAAGCAATTAGGATGCTTCTTGCATTTGCATGCTTTAATAATTTCAAGCTTTTTCAAATGGATGTCAAGAGTTCCTTTTAAATGGTTTTATAAATGAAGAAGTGTATGTAGAACAACCACCCGATTTTGAAGATCCAAACTTTTCAAACCATGTTTTTAAACTAACAAAAGATTTATATGGTTTGAAACAAGCTCTTAAAGCTTGGTATGAAAGACTTTCAAACTTTTTAGTAGAAAAATGTTTTGAAAAGGGGAAGGTAGACACTACACTTTTAATTAAAAGAAATGGCAATGACATATTAGTAGTTCAAATTTACGTTGATGGCATTATATTTGGTTATACTAATGAGTTTTATTGCCAAGAATTTTCTAAGCTAATGCAAGGTGAATTTGAGATGAGTATGATGGGGGAGCTCTCATTCTTCTTGGGACTCCAAATCAAGCAAAGGAAGGATGACATCTTCATCAATCAAGCTAAATACATCAAGGATATGCTCAAGAAGTTTAGCTTGGAGAACGTGAAGCCTTAAGCCACTCCTATGAGCTCACCAATTAAGCTTGACAAGGATGAAGGAGGTAAGTGTGTTTATTCTAAGCTTTATCGTTCCATGGTTGGATCTTTGCTTTACCTTACCGCAAGTAGACCTGATATCATGTTTAGTGTTTGCTTGTGTGCTAGGTTTCAAGCTAGTCCTAGAAAATCTCACCTTATAGCCATTAATAGAATCTTTAGATACCTTAGAGATACACATTGTTTAGGTCTTTTGGTATCCTAGAGACTCGTCCTTTGACCTTCATGCCTTCTCCGATGCGGATTATGGGGGATGTAAAGTAGACAGAAAAAGTACCCATGGGACATGTTAATTCCTAGGTAGTATGCTCATATCTTGGTTCTCTAAGAAACAAAATAGTGTAGCCTTATCTACCATCGAAGCAGAATACATATCGGTCGGGAGTTGTTGTGCTCAAGTCCTTTGGATGAAGCAACAACTCTTATATTATGGAGTTGATGTAGGTACCATAGCCCTTAAGTGTGAAAACACTAGTGCAATATGTCCCACTAAGAATTTCATCCAACATTCTAGAACCAAACACATAAAAATAAGACATCATTTCATTAGGGATCATGTCTTAAAGAAAGATGTAGTTCTAGAGTATGTTGACACCTTTAACCAGTTAGCGGATATCTTTACCAAACCTCTAGACAAATATGTAACACCCGGGTTTAGGGGTTAGGTGAAAATAATATTTTAATATTATTCTAGGCTCGGTTTTATAATTTAAATAATGTTTCAGGTCTCGTTTTCAAATTAATTAATAGGGTTGACTATGCTTTGGGATCAAACCCCAAATGGCCATGGATCATATACTCTTGTGAATATCCCATTTCATTAAGGGCAATGTGGTCTTTAGCCTTTAAATTTAAACAAACAATTAAAAACACTCATTTCTCACCATCTTCCACTATTCACCTTCTTCTCTAACGTGAAAATAGCTCCCCTCTTCAAGCCACTATTCCATCCAAAAAGCTCCCTCATTTCAACTCCATTTTGAAAGGTAAGGACGTTTTTGACTTCCCCTCATCTTCCCCTCTTTAAAAGTACCTTCTATTTTCATCTTCATGTAGGTTTTAGAAAATGGAATTTTGGGAAGTTTGGATTAAAAATGAAAGCTTTATGTTGTTAAAGTAAATGTTTTGATTTAACATGTTTAGTTATGATATATAGAGGTCAAATGGTATAACATATGTGAATTTCAAATGGTTTTGAGCAATTTTCAGAATTTGGGTTCAAGGGGGTTTTTGGAGGGTTTTAAAGTGGTTTTTGGGGTTGTTTAATGTTGGTTTTTGAAGGCTGGTGTTAGTATGATATATGAGGGTCACTTTGGGTGTGTTTGATGGTTGTTTGGATGTTTGAAATGGAAGAATTCAGTGGGTTATAGGGGCTGCTCGGAAATTCTGTTTTGGGGTTGATTTTGGGTGTTGAATGCTTGCTAATGTTAATCCGGGTTGGTTCCGATGATGAGTTATTGATTTCGAATGTTTTGTTTGTGTTTGAGATGATTAGAATTGGGTTTGGACATCGGTGAAGCATCGGAAGTGTATCTGGGAGTTTGAAGGTGGTTGCTTGCTTAGGCTTGGAGCTTGGACGCTTAGGTGAGTGGTTAAATGTTTTAAATGGATTTAAAATGGTTGGTTCGAGTATATGGACTAGGTTGGGCTTGGTAGACCCATCTAGAGTTAGGATTAGGGTGGTAGCCTAATCCTAAACTTGATCTAGAGCCTTTGGATGAACTCATTTGTGTGGTTGTGTATGTCTCGTATGAAATGTAATATGATTGCTATGTATATTGTGTTATACATGTGAGATGAGGCATGACTTGTGATGCTTGAGACATGCATGATGATGATTGTTGATGAGTACGTGCTAAGCACGGAATTGGTTGAAATGAGTAATGTGAAATGAGTAAATATTGGCACTAGTATACTTGAATACAAATGATCGATCATTAGGATGTTAGTGTGTACACATGAGTCAAAAGTCGCGCGTGGCCTTGGTGGCGTTGAGTCACCAAGGAGGAGTACGGGTACGCTCGGAAATTGTATTTAAATATAGTCGGTGATGAGTGGAATCTCATCGACGGGGCGTGAGGATGAGTGGAATCCCCTCCGCGAGACCGGTGATGAGTGTAATCCCACCGTCAGGTAATGGTTGTGTTGTTGGATGTGAGTTCCAACGGTTATCCGCGTATTTGAGTCATAGCTAGGTGCCAATGTTGATTGATAATCGTATCAATGTGTTGTGATAAATGATCCTTATTTGGATGTTTGATGTGGCTACTTATGTTGAGGAGTTTAGAGCTTGTTGATCATGACATTTACTTGTATATATTGCTCATGCATCTTATCTTGTGGCTCTTGTGGATCCTTGGTATGTTTGTAAAATGCCTTGGCTAGATCGTGCTCGGACCCTGCAATGTTGAGGTTTGTTTTTAGAGCTTACCCTCACTAAGCATCATTGCTTACGCTCTCTTTGTTCAACATTGCAGATCCTTAGTTCGTGGGTTGCTTGCGCAAGTGGAAGGCTCCAAGTGTGGTTGTTAGCCTTGAGTACATCAAGTATGACTTTTAAATGTTAAACATGTAATAGTTTAAGCAATGGGACATGTGTCTTTTGATGGATGATTGTTGGTTGTTTAGGAGCTTGTTTAGACTCCATGTTATCATGTTTTTGTATGGCTTGTGTTGCCATGTTGAATTGTATCTATGCCTAAATTGCTTATTCTAAATGTTAGCTATGTGTCTCTTGAGGTTGCCTTCATGTTTGAATGTTGATGTATGAACTTGAATGCTTGGATGCCATCTTGGGTTTATTGCATGATCTTCTTGATGTTTATGCTTGTTGAGTGTTTGTATGGTTGCTTGGTGGTATACGAATGTTGTATGAATGCTTGTTTGGGTCTAGAGAAGTCCTAAATTGCATCTAGGTTCAAGTCTTGATCGTTTTTGCTAAGTTTGGGAGGTCTTGCTGTGCAGGGGTATCGATACGGTTGGTACGGTATCGATACCACCTTCTTGTTTAGGCCTCGTGTATCGATACACTTGAGAGGGGTATCGATACCATTTTGGTCACTGGAGCTACTGCCCATCTTGGTATCGATACGGGCCTCTGGTGTACCGATACCTTTTTGGTCACTGAAGCTACTGTCCAGTTCGGTATCGATACCATCCCCAGGTGTATCGATACCGTGTCTTAGCTTTGACCGTGGGAAGTCAACCGTTGGGGAGGGTATCGATACACCCCTTGGGTGTATCGATACGGCCTCTACGGGTTGACTTAGACCAGTTGACCTAGTCAAGGGGTATCGATACACCCCTTAGGTGTATCGATACCACCTGCAGTGTAAGCTTAAAATTGGGCTGTAACAAGTTTGTTTGAGTTTGTTTGTTTGATTTGTGAATGTTGTTCCGCTGAATGACCACTTAGGATCTAATACTCATCTAGATAAGATTTAAAAAGGAAAAAAATAGGGTTGTTAACCGAGGGGGAACCTTAACGGGTTTCGCTTCGGTTTTCCCCGTGTGGCCTACTCGGACCGGTCATCCGGCCAGACCGGGACGAGGGGGTTACACTTGTTGGTATCAGAGCCTAAGGTTACCGAGACCTTGGGCAGGTAAGTGAGGTAAGCTTAAGTTTTTGAATTGAATTGCACGGTGTTTGCTTGTTTTGCAAGAATGATTGCTTGTGTGACAAGTATGTTGATTGTTTTATTTTAAAGCATGTGTGTAAGAGTCCCATTGCTACTATTACATTGGAAAAATGATTTTATGTGAGGGAACGTACTTGAACACTTGGAAGCCTTGCCTTGCTAACCCAGCTTGTATGTTTTGTTGTTGTGGTTGTAGTTGATATCTGTAAGAGCGATGTCTAGACCGAGAGGTAGACCGAGAGTGGTTCGTCAGGAACCACGGGTTGCGGCTCCTGTTGAGCCGGCTGTTGGTGTGGAGGCTCACCTAGAAGGGCCGGTGGCCGCGGGAGTTGGCGCTCCTCCACCACCTCCACCACCACCACCTCCTCCACCTGGAGCTGGGGGCGAGGATAGAGCTGAAGGAGATGGACCTCAAGGTGGCCAAGGTGGCCAAGGTCCGGCTGGGATTGATATGACTCCGCTAGTGCAAGCGATAGCGGGAGCATTTCAGGCCGCAGTTGCGGGAGCTTAGGCTGCAGCTCAGCCTAGGTGTGACGATGCTAGTCTACCTTTGGAGAGGCTCCGTAGCTTGGGGGCCGAGGAGTTTAGAGGATCCACTCCGGAAAGGTCGGAGTTATGGTTGGAGAAGACGGTCCGAATCTTGGCTCAGATGGGTTGTGCGGGCGCACGTAGACTGGGTTGTGTGATCTCGTTGCTTCAGGGTGATGCCTACACCTGGTGGGTCACCATTACTACCGGGGTTCCCGAGACTGAGATAGATTGGGATTTCTTTGAGTTTGCTTTCAGGAAGAGGTACTTGGGACCGAGGTACCTAGATGAGAAGAAGAGAGAGTTCATGGCTCTTACTCAGGGAGATGCTTCTGTGACTGACTATGAGATTCGCTTTGTTCGCTTGAGTCAGTATGCACCAGAGTTGGTTCCTACGGAAGTGGAACGCTGCAACCGGTTCCGTTACGGATTGAATGAAGAGGTCAAGAGGTACACGTTGGCTTCTGACTATTCAGACTTTGATGTATTGGTCGCAAGGGCCAAGGATTTGGAGCATAGTTTGGGTTCGGCCAAACGATCTGGTGGTTCTGGTTCTGGCAAGAGACATAACCACTTTGATGGTAGAGATGCCAAGAGGCATAGGGGTGGCGGACATCAGTTTGACCATAGACGTGGCGGTGGCCACCATGGTAGAGGCCATCAGGGCCATAGAGGAGGAGGGCGTTTGCCCGAGTGTACCCGTTGTGGGAGACAGCACGCTGGTGAGTGTTGGGGTAACTTCCATGCTTGTTGGAACTGTGGTTCGAGGGACCACTTTAGGAGGGATTGTCCGCATCAGGCGGCTCAGGCACCGAACATTGCTCAGGCTCCTGCGAGAGCGAATGATTTTCAAAGAGGCCGTGGGCGCGGTCGTGGCTACTTCCAGCCTAGGGCTGATGCACCTAGGGGAGATGCTCAGAGGAACCTTGCTCATGTTGTGGCTGTGCAGCCAGAGGCGGGAGGACCAGCGAGAGTTTATGCTCAGAGAGAGGCCGGGAATGACACCGATGTGATAGCAGGTAATTTCGAGTTACAGTCTATGTCTTTGCTTTCTTTGGTTGATTCGGGTTCTACGCATTCCTACATTTTGAGTGAGCATGCACAGAAGTTAGATATCCCTGTTGAGATCTTAGATGTAGGTATGCATGTTACTAGTTCTTTTGGTGAGACAGTTGTGGTTAGACGTATGTATAGGAGGTGTCCACTGAAGATTCAAGGTCATGTGTTCTCAGTCGATATGATGGAACTTCCTTTCTATGGTTTTGACATTATTTTGGGTATGGACTGGTTGGTTGAGCATCGGGCTAGTGTGGATTTTGAAACAAAGAGAATTTCTTTGAAGCTTTTTGATGACTACGAGGTAGTAGTAGTAGGCGAGAACATTAAGTTCTTGTCTAATGTGGTGTCAGCTTTAGAGGCTCATAGGTTGATGGACTCTGGATGTGGGGCCTATTTAGCTTATGTTATGAATCCGGATATGAGTGAAGCTAGACCGAAAGATATCAGAACAGTGTGAGACTTTCCAGATGTGTTTCCTGAAGAGTTGCCGGGTTTGCCTCCTGACAGAGATGTTGAGTTTGTGATTGAGACAGTTTCAGGGTCTAATCCAGTTTCGATAGCTCTGTATTGCATGGCTCCGAAAGAGTTGAAAGAATTGAAGAGTCAGTTGCAAGAGTTATTAGACCGTGGTTTCATTAGGCCTAGTAGTTCTCTGTGGGGTGCTCCCGTGTTGTTTGTGAAAAAGAAAGATGGTAGCATGCGCATGTGTATTGACTATAGACAGTTGAATCAGTTGACTGTGAAGAACAAGTATCTGTTGCCTCGTATAGATGATTTGTTTGATCAGTTGAGGGGTGCGTCAGTGTTCTCTAAGATAGATTTGAGATCCGGGTACTATCAGTTAAAGGTGAAAGAGTGTGATGTTCTGAAGACAGCTTTTAGGACTAGATATGGTCACTACGAGTTTCTTGTGATGCCATTTGGGCTCACGAATGCACCGGCAGCATTCATGGACATGATGAACAGAATTTTTAGGGACTATCTAGATCGTTTTGTAGTTGTCTTCATTGATGATATACTTGTGTACTCGAAGACGGAAGAAGAGCATGATGAGCACTTGAGATTTGTTTTACAGAGATTGTTGAGCAATCAGTTGTATGCGAAGCTTAGTAAGTGTGAGTTCTGGATTCGAGAGGTTGTGTTTCTTGGCCATGTTGTTTCGGCCGAAGGTATCCGAGTTGATCCATCGAAGATTGAGGCTATCGTTGAGTGGAAACAACCTAAGTCCGTGACCGAGATTAGGAGTTTCCTAGGATTAGCCGGTTACTATAGGAGATTTGTTGATGGCTTCTCTAGAGTAGCTGCTTCTTTGACTAAATTGTTGCAAAAGGGAGTCAAGTTTGAATGGTCAGATGCAAGACAGAAGGCCTTTGAGAAATTGAAAGAAGCTTTGACGAATGCTCCAGTGTTAGTGCAACCTGTTTCAGGTAAGGAGTTTGTGATATACAGTGATGCTTCCTACGTAGGTTTAGGATGTGTCTTGATGCAAGAGAGAAAAGTTGTTGCTTATGCTTCTAGACAGTTGAAGATCCATGAGAAGAACTATCCTACTCATGATATAGAGCTAGCCGCAGTTGTGTTTGCATTGAAGATTTGGCGTCATTACTTGTACGGTGAGAAGTGTATTGTTTACACCGATCACAAGAGCTTGAAATATTTGATGACACAGAAAGAGTTGAATTTGAGACAGAGAAGATGGCTAGAGTTGCTAAAAGATTATGATTTGACCATTGAGTACCATCCGGGTAAAGCGAACGTAGTAGCCGATACTTTGAGTAGAAAGGTGGCCGTTGAGTTGAGAGCTATGTTTGCTAGATTGAGTGTGTCCGATGATGGTGGTTTGATCACCGAGTTGCAAGTGAAGCCTTCCTTGATTCAGTTGATTAGAGAGAAGCAGTTGCAAGATGTGAGTTTAGTTCCTCATGTTCAGGACATAGCCGAAGGAAGACCGACCGACTACAGTTTCAGTGGTGAGAGCTTGTTGTGCTTTAGAGATAGAATTGTTGTACCAGAAGATGTTGAGTTGAGACGTCAGATTCTGAGCGAAGCACATTCGAGTCCCTTTTCTATGCATCCGGGTAGTACCAAAATGTACCGAGATTTGAAGAATGATTACTCCTGGGTTGGTTTGAAGAGAGATGTAGCCGAGTATGTGAGCCGTTGTATGGTTTGTCAGAGAGTGAAGGCAGAACATCAGGTTCCCTCAGGTTTGCTACAGCCTTTGAAGATTCCGGAATGGAAATGGGAGAGGATCACCATGGATTTTGTATCGGGGTTTCCTTTGTCTCCTTCGAAGAAGAATTCAGTTTGGGTGATTGTTGATAGGTTCACTAAGTGTGCTCACTTCTTAGCAGTGAACACTACGGATTCCTTAGACAAGTTGGCAAACTTGTACATCCGTGAGATTGTGAGACTTCATGGGGTTCCAAAGTCCATTGTTTCAGATAGGGATCCTAGGTTTACTTCGAGGTTCTGGAATTGCTTGTATAGTGCTCTAGGTAGCCGTTTGCATTTCAGCACGTCTTATCATCCGCAGTCCGATGGGCAGTCAGAGCGAGTGATACAGATTCTAGAGGATATGCTTCGTTGTTGTGTGATTGACTTCCAGGGCTCTTGGGAGAAGCACTTACCGTTGGTTGAGTTTGCCTATAACAATAGTTATCAGTCTAGTATTCAGATGGCACCGTATGAGGCTCTGTATAGTAGACGATGTAGGACTCCGATTTGTTGGGCTGAGACAGGTCAGAGATTGTTACCTATGCCAGACTTACTTAAGGGGACCACCGACAAAGTAAAGTTGATTTGTGACCGCTTGAAAGCAGCTTCCGATCGTCAGAAATCCTATGCAGATTTGAAGAGGAAAGAGGTTGAATACTCAGTGGGTGAGAAAGTGTTTCGGAAAGTATCTCCGTGGAAGAAGGTAATGAGATTTGGCCGTAAGGGCAAGTTGAGTCCGAGGTTCATTGGTCCGTATGAGATAGTTGAGCGGATTGGGCCTGTAGCTTATCGTATGAGGTTACCTTCTGAGTTAGAGAAGATCCATGATGTCTTTCATGTGTCTATGCTTAGGAGATATAGATCGGATCCTTCGCATGTGATGCCCGTTGAGGAGATAGAGTTAAATCCGGATTTGTCCTATAATGAAGAGCCCGTTGAGATACTTGCTTCAGATAGCAAGGTGTTGCGTGGCAAGACCATAGAGTTGGTCAAGGTGTTGTGGAGGCATAGAGGTGTGGAAGAGGCCACGTGGGAGAGGAAAGCGGATATGGTTGAGCAGTTTCCGTATTTGTTTCCGCCAGGTAATTTCGGGGACGAAATTCCTTAAGTGGGAGAGAGTTGTAACACCCGGGTTTAGGGGTTAGGTGAAAATAATATTTTAATATTATTCTAGGCTCGGTTTTATAATTTAAATAATGTTTCAGGTCTCGTTTTCAAATTAATTAATGGGGTTGACTATGCATTAGGATCAAACCCCAAATGGCCATGGATCATATACTCTTGTGAATATCCCATTTCATTAAGGGCAATGTGGTCTTTAGCCTTTAAATTTAAACAAACAATTAAAAACACTCATTTCTCACCATCTTCCACTATTCACCTTCTTCTCTAACGTGAAAAGAGCTCCCCTCTTCAAGCCACTATTCCATCCAAAAAGCTCTCTCATTTCAACTCCATTTTGAAAGGTAAGGACGTTTTTGACTTCCCCTCATCTTCCCCTCTTTAAAAGTACCTTCTATTTTCATCTTCATGTAGGTTTTAGAAAATGGAATTTTGGGAAGTTTGGATTAAAAATGAAAGCTTTATGTTGTTAAAGTAAATGTTTTGATTTAACATGTTTAGTTATGATATATAGAGGTCAAATGGTATAACATATGTGAATTTCAAATGGTTTTGAGCAATTTTCGGAATTTGGGTTCAAGGGGGTTTTTGGAGGGTTTTAAAGTGGTTTTTGGGGTTGTTTAATGTTGGTTTTTGAAGGCTGGTGTTAGTATGATATATGAGGGTCACTTTGGGTGTGTTTGATGGTTGTTTGGATGTTTGAAATGGAAGAATTCAGTGGGTTATAGGGGCTGCTCGGAAATTCTGTTTTGGGGTTGATTTTGGGTGTTGAATGCTTGCTAATGTTAATCCGGGTTGGTTCCGATGATGAGTTATTGATTTCGAATGTTTTGTTTGTGTTTGAGATGATTAGAATCGGGTTTGGACATCGGTGAAGCATCGGAAGTGTATCTGGGAGTTTGAAGGTGGTTGCTCGCTTAGGCTTGGAGCTTGGACGCTTAGGTGAGTGGTTAAATGTTTTAAATGGATTTAAAATGGTTGGTTCGAGTATATGGACTAGGTTGGGCTTGGTAGACCCACCTAGAGTTAGGATTAGGGTGGTAGCCTAATCCTAAACTTGATCTAGAGCCTTTGGATGAACTCATTTGTGTGGTTGTGTATGTCTCGTATGAAATGTAATATGATTGCTATGTATATTGTGTTATACATGTGAGATGAGGCATGACTTGTGATGCTTGAGACATGCATGATGATGGTTGTTGATGAGTACGTGCTAAGCACGGAATTGGTTGAAATGAGTAATGTGAAATGAGTAAATATTGGCACTAGTATACTTGAATACAAATGATCGATCATTAGGATGTTAGTGTGTACACATGAGTCAAAAGTCGCGCGTGGCCTTGGTGGCGTTGAGTCACCAAGGAGGAGTACGGGTACGCCCGGAAATTGTATTTAAATATAGTCGGTGATGAGTGGAATCCCATCGACGGGGCGTGAGGATGAGTGGAATCCCCTCCGCGAGACCGGTGTTGAGTGTAATCCCACCGTCAGGTAATGGTTGTGTTGTTGGATGTGAGTTCCAACGGTTATCCGCGTATTTGAGTCATAGCTAGGTGCCAATGTTGATTGATAATCGTATCAATGTGTTGTGATAAATGATCCTTATTTGGATGTTTGATGTGGCTACTTATATTGAGGAGTTTAGAGCTTGTTGATCATGACATTTACTTGTATATATTGCTCATGCATCTTATCTTGTGGCTCTTGTGGATCCTTGGTATGTTTGTAAAATGCCTTGGCTAGATCGTGCTCGGACCCTGCAATGTTGAGGTTTGTTTTTAGAGCTTACCCTCACTAAGCATCATTGCTTACGCTCTCTTTGTTCAACATTGCAGATCCTTAGTTCGTGGGTTGCTTGCGCAAGTGGAAGGCTCCAAGTGTGGTTGTTAGCCTTGAGTACATCAAGTATGACTTTTAAATGTTGAACATGTAATAGTTTAAGCAATGGGACATGTGTCTTTTGATGGATGATTGTTGGTTGTTTAGGAGCTTGTTTAGACTCCATGTTATCATGTTTTTGTATGGCTTGTGTTGCCATGTTGAATTGTATTCATGCCTAAATTGCTTATTCTAAATGTTAGCTATGTGTCTCTTGAGGTTGCCTTCATGTTTGAATGTTGATGTATGAACTTGAATACTTGGATGCCATCTTGGGTTTATTGCATGATCTCCTTGATGTTTATGCTTGTTGAGTGTTTGTATGGTTGCTTGGTGGTATACGAATGTTGTATGAATGCTTGTTTGGGTCTAAAGAAGTCCTAAATTGCATCTAGGTTTGAGTCTTGATCGTTTTTGCTAAGTTTGAGAGGCCTTGCTGTGCAGGGGTATCGATACGGTTGGTACGGTATCGATACCACCTTCTTGTTCAGGCCTCGTGTATCGATACACTTGAGAGGGGTATCGATACCATTTTGGTCACTGGAGCTACTGCCCATCTTGGTATCGATACGGGCCTCTGGTGTACCGATACCTTTTTGGTCACTGAAGCTACTGTCCAGTTCGGTATCGATACCATCCCCAGGTGTATCGATACCGTGTCTTAGCTTTGACCGTGGGAAGTCAACCGTTGGGGAGGGTATCGATACACCCCTTGGGTGTATCGATACGGCCTCTACGGGTTGACTTAGACCAGTTGACCTAGTCAAGGGGTATCGATACACCCCTTAGGTGTATCGATACCACCTGCAGTGTAAGCTTAAAATTGGGCTGTAACAAGTTTGTTTGAGTTTGTTTGTTTGATTTGTGAATGTTATTCCGCTGAATGACCACTTAGGATCTAATACTCATCTAGATAAGATTTAAAAAGGAAAAAAAATAGGGTTGTTAACCGAGGGGGAACCTTAACGGGTTTCGCTTCGGTTTTCCCCGTGTGGCCCACTCGGACCGGTCATCCGGCCAGACCGGGACGAGGGGGTTACAAAATAGCTTTTTTGGACTCTTAGGATGAAGTTAGGTCTAACTAGCATATCTTGACCTTTTAGAGCCTTTTAAGTGCAAAAAATTGCTTGAATTTTGAATGATGATCATGCTTATGTGATTTTGCTTCTTAATGCATCTATGTTTGTTGCTAGGGGTGTATGCATCAGTTTTAGTCTTTATATCTTGCTCATATATCATTTACATGCATTTAGGCATGATCTAAGTTAGCCTTTTGGACTTAAAACTGCCTAAAATGTATTTTTTGGCAAAGGTGTTCGAAACAAGTACATCTGTTTCGATACGGGCTCGATCTAAGTTGGTTACAGTAATGAATTGTATCGAAACAAGCTCTTCGCATTTCAATACGGGTTCGCGGTGTTGTTCCGAAACATGGCCAACCTGTATCGAAATGAGTCTCGTATTGAAACGGCTCGAAAGCGTTTCGAGACCCCCGTTTCGATACGACAAGTGGCTTATCGATATGCGTCTGCACAGATTGTTTTAAATAGCCTTAAATGAGTATCCAACTTTAATTAAAACACCAGCTCTCTTTTTCTCTCAAACCCTATCCGAAAACCCTTATATAAACTCCTCAAATCTCATGATTTTTCACATTAAAACCTAAATTTTTTTAGGGCTTTCAATCTACACATCAAGGCTAAGGCTTTGCAAGCAATTTGGTGCATTAATCATCCCTCATTCATCCATTATCCTATATCAAGGTATAAACCCTAAACCCCATATAAACTCTTTTTTGAAGTTTTTGCAAAAATTCTTTAAAACTCGAATTTTTTTGTTCGAATATAAAAACTATATCGTATATTTTTCTTTACTGTTTTTCAAAACTCTTTTTACAATTTTTTTTATATTTATATATGTTTTTAAACTATATTGTATAGATTTTTATCAACACCTTGACTATTGGATTGCTTGTTGGATTGAATTTGGTTGATTTACACATTCATGTGTTTTTGTGTCTTGATTTATTTCCAGATTTCGAATATGGGATCTAGGAAGAGAGTATGAACCAATGAGGCTGGTGGAAGTTCTAACATCGAAGACGATTCCTCTCGTCCCAACCTCACTCTACTCTATCAAAAGAGTCTCCGAAACAAAGACGCCCATACCAACTTCAAGCTCTTTCAAGATTATGCAATACGCCGTGAGCGTATTGTCTCTATACCCTTTTTGGATTTCGAACGATTTCAATTTCGTTATCTTCACTTATTGAGGCAATGGAATTTCTTACCCTTTTTGAGCTTACCCGATATTTTGTACTGTAACATGGTTCTTCTCTTCTATGTCAATGCCTGATGTATCTTCGATGTTGATTATTCTCAAGAGATTGCCATTGAGTCCTACCTAATGGGGAAGAAGTTTCGGGTTGATACAGAAACCTTGGTCAATTTTTTCGCATTTGAAGATGAGGGTATTTCGGATGAGAACTCATTGGGACATACTCTTGGTGGCTCCGTCACGGTCTTTGATGTTCATGATCACATCCTTCATATCATGGTCTCGTGGTGGTTTCGTCCTTCTGGAGGAAAATTCTCCCACATTCGGCAAGTGGGCGATTTTAAGATTTGTTGCTTTCGTGAGGGACATCGACCAAATGTTTGTCAAATCATGTTTGCCGAGATGGTGCATCTTGTTTACAATCGCAACTCGGATCTTGTCACCTCCTTCACTTATGGCACCTCATTGAGTTACTTTTTCTCAAAGTTGGAGATCGATTGCTCTCTTGACTTTTCAGAACCTCTCAAGGATCCTATCGATAAGCGCACACTTCTCCATTGCAAATTTCACTACATTGATGGAGAGTGGATTCGTGTCGAGCATCCTCCTCAAGTTGCAGCCCCCGAACCTCAACCTCAAGTTGCTCCACCAAACAATGAAGCCCTCATGACTTTCCTTATCGAGCAATTCAATGGCTTGCGAATCCACATGGACTCCGATTTTTCCACTCTTGACACTCGCCTCACTTATGTGGAGGGACGTATCCAAAGTGCTGAGAATCGACTCACTTCGGTTGAAACTCAACTAGCCTCCATAGACATGTTTTTTACCGGCTTCTATGGGGAATGGAGACAATTTTGAAGGATCACCACCAATGATGAAGATGAATGTGAGCCTTAGATCTTTGCATTCCATTGCATATCATCTAGTATAGGATTTCCCTATTTATGCATCTATCTATATTTTTGCTTTAAGACATATGCTTTGATCTCTTGTTTTTAATTATTAAGTTTGGATATTATGTTTGGATATTGTGGAGTTATTTTGTTTTGGTTTATTATGCTTAATGGAATTATGTTACTTTGATTATGCTTTGTCTTGTGTTGTATTGCTTTCTCTCATGGTTATATTCCTTCATTGATTTTGATCTAACAAAAAGGGGAGAAGGGTTAAACTAAATTTTTCAAAATCTTTTTCAAAACTTAACTTCAATTTAGGGGGAGTTTACTTAAAAAATTTACTTTGGTTTTGTTATATCAAAAAGGGGGAGATTGTAAAATCAATGTTTGATTTTGATATAACAAATAATCTAAGGACTAAATTGCAAAGTAAATAAATTTTTAAGTACTCAAAAGACTCACTTTTGACAAGTAAATTTTACACTTAAAATGTTTTGAAGTCAAAACTTAAACCCCATAAATTTTTCTTAGTGTTTCAAAGCCAAAATACACAAAATTGCCCAGGCATTTCGAAACACACCCAAAGTGTTTCGATACGTTTAGCCACTAAAAACGTCCGTATTGATACAGACCAATTTGTTTCGAGACAAGGGTTTCGAAACGAGATTGTCCATTTCAATACAACCTTCATCTGGGCTTTTGATTTGTAAGTGTTATTTTGAAACGACTCATACCCGTTTCGATACAATGATTAAGTATTTTCAAAATTGAGCATTAAATGAACTAGCCGTTACTTGTCAGAACTGAACTTTTGAAAAATTGGTTAAGTGTTTCGATACACCCCTATGTTGTTTCAAATCACAAGTTTACTGTTTCAAAACGTTTCGATACAACCTATAGCCGTTTCGATACAGGTCCTTTTTTTTACACACAACGACTCTTTCTTTTTTTGGTGTCCGTTTCGATACATGGCCTCACGTTTCGATACGAGTAGTTGCAGAACATCATTTATGGTGGGAAGAGAGAGCCCCAACGACTCTATTGATGATCTCAACCACCCAAACGACTAGAAATCAATGAGAAGGTATAAAAGCAAGCCTAAAAAGCACCAGCAACAACTATTGAACATTCAAGCAACATCCAAGCAATTATTCCAAACCCTTGAGCTTATAGAGTCAAAATTGTGTACCCAACTTGTAAAATTGTTCATTGTTTATCTATCTTTTAAGTTTGGGGAGTGTTTGTTTGTAATTGGACAATTAAGTAGTCTATTGAGAGATACATTTCAGATTGCCTTTCTTTCTTTATAATTGTGAGTGAATTTGATTAAGCTTTGGGTAGAAAGCTTAATCGGTTTGTAAGGTTTCCTCCCAATCCGAGAAAAGGGGAAGAATCAATTAGTGAATTGGTTGAAAATCCTTAGTGGGAGCTAAGGTAGTGGATGTAGAGCTTGTTAGATGCTTGAACCACTCTAAATTGTCTTGTCTCATAATTTTCACTTTTCGCTTTCCTCCCTTCAAATTTTTAATTGCCAATTCACCCCTTTTGGCCATTTACAATTGTGTGATCAACTTAACATTAAGGTTTAGGTTTTAGGGTTCAAGGTCTAGGAGTTTAGGAGTTTAACGTGTAGAGTGTAGAATTTGAAGTTTATGGATAGAATTTAAAGTTTAAGGTTTAATGTTTAGGTTTTAAGGTGCTACGGTGTGTGATTTAAGTTTTAAAATTTATAAAAAGATTGTGTAAATTATTTTTACACAACTTGTATCAAAATATAACACTATTTAATTTATCAAATTAAATTGTCGAAAATCTTTTTCAAATGTCACAAAATCTCCCACCAACTTTCAAATTTTTTGAAGCTTGATCTAGGCTACTCACCATCAGATGCCATCCGTCTAAAGATATGTTAACGACACATTATTCAAATTTTCAAATAGATTCTTCGAATTTTGAGAAACAGAAATGATTTCAACCATTTCATTATTCAGATTTTCAAATGAATTCTTCAATTTTTGAGAAATAAAAATGATTTCAACCGGAAAATATTTATTTTAAATTTAATAATATAAGAATTTGATTGTCACAATTGATTAAATGAATGGTTTATTTAATTTGTAATTTTAAAATAGGATAAACTACTGCAGAAGTCACCTATGTTTATACTAAGTACAAAGTTAGTCAACAAATTTGAAAAATGACCAGTAAGGTCCTAAACATGTATTTTCACGTGCATAAAACATAAAAATGACGTCACTTCACCTATGATTCCTTCTCCCCTCCATATAAATACAACCTTCTTGTATTCAAACCCAAGCAAAACTTCTCTCTCTCCCGTTCTCTGCAAAAGCAAAGTTTTAATTAGAAAAGAAAATGGCGAAGGAACTGCACATAACCGTACCGGGTGTTTTCCGGTGTCCGATTTCACTGGATTTGATGAAATCTCCGGTTAGCCTCTGTACTGGCATTACCTACGACCGTTCCAGCATCCAGCAATGGCTCGAATTCGGTCACGACACTGTCCCGCGGCCATGCAAGTTCTTCCCTCCAAGGATTTCATCCCTAACCTTACTCTCCACCGTCTAATCAATCTTTGGATCCAATCGTCTACTCTCCGACTGGGCTCTAACTCTCCGGGGCTGCTTCCGGCGATCTTTGAGGTTCGGGCTAAGTTATTGATGGAAAGGATTGAAAGTCAGAGTTGCGTCGATTCTTTGTCTAAGGTTTTTAAATTCGTGAGCTGTTGTGAAGAGAACCGAAGAATTTTTGTTAGATTCGACGGTTTCGTTGAGGTAATCGCCGGAATTTTGAGAAGGAAATGTATGGAAATTGAAGCTTTGAAAATGACGATTGGGATTTTGGATATGATGCTTCAAATTATGCTTTAGGTGTTTGTTAGCACTCAGTTTCAATGACTTTCTGATTTTCTTTTTTTAATTGTTATGCGTATTTTACTTATTACTGCTAGTTATTTATGCAAAACATATTGCTAGCGTTTGATCTTGGTAGTTGGGTAGATCGATGGGGATAGCCATACACGGTCTTTGCTTTGTCATATTTTATGCCTTAAGATAAGCTATATTTGCAGTCCGAGTTTTGGACTCACTGGGAAATACACGTGGTATTAGCCTTAATTTATACTTTACGGTTGTCGCAGAAGCCAGAAGGTTCCTAATGAGGTGCAGTTGCAGCTTTACGGTTTGTACAAGATTGCCACCCAAGGACCTTGCACTGCTCCTCAGCCTTCCGCTTTAAAAATGACTGCTCGTGCTAAGTGGTAAAGCTGTTTTTCTTGGCATTTTTTCTCAATTTTGTTTTTCATCGTGAATTTTTTATTTCTTTGTTTATGGGTTTATTCTTATTTTCGCAAATGTGAATGCATAGAGTGAGCTTTCTGAGTATAATTTAGTGTAATTCCCTAGCTAAACTTCGTTTTCACGATTCAAAACTGAACTGCTTATGAGTAGAAATCTGGGTAAAACTGATGATCATTTAATACAAGAAGGTTGTATTTATATGGAGGGGTCAGGGGAGGGGAGAAGGAATCATAGTTTTTTATGTTTTATCCACGTGGTATTAACCTTAATTTTTACAAGAGCCACATCATCTACCCGTTAAGAGTTAACGGCTCTAAACGGTAAAGTGACCAAATCTTTACACCCCGATAACGTTTAAGACTTTACCGGTCATTTTTTGAATTTGGTGACTAATTTTATACTTAATATAAACATAGGTGACTTTTGCAGGAGTTTACCCTTTAAAATAAAATAATTCAATTATAAATTTATTAATAATAGAGTTCACATGTGATGATTTCCAAAAAGAGTTGTGTTTGCCACTAGTTCTAGTATTATCATCTCCTCTGTTTATCCTCTTCAACACTCTTCCAACTCTGCAGATTTTACTAAAAAAAAAACTTGGAGAAGAAGAAAAGGGAAAGACAACAAATAATGTCCTGGTTGGTTAGGTCCATTGCTAACTCGCTGAAACTCGAAGAAGACGATTCAAATGCTGCACCGAGTCCGAGAACCGAACCGAACCCAAATCCCGATCAATCCTCTCCCTCACATTCCCATCCGTCGCCGGATCCCAACTCTCCACGTGGCGTTAAAGAAGACTTCTCCGAGCTCACTAAAACCCTAACCCGTCAATTCTGGGGCGTTGCCTCTTTCCTCGCCCCGCTGCCATCGGCGTCATCGAACCAATCACTCGATCACACGGAGGAGGAAAACTCCCCCCGGTCTCCGTCCGATGAGGAACTGATAGCCGGAATACGTAGCGATTTGTCGGAGATTGGGGGAAAATTCAAGACCGAAATCTCGAAGCTGTCTAAAAATATTGCCGTCTCGGAGTTCACTAAGATCGCTTCAAATTTCCTTCAGTTCGGATCCGAGGAAGAGAGTCTTGAAGGATACAAGAGCGCAAACGTCGTCGGTTTGACCGAAGAAGTTGTCTCCTTCGCCAGGGATATCGCGACGCATCAAGAAACTTGGCTCGATTTTCCCGTGCCTGATGATGACGGTTTTGATGGTAATTTTGCATCAACTAAAAAACAAGCACACATTTTGTTCATTCATCTTCTACTTTCTAATTCGGATTTTATTTGATCGACTTTGATAACTGTTTATTGCTGTGCGTAATGCTATAGTTCTTCTGATCCTTTCTGGTTGCCATTGAAGGATCTTCCAATTGCTTTATGCTTTGTAGTTTCTCAATCATCTAAAGTTTGTAATCTTTATGAGATTTATCATAGTTTGCTTTAGTTATACTTATGAATATGAATATTTTTTAGTATGAATCTGGCTGTTTACGAGCATTCTTATGTATATATATATTATGAAAATTCCAGATTTTTACATGTCTGATGCACAACAAGAACACGCTTTAGCCGTTGAACGTTTTGCACCAAGATTGGCTGCTCTCAGGATTGAACTTTGTCCGGGATATATGAGTGAGGGTTGCTTTTGGATGATTTATTTTATACTTCTACATCCTCGACTCGATAAACATGATGCGGAACTTTTGTCTACTCCACAGGCAAGTTCATGGATCCTCTGATTCAAACTTGATGGCATGTTCTCAAGGTTCATTTACTAACTTCTGAGAATGATAATAAAACATGTAATTACAGGCAAAAGATGCAAAAAATTCTTTGTTGAAATAGGAAATTAGAAACATGACTTGTTTTAAGCTTGTCCTTTTCAGATTATTTTCACCCATTCTCATGAGAAAAATGTGTTAGTATATTGTTTATTCTGTTTTGCCATTCTCTTATGCTAGCAGCACTGGCATTTCCTTGCAGTGGCCATCTTTGTCTAAACACATTTTTTCGGGCCCTCATCTCTTCTTACTTTTTTCTATTAACATTTTCATCTCTTATGGACATGATTTCCCTCGTGATTCAGCTTCCTTAACCCCTGTTCTTCATTCCATTTTTTTCGCAATTTTAACTGTTTAATGGCCTGCATCAGGTAATTGCAGCAAGAGAAATGTTAATGCAAGGGTTACAGTACCGACTGAAGGTGAAGGTGGTAGAAGATCTTTCTAAAACTGGCACCGAGTCTTTTTCTGTGCCTTCAACTCAATCTAAGGCAGTGCTACTCAAGGCATCTGGAAATGAAGAAGACGCTACTGATGTAGCTGTTGAAATTGAAACAGAGAAGCATCCAGTTCAAAGTGCTGAGATGCAGGTTGTTGACAAGTCTGTCATCGAGGAAGAGCCAATGAAAGATATTAAACGTCAACATTCAACATCTGGTTCCTCCGGAGTTTCTATTGAGAAATTTGAAGATGATACTGATGACTGGTTAAAAGACGAAAGTTCAGAGGTAGGTGGCAGGAGTGCTACCACAATCCCGCTTGGAAATGACGATGATGTTTCATTCAGTGATCTTGAGGAGGATACTGATGATGATGTGCCAATAAGTTACAAGGTGGCGTCTGGTTCTGATTCTTCAACAAAAGAATCAAGAGATTGGGTGCAGCTTGGCAGGAGTTCTACGGACTCGGTTAAAGATGTTAGCTGCGTTGGTGATAAGCATCCTGGCTCTAAGCAGGTAAATGCTCATAACCCTGAAACCAAAGAATCAAATGATTGGCTCGATATAGAAGAGATCATGTGAGCTATAAACCTTCAAGATATTTTTAAACTAGTTTCTTCTGCTTGTAACCTTGTGAATACCCTGGGTATCATTTTGCCAGTCCAATTAAGGCTCTGGGAGCTTTGTTTTGTACATAAAACACAGTTACAATCGGATAATTTATGCTAATGCGATATTCGTGTGGTTTTGTCTAATAAAATATGTAATTTCTGCTCGATCAGAGGGATGCATTCAAGCCTCTCATCTTGATATGTTTGAGTTTTAGCAGTGGGATTGCTTGGAATATAAATCATGTGTCAAGAGATTGTACCTATTTGGCTGATAGTTTGGCTAAAAAGGGGATTTCTCGTGTAGAAGGTTTTGTTGTTGATGTCTTATTGTTGGACTCAACATTGATACGATGCACTCTTTTTGATGTCTTATTGTTGTGCCGGTTTAAAACAAGGAATACTGTTAGCATTCTTCATCGGATAATTGGTTAGGCTTGGTTGTTGATGTCTTATTGTTGGACTTAACATTGATACAATGCACTCTTTTTCCTGTCTAGGTTTAGGAAGGTTTTTTAACGAGGCTCGTATCAATGTTTCCTTCTGTATGTTTTTTTATTAGTCATACTAGTTTATTTCAAAAAAAAAAATGGAGCTGTAGTGATTGTAGTTGCTACGAATCTTTGTGGAACGATACATAAAGAAATAGCTAGAAATTGGAATGCTTATCAGGAAACTATTTCGTATAAGAAAAAGGGTAAAGTATACAAATAGTCACTAAACTATTTTAAAAAATACAAAATAGCTACTAAACTTTCAAAAATTACATAATAGACATTAAACTTTAGTTTTTGTTACAAAATGGTCATTAAGTCGTTAATTGTCGTTAAGTTAATGACGTGACAGTTACAAAAATTTTAATAACACCACATTTAATCTTCTATATTTACACATCCAATCAATTTAGTCATACTTTAGCTCTCATTATTGATGTCTAAGTTGATTAAATGTGTTATAAAAAATTTCGTAACTGTCATGTCACCTAATTAACAATAATTAACGACTCAGTGACCATTTTGCAACAAAAACTAACCTTTAGTGTCCATAATGTAACTTTTAAAAGTTTAGTAACTATTTTACATTTTTCGGGATAGTTTGGTGACCATTTGTGTACTTTACCCAAAGAAAAATGTGTACACACATACCAGTATACATTCTTGTACACATACCAGGTTGGTTAAATGAAAGCCTGAGAAGGTGTGTTCTGTAGGGAAAACTTATCAAGCAAAATGCCTCGGAGAGCTTACTAATTTGACTAAATTGGAGCTCTTAAATAGTAGCACTACCAATTTAATTTTAATTTAATTTAAAAAATTTCATAAGTCGTGTTTCACTTTGGCGGCCTGGAAATTATCTGGGACACATAAGGTGTTTAATTTTCATGCAAATCTTTCATCGGAAACTTCTTTAGCGGCATGGATGGACTGAGAGAGTGATGAAGGCAGTCACATCTTTAGAAATTTTAAATTTTTATATTTCAGAAATTTTCTATATATTTTATATTAATGATTTAATTTTGCATCCTCTAAAATTTTTAAATTTCCATATAATTTTGTGAAGTATAAAAATTCCCATATTTTATTTGACATTTTGGGATTAGTGACCAAAACGTAAAAAGTATAAAATTAATTTTAGTAATTGTTTTGTAAAAGGGTCAAAACTTAGAATCTTTAAGGAATTAATATACCAAAATGTTTTTAACAGATTTTTTCTCTCAATTGGATTAGTTTTAAGATATTTTAATTAAAGGATTAAAAAAGGTTTATTAAAAAGAAGATAGTTATTTCTTAAAAACAATTTTGACCTAACTTTTCTCTTTTAAAGTTTTCTCTCAAAATCTCTTCAGCCAAACACTCACTTTTTCAGAAAAGATTTGAGGCAATGGTCTTGTTTTCCTAAACTAAAGAATTCTAATGGATTTCCTAACTTGTTTCTACAAAATCTCATTAATTTCCTTTATTTTTCAAGAGTAAATCATCCAATTGAGAGGGATTTTTAATCATTGGAGGTGAGGTTTATTATTCTCCTTTAACAAATGGTTCTTTACTAAAATTTCTAAGTTCTTGATCCTTTATATATGTTTTCTAATGGGTTTTGATAATTTAATTGTGAAAATTTGGTTTAATTGAGATTTAATTGGTGAAATTGTTTGATATTCATTTTGGATCTGTTTTGTTGGGTTCTTGATCAAATTAGAACATGATATTGATGTTTTATAATGTTAATAAGTTGGTTTTAACATTGGAATCCCGAAACTAGGTGAATCTCTAATTTTCTAGGTTGCTAGAATTGTATTTTTGAGGAGTTATGGATGTTTAATGAATGTTGGAGATTTAAGGATGATATTAGGGTGTTTTTAAGTATAAATTGATGTTGATGTGTTGTTCGAATTGTTTGATTATGGCTAGGTTTGATTAGAGTGGTGTTTGTTGGTGTTTTCGGTAGATTTGGGAGGAGTTTGATGAGACTTAGTGAAGCAAAGTTGAAGATTGTTGTTGTTGGGATTTTTTATGCTTATTGAGGCATTAATCATCTAGTTTTATGTGGATAAAACATGAGAGAATAATCCAGTAGCATGTAGTAAAGCTTCGGAAGCATCGGACGCTTGATTCTCGTACTGGCGTGGTCGTTTTGCGTAGTCGATGAGTGAAAACGAGTTTTAAAGCTTTGCAACGGTTTGAAAGTGTAACCCCTAAACCCGGCCTCGAAGAAATAGCCGAATTTATGAAGTCACCGTTGAAAACTTTTCCCTCAAGTAATAAACTTTAGGTTTAAATAATTTATAAAACACAAAAAAGGTTATTTATTGAAAATTTAAACACTCAAATTATTTATTAAAACGATGTCGTTTCACATTAAATTCTATTTTTCAAAACGCGGCCGTATAAAAAAAACAACACAAAATAAGTCATGAAAATATCCGATTAAAATTCTCAAGCACGCTAAACAGTTTAAAAATCCCCAAATAAATATAAAGGTAATCAAATTTACATAAAAATCTCAAATAATGAAATAACTGGAATAAAACCGAAATAAATCTGAAAACTAAAAATATTCATACTAAAATAGTAATAAATCTGATAATTGTGGTCCTCCAAGTACCGAACTCCTATGTCTGAGAATCTGAAATAGAAGCTAAGGGGAAGTCAGCTATTAAGCTCAGTGTGTCTCTAAAGTGCAGGCAATCACAAACTCAGTTTCACAACAATAAATTTTCACAAAAAAATATTTAAAAGACACAAAGTAAGTTTAAACACGGTTTTATGAAATCACAATGCAATGCACCCATACTCCATAATCACAAAAAAGAGAAGGTTCCCCAGAACCTCTCACTACATAGTCACCAACACAAGTGGTATAAACCACTAACTTCCTCCGTACAATCCCAACCCATGATAACACAATAAAAAGATATCACAGTTTTCACAGTCTCAACACAGTCCGATAATAAATCCAAGATTCACAACTCATTTACTTTAAATTACAATTTTATTCACAATCTGAAAATAGTATGCACGGAAAACATAATGTAAAATCACAACACAATTGAAAATCACTCAAGCGTAAAATTACAGTCACAAAAACAAAGTATGTACCACAGAAAGAGAACACATAAAAATCATTTATTTATAGCACCGGAAGAAACACACCTTAGCCGAAGCAAACTCAACCTACTGAATGATGTGTCTCTCATGATCAGAAGCACTGGCTCTAACCGTATTAGATTCGAGAAAGAAAACTTTTATCCAACAAAAACTCAAACGGTAGGAGATGATATTGCACGAGATCAAAATACTGGATCGAATATTGATAACAAAAAAAAAGTGTTGTGCCGATAGGGGAAAAGATGAACAATGGTGCGAGTGAATTTCAATATAAGATTAGACAAAAGGGGTTTCAAGGGTTTTAATGTTTTGACGGTGACATGGAGGGGAAAATTGAATGTCTGATCTATGGCATTTAAACCTATGAACCAATATATATATATATATATACGTTTAGGTTTAGGTTTAGGTTTTCAATCGGGAATAGAATTCATAATAATAATAATAATAATAATAATAATAATAATAATAATAATAATAATAATTAAAAGAAAAAAGAACAGACGGGTGGCAGAAACCAAAGGCAATTAAAATTCAAATTGATGAAAAGGGTTAATCACAAGGGAAGTCATTGAATTAAATGAGGTTTGTAATCGAACACCTAAAATTTTCATGATTTACAAATTGACCCCAAATTTTTATATTAAGAGTCATAAATCTGAATTTTTCTCAACTTAACCCTTAAACTCAAATAGGGTTTTTGAATTAAATTCCCAAATCATTAAGGTTTCAAGAATTAGGGATTTCAAAATTAAGATTCTAAATTAGGGTTTTTTTTAAATCTAGGGTTTACAATTTGAGAGTAATTTTTGGGGTGTTACAGAAAGTGTTTATGAAAGTTTAGTTTAAGCTTGAAACGCTTAACTAAGCACGGAAGTAAGTAAAGAGTTCTCTAGCTCTCATTTTCGATTTAATAAACATCAATTTAATGCAAATGTCTTGATGTTATTTACTTACTGTTATATGCAAAATTAGCTTTGAAAGAGTTTGCAAATAAGCTTTTGCATATGATACATGAGTATGGAAATTGACTTGTGAAAGGTTTTTGAGAAAGCTAGAATACATGTTTAATGGTTTGAGATTTGGTTTGATTGGATGCATATGAAAAACAATGACGTTTTTGGTATTTATTGGAAAGTGACGATACTTTAATGTTATCGGATATAGTTAGCTAGCCATAGAGTTTAAAGTGCGCTGTAATAAGTCGCCTCATGTTTGTTGAGGGGTGAAGAGTAAACCATTCTCGAACATGAGTATCCTGATGGTTGAGGGGCAAAGAGTAAGCCATGCTCCGATTAACCGTTGAGAGGCGAAGAGTAAGCCATGCTCGGTTGAGGATGTATGTTAAGTGGGAAGAGTAACCACTTGGGAAATCCTTGTATCCGATGTATGTGTATTTGTAATGGATGAATATGGTTTTAGGTCACTTCAATGCCAATATATGAGACGATGTATCATAGAAAATGGTTGTGTTTTGTACAATGAGAGTTATACATGTTTTCTTTCTAAGCTTTTATTGAGTTGGTTAAGCATGTTAAGGCTTAAATTGAGATTAGCATATGAGTATGGTAGAGAATCACGATACATGTTTAACAATGGTTTTATGTATAGATTTGAATTGGTTTGAAAAGTATGAGATGTTTTGGCATAACGTTTAAACACACGTTTTGATATAAATGGCTTTTTAATGCATTGGTGAGTGTTTTCTTTATAACCCCTCACTAAGCATTTATGCTTACGCTCTTTTTTCTCATCAATGCAGAGAAATAAGTGATCGAGGCAGCTAGCAAGCAAGGAAAAGAGCCTGGTGCTAAAATTTTCTCAAGTATGGTTTTAAATGCTTTGTGGTAATAAAAGACAATGTGACCAAGTTGTATTTGGGAGGGTTATTTGTTGAAATCCCTTATTGTACAAGTTTATGTTGCTGTTGTGGACTTGTTAATGACTTTTCTTGATTGCTTTTTTGGATAGTTTTGCATTCTAGCCTCTTTATGGAATGATTTTAGGAAGCATGCCTATAGAAACATGAATGAAGTATGATGTGATGTTATGATCCTATTTTTGTGATGTTTTGATGCGGTTAGATCTTGAGAATAGTTGTATATATGTGTTTACACGAGCTTTCGTATCGATACGGGTAAGCTAAAATTGGTCTGGTGTTTCGGTATGCGGGTTTGTGTTTCGGTACGACCTTAGTGTATTAAGTTAGGCGTATCGATACGCATTGAAGAGTATTGATACGGTTTTGAGCTACTGGAATATGGAATTTGAGAAATGTATAAGTGTACTGATACACTTGCTCGAGTATCGATACGAGTAGCCATTTTTATGGTTAAAGTGATATTTGAAGTTTTTGATTCTTACATTTTGGTCCTTAATTGTTGTGAATGCAATTGTATGAGTTTGGATGGTCTTTTTGAGTTGAAATTTGATATGGAAGCATTAAACTTGAGTAATTGAGGATTGGTAACTTAATATTGGGCTAAGATCTTATAATTTTCTAGCTTTGCAATTTGGTCCCTTAATGTTCGTGTTTTGCAATTGAATGTCTTCTCAGTGTCCGATTTGTATGGGAATTGAACCGCTGCCAGCATGTACACCATAGGTTAATTATTTGCATCTAGATAAGATAAAAAAATGGACGTAATTCAAGTAACCTTTTCATGGGTTTGCTTCGGCAAACTCAATGTAGCTCGTTCGGGCGTCTAGGCTGGGTCGAGGGGGTTACATTTGGTGGTATCAGAGCCAGGTTTCGATAGTTGGGAGAGGTAAGTTTTGTTGGTAAATTATTTTTTGAAACTTACATTGTGGTTTGTGATAATTGGGATGTTGTTATTGATTGATTGTGTTGGGATGTGTGGGGCTCGATTCGTTCAACCGTTCTTGCTCGCCAAGTGGTGGAGAGGTGGAATTTTGGGTGTAAGAGGTGTGAATGCTAAAATTGATAAAGACAAGATGATTTATAGTGGTTCAACCTTCTAACAAAGGTCAACATCCACTACCGAAGGATTTTCAATTAATCCATTATTGATTCGTCCCCTTTTCTAGGCTTAGGAGGAAACCTTACAAACCGATCAAGCTTTTTACCCAAAGCCTTGATCAAACCCTCTTTACAAAGAGAAAATGATAAGCAAACTCAAATCTCTCTAATAGGTATTTGTTTGCACAATTAAGCTCTCACTCAATCCTAAAACACTCGAGCAAATCTAACAATTTTGGCTCACTAGTGTTTGTCTATACAATAAATGACAATTTAGCACTAAGACACTTTTTGATCATATGTTGTATTACAATTGAAGCATTAACCATTACTACATGCTTGGAGGTCCCTTTTATACTTCTCATTGAGTTTGTAGTCGTTACTAGCCGTTGGGGTTGAATTGGAGCCGTTGGAGTTGGAGACTTTATTTCCCATCTTTAATGCTGTTCTGCAGCCTTTCGTATCGATACGCGAGGACCCGTATCGATACGACCTTCTTCAGAAACTAGTCGTTGGGCTCTTACCAGCCTAAGCGTATCGATACACTAAACCCTAAACCCTAAATCCTAAACTATAAACAATGATGATAACTCATAAACCCTAATGCAACACCCTAAACCATAAACAATGATGAATTGATAACTCATAAACCCTAATACAACACCCTAAACCCTAAACCCTCTTATATGAACCATACACCCTCGAATATAAACAATAACTCTTAAATCATAAACCCTACACCCTAAACACTAAACCCTTAAGCTCTAAACCATAAACAATAATGATAACTCGTAAACCCTAATGCAACACCCTAAACCCTCGAATATAAACCCTAACACTCAAACCATAAATCCTAAACCCTAAATAATAATTATAATTCATAAACACTAATGCAACACTCTAAACTCTAAGATCTAAACCCTAAACCATAAAACAGTAAACAACAAACCCTAAACCATAAACAAATATAATAACTCATAAACAACAATGCAACACCATAAACCCTAAACACTATAATATGAACCATAACCCCTCAAATGCAAACATTAAACCCTAAACCTTAAACCATGAACCATACACCTTAAACCATAAACAATAATGATAACTCGTAACCCTAACACAACACCCTAAACCATAAACAATGATGGTAACTCACAAACCCTAATGCAACACCCTAAACCCTAAACACTCTAATATGAACCATAAACCCTCAAATATAAATCATAACTCTTAAATCATAAACCCTATACCCTAAACCCTTAAACTCTAAACCATAAACAATAATGATAACTAGTAAACCCTAATGCAACACCCTAAACCCTCAGATATAAACCCTAACTCTCAAATCCTAAACTCTAAACAATAATGATAACTCATAAACCATAATGCAACACCCTAAACCCTAAACACTCTAATATAAACTTATAATATAACATATAAATATATACATATATATTATATGTATACATACATAATAATTAATATAACATATTATATATATATATATATTAAAACTTATAATATAACATATAAATATAATTAATATAACATATAATACATATATATATTATATACGTACATAATAATTAATATAACATATAATATATATATATATTAAAACTTATAATATAACATATAAATATAATTAATATATATATGTATTAAAACTTATAAGTTATATAATGTATATATAATATAATAATTAATAATAAATAATAATTATTAATAGTTTGAGGCTTTTGCCTTTGGGCTCATATCCACCACTCATTCATTTTAGATGGGCTAAATATTTTGTAGCCCTTTAAATTTTAGATATTTTTCATTTAAGTCTTTTAACTTTTTGTTCAATTCAATTAAGTCCTTAAAACTTTATTTTTAGTCCAAATTGACTCTTATTTATTATTTATTGTTCATTATAGTCCCTAAAACTTTGTTTTTACTCGAAATTGACCTTATTTCAAGTTTTTAATTTACTTTATTATTTTAAATATGAATCATTTATGATATGTTTATTCATTTCTAGTGCCAAATTTTTATTTTGAATGTGATTCCCTGAAAGACGTTAAATAATTAACTCGAAATAAATATCGACTACTTGTAGAATTGTACCGAACTAAAAAATAATACGAATTCAAAACCCGAATATAACCCGACCTGAAATGAAACCGACCTAAATTTACCCGACCTGAAATGAACCCGACCTGAAGTCTACCCGAGCCCGAATTAACCTGCCAATTACCTAGTTCGGACCCGATCTGTTTGAACCCGACCTGAAATGGACCCGAACTGAAATGGACCCGACCTGCAATGGACCCGACCTGCTACTGACCCGCACCCGACCCGAGTCGAGTCAAAATATTTTTTTTGACCTGAATTGACCTGTATCTGATTTGACCCGACTTGACAGGACCCGACCTGAAACTCATCCGATTATCAGTTTTTACAACCCTAACACCAGATATCCATCCAAATTAAATCTTGGAAACATTAAAAATATTAAATGAATTTGAGCAAGCAAATAATTACCTAATAACTATAGCCCAACTCATGTAAACGAATTTGGGCAAGCAAATAAAATGATGGATACCAATTAAAACCATAAAGATTTGAGCAAGCAAAGCATTACCCCAACAACTTCCTCGTAATTGACTTTCAAAAAACCCATTATTCTCTAACACACTATTCCACCAAAACATGAAAAAAAGGGAGAGGAAAACAATAATTCTATGAAATTGAATCTAAAAAAACTGTGTACTTTTTAATTCCAAAAAAAAAAATTGTGTACTTTGTGTTGTTTGACACCTAAGAAAATGTTGTGTTTTCTTCCAACTTCATTTTCATTATCTGGTTTAATCTTAACAAATATATGGTGTTGAAAAAGAATTAAAAATTGAAAATGAACATTTATTCCAACTGAAATAAAAAAGAAATTAAAGAAATAAAGTGAAAATGAAAATTAAAAAATTAGCTTTTAAGTAATTATGAAAAGTGTCAATGACCGATTGATTCATTCACTATGATAATAAAAAATATATCAAGCGTAAAATGAAAAATAAATTAACATTCAAGACTAATCTTATCACGTGTCAAATTATGATAAGATCTAGTGATTCATGTCAACTTTCGTAACGAAAATGAACAAATTCATTAACGACAATAATGTACATGTATTAAATTGAGAATAAAAAATAATATAATTTATATATATAAAAAGAATATTTAACCCTTAGACATAGGCCAAAAAGAAGAGTTTAAACGGGTCATTTTTTGGGATAAATAACTAGTCATATTTATGCTTAATAGGAATTCGGAAGGCAAAAGAGTGTAGTATATTATGTTGTCTTCGTAGCTTCCTGGCAATGCTATCCATTTAAATATGTTTCAGACAAGTGAGACAAAAAGAGAATGTATAATAATAGCAACAATAACTATTATAAGGGTAATCTTCATTCGTGGTCACTTTTATTTTGGATTTGTTCTATTTTGGTCATCAGAATTTAAAAAACACTATTCTAGTCACTTACATTCGAAATCGTTTCTGTTTTGGTCACTGGACAGTTAACCTCCGTTAATTAAAAATAATAATTTCTAATTTGACCCCCAAACTTTCAAAACTTCATTTTTCACCATCTTCTTCAAAATTCAATGAACTTCCCCAACACATAAATCCTCCGATTCTACATCACCAAGCCCTTCAAACAAGGAAAGCATTCGGATTTGACTCTTGCCTTTGGTATTTTTGCTGGCTTACTGGTTTTTGTTATAATATCTGTGCTTATAATTTGTTCCTGTCATTCCGTGGGGGAAAGGCAAAAGCATCTCCTCAAGAACCCGGTATGTTAAGCGCAATTTCACCAAATCTAATTTAATACCGCTCAGCAAACAATATCAGAAACCTTATCAGAACATGAAAAAAATTCACCTCAGGTTTAAGATCCCGGTGCACAACCCCGTGAAGATGGCAGAAGGCAACAACATTAAGTATCTGAATTATCACATCTTTTGCATCATCCTCAGAGTATTTTCCACCCCTGCATGAACAGAAGCATTCACTTCATAAGTAATCAAATCCTAGCGAAGTTCATTCATCCTCATACTCCTATATTGACCTCAGAAGCAGCTATTATTAGAAGAAATACTTTGAAAGAATTCTGTCCAAGAGCTTACCTCCTTCACATAACTTGAAAGATACATGGTAACTAATTAGAACACACCGCAAGAAACACATGATCGTCATCAAACCAAATAATCCCAATCAAGTTCATGTTTTCAAATGGTACTTACTCCATTACTATGTAGACATTATCATGGTCCTCGTAGGCATCATAGAATTGTACTAAATTGCTATGTCCAGATAGAGCTCTTAATATTTTTACCTCTCTTCTAACATCTTCAATGGCAATTGCTGTGGTCATCTATCAACAAAAAAAAATCAACAATCGTAACATGTTAGTTCAAGGCATAAAAATGGATACTCTTCGAAAATAAAATTGCAGAAAATGTTGCATTCCAAAAATACCTCAGTGAGTATACATATATTTTAATTTTGAGTTATCATCATTATTTTCTTATCCAAGTAAATATAAAAATCCTTCGAAGTACTTCTCAACGGATTTCATTTTTTCAATGTCAAAAGTTTTAATTCAAAATCATAACGTAAAAAGGTAAAAGTTCTGAAATTAAAATAAAGTGCTATATAAAAACAAAATGAAATGAAACCTTCGCTTTAGGTATAACTTTAACAGAAACTTGTTGTCCTTTAAGCTCTCCACGACATATATGAGAATGTGCTAAATTTTCAGTTTGATGAAATTGCGCTTAACATACCAGGTTCTTGAGGAGATGTTTTTGCCTTTCCCCACGGAATGCACAGGAACAAATTATAAGCACAAATATTATAGCAAAAACCAGTAAGCCAGCAGAAATACCAAAGGCAAGAGTCAAATCCGAATGCTTCCCCCTTGTTTGAAGGGCTTGGTGATGTAGAATTGGAGGATTTATGTGCTGGGGAAGTTCATTGAGTTTTGAGGAAGATGGTAAAAAATGAAGTTTTGAAAGTTTGTGGGTCAAATTAGAAATTATTATTTTTAATTAATAGAGGTTAACGGTCCAGTGACCAAAACAGAAACGGTTTCGAACGTAAGTGACCAGAATAGTCTTTTTTGAATTCGGGTGACCAAAATAGAACAAACCCAAAACAAAAGTGACCACAAGTGAAGATTACCCCTATTATAAATATGTTATACATGGTGTCTCCGCATCAGAAAGGCCCCCTGCACTTTCGTATTGGGCAACTTTTACTATAAAAATTACATATACTGACGCTTGGTTATACTAACTAGTAAAAATTATTAGTATATATAATATATACGACCGAAAATAAAACTGTCGATAAAAATTATAATTTTTACCGACAACTTTGTCGGTGTAAACACATGTAACTGACGAAATACAAGAAACTGTTAGTATAGAGTTACTCTATACGGACAAACTATAGTAACTGTCGGTATAGTTAAACCATATACCGATAATTAATTCTGTCTGTCGGTGTAGATATAATTGTTACCGACAGAAATATGTATCAGTCGATATAGGTTATAGGGTGTACTAACGGTTATATATGTTCGTCGTCGGTATAAGTTGTATTTTAAATTAACTTTTTATATTTAATAAAAACATATTTATTTATTTATTTATTAAACTAATATAAAAATCTTAAGAAAACCCCCTGCAGTGCACCCACGACCCTCCCTAATTATTTCACCCAAGAAATTGAAATCCCTAAATTAGAATTTCATCTTCCTCGCAGACCACCCACGGCTGCACGTGCAGTGCTCATCTCTCTCGCTCGTGACGGTCGTCGCGGTTGGAGACACACGACCACTCACCCAAGCAGCCACAACCATAGCCCACCAATAATCGTCACTTTGGTGGCTCTCTTCAATCCTTGCTTTTTTTTTCTTTCTTTTCATTCTACTACGAACCATCCATTGCTTGCTTGTAGTAAAATAAGCACACAAACAATTAGAATCTTGACTATAGTTTAGGTCGGCTTTATATCACCTAAATCAGCACATCAAATAATTCAACAAGGTATCAAATTAAACCTACGGTCCTGTGCATCTCTACAGGTAGATTATTCAAATTCATTAGAGCCAAAGGCCGCAGGGGAAACAAGGGCGTTGCCTAGGGCTCACAGCTCAAAGAAGTTATATGTTTTTAATTTTATTTAAATTGTATTTATTTTTTACGGTCTATTTTTTAATACTTATTATTAGGGGCTCAATTTTTTCAATATTTGTTAATATAGATTTAATATATTTTTTAATATTTATTATTAGGAGCCTACTCTTAAAATTTAACTTTTTCTAATACTTGTTTATTAGGGGCTGATTTTTTTTTAATATTTGTTATTTTGGGCATACTCTTGAAATTCAATTTTTTTTTTTAAATTTTTTGTTATTAAGGACCCAATTTTTCAACTTTTTGTTATTATGGACCTACTCTTAAAATTATTTTTTTCGTTACTTGCTATTAGGGACAAAAGTTTAAATAACAGTATACAACCGCAACAACGACCGCTACATGACGATAGCCGTAGTAGCGGAACCAGAATTTTCTTATAGTGGGGTCATGAGTGAAGTATGAGGTATTGAGAATTTTTATACACTAGAATAAGCATTGTTGATCTCATACCCCCAACAAATTAAGTGGGGTCAAATCTAATATTTCTTATAAAAAATTTATATTACCTCCTTGAAAATCTCATACCCCAACAAATCAAGTGGGGTAATTGCACCCAATTTATATGCTACATCCGCCCATGGCTAGCGGCACCATCTGAAACCGCGATACCCGCAACTGTTATGTCCACAATAACATATGTTATTAAGAGATTTCACAACTGTGATACTTGCAATGACCGAAATAACATCTATATTGTCTGCAACCACAATAAAACTTAACATGACTATAAATAAGACTGCAACCGTAATGTAATTTTTAATTTGGGGCTCATTTTTTATATTCGCCCTGGGTCACCAAAAATCCAAAACCGGCCCTGGACGAGAGAAGGATTTAAAATCTTATGTGCTTGAGGATTAGACAAAAATGATTGCCAAAAGACACTTTAAATTATACAACTGACCTTTGGTTTCGTCCCCATTGAAAAGCTCGGTTTATATTAAAAAAAAATCTTGAACTCGAGTTTTATAGGATGGACGTTTCCCTCATTTTTACTAAAATTACTAATTAAGTTCATAATAAATAATTAGTTAAAACGAGAGATTTGAAACTCTTTTTGATGTTATTTTATTTTTCGTTGGAGCTTTGGTGTTAGTTTAATTTTTCATGTCTCTGTTAATTTTATATTATTAATTATAATATTTTTCATGTCACATATTGTAGTTAATAAATGAAATTGAAATTGGGAAGCGTGGGGAGGTTACATGACTGTGATTGGTTTGACATTTTTTTGGCCCTGGGGACCAAACAAGATAACACCATCCCATGTAAAAGTACGCACAGGTGTCTATTAGATAATGGTATTGTTGATAAGTTAAATGTCATTACACTAGAAAGCAATCACTAAAAACAATGCAATTTGAGATATACTTATTGGTATAATAGCTAAAACTGTTTATATTATTTTATTTTATATACTTTCGAATTTTAGTATGAGAATGTATTACCTTTCTAATTAATTAAGAAAAACAGTGCAACTTGGGAATGTAAAAATATAATCTTTTATAATTATGACGTGGTTATAAAGATTCGGTGTAAAGAGAAAAAAATCATAACATATCTAGACTATCTTAAAGATGTTTTGTTTTTGATTTTTGCCCATTCCTTGACTGCAACTCTGAAAATTTTCTTTATGCACCGTTTACTAATTTTGTTTTTTTATTCCTTACATCTAGCAAAACATTCTCATATATATCCTCTTTTTTAACATATTTTGCTTTTTTAGGTGTTGCAACATTTAGTTGCATTGGCCATTACTAATCTTATCATTTATATGAGTTGCTCTTACTCTTTATAAGGAAATACAAAAATACAAGATTTAATTTTTTTGTTGTTGTCATTTACCATATTTAAATATGAAAGTAGACAGTTTTTTTTTTTGTTTTTTGTTACGATGGAGACCAAAATTTAGGGGCCTTGGGGAAGGGAAATTTGTAGGTGTTCGAGATTAAACTTAGTCTTGCCGAAATTTGCCTCCTAGTGATAATGGTTGTTCAAGTCCTCAGGGAAATATAGGATTTTATGCTTTTGCTATTGATAGTTTTTTGATCCAACCCTATGACTGTAGAATTTTTTTTGCCGGTGCCTAACAAATTGGTACAGATTGTTGAAGACTTGGTGCATATAATTTTCTTTATTATCATTATTGATTCAATTAATAATAATTGTTTCTAATATTTCACGTTGTTTTCTTAATGTCAGACTAAAGAATCTAACGAAATCCCATTAACACGAGCTGATGTCTATGTTAGATCCCATCTACACTAAGATGGAAGTTTTGTGAATTCCAAGGCTGTGGTTGTTGTGGTAATTTATTATTATTATTAAGTCTTGTATACATGCTTTGGGAAAATATAATATAGTTATGGTATTATATGTTTAAATTGTTTATATTTTAGGAACATATTCAACAGAAAAAAATGAAAGTTCTTCTTTAGAGAATTTATTACATACTTCGTGGTTAACTGACGTGTTCGCTCAAGTAAAAGGACTGGAAAGAATAGGGCGCGTTCGTTGTGTAGGGGCAGTTCACACTCGTTCTTCTCAGGAATCTGGACCTTCACAACCAGTCCAAAATGCTGAAGATGTGGAAGGGTTGAAATCTAAGGTTGCAAAATTAGAAAAACTTTTTAAAACTTGCTTTCTACCCTACTTTCAGCAACAACATCCAGATCTACATATGCCTGATATGGATGCTTTGCTTCGTATGGTCGATACAAAAGTATACAATTTTTTTTATACTTTTTTATTACTCCATTCATTTTTTTAATTTAAAGTCATTTTCATTGCTTTTAATAGGCAACTCCTGATGCTAGTTGTGCTTCAGCGGCAAATAATTGTAACAATCGATCATTGCCTTAAACAAATCAACATAATACATATGAAAATGATCTGAGCACACAATAGAGGAGGATCTTCGAATTATTTTTAGCTTTTATTATGTACGTTATTAAGAAACACAAATATTTGCTTGTAATAGACTTGTGCGTGTGTTAGTACTATGTATTACATACATTTTTATTCGAATATTAAACCATATATTTTTCCCTTTAAAAATGAAACAATTTTCTTTACAACTTTATCAAACATTACAATATTATTAATAATTTTAATATTTAAAATAAAAAATAATATTAAATTAAATATAATAATAGTAATATTTAAAATAAAAAATATAAATACCAATTAAACATATACCGATAGAAAAAAAAAACGTCAGTTAAGACCTCGACTTATACCTACAGCTTTCACGTCGATAAAGGTATAACTTATAGCGACGGATAGACCGTCAGTACAACCCGTCGGTATATATACCGATGGAAGTGGACCGTTGGAATAGATGTACTAATTTTTTGAGGGGCAAGCCATACCTATACTGACGGATATGTCCATCATTATAGGTTCCCAACATCTATACTGACAGTTGGTTCCATCGCTATATATATATACCGATTAGCATTTTAATGGCGCATATTTATCTATCGGAATATCATCTTTTTCCGTCGCTACATGGTTTTAGACCATATACTGACATATTTTAGGTGTTTTATCAACGATTTTGCGTCCATCGGTATATATCAGTTTTTGGTAGTGTTCGAAGATGACCTCATGACAACAACTCTTTCGGAGACGAGCAATATATAAGACAAGGATAACAAAGGTCTACAAAGTCATGGGAATAGACGCTGTCAGGAGCTACAACACCCCACCCACGTGACTAGAGTAAAAAGCCTATCGATTGGGAGTTGGGTCTAACTCTATCGACCATTAATAGTTATCACTAGGTCTGACATCATCCAATCAGCAACAATACATGGGGTTATAAATAATCAGGCAGAACGAAAGAAGACGAGAGGTAGAATAACCAAAGGATGACCCTTCTCCCAGCTCTCTCTTCTCCATCTCTCCGCATCTACTCCAATTTTGACCACAATTCTGATTGCGACTTTCTGCTAAAATCTATAGATGTGAACCGCCTGAAACTGCCACCAACCACCTTGGCTCTCTTCTCCACCTCTATTGTTTGGTGTTTATTAATTTTAGGCATCAACAATTGATGCGGTGAGTGTGAATGATCTTCTCAACCATGGAAACCATTCATAGTAGCTTTCCCATCCCCAACATTCCATTCTTTTTTGATAACCCTTTCTAGCATGTTTGATCTTTGCAAACCAATGACAAGCTCGAAGACAACGATGGACGTTGAGGACACCATAGTCCAAATATGAAGCTTTTCTTTTGGGATTTGGTCAAAAGAAAGTAGAAAAGATGAAGTATCAATTTCTCATTATTCACATTTGAGGGTCACAACAGGGGGCTATAGGATAGCAATATCTCGCCAGATCTATTGGGGAAGATATGTTATCCGGTGAGAGCTTGAAACCATCTAGAAGCAGCTATCCTCACCAATAGAACCCCTCATACCATCCCACCACTACGTGATCCGCCATGGCCACATGGGAATGCATACACTCACCAATAGTTTGTGTTACATGTATGCAAGGTGTATCCCCAAAAAAGTACCAACCCCAGGGGTACCAATGATAGAAGCCTTCAAACCTTCTCTTATGGATGTCGCTCGAGAAACAAAAGAAGAAGCAACATAAGCCATGGAAATTTTCTTAGAAACCGAAAGCTCCTTGAGCAGCCAAAGCTTAGTATGTATGAGAAGTATCACTAGCCCAAATTTTTATTTACTTTGTAATAGTTATACATGTATAGTTAATGTGGACCACTATAGGTGGTTCAATACTTAGATATCTGCGAAAGGGATATCACCCGATGTACATGTATCATTTTATGAGTAAAGGGTAATCTCCTCCTCCAAGCTACTGTTGTGTGCTGGTTTAAAAGAGTTGTTAAGGTTCTCCAACACTTGAATGTAATGATGAATTAACACAACTTGGATTCTCTATAATTCTTCTTCCTCGAACGATTTCTCATGCAAATCACCAAGTATTGGGGAAAGCCCCTCTTGTTTAATGCATCCTAGGCAATTGATATGCGCATCCTAGGAAAATATGATTGAAATGCTTTGTGGATGGATAAATGTATGAAAATTTGCAAATGTTTTCACATCTCCGAAACTCCATATCATTTATACTTTCATTCATCCAAGAAATAACATAGAACGCCGTTCGATGTCTCCACCCATTCAATGCCCCTAACATTGCATTTCTCTAAGGGCATGGAGATATCCGCACTTTTATGTCTTGAACGATACCTGGTTTGCAAAAGTGTGGATATATATTTCCATTTGTGTCTTTGTAACCCCCCGATTTTGGGCCTAGAGGTTTTTAGGATAGTTTTAGGGTCCGTTGGACCGAGACTAGAGTTTCAAGTTAGTTTCGGGATGAGTTTAGGGAAAAATTATTTCAGAAAGTGATAAAAATTTGGAAAAAATACCTAAAATCCTTTTGATATATATATATATATATATATATATATATATACGGGTTTGATGAAATCAATTTTGGAAAATGGTATTTGGAATTCGGACATTTTGGATTTAGTAACCAAAATGTAAACTTTGAAAACTGTTTTTAGTGACTGTTTGTAAAAGGATTAGAATATTAAATCTTTAAGGAGCTAATTGCCCAAAGTCTAATATCAGACTTTTACTCCTTAATTGGCTTATTTTAAATGAGTTTTAATTAATAAAATGGGTTGAAGGAATTAATTGGTGGTTATTTCATTAAAACAAATTTGACGTAACATATTTTCTCTCAAATTCTCTCTGGCCAAACACTCAATTCTTCTTCAAAATCTTAAGGTAAACTCTTGATTTCTTTAATCTTTTGATTACAAATGATTTCTTTTTGTTTTTCTATCAAAACGTTATTGTTTTAATCTTGTTTTTACATGGAAATCTATTCAATTGAGGGGAAAAGTATCCATTAGAGGTGAGCCATGTTTTTCTCCTCTAAATTAAGGTTCTTTACTGAAATTCCCAAGTTCTTGATCCTTTGTTAATGTTGTCTAATGAGTTTTGATGTTTTAATTGAGGAAATTTGGTTTAATTGATGGATTTGTGTAATTTTCGTAAAGGATTTGTTTTGCTAGGTTTAAGGTTGATTTTAATCATGTTTTGGAAGTCTAATAATGTTAAGATAAAGGCTTAAGCATGGTAATCCTGAAACTATGTGAATCTCTAGTTGTGGTGGTTTTGTGAATGCTGGAGGTATAAGGTTGATAATAGGATGATTTTGGATGTTAATTAATGATAATTGATGGTTGAAGTGTTAGGTTTTAGCTGTATTAAGTTTAGAGGTTAATCGATGTTGTTTTTGGTTGTTTCGAATAGGCGATTGATGGTTTTTATCAAGGTAATGTTGTGGAATTGCTTGGTGGGATTTTGAATGAATTGAGATGCATTAATCCTATGTTATTATGTGGTTAAAATAGGGGAGAATGTTTCGGAAGCAACCGGTGAAGCTTTGGAGGCTTCGGACGCTTAGTTTTGCGTTGGCAAAGTGAGGTTTCACGTATCGGTGAGTGAGAACGTGGATTTCAGCTTTGAAATGTTATAAAGGTGATTTTGGGAACTTAAATTTAAGTTTGAAATGCTTGTCTAAGTTTGGAAGTAAGTATAAGAAGTTTCTCTCTCGGTCGTGCTATTATGAAATATTTTGATGCACTTGGTTTTGATTTCATATTACCTACTATTAAATCATGTTTAAAGTAGGTGATATGCTGTTTTTAATGATGTGATGTTGAAGGATGCACATGGTAAGTGATCCTTGTAAGTATAAGTTTTATACTTGTGGTTTAAATCATGGTTTGATGCTTAGAAAATGATTTAACGTTGATGCTTTGAAAACAGTAAGGTATATGGTTAAATGTGAATTATATTGGAAAGTGATGGTATAGAAATGATTTTGAAAATGTTATCGGATATAATAAGCTGGCTATAGGATTGAGTGCACTATAAACAACTCGCCTTGGGTGTCGAGGGGTTTATACGGTGTACCGAATACTCCATCCAAGTACCCTAATGATTGAGGAATGTCTGTGGTGTCTCGTCTCTCGTTAGTGAGGTTATACATCTACCGATGAGTGGTGTCGAGGGGTTTATACGGTGTACCAAATACTCCACCACGGGTGTCACAACGGTGGAGGGTAGCTCATGTGTGTGAACCTTGAGATGTCAGTGAGAATGTATGAAGTGTTGGGACAACACTTGTGAATCTGTGTATCTGATGTTGTGTATTGGAAATGGAAACTTGGTTAATGATCACTTGCAAGTCAATATAATTGTTGATGTATCATGTTTTGTATAATGGGATTTATTCATGTTTACTCTTTAAGCTTTGCATATGGTATGTTATGTATGGGAAGGCCTAAATTGAGGTTAGCAAAGCGAGTTGCTGTGGTTTAAAGATACATGTTGCATGAGGTTAAATATGCTGGTTTTTGAATAGTTTAAGTGCATGGTTTCTAAAGGGCATGATGTTTCAAATGATGATTTGAAGTAATTGAAATGAGATTTTAATGTGGTTTATGAAAATGGTTTTAAATGCACTGATGATGTTTTGTTTTTTAGCACTCCTCAATAAGTCTTGTGTGCTTACACTCTCTTTGTCCATCAATGCAGAGAATTAGAGCTTGAAAGGCAGCAAGAAGCAAGGGATCAAGAAAGACTTTATTCTTGAAAGTATGTTTCAGTTTAGACTATAAGTAATAAAGGCAATGGGGGATCTGTTGTGTTTTGGGGAGATATGTGTAAACTTCGTGTTTGAGCAAGTTTCTATTGTTGTTTTGGACTTGTAAATGGCTTTCAATGTTTTGGGTTATGCTTTGCTATGATTTTGGTATCTTGTTTGGCATGGTTTCTAGGTTGTATGCCTATAGTTTCCCTTTGATGCGAGATAGCATGTATGATTGATGATTCTGACGTTTTTGGTTAAGGATCGATCCTTTAATATGTTCTGTATATGTTAGAAGCATGCTTAGGTGGTTTGTATAGCATCAAAGACTAAAAAACCAACAATTTGGGACATTTCAGGCCCATGCGTATCGATACACCTAAGGCTGTATCGATACGTTGAGGCTGAAATGGGATGGTGTTTCGGTAGTGTTCAAGGTGTATCGAAACAAGCTTGAATAATTTCGTTATTGGAATTTTGTGTATTGAAACACTTAGAGACCGTATCGGTACGGGTCTGTGTATTGAAACACTTGGAGATGTTTCAATACGGGGCGTATCGATATAGGGTTAGTCGTACCGATACACGCACCAGTTATTTTAGTTATTTGGCATCTTCTTGAAGTTTTGTTTCTTACGTTTTAGTCCTTGAATGTTGTGGATGCAATTAAAAGAGATTTGGTGATCGAATTGAGCTGAGATTTGACAAAGTGGCATGAAATATGTCTAATTAAAGGATGGTAACTTAAAACTGACTGAAGTCTCTATAATTTGTTAAAATTACAATATGATCCTTATTTCATATTCTTGGTCAATCAAATGCCAAATCGATGTCTGATTGAATTAACGTTTTCTTCCACTGTGAGCCTTATCACTTAGGATGTTAATGTGCATCTAGACAAGAAAAAAAGAAAAAAACAATAGGGTCGTTTATTAGAGTAAAATTTCATGTTTTACTTCTATATTCCCTGCTGGACCTATTCGGTTCGATCTCGCGACTAGGCCGGGTCGAGGGGGTTATATTTGTTGGTATCAGAGCCAGGTTATGAAAGGTTGGAATATTGGTAAGTTGTTGGTAAGTTGATGTGATGTAATTGTGAGTTGTACGCAGTTGTTTGTTATGCACAGTGATTGTTATATATATATATATGTTGATGTAAATTGAATCATGTTGTTGCTATGCACGATGTTTGTGATATGTGCGTTGATTGCTTTATATCGTAGTTTGGGGAAATTGGGATACCCATTGCCTTATTAATATAGTTTGAAATGTTTTGATTTGAATTGGAAGTCTTGGATCCTTGCTTGAAGCTGACCTGATTATTTTGTTTTGGTTTATTATCATGCCTTAGTCATAATAGCACAATGGGACCAAGGAGAGAGTTGCGATATAGTATGATTACGGCTGCCACAGGGAAGGGAAATCAGAAGAATAAGATACCTCCTGGAGGGAATCCACCTCCTCCACTTGATCCACCTGAGGGTGAGGAGTGAGTACAACCTAATCAAGCTGGGCCAGTGTTGGGTGATTTGACGCCTTTAGTTCAGACGATGACTCGAGATTTCCAGGCTGCTATTGCTAGAGTGCATGTACAAGCATCAGCTACTAGGAAAATGGGGTTGCTTTTAGAACGTTTACATAGTTTAGGCGGTGTGGAGTATTGTGGTTTGTCGCCCGAGGCATCTGAGGCTTGGATGGCCAATACGATTAAGATTTTGGAACAGATGGGGTGAAATGATGCACGTAAGCTAGGATATATTGTTTCTCTATTGCAAGGTGATGCTTACAGTTGGTGGACGCCTGTAACCGCGGTTATGGAGCCTAATGATGTAAATTGGGAGGTTTTTCAAGTTTCCTTTAAGAAAAAGTATCTAGGGGTTAGATACTTGGATGATAAGAAATATGAATTCATGTCTTTGGTTCAGGGTAGCATGAATGTGGTTGAGTATGAGGTTTAGTTTGTTCATTTGAGCCAGTATGCTCCTGAGTTGGTGCCGAGTGATAGGCATCATTGTGACTGATTTCGTTATGGTCTGGTGTAAGAAGTGAAGACTTTCATGTTGGTCTCTGATTATACAGTTTTCGATGTGTTGGTGACGCGAGCTAAGGATATTGAACAAAGTTTAGGCTTGTCTTCTCGTGTGGGTGGTTCTAGCTCGGGTAAGAGAGTTGCGGATTCTAGCTCTGGTGGTGGATAGTTTAAGAGACACCGCAATTGTAGGTATCGACCTGAGCAGAGAAGAGATGCTGTTGGGTGTGGTGCGCCAGTTCAGGGTGATCGCGTGAGGCCCGAGCAAAATGCTTGTTGGGCTAGTGGATCACGTGAAAACATGAGGCGAAATTGTCCACGTTTGGCTCGCGAGGGTCAGACTTCTGCTATTGTGGGTGCTAATGCATGTTGGAGCTGCAGATTGAGTGATCAAATTAAACGTGATTGTCCAATGCTGGCTGGTGGAAGCCAGGCTAGAGCACTTGTTGTTGCACCACAGAGAGGTCGTGGGCGCGGTCGCGGTAACTTTTAGCATTGGGAGGATGGCCAGAGGGCTGTGGCTCAAGTAGTGGCAGTTCAACCTGAGGGTGGTGGTCTTGCAAGGGTGTACAAACATCTCGAGGGACGCAATGACACTGATGTGATTATAGGTACTTTTACTTTACAATCCCTGCCGTTGTTTTCTTACTAAGCACTAACCCGTTACTTATTAAGAAAATGAATTCATACCTTTGGAAATCTAACCCGAATTTCCTTACCACTTGTGTCAATAACCCATGATTTGGTTGCATGCATACGTATAACCCAACATACACATGATGATGAAGCACAAAAGATATGAAGATACTTGAATAAGGATGAAGACAATTTAGAAACAAGAAATCTCCCTAAAAACTCGAAATAATATCCTTGTAACTACACTTGACTAGAAAATAGGGGTTTAGCCACTCATGGTGGTCGACGGTTATAAGAAAAAGGGGAGAGGGTTTTGACTACTCTACGGTTTCTTGGATGATTTTCCCTTCTCCTTATGATCTCTATTTATAGGGAAAAATAAGGAGAATATATTACATTAAATGCAACAACCCTAATCTACTTTAATTATGGTAAAACTAGAAGTCCTTCTTGTAGTAGGATTGCTTGTCCTTTAAGTCAAAAAGTTTGTATTGCGCCGTGGTCACGCCATATTCCGCGACTACTACTGGATTTGCGCGAATGATTTTCCATAAATGCCAAAAAGGTGCTAAAACTCCTCTTTTACGTATAAAACGTCATTAAGGCCCAAAAACGCCTGCAAAACCAAATAGGAACCGGATCAAGGCTTTTAAGATAGATTAATGTTCTAAAACATAAGATTTAGTATGTGAAAAACATGCAAAATAATTACTTATCATGTAACACCCGGGTTTGGGGGTCGGGTGAATTAAAATAATAAAATATTATTTTGGGCTTCATGTTTTCAAAATAAATATTTTATGTTGGACTTAATTTGATTTAAAACCCAAATCCGGTGAATTTTAGATATTTGAGATAACCATCGCATTAATGGAAAAGTTGTAATATTGGGGTTTTTTGAAATAAGCCAAATAAAATAAAACAAAAACAAAATCCTTTTTTCACCATCTTCTTCCCCATCCCTCCCATTTGAACGTGACTTTCTCCTCTCCTCCCATTTTACTTTTCCAACCAATCTTGCCTTCATTTCTGGAGCTTTTGCAAAGGTAACAACAAATTCTTTTTGTCCTCAACTTCCTCTTTCTTCCCATACTTTTAGTTTTCATCAAAATCCATTATTTAGAGTTTTGTGTTTTTGGGTTTTGGAAGAAAAAGATGCAAACTTTACCATCCATTGCTTGAGCTTTTGATTCTATGTTAATAGATAAGTTAATAGCAACCCAAGAGGCTCAACATACTTGATTTTTACATTGTTTTAACTTGATTTCCGGATTTGGGTTTAATGGGGGGTTTTGGAGTGTGCTTGGTAAGGTTTTGGGGCTGTTTTAGGTGAGGATTTGTTGGCTGATGGTTATACGGTGTTTGGGTAGTGTTTTGAACATGTTTAAGAGTGCTTTGGGTGGTTATATTGCTGATTTTTGCTGGGTTCTTGTGGAAGTACGAAAATGAGAATTTGGAGAATAAATTTGGCTTTGAATTGTGAGAATTGTAGTGGATTTGTGTGTTGGTGTCAAACAATGGGTTTGTGGCTGATTTTGAGGTTAATGTATTGTTTTTGAATGGTTAGAAGCAAGAGAAAACAAGGGAGAAGCTTCAAGCTCGAATCAGGAGACTTGGATGCTTGATAGGCTAGCCGACTTGTGCTAAATGGAGTAGTCGGTGAGTGGTTCTACGACTCTAAAATTGGTTTCTAACTTTATGGTTCGAGCACGCGAACACTAGGTCGGGCTTGGTAAGCCCACCTAGAGTTGGGATTAGATTGGTAGTCTAATCCCAAGCTTTAGTTGCAAGCATGTGCTAGTTGAACTTAAATGTTGTGTTGTCTATGCTTAATGACTTATGCTTGTGAGCGTGATGTATGTATATTGTAGATATATGTATGTTGATGATAGGTATGATGGGGATATGCATATGTATGAAATATACTATGATACTTGTATTAATGATATACTTGTAGTGTTGACATGTGAAATGGATTTATGAGGTGATTGCATCATCCGAGGATCATGGTGAGTACATGCTAGGCATGGAAATGTGTTGTGATATACATGTATGTGAGGCGTGATATTTGATGCATTGTTATATGCATGTGGCTATGGAATGTGGTTTGTGCATGACGGTAAGTCATGGTGAGTACGTGCTAAGCACGGAAGTTGATATGAAATGGTGTTGTGAAAGGTTATGAATTGTGTTAGTATTGACACTAGTATGCTTGGGGTACAATGATCGATCATTAGGATGTTTAGTGTGCACACGTGAGTCAAAATGCGCGCGTGGTCTTGGTTATGGTAGTCATCAAGATGGAGTACGGGTTCACCCGGAAATCTTCATATATATATGTTCGTCGGTGATGAGTGGAATCCCATCGACGGGGCGTGAGGATGTGTGGAATCCCCTTCGCATGAAACGATGATGAGTCTAATCCCACCGTAAGGTAATGGTTGTGGTTGGATGTGATTTCCAACGGTTATCCGCGTACTCGAGTCATAGCTAGGTGCCAATACGGATTGTGGATTATGTTGCTCATATGTTGAATATATGTGTTTTCCATATGTTGTGATTATGGACTTGTTGAGCATGACATGATTTTGATAATATGTTCATGCATCATCTATTTATTTTGGCTCATGTGGTTCGAAGGTAAGATCATGCATTCTACCTTTGTTTTATGCTCGTGCTTGGACCCTGCATTGTCGAGGTTTGTTTTATGAGCTTACTGTCACGGACTTATTCTTTCAAGCTCAAATCCGTGCGGCACTAGCACTCTCGGCACGATGCTAGTAAGCCTTAATGTCGCAACGCTATGGCAAAACGAAGGAGCAAGACGGATTTACAAGGAAACTACCTTGTATTGCACAACGAAAGCTTTACAAGAGTTTGTGTGAATGACTACTTGGATACTTTACAAATGAGCTAGGCAAGCCTATTTATAGCCTCCAACCTCCCGAATGGACGGTGGAGATTTATTTGATCCAACGGTTAGGATCTTGCCTCCTAAAATATCTAAGTTGGCTAGATATTTCTAGAGAACTTCATACTTATCTATATACATCTATACAATTCTAGATTACTCCTATAGTTCTATACATATCTATAGGTTTCTAGATTGTTCCGGAGATGTCCGGAGTTGTCTCGAGCCTTCCGGACTTGTCTTGAGCCTTCCCGACTTGTCTCAAGCCTTCTAGGTTCCTCCGGGTGAGCCTAGATGGTTGTGGAAGCTTCTGGAACCCCTTGGAGATGTGTGGAGACGTTTAGGGCCCTCTAGGCCGTTCTAGAGTCTTCCTTGGGTCTTCCTTGGCCTTAAAAGGCTCATAGCATCTCATTTTATCCAATTTGGCCCGTGAGCACCTAGGTGGTGCACCTTGGGCGCGCGCAGCGCACCTAGGTGGGGCTGTTCGGGCGCGCACTGCGCACCTGGGTGGCACACCTCGGTGCTGCTCGGTGCGCCCTGGCGGGTGTGCCCCTCGGTTGGCTGGGTCGCGACCTGGCGGGGCGTGACATCCTCCCCCACCCGATCTCGCGATGCCCTCGTCGCGTCTTTGTGGAACAGGGGTGTTGCTGGAGCGCTTCCCTCGACTCCTAGCTCGCCTTGCCTTTGCCCTCGGTTTGTCGGCATTGTTGGAAGACCTTCCCCTCGAGCCTTGACCCTCGGTGGTCTTGGAAGCAACGTTCTCCCCTTGAACATGCTTGGTGGCCTTCCCGGACACGGACACCCCTTTGTCTCGATTGTATCCCTCGGATTGTTTGGCCCTACGGACGGCCTTGTTGAGCTGAAGTGCTGAGACCACTCTCGTCCCTGGCTTGGTGGCCCTTATTGCTGGTACTACACATGATGGTGCACCCTCCGTGATGCACAGACTGTTGGCAAACGGCATCGGAATTGCCTTGGCTTGCTCGAAAAACTCGATCCCTAGGATGATCGGGTAGTCATCTAGCGGCACAATCGAGAAGTCCATGCGGCCTGACCATGTCCCAATGTTGGTCTTGACTCCTCGAATGAACCCATGGATGGGTTGAGCGGCAGAGTTTACGGACTTGACGGATCCTCCCCCTTTCACGATGCTAAGACCAAGCCTCTTTGCTTCCTCTAAAGAGACAAAGTTATGGGACGCACCTGTGTCGAGCATAGCCCTCGATGCTTTTCCATTGATGGTAACGCCCACGAATAGCAATCCCTTGGCTTGGGTCTTTGGGGCGGATTGGATTCCATTCAAGAGCTGTAGCGATCCCATTTGTGCACCTTGGCCCCCTTCGGCATCACTACCTTCGTCGGCATCACTTTCCTCTTGATGCTTTGCTAGGATTGCACTAAGGGCTCGGCGTTGTGGGCACTCCCGAACCCAATGGTCGCCATCGCAGATGTAGCAACTACTAGGCGGTGATCTCTTGGCACCTTGAGAGTCTTTAGGCCTACCTCGGTCCTTGTCCCTCCATGAGGACGAGCCTTTGTGCTTCTATGTGTCCTCGTCCTTGTGACTCTCCTTACGTGGGCTCCTATCTCTTCCACCATTGAAGTGGCCACTCTTCTTGTCCCTTGACTCGTTGTTGGACTCTTTGTGGCTTGGGTAGTCAATGAGGCTCTCGGCCACGGCGATGGCATCGGCAAGGTTTTGCACCCCACGACGCCTTAACTCAGTCTTGGCCCATGGTTGGAGTCCATCGACAAAGTTGAAGAGTGAATCCTTCTCTGAGAGATTGGGGATCTCGAGCACCAAGCTAGTGAACTCCTTGACATAGTCTTGGATGCTCCCCATTTGCTTGAGCCTTCGTAATCGTGCCCTTGCTTCTTCCTCGGCATTCTCCGGATAGAATTGCCGTTTGAGTTCCCTTTTAAAATCAGTAAAGGTAGTGATGGTGCACGTACCTCTCTCGACATCGAGACGCCTTCTCCTCCACCAAAGCATGGCGGTGTCGGTGAGGTATAAGGTTGCGGTCTGGATCTTGGATGCATCGTCCCTGATGCCAACGGCTTCTAAATATTGCTCCAAGCCATACAAGAAGTTGTCTACTTCTTTGGCGTTGCGTGTCCCTGAGAAAGTTTGAGGCTTGGGCACCTCGACCCTTCTTGCCTCCACGGTGGTGCTTGGCTCGGCTGCCATAGCACGTTTGCACAAGGCAAGGTTGCCTTGCAATGCTTCAAGTTGATCATACACGTTGGTAAGTTCTTGTTGGAACGACTCACGTACCTTTGTGAGTTCTGCTACGAGTGCGTCGCGTACTTCACCTATTTCCGCGCGCAGGGTCTCTTCTAGCTTGATCTTCATTGCCCTCACGGCTGTGTGGATCTCGACATCCTCTACCTCAAGGCCTTCAATCCGCTCATGAAGATCGTCCACTTGGGCACCCATGCTTGATACGCCTTCCTCAACACGAGTCAAGCGGGACTCCAGGCTAGAGAGTAGGTCTTTGGACTTGGCACGAGGCCTTGTCTCGACAGGATCAGCCCTTACTTCTTGCACAACTTGGTCGTGCGTGACCTCGGTCTCGGACGGGCTAGCGGCTTGGTTCTTGGCGTTCTTGGCCATGCTCCCGAGCGATCGGAACTTGCTCTGATACCAACTGTCACGGACTTATTCTTTCAAGCTTAAATCCGTGCGGCACTAGCACTCTCGGCACGATGCTAGCAAGCCTTAATGTCGCAACGCTATGGCAAAACGAAGGAGCAAGACGGATTTACAAGGAAACTACCTTGTATTGCACAACGAAAGCTTTACAAGAGTTTGTGTGAATGACTACTTGGATGCTTTACAAATGAGCTAGGCAAGCCTATTTATAGCCTCCAACCTCTCGAATGGACGGTGGAGATTTATTTGATCCAACGGTTAGGATCTTGCCTCCTAAAATATCTAAGTTGGCTAGATATTTCTAGAGAACTTCATACTTATCTATATACATCTATACAATTCTAGATTACTCCTATAGTTCTATACATATCTATAGGTTTCTAGATTGTTCCGGAGATGTCCGGAGTTGTCTCGAGCCTTCCGGACTTGTCTTGAGCCTTCCCGACTTGTCTCAAGCCTTCTAGGTTCCTCCGGGTGAGCCTAGATGGTTGTGGAAGCTTCTGGAACCCCTTGGAGATGTGTGGAGACGTTTGGGGCCCTCTAGGCCGTTCTAGAGTCTTCCTTGGGTCTTCCTTGGCCTTAAAAGGCTCCTAGCATCTCATTTTATCCAATTTGGCCCGTGAGCACCTAGGTGGTGCACCTTGGGCGCGCGCAGCACACCTAGGTGGGGCTGTTCGGGCGCGCACTGCGCACCTGGGTGGCACACCTCGGTGCTGCTCGGTGCACCCTGGCGGGTGTGCCCCTCGGTTGGCTGGGTCGCGACCTGGCGGGGCGTGACATTACCCTCACTAAGCTTTTAAGCTTACGCTCCTTTTTGTTCGACAATGCAGATCAGTAGCTTGTGGGTGGCGAGGGCAAGGAAGGGCCTCCAAGTGTCGCTTTTGGTTAACTCAAGTATGAACTTTAAATTGAAAGATTTTAATAGTCAAGCAATAGGATTTGAATGTTTGGATTTATGTTGATGTTGGTGTGGCTTGTTGATGCCATGTTTTGAATTGCAAGTCATGCTTTATTGCTTACCTTGAATGCTTATGTGTATGTTGGCCTTGTGCCTTTTTATAGATGCTCTTATGTATGTTTGTCTAAGCATGCTAATCTTGATTGCTATGTATGAATTCTTTTGTTGAATGTTGATCCTTGAATGTATGGCTCTTACATGTTTGTTGAGTGCTAAGCATGCTTGTATAGGGTGCCTTTCATCTAGAATTGATGTATGTTGGTTGTTGGAGGTTTTAGTTGTGTTTTGGGACAACCTTGTGCCATAAACCAGCTAAAACCAGTCTGCTCGCAGAGGGCGTATCGAAACGGTTGATCCCGTTACGATACGGTCCCTTTGTTTCAGGCCAGGCGTTTCGATACGCAAAGGGGACATTTCGGTACGGTTTTGCCATTGGAAATATGAGATTTTGCCGATAAATTGAAGTATCGAAACGAGCCTTGGCGTTTCGGAACGGTCTTCGTATTGTTGACCACGAGAAGTTGACCGTTGAGGGTGTTTCAGAACGGTTGACCACCGTTTCGATACGGTCTCCTCGCGTTGACTTGGGCCCGTTGACTTAGTTAAGGCGTTTCGATACACTCCTTGGGTGTTTCGAAACGGCCTGCAAATTAAGCTAAAATGGATTGTAATTGGAATGATGTTGGGTTGATCGTCTCGTTTGTTGCTTCCGTTGTTGTCCTTTCATATAGGATTAAATTAATCCATTTAGACAAGATAATAATTAAAGAAATTTTCTCGGGTTGCTAACCGAAGGGGAGCCTTAGCGGGTTTCACTTCGGTTTTCCCCGTGTAGCCTACTCGAACCGGTCAGTCATCCAGACCAGGACGAGGGGGTTACATTTGGTGGTATCAGAGCCTAAGGTTTCCGAGACCTTGGGCAGGTAAGTGAGGTAAGATAAATTCTTGTATTGCAATTGCACGGTGTTTGCTTGCCATGTAAGCATGTTTGCTTGTTTATCAAGTATGCTTGATGTATGTTTGTTTGATCGTGTGTGAATGTTGCTTGAAGCATGTTGAGTAGGGTCTCATTGCTTCTATTACATCGGAAAAAGAGATTTTTAAGTGAGGGAATCATACTTGAGCCACTTGGAACCTTTCCTTTGCTAACCCTGTTTGCATGATAATTTGTTGTTGTTGTTGATTTGTTGCTTTTTGGTAAGTTTGAGGCCAAGGCGTGGGCCGTGAATCGGTAAGTAGAAACTGTGGTTTCTGAAAATGTGGATGATGTTGGAGGAGTTCATCGCTATAGTTAGGGAAGTATGGTTGTACCGGAGTTGAGGTACAATTTGTTTGTTTGAGTTCGTGTGTATGTGGGTTGGTTCCTATTGATAAGGAACGATGTGATCGATTCTGGTATTAGTTGGTAAAAAGAAGTGAAAACCTATGAGTGAGATTCAGAGTGGTATCGATGTTATAACAGATAAGCCTTTGGTACAGTTTTGAGTTTGTTCCCTCCGGTTGATTCTGAATCTATACTTCCGTATATTGTTAGCGAGCATGCAAAATTTGGATGTGCCCGGTGAAGTGTTAGAGGTAGGTATGAGTACCTTAGTTCTTTTAGCGAGACCAAGGTAAGGGTATCATATGAGTAATCTGAAACTCAGAAATGTTAGTTGGTGATCGTTGGGGTTCGGCCTATGGTTTTAATACAAGACAGTCGGTCAGTATCCGTAAGTGGGAATCGATTTGTGTGATTAGGCCAGTGTGCGTCTGAGTTGTCTTCCAGCAAGAAGGAGAGATGAAGTCGCTTCCGATATAGTTGAGTTGAGAAGGAAGTCTTGAGTTTTGACTTCAGATTGTTTGGTAGTGGGATGTTTTGAGTCGTCAGGACCGATGTTATAGAACAAGTTCAAGCATGATTGTTTGTGTGTGATCAGAACTGAATTTTGAGGTTTCGAGATGCTCTAAGAACGGTTTTGAAGAGTTAGGTTATGTTGAAGGGCCATCCTGGAAACAAGAGAACCGAAAACTATCAGCTGTGTACATGTGAAGTTGCAATTTCTGCGGATTCTTCCATTTTGTGTGAGCATGTAAGGGAGTTAGATATCTCTGTTGAGATCCTGGACGTAGGGATGCACATGACTGGTCCTTTTTGGTAAGATAGTAGTGGTCAGAAAGATGTACGAAAGGTGTTTGTTGATGGTTCAGGGTTACATGTTTCCAGTAGATGTGAAGTAATTGTCTTTTTACGGACTCGATGTAACATTGGGCATGGTTTGGCTTGTAGAACACAGAGCTAGGGTATACTTTGAGACAAAGATAGAGTTGCCTTGAAGTTGCAGATTACTGTGAGATTGTAGTGGTGGGTGAGAATGTGAACTTCTTATCGATCGTTGATCCAGCTTTAGAGGTCAAAGATTGATTGAGTTTGGCTGACAGGCTTGCCTAGAAAATGTGATGGATTCGATTTTTGAATGAGGATTAGACCGCAGAATGTTAGAGCAGTTTGTGATTTCCCTAAAAGTGTTTTGAAGAATTGCCCAGTTTGTCTCTTGACAGGGAAGAAGAGTTTGTTATTGAGACCGTCTCCGAGTTTGCTCCTGCTTTGATTTCTATGTATCTTATGGTTCCTGAAAGAATTGAGAGTGTTTAAGAATCAACTTCGAGATTTGTTAGACCGTAGATTCATTAGGCATAGTACCTCATCTTAGAGTACGACAGTGCAATTTGTGAAGAAGAGAGATGACAATACGAGAATGTGTTTAGATTACAGACTGTTGAAACAATTGACAGTGAGTAATTAGTTTCCATTTCCGAGCATCGGTGATTTGTGGATCAGTTGGGGTGTGCTTCAGTCTTTTCGAAGATTAATTTGAGATCTGATTACTACCAGTTGGGAGTAAGTGAGGTTGATGTACCAAAGTCAGCATTCGGGGCAAGATGTGGTCGCTATGAGTTCTGGGTTAAGCCGTTTCATTTGAGTAGTGTGTCAGCTACTTTTATAGAGATGTCGAGCAAAATACTTCCTGAGCTCCGTGATCAGTTTGTAGTTGTCCTCATAGATGATACATGGGTATATTCAAGTACCGAGGAAGATCATAACAAGCAGTGGAGTTGGTGTTGTAGACTCTATTAGAGAATCAATTGTATGCCAAGTTGAGCAAACGTGAACTCCGAGTCAAGGAAGATGTTCTCCTAGGACATGTAGATCAGCCGAGTGTATTAGAGTAAATCCTATGTAGGCAGAAGAAGATGTGAGTTGGAAGAAACCGAAGACAGTGACATGTATCTATAGGTCCTAGGTCTAGCATTGTTACTATCGGAGGTTTGTAAATGGTCTTTCGAAGATAGCTGCTCCATTGACAGGTTGCTACAGAAGAATGTTCAGTTTGTGTGGTCAGATGTGAGACAACAAGCCCTTGAGAAACCGAAAGAAACTTTGATGAAAGCTTCGACCTTTATCCAGCCAATATCAGAGAAAGAATTTGTGAACCATAGTGATGTGTCATATGTAGGGTTAGGTTGTGTGCTTATGCAAGACATAAGATTTGTGGCCTATTCGTCGAGGCAGTAGAAAGTACATGAAAAGAATTATCCGACACGAGACATATATTTAATTACAGTTGTATTTGCTACGAAGATTTAGAGACAAAGCATGTATAGTAAAAAATGCACAGTATATACATATCATCAGAGCTTGAAATATTTGACGACTTAGGAAGGGTTGAAACTTGAACAACATAAGTTGTTAGGATTGCTTGAGGACCATAATCTCAAGATTTAGTAGCATCCGAGGAGAGTCAACGTAGTAACCGATGCTTCGAGTTATAATTGCTGTTAGAATGGCAGTTGAGTTGCGAGCTATATTTGTTGGATTCATCTTATCAAATGATAGTGGTCTTGTGGCCGAGTTTCAGGTTAAACCTACATTGAGTCAGATGTTTAAAGAGAAACAGTTGCAAGACAGGTTCTTGGCACCTCACGTGCAAGACATAGCAGAAGGAAGACCTTCAGAATACAGTTTCAAAGATGATAGAGTTTTGCATTTAAGAGACAAAGTAGTTGTGCCGAATGACATAGTGTTCTGAGACATATTGTTTTGGCCGAAGCACACGGTAGTTCATTTGTATTGCATTCGGGTAGTATGAAGACGTATTGTGGATTGAAAGACGGGTACTTCTGGATTGAGTTGATGAATGATGAGGCTCAGTATGAGAGTAAGTGTGTAATTTGCCAGCGTGTCAAGGTCGAGCATCAGTTTTCTTCTAGTCTGTTACATCCATGGAAGACTCTTAATGAAAGTGGGTAATAGATTCGAGGGACCTTGTGTCTGGTTTACCTTTGATTTCCTCTGGGAGAACTTAGCTGAGTAAACAATGATAGTTGCACCGAGTGTGCTCATTTTATACATGTTCACGTTACTTGTACCTTGTATAAGATGGCGGAGTCGTGCCTTAGCAAGAGTGTGAGTTGCACAGTGTCTTGAAATCGACAGTGGCCGATAGAGATTCGAGATTTCAACTAGATTTTTGAGGACGTCTACGTAGTGCTTGGATACCTGTTGAAGTCAGATGGTCAGTCAGAGAAACTTATCGGTCAAGTATTCAAACGGAGCCGTATGAGATTGTGAATCGGGCTAGTTCTGTTGTTTATTTGTTGCGGTTACCACCAGAGTTAGAAAGGGGTTCGTGATGTGTTCCATGTATCTATGATTCGGAAATGTGAGTGAGATCTGTCTCATGCTATGTTTGTGGAAGAGATTGAGTTGAGTTTAAAATTGACATGCAATGAAGAACCAGTTGAGAACTTAGCATCAGATAACTAATGTTATGTGGTAAGTCTATCGAGTTTGTTAGAATATTGTGGTAAGAAGGGAAGGAAAGTGTGGAGGAGCAGATTTCGTGGCTCTTCCTGTCCGATAAATTTTGGGGACGAAATTTCCTTAAGTGGGGGAGATTTGTAACACCCAGGTTTGGCGGTCGGGAGAATTAAAATAATAAAATATTATTTTGGGCTTCATGTTTTCAAAACAAATATTTTATGTTAGACTTAATTTGATTTAAAACCCAAATCCGGTGAATTTTAGATATTTGAGATAGCCATCTCATTAATGGCAAAGTTGTAATATTGGAGGTTTTTGAAATAATCCAAATAAAATAAAACAAAAACAAAATCCCTTTTTCACCATATTCTTCCCCATCCCTGCCATTTGAACGTGACTTTCTCCTCTCCTCCCATTTTACTTTTCCAACCAATCTTGCCTTCATTTCTGGAGCTTTTGCAAAGGTAACAACAAATTCTTTTTGTCCTCAACTTCCTCTTTCTTCACATACTTTTAGTTTTCATCAAAATCCATTATTTAGAGTTTTGTGTTTTTGGGTTTTGGAAGAAAAATATGCAAACTTTACCATCCATTGCTTGAGCTTTTGATTCTTTGTTAATAGATAAGTTAATAGCAACCCAAGAGGTTCAACATACTCGATTTTTACATTATTTTAACTTGATTTCCGGATTTGGGTTTAATGGGGGGTTTTGGAGTGTGCTTGGTAAGGTTTTGGGGCTGTTTTAGGTGAGGATTTGTTGGCTGATGGTTATACTGTGTTTGGGTAGTGTTTTGAACATGTTTAAGAGTGATTTGGATGGTTATATTGTTGACTTTTGCTGGGTTCTTGTGGAAGTACGAAAATGAGAATTTGGAGAATAAATTTGGCTTTGAATTGTGAGAATTGTAGTGGATTTGTGTGTTGGTGTCAAACAATGGGTTTGTGGCTGATTTTGAGGTTAATGTATCGTTTTTGAATGGTTAGAAGCAAGAGAAAACAAGGGAGAAGCTCTAGGCTCGAATCTAGAGACTTGGATGCATGATAGGCTAGTCGAATTGTGCTAAATGGAGTGGTCGGTGAGAGGTTCTACGACTCTAAAATTGGTTTCAAACGTTATGGTTCGAGCACGCGAACACTAGGTCGGGCTTGGTAAGCCCACCTAGAGTTGGGATTAGATTGGTAGTCTAATCCGAAGCTTTAGTTGCAAGCATGTGCTAGTTGAACTTAAATGTTGTGTTGTCTATGCCTAATGACTTATGCTTGTGAGCGTGATGTATGTATATTGTGGATATATGCATGTTGATGATAGGTATGATGGGGATATACATATGTATGAAATATACTGTGATACGTGTATTAATGATATACTTGTAGTGTTGACATGTGAAATGGATTTATGAGGTGGTTGCATGATCCGAGGATCATGGTGAGTACATGCTAGGCATGGAAATGTGTTGTGATATACATGTATGTGAGGCGTGATATTTGATGCATTGTTATATGCTTGTGGCTATGGAATGTGGTTTGTGCATGACGGTAAGTCATAGTGAGTACATGCTAAGCACGGAAGTTGATATGAAATGGTGTTGTCAAAGGTTATGAATTGTGTTAGTATTAGCACTAGTATGCTTGGGTACAATGATTGATCATTAGGATGTTTAGTGTGCACACGTGAGTCAAAATGCGCGCGTGGTCTTGGTGATAGTAGTCATCAAGATGGAGTACGGGTTCGCCCGAAAATCTTCATATATATATGTTAGTCGGTGATGAGTGGAATCCCATTGACGGGGCGTGAGGATGAGTGGAATCCCCTCCGCGTGAAACGGTGATGAGTGTAATCCCACCGTAAGGTAATGGTTGTGGTTGGATGTGAGTTCCAACGGTTATCCGCGTATTCGAGTCATAGCTAGGTGCCAATACGGATTATGGATTATGTTGCTCATGTGTTGAATATATGTGTTTTCCATATGTTGTGATTATGGACTTGTTGAGCATGACATGATTTTGATGATATGTTCATGCATCATCTATTTATTTTGGCTCATGTGGTTCGAAGGTAAGATCATGCATTCTACCTTGGTTGTATGATCGTGCTTGGACCCTGCATTGTCGAGGTTTGTTTTATGAGCTTACCCTCACTAAGCTTTTATGCTTACGCTCCTTTTTGTTCGACAATGCAGATCAGTAGCTTGTGGGTGGCGAGGGCAAGGAAGGGCCTCCTAGTGTCGCTTTTGGTTAATTCAAGTTTGAACTTTAAATTGAAAGATTGTAATAGTCAAGCAATGGGGTTTGAATGCTTGGATTTATGTTGATGTTGGTGTGGCTTGTTGATGCCATGTTTTGAATTGCAAGTCATGCTTCATTGCTTACCTTGAATGCTTATGTGTATGTTGGCCTTGTGCCTTTTTATGGATGCTCTTATGTATGTTTGTCTAAGCATGCTAATCTTGATTGCTATGTATGAATTCTTATGTTGAATGTTTATCCTTGAATGTACGGCTCTTACATGTTTGTTGAGTGCTAAGCATGCTTGTATAGGGTGCCTTGAATCTAGAATTGATGTATGTTGGTTGTTGGAGGTTTTAGTTGTGTTTTGGGACAGCCTTGTGCCATAAACCAGCTAAAACCAGTCTGCTCGCAGAGGGCGTATCGAAACGGTTGGTCCCGTTTCGATACGGTCCCTTTGTCTCCAGCCAGGCGTTTCGATACGCAAAGGGGATGTTTCGGTACGATTTAACCACTAGAAATCTGAGATTTTTCTGATAAATTGAGGTATCGAAACGGGCCTTGGCATTTCGGAACGGTCTTCGTATTGTTGACCACGAGAAGTTGACCGTTGAGGGTGTTTCGGAACGGTTGACCACCGTTTCGATACGGTCTCCTCACGTTGACTTGGGCATGTTGACTTAGTCAAGGCGTTTCGATACACTCATTGGGTGTTTCGAAATGACCTGCAAATTAAGCTAAAATTACTGTAATTGGAATGATGTTTGGTTGATCGTCTCGTTTGTTGCTTCCGTTGTTGTCCTTTCATATAAGATTAAATTAATCCATTTAGACAAGATAATAATTAAAGAAATTTTCTAGGGTTGCTAACTGAAGGGGAGCCTTAGCGGGTTTCACTTCAGTTTTCCCTGTGTAGCCTACTCGGACAGGTCAGTCGTCCAGACCGAGACGAGGGGGTTACATATCATCTACCCCCACACTTAGATTATGATTGTCTTCAAACATATTGAATTTCAAGATCTAGGGTGCATTTGGTAACGAAGAGAGGATAAGAGAAGTAATAAATCATGATTGCAAATTAGCACAAGCAAATAATATCCCAATTAATTATCATGAAGTCAAGGATGAAATAAAATCAAACACCCTTTCAAAGGATTCACTCAATAACGCTCAAAGTGTTTAGGGGACAACAACACTCAAGTCAAATCATGAAAAGATACTTACCATAGGCTTGGAAATATATCACATCTCCATCAGTTAGCTAGGATGAATCACAAGATCAAAAGGTCTTTACATTAGGTTGTAATGGGGCTTAGGACAAGGTATGATGAGAAGGACTTTTGGGCTCTTTGAATCAAAGAACTTCACACTCTTTTTTCTTTTTTGTATCAAGCTTATGCACAATTTAATTTTGGGAGAAACAAGGATTCGATCTTTTTCACACTTTTTGTCTTTTCTTTTCTTTTGATTTCCTTTTAAACAAACAAGACAATTTTTTCTTTGATTTTTATTTTCCTTGTTTCCAAGATTTTCTCCCTTTTCTTTTTTCTTGTTCTTTCTCTTTTTCAAGTAAAGAAAGTCTGCAGTTCTCCAAATTCGGGTGCAAATTGGGGGAAATCAACAAAAAGGGAATTAGGCTTGTAATGTGGTTAATTTCCTAACAAAAGGCTTAGGCTCAAAAGTGGTTCTCTAATGGTCATAATTACCAAGGTAGGCTTTTTGGCTCAAGGTTCATACCTAAGTGCCTTAATCATCTCAAGTAATTCAATCCTACAATGTGGTCTTGACAAGCATAACATCACAAGTTCTAGAAGAAATCCAATCATGCTTGACAATCACTCAATGTAGAAAAATATAAAGCACAAAATATATATGCTTGTTAAGGCTCAAATCTCACAAAGTGGTTTGTGGTGTCCAATTTTATCCATCCGACTATCTAATTATTTAATACGAGAAACGATTTACAAGTCTAACAAGATCTAATCAATCCTATTTCACTTCCCATATCAATCTCATCTTTACCTAAGGATCCAATTTTTTCAAAAATCTCAACATATCAAGATCAAGAAATTTTTTCATGCGAAAGTAATAATTAAAGTCATCAAGAGACATGCAATTTAACACAATATATCCCAAGTTAAGCACACCAAATTAACCCCCCTCCCCACACTTAAACCTAACATTGTCCCCAATATTATTTAACCTACATGTAGAAAATAAAAGAAAGCAAGTAAAATGATAAGGGAGAAGAGTGCTCCCTCATGCGGCATGCGACGATTTAGGGGGTGTAGGAGTGTGGTGGGTCGAACTCCGCGAGCTCGAAGAATGTCCTTTGGTTTGCCTCTACTCTTAGTATTTGATACTCCAAGCGAGCAAGACGTTGCTCGGTGGTCATGGTTTGCGAAGAGGAGGCTTCTTCTGTTGTTTCACATGGTGACTTCATGACTAGATTCCCACTTGCATCTGTATCGAGCATCTTGATTGTTTTTAAGCAAGAGATGTTGATTGGTTCCATTTTTCTTACAACCTGCAAGTTAGTATTTGCAGCGAGCAAGCCGTCTTTGAAAGCTAAATGACAAATATATGAACCAAGGATCAAGGGTTTACTCTTCCGATTTCTTACGGTGGCGAGTTGTTGTGGAAACCAATAGCCGAGGTTTACTTTTCTTCCTTTTACCATGCACCAAAGGAAGACGAATTTAGCCTTGTTCAATATGATTGCCGAGTGTACTCTACCAGAGAAAGAATATGCTAGGAATCGATGGATGTATTTAAGTGCTAAATCTTTGAGTTCACGGTCTTTCGAGTGGCTTGGATTGTACTTCAAGGTACTTGTCGACCATTCTTTGAAGATGTTTTAGGCTCAAAATCTGCACTATAGTTACACAAAGTCGACGCATAGTCATTAGATAGTGCATAATCATTAGAAATAAAGCCTATGGCAAGATTAAACTCCGTAATAGATAAAGAAAATTGTTTTTTCATCAAACGGAATTTAATAACATTGGGAGCATTTAAATCAACATCTCCTTCATCTTCAAACTCAAAGGTAGCATAAAATTCCCATAACAATTCGGCATAAACCGGAAAGGTAATAAACATGTAATTCATCCAACCAATTGCACGAAAGTAATTTCTTACTTTCTCTAATAATCTTAAAGTAGAAAGAGTTTCAAGATAAATGTACTTACAACCTTGGATTGTTCTCCTTTGTATGTCGACTGACCTTTTCTTGTGTTTTGAAGAGGTGAATGTGAGGTTGTCGGCATTGGGGGCTTCGGTTGGTGGAGGCAGCGCATGGCGGCGGTTGCGGATGCGTGAGGAGGAGGCGCGAATCGGCGATTGCTCGGGCGGTTCTTCGACCGGCAGCCGCGGCGACTGTTGGTGGATGGTTCTTTCTTCTTCCCTCCGTGCTTGACTCTTTGTTCTTGGCATGCTTCAATGTTTTCTTGGGGAGAACTTCTTTGGTGTTTTGAAAAAAAAACTTTTAAGAAAAGAGAAATAGAAAACCTAACTGTTGAAGGACAAGAACTATGGTGAATATGTGAAAGATAATATAGGATAAACGTGGATAGGATTTTCTCTTTTAAAAAGATTCTTAAATTCTTGGAAAAGAAGAAAGGTAAAATATGGAAAGTTTTGATTGGATTGAAAGACTTAAAGTAGATACGCTTTTAAGAAAAGTAAATCTTTCCCACTATAAATCCCAAGATTTTCGGCATATTCCTTGTGAAAGGAAGAGCCAAAATTTGTTTTACCTATCTTCACTTTCCCACCGGTGGTAAAATTTCCCTCCAAGAATTTTCATGAAAATTTTGAAGCGTGACCACGCCTTGTTTTCAGAGTGTTTACTGCCTGGAGCTTTTTCTTAAGGCGTTACCACGTCTTATTTTCAGAGTGTTTACTGCCTGGAGCTTTTTCTTAAGGCGTGACCACGTATAAGATTTTTTGAGTGCTACCCTTGTACCTAAAAACAAAGAAAAACATAAAAACTCATAAAAACAAATTTATTGATGAAAATTAAACAAAAGAAAATATACTAAAAATAAAATCATAGGTTTCCTCCCAACAAGTGCTTTTCTTTAACGTCTTTGGCTAGACGTAACTCCATTTAATCCATCACAAAAATTGTTCATCGGGAAATTCTTCTTTGATTGGACCGGGGTCATCGTTTTTTGGGGAGTCGACTTAGATGGTCAGCCACTGAATTTTCGATTCCCTTTTTATCACGAATTTCTAGATCAAAGTCTTGGATGAGTAAGATCCATCTCATGAGCCGAGGTTTTGAGTCTTTCTTCGTGAATAAGTATTTCAGCATTGCATGATCAGTGTACACAATGACTTTTACACCAAATAGGTAGGACCGAAATTTATCAAGTGCGAAGATCATGGCTGATAACTCTTTCTCGGTGGTTGAGTAGTTGGCTTGGGCGCTATCTAGCGTCTTTGAGGAGTAGGTGATCACATGTGAAGATTTTGTCTATCTTTTTTCCCAATACTTTCCCTACCGCATGGTCGCTTGCGTCACACATTATCTCGAACGGATAGTTCCAATTTGGTGGCTTGACTATTGGTGCGGTGGTTAAGGCTTCTTTTAATATGTTGAACGCTTGCTTGCATTGTTCATCAAAATTGAACTCCACCTCTTTTTGAAGAATCTTGCAAAGCGGTATTGAGATCTTTGAAAAGTCTTTGATGAAACGCCTATAGAAACCTGCATGACCAAGAAAAGCACAAACTTCCCTCACATTTGCGGGGGTAGGGTAATGAAGAAATAATATCTATCTTAGATTTATCTACTTTGATCTCTTTAGATGATACAATGTGCCGTAAGATAATTCCTTGATCGACCATGAAGTGACATTTTTTCGTAGTTAAGCACTAGGTTGGTTTCTATACATCTTTTCAAGATTTTTTCAAGATTACCCAAGCATGCATCAAAGGAATTTCCATAGACGGTAAAATCATCCATGAAAACTTCAATGATATTTTCAACATAATCAGAAAAGATACTCACCATGCATCTCTGAAAAGTAGCCGGAGTGTTGCACAATTTGAATGACATCCATCGATATGTAAAGGTTCTGAATGGGCATGTGAATGTTGTCTTTTCTTGGTCATCTGGGCGATAGGTATTTGGTGAAGACTCGATATCCATCTAAACAACAATAATGGGACATACCCGCTAATCGTTCAAGCATTTGGTCGATAAACGGGAGAGGGAAGTGGTCCTTTCTTGTTGCCTTGTTCAATTCTCGATAATCAATGCACACCATCCATCCATTTTGAACTCTAGTGGGGACCATGTCACCATCTTGGTTCTCAACTATCGTAATGCCGGTTTTCTTTGGAACCACACGAATTGGACTCACCCATTTACTATCCGACATAGGAAATATTACTCAAGCCTTGAGTAGTTTCACAATTTCTTCTTTTACTATTTCCATCATGGGTGGATTCAACCTTCTTTAGGGTTGCTGTGAGGGCTTGCTCTCTCCTTCTAGCAACATTTGGTGCATGCACAAGGAAGGGCTTAACCATTGTATGTTGGTAATCGTCCATCCTATGGCCGGTTTGTGATCCCCAAGTAATTATAGTTGTCTCGCCTCGTCTTTCTCGCTCAATTTACTAGATATGATCACTGGTAGCATTTCTTCTGGACCTGGGTAGGCGTACTTCAAATGGCTCGGTAAGCTCTTCAGTTCAAGTTTTGGTGCATGCAAGATTAAGGGGGAAATTTTTATCAGATTCATCAATTGATATTGCCATAAATTCTTCTTCTTGCTCCATGAATGTTTGCGTTTCCTCGTTGTCATCATAAACTTCATCTTCAAGATTTTGGAAGGTTTCCTGTATTAAAGGTTCAGTGACATCTAAAGCAAATACTGATGATACATCTTCTGGATGTTTCATGGCATCATAGATATTAAATTCTACAAATTCACCATCGAATTCCATAGTAAGTTTACCATGATGTACATTAATATTTGTTTTAAAGTTTTCATGAAAGGTCTACTTAACAAGGTTAGATTAGGTTTAGACGAATCATTTTCCTCCATATCTAAAACATAAAAATCAGCGGGAAATATAAGTTCATTGACTTGCACCAAAACATCCTCCAAGACTCCTTTCGAATAGACATCCGACCTATCGGCAAGTTGTGTGATCAAACATGTATCTTTAAGAGGACCCATATTGTTAGCACAATATATAGAATATGGCATAACATTAATAGATGCTCCTAAATCTAACATGGCTTTTTCAATCTTGGTGCTACAAATTTGACAAGGGATAGTGAACAAACTTGTATCCTTGCATTTTTACGGGAGTTTCCGTTTAAGCACAGCGGACACATTCTCACCCATTCTTACCTTTTCATTACCATTCAACTTCCTCTTATTTGTGCATAGTTCTTTGAGAAATTTTGCATAGCGAGGGATTTGTCTTATAGCATCAATCAATGGAATATTTACCTCGACTTTGCGGAATGTCTCAAGAATTTCTTTCTCTTGCTTATCTTTCTTGGTCTTAGAGAACCTTTGAGGAAGGTGGTTGAACAACGATAGGTTGAGTTACCTTGCTTGTGTCAATATCTTTCTTCTCTTGCTCGTGCTTGTGTGATTTTTATTCTTTTTCAGGAAAATGGGCTTGCCAAAATTTTGTTGGTTTGCTTGGCCTCCCTTCTTCCTTTTCGGCGTCCTCATTGGGTGAAGAATCCTACAAATTCTTGCCACTTCTCAAAGTAATAACACTTGCATTTTGTTTAGGATTCACAATAGTTTGAGAAGGTAACTTACCTCGATATTCGGATTGACTAAAAGAGGAGGCAATTTGACTTACTTGTGTTTCAAGGTTTTTGATACTTGACCTCGTCTCTTGTTTGAGTTCCTCGAGGCTATGAACAAGCTTGTATATGATATCCTCCAAGGGTGGTTTTTTCGATGAAGATTGTTGCGCATAACCACCTTGTTGATTGCTACTTTGCCCATAGCTCAAATTTGGATGTTCCTTCCACCCTGGATTGTATGAATTCGAGTACGGATTGTACTTCTTTTGGCTATAAGGGCCTCCAATGGCATTGGCATCTTCAGTACTTTCTTCTTGGAGTTTTGGGCACGTATCGGTTACATGCCTTGACTTGTGCAAATCCCACACGCCTTGATTTGTCGTGTATTACCTAATGCCAATTTTTGAACAAGAGAAGTTAGATTTGAAATCTTATCTTCAAGGGAAGAGACGTTTACCTCATTCATACGTCGAGAGACGGTGTCATGTGCCGAACTAAATTGTTGAGAGTTTGCGGCCATAATGTTAATGAGGTCATTGGCTTGGGTAGGAGTCTTGTTCATGATCGCGCCTCCACTTGCGGCATCCATCATCTTTCTCTCCATTGGTAATAAACCCTCATAGAAATATTGGATGAGAAGTTGGTCGAAGACTCCATGTTGCAGACAACTTGCGCAAAGTTGTTTAAATCGCTCCCAATAGTCATGAAGCGTCTTAAAATCTTTTTGTCGAATTCCGAAAATCTCTTTTCTAATGTTGGTTTCTCTTGATGCCATAAAATATTTTTCGAGAAAGAGCTTTGCCATGTTCGTCCATGTTTCAATACATGTGGATGGTATGTAATACAACCAATCCTTGGCAAGATCGGCTAGAGAGAATGGAAAGGCCCTAAACTTAACTTCATCCACGGTGACATTGTGGGGTTTCATGCTTGAGCACACCAAATGGAATTCTTTCAAGTGCTTGTATGGATTCTCGTCCTCGCGCCCCTTGAAAGTAGGAAGAAGATTTATTAGTCCCGATTTTAATTCGAATGGTACCTCAAGGTCTTGATAGGTGATGTATAATGGTTGTGTGGCGATCTCGGCTGCGGTGAGTTAGCGAAGGGTTTATTCGGCCATGTTATCGATCTTAAGGGGTATCTCGGTTTAAGTGTTTTCCAAGTCGGCCTCTATGTTCTCTTGTGTGATCGATTGTTTGGCTTGCTTCGCTTCTTTCCTTAGTCGTCTTTCGGTTTTGTCGATATCAGGATCAAACAAAAAATTCTTATCTGCACGAGAAGAATGAAGCATAAAAGTAGAAAAAGAAAATAAACTAAATAAAAAGTGAACTTAGCTTCCTGACACCACAACCCGGCAACGAGGCCAATTTTTGATGGGTGTCGAATCCGTCAAAAGATAATTCATACTTGTTCGGTAAGAAAGTAGGGCCGATTCCACAGAGAGCGGTAAGAAAGTAAATTCAAGAACTAAAGCAAGTAAAGTAAAAAGGGGGTTTTGGAATTGTTTTGAAGAAAGCAATTATAAATAGGAAAAACTCAATGTAAATTGGAATTCTAGTCGAGGTAGAACTTGAAATATTAAATCAAAAATTTAGATCATATATTTCATGAAAGATAAATCAACATCAATTTCAAATAGTTTGGTTTCAAGTTAGATGATAACCCACAAATAACTTAAATCTCTTCTTTGATGGAAAGCAATTTAATAACCCATAAATTACTAACTCCTATTATCAAGGTTAAAGTTCATTAGATAACCCACTAAGAATCAAAATGTATCAAATAGCATTAAGAACCATAGAGACCCAAACACATATTTTTACTAAGCACTAACTCGTTACTTATTAAGAACATGGATTCATACCTTTGGAAATCTAACCCGAATTTCCTTACCACTTGTGTCAATAACCCATGACTTGGTTGCATGCGTACGTATAACCCAACATACACATGATGATGAAGCACAAAAGATATGAAGATACTTGAATAAAGACGAAGACAATTTAGAAACAAGAAATCTCACTAAAAACTTAAAATAATATCCTTGTAACTACACTTGACTAGAAAATGGGGGTTTAGCCACTCATGGTGGTTGACGGTTACAAGAAAAATGGGAGAGGGTTTCGACTACTCTAGGTGTCACACCCCGAAAACCGGTCTAGTCAAAATTAGGTTCGGAATTCGGTTATTCGGGTTAACCGTAATAATTTATTATTGTTATTATTAATAGTCAAAATTAGGTGGGACCCACGGTTGATTCCTTTAAATTGAAGGAAGTCACCATGGATTTCCAACATTTGGGGATGCTGCGGCACAAGGTGGCAAGTCTTTTCCACCACGTAGGCAAAGCCTAAGGGCCATACCCTTAAAGCATGGCACCACTCCAACAAACATGGAGCATGGAGGAAACAATAAGGGCCGTCCATTTTTGTATAAATAGAGGGGGTAGAATGTGCGCACGAGAAATAACAAAAGTAAGGAGAAAATAATAAGAAAAAGGGGAGAAGCAAATTTGATACATTATAGGGTTGGTAAGCTCGAATTTTCGGTTTAACAATATCATATCTTTGCTTCGATTAGGTGAGCTTAAATCTTTAGTTAATCTAAGATTTGAATTTGAATTTGATATTTCCGTATTAATTTGATGTCGTTTTTTCGATTATAACCAATTCCTATTGATTAACCTAGCTCAATAATTGGAAAAGACTAAACCGACATCTCCAACAAATGCTAGGAACAGAGGAAACGTTATCCGAGAGCCTTAATATCGAGGTGAGTGTAGTCGGATTCTCGAGAGTTGGCTAGGTGCCATCTCGAATCATTGATTATTGCTTATTATATTGCTAACCATTGTATTGAAGGTCTTTGCATAAAAACTTTATCGAAAGTCCTAGTAGTAAGCATAAGTAAGTATGGTAGAGAATCGGGTTGGACAGTGTTACCATAAGACATATTCGAAGGTCGGAAGCAAATTCGGAGTTCAGAAACTTGTTCATAATGGTTTATTAGTCTCTTGTAAGACTTAACATATTAACTTATTAACTACTTACTCAAATTAGGGTTAGTTTTAAACTTTTTCGAACTTAAGGACTAAATTGTAAACTTTACAAATTAATGGTCATTATCTGAAATTCATGTTATCATACTAAAATTAAACTTACTAATTATTAGTCTGTGAAATTTCATTATCAACCGAGGTTATTTACCTATCCGATTAGACGATGCAATATTTTGTGACCATTTTGTAAACTGTTCAAAAATGTTTTTATTCGAATTAACCTATCAAACAATTTCCAAACCTTACCAAAATTATAGCATCAAGCTTAAAAATCATATTTCTAATAGCATACAAAATTTTAGAGCGTTTTGAATTCTTTTACTAAGTTTTTCCTGATTTAAGCCAAACATACCATTTTAGTCACTTTTAACCTTCTTAACAAGTCGTTTTAGAGCCTTTAAGCCTATTACAAACCTCAAACAATATACACATTACAAAGAGTTAAAAGCAACTTGAATAACTAATTTTCCACCATTCTAGGAGTCCATAGGGTTAATATACATTACTCTTAGCTCGGACGTGACTTGCCAAAACACCAACTTGTCCCGATCTCGATCCGTTAGTCTTCTCAACCTGAAATGTATGGACAATGAATGCATTAGACTTATATAGTCTAAGTGAGGTAGTCATAAACAATGAGTGGACATGGTGTGCAACAATACATGTCTTAACGATACTCATAATCACATGTTATACATAATCACTATACATATCTAGCATGGCATCAATAAAGCATGTTATTCAATAATCAATATCAAAGCATCGTAACAAAAGCAATATCAATAATCAACATTTTTCTTGGATCGATTCAACCGTATTTGGATACACGAATTCTACCACAACATCGACAAAAACAATAATAGTCGTGTTATATTCCCTCCGTCGTACCAATTGACCAACACACAACACATCCCTCCGCCGCACCAGTGGCAGAAGCCCAATACCCGTACCAATGAGCTCATGAGTTCTATGCCATGCCAATGATATCCAATACTCTCGAATCCAAGGTTCAATAATCAATAGTCCAATTACAATATTTCAATAGCAATATTCCCACATCAATATATCAATAACTATAATTCAATACAGTAATTCAATAGCAATAGACATATATCAAAGTTTCAATAGCAATCTGCAATAGTCAATATTCCATGCTCAATATACCATACTTACTCATGCTTACCACTAGGACTTTCGATAAAGTTTTTATGCAAAGATCTTCAATACGATGGTTAGCAATACAATAAGAAATAAATCAATGATTCGAGATTGCACCTAGCCAACGCTCGAGACTCCGACTACACTCACCTTGGTATTAAGGCTCTCGAATAAAGATTCCTTTGTTCCTAGCGTTTGTTGGAGATGTTAGTTTAGTCTTTTCCAATTCTTGAGCTAGGTTAATCAATAGGAATTGGTTAGAATCGACAAAACGACATCGAATCAATATGAAAATATCAAAGTCAAATTCAAAGCTTAGATTAACTAAATATTTAAGCTTACCTAATCGAAGCAAAGATTCGATATTGTTAAACCAAAAATTCGAGCTTACCAACCCTATAATGTATCAGATTTGCTTCCCCCTTTTTCTTATTATTTTCTCTTTACTTTTGTTGTGTCTCTTGCGCACATTCTCCCCCCTCTATTTAAACAAAAATGGTTGGCCCTTATTGTTTCCTCCATGATCCACGTTTGTTGGAGTGGTGGCATGCTTTAAGGGCATGGCCCTTAGGCTTTGCCTACGTGGTGGACAAGGCTTGCCACCTTGTGCCGCATCATCCTCAAACGTTGGAAATCCACGGTGACTTCCTTCAATATGAAGGAATCAACCGTGGGTCCCACCCATGTCATCATCATTCATTTTCATTTTAATAATAATAATAATAAACTGTTACAGTTAACCCGAATAACCGAATTCTGAACCTAATTTTGATTATACCGGGTTTTAAGGTGTGAAACTAGAGTTTCTTGGATAATTTTCCCTTTTCCTTATGATCTCTATTTATAGGAAAAGATAAGGAGAAGATATTACATTAAATGCAACAACCCTAATCTACTTTAATCATGGTAAAAGTAGAAGTCCTTCTTGTAGTAGGATTGATTGTCCTCCAAGTCAAAGAGTTTGTATTGTATCGTGGTCACGCCTTATTCCGCGACTGCTACTGGTTTTGCGCGAATGATTTTCCATAAAAGCCAAAAAGGTGCTAAAACTCCTCTTTTACGTATAAAACGTCATTAAGGCCCAAAAACACATGCAAAACCAAATAGGAACCGAATCAAGGCTTTTAAGATAGATTAATGTGCTAAAGCATATGATTTAATATGTGAAAAACATACAAAACAATGAATTATAATTCACTTTTTAAACTAACCGATCAAATCTTACAAAAACAAGGAATTGCTATATCTGAACCCTCGTGGTTTTCATGAAAGGGTTTACAGGTTCAGGTTTAAGATTTACGGTGTACCTTGCCGCATGTTAGAAATGCCCCATGTCTGTTGAGTTGTTGGTTTATGATATAAAATTTAACGACATTAAGGGTTTTTTTATTAAGGATTTAGGTCTTATTGTTATTGTGTTAGGGTTTACGGTGTTGTCTACGGTTATTACTTTACGAGATGAATTTTTATTGCTTTAAGGTTTAATATTTATGATTTGTGGTTTACAATAATCGTGTTTCGGTTTAAGTTTATGGTAAAGTTAATAGCTAGTGGATTGCGAGATTAGTTTGTATGGTTTATGGTTTAGTGTTCAGCTTAGTGTATGAGATAAAATTTCAAGCATTAACTAGTATACTAATATTTTGCGATAGTACGGCTACCATTGGGTGCCTCTAATACTCACCATGTCTGTTGAGTTGATGGTTTATGAGATAGAATTAAATGCCTTTAAGGTTTTTATGGTTTAGGATTTAGGTCTTACTATTACTGAGTTAAGGTTTACGGTGTTGTCTATGGCTATTACTTTATGACATGAAATTTTACTGCTTTGAGGTTTAAGTTTATGATTTAGGGTTTACAATTATTATGTTTGGGTTTATATTTATTCTAAACGTAATAGTTAGTGGATTACGAGATTATTTTGTATGGTTTAGGGTTTACTGTTTACCTTAGTATATGGGATAAATTTCAAGTACTATATATTCTATATGCTACAATATAAAAAATATATTCCACGTAGGCCACAAATTCACTCTGGGTTTATTACTTGTAGAGTTCGCAAATGTATAACAGTATCGGTCTATTCAAACTATTTCGGACCTTGGTTCATGATCAGTAAACTGTAAATCTTTAAAGTCTAGTTACATTGTCGGTTGGTAGTCGAGGTAGCGGAATTGTATTACCGTTTCAGAACTGCTTATTACGACTTGTCGGGAAACTGTTCTGCTCTTTGCAACAAATGAAAAGACATTTATGTTGCCGACGTATCTGAACAGTTTACAGAGATTTATAACATTGTAGATTTGAAATGACAGTGAAACGACAGTTTTATATTTGGAACATGCGTCCATTTTGAAATTAAAAAATCCAGTGAAACAACTAATTAAGTGCATTTAATATTACATCGAAAAAGATAGTTTGAAGCGGGAAACACAAATTTTAACTAGTTTCGAACCTATGTGTAAAACCAATATTTGATTTTGATATAACAAATAATTCAAGGACTAAATTGCAAAGTAAATAAATTTTTAAGTACTCAAAATACTCACATTTGTCAAGTAAAAATTATACTTAAAATGTTTTGAAGTCAAAACTTAAACCCCATAAACTTTTCTAAGTGTTTCAAAGCTAAAATACTAAAAATTGCTCAGGCATTTCAAAACACCCTCAAAGTGTTTCGATACGTTTTGCCACTGGAAACGTTCATTTCGGTATGGACTAATCTGTTTCGAGTTAAGGGTTTCGAAATGGCCTTGCCCGTTTCGATACAACCTTCATCTGAGCTTTTGATTTTTAAGTGTTGTTTCAAAACGACTCATACCCGTTTTGATACAGGGGTTAAGTATTTTCAAAATTGAGCATTAAATGAACTAGACGTTACTTGTCGAACCGAACTTTTGAAAAATTGGTTAAGTGTTTCGATACACCCCTTTGCTGTTTTGAAACACCAATTTACAGTTTCAAAATGTTTCGATACAACCTATAACCGTTTCAATACTGCCCCCTTTTTACACTTAAAGACATTTTACAATTTCAAATTGTTTCGATACGGCCTATATCTATTTCGATACATGTCCCTTTTTACACAAAATGACTTTCTTTTTTGGGTGTCCGTTTCGATACAGGGCATCGTGTTTTGATACAGGTAGTTGCAGAACAAAATTTATAGAGGGAAGAAAGAGCCCCAACGGCTCTATTGATGATCTCAACCACCCAAACGGCTAGAAATCAATGAGATGATATAAAAAGAAGTCTCCAAACCTACAACAACAACAACAACTATTTTGAACCTTCAAGCAACATCCAAGCAATTATTCCAAACCCTTGAGCTTATTTAGTCAAATTTGTGTACCCAACTTGTAAAATTCTTCATTGTTCATTTTTCTTTCAAGTTTGGGGAGTGTTTGTTTGTAATTGGGAAATTCATTAGTCTTGTGAGAGATAAGTTTCTGATTTCCTATCCTTCTTTGTAATTGTGAGTGAATTTGATTAAGCTTTGGGTAGAAAGCTTAATCGGTTTGTAAGGTTGCATTCTAATCCGAGAAAAAGGGAAGAATCAATAGTGGATTGGTTGAAAATCCTTAGTGGGAGCTAAGGTAGTGGATGTAGAGCTTGTTAGAAGCTTGAACCACTCCAAATTCCCTTGTCTCAATTTTTCATTTGCTCCTTTACTCCCTATAAATTTTTAATTGCCAATTCACCACATCTTGGCCATTTGCAATTGTGTGATCAACTCAGCAATTGGTATCAGAGCTACACTCATTTGAAGGATTACAAACCTATTGAGTCAATTCTTAGAGTGTTCGATCAACAAAAACTAAAAGCAATGGCATCTAGTTCTGGAAACAACTACGAGTCACAATCTATCACCAAGCCTCCTTACTTCAATAGGGATAACTATCCATATTGGAAGAATAGGATGAAGCCTTTTATCAAATCCAATGATTACCTCATATGGAATGTTGTGGAAGATGGCCCAACCATTCCCTTGAAGAGAAATGATGAAGGAAGACTCGTTCCAAAGTCCAAGCACGAAATGACCGATGAAGAATGAAATAAGCTTCAAATCAATGACAAAGCTCTACACATGATCTTTTGTGCTCTTTGACCGGATATGTACTCGAAGATTTCTTTGTGTACAAGTGCTAAGAAGGTGTGGGACAAGCTAGAGACCACATATGAAGGAACCAACAACGTCAAGGAGACCAAGATTGGGATCCTTAACTATAGCTATGAGAGTTTCAAGATGGAGCCCGGGGAAAGCATTACTCAAATGTTCAATCACTTCTTGGACATCGTAAATGGTCTCAATGGCTTCGGTGAGACCATTCTCGAAGACAAGCTAGTCTGGAAGCTCCTCTATTCTCGCCTGGATTCATGGGAAGGAAAAAGAACCGCAATCATCATGGCCAAGAACTTGAAGACCTTAAAGCTCGATGAGTTGGTGGGATCTCTTCTCACTCATGAGATCAAGAAGAAAGGAAGAGAAGAAGAAAAGAAGAGAAAAGAGTAGAGAAGAAGAAGGTAGAGGAGAAGAAGCAAGGAATTGCTCTCAAAGCTTCACACGAAGAGAGTGATTCTAGCTTAGATGAGGAGGAAGAAGAATTGGCTATGATAGCCAAGAAATTCGCTCGGTTCATGAAGTCCAATCGGGGAAGAAAGTTTCATAGAAGATGAGAATTTAAGAACAAGAACAAAGGGGAAGAGAAGGACCAACTCATATGCTATGAGTGCAAGAAATCGTGGAACATTCGATCCGATTGCCCCTAACTTAAAAGGAAGAGCTTCAGGAAGAAGAAGAAGAAGCTCAAGGCTAATGTTGCTACTTGGAGTGATGAGGAGTCATCCGAAGAGGAGCAAGAAGTTGCCATTTGAGGAGGATCCAAAGGTAATCTCTAACTCATCTACTTTAGATTTCACTTTTGATGAACTTCATGATGCATATGATGAGTTACAAGAGGTGTATGATGAGTTGGTTGAGAAATACAAAAAAATCAGTTTTGAAAAATAAACAAATGACTTTGATTTTAAGAGCTCAAAACGATTCACTTTCCAAGACCAACTCGGAACTTGAAAAGAAGGTTTTGCTTTTACAAAATTCCTCAAATGAATTTCAAAAGAAATCCATCGATTTGAATAACCTTCTTGAAAAATACCATGTTTATCGCTATGAGGAGATGGATAAACTAAAAGCTTCTCTTAACACTATTGGGAAAAATAGTTTTGAAAAAGGGAATTCTTCAAAAACCCAATATGTAAAGAGAAATTTTAATAACTACAAACAAAGAAGCTCTCATAGGCATCCTAGAGATAAAAGAGTTAGAAGTGTGTGGGTTCCTAAGGAACTTGTAATTTCTAACAACATTGATGTTATTTCTTCTTGGATTCCTAAGGGAACCAAGTATTTGGGAGCTAATTCACAAGGACCCAAAATGATCTGGGTACCAAAAATCAAGAACTAATCTTTGTTTGTAGGAGGAGCATTGCTACAAGGTCAAAGCTTCAAGTCAAAACACATGGTACCTTGATAGTGGATGCTTAAGACACATGACCAGTGACAATAGTAGATTCTTGGATCTAAAGCCTAAAAGTGGTGGAGTAGTGACTTTCGGTGACAACTCCAAAGGCCATATTGAAGGAATAGGTTCCATTGGTAATCATTATTCAATCTTAATTGAAAATGTTCATTATGTCAACAGTCTAAAATATAATTTGTTGAGCATTAGTCAATTTTGTGATAAAGGTTTTAATGTTCTTTTTGGTGTTAATGGTTGTAAGATAATGAACATTGAAACTAATAAGACTATGCTTATAGGTCATCGCATAGGTAATATATATGGTGCATTTAGATGACATAAACATTTCAAATGTATGTTTTGTAGCTAAACATGAACATGGTGCATGATTATGGCATAGGAAACTAGGACACGCTAGCATGAGTGTCTTAGAGAAATTGGTTTCCCAAGATCTAGTTAGAGGTTTACCCAAGATAAAATTTTCATTAGATAAAATTTGTGATGCATGTGCCAAGGGTAAACATATAAGAACCTCATTTAAATCTATTAATCATGTTTCAACTAGTTGGGTATTACAATTGATCCATATGGATCTCTTTGGGCCAATTAGGACAATTAGATTGGGTGGAAAATCATATGCTTTTGTGCTTGTTGATTATTTCTCTAGATACACTTGAGTTCTCCTTTTAAGTACTAAACATTAGGCTTTAGAAAAATTCATCACATTTTCAGAAAAAGCTCAAAATGACCTTGGTCAAAATATTCCCCATATTAGAAGTGACCATGGAACCGAATTTCAAAATCTAGGTTTTGATGGTTTTTGTAATGAAAATGGTATAAGCCATAATTTTTCTGCACCTCGGACTCCTCAACAAAATGGTGTAGTTGAGAGTAAAAATCAAACTTTAGAAGAAATGGCTAGAACCATGCTTTGTGAAAACAATTTACCTTAGTACTTTTGGGCAGAAGCCACAAACACTTCTTTCTATATTACTAATAGAGTAATGATTAGGCCACTTTTAAAGAAAACCCCCTATGAGATTTTAAAATCTAAAAATCCTAGCATTAGTTATTTTCATCCTTTTGGATGTAAGTGTTTTGTTTTAAACAATGGAAAAGATAATTTGAGTAAATTTGATGCAAAAAGTGATGAAGCTATTTTCTTAGGATATTCTTCAAACTCTAAAGCTTATGGAGTTTTTAACAAAAGAACCTTAGTTGTAGAAGAGTCAATTCATGTGGTTTTCGATGATAACCTCATTCCGAGGAAGGATTCTTGTGATGATAATGATGATGTAGGAATCATTGAAGCTAATGATGGTGGACAATCATCAAAGGTGGATGAGGTCCCAACCAATGAGGAAGAAGCACAAGATCCTCCCATAGAAGCCTTGAAGAACATGAATCTTGGCGAAAAGGAAGTGAGCTACCTATGGGAACTCAACTATGTCAAAGATGGTGAAATCTTGGGTGATCCATCCAAGGGGGTAACCACTAGATCATCTCTTAAACTTATGAATAATATTGCATTCATCTCATGCATAAAGCCTAAAATGTCAAAGAAGCATTAAATGATGAATTTTGGATATTGGCTATGCAAGAGGAATTGAATCAATTTGAGAGGAGTAATGTTTGGACATTAGTTGATAGGCCTAGTAATAAGTCTACTATAGGAAATAAATGGGTTTTTAGAAACAAACTAGATGAGAGTGATAACATAGTGAGAAACAAGACTAGGCTTGTTGCTGAAGGTTATACTCAAGAAGAGGGAATTGATTTTGATGAGACCTATGCACCCATAGCTAGAATGGAAGCAATTAGGATGCTTCTTGCATTTTCATGCTTTATAGAATTCAAGCTTTTTCAAATGGATGTCAAGAGTGCCTTTTAAATGGTTTTATAAATGAAGAAGTGTATGTAGAACAACCACCCGATTTTGAAGATCCAAAATTTCCAAACCATGATTTTAAACTAACAAAAGCTTTATATGGTTTGAAACAAGCTCCTAGAGCTTGGTATGAAAGACTTTCAAACATTTTAATTGAAAAATGTTTTGAAAAAGGAAAGGCGGACACTACACTTTTCATTAAAAGAAATGGCAATGACATATTAGTAGTTCAAATTTACGTTGATGACATTATATTTGGTTCTACTAATGAGTTTTATTGCCAAGAATTTTCTAAGCTAATGCAAGGTGAATTTGAGATGAGTATGATGGGGGAGCTCTCATTCTTCTTGGGACTCCAAATCAAGCAAATGAAGGATGACATCTTCATCAATCAAGCTAAATACAACAAGAATGTGCTCAAGAAGTTTGACTTAGAAAATGTGAAACCTCAAGCCACTCCTATGAGCTCATCAATTAAGCTTGACAAGGATGAAGGAGGTAAGTGTGTTGATTCTAAGCTTTATCGTTCCGTGATTGGATATTTGCTTTACCTTACCACAATTAGACCCGATATCATGTTTAGTGTTTTCTTGTGTGCTAGGTTTCAAGTTAGTCCTAGATAATCTCACCTTATAGACATTTAGAGAATCTTTAGATACCTTAGAGATACACCTTGTTTAGGTCTTTGGTATCCTAGAGACTCTTCCTTTGACCTTCATGCCTTCTCTGATGCAGATTATGGGGATGTAAAGTAGATAGAAAAAGTACCTCCGGGACATTTCAAATCCTAGGTAGTATGCTCATATCTTGGTTCTCTAAGAAACAAAATAGTGTGGCCTTATCTACCACCGAAGTAGAATACATATTGGTCGGGAATTGTTGTGCTCAAGTCTTTTAGATGAAGAACCAACTCTTAGATTATGGGATTGATGTAGGTACCATACCCCTTAAGTGTGACAACACTAGTGCAATATGTCTTACTAAGAATCACATCCAACATTCTAGAACCAAACACATAGAAATAAGACATCATTTCAGTAGGGATCATGTCTTAAAGAAAGATGTAGTTCTAGAGTATGTTGACACCTTAAACCAATTAGCAGATATCTTTACCAAACCTCTAGACAAAGAGCGTTTTTGGACTCTTAGGAGGGAGTTAGGTCTAACTAGCCTATCTTGACCTTTTAGAGCCCTTAAGTGAAAATATTTGCTTGAATTTTGAATGATGGCTATGCTTATGTGATTTTGCTTCTTAATGCATCTATGCTTGTTGTTAGGGGGAGTATGCAACTGTTTTAGTTCATTTAATATGCTCATATATCATTTACATGCATTTAGACTCTATCTAAGTTGCCCTTTTGGACTTAAAACTGCCCAAAATGCATTTTCTGGAAAAATGTGTATCGAAAAAGGTACATCTGTTTCGATACGGGTTCGATCCAAGTTATTTACAGTAATGAATCGTATCGAAACGGGCTTTTCACGTTTCGATACGAGTTCACGGTGTTGTTTCGAAATAGGGTCAACCTGTATCGAAACAAGTCTCGTACCAAAATGGCTCGAAAGTGTTTCTAGACCTCTGCTCTGGTACACCAAGTGGCGTATCAATACGCATATGTGCAGATTGTTTTAAATAGCCTTAAATGTGTATCAAACTTTAATTAAAACACTAACTCTCTTTTTCTCTCAAACCCTAACCGAAAACCCTTATATAAACTCCTCAAATCCCTTGATTTTTCACATTAAAACTTAAATTTTTTTAGGGTTTTCAATCTACACATCAAGGCTAAAGCTTTGCAAGAAATTTGGTGCATTAATCTCCCCTCATTTATCCATTATCCTATATCATGGTATAAACCCTTTTCTTTTCTTTTTAAATTTTCATTTGATTTTCTTTAATTTTTATACTCAATTTTTGTATAGTATATATACTTATAGTATGGATTTTTGAAGTTTTTGCAAAATTTCTTTAAAACCCGAAATTTTTTTGTTCGAATATGAAAACTGTATCATATATTTTTCTTTACTATTTTCGAAATTCTTTTTACCAAAAATTAAAATTTATGTTTATATATGTTTTTAAACTATATTGTATATATTTTTATACACCTTGACTTGGATTGCCTATTGGATTGAATTTGGTTGATTTACGCATACATATGTTTTTGTGTCTTGAATTATTTCTAGATTTCGTATATGGGTTCTAGGAAGAGAGTACGAATCGATGAGACTGGTGGAAGTTCTAACATCGATGATGATTTCTCTTATCCCAACCTCACTCTACTCTATCAAAAGAGTCTTCAAAACAAAGACGCTCATACCAACTTCAAGCTCTTTCAAGATCATGCAGTCTGTCGTTAGTGTATTGTCTCTATACCCTTTTTGGATTCTGAGCATTTTCAATTCTGTTATCATACCCTATTGAGGCGTTGGAATTTCTTACAATTCTAGAGCTTACCCGGTACGTTGTAACGTAACATGGTTCTTCTTTTCTATATCAATGCCCAATGTATCTCCAATGCCGATCATTCTCAAGTGATATCCATCGAATCCTACCTCACGGGGAAGAATTTCAGGTTGATCCATAAACCTTGGCCAATGTCTTTGGATTTGAAGATGATGGGATTTCGGATGAAAACTCGTTGGGACATACTCTCGGTGGCTTCATCGCGGTCATTGATGCTCATGATCACATCCTTCATCTCATGGTATCGTGGTGGTTTCGTCCTTCAGGAGGAAAATTCACCCATATTCGGCAAGTCGACGATTTTTGGATTCGTTTCTTTCGTGAGGAACATCGACCAAATCTTTGCCAAATCATGTTTGTCGAGATGGTACATCTTGTTCAAAACCGCAACTCGGATCTTGTCACTTCCTTCACTTATAGCACCTTCTTGAGTTACTTGTTATCAAAGTCAAGGATCGATTGCTCTCTTAACTTCCCGGAATCTCTCAAGGATCCTATCGATGAGCGTACACTTCTCCATTGCAAATTTTATTTCATTGATGAAGAGTGGATTCGTGTTGAGCATCTTCCTCAAGTTGCGGGCCCCGAACCTCAACCTCAAGTTGCTCCACCAAACAACGAAGCCCTCATGACTTTCCTTACCGAGCAATTCAATGGCTAGCAAACCCACACAGACTCCGGTTTTTCCACTCTTGACACTCACCTAACTTCTGCAGAGGGACGTATCCAAAGTGTTGAGAATTGACTCACTTCAGTTGAAACTCAACAAGCCTCAATGGACATGTCTTTTACCTGCTTCTATGACGAGTGGAGACAATTTCGAAGGAGCACCACCAATAATGAAGATGAAGATGACGATGAGCCTTAGATCTTTGTATTCCATTGCATATCATCTAGTTTAGGATTTCCCTATTTATGCACCTATCTATATTTTTTTCTTGCTTTAATACCTATGCTTTGATCTTTTTTTGTATTAAGTTTGGATATTTTGAAATTATTTTGTTTTGGTTTTTTATGCTCACTGAAATTATGTTGCTTTAATTATGCTTTGTCGTGTACTATATTGCCTTATATCATGATTATATTCCTTCAATGATTTTGATCTAACAAAAAGGGGGAGAATGGTTAAGCTAATTTTTTTAAAATCTTTTTTAAAACCTAGCTTAAATTAGGGGGAGTTTACTTAAAAATTCACTTTGGTTTTGTTATATCAAAAATGGGGAGTTTGTAAAACCAATGTTTGATTTTGATATAACAAATAATTCAAGAACTGAATTGCAAAGTAAATAAATTTTTAAGTACTCAAATACTCACATTTGACAAGTAAAACTTATACTTAAAATGATTTGAAGTAAAATTTAAACCCCAAAAAATTTTCTAAGTGTTTCAAAGTTAAAATACACAAAATTGCCCAGTCGTTTTGAAACACCCTCAAAGTGTTTCGATACGTTTTGCCATTGGAAATGTCTGTTTCAAGACAATGGTTTCGAAACGGGCTTGCCCGTTTCGATACAGCCATCATCTGGGCTTTTGATTTTTAAGTGTTGTTCAAAATGGCTCATACCCGTTTCGATACATGAGTTAAGTATTTCCAAAATCGAGCATTAAATGAACTATTTGTTACTTGTCGAATTGAACTTTTGAAAAATTGGTTAAGTGTTTCGATACACCCCTTTGTTGTTTCGAAACACCAATTTACAGTTTCAAAATGTTTCGATACAGCCTATAGTCATTTCGATATGACCCCTTTTTTACACTTAAAGGCATTTTACAGTTTCAAACTATTTCGATACGACCTATAGCTGTTTCGATACGAGTCCCTTTCTACACACAATGACTCTTTCTTTTTTGGGCATCCATTTCGATACAGGGCCTCTTGTTCTGATACGAGTAGTTGCAAAACAACATTTATGGAGGGAAGGGAGAGCCTTAACGGCTTTATTGATGATCTCAACCACCCAAACGGCTAGAAATCAATGAGATGGTATAAAAACAAGTCTCCAATGCTACAACAACAACTATTTTGAACCTTCAAGCAACATCCAAGCAATTATTCTAAACCCTTGAGCTTATAGAGTCCAATTTGTGTACCCAAGTTGTAAAATTCTTCATTGTTTATTTTTCTTTCAAGTTTGGGGGGTGTTTGTTTGTAATTAGGCAATTTATTAGTCTTGTGAGAGATAAATTTCTGATTTCCTATCCTTCTTTGTAATTGTGAGTAAGTTTGATTAAACTTTGGGTAGAAAGCTTAATCGGTATGTAAGATTGCCTCCTAATCCGAGAAAAGGAGAAGAATCAATAGTGGATTGGTTGAAAATCCTTAGTGGGAGCTAAGGTTATGGGTGTAGAGCTTGTTAGAAGCTTGAACCATTCTAAATTCCCTTGTCTCAATTTTTCATTTGCTCCTTTACTCCCTTTAAATTTTTAATTGTCAATTCACCACCTCTTGGCCATTTGCAATATTCTGATCAACTCAACACTATGAATATTGGTTTCGATATGTATATAGCCAAACATTAACTAGAATCATTAGTAGAACATGCTATATTTTAGATAGACGTAAAAAGTTTGACATCGTAAATGCAAACGTTCGATACTCAGCGTATTATTATACTCTATTTAAAAGGAAAAAATTCCTTCAAAAGACATTTTACTTGTTCATTCTCACAAACATTAGCATTCTTAACATTTTAGTTACTTCTCAGGATTTCATTTTGACCCTAATAATATAGTCTAATGTATATGTCCCTAATGTTCTTTACTCTATTATACTTATACATGAATAAGTCATGTGTTTCCTGATGATAATTAAAGGGTTATATGATTATAGCCTATAGGTTAATGTCACAAGTAGTGTTGAGGATTAAAGCACATGTTATTTTTCATTTATATAATTATGTCTAATAAAGTAAAGATGGTGCATATTTTGTTCATTTTATTCCATAAAATTATAATTTTATTCAAAATTGACCCATATTTATTTCTTACTTTTACTATAATTTTGTCCCAACCCAATAATTATTGTATTGGACATTAAATAGTATTACTTATAAGTCCACATGGAAAAAATAATGAGATGGGTGATTTTTATTGGTTGGTCCCATGGATGACATGGCGGGAATGACCCATGGTTTCTATATATTTATAATCATAGTCATATTGTAATATTTGTTGTATTTTTTATTTAATGTGTAATATTTTTTAATTTTTGTTAAGTTAAATTTTAACAAATATTTTTTTGTTATTTCATGGTAAAACATATTACTTTGAAATTTATAATAAAGTTATACATTAATAAAATGATGAATATGATTTAATACAATATCGAAATAATATTAAATATCTTAGTTTGTACCATTTTAGTGCAAAAGTTGGAGTTAGTCTCTCTACCCTAATTTCACTTTTTCACTTTTTACAATTTTGTTATATTATTTGGACACCAAAATAGTGTTATCGTATTGGTGAAGATTGGATATGCCCTAACTGTTTATTGTTTTGTTTTTAGGGTATATAATAGGGTTTAAGGTTTAGCTGGTATGCAAAACTCATAAACTCAAATCAACTTGTTCATATATAAAGTGTTTGGACAAAATAAACCTTGAAGTAATGAATTTTTTTTGGATCCTTCGTACAAAATAATTGTAAATAAGGAAAACCTTCTTAATGATACACATACGGAGAAAACAGTCAATTTCTAGCGCATTTCAACTGCTTCGATAGTGCGAATGTGCGATATGCACTGGCCTTCGTCTTATGAGTTCGCAATCCATTGGTTGGAGACCATTTGGTATGATCAACCTTGGTCTACTTATTGCACAATCTTCCAGACTCCAATTTGCATTGGCCACCTCCCGATGTAGTTTAAAACAACAACAAACATAATAGTATTTGAAAATTTTAGAGACCAAGGTTTTTCAAATACTCTATTTGTTGATGTTCATCCCCACAAATGGCTACTCATAGCCTTCCAAATATCATTGTTTATCGACAAGAAAAACCTAGAAACAATCAGCCATCCTCCAGTATCTATAAAATGAAATCTCTGCACAGTAGCTATCGCCACCAGAAAAAAATAAACCACACATATAATTCTGCCTACAAGAGACAAAAGGCAGGAAGGAAACGAGAGCTTATTAGTGTATAAAACTATGGCATATTTATAATAGAAAACGAAATATCGAACTCGGGGTTTATGATTTTTTTAGAATAGAGAAAATATTTTCAATGGGATATGGTCCTAACTTTTACAGTTCCTATAGTTCAACCAGTGTCGAAACTCTATAAAAATTTTCGGAACAATGTTCAGGATAAATAAATGCAAAAGCATTAAAGTTTGATACAAATTTCGATTCCTATGATCAGTTTCAAAATTTGATAACCAGTTTAGGAACTGCTTACTCAATTCAATTATCTGCAAAGTGTTATGCCCAATGCAACGATTGAAAAGATGTATTTGCTGATGAAATTTTGAAACGGGTTGCAGAGATTCAAAACTGACATTGAAAATACTTTTATATTGAGAACCAAAAGTTTTAAATAGTGTCGAACCTAAGAAATTGCATTTCGCTACCTATATAGCAAACATTGGAGATGCTCATCATTTTATTATACTCTATGAAATCCTAAATATTCCTTCAGCACATATTATGCTTGTTAATTCTCACAGGCATTAGCATTCTTAAAATATTATTTAGTTTCTAAGATTTAATTTTCACTCTATTACTTTCAATATGGTGCTATTTTTTTCATACAAATTCTTAAGATTTAAATTTTACCCTAAATCGTACACAAGCAAAATAAAAATCGGTAAGAGTAACAACCATGTTGTAATTTACGTCTTTATGAGATTAATTGTTAGGGCCTTATGGTTTTTGCTTTAGGATTTAGGTCTTAATGTTTGTGGTTTTTGCCGAGATTTGGGCCCCTTTTTAAAATTCCTATATTTATATCTATTTCGGTTCTCGTTACAGTGTATCGGAACAATGTTCTTGATAAATAAACTGAAAATCAATAAAGTATAGTTCAAAATTTCAGTTTTCGATCAATGTTCGTAAGGGTTTATGTGTTTTCAAAGCGGGTTCGGAACGACATACTAAAAATTATCTCAAAAACTGTTATGCCCAATGCAACAATTGAAAAGGCATTTATGATGCAGTCGTATCTAAAAGTGTTACAGAGATGCAAAACTGACAGCGAAACAATTGAAAACGCTCTTTCGGAAATAGGTTATTTTAACAACCAATTTTTTTATCACTCCAAACACACTTTTATTAATAATGTATATGCATACCTTCGATATTGGTCGTTTAATTATATTGTATTTAAACCTTGACTATTTCTTCAGAACACGTTTTACTTGTCCATTCTCACAAACATTACCATTCTTAACGTATTATTTACTTCCTAAGATTTGTTTCTTACCTTACTAATTTTAATATGCAATATTTGTGTTCATTTTAGTTCCTAATGTAAGAGTAACTACTATGTTGTAACTTAGTGTTATTGGTTTGCTGAAATTAATTTTAATGGATTTAAGGTTTTTTAGTTGAGGATTTAGTTGGTGCATAGTTTACGTTTTAGGGTTTATGAGATGAATTTTTATTACTTTTTAGGTTTATAGTTTATCATTTAGGGCTTACATTTTTAGGTTAGGATATATGGTGTACTTTATAATTAGTGGTTTATGAGATTAATTTCTATGTTTAGGGTTTCGTGTTTAGCTTACTATATGCGATTAAACCATACAATCTATACATACCCTATAATTATAACCTAAATTGGGACTCAGTTGAATTAAATGATATAATTACTCCAAACCCTATAATTTTTGTAATTTAGTGTTCACCACATTAATTTTATTTCAAATTGTTGTAATTTACTCCAAAACTCTATAATTTTTGTAAGTTCGGTTCAAACAATTTAAATTATAATTCAAGCTAAGAACCCAAAGGACTCCTACTTATAATAGATCAGTCTCTTATTTACTGGGAAATCGTCTTTCGAAATTATTTAAATTAACCGCCACTTTCAAATTTTGTATTTAACACACCAAATTAAATTCCTACTCGTTTTTGTAGTAACGGTAGGTGATAATATTGGGTTTCCGGACGGAACCAAAAATTTTAAATCCTATCCAACCATTGCCAATTAAGTTTCGATACTAGACATTCGCACCTTAAACTGAAATCGCTAGTACAACATGTAATATTTATGGTTTCTTGTGATAAGCCTGAAACTGTATGTGCAAACATTCCACACTCGTCGCATTACAGAGAACACACTTTCTGCAACAAGTTACATTGCACATCTCTTTTGAGTTTACTATTTTATTGTATTATATATACAAAGACAACCATGTCAAGAAGCATACAAATCATGTACACAATTGGTATACTATCACCTTTTTTAAGATAAATTACATCATTAATGAACATAAAGTGAATCATGTAATGTACAAGGTCCAATTTGTAAGCCTATAACAAATTGTAAAACGCACGTTACATTGTGGTCATGCTCAATTCATCATTTTCTATCATTACCTTACTTATACATTTCTTAATTACTTGATAACATAGTTTGCTCTTTATATAACCAAATCAAACCAATTACCGATTATTATACAGATCATCACAACATATATACTACTTATAGATTCCTCTAATCAAAATATTCATAACCAAATATGGGGATTGAATCAAGACAAGATGAGCATATCAAAATACTTATTAGTCAAAATATAAATTAGGGTATCAAACTTCAATGTCCATGGTCCGGTAAAAGGAAAATTAAGGACCATCTTGAAATGTAAGAATAAGCATTAACATTATTGGTTTGACTTTTTTGAGTTTCGACCCAACAATGCTAGGTTTCGAATCTAAATGTCTAAATGTCCCACAACGATCATCACAGTTTCATTAAATAATTAAAGTTGCGCTTTTGAAAAGTTCTGGTACAAATTTACCAGTATCGACATTCATAATCTGAGTTTCGGTTTAATTATTGTCCTAGTATATACAAACACTATCTCCAATAAACATTATATCCTACACTAAAATGTGTACATAATTATCTTTCAACGTATAATTAAATACTGTTCAAAAGCTCAAAAAATGATAGTCTTCTTCCTCAGTTTGAGTGGGATTGTTTGAAGCTCTACGATCACTCATCCATACTTCCTCCTACTCCTAATAAGGCAAATAAATCGTTTCACGTGTTATAATTGACCGTTGAATAAACGCATGTAATTTAATAAAATATGGACTAACGTTTTCGTCGATCGGATGCATGTTGTCCGTTGTAGTATTTGGAAATTCCAAGTCCAGAGCATAAAAATCATCATTACATGCGGAGGATGGTGTTTCCAATCCTAACTTGAAATCAGGACATGTCACTTTATTGTGCCCTTCTAAATTGCAAATTGAACAATGGCGCGTACTCCTGCTTCCAACTTTTTCGACTTTGTATCTGGACTTTTTCCTTTCTTCCTTGACGGGTCCCGAACTCTTTTGAGTGGTGTGGTTTGATCATGAGAATAATTCAACATAGAATATGCCTCGATTTCGATCACCAGTCTATGAATCTCATCTTTCGTTCGTCAATAGCTCTCTTCCGTATTTGCTGCAATATGGAAAAGTTTATTTGCAAGCGATCGAAGAGAAGAGAATCGAGCCATGCGTTTCGCTTCATCATGAACATTAAAGTCAACAAATGATGGGTCAACAACCTTCGCATTCTTTTTTCATCAATTTAGAATCAATGAATTTGGGATACATGTTCTATCCATGATCTTAAGCACAAGTAGTTAATGTCTACATGGAAATTCGAATGTCTCAAATTTACGACGACAATATGTTAGGGTTTTCGTGACAACGTCAAATTGTACTTCATATTCCTTGCCCAGTTTTCTATATTTCGTCAGATAAATATGGCTAACACCGTTGTTGTCGTCTTCATGCCGTGATACACTATACAATGTCTCACGCATAAGTTCCTCTTAGAAGGTCCTATATGATTTTCTTGTATACACTTCAGCTGCATGGCCTTCTAGCTCTTTCAATTTTGACAAGAACATCGGCTTACTCAGTGTACAAGAAAAATCCAATTTCAACTCTTCCAGGCGGATTTAACCTATGGCATCATCAATTGCACGAATAAACTCTAAATATGTCTTCTTGCACTTAAGGAAAATAGCCATAGACGAATTCATCAATTTGCACCTTTGGGTTGACCACATTTTCACACAAAAAATGACATGTCCTATACGCTTATGCCCATAAGTGTTAGGTGATGCTCTTCTCCAATACCCACTGATGCATTTCCAAATTAAACTTCTCAATAGTTGTCTCCCATTTTTCATCAAATTCCTCAGGTGTCCACCAAGCATGCATGCATCTGCTAAATTCCTGTATAAAATTGTGATCCCAATATTTGCTTGTGCATTGCGAGCTAGAAGCCAAGAACATATTCGATGTTTAGCATCGGGAAGAACATTTTTTATCGCCCTCTGCATTTTCCTATATCCATATGTAACAACTAAAAGCAGAAACTTCTTCAGTATAGCTTCCGCAAAAGTTTTAAGACACACTCAAACGTATATGTAGTCTCGTCCGCAAGGACAACAACAACAAACACAATTGTTTGATGGTGGTGATTTAAACCAACGATGGGCATAAGAGGTCGACCGTATACATTACCCTTGTAGGTGGTGTCAAATGCAATAACATCACCGAATATGTCGTAGTCAGCTCTAGAAGTTGAATCAGTCCAAAATAGATTACGCAAACGATCCAAATCATCGACTGAGATTTGCACGAACAAACCAGGATCTAACTATTTCTTTGTAACCCCTCGTCCCGGTCCGGACGCTTGACCGGTCCGAGTGGGCTACACGGGGATAACCGAGGCGAAACCCGTTAAGGCTCCACTTCGGTTAACAACCCGAGAAAACTTTTTCATTTATTATTATCTTATCTAGATGAATTATTAAATCCTATGTGAGAAAGGCAACATCGGAAGAAACAAACGAGGTAAACAACCAAACAACCCAACAAAACAACCCATTTTACACTTAAACAGCAGGCCGTATCGGAACGCCCATAGAGTGTTTCGATACGCCTTGACTTGGTCAACTGGCCAAAGTCAACCCGAGGAGACCGTTTCGAATAGGGGTGGACCGTATCGAAACGCCCTCAACGGTCAACTTCTCATGGTCAACGATACGAAGACCGTTCCGAAACGCAAAGGCCCATTTTGATACTTCAATTTATTGTCAAAATCTCAGATTTCCAGTGGCAAAAACGTATTGAAACGACTCCCTAGCGTACCGAAATGCCTGGCCAAAACAAAGAGACCGTATCGAAATGTGACCAACCGTTTCGATACGCCCTTTGCGAGCAGACTGGTTTTAGCTGGTTTTAAGGTTTATGGCTGCCTTAAACCACCAACTAAGACCCCAACCCAACCAGGCATCGACTCTAAGGCATAACACACATAACAAGCATGCTCAACACACCCCAAACATAAAGAAGACATACATTAAAAGGATCAACATCAACACATGTTTCATACATGGCATTTAAGATTCATGCTTCAACAAAACATACACTTAGGCATTCAAAAAGGCACAAGGCCAACATACTAGGCAAGCAACCTTAAACAAACATCTACCAAAACATAGGAGTCTAACATGCTCCTAAAACAAACCATCAACATTCATCAAAAGCTCAAAACAACAATACATATCCCATTGCTTGACTATTACACCTCATAACTTAAAATGCCATACTTGAAAGCTAAGATAGCACCACAAGCACACTTGGAGGCCCTCTCCTTGCACAAGCAACCCACGAACTACAGATCTGCATTGTCGAACAAAAGAGGGCGTAAGCATGAAGCTTAGTGAGGGTAAGCTCATAAAACAAACCTCGACAATGCAGGGTCCAAGCACAAGCATAACCAAGGTATAATGCATGTTCTCACCTTCGAACCACAAGAGCCAAAATATAAGTGATGCATGAGCATAAATATCAACATCATGCCATGCTCAACAACTCATAAGCTCAACACATGGAAATACATATATCAATGTATTAACAACACATTCCACAAATCCATATTGGCACCTAGTCATGACTCGAATACACGGATAACCGTTGGAACTCACATCAAACAACAACCATTACCTTACGGTGGGATTACACTCATCACCGTTTCACGCGGAGGGGATTCCACTCATCCTCACGCCCCGTCGATGGGATTACACTCATCACCGACTAACATACACAAGAAGAATTTCTGGGCGAACCCGTACTCCATCTTGATGACTACCATCACCAAGACCACGCGCGTATTTGACTACGTGTGCACACTAAACATTCTAATGATCGATCATTTGTACCCCAAGCATACTAGTGCCAATACTAAACACGATTCATAAACTTTCACAACACCATTTCACATCAACTTCCGTGCTAAGCACGTACTCACCATGATTACCATCATGCACAACCACATGCATATAACAATGCATAAAAACCATGCCTCAACATACATGTATAACGCAATATACATAACCACCACAATCTCAATTAATCATGAGGCATAAACAACATATAGAGTTCAACCAAAGTCTCTACTAAAGCTTGGGATTAGACTACCAATCTAATCCCAACTCTAGGTGGGTCTACCAAGCCCAACCTAGTCCACATGCTTGAACCAACACTTGAAAACCATTTAAAAGCATTTAACCACTCACCGACTATTCCAAGCTCAACACACTAGCCAATCAAGCTTCCAACGATTCCGGATTCTTCCCCGAGGCTTCACCAACACAAATTCTTGCTTCTAATCAACTCAACACAATCAAAACAACCTCAAATCAGTTCACAAATCAATGTAGCCAACCCGGAATACAACCTAAGCACAAAACATAAGATTTCAAGTCAAAGACAATCCCCAAAACCTCATTCCCGAGCAGCCCTTTAGCACAGCCCAAAACCCTTGATTCCTACCTTTTTAACACACTTAAAAGCTCCCAAAACAACCCCTAACCATCATACTAACATCAGCCCTTAATTTCCAACACATAGCAGCCCCCAAACCAACCTTTAAACCCTCCTAAAACACCACTTAAACCCAAATCCGAGAATCATCATAAAACCCTTTAAAATTCATATATATTGGACTTTATAGTTTACAAACAACTTATCTAACAACAATAAATCAAAAGCTTAGTTAAAAGTCCATAAAGCTACAACCTTTATGCAAAACTTTGAAAAACTCAAAATACAAAATACTTGGTTTTATTGAAAACTAATGGTACCAAAATGAAGAGGAAGGTAAGGACAAGTCAAAAACGTATTTACCTTTCAAAAATCACGAACAAGGAGCAAGGAAGGTGATGGAATAGTAAAATGGAGTAGGGGGAGCTCTTGGTCGTGGGTTTTGAAAATGGGAGTGAGGAAGAAGATGAGCATATGTCTTCTTCTTTTGTTTTGTTTTAATTCACCAAAAACATATTTACCATTATGCCATTAATGAAATGACTAAAAACTCTCATCTCCCAAAATCCATGGAATTGGACTTAGAAAATAGGCCCAACATAGGTTTTAATTATTTTGCAAACACGAAGCCCATTAAAATATTTTATTATTTTAATTATGAAACCGAAACCCGAAACATTATTTTAATATTATTTTCACCCGACCCCCAAACCCGGGTGTTATATTCTTCGCGTCGAAGTAACCTAGTACGGCATTCACATCCACATCAATAACTTCATTAGCATTTATTTTTTGGAGGGCGTTGTGTTGAGATGTTTGTTTTGATATAATAATAGAAAAATTGTTTGGACTAAATTGAAAAGGTTTCAAAATGTTAATAAGTCCAAACAACTTGAAAATATGATTGATGAATTTTACAAGGCTTTGGAATGATTTAAAATGTCTTTAAAGTAACCAAACCTTTGTTTTTCAAGCCACCGTGCCGATACGGTATACCCCGTATCGATACGCTTTAGGGTTTCAGTTGCAGAAAAATTCCAGTAGCCAAAACTTGTACCGATAAGAAGAGGAAGTGTATCGATAAGCTATGTGGCATTTCGATACGGCTGTTTTACAAACCCCCCAACGGCTAGTATCCGTACCAATACGGTTGTATCAAATACCGATAGCCTAAGGGTTTTCAATAGTCATTTTCCCAACAGCTATTTGAAAAGATTCCAACGGCTAGTTTCTGAAGAAGGCGTACTGATATGGCTACCTGTGTACCAATACAGACAGCTCTAGAACATCATTTATTGCAGGAAATAAAGTCCCCAACGGCTCCATTTCAACCCCCAACAACTAGAAGCTCATTTTGAAGTATAAAAGGGACCTCCAAGCATCTATGAAAGACTAATGATCCAAAAGTCAACAACATTATGATCAAACCATGTCTTAGTGCTTAATTTTTCATCCTTTGTATAGACAACACTTGTGAACTCACACTATTATAATTGTTCAAGTGTTTTAGGATTGGGTGAGTGCTTAATTAGTGTAAACACATACCTTTTAGAGGTTTTCTTGTTTGCTCTGAATTTCTCTTTGTACATGAGGGTTTACTCAAGCTTTGGGTTAGAAAGCTTTGAGTGTGTAAAGGTTGCCTCCTTAGCCTAGAAAAGGGGAAGAAATTCAATAGTGAATTTTGGGAAATCCTTAGTGGGATTCTAAGGTAGTGGATGTAGGCTTTGGTTAGAAAGTCGAAGCACATTAAATCCTTGTTATTTCAATTTTTTCTTCCACCATAAACACCCAAAAAATACAACTTCTCCACTACTTCGCAAGCATTTCGGTTGAAGCATATCGAGCCTAACAATTGTTATCGGAGCGAGGCTCAATCGAGAAGGTTTAACCACCTATTGAGACGATCCAGAAGCTTGATAACAATACAATCAACCGGCGAAATGGCACAATCCATCAACAAGCAACCTTTCATTGACGGGACCAACTATGCTTATTGGAAGACTAGAATGATGTTCTTCATCATGGCCAAAGATTACATGCTTTGGGACGTTGTTGAAGATGGTCCATACGTACCACAAAGATACAAGGCGAAATGGAATGTGGATGGTTGCAAGAAGATGGATCTAAATTGCAAGGCTTTGCACATTCTTTTTTGTGCATTTAGTCCCAATATCTATAAGAAGATGTCTTCTTGTGAGGGTGTCAAGGAGGTATGGGACAAGATTGAAGTCAAATATAAAGGAACCAACGAAGTAAAGGAGACCAAGATCGGTCTTCTTAACCTCGAGTAAGAAAACTTCAAGATGGACCTGGATAAAGACTTCAAGAGGATGTTCGACCGATTCTCCACAATCTTCAATCAACTAAAAGGTCTTTGAGAGGAGATTCTGGAAGATAAACTCATTCGAAAGTTGATTTACTCACTTCCCGAATCATAAGAGTCCAAAAAGACAGTCATTGTAGAAGCAAAGAACTTGAAGGATCTCAAACTTGATGAGCTCATTGGATCTTTGCTCACCCATGAGATGATATCTCTACCCTTGAAGAGGGAGAAGGAGAAGAAGAAAAAAGAGCAAGGCATTGATGTGAATGTCATTGCTCTTCCATCCTCCACATGCCAAGATGAAGAATCAAGTGAGGAGGAAAGTGAAGATGAAGAGATGAACCATCTCTTCAAGAAGTTCACTCGTTTCATGAAGAGCGAAATGAAAAAATCCAAGCATGAATCAAAGAAGAAGATGAAGGATCACCAAAAGAGTCTAGAATGCATGGAGACGAGGCACACCAAATATGATTGTCCTCGCTTTAACAAAGAGGGATCATCTTCAAAGAAAGCATGTGTGGCGACATGGAGTGATAAAGACTCCACCGATGATGAGGTAGCCCACCTATGCTTTATGGCCCTCCAAGAGGGTGAGGTAACTTCTAATTCATCTACTTTAACTTCATATTATTTTGATAAATTACAAGATACTTATGATGACTTGGTTTTAGAGTTTTAAAATCACATTTTAAAAAAACAAAAAAGTGGTTTCAAATTTGAAAATTCAAAATGATTTGAGTTCTAAAACCAAAATTGAACTTGAAGCAAAACTCAATGAGTTTGAACAAAAATGTGTTAATTTGCAAAATTTGCTTCATAAAGTTCAAGAGGAAAAAGATTTGATTTCCAAAGAGCTTGAAAAGAAAACCAATTTTGGAAAATCAAATTTTTATCAAAGACAATCTAGTGCCCGTAGATTTTTTTAATGGTAAATGTTTTAGAAGTATTTTGGTCTCAAAAGGATTAATTACTTCAACTAAAAAGGATGAAATTGAAAAATGGATTCCTAAGGGGACTAAATTATGTGCTACTAACGCTTATGGATCCAAAGCAATTTCGATACCAAAAATTACTTGATTGTCTTATTTTAGGTGTGATGGAGATTGGTCAATAAAGTACAACATTGAGGGGGAGCTCCATACACACAAAGAAGATCACTTGAAGAAGGAAGGCTTCACATTCTAACTTGGGTTCAAGTGTGGTAAAAATTAGTTGAATTTTGTTAATTTTAATTTATTTTTAATTTGTTTTATTTATTTTAATTCAACTACTTTATTATAATTGTTGGACTAACCATTTGATGATGCTTTGAGTAAGGGGCCATTTTAAAACCAAAAGTCTTATTTTTTTCAAAAATCTTTTAAACCTTTATTGTTATTTTGAGCTTAAAGTCATTTAAATTCTTTTTGATATAACAAAAAGAGGGAGAAATGGTTTGAAAAAATGATTTTCAAGTGAATAAGAGGGAGCTTTAACTACATTTCAATTTTAAAATCTCTTATTCAAATTTTTAAATACTAAGGGGGAGAATATTAAACAATTTTTTAAGTTAGTTTTATTATATCAAAAAGGGGAGATTGTTGAGATTGTTGTTTTGATATAATAATAGAAAATTTGTTTTGGACTAAATTGAAAAGATTTCAAAATGTTAATAAGTACAGACAACTTGAAAATATGTTTGATGAATTTTAAAGGCTTTGGAATGATTTAAAATGACTTTAAAGTAGCCAAACCTTTGTTTTTCAAGCCATTGTACCGATACGGTATACCCCGTATTGATACGAATTAGGTTTTCAGCTGGAGGAAAATTCTAGTATCCAAAACCCGTACTGATACAGATTGGTCGTATCGATACGAAGAGGACATGTATCGATACGCTATGTGGCGTTTCGATACGGTTGTTTTACAAACCCCCCAATGGCTAGTATCTGTACCGATACGGTTGTATCGAGTACTGATACGCCTAACGATTTTCAATGGTCATTTTACCAACAGCTATTTGAATTGCAGGCCGTACCGATATGCCTATAAGCGTATCGATACGCATCAACTAGAAAGACTCCAACGAGTAGTTTCTGAAGAAGGCGTACCGATACGGCTACCCGCATATCGATATGGACAGCTCTAGAATAGCATTTATTGTAGGAAATAAAGGCCCAAACGGCTCCATTTCAACCCCAATAGCTAGAAGCTCATTTGGAAGTATAAAAGGGACCTTCAAGCATCTATGCAAGACTAATGATCCACAAGTCAACAACATTAGGATCAAACCATGTCTTAGTGCTTAATTTTCCGTCCTTTGTATAGACAACACTTGTGAGCTCACATTGTTATAATTTCTCAAGTCTTTTAGGATTGGGTGAGTGCTTAATTACTGCAAACACATACCTTTTAGACGGTTTTCTTGTTTGCTTTGAATTTCTCTTTGTACAATAGGGTTTACTCAAGCTTTGGGTTAGAAAGCTTTAAGTGTGTAAAGGTTTCCTCCTTAGCCTAGAAAAGGGGAAGAAATTCAATAGTGAATTTTGGGAAATCCTTAGTGGGAAGCTAAGGTAGTGGATGTACGCTTTGGTTAAAAAGTCAAACCACACTAAATCCTTTTCCAAATTCTTTCAATTTTTTCTTCCACCACAAACAATCAAAAATACAACTTCTCCACTACTTTGGAAGCATTTCGGTTGAAGCATATCAAGCCTAATAATTGGTATCAAAGCGAGGCTCAATCAAGAAGGTTTAACCACCTATTGAGACGATTAGGAACTTGACAACAATATAATCAACCGGTGAAATGGCGCAATCCATTGACAAGCCACCTTTCTTTAACGGGACCAACTATGCCTATTGGGAGACTAGAATGATGTTCTTCATCAAGGCCAAAGATTACAAGCTTTGGGACATTGTTGAAGATAGTTCATACGTACCACAAAGATACAAGTTGGAATTGAATGTGGATGATCGCAAGAAGATGGAGCTAAACTGCAAGGCTTTGCATATTCTCTTTTGTGCATTTAGTCTCAATATCTATAAGAACATGTCTTCTTGTGAGAGTGTCAAGGAGGCATGGGACAAGCTTGGAGTCACATACGAAGGAACCAACAAATTAAAGGAAACCAAGATTGGCCTTCTTAACCTCGAGTATGAAAACTTCAAGATAAACCTGGAAGAAAACATCAAGAGGATGTTCGACCGATTCTCCACAAATGCCAATCAACTCAAAGGTCTTGGAGAGGAGATTCCAGAAAACAAACTCGTTCGAAAGTTGATTTACTCACTTCCCGAATCATGGGAGTCCAAAAAGATGGCCATTGTAGAAGCAAAGAACTTGAAGGAGCTCAAACTTGACGAGCTCGTTGGATATTTACTCACCAATGAGATGATGTCTCTACCCTTGAAGAGGGAGAAGAAGATCAAAGAGCAAGTCATTGATGTGAACGTCATTGCTCTTCCATCCTCTACATGCCAAAACGAAGAATCAAGTGAGAAGGAAAGTGAAGATGAAGAGATGGTTCATCTCTTTAAGAAGTTCACCCGATTCATGAAGAGCAAAATGGAAAAATCCTAGCATGAATCGAAGAAGAAGATGAAGGATACCTAAAAGAGTCTTGAATGCATGGAGACGAGGCACAACAAATACGATTATCCTCAGTTCAACAAAAAGGGATCATCTTCAAAGAAAGTATATGTGGCGACATGGAGTGATGAAGACTCCACCGATGATGAGGTAGCCCACCTATGCTTTATGGCCCTCCATGAGGGTGAGGTAACTTCTAATTCATCTACTTCTACTTCCTATTCTTTTGATTAATTACAATATGCATATGATGACTTGGTTTAGAGTTTAAAAATCACATTTTTTATCAGCTTTAAAAATCATATTTTTAAAAACAAGAAAGTGGTTTCAAAATTGAAAATTGAAAATGATTTGATTTCTAAAACCAAAATTGAACTTGAAACAAAACTCAATAAGTTCGAACAAAAATGTGTTGATTTACAAATTTTACTTCATAAAGTTCAAGAGGAGAAAGATTCGATTTCCAAAGAGCTTGGAAAGAAAACCAATTTTGGGAAGTTAAATTTTTATCAAAGAAAATCTAGTGACCTTAGATTTTTAAATGGTAAATGTTTTAGAAGTATTTGGGTCCCAAAAGAACTAATTACTTCAACTAAAAAGGATGAAATTGAAAAATGGATTCCTAAGGGGACTAAATTATGTGCTACTAACGCTTATTGATCCAAAGCAATTTGGATACCAAAAATTACTTGATTGTCTTGTTTTAGGTGTGATGGAGATTGATCAATAAAATACAACATTGAGAGGGAGCTCCATACACACAAAGAAGATCAGTTGAAGAAGGAAGGCTTCACATCCTACCTTTGGTTCAAGTGTGGTAAAAATTAGTTGAATTTTGTTTATTTTAATTTGTTTTATTTATTTTAATTCAACTAGTTTATCATAATTGTTGGACTAACCATTTGATGATGCTTTGGGTAAAGGGGCCATTTTAAATCCAAAAATCTTATTTTTTTTCAAAATCTTTTAAACCTTCATTGTTATTTTGAGCTTAAAGTCATATAAACTTTTTTTTGTATATGACAAAAAGGGAGGAAATGGTTTGAAAATTTGATTTTTCAAGTGAATAAGGGGGCTTTAACTACATTTCAATTTTAAAATCTCTTATTCAAAATTTTAAATACTAAGAGGGGGAATCTCAAACAATTTTTCAAGTTGATTTTATTATATCAAAAAGGGGAGATTGTTGAGATGTTTGTTTTGATATAATAATAGAAAAATTGTTTTAGACTAAATTGAAAAGGTTTTAGAATGTTAATAAGTCCAAACAACTTGAAAATATTTTTGATGAATTTTACAAGGCTTTGGAATGATTTAAAATGTCTTTAAAGTAGCCAAACCTTTGTTTTTTCAAGCCATCGTACCGATACGGTATACCTCATATCGGTATACTTTAGGGTTTTGGCTGCAGGAAAATTCCAGTGGCCAAAACTCATACCGATACGTCTTGGCCGTACCGATACGGAGAGGACTTGTACGCTACGTGATGTTTTAATATGGTTGTTTGACAAACCCCCCCTATCGGCTAGTATCTGTACCGATATGGTTGTATCAAGTACCGATACGCCTAACGCTTTTCAACAATCATTTTCCTAACGGCTATTTGAATTACAGGCCGTACCAATACGCCTATAAGCGTATCGATACACATCAGCTGGAAATACTCCAACGGCTAGTTTCTGAAGAAGGAGTACCGATACGGCTACCCGCGTACCGATACGGATAGCTCTAGAACAACATTTATTATGGGAAATAAAGGCCCCAATGACTCCATTTCAACCCCAACGGCTAGAAGCTCATTTGGAAGTATAAAAGGGACCTCCAAGCATCTATGAAATACTTATGATGCACATGTCAACAACAATATGATCAAACCATGTCTTAGGGCCAATTTTGCATTGCTTTTGATAAGTTCTTTTAAAAGTGTTGCCAGAAAGTGATTTTATAAGTGATTTTGAAAAGTTAGTTGTAAGATTTTATTGTTTGGCATTGTTGCCAAAAAGTACTTTTGAAAAGATAAAATATCCATTTTAAACATGATATTGTAAAGTAAAGATTAATAGATGTAGGTGGTGTTTTTATTTTAAAAAAATATTAAATTCTATTATTATTATTATAAGATTAATATTTAATATATTATTTGTTGGGTTTTACGGTGATCGATTTCCTTCAACCGTTCTAGCTCGCCAAGTGTGGAGAAGTTGGATTTTTGGGTGTTTTAGTGGGAGGTGAAAAATAGGCAAATGACACAAGGAATTATAGTGGTTTAACCTTCTAACCAAGGTCTACATCCACTACCTTAGCTCCCCACTAAGGATTTCAACAAATTCACTCTTGAATTTCGTCCCCTTTTCTCGGCTTAGGAGGAAACCGTTACAACGATTAAGCTAACTACCCTTATTTTAATCAAACACTCTCTTACAAGAGAAATTCTTAAGCAAACTTGAAATCCCTCTAATAGGTATTTGTTTGCACTATAAAGCTCACACCCAAAACCTAAACACTTGAGCAAATTTAACAATATTTAGCTCACTAGTGTTGTCTATACAAGAAATGGAGAATTTAAGCTCTAAGACAATTTCTTGATCATAATGTTGTTGACAATTGGAGCATTAACCATCTCTTGATGCTTGGAGGTCCCGTTTATAGTCCCAATTGAGTTTATAGTCGTTGGGGTTGTTTTGGAGCCATTGGAGTCTTTATTTCCCACCATAAATGCAGTTCTGCAGCTTGGCGTATCGATACCCCTCAAACCGTATCGATACGGTCCCGATAAGGAAGTAGCCGTTGAGCACTTCAGCTGGTGCGTATCGATACGCTTGGCTAGCGTATCGGTACAGTCCTGCAAATTTAAAAGACCGTTGGAAAAATGACTGTTGGGGGTAGTTGGGCGTATCGGTATGCGATACAACCGTATCGGTACGCAAACTAGCCGTTGGACATTTTAAAACAAACCGTATCGATACGACAAAGCGTATCGGTACGAGTTTTGGCTACTGAAAAATCACTGTAGTTGAAACCCTAGGGCGTATCTGTAGCGACTAAAAAATTCGAAAAGATGATTTCCCCTCCTTTATAGAAAATTAATCTTAAGGGGAAATTTTTTTCTTAAAATTAATTTTAGGGGGATCTTAAAAAAACTCGTATTTTGAATAAAACATTGAGAGTCACCACCGATCGTTTTTTTAAAAGGTAGACCGGACACCGTAAAACAAAACCAGAGATTTTTTAAAAAACTTGGGTTCGGGAGTCGGTTACGGATGGGGAAGGTTTAGCACCCCCACGCCGCCCAAAATTGGTACCTAACGGTTCGTAATATATTTATTAGAAAAAATTAAAAACTTAACCCAATTTAATTAATAATTTTCGAATGCGTGAATACATGATCACTATTCGAGCATAACCTAACTAGCAAACCACGATACCAAAGGAGATGACGCCCGAAGATTCGGGACAACTCTCCCACTAGAATATCGAGACCACGAGTATTAAACTAAAATAATAAAATAAATAGATATGAACAATTAAGATGCATGAATAATTTAAATATGCTAAAATAATTGAAGCATGACCAAAAATAAACGCAAGACATGAATAGAATAAATACATAAATATGAGCATGTTATAAATAAAATAACAAAGAACAATAATAAGAACAAAGAACAAGAATGGAAGAACAAAGAGATGAGAGAAAGAGGAAGATTTGTATTATTCTCAAATATAGAATTGTGTACAATGCCTTCAATGAATCATCTATTTATAGGCATAAGAAGTACATAATACATTAAACTCTAATTAATAGAGATAATATTCCTAATAATAAATAAATCAAACTCCTTAGATAAAGTTCTAATCATGATAGACATCCACATAGATAAATATTCATAACACTCCCCCTTGGATGTCTATGAAGATAATGTGCCTCATTAAAACCTTACTAAGATGAAAACTCAGTGGGAAAAAATTTCATTAGTGAAGGAAAAAGAGTACACACATCTTTAATACGCATAACATGTTGCCTCATTAAAAACCTTACCAGGAAAACCCATTGGGACAAAACCTCGGTTAAGGGAAAAAGAGTGCAACGCGTATTTACTCCCCCTCATAAAAATATCACATAAGATCTTTGAATATATTCTTCAAATGTTGAAATAGAGTATGCACTAGTGGATAAATCTTTCAAATTATTGCTTGAAATGATTCATCAAATACTATTCTTCTGAAGATCATGAGGGACGGAACTTTAAAGAGATATGTTTCGTTTTATCACATTTGATGTATCCACCTTGAGATATAAATTATGCATTATCTCTACATAAAATATCTTGCATCTTATCTTGTGAAAGCAATTCACATATCTTCTCGATATGTTTAGCCAAACACATATTTCGACATTGCCTCATGCATAGCAATTATTTAAAGGCAATGGTCTCGTAGCACTTAGATAGTATTTCTGGACCAACTAAGATATGATGCTTCCAGATCAATTAATGTATATATGGTGCTTTTAGACCAAGAATATCATCACGTTTTTCTCGAGGGCAGAATGGATCTTTGTTTACATTAAGAGACCTAGCAACCAAATAGTGGTCAACAAATATGCATTATGCATGTAAAGTCTCTTTAAACATTTTTCTGTGTATGTCGATTGCTGCACAAGGATTCCATTGTTAAGGAGATCTCTTCATGAGTCTCAATGAATCGCCAACATACAGAATAAAAACAAAGACAAATCCAGAGCTAAACCTCTTAATAAAATGCTCCGGAAATTAAATCATTCTTATAGCCTTCTGCTAATAAGTATTCAATGGGGCGATTATACCAAATGTGCCCAAAATGTTTTAATCCATAAAAAGATATATTCAATATAATTGAATAATGTTCTCGAGAACTTGAATTAACTGCTTCTGGCAGTCTAAATCCTTCCAGAAGCTTCATGTAAATGTTGTTATCAAGAGGCTCATACAAATAAGATGTAACAACATCCATTAGGCGGAAACCGAGCTATTTCATTTATTGTCAGACTATCTAAAAGTAAATGCATCCACCACCGAGGAATATATTTTCCTCATAATCAATTTCATGTCTTTGTGAGAATCTTTGCAACCAAACGAGCTTATATCTCGTGATTTCTCCTTTTGATTTCTCTTTCTCACAAAGGCTCATTAATATCCACGAGCTTTACACATTTCAATATACGGGCTATAGGCCCAAATACTTCTCTTTTCGAAAGAGATCTTAGTTTTGCCTCAATTGCCTCTTTCCATATTGGCCAATCATTTCTTTGTTTACATTGTCCAATTGACAATGATTCATGATCCACATCATCAAATAAAATCTCTAGTGCTATATTGCATGCAAATGTATTATTGACGTCGATTTGATTTCAGTTCCAATTATTACCAGACATGACATAATATATTGAGATCTCTTTATTATCAAGTACCTGAGTCATGTTAATGCCTCTATTGGAGACCTTTTAATCTCTTCTTAAGATTTTCATAATTCATTGATTCCTCGATCAGACCATCATAACTATAGCTCCCTTCCCTTTTTTCGAGGATTTTTATCTTTGGAACATACTTGTCTACCACGCTACAGGCGTAAGTTAGACTCATTAGCAACTAGAGTTTGTCCTTCCAGGACATCAAATTTAAACGGAGCATTCATAGCTGGTATATGTGACTTAGTCACTCTATTAGGGTCAGCAAAATCATCTGACAATTGATTTGCTAAATGAATTATCCTTTGAACTTATAGTTCACATTGTTGAGTACGTGGATCAAACTAAGATAATGATAATTCATTCCAATTTATTTATTTTCCCAGCTATTTTATCTTCTCCCCCTAATGTTGGGAAAACTGGCTCATTAAAATGATAGTAGTAAATCGAGCCGTAAATAAATTTCCTATCAGAAGCTCGAGATATTTAATTATCAAGGAAAATTTGAATCTACATATATTCCCAACCTCCTTTGAGAACTCATCTTTGTGCGTTGTGGTGGAGGAATCAGAACATATACCGCACACAAGAAAAAATCTAAGATGAGAAATATTTGGTTTTGACCAAAAACCATTTGTAATGGGGAGAACTTATGATAATTTGTTGGCTTGATGCGAATTAGTGATACTACATGTAAAATGACATGTCACCAGCATTATGAAGACCGATTGTCTTTATAAGGTAATCTGGAAAATGTGCTCATAATTTTATCAACTGAGCAAGTAGCCTAGCAAACACCAAGTTACGGGTTGATAACAAGGATACATATGACCATCTATTCGATGCATCGATTAAAATCGTAAAATATCTAGATGGACTGTAAGAAAGGTGTATGGGCCCACATATATCACCTTGTATCCGTTCCAGAAATTAATAGATTCACAATCTATCTTAGCTGATGATGATTGAATAATCGATTTGCTTTGATAGCAAGTATCACATGAAAAACATTACCTTGAAGAAAAGTTTAGTTCTTCAATAATGACCACATGAAAGTGTCAACAAATTTTTTGCATCATAATTGAACCGGGATGACCTAACTGGTCATGCCAAATAATAAAATCATCAGTAAACTTCTGATTTACAATAGCATGAGCTTCAATTTGTATTAATTCTTGTGTAATACAATATGGATGACAGTGCATATATTTTTTTTCAAGATTTTATTATTGCCTTGAGTTATACTCGTAAGATTGAGATAGTCGGCACCCCTCGACTAATATTCTCAATATATTTATGCAAATATCTTTAAAATTCAATAAGTCTCTTTGCGTCTTTGACGAGTATAATGCACTGTGAAAATGGAATAGAGTTCCATTTGGCAATAACATATTTGCTCAGTCGAAGTCTTCTGTGATATTAGTACTTCCGGATATAATACTCACACTATTCCCTTGCATTTTAAATGGGAAAATATGCATAGTTATGCACCTTTCAAAATGTGTTTTGTTTCATTCACTTCGGAGAATAAAAAATATTAAATATAGCACATCATATCAAATCGGTTATCTATCAGAGATAAACCCTCAATAACTTATTGCTCTTACGAAGCATTGATATTTTAGTACTTTGGGAAATAGTACTCATATTTTTCCCTTGCATTTAAATGGGAAAATATTTCTTATGCTTAAGTATAGTATGAGTACTTGCACTGTCTGCTTGGCATAAATAGCCACAATTCATTGTATATTTTATTCTGAAAGTAATCATGTTCTTCAAAGAATAAATTAACATAAAGCGTAAATAAATAATATGTAAAACAAGTTAATATAAAGTAAATTAACATAAATAAATAGTAAAATTAACATAAAACAAAATAAATAAAAGATCAATTATTCCCTTTAAAGGTTATAAGGGAAATAAAATAAATGGCGAATTATTTCCTTCAAGAGTTATGAAGAAATTAACAATATCCAATTGAGTTGGACTAACAACGCCATAATTATTTTCGCCATAAACAAAACTTGTTTATATTTTCTTTCATTTATCATTCATGCTTATGGATAAAGTCCATAAAACTTTGGCGTTTGACAAGTACGAGACCAATGGTTTGTACCATCGTATTGATAACATAAAGATTTTGATATGATATCTATCATTCTTGTCATCCTTATAATCTCACTTTCGGTGGATATAAACATTCTCAAAAGGATTATCTTATTCATGTCTATTTTTTATGGCCTCAATCGCGACCACAATTGCAATGTGGCATTTATTTTTCCGCTATAAAAATATCACATTCACTTCAGGGAACGTAGCGGAGGCTAATAGGTCTTTAAAACCTCATCAGTGATACTCTGGCACATAACTGAGTTTTATTCACTAACCATATAGTGAATTATCATGTTTGCATTCACATCAAGGAATGAAACAATTCCAATAATCGCATGGAATAAACATCATGCTTGCATTCACTTCAAGGAATGACATAAGTCCAATAATCGCATGGAATAAACACCATGCCTTCATTCACTTCAGGGAATGCCTCCCATAATTTTTTTTTGGATCAAGACTATTTTCGTAACTTGAACTTGGGAGAAGTCTATAGTCGAATTTTTTTTCGACACAAAAATAATATTGCTTTCAAGAAAATATAGACTTTATAACCATAAAAAATCACCATAATTTATAACACCTTAAAATCATAAATTAAAGAATAAAAATAAAAATAAAGTTTACCAATAATGATTTTCCTCTTGATGGCAATGGAGACATAGTAAATGACCAAAACAACTTCTCATAACTTTTTTTTATCTTATGTCTCTTCTCAAGTCATTCAAATATATCATGTAAAACTCAAAACACGGTTAAAAAACATCTCGTCATTAGAATATTATAAACAAATATTAGTCTCAACATAAATTAAAAAAACAATCCGCCGACTTCCAATAATATTCTAAGGCAACATATAATAAGAAAATTACCATAAATAAAAGAAGAAATGAAATAGTGATTTCTTATTATATTATTATTATTATTATTACTACTACACCTTTTGTGTTGAAATAAAAATAAGATCAAATTCAAACATCGATAGAAGAAACTAGTAAACTACTCAAATGCATAACACATTAAAACAAAATAATAATAATAATGTCGATACAAATGCAGTAAACTACTTAAATGCATTAAACGTATTTAAATGTATTATAGAGTTTGATCAAGATTGATTTTTTGAGTCCCAAAAGCAAGCATGACATCAATTTATATCCTTCAACATAATAGGGGTTTTTTCAAATTATCCAATAGTATAAACCCCACGCTCCATCTTTAAAAACATTAAAAACTTTTCAAGTTACGATGCAATGTATATATGATATTTGGCAAAAAAAACAATGAAACAATTTCATATGAACGGTTACCTTGATATGACGATCATGTGGAATTAATAAATTTTCGGGTTTCAAGTCACAATAAACCACATGAGAAGAATATAAATATTTCATGACGATCACTGAATTTATGTTATGTCTTAGAAATTTTTTTTTGTCTCTCAACGAATCTATGCCTTTTAGATTCAATAACAACAACAATATATTTAGGCCATGGTGAATTCCTCTGCTTTCGCGAGTTCTTTGAGTGCCTTCAATATCCAAGACTCGTTCAAGCCTTCAAAACATACCACCATGTTTTTTCAAAAAAAAAATTAAAGACCAAATTAAAATATCAAGATAAAAGTAATCAATAAAAAATGAGGGAAAAAAATTATCTTTAGTTTAACGTTGAACCGATTTTTTTCGGTAACTCCTTTGAGATTGGAACGAATAACGCCAAAAACTTTCGAGCGAACTCGTGCTGATAACGTGTTATAAATAAAATAACAAAGAACAATAATAAGAACAAAGAACAAGAATGAAATAACAAAGAGATGAGAGAAAGAGGAAGATTTGTATTATTCTCAAATATAGAACTGTGTACAATGTCTTCAATGAATCATCTATTTATAGGCATAAGAAGTACATAATACATTAAACTCTAATTAATAGAGATAATATTCCTAATAATAAATAAATCAAACTCCTTAGATAAAGTTCTAATCATGATAGACATCCACATAGATAAATATTCATAACAGAGCAAAACATTTTACCGACAAATAAATAAAACGAAGACTACCAATAAATAAGTAAACAACCATACGTGATAATATAGAACCACATGTCGTATAATATTTTACATATACGCCGTAAAAACACATAAAAATAATATATATATTACATATAATACGATATATATGTATATATAATTATACATGTATTACATATACATATATTTCTATAATATAGCAGGTAATATATAAAGGATAGTAATAGGGAGAAAATAAATAAAAATAAGAAGAAAAAAAGAAAAACAAGATAATTAAAGCAAAAGAAGTGACCTTTGACGAGAATAATGCAAATTGATAACTTTAAAGAAGTAAATTAAAAGGATGGTAATTATATTAAATTAGGAATTGAATCACAAACAATAACAAAAAAATCGCATAGATATGGAAACATACATATTTAAGGTGCAAATTAAGGTAAAAAGAAACTTTACGTAATTATAACCTAATATATATTGTATTAAAAAATTATATATGATATAAAATTGTATTAGTTTAAACCGTGTATTCTATATATGGATATATTATACTAAATACTTTATATATTTACACAAATTAAAATGGTAAAAATGATCAATATGGTAAAACAAGTATAAATGGTATAATAAATATATAAGAATACAATTATACTGAGAAAGTCACGCTAATAAATATAAATACATACCATATAAAAATCAAAGCAGTTAATATGAACATAAATATATAAAAAAATAAGAGGCATAAATAAAATAAATAAATACATAAAATGACATAACATGTATATTATTAAACTTATACCTATATATATGTAACATGAATACTATAATATATATAGATAATAACAGACTAACATATACATATACAAGGGACTAAAATTAAATGAATAAAAAATATAATACTAAAAGCACGAACCAATTTGCGTCAGTGGTTAAGAGAACGGTTGTTGTTCCTAGAGGTCATAGGTTTGAGCACCAGCAGCTCAGCAGGGTGATTGAGCATGCATTGTAAAAGGGTTGAGAATATATTCAGAACAGATACTACTTGTAATCACCTTAGCTTTCAAAAATATAATACTAAAATTAAATAACATGGAAACTAGAAGGGCAAAATTAAATTAAATGAAAATTAAAGACAACATTTCCCCGTTATTATTTAATTTGATAATTAATTAGGGGTAAAATTGAAAAAATGGAAGAAACTTGGGAGGACAAGGGACAATATTTCCCCGTGCGGAATGGCCTCTCATGTGAATAACGTCGTGCGGAAGGGTTTATTACGGTATTAATCCTTTTTTTAAATTTTTCGGTGAGTATAAAGCTCATCTTAAAGCCCTAATCTCAGGTTTTAGAACTCTTCACCCTCTCAAACCCATGAAACCCTATCTCTCCCGTAACATTACTTGAATTCGACAACGATCATCGCGTCGGCCGTCGCTAGCTGACGTCGGCGAACCTAGATCAATCTTTTTTTATTTTCCTTCAACCCGAATCTAAATCCCCATTCTTCTTTTTTTTTATTTCGTTATTAACCCTAAAAAATGCCCCCTTTATACTTTCTTTTTCATTTTTTGAAACTCCTAACCCCTTTCGACGCCCCCTCGTGTTCGATTCACCATACACGGCTAGACGGAGAGCCGGGAGGCTTGTCATCGGAGCAACGAGGCGACTTGGTTCGAAGAGGTAACTTGTCGGATTCCCTTTTTTTCAATACACGAATGAAAAAATAGAGAGAAAAAAATACCTATGTAAACTTTTGCTCCATTTTTATTTCTTGATCGAAGTAGTAAAATTTTACATTTACATTCATATATATTAGAGGTTTACAATGATTGATTTTTACTGTTTCTGACATTTGCATTTTTTTTCTTCTTTTTTTATCTTCGACCACTTGCATGGTGGCCGCGTCTCGACTGTTGGATTCATGGCGATGGACGGCTGGATCTCGTCTCGGGAGCGGGCGGCTGAGATCTACTGTTGGCGTCGACGTGCCACTCTCCAGATGCGGACACGTGGCGGGCAGAATTCCAGAACATTCGGCGTGTCGGCACGCGCGCGTGGAGGAGACGAACGGCCAGTGCGTGCTCCACACGCGCGATCTGAAGAGGCACTCTATTCAATCTCAGCCGTTGGATAAGATTTTGATCCAACGGTCCTGAGGCGGCTGCGCAGAAAAAATTAGAGATGGATCAGGGATTTTGGATTTTGGATTGGGCCCCAAACGGGCCTTTTTTGTTTTGTAAATCGACCGAGCACTAAATGGGTTTAATTATCCCTTATTTTTATATGTTTTTTTTCATGTTTCATTTTCAGCCCAATAATAATAATAATAATAATAATAATAATAATAATAATAATAATAATAATAATAATAACTCATAGTAATATTAATAATATTATATTAATAAAGTTATATACAACTAGACAAAAATGAGTGATTACAACTGCCCCTCTTTGCTTGTTCTTGTGAACCGAGAACAAAGCAAAGACCAAAAGCACTCATTTTTTTCCTACTTTCCTGTCCCTGGCCTTGAAATCACAAGTTCTTCTGGAACTTTCTGCTCTTTCTCGACCAAAATAATTCAAGCTTCCAACTATTTAATGCCCCAATTTTTACTCGTCTCGACATCAAAAAAAGCTTTACGTCATGCACGAAGGTCTTAATGATGGCCCGAATGTATTGTCTCCATGCCCGAAAGACTTACCGGTGGCCCGAAGGACTTACCATCATGCCTGAAGGACTTAAGATAAGGATTCACGCCAACATGTTACCAAAATATTTCTTAAATAGGATTCACGCCAACAGGCTACCAATCCCATAAAATGATGCCCCGGTTTCTATCGGTCTTGACATCACATTAAGGTTAGCATCATGCCCGAAAGACTCACTGATGGCCTGAAGGACTTATCACCAAGCCTGAAGGACTTACTAGTGGCCCGAAGGACTTATCATCATGCCCGAAGGACTTACTAATAGCCCGAAGGACTTAAGATAAGGATTCACACCAACAGGCTACCAAAATATTTCTTAAATAGGATTCACGCTAACAGGCTACCAATCCCTTAAAATGATGCCCTGATTTATATCGGTCTTGACATCACATTAAGGTTAGCATCATGCCCGAAGGACTCACTGATGGCCCGAAGGACTTACTAGTGGCCCGAAGGACTTATCATCATGCCCGAAGGACTTAAGATAAGGATTCATGCCAACAGGCTACCAAAATATTTCTTAAATAGGATTCACGCCAACAGGCTACCAATGGAAATCTTCAATAAGATCTACTTCTTCAATATGAAGCTGCAGACCGTAATCTTCAAATATTTGTTTAAAACAAACAATATGTTTCTAAATTAGCATGCCCCTAACACGGGATCTCTAGATGATGCATGCAATGTAATATCTTTTTCTTTCTTTTCTTCTTTTCTCTTTCTCTTTTTTTTTCTTTTTCTCTTCTTCTTTTCTTTTTGTTTCTTCTGTCTTTTCTTTTCAAATCCATCTTTAAAACCCTATTCCCTGAAAGGTCATTCTCGAATTTCACTTCATATCTTTGCAGTATGCTCCTCAGTCTTCATCTTCATTCATTGAATCTCTATCTCGCATTTGACCCGCGCTTTTTCCTTGTGTGAGTAACTCTTTCTCTTCTTAATCTTCAAGGTCTCTACTCAGTTTCGTAAATTTCTCTTCTAGTCCCTATACTACTCTTATATAGGGACTTTCATCATCTCATTGCCCCCCATTCAGTATCAGGCTCAACGTTTTCTCGTCTTTGACTCAATATGCAGAGTCTTCGTCTACTTTGAAATTTGGGCGAATGGAATGCCTCAATCCCCGTGAACTCATCTTGCAAGCTCAATCTTCTTTAATAAACTTAACGAAGCATCTCGACGGAAACCAATTCTAAGTCCCCATGCTTTAATTCTTACTAAAAAATGTCATTTTGAAAAGATGGCAGTCATTTTAAAAAAAAACTTGAAGAGAGTGCCAAAAATTTTAAAAACCATTGTTTGGGAAAAAATCGAAATTTGGAGAAAAATGTTTTGAGAAAATGATAAATATTAAAAAATCGAAATTTGGAGAAAAATGTCAAACATTTTTTTGAAAAAACTAATGTTCGGGCGAAATCAAAATCGGAGTAAATGCTAAACATTCTTAAAAGCTAATGTTCAGAGGAAAATCAAAATTGGAGTAAATGCCAAACATTTCTTAAAAAGTAATGTTCGGCCCAAAATATCAAATACAATAACACATTTGCTTCAAATTGTCAAAGATCAATCTGAATGAAGCGTATGCTTTGAAGATTTTGAATGTTGTGATGATATATGCACATGTATAGTCTCTTCTGATCTATTAGGCTTTTGAGAGAAACGATTCCCATACCTAATCTCTAACCCATTTTAGGTGGCTCTCTTGATCTCTCTATCTCACCATGTCTCATCCTTCCCTCATTTGGTGTCGATTAGGCACTTGAAATTTGACTTCCCTTGAGGTAAGGTTATCCCTTTGGCAGAATGTGATCTGAAGACATTCTTATTCAATTAAGACATCTGTGTATGATCAGAATGGTCTTTATAGGCTTGTAATGTAGGCACTGGTTCACAGTTACGAAATAAGGGGTATATAGGCTCAAGTAAGTTTTCAAGGGTTTATGAAAGAACAAGATTCATTTTTGAGCAATATCATCTTTAGAATTCATGACGGAAGTGTGCTCTGATGAGTATTTTTTGTTTCCTTGGATCGTTCTAGACTGCCCATTTTTGGGTTTTCACCCTAGAGTTCATTTCCTTCTTCTAAATTTTAGACCAGGTAAATCTGACCCGATTTGTGTTCTGACTCAGTATTCATGCATTTCAAACCGCCAAAACTTGTATAACTTTCCAATCGTATCCTTACTCTTGCAGTGTTTGATTTGGGTATGCTCATATAAAGTAATCTTTCTTTCCCCTCTTCTTTCTTTTGTTTTTTTTTGTTTCTTTAATCACTCTAAACCGCCCATCTTTGGGTTTTCCCCTAGATTTCATTTCTTTCTGTTGTAAACTCAGACTGGATCGTATTCTGGATGGATATTGATACTTGCTTTCTACTCAAAAATGATTAGTCATCCATGGTTCTTCAAAATTGGTGATGATTTGAATGAATGATTGTGTACAATTTTTCTGTTCCTTTATTGCACCTTTCGATTCAATACTTTTATTCTCGATTGCTCTTCTCTTTTGTTGGCAGAATCCTTCATTAATGTCTTTTGATGTTTCTTTGACTTCTGTATCTGATGTATATGTTCTCAAATCTTGCCCATTAAAAATCGGGCGAATTCTATTTGTCAGCAAAATCTTGATCCTATTTGCCGCCAATGTGAAGGTGATCCTTGGTTTGGGTTCTATAAAAATGAAACGGCCAAGCTAAAAAATGGGACAACAATGACTGTATTTTCTTACTTGGTGAAGGGGAAGTCAAAGAATGTCATTTGTCATCTAATCTATAGACATCTAGAGAAAGTTTTCAGGGGGTAGGGATTTTAGAGTTAACACTCAACTCAAGGATCTTAAACAACAAATGCCTGAGAAGGTATTCCTAAATGGGTGTGCCCATTATCTAAACACTCGTTTCGTTTCTCTGTTGGCCCAAATAGATAGTAGATACTCACATTTGCAATGTCTCCACAACATTCAATCTTTTCTAAGCATATGCATCTTATGATTGATTTTTTTAGACTTGAATCAAAGTATAAAATAATATATACATATATACGTATGTATGGAAAAATAAAAAATGTATATGTGCATGGGAGAACAAAAACTACCCCATAACAATGAATGAAATGTTTAAAGAATCGAATAATGTAAAAATATTTTCTAAATGAGAATACAGAAGATACGATTTTCCATCCTAACAAAATAAATAGACATATGTCTTTACAAAATGTTTCCATGACTTTAGGGCTTAAGCCATAGAGTTTGTTCTGTGCGTTATTCCACAAAGGGGAAACCAAAATCAAACTAGCATTTTTGTAAAAGGTAAAAATTCAAGCATAGGGACCATCTTATTATGGCCTTCTTACTGTGATGCAAACTTGCCCTAATTTTTTGTTTTCCACTGCTGAATTAATTCTTGGGTCAGGACCCCATTACTGATCAACTTCTTAACCTCTTCCAACAACGGTCTACACTTTCTGGTAGGGTGCCCCGTTACCCCCATATGGAAATCACATGTGTTATTCGGGTCAAAATTGTGGGCAGATGGATCGGGTATATTTTTCATCAGTCTAGGAGTTGGATAGCAATCTTCTACCAAATGAGGCCAAACGTCTGCAATGGATACTCCAAATACCTCCAAGTTTGCACTTGTTCGAGGAATTTTTCTTGATGGCTCAGAAAAATCGTCATTTCTTCCTCTTTTGATATTACGAGGACTTTGGAAGTGGCACTCATTTATCTCTCCTTCTACTTCTTTGGGTTGGTACTTAGACTTAAATCTCAATTTTCCTTCTTGGATCGCATAGTCTATTCTTTCCCATATCTTCATGAAATCCTCAAATCTGCTTCTTGATTTCTCTAACAATCTATCAAAGAAGGGGATGGGAAGAGTTGCATGGAACATGGGAGTCATTTCTTCTTCGATTATAGGAGACTGAACTTGTGCCGCCAAACTTCTGCAGCTTAGAGCATATTCCTTGAAGGTCTCATTTGGCCTCATCCTCATGCCTTGCAGAAATTGTCGAGTCAGTGCTAAATCCAAGTTAGATCTATATTGCTCCAAAAAGGCACTAGCTAAATCACTCTAGGATTGAATCTGCTTTCTGCTCAACCGGTTATACCATACAACTGTCGGTCCCGTCATGCTATCATGGAAGTAATGGATCAACAGCTTTTCATTCTTCAACTAGGCTTCCATTTTTCTGCAAAACATAGTCAAGTGAACCTTCGGGCAACTAGTACCATCATACTGCATAAATCTGGGAGCCTTGGAATCTGGAGGAATGACCAAATCAGGAACTAGGCAAAGCTCTCTTGCATTGAAAACATCCATTTTTTCTTTCTTCTTGAGCTCTTTCTTAAATCTATCTTCTAACTGCTCTAGTCTTTGTTCCATTTTTTCTCTCAACTGGTCTTTGAATACTGTCATCGAGCCAGTGAAATTTAATTATTTATTTAATTAATGTGTGAAATGCATCATAAATGTTAAAATGTAAAAGACAAATAATGAGTATGAATTATCGTAATGAATGCAAATGAGGTGTTGACTCTCTCCAATTGTCCTTTAAGAGGATTTTTATAAAGATAAGATGTCTGCATATAAAAGATTGACAATATTCTACAGGCCTTCCGTACTTGGTGCCCCACTTTTGTCTCCTCTATATTTACTTTGGGTTTGGATTATTTCTGACCGTAGCATTATCAATCTTTATATATCACAGAATATCTTCTATTTTATAAAAAAAAAATACCCTAATATGGAATATTTTTGAATCAATAAAATGTAATGCAATGAGATATTAGTCGCAAAGTGATCAATGTAGAAAGACTTTCATTAAACAAAAAGGCTTATTACATTGGACATTATTTTTCCAAGCTTTAAAGATACTGATGAGCCCTAACCCCCTAACTTTCTAATATCACTTAACAAACGAGTCAGCTTTCCTCCGTGGTCCAGTGTCGGATCAATATTCTGACTTAATGGCATTGCTTCGTCAGCTAAATCTGCCACATGTTGGTCCACTTCGCGCGCTTGAGCGATGACACTTTTCATGTCCTTGTCCATCTTTAGTATTTCTCGCTCAGCTTTTCGCAGCTGGAGGGTTACTTCTTCAACACTTTCATAGCCAGCTTGCTTGTAGGCTTCGGCACGGATCTCACTTGTACGCAAAGAAGTCCTAAGTTCTTTTGTTTGTTCTTTGAGTGTTTCTTTCTCCAACTGAAAGGTTTTGGATATGGTCTCACTCTGTTGCAAACTTGTTTTCAAAATCTCGTTCATAGCTAAGTTGTCTTGTAACTCTTTCTGAAGGGTATCATATCGACTCTCGGCTTCTTCCAACCTTTGTGACAATAATCGAGCCCTATTTTCATTGATCCTACCTCTTTGCTTCCACTGTCCCAAGTCATTCTTCAGTCGAACGATACTCTTCTTTCATTCTTCTAAAGTATTACTCATTCCTTCATTTCTGAACACACAGTAGAGCTCATGATGATCATCTTGTAGACTCTTCAATTTCTCGCTCAAAATATCCTTCTCTTGCCTAAACTGGTTATACTCAAATAAACGCCCCTCCTCTGAGATTCCCCCATCTGTGACCTCTAAATTTAAATTGCTGGAGTAACTTGCTTCTGCGTTACCCAAGCCTTCCCTCGGATCCTGACTTCCTTCCAACTTTACCCCTCGGGCAGTTTTTGTCTCGATGTAGAATCTGGGTTTCCCCTCTTTGAAACCCAGTATACCCGACTTGACAAGATTTTTGACCTGATCCTTTAAAGCCCCACAATTCTCTGTGGTGTGACCTGAACTCCCTAGGTGGTAACTGCACCTAGCACATCGATTGTAACCTTTCAGGTAAGGTGGTTCTTTCAGACCAGAATGAACAGGGGTGATAAGGTTTTTCTCGATAAGCATCGGGAGTTGCTCGGTGTACCTTACAGGAATAGGGATGTACTTCTTCTCATTACTTGCTTTTCGGGTTTCTTTTGGACCTACTTTTATTTCTTGAAATCTTGACTCGGATGTATTCCTCACTGGTTTGTTGATAGAAATCACAAAAGGGTTCAACTTGTTGTATTTGCCGACGTTATCTTGTTTCAGAGTGATATTCTGACCACAGATGTCTTCATTCTGACTCTTGACTGTCCCTTCTTCTGGTTCTACAGTTCCCTTGCCTTTGGCCATAGCGGTCATCATATTCATCATCTCGGCCATCTGTTTCTTTAAATCTTGTATTTCAATTCGTTCGTCACTGACGTAAGCGTCGCCTACTACGTCTGGTTCAAAGCCTTCGGATATGCTACCCTCTCTAGCATTCGGTGTATCTTCTAATGTATGTTCTATTTGATCACGGTGCCTCTTATCTATTATGATTGTCTTCTAAAGTGATAGCCACTTGCGGAATTAATATCTTTATTTTATGTCATATGGATGCAAATGCAAAAATGTAAAGAAAAGACATAAAAGAAAATTGTGTCAGTATAATGAAATAATCGCCTAAATAAGGTAAATCAAATGACAAATGACAAACATGACTATAAATTAAAGCCATTAGATTAAGCAACAAACAAAAAACGAATAAAGGGAACAAAGCCTAAACAAGGTTACCGCTAAACAGACAGATTTTCGACATGGCTTTAAAATGTGAGCTCTACGGTTTACTATATGCACTTTGAATCTTAAAGTAAACGGTACTCGAACTGTCTCTAGGACATCGATTCGAGGGGACACGACCGATGTACCATACGGAAGCGGAGCTCCACGAAGTATAAGGATCGGATCCCGGAAACGAATTACAACACCATACGGAAGTGGCAACTTCACAGGGCGAAGTAATCGTTCCCACTTAAGGGTTCTAAAACTAATATATGGTGACAAAATATATCAAACACCGTATAACCAAGCATGGTCGAAGAATTAAAAATTAAATGAGGCCGAGTTTAAAACTTTTCTTAATAATTATAATACGAACCGAATCTAAGGCTTGACTCTTTTTTTGGTTTTTTTAAATACAAAATTTGTCCCCAGCGGAGTCGCCATCATGTAGCGACTAAAAAATCCGAATAGATGCTTTCCCCTCCTTTATAGAAAATTAATCTTAAGGGGAAATTTTTTTCTTAAAATTAATTTTAGGGGGATCTTAAAAAAACTCGTATTTTGAATAAAACATTGAGAGTCGCCGCCGATCGTTTTTTTAAAAGGTAGACCGGACACCGTAAAACAAAACCAGAGATTTCTTTAAAAAACTTGGGCTCAGGAGTCGGTTACGGATGGGGAAGGTTTAGCACCCCCACGCCGCCCAAAATTGGTACCTAACGGTTTGTAATATATTTATTAGAAAAAATTAAAAACTCGACCCAATTTAATTAATAGTTTCCGAATGCGTGAATGCATGATCACGATTCAAGCATAACCTAACTCGAAACCCATGATACCAAAGAGTTGACGCCCGAAGATTCAGGACAACACTTCCACTAGAATATCGGGACCACGAGTACTAAACTAAAATAATAAAATAGATAGACATGAACAATTAAAATGCATGAATAATTTAAATATGCTAAAATAATTGAAGCATGACCAAAAATAAACGCAAGACATGAATAGAATAAATACATAAATATGAGCAAAACATTTTTACCGACAAATAAATAAAACGAAGACTGCCAATAAATAAGTAAACAACCATACGTGATAATATAGAATATTTAACATATACGCCGTAAAAACACATAAAGAATAAGGAAAATACTTTGATGCACAAGCTTGTGTAAACTTTAGTTTACACAAGCTCTTTAATTTTAGGGTTTAGGGTTTAGGGTTTTATGTTAGGGTTTAGGGGTTTAGTATGTAGGGTATATAATTTAAGGTTTATGGTTAGAATTTAGAGTTTAGGGTTTAGGGCTTAGGGTTTAGGGTTTACGTTGCTAGGGTTTGTAATTTAGATTTTAAATTTTATAAAAGGATTGTGTAAAAAAAATTTACACAGTTTGTGCATCAAAATAAAACCCAAAGAATAATATATATATTATGCATATAAAACGATATATATATATATATATATATATATATATATATATATATATATATATATATATAATTATACATGTATTACATATACATATATTTCTATAATATAGCAGGTAATATATAAATGACTGTAATAGGGACAAAATAAATAAAAATAAGAAGGAAAAAAAAACAAGATAATTAAAGCAAAAGAAGTGACCTTTAACGAGAATAATGCAAATTGATAACTTTAAAGAAGTAAATTAAAAGGATCGTAATTATATTAAAGGGTAAACTACATAAATGACCACCTTACTATTGCAAAAGTTGCGATCTGACCACATTACTTTTTTCGTCACAATTAAACCACCAAACTATTTAAATGGTATCAATGTTACCACCAGCCGTTAAAGGTTAACGAAAGAGTGACATGGCAGTTAAAAAAATAAGGGTATAATTACACATTTAGTCCTCATTACTTATAAACTCTATCAATTTAGTCCTAATCTTAATTTAATAAAATAAATTAATTATTTAATTATGGGTTAATTATTGGAATAGTCACTTATGTTTCCCCACTGATGAGATTTAGGGTGCTCGATTCGATCAACCGTTCTTGCTCGCCAAGTGTGGAGAAGTTGGATAATTGGGTGTTTTAGTGGGAGGTGAAAAATTGGCAAATTGACACAAGGATTTATAGTGGTTCATCCTTCTAACCAAGGTCTACATCCACTACCTTAGCTCCCCACTAAGGATTTCCAACAAATTCACTAAGAATTTCGTCCCCTTTTCTCGGATTAGGAGGAAACCGTTACAACCCTCAAAGCTTTCTACCCAAAGCTTGAAGGAACACTCTCTTTACAAAGAAAGACTTAGCAAACTAGAAATCCCTCTAAAAGGTGTTTGTTTGCAATTCTAAGCACTCACCCAAAACTTAGACACTTGAGCAAATTTAACAATGTAAGCTCACAAGTGTTGTCTAAGCAAGAAATAAACAATTTAAGCTCTAGACAAATTTTGACATCATAATGTTGTAACAATTGAAGCATTGACCATTACAAGATGCTTGGAGGTCCCTTTTATACTCCCAATTGAGTTTGTAGCCGTTACTAGCCGTTGGGATTGAAATGGAGCCGTTTGAGTCTTTATTTCCCACCATAAATGCAGTTCTGCAGCTTGGCGTATCGATACTCGTCCAACCGTATCGATACGGTCTCAAAGAGGAAAGAGCCGTTGGGCTTCTTCAGCTGATGCGTATCGATACGCTTACCTAGCGTATCGGTACGGTCCTGCAATTTAAAAGACCGTTGGGAAAATGACCGTTGGGGTAGTTAGGCGTATCGGTACGCGATACAACCGTATCGGTACGCGACTAGCCATTGGGCTATTTCAAAGCTCACCGTATCGATACGGCTAAGCGTATCGGTACGGGTTTTGGCTACTGGAAAATCTGGTGGTTTGAAACCCTAAAACGTATCGGTACCCTTCTATACCGTATCGATACGGGTACATAAAAATACAGGTTTTGACCACTTTAAATGTACTTTAAGTCCATTCCAAAGCCTTTAAAACCCTTAAACATATTTTCAAGTTGTTTTTGACTAAAAACTCATTTTAAATTCTTTGCAATTTAGTCCAAAACATTTTTCAAATATTATATCAAAACTTAGTTCTACAATCTCCCCCTTTTTGATATAATAAAACCAACTTGAAAAATTGTTTGGAATTCTCCCCCTTTGACTTTAAAATTGTGAATAAGAGATTACAAATGAAAACAAGTAAAGCTCCCCCTTATTCATTTGAAAATTCAATTTTTCAAACCATTTTCCCCCTTTTTGTTATATCAAAAAGAATTTAAAATGACATTTAAGTTCAAGATAACATAGGAGGCAAAAAAAAATTTGACACACTTAAAATTTTGGTTTAAAATTGGCTCCCCCTTACTCAAAGCATCATAAGAATGTTAGTTCAACATATATGATTATCTAGTTGACATAAATGAAAATAAATCAAATAAACACTAAAGCAACTAGATATTACCACACTTGAACACAAGGGAGGATGTGAAGCATTCCTTCTTCAAGTGTTCTTCCTTTGTGTGCATGGAGCTCCCCCTCAATTTTTGACTTGTTGATCACTCTCCATCACACCTAGCAAAAGACAATCAAGTAATTTTTGGTATCCAAATTGCTTTGGATCCATATACATTAGTAGCACAAAATTTAGTTCCCTTAGGAATCCATTTTTCAATTTCATCCTTTTTAGTTGAAGTGGTTAGTCCTTTTGGGACCCAAACACTTCTAAAACATTTTCCATTCACAAATCTAGGGGCACTAGATTGTCTTACATAAAAGTTTGATTTTTCAAAACTATTTTTTCTTTTCAAGTTCATTGGAAATCAAATCTTTTTTCTTTTTGAACTTTGAGAGGCAAATTTTGTAAATCAAAACATTTTTGTTCAAAATCTTTTAATCTTGCTTCAAGTTCAAGATTTGTTTTGGAAAGCAAATCATTTTCAATTTTTATTTTTGAAATCAACTTTTTGTTTTTAGAAAATGATGCCTTGAATTCCAAAAGCAAATCATCATAGGCATCTTGTAACTCATCAAATGTATAAGAATTTGAAATGGATGAGTTAGAAGTTACCTCCCCCTCATTGAGGGCCATCAAACATAGGTGGGCTACTTCATCATCGGTGGAGTCTTCATCACTCCAAGTGGCCACATATGCTTGTTTTGAAGATGATCCCTTATTTTTGGATTTTTGGGAGTCCTTCATCTTCTTCATCGATTCATGCTTGGATTTTTCCATTTTGTTCTTCATGAACCGAGCAAATTTGTTGAAGAGATAGGCCATCTCTTCATCTTCACTATCCTCCTCACTTGAGTCTATATGATGGCATGTGGAGGATTTGAGAGCTACGGCACTTGCATTGATGCCTAGCTCCATGATCTTCTTCTTCCCCATCGCTCTAATCTCTTCCTTCTTCTTCTCCTCTTCTTTGTTTTTCTTCATTATTTGGTGAGTGAGAAGTGACCCCATGAGTTCATCAAGCTTCAAGGTTTTGAGATTCTTGGCTTCAATGATGGCGGTCCTCTTTGAGTCCCATGACTCGGGAAGGGAGCAGATGAGCTTTCGGACAAGCTTCTCTTCCGGGATGGCTTCTCCATAACCTTTAAGACCATTGGTGATGGTGGAGAACCTATCAAACATCTTCTCGATGTTCTCTTCCGGATCCATCTTGAAGTTCTCATACTCTAAGGTGAGGAGCCCAATCTTGGTCTCCTTGACTTCATTGGTTCCTTCGTATGTGACTTCAAGCTTGTCCCATACTTCCTTGGCACTCTCACAAGAAGACATCTTCTCATAGATGGTTGGGCCAAAAGCACAAAAGAGCATGTGCAAGGCTTTGCAATTAAGCTCCATCTTCTTGCGATCGTCGGCACTCCATTCCGCTTTGCTTCCTTGAGGCACGAACGGACCATCTTCAACTATATCCCATAGCTTGTAGTCTCTTGACTTCAAGAAGAATTTCATCTTTGTCTTCCAATGGGCATAGTGATTTCCGTCGAAGAAGGGCGGTTTTTCGATTGATTGTGCCATTGAGCCGGTTGGTGAAATGTTGATCGAGCTTGCCGGATCTTCTCAATAGGATGTGAATCCTCTTCGATTGAGCCAAGCTCTGATACCAATTGATGAGATTTAGGGTGCTCGATTCGATCAACCGTTCTTGCTCGCCAAGTGTGGAGAAGTTGGATAATTGGGTGTTTTAGTGGGAGGTGAAAAATTGGCAATTTGACACAAGGATTTATAGTGGTTCAACCTTCTAACCAAGGTCTACATCCACTACCTTAGCTCCCCACTAAGGATTTCCAACAAATTCACTAAGAATTTCGTCCCCTTTTCTCGGATTAGGAGGAAACCGTTACAACCCTCAAAGCTTTCTACCCAAAGCTTGAAGGAACACTCTCTTTACAAAGAAAGACTTAGCAAACTAGAAATCCCTCTAAAAGGTGTTTGTTTGCAATTCTAAGCACTCACCCAAAACCTAGACACTTGAGCAAATTTAACAATGTAAGCTCACAAGTGTTGTCTAAGCAAGAAATAAACAATTTAAGCTCTAGACAAATTTTGACATCATAATGTTGTAACAATTGAAGCATTGACCATTACAAGATGCTTGGAGGTCCCTTTTATACTCCCAATTGAGTTTGTAGCCGTTACTAGCCGTTGGGATTGAAATGGAGCCGTTTGAGTCTTTATTTCCCATCATAAATGCAGTTCTGCAGCTTGGCGTATCGATACTCGTCCAACCGTATCGATACGGTCTCAAAGAGGAAAGAGCCGTTGGGCTTCTTCAGCTGATGCGTATCGATACGCTTACCTAGCTTATCGGTACGGTCCTGCAATTTAAAAGACCGTTGGGAAAATGACCGTTGGGGTAGTTAGGTGTATCGGTACGCGATACAACCGTATCGGTACGCGACTAGCCGTTGGGCTATTTCAAAGCTCACCGTATCGATACGGCTAAGCGTATCGGTACGAGTTTTGGCTACTGGAAAATCTGGTGGCTTGAAACCCTAAAACGTATAGGTACCCTTTTATACCGTATCGATACGGGTACATAAAAATACAGGTTTTGACCACTTTAAATGTACTTTAAGTCCATTCCAAAGCCTTTAAAACCCTTAAACATATTTTCAAGTTGTTTTTGACTAAAAACTCATTTTAAATTCTTTGCAATTTAGTCCAAAACATTTTTCAAATATTATATCAAAACTTAGTTCTACACCCACAATACAAAATTAGTCATCGGTTTTCAAAAACGACCAGTAAGGTCACTTACGTTTTCGGGGTGTAAACTTTTGGTCACTTAGTCGTTTGTTGCCGTTAAACGCTAACTGGAGGATGATCTCACACAATAAAAAGAAGGATAAATTACCTAAATAGTCCCTAAACTATTACTTCAATCCTATTTTGACTACCGAAATAAAAATAATTTGTATAATTACACATTTAATCTTCTATATTTATATTTTTTTATTTCTTCTCCCCTCCACCATCTTCCATATTTTTTTCATCTAACCCAATCCTTAATTTTCTCCCCTCCACCATCTTCAATCCCTAATTTGATATACAGCAATTATGTTCGACTATCTGTTATACTCTTTTAGCCATTTGCTAATGTTCTATCATATACAAGTTGCCTTGAAGAAAAAAAAAGAGCAACACAAGAAATCCCAATTTCATTTACCTTTTGCAATGCTTCTTTAAATTATTTTTTAAAATTTTAATTCTAATCCAACTTAGAAGGGAGAGAAAGGGGGCTCTGATGGATTTAAAACTCGTGACCTGAAAGAATATTAAAAAAATAAAAATAACAATTTGACCAACCTATTAAATATGCTTGCTCTCAAGATTTTAAACCAAAAGCACATAATAAAATTTGAAATTGTAGTACTTGTTTCACAGGAACAAGTGGCAGAAATATAAAACCAATTCAAACATAATGAATAACCGTGAACACTATTTTCTTAATTTAAGAACTGTTAACACTTGCTTTCAAATTCAAGCATTAAAAAAAGCTTTTTTGATTCAAACGCGATACAAACATTGTTTGTATAAATGTTTAACAATATATCCTAATTATGATTAACTACAAATTAAGAGGAAATCAGTGCAGAATTGGACCTCTTGAAGAAGGCAAACAGCAGCAGGCAACCAAGGCCATGGAAATCGAATAGATGATTTTGGAGGAATCTTTTCTTTCACATTTTCGGTGTATTTCGTTTCGAAAAGTAGCTTATTCCTCACATTCATCAAAACTTACTGCAAAGAAAAGAAGAAATAAACTTTGATATGTGAATTGAGGATTAATATAGTAGAAAATTAGGGATTGAGTTAGATGAAGAAGAATATGGAAGATGGTGGAGGGGAAAAAATAAAAAAATATAAATATGTAATTATACAAATTATTTTTATTTTGGTGGTCATAATAGGATTAAAGTAATAGTTTATGGACTATTTAGGTAATTTATCCTTATTTTTATTGTCTCATATTAGCCTCCCATTAATGTTTAACGGCAACAAACGGCTGAGTGACCAAAAGTTTACACCCCGAAAACGTATGTAACCCCCTTAGCCCGGCCTAGACGGTTGACCCGAACTACAAAGATTACACGAGGAAAATCAAAGTCAACCCGAAAGTCAACCTTGATTAACGACCCTTTTTTTCCTTTTTAAAACTTATATAGATACATATTAACCCTATGTGAGCACGCATGAAACATACAGGTGAAAAGCACTCCGATCGAACAACATGAGGGACTCAATTGCACAATATACAAAAGTTAGGGACCAAATTGTAAATTCTGGAAATTAGGAGGTCTTAGCTGATTTTAAGATTACAAATATTTAATTAGTCTTATTACATGCTTCCCTGTCAAATTTCACCTTAATCGGACATCTCAAACTCATATAATTGCAATTACAACTTTTGGGACTAAAACGTAAAGCTTGCAAACCTTAAAACCATTCAAATCAGTGCCCAACGGTCACCTGTTTCGAAACGGTGTTGACCGTTCTGAAACACGCGTTCGTTTCGAGTCTTGTTCCGAAACAGGGCCTTCCAGTGGCCAATTCGTTTCGGAACGGCCTCTAGCCGTTTCGAAACACGAAGGCCATTACAGGCTCCCGTTCCGAAACACTAGTGCCCGTTCTGATACGGGTTGCCCAGAAGCTGCAGATTTTGCTGGTTTTTCCAACATAAAACCACTCAAACACATCCTAGTTACTTCCTAAACATGCCAACATGTCATCATACATACAAGGTACATATTTGCAACTTCAAAACACGTTCATAGCATCAAACATAGAATTCCACAAGTCTATAGGCATGCATCCTAATATCCAAAACCAAACAACCAACAAAACACCAAATCAAGCATCAAAAGGCCAATTACAAATCTCAAAACATCAAAAGCATCATGCCACAACTAGGGAGTCCAAAACATCTCCCAAAACACATCTTAGGTTCCCATTGCCAAATTATCAAAGCTAATAGTGTTATGGAAACATCACCATACATGAGCTTAGTTTCCCTTGGATTCTTAGCCTCCTTGTTTCCCTCAAACACTTCAATTATCTGCATTATTGGTTCAAGAGAGAGAGCGTAAGCACAATGGCTTAGTGAGGCATGCTCTAAGAAAACATCACAATAATGTATTTTTTAAAACCACTTTCAACAAAGCTTTCTACACACATGCTCAACACATTTCATGCAACCTTGCATACTTTACAAGCATCTCATGCTTAAATAAAATCAACATGTCATATTGGCTTTCAAGTGATAATCCATAACCATTCACAACACAAAACACAATCGGATACGTGGATTACAAGCGTTTTCCCATACGCTTCATACACACTACCGAACACACAAGGTGGAGTTTACCGGTACAATCACAACCCCTCAACACCCGTGATGGAGTTTAACGGTACAATCACAACCCCTCAACATCACTCATCGGTAGTTGTATAACTCCACTAACGAGAACACGGGACACATAACACAAGATCCACACACGGACTTTTAACCACCGTTGTGATCTTACCTTTCTCGTTAGTGTACTTGGATAGAGTTTACGGTACAATTACAACCCCTCAACATCCAAGGCGAATTTATTCACGGTGCACCCAATCATATAGCCGGCTAACTATATCCGATTCAAGTACTTTAAAACCATTACATCACTTGCCAATATACATCATATAACATCAACAACTCACTGTTTTAAAGCATTAACAAAGCCATTTAACCTCATGCATCACTATGCATCAAATCCACATTTACAACATGTCAAACCAAGGATCTCTTACCTTGAGCATCCTTCAACATATGGCTTTCAAAACCAGCATTAACCATGCTAAAACATGCTTTCAAAACAGAATTTAAACATACATATTATAAACAATGCATCAAATCACTTCATGGCTCATCCAAGAGAGTTTCTCCGAAAACTTACTCTTGAGCTTAGTTAAGTTGCTTAGACTTAAACTAAGCTCCCAAAACCTTCAAACATTTGTTACAAAGCTGGAAACCCAACTTCACTCACCAATTATGTTTCGCAAGCTTGCCGAAACGCCGATCAAGCCTCCGGATCAACACCACAAGTGTCCGAAGATGTTTCCCCTGTTTTAAACACATCAAAGCAGAGGATTAATGCATCATCATGCATTGAAATCTTCAGCCAACACTCTTAAACTCGCTTCTCTACTTAAAGCTAACATTTCGGCTACCAAACACAACCGAAATCACCTCCAAACTCTTCCAAAACTTAACCCAGCCAAGATCCATCACTTCTAACCATTTCTAAACATCAATTAGCATCCAAAATGAACCAAAACTCGTCCTTATACCTCCAGCTATAACAGAACACCAAGATCACCCCCAAAAACCACCATTTTCATAAGCAAAAACTTAGGAAACACAACCTATTCGGGATTGCATTGATAAAACCTCGTTTACACATCATTAGACATCCAAAATACATTTAAAAATCATCTCAAAACAGAGCCCAAACAATCACAACGAAATTCTTCAAGATTTCCTCCAAATCTTGAGTTTTAAGCCAAAATCAAGTTCATATCATTAAAACCATTTATAAAACTTCAATTAAGGATTGACGACTTGGGAATATCAGTAAAGAACTGAGTATTTAGAGGAGAAGAACAACATTACCTCTAAATGGTGATTTCTCCTTGATTTGAGTCAATTTTCTTGAAAATCCAATGAGGAAATCAAAAGGATTTGATGTAAGATGGATTAGAAACCAATTGATGATTGAAATCTCATCAATTGAAGTGAAGATCAATGAAAAAGTTGCTGGAGAAAAGTGTTTGGATGATGGAATTTTGAGAGAAAAAGAAATGAGAAAATTTTAGGAAAAGTTAGTTATGAAAATCCAAAAAGTGGTTTCCCTTTTTCATTTAATTAATTAAACATTAATTAAATCACTTAAATTAAGGAAAAATCTGGATAAATCATTTTTGGGTAAATTAGCTCCTTAAAGATTCAAAGTTTCAATCCTTACAAAACAGTCACCACTGAACTTTTCAAAAATCGCATTTTAGTCACTATTCCAAAATGTTGTATTTCTAAACCTTATTTTGTAAAATTGATTCCACCACTCTCTTATATATATTAAAAGAGGATTTTTAGATATTTTTCCATATTTTTAAAGCATCCCGAACTAGGTTTTCCCTAAAACCCCCTTTTATATTCGAACCGAAAATCAGACCAGTCCGGTTCAGACCCTAAACTTCCAAGCCCAAAATTGGGGTGTTACAACTCTCCCCCCCTTAAAAAATTTCGTCCTCGAAATTTACCTGAAGGGAAAAGGTACGGAAACTGCTTCATCATATCATCCTTTCTTTCCCACGTGGCTTCCTCAACACCACGATGCTTCCACAACACCTTAACCAATTCAATGGTTTTGCCTCGAAGAACTATACTGTCCGAATCCAGAATTTCAACCGGCTCCTCATCATAGGTCAAATCTGGATTCAACTCCACTTCCTCCACAGGCATAACATGCGAAGGATCCGATCTATACCTCCGAAGCATAGAGACATGAAACACATCATGAATCTTTTCCAACTCTTGCGGCAACCTCAGCTTGTACGCAACAGGACCCACACGTTCAACCACCTCGTATGGTCCAATGTACCTAGGGCTCAACTTACCCTTCCGGCCAAACCTCATCACCTTTTTCCAAGGCGAAACCTTCAAAAACACACGGTCACCCACCGCAAACTCAATCTCCTTACGCTTCAAATCCGCGTAAGACTTCTGTCGATCAGAAGCTCCCTTCAATCGCTCACAAATGAGCTTCACCTTCTCAGTGGTTCCTTTCAACAAAGCTGGCAATGAAACCAACTTCTGACCTGTTTCAGCCCAACAAAGAGGAGTTCTGCACTTCCTCCTATACAAGGCTTCATAAGGTGCCATTTGAATACTTGTCTGGTAGCTATTGTTATAAGCAAACTCCAGCAAAGGCAAATGTTTCTCCCAAGAACCCTGAAACTCAATCACACAGCACCTCAACATATCCTCCAACACTTGGATAACACGCTCAGACTGTCCATCTGACTGTGGATGATAAGAAGTACTGAAATTCAGCCGCGTACCCAAAGCTTGATGCAAACACTCCCAAAAACGCGATGTAAACCTCGGATCTCTATCTGACACTATAGACTTTGGCACACCATGCAGTCGCACAATCTCAGCAATGTACAACTCTGCAAGCTTGTCCAAAATATACGTAGTATGCACGGATAAGAAATGTGCACACTTCGTAAGGCGATCCACAATCACCCACACCGAATTCTTCTTCGATGGCGACAAAGGCAAACCAGACACAAAGTCCATGGTAATCCTTTCCCACTTCCACTCAGGAATTCTCAACGGTTGCAACAACCCAGAAGGAAACTGATGCTCAGCCTTAACTCGCTAACAAACCATGCACTTACTCACATACTCCACAACATCTTTCTTCAAACCCACCCAGTAGTACTCATCCTTAAGATCACGATACATCTTTGTACTACCAGGGTGCATAGCAAAAGGACTACTATGAGCTTCAGTCAGAATAGTACGCCTCAACTCAGCATCATTCGACACTACTATCCGACTCCCAAAACATAGAACTCCATCACCATTAAAACAAAAATCTGATGGTCTATCCTCAGCAATGTCCTGAACATGTGGCACCAAGGAATCATCCAACAACTGCTTATCCTTTATCAACTAAACCAAAGATGGTTTCACTTGCAATTCAGCCACAAGACCCCCATCTCGCGAAATGCTCAAGCTGGCAAACATAGCCCTCAACTCCACTGCCACCTTTCTACTCAAGGCATCCGCTACAACATTAGCTTTTCCCGAATGGTACTCGATCGTCAGATCGTAATCTTTAAGCAACTCCACCCAACGTCGTTGCCTAAGATTCAACTCTTTTTGAGACATCAAATACTTCAAACTTTTGTGATCCGTGTACACAGTACACTTCTCACCATACAGATAATGTCTTCAAATCTTCAAAGCAAAGACCACCGCAGCTAACTCAATATCATGCGTAGGATAATTGCGCTCATGCACCTTCAACTGACATGATGCATAAGCCACCACCTTACCCTCCTGCATCAACACACACCCCAAACCAACATAGGATGCGTCGTTGTACACCACAAACTATTTCCCTAATTCAGGTTGAACCAAGATAGGAGCTTGCGTCAAAGCTGCCTTAAGCTTCTCAAAATCCTGTTGTCTTGCCTCTGTCCACTCATACTTGACATCCTTCTGCAACAACTTCGTCAAAGGTGCCGCAATCTTCGAAAATCCATCCACAAACCTCCGATAGTATCCTGCCAATCCAAGGAAACTACGGACTTCATGAACAGACTTAAGAGGCTTCCAATTCATCACCGTCTCAATCTTCTGAGGATCAACACGAATCCCCTCAGCAGAAACCACATGACCAAGGAAAACAACTTCCCTAAGCCAGAATTCGCACTTGCTCAGCTTAGCATAAAGCTGATTCTCCAACAGTGCCTGCAACACAATCCACAAATGCCCTTCATGCTCCTCCTCAGTACGAGAGTACACAAGGATATCATCAATGAACACCACAACAAACTTGTCCAAATACTCATGGAACACTCTATTCATCATGTCCATAAAAGCTGCATGAGCATTCGTCAAGCCAAATGACATCACAAGGAACTCATAATGCCCATACCTCGTTCTAAAGGCTATTTTTGGCACATCCATATCCTTCACTTTGAGCTGGTAATAACCTGACCTTAAGTCAATCTTAGAGAACACAGCCGCTTCCCGAAATTGATCGAAAATATCATCAATTCTCGGCAAAGGATACCGATTCTTGATAGTTAACTTGTTCAGCTGACGATAATCGATGCACATTCTCATAGTGCCATCCTTTTTCTTCACAAACAAGACCGGTGCACCCCAAGGTGACACACTCGGCCGAATGAAACCATGATCAAGCAATTCCTGAAGTTGCGTCTTCAGCTCCTTCAATTCTTTAGGTGCCATTTGGTAAGGAGTAATGGACACTGGAGTTGTGTTTTCATACAGCTCAATCCCAAACTCCACCTCTCGACTAGGAGGCAGTCCAGGTAACTCCTCCGGACACACACCAGGAAACTCTCGCACAGTCCTGATATCTTGGACTCGCAACTCCTTAGAGTTAGGATTCATAACAAAGGCCAGGTAAGCCTCACAACCTTGCCTCAGCATTCGGCTTGCTTCCAATGTAGACACCACATTGGCAAGAAACTTCACATTCTCACCAACCACCACAACCTTGTAATCATCCGCAAGCTTCAACGAAACTCGCTTGTTCTCAAAATCCACCACAGCTCGATGTTCAATAAGCCAATCCATTCCAAGGATTACATCAAAACCATAGAATAGCAATTCCATGAGATCAACAAGAAAAACATGGTTTTGCACTACCAAAGGACATCTTCTATACAACTTCCGTGTCACAACGGTCTCACCAAAGGAACTAGTTACACGCATACCAACATCCAAAGACTCAACAGGTAAACCAAGCAATTGAGCATGTTCACGCAATATGTATGAGTGTGTAGATCCAGAATCAATCAAGGAAAGTAATGATAAGGATTGCAAAGTAAAGGTACCTGCGATCACATCCGTATCATTTCTCCCCTCTCGCTGAGCATACACTTGAGCCTGGCCACCACCCTCAGGTTGGACAGCCACCACATGCGCCACATTCCTCCCACCATCATCTCTGCGCTGGAAGTTACCACGACCATGCCCACGACCTCTCTGTGGTGCAACAACCCCAGGAGCACGTCCCTGACCACCACCGGCCAACAAAGGACACTCCCTCCTCATATGGTCTGCCGAACCACAATTCCAGCACGAATTACCGATCACTGCAACAGGAGCCTGAACCTCCCTCGCTGCTCGAGGACAGTCACGCCTTAAATGGCCACGCGATCCACACGTCCAGCACGTGTTCAGATCAGCTCTCATCCTATCTCCCTGAACAGGCGTACCTTGCCCTCCATTACCACGCCTAGCAGAACACTGATACCTCTTATCTCATCCTCTCTTGTTCCGTCTACCACCGGAACTATAATCAGCAACTCTTTTGACCGAGCTGAAACTAACGCCTCTGGAAGACAGACCCAGATTCTGCTCAATGTCCTTCGCTCTACTCACCAGCACATCAAAATCTATATACTCATCAGCAAGCATGAAAGTCTTCACGTCCGGCATCAAACCATATCGGAAGCATTCACACCTCTCCCGTTCATCAGGGATAAGCTCAGGTGCGTACTGACTAAGACCAACAAACTAGATCTCATACTCAGCCACCGTCATGCTTCCTTGCACAAGAGACATGAATTCTCTTTTCTTTTCATCTAGGTATCGCACTCCTATATACTTTCGCTTGAACGCGTTCAAAAAGAACGTCCAAGTCACATCAACTTCCTTCATTCCGGAGACAGTGGTCGTCCACCAAGTATACGCATCATCATGTAACAGCAATACTACACAACCTAATTTCTGCACATTGTTGCAGTTCATTTGTCCCAATATCCTCTTGGTGCTTTCCAACCAAGATTCGGAACCCTCGGCAAATAAACCTCTGAACTTAGTCCCTCCCAGACTGCGAAGACGTTCCAAAGGTAATCTCACGTTAGCATCACCCTGATGCACAGCTCCGTGAGCTCCAGCTACTACTGCTTGAAAAGCTCCCGCAATAGCCTGAATCAGCACAGTCATGTCAGGAGCAGCTTGCCCCTGCACACCTTCAGGTCCAGCGACCCCAGCACCAGCACCAACACCAGCATTTTCACCTCCAGCACCACCACCACCGGGTGGCCCACCACCAGGGGGAGAAGGTATATCCACAACATTCTCAACGTTTTCCTCGTTCTCATTCTGAGCCATAGCTCTCGTATTCATCCTCATCTCTCTACGAGGCTCCATTTACAAGAAAAACAATGCACTGACACAAATGCAATAAACATAATTAGGCTCAACAAGGTAAGTAATCCAAGTACTCAAGCTCATTTTCCAAAAAAACAATTCCTTTCATTAGTTTTGATATGGCAATGGGTTCCTCTAACATGCTTCAACATAGCATAGCATCACAATTGCAACATACTTTACAATTCAAACAACATACTTTCACCCAATAGGCATATAACGCAAATACACATACATCACCCACATAAACATTCCCATTTACACGAGAACTCAGCTCTGATACCACGAAATGTAACCCCCTTAGCCCAGCCTAGACGGTTGACCCGAACTACGAAGATTACACGGGGAAAACCAAAGTCAACCCGAAAGTCAACCTTGATTAACGACCCATTTTTTCTTTTTAAAACTTATCTAGATACATATTAACCCTATGTGAGCACGCATGAAACATACAGGTGAAAAGCACTCCGATCGAACAACATGAGGGACTCAATTGCACAATATACAAAAGTTAGGGACCAAATTGTAAATTCGGGAAATTAGGAGGTCTTAGCTGATTTTAAGATTACCAATATTTAATTAGTCTTATTACATGCTTCCCTGTCAAATTTCACCTTAATCGGACATCTCAAACTCATATAATTGCAATTACAACTTTTGGGACTAAAACGTAAAGCTTGCAAACCTTAAAACCATTCAAATCAGTGCCCAACGGTCACCTGTTTCGAAACGGTGTTGACCGTTCTGAAACACGGGTTCATTTCAAGTCTTGTTCCGAAACAGGGCCTTCCAGTGGCCAATTCGTTTCGGAACGGCCTCTAGTCGTTTCGAAACACGAAGGTCATTACAGGCTCCCGTTCCAAAACACTAGTGCCCGTTCCGATACGGGTTGCCCAGAAGCTGCAGATTTTGCTGGTTTTTCCAACATAAAACCACTCAAACACATCCTAGTTACTTCCTAAACATGCCAACATGTCATCATACATACAAGGTACATATTTGCAACTTCAAAACATGTTCATAACATCAAACATAGAATTCCACAAGTCTATAGGCATGCATCCTAATATCCAAAACCAAACAACCAACAAAACACCAAATCAAGCATCAAAAGGCCAATTACAAATCCCAAAACATCAAAAGCATCATGCCACAACTACGGAGTCCAAAACATCTCCCAAAACACATCTTAGGTTCCCATTGCCAAATTATCAAAGCTAATAGTGTTATGGAAACATCACCATACATGAGCTTAGTTTCCCTTGGATTCTTAGCCTCCTTGTTGCCCTCAAACACTTCAATTATCTACATTATTGGTTCAAGAGAGAGAGCGTAAGCACAATAGCTTAGTGAGGCATGCTCTAAGTAAACATCACAATAATGCATTTTAAAAACCACTTTCAACAAAGCTTTCTACACACATGCTCAACACATTTCATGTAACCTTGCATACTTTACAAGCATCTCATGCTTAAATAAAATCAACATGTCATATTGGCTTTCAAGTAATAATCCATAACCATTCACAACACAAAACACAATCGGATACGCGGATTACAAGCGTTGTCCCATACGCTTCATACACACTACCGAACACACAAGGTGGAGTTTACCGGTACAATCACAACCCCTCAACACCCGTGATGGAGTTTAACGGTACAATCACAACCCCTCAAAATCACTCATCGGTAGTTGTATAACTCCACTAACGAGAACACGGGACACATAACACAAGATCCACACACGGACTTTTAACCACCGTTGTGATCTTACCTTTCTCGTTAGTGTACTTGGATAGAGTTTACGGTACAATTACAACCCCTCAACATCCAAGGCGACTTTATTCACGGTGCACCTAATCCTATAGCCGGCTAACTATATCCGATTCAAGTTCTTTAAAACCATTACATCACTTGCCAATATACATCATATAACATCAACAACTCACTGTTTTAAAGCATTAACAAAGCCATTTAACCTCATGCATCACTATGCATCAAATCCACATTTACAACATGTCAAACCAAGGATCTCTTACCTTGAGCATCCTTCAACATATGGCTTTCAAAACCAGCATCAACCATGCTAAAACATGCTTTCAAAATAGAATTTAAACATGCATATTATAAACAATGCATCAAATCACTTCATGGCTCATCCAAGAGAGTTTCTCCGAAAACTTACTCTTGAGCTTAGTTAAGTTTCTTAGACTTAAACTAAGCTCCCAAAACCTTCAAACATTTGTTACAAAGCTGGAAACCCAACATCACTCACCAATTCCGTTTTGCAAGCTTGCCGAAACGCCGATCAAGCCTCCGGATCAACACCACAAGTGTCCGAAGATGTTTCCCCTGTTTTAAACACATCAAAGCAGAGGATTAATGCATCATCATGCATTGAAATCTTCAGCCAACACTCTTAAACTCGCTCCTCTACTTAAAGCTAACATTTCGGCTACCAAACACAACCGAAATCACCTCCAAACTCTTCCAAAACTTAACCCAGCCAAGATCCATCACTTCTAACCATTTCTAAACATCAATTAGCATCCAAAATGAACCTAAACTCGTCCTTATACCTCCAGCTATAACAGAACACCAAGATCACCCCAAAAACCACCATTTTCATTAGCAAAAACTTAGGAAACACAACCTATTCGGGATTGCATTGATAAAACCTCGTTTACACATCACTAGACATCCAAAATACATTTAAAAATCATCTCAAAACAGAGCCCAAACAATCACAACGAAATTCTTCAAGATTTCCTCCAAATCTTGAGTTTTAAGCCAAAATCAAGTTCATATCATTAAAACCATTTATAAAACTTCAATTAAGGATTGACAACTTGGGAATTTCAGTAAAGAACTGAGTATTTAGAGGAGAAGAACAACCTTACCTCTAAATGGTGATTTCTCCTTGATTTGAGTCAATTTTCTTGAAAATCTAATGAGGAAATCAAAAGGATTTGATGTAAGATGGATTAGAAACTAATTGATGATTGAAATCTCATCAATTGAAGTGAAGATCAATGAAAAAGTTGCTGGAGAAAAGTGTTTGGATGATGGAATTTTGAGAGAAAAAGAAATGAGAAAATTTTAGGAAAAGTTAGTTATGAAAATCCAAAAAGTGGTTTCCCTTTTTCATTTAATTAATTAAACATTAATTAAATCAATTAAATTAAGGAAAAATCTGGAGAAATCATTTTTGGGTAAATTAGCTCCTTAAAGATTCAAAGTTTCAATCCTTACAAAACAGTCACCACTGAACTTTTCAAAAATCGCATTTTAGTCACTATTCCAAAATGTTGTATTTACAAACCTTATTTTGTAAAATTGATTCCACCACTCTCTTATATATATTAAAAGAGGATTTTTAGATATTTTTCCATATTTTTAAAGCATCCCAAACTAGGTTTTCCCTAAAACCCCCTTTTATATTCGAACCGAAAATCAGACCGGTCCGGTTCAGACCCTAAACTTCCAAGCCCAAAATTGGGGTGTTACAACGTAAGTGACCTTACTGGTCGTTTTTGAAAATTGATGACCAACTCTGTACTTAGGAGAAACATAAGTGACAATTCCAGTAGTTAACCCTTTAATTATTTATTTTTAATTAAAATATTTTATTTTTCTCCTCCAATCAGGAGGTGGCACGTGTCACCACCATTTAGATGAAAAAAATTCAATTTGCACAAATATGCTAATGGTGGGAATCAAACCCGCATATGAGTGATTTAGAAGCAGTGGCTTAGCCACTGCACCAAGCATATATTTGTGCTAAAAATAACCCTTTTAAATATATGTTTTATTCGAATTCTGTTGGGAATGTTGTACGCCAAAGCTATCCTCTTTTTCTGCGTTTGATGCAGGTTCGTCAACAAAAGTTTCAAGCAATGTTTTTTCTTTTGTTTGTCCTCTTTATGATTGATTTACAGTATTTAGTTGGAAATGTTTTTTCTCAATTGGGGGGAATGTAAATGAAAAATCAATCTTCAAGCAAAATTGATTGGACTGAAACCTAAATAGGAAATACAGTGTGCATTCTATCATCTCCCCCCTATATTATATATATAACACATATGCTACAGACACCTGCATGCATATGCACTTACATCTGATCACCTTCATGAAATTTGTATAATTTGTTATTTCATTGATAAAGCCATCTATTGTATTTGTAACTGGTTGCATACAATGCCAAATCCAGCTGTTCATGGATGGGCAAGATTCTTTTGGTTTTAGTGCGTAGCTTTTAAGACATCAACCAGTCATTTATGCCTTTCAGATTTTATGTTGTTATTATTTCACAGAGGACTGAGTTATATGAATATTCAAAGGTGATGGGAAACTCTCAGTTTGTCTTGCTACCTTTTCAGCCATACAAACTTATTTATGCATACATGCTGGCTGAAGTTGGAAAAGTTTCAGATTCATTGAAGTAAGCATATCTAAGTTGTTTGTATTTGATTTCTGAAGTATTTTTCTTTTAATTTGTTAACATAACAAGGCTATTTCAGGTACTGTCAAGCTGTATTAAGATCTCTGAAAACTAGTCGAGTGCCTGAGGTTGAAACTTGGAAACATTTAATTTTATCTTTGGAGGAGAGGATAAGATTCCATCAGTAGGTAAGTTTTAGCTTCACAGTTATTGCTTCAATATTTTCTTTGTTCAAATAGGGCTTTCTTTTGTAGGGGGATATGCTACAAATTTGGCTCCAGCAAAATTAGTTGGTAAATTGCTGAACTTTTTTTATAGCACTGCACATCGAGTTGTGGGGGGTTTACCATCACCTCCTACATCAACATCAAACGTAGAAAAAGAGGATAGCGTCGGGGTACAACATTCCCAACAGAACTCGAATAGAACATATATTTAAAAGGGTTATTTTTATCATAAACACATGCTTGGTGTAGTGGCTAAGCCATTGCTTTTAAATCACTCATATGTGGGTTCAATTCCCACCATTGGCATGTTATTTTTAAATTAAATTTTTCTCCTCTAAATGGTGGTGACACGTGTCACCTCCTGATTGGAGGAGAAAATAAAATATTTTAATTAAATATAAATAATTAATTTATTTTATTAAATTAAAATTAGGACTAAATTGATAGAGTTTATAAGTAACGAGGACTAAATGTGTAATTATACCCTTATTTTTTTAACTGCCACGTCACCCTTCCGTTAACCTTTAACGGCTGGTTGTCATATTGCTACCATTTAAATAATTTGGTAGTTTAATTGTGACGAAAAAAAGTAATGTGGTCAGATCGCAACTTTTGTAATAGTAAGGTGGTCATTTATGTAATTTACTCTATATTAAATTAGGAATTGAATCACAAACAATAACAAAAAATCGCATAGATATGGAAACATACATATTTAAGGTGCAAATTAAGGTAAAAAGAAACTTTACGTAATTATAACCTAATATATATTGTATTAAAAAATTTATATATGATATAAAATTGTATTAGTTTAAACCGTGTATTCTATACGTGGATATATTATACTAAAAACTTTATATATTTACACAAATTAAAATGGTAAAAATAATCAATATGGTAAAACAAGTATAAATGGTATAATAAATATATAAGAATACAATTATACCGAGAAAGTCACGATAATAAATATAAATACATACCATATAAAAATCAAAGCAGTTAATATGAACATAAATATAAATAAATAAATAAATAAATAAGAGGCATAAATAAATACATAAAATGACATAACATGTATATTATTAAGCTTATACCTATATATGTAACATGAATACTATAATATATATAGATAATAACATATTAACATAAACATATACAAGGGACTAAAATTAAATGAAATAAAAAATATAATACTAAAATTAAATAACATGGAAACTAGAAGGGCAAAATTAAATTAAATGAAAATTAAAGACAACAACTTAAAGCATAAATAAGGGACTAAATTAAAAAGAAGAAAAATAGGTGGCAAAACCATAACATGCAAATTGATTAAGGGGTTTAGGGGTAATTAATCTGTTATTATTTAATTTGATGATTAATCAGGAGTCAAATTGAAAAATGGAAGAAACTTGGGAGGACAAGGGACAATATTTTCCCGTACGGAATGGCCTCTCATGTGAATAACACCGTGCGAAAGGGTTTATTGCGCTATTAATCCTTTTTTTAATTTTTCGGTGAGTATAAAACTCATCTTAATGCCTCAATCTCAGGTTTTAGAACTCTTCACCCTCTCAAACCGATGAAACTCTATCTCTCTCTTAAAATTACTTGAATCCGGCAAAGATCGTCACGCCGACCGTCGCTAGCCGACGTCGGCGAACCTAGATCAACCTATTTTTATTTTCCTTCAACCCGAATCTAAATAGAGAGAAAAAATGCCCCTTTTTTTTCTTTCTTTTTCATTTTTTGAAACTTCTAACCCCTTTCGACGCCCCCTCATGTTCGATTCATCATGCACGACTAAACGGAGAGCAGAGAGGTTTGTCATCGAAACAACGAGGCGACTTGGTTCGAAGAGGTAACCTTTCGAATTCCTTTTTTTTCAATACACGAATGAAAAAATAGAGAGAAAAAAATACCTATGTAAACTTTTGCTCCATTTTTATTTCTTGATCGAAGTAGTAAAATTTTACATTTACATTCGTATATATTAGAGGTTTATAATGATTGATATTTATTGTTTCTGATATTTGCATATTTTTCTTCTTTTTTTTTTATCTTCGGCCACTTGCATTGCGGCCGCGTCTCGACCGTTGGATTCGCGGGGATGGACGGTTGGATCTCGTCTCGGGAGCAGACGACTAAGATCTGTTGTTTTGCGTCGACGTGGCACTCTCTAAAAGCAGACACGTGGCGGGCGGAATTCCAGAAGGTTCGGCGTGTCGTGCACGCGCGCGTGGCGGAGACAAACGGCCAGCGCGTGCTCCACACGCGCGATCTGAAGAGGCACTCTGCTTCAATCTCAGCCGTTGGATCAGATCTTGATCCAACGGTCCTGGGGCGGCTGCATAGAAAAAATTAGAGATGGATTAGGGTTTTTGGATTGGGCCCCAAACAAGCTTTTTTTTAATGGACTCAGCACTAAATGGGTTTAATTATCCCTTATTTTGATATGTTTTTTTTTCATGTTTTATTTTCAGCCAAATAATAATAATAATAATAATAATAATAATAATAGTAACTCATAGTAACATTAATAATATTATATTAATAATGTTATATTAATAATGTTGTATACAACTGGACAAAAATGATTACAGTATCAGTACGGTACCAGACCGTATCGGTACGGGTACTTGAAATGCACGGTTTAACTGCTTTAAATACACTTTAAATCATTCCAAAGCCTTGTAAAACCCTTAAACATATTTTTCAAGTTGTTTTTGACTAAAAACATATTTTAAATTCTTTTCAATTTAGTCCAAAACATTTTTCAAATATTATATCAAAACACTTAGTTCCACAATCTCCCCCTTTTTGATATAATAAAACCAACTTGAAAATTTGTTTTGGATTCTCTCCCCCTTTGTATTTTAAAATTTTGAATAAGAGCTTTAAAATTTGAATGAAATTAAAGCCCCCCTTATTTTCTTGAAAACTTGAAAAAATCAATTTTTCAAACCATTTCTCCCCTTTTTGTTATATCAAAAAGAATTTAAAAAGACATTAGGCTCTAAATAACTTATGAGGTTTTAAAGAATTTTGCACAATTAAAAACTTTTGGTTTTAAAATTGGCTCAAAATCTTTTCTTTCTTAAGATCATCAACTTCTTTTTGATGATCTTTTTCCATCGTTTGAAGCAAATTTTATAAGCCTAAAACTTTAAGCTCAAAAGCTTTAAGTTTTGCTTCAAACTCTAGATTTGTTTTGGAAAGCAACTCATTTTCCTTTTTCAATTTTGAAACCAACTTTTTGTTTTTAGAAAATGATGCCTTAAATTCTAAAAGCAAATCATCGTAGGCATCTTGTAACTCATCAAATGTATATGAATTTGAAATAAATGAGTTAGAAGTTTCCTCCCCCTCATTGAGGGCCATGAAGCATAGGTTGGCAATTTCATCTTCATCGTTGGAGTCTTCATCACTCCATATTGCCACATATGCTTTCTTTGAAGATGATCCCTTTTTGTAGCTCTTGTGGGAATCCTTCATTTTCTTCTTCGATTCATGCTTAGATTTATCCATCTCGCTCTTCATGAACTGGGTGAATTTCTTGAAAAGATAGGCCATCTCTTCATCTTCGCTTTCCTCTTCACTTAGTTCTAAATGATGGCATGTGGAAGATTTAAAAGCAACGACACTCACGTTGATGTCTAGCTCCATGATCTTCTTCTTCTCCAACTTCTTTATCTCTTCCTTCTTCTTCTCCTCTTCTTTATCTTTCTTCATGATTTGGTGAGTGAGAAGTGACCCCATGAGTTCATCAAGTTTCAAGGTCTTCGAATTCTTAGATTCGATGATGGCGGTCCTCTTGGAGTCCCATGACTCGGGAAGAGAATAGATAAGCTTTCGGACAAGCTTTTCTTCCGGAATGACTTCTCCATAGTCCTTGAGTCCATTGGTGATGGTGGAGAATCGGTGGAACATCTTCTCAATATCCTCTTCCGAATCCATTTTGAAGTTTTCATACTCTAGGTTGAGGAGGCCGATCTTGGTCTCCTTTACTTCATTAGTCCCCTCATATGTAACTTCGAGCTTGTCCCAAACTTCCTTGGCACTCTCGCAAGAAGACATCTTCTCGTAGATTTGAGGCTAAGTGCACAAAAGATGAAGTGCAAAGCCTTGCAATTTAGTTCCATCTTCTTGCAGCCGTCGGCACTCCACTTCGCTTTGCTTCCTTTTGGTACGAACGAGCCATCTTCTATAATATCCCAAAGCTTGTAGTCTTTGGATTTGACAAAGAACATCATCCTCGTCTTCCAATATGCATAATTTGTCACGTCAAAGAAAGGTGGCTTATCGATGGATTGTGCCATTGAGCCGGTTGTTTGAAATGTTGATCGAGCTTGCCGGACCACCTCAATAGGATGTTAATCCTCTTCAATTGAGCCAAGCTCTGATATCAATTGTTGGGTTTTACGGTGCTCGATTTCCTTCAACCGTTCTAGCTCGCCAATTGTGGAGAAGTTGGATTTTTGGGTGTTTTAGTGGGAGGTGAAAATAGGCAAATGACACAAGGATTATAGTGGTTCAACCTTCTAACCAAGGATTACATCCACTACCTTAGCTCCCCACTAAGGATTTCAAAAAATTCACTCTTGAATTTCGTGCCCTTTTCTCGACTTAGGAGGAAACCGTTACAGCGATTAAGCTAAATACCCTTAGCTTAATCAAACACTCTCTTACAAGAGAAATTCTTAAGCAAACTTGAAATCCCTCTAATAGGTATTTGTTTGCACTATAAAGCTCTCACCCAAAACCTAAACACTTGAGCAAATTTAACAATATTTAGCTCACTAGTGTTGTCTATACAAGAAATGGACAATTTAAGCTCTAAGACAATTTCTTGATCATAGTGTTGTTGACAATTGAAGCATTAACCATCTCTTGATGCTTGGAGGTCCCTTTTTATACTCCCAATTGATTTTATAGCCGTTGAGAACCGTTGGGGTTGTTTTGGAGCCGTTGGAGTCTTTATTTCCCACCATAAATGTAGTTTTGCAGCTTGGCGTATCGATACCCCTCAAACTGTATCGATACGGTCCCGATAAGGAAGCAGTCGTTGAGCACTTCAGCTGGTGCGTATCGATACGCTTGGCTAGCGTATCGGTATGATCCTGCAAATTTAAAAGACCGTTGGGAAAATGATCGTTGGGGGTAGTTGGGTGTATCGGTACGCAAACTAGCCGTTGGGCATTTTAAAACAAACCGTACCGATACGCTTTGGCGTATCGGTACGGGTTTTGGCTACTGGAAAATCACTATAGTTGAAACCCTAGGGCGTATCGGTACAGTACCAGACCGTATCGGTACGGGTACTTGAAATGCATGGTTTGACTACTTTAAATACACTTTAAATCATTCCAAAGCCTTGTACAACCCTTCAACATATTTTCAAGTTGTTTTTTACTAAAAACATATTTTAAATTCTTTTCAATTTAGTCCAAAATATTTTTCAAATATTATATCAAAACACTTAGTTCCACATTATTATTCTAATATTAATTAGATTTATTATATTAATTTATTATTTAATAAGATAATTCAATATATTTCATATTTACTATTGATATTATTTGTGTGTATTAGTGTTATTTTTATGTATTGTTTTAATATATTAATATTATTTTAATATATTAGTATTAATATAATGTTATTTTCATATTATTTTTTACTAAACAAAAAGTTATTATATTTTCATACCATAATTCGAACCCATATAAGATGAGACGCTATGAATATCCTTAGCCATTGGGCCAAATAGTGGATCTATATTTTAATAATATTATTATTAATACAATTTATTTATGATAAAATCTTTAAAAAATAATAATATTTAATAATTATAATTATAATATTAAATATGTTGAGTGGATCGAATGATCGAAATGAACCAAGAGGGGGGTGAATTGGATTTTTAAAGGTTTAGGTGGTGGAAATTGCAAATTAAAAAGATAGACAAGGAATTTTAAAGTGGTTCAAGTTCCAAATGAACTCTACATCCACTACCTTAGCTTCACTAAGGATTTGCAACAATTCCACTAATTGCTCTTCCCCTTTTCTAGGCTAAGGAGGTAACCCTTACAATTTCAGTTAAATTTTCTACCCAAAATTTAACCCAATCCTCACACAAATAGAACAAAGAGTTTGTTGGCTAAGAAAGTATCTCTCAATACAAATTGTAGCCCAATTACAAGAACTCAACCCAATTGAAAAAGATAAGAATGAAAATTATAATTGGGGTTTCTAGACAATATTGGGATTTAGGTACAAATGCTTGGATTTGATGTTTGGATGTTTTCTTTTGGATCAATAGTTGTTGTTGGAGCTTTTAGAGGTCCCTTTTATACCTTCTTATTGATTTCTAGCCGTTGTGGTTGTTGAAATCATCAATAGAGCCGTTGGGGGTGTTATCTCACCTCCATAAATGCAGTCTCCAACCACCCGTTTCGAAATACCCGACCCTGTTTCAAAACGGACCAAAATAGAAAGAGTCGTTGGGTGCATTTAAGAGCCCGTATCGAAACGGTGTTTACCCGTTTCGAAACGCTTTTGCCACTGTCAAGGGTCGTTTCGAAACTAGTTTCGAAACGCCTTAACTGCTTCATAAAAATCAGTTAAAAACTTGCAACGGTCATATTTTTCAAATCAAATGAAGAACCGTTTCGAAACACATGATGTCGTTTCGATACGGGTTCTATATGTTCTAAAGCCGTTTCGATACTTGTTTCGAAACATGGGTTGGCAGTGTTGAAACCGTTTTGATACACTTTTCGAAACAGGGGTTAACAGTTTCAAAACCGTTTCGAAACGCCTTAGGCCGTTTCGAAACAGGGACTCGAAAAACACTGCTTCGGCTTTAAGAACACTTAGAAAATATTTGGAAATCTTAGTTTTTAACTTAGGCATATTCTTTAAATCATATGGGGATGTTTGAGGACTTAAAAATTCGTTTTGACATTTTCAATTTAGTCCTTAGTTTCTTTAGTTATATCAAAATTAAAATATCGGTTTCACAATCTCCCCCTTTTTGATATAACAAAACCAAAGTTAGAATTTTTAAGAGTTTTGAAAGATTTGAACACATTCTAACTCCCCCTTAATTTAAGATATGTTTTAAAGTTTTGAAAAGGTTTTAACTTTGAAATTCAAGTTTTAAAAACTTAAAAACTCTTTAAACATTTAAAACGAATTTTTGGCTCTTAAACTTCTTCTCCCCCTTTTTGTTAGATCAAAAATAAACAAGGCTCATAGAGAAGAGATAGGGTTAGTACCAATAAGCATTAAGCAATAAGCAACAATAATATTAATTCATAAAATTAAAATATCCAAAACATAAATCAACAATAAGTTCAAAGCATAATCCCAAATAAAATCAAAAGCATAGGTTCATGATCATAATGAAAACAAAGATGCAAACTTAATCCTAAAATGCATAGATAATATGATATGTTATGAAGATCCTAGGCCTCGTCATCACCATCATCATCCGAAGTCTCATCATCACTCTTCACTTGAGATTGACGAAACTTCATCCATTGGCCATAGAAGGTAGAGAAGGACATGTCCATGGCTGAGTGTGAATTCTCAAGGGATTGGAGTTGATCATCTACATTTTGCAAGCGAGTGTTGATGGCACCAAAACCCGAAGCCATGTTAGTGTCCATGGCATTGAACCGCTCGGTAATGAGAGCCGTGAGAGCTTTATTGTTTCCAACTTGAGCTTGTGGTTGAGGTTCAACGGGAGGAGGAGGAGGAGGTGCTTCCCTATCAACACGTTCCCAAACATTGTTCACATAGCGAAAACCGGACTTTCGGAGAGAGGACTCGCCAATTTTTGACTTGCGAGGTTCCGGAGAGTCGTAGGTGCAATCAAGATCAAGCTTGCTAAAGATGTGACTTAAGACCGTTCCATAAGTGAAAGATTTCAGGGCATCGGTGTCACGATGCTTAATATTGTTAACAATTTCAGCAAAAATGATTTTAACTAGATTAGGGCGCTCACCACGACGGAAACACTCAAGCCAAAAATAGTCAACTTGGCGGATATGAGAGTATTTACCTCCGGAGGGGCGAAGGAACCATGAGACCATCGAATGGAGGAAACTATCGTGTGCATCCAAGGTAAGCACTTGACCGGTGTGAGAGCCGAAGTGATTCTCATTCTCAATTCCTACATCCTTAAGAGAAAATGTAGACTCCAAGAGAGGGACATTAATAACAAACTTTTTCCCCAAAAGATACGATTCAATCCCAACAACTTCGGAATTTTCTTCATCATTGATAAGGTGAGCATTAGAGTAAAAGAGAAGTACCATGTGTTTGTAACAAATGTCCGGGATGCTCAAAATACCAAGAAAATTTCATTCTCTCAAACGCTCGAGGTAACAGAAAAGGAATCGCTTGGAGTTGAGGAAGTTGAGATCAATCACACGCTCACGACGAACATCGTACTCCTTGACATATTTGAAACGCTCTCTCAATTCTGTAGTTCGAAGAGATTTTTGAAAGAGTTGAGCAAGATTTGGCCGCATACTCGATTCACCGGTTTGAACGGCTTTACGCTTTTTGTTAACATTCTCCGTCATCCTAAAAATTTAAGCAAGCAAGCGAAAAATTTAAGTGTATGCATAGATTTCGTAATTCAATCCAATAATAAATCCCACTTAGGTTTAAAAACAAGTTTTTAAAACAATAAACAAAACAAAATAATAAAAAATTAAGAGAAAAACAGTAAAAAAATACGACTGAAAAAATTTTATATTCGAATCAGAAAAAAGAAGATTTTGAAAAAATTTTGCAAGATACGAAAAACCCAAGCATAAAACCATATAACTATACAAAAATAAAATTTTCTAACCTAAGATTCGAACATAAATTGAAGGAAAATAAAAAAGAGGAAAAATACCTTGATTTGGGATTTTGGATGAATGGATGAAAATCTTGGCACAATATTGTTGAAGCTTGCTTAGACAAGTGTTTTAGAGCAAAACCCCTCAAGATTTGGTGAAAAACAAAGAGGTTTAGAGGGTTTTTATAGGGAAAAATCGGAACTAGGGGTTTTAGGGTTTGGGAGAGTTTTAATTAAAGTGTAACTTTAACATTAAAAGCCCTTCTTAAAGCTGTCCGTGAATCCGTTTCGGAATGGGCTTGATCGTTTCGAAACGCGGGCACGAGAGTTTGACCGTTTTTAGAATTCCAGCTGACCGTTTTGATACAGGTTTGACCGTATCGAAGCCCTGTTGACTCATATAGAAACTCGTTTCGATACACCCCTTGGCAGTAGCCAAAACGTTTCGAAACCCTATTAAGGCGTTTCGAAACGCCCTTCTCTCAGATATGAATTTGAAGCATCCGTATCGAAACAGGTTGACCTGTTTCGATACACCTGGGCCTGGAAGTGCATATGAGGCTCTAAAAGTGCAGAAAATTGGATTTTTCTAAGGCCTAACATGCATGAATGACATAAATGAGCAGGAATAACATATGCAAACATAAACATACTCCCCCTAGCTATAGGCATGGATGAAATTAGGAGTAAAAACACACAAACATGGCATATCACAAGATCAAGCAATTTTAAGCACAAAAGAGGTCCTAAAAGGTCAAGATAGGCTAGCTAGACCTAACTCTCTCCTAAGGGACCAAAAATGCTCTTTGTCTAAAGGTTTTGTAAATATGTCCGCTAATTGATTTAAGGTGTCTACATACTCTATAACCACATCTTCTTTAAGGACATGATCTCTAATGAAATGATGTCTTATTTCTATGTGTTTGGTTCTAGAGTGTTGGATGGGATTTTTTGTTAAACATATAGCACTAGTGTTGTCGCATTTTAGGGGTATGGTTTCAACTTTAATTCCATAATCTAAGAGTTGTTGCTTCATCCAAAGGACTTGAGCAAAACAACTCCCTAAGGATATGTACTCGGCTTCGGTGGTAGATAAGGCTACACTATTTTGTTTCTTAGAGAACCAAGATATAAGCATACTACCTAGGAATTGACAAGTTCCCGAAGTACTTTTCCTATCGATTTTGCAACCCCCATAATCCGCATCCGAATAAGCATGAAGGTTGAAGGTGGAGTCTCTAGGGTACCAAAGACCTAAACAAGGAGTATCTCTAAGGTACCTAAAGATTCTCTTAACGGCTATAAGGTGAGACTCTCTAGGACTAGCTTGAAACCTAGCACACAAGCAAACACTAAACAAGATATCCGGTCTACTTGCGGTAAGGTAAAGCAAAGATCCAATCATAGAACGATAAAGCTTAGAGTTAACACACTTACCTCCTTCATCTTTGTCAAGCTTTGTAGATGAGCTCATAGGTGTGGCTTGAGGCTTTGCATTCTCCAAGCCAAACTTCTTGAGCATATCCTTTATGTACTTTGCTTGATTGATGAAGGTGCCATCCTTCTTTTGCTTGATTTGGAGTCCCAAAAAGAATGAGAGCTCCCCCATCATGCTCATCTCGAATTCACCTTGCATTAGCTTAGCAAACTCTTTTCAAAACTTATATCATCAACATAAATTTGAACTACTAAGATGTCATTTTTTATACATTTTTATAAAAAGTGTTGTGTCCACCTTGCCTTTTTCAAAACCCTTTTCAATTAAAAAGTTTGAAAGCCTTTCATACCAAGCTCTAGGAGCTTGTTTTAAACCATAAAGAGCTTTAGTGAGTTTGAAAACATGATTTGGAAATTTTGAGTCTTCAAAACCCGGTGGTTGTTCCACATACACTTCTTCATTTATAAAACCATTTAAAAACGCGCTTTTAACATCCATTTGAAAAAGCTACGAGTGCATAGGTTTCATCAAAATCTATTCCCTCTTCTTGAGTGTAACCTTGTGCTACAAGTCTAGCTTTATTTCTCACAATGTTACCACTCTCATCTAGCTTGTTCCTAAAGACCCATTTAGTTCCTATGGTAGATTGATTACTATTTGTCATTGTTCATTATTATTATGATTATTATTTATATCTTTAATTATTATTATGATTATTATTGTATTTATATTATTATTATCATAACAATAAATAATAATGTAAACATAGATAAATAAAAACCCAATATACTTATTTAATGCAGTCCATTACATTTGGATTTAATAAGAAACAAGTCCAAAAATAATACAATAGCCCAAGCCCGATAAAAGCAGAAACCCTAACCCCTCTTTTTTTATCTATGCGCAGCCAAATCTGAACCGTCAGATCTGATGCTTGATCTCAACGGTCCAGATTAATCCGGAGTAAGAGGAAACCCTAGCAGCTTGTTTATCCCCAGCGCCGCACTCTCACAGCCCTTGGATCGGCTGTTGATCAATCAACGGTTCAGATCAACCGCATCAAGAAACCCTAGCAGAGCCCCCTTGCATCTCGCGCCACTCAAGCCTTCCAGCCGTCAGATCGAAACACGATCTGACGGTCCAGGATCACTCAGATGGACCCAGAGATCCCACGCGCGACCTTTCGGTGACCAACGCGCACGCGTCAGCCATACCCGTGACCCCTCTGCCGCAGTCGTACGCTTCTGACCCGGTGCATGCCGATGTTCCTCCCCATTTCGGCCGAGACCAACAGAGAACAGAAAAAAAGAAAGAAGTCAGATTCCAAAAAAGCAAACAAAAACAAATTATACACCAAAGTGGCAACCAAAAATCAGAACAGAGAGCAGAACAGAGAGAAAAAAGAGAGAGATATCATCGCATGTAATGTTTTCGGATATAAATCCGAAACTCAAACCCATTGTAACGATTCGGAAATTTTCAGAGAAATAATACCAAATATCCTTCTGAGGTACCATTTTCTTTTTCCTTTTCAATTGCATGCAAACCAAATCAATTCCCAAAAAAATATAAAGAAAAGTTTTTTGATTTTACCTTTCGGGAACCGTCTTCCCTTTTCGACGTCTCTAGATTCGAGCCGGCGATAAGCCTATCAGCTTCCGTCTACGGAGTCAGCCGGGTGAGCCATCGGAATCACAGAGGGGAGCTCCCTCTTCTTTTTAGGGTTTCAAACCGTTGTTTCCAGAAACAGTTGGGTTTTCCTTTGTTTTAGAGTTTCGAAAGGGGCGAGGGTTTTCCGTCGTTGACGGCTTTAAGCTTTTTGGTTTGAAAGGTATACCGCCGTTGCCGATTAGCGGCAACCGGCCGGCATAGATTTTTGTTTTTTTTTACTCTTCGAGTCGGACGGAAAGAAAGAAAGGGATGGGGTTTCCGATTTTAAGTTTAAAAGAGGCAAAAGGGCAAAATGTTTGCTAAACACATGATTTTTATACTCTTTTTATGTTTTAAAACTGGTCTATTTCCCTAATGAGTCCCTCCGTGTTTTTGAGTTGTTTTTTGGGGCTTCCGCATTTCAAAATCACGCCCGTGGTCCTCCCATGTTTTCAAGCGTTTTTAATTTGATCCCTAGTTTGGTTTCAATCGATTTCCAAAGGGGAAAATTACCGTCACCGTCCCTACAGCTTTCCGCGCTTTTTTAATTAAGTCCCTATTCTGCTTTTTAATTAGTTTTTAAATGGGTTTATTACAACTTTGACCCCTGTCAGATTGCTCTTTTATTTTAACATTTATTTATGTTCCTTTTATTTCATGTATCGAATATGTGTTTTTGCTCTTTTGTTATGCTTGCTTAATGTGGATATTGGATTTGTGGTGCATGTCATGTTTATCTTATAACATGTAGTTGTATGTTTTTTAATCTTGTTTAAGCCTATTTATAATGCGTAGTTTAATTTTGCCATGCATGTTTTTTTATATGTGCGTATGTTCCTTTTATTTCATGTTCGAATATATGTGGCATGCATCCTAATATGTCATGATAGGTTGCATCTCGAATTATAAAATGCAATGCGGGCGTCTTTTTATTCGGGAACGAACGAGGCCAGTACCAGTCGTAGTGGTGGTGGTTCGGACGTTCCTTCTCGAATATTAAGACCTTTAAAATTCACTCGCTCGTATAACCAAATTTCGATACGATTCGTCACTTTAATTCGCAAAATTTAATATTAATTAAGCGGTAATGTTTTCGGTACCGATTTTCGGGCACGACAAGGGTGCTCATCCTTCCCCGCGTGTAACCGACTCCCGAACCCATTTTTTTTAAAGAAAGAATCTCTGGTTTAGTTTTCGGTGTCCGGTCCACCATTTTTAAATGGCCGGTGGCGACTCCTCCATTTTTTTATAAATTCGACAAATTTTTCAAAACCATCTAAAAACCCGGTTCGTTCGAGCGACACCCGAGGTACTTGTATTTTCTAAATTTTTTAGTCGCAACAGATGGCGACTCCGCTGGGGATTAATTTTTGTTTTCAAAAACAAAAAAGAGAGTCAAGCCAAAAAAAAACTTTACCGCTCAATTAATATTGGAAGTTGCGAATTAAAGTGGCCGAGTCGATCGATATTTGTTTATAAGTGCTAGTTTATTTTAAACGCATTTAAAATTGGCATTTAAACCCGTTCGTTTAAGTGGGGGAAAACGCTAGTGCTTTCGTGGGGATATTGTTCCTCCGTGTAGGCCTAGTAAGTACCTTCGGGGCTCGAATACCCTATATCTTCGTGAGAATATCATTTCTCCGTGCAGATATAGCTAAAGGGTCCCCTCGAATTGAACTCGGTTGAGAGGAGCCTATAATGGGTGATGACCGGGGGCCTTGCTACCCTTAGAAGGGGACGGCGAGGACAATTCGAGTACCTCCTAGAACCAAAACTGCATTTAGAGAACTAGAAAGCCCACCCCTTTTAGAGCCATGCGGACAGCCTAGGTTCATTAGACGGGATAAATAGGGTTGCTTGCCTTCATGCTTGCCTTATTTCTTTTATCATATGTTGACCGCGTTTATCCGGCACTAACACATTTCTTTTATGAATTTTTGCATCTACTTTTCGTGCATGCATTTCATGAGTCAAGGTGGTTCTACCCATTTTGGGGCTATCATTGTGGACGGGAGGTTGCTAGAAAGGATAATGTCAATTAGCAAGTCTGACATCGGACAGAACGGATAAAGGGGCAATTTACCGAGCGAAAGCACTGTGTCAGGTCATTTAATGCCCACCACCGAAGAAGGCACATCTCTTCTCCATCCCGAGGAAGTCAAGCGAGATCGGATCTACTCCAAACATCCCGAGCCGCAAAATTTTGAACCGTCTATCGGATCAACATCTTTGGATCACAAGCGGAAGCATATTTGTAAGACTTTGCTATGACTGTCTTGTAACAAGGAACCTCCTTCACGTTCGAATGATAGTCGACCTAAGGGGAATCACCTATAGGGCCAACACATTTCATCCGCATACACATGTGTACATATTTCATTGCATCATATGTTCATACATTATGACATGCATTGACCAACTAAATAATGAATTAATATTGAAAAAATATTATTACAGTGGTGAAGTTTCAAATCTACAACCATTCCGCGTTCGTACGATACCCGTTCTCAGCACGAGCAATGGAAGAAAGGATGGCCAGGGTTGAACAAGGTCAGAAGGACCTCAAGGGCCGATTAGATGGAATCGAGCAAAACATTAAGGATCAGATTGCGCAATCACAAACCACCATCATCGCTCAGATGACTGAACTGCTTGAGAAGAAGTTCAGTAAAGAAGGAGGATCAGGGGGCAATTCGAATGAGAGGGGAGTAGGTGAGACAACATCGCATATCCAACTAGGAGCGCCAACCACCGGGAAGAGAGTGCATATCAACCTCGAGGGAACGCCCGCTAATCGTCCTACGGAAGCACCAGTTAGACGTCACTTGGACCAACCTGTTGAGTTAGGGGAGGATCTCGAGGTTGAAGTACCGGATCTAAACATGTTGAATGAGGCAGAAGAAAGGATTAGGGCCGAGGTGGAAAAGAAGTACGAGGAGAAGTTTCGTCTCTTTGAAGAAAAGTTCATGGCCTTGCAAGGAATGGATAAGCAAGGGAATGATGCCAGTGATTTGAGCCTTGTAGCGGATTTAGTTTTACCTCCGAAATTCAAGGCCCCCGACTTTGATAAGTACGACGGGACTACTTGTCCTTCAGCTCACATCACCATGTATTGCCGAAAAATGGCGGCTTTTATAAAAGACGAGAAGCTACTTATCCACTGCTTTCAAGACAGTTTAACTGGTTCCGCGACCCGTTGGTATACTCAACTTAGACGAGTCGACATCAAGTCATGGAACGATCTTTCGAAGGCGTTAGTAGGTCAATACAAGCATGTAACTGATATGACTCTGAATCGGCTCATGCTACAAGGGATGGAACAAAAGCACGGTGAGAGTATCCGTGAGTATGCCCGGCGTTGGCAAGACGTAGCAGCTCAGGTGCAGCCCCCACTTTCGGAAGGTGAAATCATTCCTTTGTTTGTTGACACTCTGGAAGGAGTCTTGTACGATCGCTTGATAAGCAATCCCTCCATCAGCTTTGCGGACATGGTCTTGACGGGAGAACGTATCGAGGACGCCATCAAGAAAGGGAAGATAGTAGATCCCTATGGTACAACCACCCACAAGGGGCATGGGTCCCAAGTTCACATGGTGGGTTCTCACTCGAACAACCAATCTTCTGGCCACTACCATAATCAAGCATCCCGGTCTGCAAAGCCTCAAAAGGACCTTCATCCAGTTCCTATGTCGTACACCGATTTGCTCCCAATGCTTATTGAGAAGAAGCTTCTAACTCCGGTTCAGTCCAAACCAAAGGATCCTCCCTATCCCGAAGGCTATGATGTCAATGCCGTTTGTGACTACCATGTGGGAAGCACGGGCCACACCACGGAGAATTGTGGGGCACTGAAAAACAAGGTGCAAGCTTTGATCGAGAACGGTCACTTGACATTCTGAAAAGAGATATTGGGGACGTGACTTTTGGGGTGTGCTAATGCCCGATCATCTTTAGGAGTCTTGTATGTTGCATTTTTCTCTCGAAGTAATGCATGGAACAAACGTTCCTATCCTTTTCCCGAAGATAGCAATGATTTTTTTAAGGGCACTTGTTATGTTAACGTTCTAATGAAAATGTACTTCTTTTTTAACATACAATGGCCTTGAAATCATGTATATGCATATATCTCTCCTTACCTCCGTAGGTCCTCAGATATCATATGCATGGTGTGGCATTGATTCTACTCAAAGAGATCGATCGAATGTTGTGAAAACGATGAAGTATGATGTCCCACTCCATCCGCTCCGGTCGGTAAAGCGAGAGAAGCAAGATTACTATTCCTTCGATGATGTTCAATGATAAGGGAATCTCCTAAGAAAGCCCAAGTAGAGTTACTCGAATGTGCATAAATAAAAAAATAAAAAGGAAAGAGAAATGGAAGAAAAATATATAATGTTTCAAAACAAAATAAAATTTCAGAGCCTGGTAATAGGCATTAACCAAAAAGCACTCCAATGTTCGAAACCTGGTAATAGGCATTTTCGGATACGAGTGTGGAATTCTTGGGGCACTCCGCTGAAGCCCGAAACCCTTCGCTTCATGAGTGATGTTAATATTTTCAAGTCGTGACTATGCCGAGTAACTCGGGGTATTGTTGTATGCTCCATCAGTATCCTCAAGACAAAGGACTGTGACGATTTGAATTCCCCCAGAGAAAAAAAGAAACGAATGAGCAAACCGAATAAGTCTCGGATGTGAATCCTTGAGGACACTGACACAATACTAATTGTAATCAGAAGCACATGCTTGCATTTAAAATTTTTGGAGTGACATTTTCTGTTCAATGGGCTAAATTTTTTTGAAAGCATATGGAGAAACATTATGAGAACTAGAAAGAATAGTAATCGAGCCAATTAAGCAAATACCATAATCATGAGGATGAACCGAGCGATTTGGAAAGGGTTTCACAACTTCGCATATCGCCACAACATTCAGAGTCTCCATTGACTCAAGCTGATCATCGAAAAGTAGGATCTAAGACGCTCTTGCATTTGATATCTGGGGCATCCTATTCTATTTTTTTTCTTTTAGAATTTTGACTTCAAGGTTCTGTATGCTAATCAAAAAGGGCATTCTTCATTAGAATGACAATCCATAAATTGGTACTTTTTAAACCAAGAGATCTCTATGTATTACTTCGAAGAGAAATGCATCAGCAAGGCCCAAAGGTTGAGGGGCACGACGCAAGGTGGAACGATGAAGAGTCAGTGAGGCTAATTTGTTGTGATGGGGCACCATTGTCCATGCAGGAACTAAGGTTTCATGTAAAAAGGTTCAAACCGAAGTATATGAAAGATAGCACAAGGCTAGAAAAAGTGTAGATGAAGTTTCTAAATACAACCAAAGTCACTCGACTCGAATATTTGAACGAAGAACGAGCGGCAGAAGTTTGGGGGCCAGTTTTGTCGAGACACAAGATTGATGAGTGGTTGTAGTCCCAAGATAACGACCACCGACCCTAGAAAATGAAGAGAAACTAAATCCATGCATCTTTGCATTCTCATAAACACATGCATCTTTGCATCCTGAAATATGCTCATGCATCATCAATAGCTAGATATCACCCATGCTAAATCATATCATCATAGCATTTTGGTTTTCTTTAAACATGCATTTGAAGATCGGTAAAAGAATAGATCTACAACTTCATGAGAGAAGAAGCGGATCTCACAAGAATCAAGAGTCCTTCGACTTGCGTAATTCGGATTTCTAAAATCATTCCAACCCCCGGTTTTAATCTTCCAGATGGTTTTCTTAAAATTCGATTTTATCCTTCAAAAAGGTCGTTTTTCTCAAAACTCAAATTTCTCAATTTTTATCCTTCCAAAAAGGATGTTTTTCTTAAAACTCAAATTTCTCAATTTTTTATCCTTCCAAAAGGTCGTTTTTCTCAAAACTCAAATTTCTCAATTTTTTGTCCTTCCAAAAAGAATGTTTTTCTTAAAACTCAAATTTCTCAATTTTTATCCTTCCAAAAGGTCGTTTTTCTCAAAACTCAAATTTCTCAATTTTTTATCCTTCCAAAAGGTCGTTTTCCTCAAAACTTGATTTCTCAATTTTTATCCTTCCAAAAGGTCGTTTTCCTCAAAACTTAATTTCTCAATTTTATCCTTCCAAAAGGATGTTTTCCTCAAAACTCAATTTCCCAATTTTATCTTTCTCAAATGATATTTTTCTTAAAAGTCAAAATTTCTCAACTTTATCCCTTTTAAAAAGATGTTTTTCCTCAAAACTATATCCTTCCTAAAGGATATTTTTCTTAAAAAGATCAAAATTTCTTAATTTATCCATTTACACATATTTTTGAAAGACAACTTGAATACCTATCGGGACAAAGAGAAAACGATAAAGCGAGAACTAAAAGGATTTCAGGCGAAGCCTTTCAAGCTGCCGCTCCAGAATGTTAGGCGAAGTCTTCATGATCGCCGCTCAAGGATGTCAGGTGAAAGCTTTCAAGCTTGTCGTCAGATTCCAAGATGAAGGATCCTACAGAGAAAGGGTCCGAAAAGGTTCTATATAGAAGGAAGCTTGCCGGCATATTTCAAGATGAAGGATCCTACAGAGAAAGGGTCCAAACAAGCTCTATATAGGAGGAACTTAAGGCTTCAGGATCTTGAAAGCGGAGGGTCCTATAGGGAGAGGACTTGTAGATCCTTGATTTCAGAGGAGAGTTCCATAGAGAAGGAACTACTACTCGAAAAGTACGCTAAGGAATAGGAGTTTTGTGGAAAAAGAACTCAGAATCCTAAGGCTTCAGGATCTCGAAAGCGGAGGGTCCTATAGGGAGAAGACTTGTAGATCCTTGATTTCAGAGGAGAGTTCCATAGAGAAGGAACTACTACTCGAAAAGTACGCTAAGGAAGAGGAGTTTTGTGGAAAAAGAACTCAGAATCCTAAGGCTTCAAGATCTCGAAAGCGGAGGGTCCTACAGAGAGAGGACTTGGAGATCTTTAATTTCATAAATACGAGGACGAGAGTTCTATATAGGAAGAACTGCCACTCGAGGAATAGGCCAAGGAAATGAGTTCTATGGAGAGAGAACTCATATTCTTAAAGCTTCAAAGAGAAAATTACTCGGTCTAGCGCGTTGCGGCTCCGGGAGAGTAAATCGTCCAACAGTGAAGTTGGACGGATTTAGTTATGACTAGTTTGCTTTACGACCGTGAAGGGAAAGCAAATCCACTTGGACGCCCAGGTTCGCCTTTTGGCTGCAAAGAGGAAGGAAAAATATTTGGAGTTTCAGCTTGTTTTTTGACCGTAAAAAGGAATAAATATTTGAAATCTGCTCATCTATTCGGGCATTTGGAGAATAGAACCCGCCTATCTGTTCGGGCACTTGGAGAATGGAAATCTGCAAAAAAAAAAAAACTCTTTGTCTACCTGTTCGGGGCATCCGGAGGGAGAACTCACAATTGGAAGGCTTCGGGGGAGAAAATTACTTGGACGTGCGTGTGGCCGCTTCGTGGAGTAAACCGTGTGACAGGGAAGTAGGACAAAATTAGTGCTTATGGTCTTTGCTTTATTCTTATTCCACAAGTATAAGCAAAGAGGGGCAGCTGTAATCACTAATTTTGTCCGGACCTCGAACCCCTTTAGTTTGTGTTTATCTTGGGCTTATTGGGCTGTTAGGTATTTAAAAAAAATTAGACAAAATAAAAAAAATGAGAAAAAGAGAAAAAAAACAAATATGCACATGTATGTATATAAATAAATATTACTATTATTAACTCTCATTTGAAAACCCCTAAACATTACTAACATATTATTGTTTGCTATTATTATTATCTTTACTATTATTGTGTGTTAGCTCTATTATTATTATTATGGTATTATTATTTCTACTATCATTATTACATATTTGTCATTGTTCATTATTATTATGATTATTATTTATATCTTTAATTATTATTATGATTATTATTGTATTTATATTATTATTATCATAACAATAAATAATAATGTAAACATAGATAAATAAAAACCCAATATACTTATTTAATGCAGTCCATTACATTTGGATTTAATAAGAAACAAGTCCAAAAATAATACAATAGCCCAAGCCCGATAAAAGTAGAAACCCTAACCCCTCTTTTTTTATCTATGCGCAGCCAAATCTGAACCATCAGATCTGATGCTTGATCTCAACGGTCCAGATTAATCCGGAGTAAGAGGAAACCCTAGCAGCTTGTTTATCCCCAGCGCCGCACTCTCACAGCCCTTGGATCGGCTGTTGATCAATCAACGGTTCAGATCAACCGCGTCAAGAAACCCTAGCAGAGCCCCCTTGCATCTCGCGCCACTCAAGCCTTCCAGCCGTCAAATCGAAACACGATCTGACGGTCCAGGATCACTCAGATGGACCCAGAGATCCCACGCGCGACCTTTCGTTGACCAACGCGCGCGCGTCAGCCATACCCGTGACCCCTCTGCCGCAGTCGTACGCTTCTGACCCGGTGCATGCCGATGTTCCTCCTTATTTCGGCCGAGACCAACAGAGAACAGAAAAAAAGAAAGAAGTCAGATTCCAAAAAAGCAAACAAAAACAAATTATACACCAAAGTGGCAACCAAAAATCAGAACAGAGAGCAGAACAGAGAGAAAAAAGAGAGAGATATCGCATGTAATGTTTTCGGATATAAATCTGAAACTCAAACCCATTGTAACGATTCGGAAATTTTCAGAGAAATAATACCAAATATCCTTCTGAGGTACTATTTTCTTTTTCCTTTTCAATTGCATGCAAACCAAATCAATTCCCAAAAAAATATAAAGAAAAGTTTTTTTATTTTACCTTTCGGGAACCGTCTTCCCTTTTCGACGTCTCTAGATTCGAGCCGGCGATAAGCCTATCGGCTTTCGTCTACGGAGTCAGCCGGGTGAGCCATCGGAATCACAGAGGGGAGCTCCCTCTTCTTTTTAGGGTTTCGAACCGTTGTTTCCAGAAACGGTTGGGTTTTCCTTTGTTTTAGGGTTTCGAAAGGGGCGAGGGTTTTCCGTCGTTGACGGCTTTAAGCTTTTTGGTTTGAAAGGTATACCGCTGTTGCCGATTAGCAGCAACCGGCCGGCATAGATTTTTGTTTTTTTTTACTCTTCGAGTCGGACGGAAAGAAAGAAAGGGATGGGGTTTCCGATTTTAAGGTTAAAAGAGGCAAAAGGACAAAATGTTTGCTAAACACATGATTTTTATACTCTTTTTATGTTTTAAAACTGGTCTATTTCCCTAATGAGTCCCTCCGTGTTTTTGAGTTGTTTTTTGGGGCTTCCGCATTTCAAAATCACGCTCGTGGTCCTCCCATGTTTTCAAGCGTTTTTAATTTGATCCCTAGTCTGGTTTCAATCGATTTGCAAAGGGGGAGATTACCGTCACCGTCCCTGTAGCTTTCCGCGCTTTTTTAATTAAGTCCCTATTCTGCTTTTTAATTAGTTTTTAAATGGGTTTATTACAGCTTTGACCCCTGTCAGATTGCTCTTTTATTTTAGCAGTTATTTATGTTCCTTTTATTTCATGTATCGAATATGTGTTTTTGCTCTTTTGTTATGCTTGCTTAATGTGGATATTGGATTTGTGGTGCATGTCATGTTTATCTTATAACATGTAGTTGTATGTTTTTTAATCTTGTTTAAGCCTATTTATAATGCGTAGTTTAATTTTGCCATGCATGTTTTTTTATATGTGCGTATGTTCCTTTTATTTCATGTTCGAATATATGTGGCATGCATCCTAATATGTCATGATAGGTTGCATCTCGAATTATAAAATGCAATGCGAGCGTCTTTTTATTCGGGAACGAACGAGGCCAGTACCAGTCGTAGTGGTGGTGGTTCGGACGTTCCTTCTCGAATATTAAGACCTTTAAAATTCACTCGCTCGTATAACCAAATTTCGATACGATTCGTCACTTTAATTCGCAAAATTTAATATTAATTAAGCGGTAATGTTTTCGGTACCGATTTTCGGGCACGACGGGGGTGCTCATCCTTCCCCGCGTGTAACCGACTCCCGAACCCATTTTTTTTAAAGAAAGAATCTATGGTTTAGTTTTCGGTGTCTGGTTCACCATTTTTAAATGGCCGGTGGTGACTCCTCCATTTTTTTATAAATTCGAAAAAAATTTCAAAACCATCTAAAAACCCAGTTCGTCCGAGCGACGCCCGAGGTACTTTTATTTTCTAAATTTTTTAGTCGCAACAATTACTAAGCCTATCAACTAATGTCCAAACGTTACTTCTCTCAATTTGATTTAACTCTTCTTGCATAGCCATAATCCAAAAATCATCTTTCAATGCTTCTTTTATATTCTCGGGCTCTATGCATGAGATAAATGCAACATGATTCATTAATCTAAGAGAAGATCGAGTGGTTACCCCCTTGGACGGATCACCCAAGATTTCATCATCTTTGACATAGTTGAACTCCCTTGGGTAGCTCACTTCCTTTTCCTCAAGAGCCAAGTCCTTCAAGGCTTCAAGAGGTGGATCTTGTGTGTCCTCTTCTTTTGTAGTTGGAATCTCATCCTCCTTTGAAGTTTGTCCTCCATCAAAAGCATTTATGATTCCTACATCATCATCATCACAAGAATCCTTCCTTGGAAGGAGGTTATCATCGAATACAACATGTATAGATTCTTCTACGACTAAAGTTCTCTTGTTAAATACTCGATAGGCTTTAGAGGTTAAAGAGTAACCTATGAAAATAGCTTCATCACTTTTTGCATCAAATTTACCTAAGTTGTCTTTTCCATTATTTAAAACAAAACACTTGCAACCAAAAGGGTGAAAATAGCTAATGTTAGGCTTTTTAGATTTTAAAATCTCATAAGGTGTTTTCTTTAAAATTGGCCTAATCATTACTCGATTAACAATATAGCAAGCGGTGTTTGTGGCTTCCGCCCAAAAATATTTAGGTAAATTATTTTCACAAAGCATGGTTCTAGCCATTTCTTGCAAAGTTCTATTTTTCCTCTCAACTACCCCATTTTATTGAGGAGTTCGAGGAGCCAAAAAAATTGTGGCTAATACCATTTTCATTTAAGAAATCTTCAAACCCTAAATTTTGAAACTCGGTTCCATGATCACTTCTAATATGTGAAATTCTAAGTTCAAGATCATTTTGGGTTAGTTTTGAAAATGTGATGAATTTTTCCAAAGCCTCGTCTTTAGTACTTAAAAATAGAACCCAAGTAAATCTAGAAAAATCATCAACAAGTACAAATGCATAAGACTTACCACCCAAGCTCATAGTCCTAATTGGCCCAAATAAATCCATATGGATTAGTTGTAAACATCTACTTGTAGAAACATCATTAATGGATTTAAAGGAAGACTTATGTTGTTTACCCTTAGAGCATGCATCACAAATTTTATCATTTGAAAATTTAATCTTGGGTAAACCTCTAACTAGATCAAGGGAAACTAATTTTTCTAAAACACTAATGCTAGCATGTCCTAGTTTCCTATGCCACAACCATGCATCATTTTCATTTTGTGCTACTAAGCATGCATGGGATGTATGAATGTCATCTAGATGCACCATGTATATGTTCCCTATGCGATGACCTATGAGCATAATATTATTAGATTTAATGTCTACAATTTTGCATCCATTTTTATCAAATAAAACATTAAATCCTTTATCACACAATTGACTTATGCTCAATAAGTTATATTTAAGACCATCGAGATACAAGAAATTTTCAATGAGAATAGTAGAGTGATTACCTATGGAGCCAATACCTTTAATGTGGCCTTTGGAGTTGTCACCAAATGTCACCACTCCTCCACTTTTTGGCTTTAGATCCATGAATCTACTCTTGTCTCTGGTCATATGCCTTGAGCATCCACTATCAAGGTACCATGAGTTTTGACTTTGTGTTTTGGCCTTGTAGCAATGCTCCCCCTACAAACAAAGATATTAAGCTTTTGTTTTTGGTACCCAAATCATTTTGGGTCCATGAGTGTTAGCTCCCAAAACCTTGGTTCCCTTAGGAATCCAAGATGACATAGCAATAATTTTATTAGATTTTACAGGTTCCTTAGGAACCCATACACTTCTAATTCTTTTAGATCTACTATGTCTAGGAAAGCTACCTTGCTTGTAGTAGTTAGTCTTTTTCTTAGGTTGGTTTGATTTTGAAGATTCACCTTTTTCATGCTTGACACTACCAACATTTTTAAAAGACTCTTTGAGCTTATTTAGCTCATCTAACACCTTTTGGTGTTCACTATTACATTGAGATAAAATATTATTAAGGTCAATATTTTCATCTTGAAAAAATTTTAGTTCATCTTTCAACCCTAATATATTTTTCTCAAATTTTGAATTAGCTTGAGAGTGTAATTCATTTTTCTCATTTAGTTCCAAAATGATTTTCTTATTCCTAATAACCGACTCCTTGTATTTCTCAACTAATTCATCATAGACCTCTTTTAACTCATCATATGCATCATTTAATTCATCATATGTAAAATCAAAAGGTGATGAGTTAGAGGTTACCATAGAGGAATCTTCCTCAAGTGCCATGAGGCAAAGGTTGGTCACTTCTTGTTCGTCATCCTCCGATGACTCCTCATCACTCCAAGTAGCAAGCTTGGCTTTGAGCTTCTTCTTCTTCTCAAAGCCCTTCTTCTTGAGTTGAGGGCACTCCGAACGTATGTGGCCGGGTTTATTGCACTCGAAGTAAATGATTTGATCCCTTGCTTCTTCTTTGTTCTTACCCTTGAAGTTCATCTTTCTTTGGATTTTTCTTCCCCGGTTGGACCTCATAAAACGTGAGAATCGTTTGGCTATCATAGCCAATTCTTCTAGATCATCCTCCTCACTAGAAGAGCTCTCCTAAAGTAGTGAATCTTTGAGAGCTATTCTCATCTTCTTCTTCTTTTCAACCTCTAGCTTTTCTACTCTCTTCTCTTCTTTCTTCTTCTCTTCTTCCCTTCTTTGCTTCATAATCTCATGTGTAAGGAGAGAACCCACTAGCTCATCAAGCTTTAAAGTCTTCAAATTTTTAGCTTCTATGATGGTGGTTCTCTTCCCATCCCAAGATTCGAGAAGTGAATAGAGTAGCTTCCAGACAAGCTTGTCTTCCGGTATTGTTTCTCCAAATCCTTTGAGACCATTGACTATTGTGGAGAATCGATCAAACATCTTGGACACCGTCTCATCGGGCTCCATCTTGAAATTTTCATAACTAAGATTGAGAATTCCAATCTTAGTTTCTTTGACATCATTGGTTCCCTCATAGGTAGTCTCAAGAGTGTCTCACACTTCTTTGGCACTCTCAATGGATGACACTTTGGAATAGATGTCCGGACCGAATGAACAAAAGAGCATGTGGAGAGCTTTGTCATTTATTTGGATCTTTCTCCTTTCTTCTTCACTCATCTCCACCTTTTTCTTCAAGACCATCTTGCCTTCACCATCTTGCTTCAATAGAATGTAGGGGTCATCTTCAATCACATCCCAAACCAAGTAGTCATTGGACTTGATGAAGAGCCTCATTGTATTCTTCCAAAAAGGATAATTGTCACCATTGAAGAAGGGAGGCTTTGTAGTGGATTGAGACTCATACATGCCTGAACCGGATGTAGAATCCATTTCTTGATATTTTGATGATCACACTCTTCCTAGGAACTCCTCTTGTGGTTGTTAATCCTCAAAGAGGTAGGCTCTGATACCAATTCTTGAATGGATCGAATGATCGAAATGAACCAAGAGGGGGGTGAATTGGATTTTTAAAGGTTTAAGTGGTGGAAATTGCAAATTAAAAAGATAGACAAGGAATTTTAGAGTGGTTCAAGTTCCAAATGAACTCTACATCCACTACCTTAGCTTCACTAAGGATTTGCAACAATTCCACTAATTGCTCTTCCCCTTTTCTAGGCTAAGGAGGTAACCCTTACAATTTCGGTTAAATTTTCTACCCAAAATTTAACTCAATCCTCACACAAATAGAACAAAGAGTTTGTTGGCTAAGAAAGTATCTCTCAATACAAATTGTAGCCCAATTACAAGCACTCAACCCAATTGAAAAAGATAAGAATGAAAATTATAATTGGGGTTTCTAGACAATATTGAGATTTAGGCACAAATGCTTGGATTTGATGTTTGGATGTTTGCTTTTGGATCAATAGTTGTTGCTGGAGCTTTTAGAGGTCCCTTTTATACCTTCTTATTGATTTCTAGCCGTTGTGGTTGTTGAAATCATCAATAGAGCCGTTGGGGGTGTTATCTCACCTCCATAAATGCAGTCTGCAACCACCCGTTTCGAAACGCCCGACCATGTTTCAAAACGGACCAAAATAGAAAGAGTCGTTGGGGTGCATTTAAGAGCCCGTATCAAAACGGTGTTTACCCATTTCGAAACGCTTTTGCCACTGTCAAGGGTCGTTTCGAAACTAGTTTCGAAACGCCTTAACTGCTTCTTAAAAATCAGTTAAAAACTTGCAACGGTCATATTTTTCAAATCAAATGAAGAACCGTTTCGAAACACCTGATGTCGTTTCGATACGGGTTCTATATGTTCTAAAGCCGTTTCGATACTTGTTTCGAAACATGGGTTGGCAGTGTTGAAACCGTTTCGATACACGTTTCGAAACAGGGGTTAACAGTTTCAAAACCGTTTCGAAACGCCTTAGGATGTTTCGAAACAGAGACTCGAAAAGCATTGTTTCGGCTTTAAGAACACTTAGAAAATATTTGGAAATCTTAGTTTTTAACTTAGGCATATTCTTTAAATCATATGGGGATGATTGAGGACTTAAAAATTCGTTTTGACATTTTCAATTTAGTCCTTAGTTTCTTTAGTTATATCAAAATTAAAATATCGGTTTCACAAAATATAAAAGTAATACACATGAACGAAATTAGGGGTAAAATAAATATTTTACCCTAAACGTTTTTTTGCAAATGGAAAAAGCTGAAAATCACATCTTCTCCATTTGGCTATAAGCGCGATTGTAAAATGAATTTATTGCCCGTCACTCAATAAGTTGGATATTGGTGATTAAACCCAAAAAAATATTATTTGAATGCATTATTATTATTATTATTATTATTATTATTATTATTATTATTATTATTATTATTTTCGTATATTAAAATTATTGAAGATATTAAAAATAAAAAGATAAAAAAATGATGAGAGTGGTATAAAATAAAAAGGATAAAATTAGAATTTCCTTTTGAAACGAGATTCTCCACCGCAAAAGCACCAAAAATCCAACTTCTTGGTTTGGTCGGTAATCACTTCTCTAACGTGATTTTTTGACAAAAAAGCAGGCGTTCGGCAATGATTCTCTGTCCAAAAGCAATTTTGTGTTGCCAAACGCAATCCCGAACGGGGTCTTAGTGCTTAATTTTCCATCCTTTGTATAGACAACACTTGTGATCTCACATTGTTATAATTACTCAAGTGTTTTAGGATTGGGAGAGTGCTTAATTAGTGCAAACACATACCTTTTAGAGGGTTTTCTTGTTTGCTTTGAATTTCTCTTTGTACAAGAGGGTTTACTCAAGCTTTTGGTTAGAAAGCTTTGAGTGTGTAAAGGTTGCCTCCTTAGCCTAGAAAAGGGGAAGAAATTCATTAGTGAATTTTGGATAATCCTTAGTGGGAGGCTAAGGTAGTGGATGTAGGCTTTGTTTAGAAAGCCGAACCACTCTAAATCCTTGTCCAAATTCTTTCAATTTTTGCTTTCACCACAAACACCCAAAAATACAACTTCTCAACTACTTGACAAGCATTTCGATTGAAGCATATCGAGTCTAACACATTGTATAGGTCTTTCTTGGTAAAACTAGCAGCTTTATAACCACCAGACTGTTACGTGAAGAATTTTATAATTTTTGATGTTCCGACACTGACATTTTGCAATGTTGAAGCCTCTACAATATCGACCTCCGTTACAGATTGGTGTGAACGAAGGAAGGGTGCCATGGATGGTGGACAAAGTTCATGGTTATGTTCGTTATCAGACAATGTTATTACCTATCTATCCGGAGCTTTTGCATGGACCACTACTCTAGCCTTGAAATTGTTCATTGTATATGCACGTGGAGCGCGTGAACGCTTCGCCTCGTCTACTTTTAATTTCATTTGCCCTTGTTTTGAACAACAAAACTCTTGTTGTATTTATATCCATTTTTAACCCGAGTTGTTCTGTGACATACACTAAATCCATTTTGATTTGCGTTTTCCTCATAAAATTTCCATGCTTCTTCCATTGACGCAAATGTCATGCCAACAATTTTATTCGAACTCTCCGTGGTATCTCCTCCTACTTTAGCATCACCTATTGTACTCGAAACTTCCATGATGAGTATATTATGTCGCCTAAAGATATGAATATGAAATAACTGAAACATTGCATGAAATTAAGTTGCATAAAAGTACAAAAATTGCTTCTTATGAACTTGTTTAGCTTTTTAAGACCGTTGCTACTGGAAAACAAGGTTTATGAGCTTCGAGATAAACAACTTCTTCAATGGGAAGGGGATTAAGAGGACATAGACATGCTTTGAACTTGGTAGTATCTGTCCTGGAATTGGGATGGTAGTTACAACATTTATTCTAACTTTTATTCAACATTTTGTGTTGGAGTAACCATTCTGCATAAACTTTTTTTTTCAAAAGTTTCGTTGTTAACCTTAAATCTAAGTAAGTCCATGTATTTTTTTATATTTGTAATTTGGTCCCTAAACTGCATATTCGTGCAATTGGACATCGATTCGATGTCTAATTCATATGTGAATTTAACCGTTGCCAATATGTACACTTTATATTCTAATAATGCATCTAGACAAGATAAAAGAAAAAATGGACCTAATTCGAGTTATTCGGTTCAGGTTTGCTACGGCAAACCTGATTTTGATCACTCGATTCTACTTAGCGCGTAGGTCGAGTCAAGGGGTTATAGAGTGTGGGACATGTAGCACAGTTAGAGGACTTGGAGGAGAACATCGAGGACGCTTGATCTTTCTTTTCCTTTCTTGATAAACTACCATGTTCTTTATTATTTTTATTATGGATGTTATTTGCTCAGACATGAGCTAAATATTTTTGTTGGGTTTATTGTTTTAAGATTTTATGTTTTAATTACTTGTTCAATGTTATAGCCTTTTTCCTTTATCTATTTCGTTCATCGCTCTTCATGCATAATTATTGTAAAAGCTATCGAAAGAGGTCTTTTAATTATTGATTTGTGGCTTAATATCAAGAGAGTTAAGTTAAACAAACTTGAACAATAGAGCTTAAGCTGTCAAGTTAGGTTCTAATCCAGCTTAGACATAAGTTTAAGATTTCAACGACTAATAAAGAGAACTTGAATAAACAATAAGTAGTTAAGGTTTACGCTGACATGTATTTCCATAGCTTCCTGTTGTTACTTTTAGGTGTCAATAGAGTCTAAGAGTTATTAGAAAACTCTGTCGAATAGGTAAAGACATAATTGGTTCACGCAGACATGTATTGTCAACCGCTATAGCATTCGAGTAGTAATTAAGCATAATTCCTAGGCAATAAATCTAACTTCCATAATCATCTGAATACCTGCTACAACATATGTTTGTCTTCTGATCATTGCTACTTTACTTTTATTACAATTAGTTAGATAAACCATCGTCACACTAATATTTGCTAACTAACTCTTGAGTGCGATTACTTTGAAGTTATTAATCCAATCTATGTGGGTTCGACACTCTACTCTATCACTTTATTACTTGATCGACGAGTATACTAGCTCTTTATTGGCATACATATAAGCAAGCCATTAGGAACACCGCCTGCAGAGGATGTAGACTTTTCTGTCTACCCTCATTCTCATTCTTTAATGACAATAAGATAGGGGAAAATTATTACCTCTGTCTAGAGCCAAGGTAGGACTGCAAGTGCTAGTTGCAATTGCGACCTCTAGACCAGCTATACGAAGGTTGCCTAGTTGACCTCTTCGAAGGCTTTAACGCCCATCCTGACAATTTCACTCACTTTCTCACTGAGTAAGTCGTTTAATTCAAGCCATTCATTTTCAGCAGCATGACCTCCTCCCGTCTCTCTTTCCAAAGACTCACTTCTTGAAGCATCTGAAGGTGGCCCAAAATTCCTCGCGAGTCCACTTGTGGCTTTAGCGGGTGACCAACGCCTCTAAGGAAAAGCACAGTAGAACATCAAGATGTCTGCCTCTTCCACCACTTTCTCTAGCAGCACTTTAGCCAAGTTGTCTTCCCATTGTGAATCGACGCCAATGGTAAAGTGACACATGTACCCCCTCACAATCACAAGCTCAATGATCATAACTACATAATTAATATAGTCTTCTTTGGGTACACCACCGGTCACAAGGTAAGTTTCACCAACACATCTTGACTAATATCATTTTATGATATTCTTTTGACTGAGGGGGACAAGCGTTATACCTTGTGCCTCCGCATCCGGAAAGTGCACATCAACGCCTCTATACATGGCAACTCCGGAAGTGATCCCATGGCAGCAACTCCTTTGGAGACGAGCAATACCTAAGACAATGATACCAGAGGTCAACACGGTCTTGGGAACAGACGTTGCAGGAGGCACACAACCCCACCTATGTGATCATACTGAAAAGCCTATCGGTTGGAAGTTGGACCTGACTTTACCGACCATCAATAGTTGTCACTAGATCTGACACCATCTGATCAGCAATAGTACCTGAGGTTACAGACCGAGAGAAGACATGTGACACAATAACAAAGGGAGGACCCCCTCCCAGCTCTCTCTTCTCCATCTCTCCATTTGTCTTCATCTACTCCAATTCTGACCACCGTTTTGGCCATACTATCCGTCAAATCTATTGGATTGAACCGCTTAAAACCGTCACCAACTACTTTAGTTTTCTTCTCCACCTCACTTATTCGGTGTCTATTTATTTTAGGCATCAACTTTACTCGCATTCACAAAGGCTAATAAAGAAGGATTTGTGTTCCTAAATTGCTCAAAATTTTCGAAGTAGGGTATATTTTAGAACTCCAGGATTTTGGCTTCAGAAGTCTCACTGCATGCTCACTTATTAGTGATTTAGTTTGAAATTTTATAAATGAATCTCGAGGGATTGGTTTGAAAGTTTATAAATGATTGCATAAACAAATGTATTTTCTTTCATGTTTCTTAGCTTATCACAGTCAAACGCCCCTAATACAAAACTAAAGAAATTATCCAAAACAACAGCCTCCTAATTGTCTCATTCGATTGGATTATCTGTACAAGTTTCTTCTGCTCAAGCAGCTTCAAAATCTATTCCTTATTCGCAGGCCTTGATTTCCAGAGGAAAAACACATTTTTTCTCTTTTTACTTTCACTTTGTTAATTAAGATATCTTTTCTTGAATCCTGAAATGGCCCCTTTTAACTTGTTCTTCTTCCTATTCCTCTGCTTATCCTTTCTTCCACCAATTTCGACAGACGGTGCACTCTGCGACCCGGTTTTATGCCAAGATGTATTAGTTGAATTCCCTTTCCGGCTTGCAAATCAACCCGACTGCTGCGGGGATCCCAACTTCAACCTCTCAATCTCATGCACAAGTCGATACCAAGAGCCAGCACAAACGATTATCAATTTTCCGTTATCCGGCGAGTTTACGGTCGACACCATCAACTATTGGTCTTGGACTCCGTATTTACAGATGAGTGACTCTTGCATTCCGGAACGTCTCCTTGAGGGACTCGATCTCTCCGGCACTCCTTTTCGGCCACGGTACCCTGAAAACTACACATTTTTCTACTGCCCCTCCGCCGATGTCTCGCATGACTTTCCTGCAATACGTTTTTCTTGCCTCAGTGGTACAAACTCTTCGGTTTGGGGTATACCCTCAATCGCTTACAATCAGTCTTCCATGTTTAGCTCGTGTGCAGAGATGGCAAATATTTTGGTCCCCCTTCCCACTCCATTTTGGCCGATGTACAATATAACCTCTATTGTGTTGTCATGGGACCAACCCGATTGCTCCTTTCCACCATGTAATCACTGTGGAAACAGTGGAAGTAATTGCCGCCCCGAAAATGGCAACGGTGAATGTCCCCGAAAGAAACGAGGTACGTTTCGAAAAAACCATGTTCCGATTCGTATGTTCAACAACTTGATGCTTAATTTTTGTTGATTCACATTTCTTTTCTCAAGGTATTTCAAACGGTATCAAGTTTGCACTGATTTTCACCCTCGGAACACCCATCATCTTGATTGTTTCGAGTATCATCATTTACAACGTCAGGGTCAATTTATACGACCGTCACCACCGGCCGAATGTAGAGATCCCCGGCTCGAACGCAGAGTCCCAATTACCTGCTGTTGCTGTAAATGGTCTCGATGGTTCGAGGATCGAAGCCTATCCGATTACTACGCTTTGTGAAAACGTCAAGCTTCCAAGGGCAGATGATAATACATGTTCCATATGCTTATCGGAATACGAAGCCAAGGAGACGATCAGAACAATACCCGATTGCGATCACTACTTTCATTCGAGTTGCATCGACGAGTGGCTTGTGCTGAATGCAGCCTGTCCTATCTGTCGTAATACGCCGGATTATGACTCCGGTCGTTTAATGACCCGTTCCACATTAGCTTCATCGAGACTACCATTGTAGAGGACTAATTTTGTAAAAATATTTTGTTTATTTCTTCGAGTTATAGTATGTAATTTGTATTTATACATGGTGTTATAGTGTTGAATATATGAGATTTGAGAATTGATTTTTTAACATGATTGATTGCTAATCTTCCTCTTTATACATCCACATTTTTCTGGATAAAATTCAGCTGCCCTTTGTCAGTATCCCATTTTTCTACCTCTTTGGCTATTAAAATTTCAAATTAACCAAGTTCTTTGTTTGCCATAAACCCTGGCAGATATGATTTTATTATGATAACTTTTGTTACAAAATGTTAAATTACTTTATTATGATAAAGTAATCAAAAAATGATATATAATCTCGGTCTGTGTGTCTAAACCGGATATCATATATGTCTATTTTCAAGCTCAACGTAAGAATGCATGTTTTATAGCATTAATATTCTTACAAGAATCAATAAGTATCGATTGTGCACATAACTCCTTGACTAGTAAATATACTTAAAAAAATTTAAACTTACGAGAACGAGTAACCAGATATCATATACGTCCATTTTCAAGCTCAACATAAGAATGCACGCTTTATAGCATCAATATTCTTACAAGAATCAATGAGTATCGATTGTGCACATAACTCCTTGACTAGTAAATGTACTTCAAAATTTTCACAAACTTACCAGAACAAGTAATCGAATATTATATATATCTATTTTCAAGCTCAACATAAGAATACATGCTTTACAGCATCAATATTCTTACAAGAAACTCATAATAGCAACAATATCTTTGCAAAAATAGTTCTAAGACCAACTTTCTCACGGCCTTAATGTAAGGCACACTATAAAAATATACATACGCTTGATTATATCGACGGACAAAAGTCGTCATAACAGCACATAAATTTATTATTAAAAGAATAAAATTATTATTGACGGATATAACATCCCACGGTGTAGATATAGCATAACAATGTACATATAGCATACTTTCAATCATTTCATACAATTTCACAAAAATTACCATTTTACATCAAAGAGCATGCTTTCAAACAATATTTAATCTATGTCGGAGTCTGAGTCTAACTAGTAGGTTTTTAATAATGTTTCAGTGGATTTTCAGTGGATCTACGCCTAAAACATGCCCTAAGTTCTTGTCCAACATTCAACAGGATGTATCCTATTATAGTGTGATGTACAGTTACACTGATCATGACGAAATTACTTTTAAGATATTAGTTCTATCACGACAGAATATTTATTTTATTTGTCATTTTAATTTTTCTTTTTTATGTTTATCAGTGCTAACGTCTTCGTTTTACGGTAGTAAGTAGTATTCAACAATATTAATCATGTTGTAATCTCTATTTAAGATTATTTTATTTTTGAACATAATTTTTTGCACATTTATATTTATTATTATTGTTATTACTATAAATCCTCTCTTATCTTACTTATCTGAAACATTTTTAAATGGATACCATTGCCGGGAAGCTACGAAGACAACATAATATACTATATTCTTTTGCCTTCCGAGTTCCAATTAAGCATAAAAATGACCCGTTTGAACTCTTCTTATTGTCCTGATATCATATTTAATTAACTATTAATTTGTTTTAACGTTTCTGTTTGTATTCACATTCATGAAAGGTTATAAATCAAACATAATTTCCATATATGGCTTTAACTCTAGCACCAGATGGCTCTTCTTCAAATCTTATCCTTGGTTTTACTCTCGGTTCAACAATCGACAAGTGCCGGTATTTGCCCAGAATATTGTGCGGGTCAATCGGTTCACTTCCCTTTCCGCCTTAGCACCCAACCCGATCGTTGCGGCTATCCCGGCTTCAATCTATCATGCAAGAATCAAATCAAAGCAATGCTCAGCCTTCCATTTGCCGGCGAGTTCGTAGTCCGAGACATCGATTACTTGTATCAAAGAATATGGATCAATGACCCGGGCGGTTGCACCCCGGCACGTCTTGTCCACGGTCTTAACCTCTCCGGTACTCCTTTTGAGCCTCAATACCCTGAAAGCTATGTGTTTCTAAATTGCTCAGATGCTGCAATATCGAAACAAGTCCCCGAAGTAAGGTATATTTCTTGTCTTAGCGGGGAAACATTCTCCGTCGTGGCGATTCCGGTGGACCGTCTTGATATGTACCGGACCTTATTGTGGTCGTGTGGGAAGATAGCTGAGGTTTTAGTTCCGGATTGGGATCCCATCTATGGTATGGGATTGAGATGGACTGAACCCAATTGCATGGGTTGTGAACTCGGCGGGGGGACTTGCATGTTCAAGAGCGATACAGGTCTCGATATCCGGTGCTCCGGTGGTTTCAACTCCGGTATGTTCCATTTCCGGTACTTAATTACCACGCACGCAGTAATATAGCATGATATATGATAATTGATATGAGTAAAAAGCCATTGAATCCGGGATTTAAATTGAAGTTACAACCGATTTTTCAATAGCAGTGTTTTATTGCGGTTGCAGACAATAATAATTTCGAGTGCCATTATCTTTATATAACTGTAACAAATCGCTATTTGAATCCTTAATTTTGTCTTTTCTAAATTTTATTATGAACCATTGAAAACTTGGATTTCCATCTGTAAATCCAAATTTTAATTTTTGTTTGGTTAACAATTAATTTTAAAATTAAATTTGGTGAATTCAAGATTGATTTTTTTGTAGTCTAATGTAGATTTCTTTTTCAAAGTTAGAATTTTAAAATTTTCCAAAATTCGTTAATAGTTTGTTTTATACGAGTTTTGATATTTTAACTCATTTTACTCCTGGAATAGATTCATTGTGACTTTAATGCTGCCTCCTAGTAGACTCAATAACTTTATTAATAGAATTTTGAAATATAAAGAGTTAAGTTTATTGAATTAACAAAATGCATAAGTTTCGAGGACTTAATTTGTTATTATATCAAGATAGTGTTTCATTTTTAATGACAGTGTAAATTGTTTGCTACAAATTTTTAATTGAGTACATGTTTGTTCTTAAACCTATAATTGATTGACTAAATTTGTTATTTTTATAAATCTATATTTAAGCAACTGAATTATTACTTATAAAAGAAGATTGACTTGGTTGTTACTAAACTTATAATTGAGTGACTAAATTATTACTTTTAGAAGAAGAATGATATGTTTGTTACTAAACCTATAACTAAATGACATGTTGTGTAATTTACCCTAATTATTTTAACCTGCGTGTTTTTCCAAAATTCATTTTTACAGGTATCTCAACAAGTGCTAAACTAGGCATAATTTTTGGAGCGGGAATACCCCTTCTATGCACCCTAGGGCTTGTATGTCATCTCCGAAGGAAGGCCAACGATTTTTACAATCACCATCAACACCATAACTCGGGAATCTCTGTTCCGGTGGTCGGCTCAAGTCGATCAGCTGCAGGTAATGCCAAAGGTCTTGACGGACCAACTATCGAGGCATACCCGATAACCGTGCTCGATGAAAGCCGGCGATTATCGAGGCCCGGTGATAACACATGCTCCATATGTTTATGTGAGTACCAAGCAAATGAAAAATTAAGGACCATTCCGGATTGCAAGCATTATTTTCATGCCGTTTGTCTGGATGAGTGGTTGAAACGAAATTCTGCATGTCCACTATGTCGTAACACACCACATATATCTGCTGCCATTGTTTCATCATGATATATATACCAGGTTGTTTCATGTGGACTATGGACTGGGTAAGGAAAATTAGTTTTGTCCACGGCCCAGGCCATGTTCTGTTATTTGATTACATCGAATTTTTTTCCCTGTGGGCTGTCTGGATTAGGTAAGGGAATTTTTATGTTTTTTAATCGATTAAGCTGCCCTTTTTTGAGATTTTAGAGTGCGTTTGCATTTAGGGATGGTAACGGGACGGGTAGGGTCGGTTTTTAGCAGCTCTGATCTTAACTTAAAGTTTTAAAATTTCAACTTGATCTCAATACGACTCTAATTTAATATATTTTATTCTTTACCTGACATAACAAAAGGATAACTCGACCCTAAAATTTTAACAAAAGAAAAACTTGACTAATTCAGGTCAGGTCAAAAAATCTCCACCCTAAATTTGGACCTGCCTCGAATTCAAATATTTTTAAAAAAATGTCCCTAACAGGTCGAATCAGATCAGGGCCGACGGGCCTGATAATTTTACCATCCCTATCTACACTTCCCTCTTTATAGTGCTTAAGGACCACGCGGAGAATACAAGAGGTGTGAAATGCCATTAATTTCTACACATGTTGACATTAATTAGTAATAATGGTTCACTGCTTCTAAATGGTGTTTCTACTGATTATATGAATTAGGAACTTGCTTCATATATTAATTTTGTAGAGCTCACTGTTTTTTTAAGGCCACACAAACTAACCGAGAATGAGTTATTTTATGGAACTTAGGGGTAGGAGTGAGCAAAAGAAATCGACTATATCGAAATTATAGTGTTTGGATTTATTATGGAATATAAGTTTAAAAATTGATTTTATTCAAGTTGAATTAAATCAAATTTTATTTTTATATATAATTTATAATTAGTTTTTATTCATTTTGTGTAAAATAACTTAAAAAGACATTAAATTTTTATCAAATAATAATCACAGGCTTAGGTGAGATGGTAATGGTTTCTCTTACCTTAACTAGTGGTCCATGATTCGATTTGATTCTCAACTTGAGCACAAAACAGCTTTAAAATTTGTAATAAGTTTCTATCTCCAATATAGGCCAACAAAATCCGAATAATTAATTATTGGGCTCACTCCAATAGATACTTGGGAAACCAAAATAAATTATCAAATAATATCTAATAATCATAAAATAAAACAATTTTATCATGAAAAAAATTATAAAAGGTCAAAATCTAACATTAACGTGAAAAGAAATAAAAAATCAAACAAATCCGAACTATAAATTTCTTTCCCGGAACTTGTATTTTTTTTCCCGCTGGTAATGAATGTATTCGTCTATTATGTGAATTATTGGAGAAATAATATCATAGATTCGGCTCGTCACGCTATCCATGGTCTCAATTAATAAAAATTATTTATTTTATTAATATTTTCATATATTTTTTTACCAAGTGAATCTTCACTTGGTAAAAAAAATTTAATTTAGTTTACAATAAATATGAGTGGTGATTCAGATAAAAAAATGTATAAGAAAAATAATGAAATAAATAATTTTTATTTGTTGAGACCATAAACAACACAACGAGTGGGGCTATGATATAATTTCTCGAATTATTGAAACTATCTTCTCCGTATATATGTTAACTAACCTCAACTTTCTGATAACTATAGTCTGATGATCTTTTAAGATTGATGTCGACATATTACATGCGCATTGAAGGCCTGCAAATACAGTTAACATTAAGAAGGATTGATATTATTCTGCCCTTTATTCTTTCTTTTACTCAATGTATTTCAAACACCTTTTATAAAAAAAATGTATTTCAAACACCCTCGACGATTTTATTGCAACTATTATTTTTATTTAATCATATGGACTTTTGAGAAAATTAAATATTTGTTTAACTATTTATTTATGAAAAAAATCAACTGATAAATATATATATATATTAAAGAAATTATTATTGAGTATAGCTCAATCGCCATTGTCGTTGGTACAATATATAAAAGTACATGAGATTAAGCATGTGTAAGTGTTTCATATCCTCTAATTTATGGGTACGGAATGATATGAGTAATATAGGTATTGTACACCGAATGTTCAAAAAAAGAAATTATTGTTGATTTATATGATAAAGATATTAGATTAATTTTTTAAATGTGTGCGCATATATAACAAATACTGTAACACCCGTGTTTTGGGCCTAGGAGTTAACCGGGTTTATAGTTCGAGTCAATAGAATTTAATTAAAACAATTCAACCTAAAATGTGGTGTAATTGAGCCTTAATAAAAAGGGAGGGACCTACATTGCAATTTTACCCAAAACTTTCAAAAAGCTAGACCATTTTATAGAAAAAGTTGTCATCCTTCTCCCCCATCCCCTTTTTCCAACGCCAACTTCACTAAACCCATCTTCAAAACCCCTTCAAACATTGGTTACTATTCCATTCGATTTCAACTTCGATTCAAGGTGTTTTTGAAAGGTAAACATGTTTTCTTACTCTCCTCTTTATCCCCTATCTACCCATGGTCTTAAATTTCAAAGTTATGGAGTTTTGAAAATTAGGGTTTATATCAAAGTTTGGGTTTTTAAGGGGTTTTCCATTTTGTTTTGATAAATTGAGTTGGGGCTTTGTTTAATCAAGTTGAAATACACATTATATGTTAATTTGGTTGAATTTTGCTAAAAATCCGAAGTGAGCTCTTATACCCATTTTTGAGTTGTCAAAAACACCATTTTTGGTGAGTTTTAGGTTGAAAACAAAGGGTTGATGGTTAGGTTATGTTAGGAGGGTGATTTGGAACATTTTGGAGGTCATTTGGGTGTTTGGAAATGGGTGTTTCGGCCAAGGGTTGTTGGAGTACGAATTTGAGATGTTTGGGGATTTAATTTGGTTGGAAATTTAGGATGGAGTTGGTTTGAATTCAAAGGTTGTGTGATTATTGAATATTAGCATTGATTTTGGTTATCGGTTGTGTTTTTGGTTGACTAGAAGCGAGAGGGATCGTCGAAGAAGCTTTGGGACCGAATCCGGGTTCGTAGGAGTTTTGCTTGGTAGCTAAGGAAGGGCGGTGAGTGGTTTCAAACTTGTTTTAAAGTTTGGTTCGAGTATGTGTAGTGTGTGTGTGTGTGCAAAGTGTGCTTGGTAGGCCACTTCTAGTTAATTCTAGTTGTTAATTTATCCATTGATATTCATAAATGCTATTGTGCTTATTTAGCTATGCTCGTATGATTGTGGTTGATTGTGCATGTACATCATGATACGCATATATATGTGATGAGCATGAGTTGTGGTTGATGATATGTAATGAGATAATGAAAATTGGCACTAAATAATTACCGGTTGTAAATGATCGATCATTAGGATTAGTGTGCACACAAATTGAGTCAAAACGTACGTGGCCTTGATGGCGTTAAGTCATCAAGGAGGAGTACGGTGATGTAATATTCCACCGGAAGCTTTATTCATTTCTACGGGATGATGAGTGGAATCCCATCCGTAGGGCATGTGGCGATGAGTGGAATCCCGCACATAAAAGGTCCGGTGATGAGTGTAATCCCACCGAGGTAAAGTGTTGTTGAGGTTTAAATCCGCACAATCAGGGTAATTTAAAGTGGCCAATTAACTTGTTCATATATTGTGTTATGTGATGTTGATTTATGATTGATGATCATTGATGCTTGATGCTTAGTATGAAGTAAGATGCCATGCTATGCCACTTGAAAGACTAGCTAGGTCTACTTGATTATATGTCAATGCTTGTTATATGTGAGATTAGGATATGCATGCTTGAACCCTGCATTGTTGATGTTTTTCGTTTTAGAGCACCCTCACTAAGCTTATAGCTTACGCTCTCAATGTTCAACAATGCAGATCATTAGCGTGGTGTTAGCTCGAGGCAAGGCAAGAAGGGCTTCCAAGTTTGTGACTCAAGTACGGTGGTTGATTTTGTATTAGTTAGCAATGTGGCAAGGGTTGTGTATGAGCTTGTATGACTCATTTACATGTGTTGATGTTGGATTGACTATGGTTTGTAAGCATGATATGCTATGGTGAATGTTGTGTGTGTTAGCATGTCTTAGATGCTAGGTTGCCTTGTTTTAGTGCAAACTTCTTTATGCTTATCATGTGCCTTTTAAGGCCTTTGAGTCTATGTATGACCTTATATGTTGAATTGCCTTTTTGAAATGCTATGTATGGATGCTTAGTTTGTGTTGGAATGCTTAAGTTGCTTGATTGTATGTGCACTACCTTGTGTTGATTAGTGCCCTTGGTTTCTTGTGAAAGCATGCTTTTATGTTTGGTTTGCCTTAGGATTGATGATAGTGTGTTGGTTGAAGTTTTAGAGGGATTTAAGGGCCTCCTTGTGCCTTAAATCAGCTCAAACCTGCAAATTCGTAGCAGGGGTATCGATACAGTTGGTCTGGTATCGATACCGCCTTCTTGTTTCAGGCCTCGTGTATCGATACTCGAGGGCGCGTATCGATACCATTTTGGTCACTAGAGCTACTGTCCATTTCGGTATCGATACGAGCCTCTAGGGTATCGATACCGTCATCTTGGCGTTGACCGTGGGAAGTCAACCGTTGGGGAGGGTATCGATACACTCCTTGGGTGTATCGATACGGTCTCTACGGGTTGACTCTGACCAGTGGACCTAGTCAAGGGGTATCGATACACCCCTTAAGTGTATCGATACTGCCTGCAGTTTAAGCTTAAAATTGGGCTGTAAGACGTTGGGTTGAGTTCGTTTGTTTGTTTCGTAAATGTTGTTCCGCTGTATGATCACATAGGATTAAATACTCATCTAGACAAGATTTAAAATGAAAAAATAGGGTTGCTAACTGAGGGGGAATCCTTAAGGGGTTTTCACTCGGTTTTCCCCGTGTGGCCCACTCGGACCGGTCATCCGGCCAGACCGGGACGAGGGGGTTACAAACACAATTATATTGAATTTAGTAAATGTACTTAAAAGGAAAAAAATAAATATTCTTTTTTTTAACAATGGCATTTGAATTTTATTAAACACAGTAGTCCACTAAAAATCTTATAGAAAAGTGCAAACAAAAGCAAACACTTCTATGTAAATTAGCATACCATCAAACCCCGGAAACTTTCATGAATCTCCTTGTCTCTAACCAAACGAGACGCTTTACGGGATGAAAAGGAGTGGTGAGCGAACCAAACTATCAAGCAGATTGCTCCGTTACACAGTTCTGATTACATTGGCTAACAAACCATCAAACGAGATCTGGACAATCTTTTCTATGACCACCAACATAATCAAATCAGTAAACTAGCATCGTGAGGATCTTTATACGAGCACCAAACTAGCGCTAAGGTACGTTGAAATCGTGTCAACCGACAGATGAGATGAACCACAAAAGCCAATAAAAATCGTGCCACAAAGGCAGAGGAAACGCGTACCACAAGAACAGAAATTTTTATAAAAATGTAATAGCTCGAAGCAAAATTGACCGTTGAAGGAGGGTTTAAATTATCGTTAAGAGTAGTTTTAGTCTTTTAATATATTAATGAAACGCAGTGTTTTAGGACCTTGTGTATAGATAAAACATGATCGTTTTAGGCATCTCTAGGTTAAAAGGGATAGCATTGGTCTGAGTCAGTTATCGAATGGTATATATGAACTCTAGTCTCCCTAAAAAATTATGTATTCTCTTCTCATCTAAATCTGATATGTTTCTCCCTCCTTATAAAATTCTTGCTCTTTGATTCGAATAGTTACAAAGAGCCCCATCGATCCTCGGAGATGGTGGAAACTTACAGTCAATCAGCAATGGCGGCGGCTGAAGAACAACCTGACAAGAATCAACTTTCAGAGTAGAAGCAAGAGGCCACTCGACTGCAAAATGAAATTTCTCGTTTAGAAGGTTTGATTGAGGATAAGTTTCAAACGATGCAAACAATAATGATGGCAAATATGCACAGGCTTTTGAAAATCGTACTAGGCAAAAAGATTGATGTCAGTGCAACATTGGAGTAATAAGGACTTCTGACCACTCCACCCACCCCTTTTGTGGGCGAGAATAGAGATAAGGAACCAGCTCTGGTGAACCAAGACCCAACAACCAGTGCTCTTTTGATTATTTTGGGATGATGAAGCTCAAAAGGGTTCATGTATGAAGTCTATCCAATCTATTAACTTTGCTTATAAATTGGTCTGTTCGAATTTCGATGGTTCGTAATTCAGAAAATGGTTGTATAAAGTGGAACAATATTTTGAAGCTGAAATGATTCCTGAGAGGGCTAAAGTGCGAGTTATTATGCTTCACTTGGAAGGTAAAGCTCTGCATTAGCACCAGTTTTTGGCCAAGTCTTATAGTAATTGGAATCTGCTCACTTGGGTGAATATTTGGGATGGATGCGTGAACGCTTTGCACTAGGTGGGTTTGATGACTCTTTCGTGGATTTGGTGGCTTTGAAGCAAGGAGAGTAAATGTCTGTGGACCAATTTTATGAATATTTCATCAATTTGTTGAACCAGGTATAGTTGCTTGATGATTATGTTCTTAGTATTTTTAAGAATCACTTAAGGATAGAGACTATTCAGTTTGTGAAGTTGTTGCAGCTTAAATCTTTAATTGATGCTTTTCATTTAGCCAAGCATGTTGAATCCATGTTTTATCCTGCACATAAGAGGACCTTAGTTACAGCTCCTGTGAGGACATCACTTGTGACACCTTTGACTTTAACCCTTCCATCTAAAACTGGTAATAGTGTATTAAGGGGAGTTTCAAGTGCAGGGAGTAATGTTGAACCTTCTTCTTTCAAATTCTCTACTTCTAACGGTTTAAGCCATACTGCATCCAAACTGGGGACCAAGGATTGAGGGAAGGAAATTGATAGCCAATGAGATTGATGATAGAAGGAAGAAGGGGTTATGTTTTTGGTGTGCAGCTAAGTACACACCAGGACACAAATGTGCAAAATCTCAAGTGTATCAAATTGTGGTTGAATGAGCATAGAAAGAATTGGAGCAATAAGTATTCTTGGATTGTGAAGAAAATAAGAAATTGGGAACTCAATAATTACTAAAGAATGAGGAACCAGTTTTATCTCTTCATGCTATGTGAGGCATAATACACTGGGAGACTATGGAATTACAATTGAAGATTGGTGGCAAGCCTTGCGTTTCCTTAGTTGACTCAGGCAGCACACATAACTTTCTGAGTTTAGCTTTAGTAAAGAAGTTGAATCTGGGGATGATCAGAAAGAGTCAGCCAAATGTGACAGTGGCTGATGGGAATTCCATGACAATTATGGGTGAATGTAAGAGGATAGAGTGGAGGAGTCAGAGACACCTATTTGTCATCGATTTCCTTGTGATCCCAATGAAGAATTGTGAGGCTATGCTTGGAATACAATGGTTGACACAGTTGGGGGCAATCCAAAGGAATTTTGCACAGTTGGTTATGAGATTTTGCCAGAATGAAAAAGAAATTGAACTTAAGAGAATACAAGTCAAACCTTTACAGTTGATTAGCTCCAAAACTTGTTGCAAGCTACTAAGAGGGAACCACAGCCCTTGTACTGCTTCTATATGGATGTTGAAGGCTAATTGAAAATGGGAAAGGATGATTGGGGAGATGCTAGACAGTGGGATAATAAAAATAAGCAACATTATCTTTTCCTCTCCAATTGTATTGGTCAAGAAAAAAAGATGCATCTTGGAGAATGTGTGTGGATTATAAGAAGTTAAACCAAGTGACCATTAAGGACAGTTTTCTTGTGCCCAATATTGAGGAGCTTATGTATGAATTGGGGGCTGCTACTTATTTTTCCAAGTTGGATTTAATGTCCGTCTACCATCAAATTAGGATGAAGGAGGCTGACATTCCCAAGACAACTTTTAGAACTCTTGAAGGGCGCTATAAATTCTTGCTAGTGCCCTTTGGATTGACAAATGCCCCAACTATTTTTCAGGGTCTCGTGAACAAGATATTTAAACATCAGCTAAGAAAACATGTGCTAGTGTTTTTTGATGACATATTGTAGTACTCAGTGGACTGAAATTCTCAGTTGAAGCATTTGAGTGAGGTGATGTCCATATTGAAAAGTAAAAAATTGTATGCTAAGAGGTCAAAATGTTGTTTTGGGGCAAGAGAGGTGTGGATTATCTTGGTTATGTGATTGCTAATGGGACAATTTCAATGGACAACTCTAAGGTGCAGTGTATTCTAGAGTGGCTTGATCCTAAGTCAGTGAAAGAACTTAGAGGATTCTTTGGTCTTTCAGGGTATTATAGAAGATTTGTGAAGGGTAATGGGTGTATTGCTAGGCCCTTAATTGACTTAGTTAAGCATGGAGCTTGAAAATGAGAGTTTGACAAGGGGTTGAAGCTATGTTGGTTGAACAAGGAAGGCCCTTAGCTTTCTTCAGTAAAGGGTTGGGTTGTAACCCCCTCGTCCCGGTCTGGTCGGATGACCGGTCCGAATGGGCCACACGGGGAAAACCGAGTGAAAACCCCTAAGGATTTCCCCTCGGTTAACGACCCTAAAATTTCTTTTTACTTTAATCTTGTCTAGATGCACATTTAATTCCTAAGTGGAGCATAACAGCGGAAGATACAATCAACGGAACATTCACCGACCAAACAAAGCATAAACAGTCTATTTTTCTTCATTACAGCAGGCCGTTTCGAAACGCCCCTAGGGTGTTCCGAAACGCCTTGACTTGGTCAACGGCCCTGGGTCAACCATAAGGTGACCGTTCCGAAACAGGGGTGACCCGTATCGGAACGACCTTGACGGTCAATATCTCGTGGTCAACGAGATTTGACCGTTTCGAAACACCAAAGGCCCGTTTCGGAACGGCTACATCTCGCCAATTTCTCAAAATTCCAGTAGCAAAAACGTTCCGAAACGCCCTCATCCGTTTCGAAACGGCAGGCCATTTACAAAGGGACCGTTCCGGAACAGGGGGACCCGTTCCGAAACGCCCCCTGTCTGCAGACTCGTCTGGGCTGTTTTGAGGCACAAGGGTGCCCCAAAACACCCCCAAAACACCATACAACAGCAAAACAACATACATAGGGGATAACAACAATACTAGCATGCTTCAACATGATTTAAACATGTCCAACACCAAAGCAACAATCCACAACATGCATTCATTCAAACAACATTCAAACATATGTAAAAACTCTCAAGGCATAGGCTAATATCCAAAGTAAGCAATTAGGCATGACTTACAAATCATCATGGCAACACAAACCATGCAAAAGAAAGATATAAGGGAGTCCAAACATTCTCTCAAACAACCAACAACTACTCATCAAAGCCATACATGTCCCATTGCTCAAACTATTACATGTCTAACATTTAAAAACCATACTTGATGAACTCAAGCCAAAAACCACACTTGGAGCCTTCCACTTGCGCGAGCAACCCACGAGCTAAGGATCTGCAATGTTGAACAAAGAGAGCGTAAGCAATGATGCTTAGTGAGGGTAAGCTCTAAAAACAAACCTCAACATTGCAGGGTCCGAGCACGATCTAACCAAGGCCATTTACACAAACCATGAGTCCACAAGGTATAAATGCATGAGCAATATATCACATGTATGCCATCATTATGAGCTCAATACCACCATACAAGTAATCACATATAAACATCCAAACAGTTCATATATCTCAACACATTGATACACATATCAACAACATTGGCACCTAGTTAAGACTCAAATACGCGGATAACTGTTGGAACTCACATCCAACAACATAACCATTACCTGACGGTGGGATTACACTCATCACCGGTCTCGCGGAGGGGATTCCACTCATCCTCACGCCCCGTCGATGGGATTCCACTCATCACCGACTATATTTAAATACCATTTTCGGGCGTACCCGTACTTCTCCTTGGTGACTCAACGCCACCAAGGTCACGCGCGACTTTTGACTCATGTGTACACACTAACATCCTAATGATCGATCATTTGTATTTAAGTTTACTAGTGCCAATATTCATTCATTTCATCTTACTCATTTCAATCAATTCCGTGCTTAGCACGTACTCACCAACAACCATCATCATGCATGTCTCAAGCATCATAATTCATGTCTCATCTCACATGTACAACACAATATACATAGCCATTCATACCACAATTCATACGAGACATACACAACCATATAATGAGTTCAACCAAAGGCTCTAGATCAAGCTTAGGATTAGGCTACCACCCTAATCCTAACTCTAGGTGGGTCTACCAAGCCCAACCTAGTCCACATACTCGAACCAACCAATTTAAAACCGTTTAAAACAATTAACCACTCACCTAAACTCCCGAGCTCAAGACCACGCAAGCAATTGTCTTCAATTTCCCGGATTCACTTCTGAAGCTTCACCGATGCCCAAACTTGACTCTAATCAATCCCAAACACAAACAAAACATTCACGATCAATATCTTGTCATCGAAACTAACCCGGATTACATTACCAAGCAACCAACACTCAAAACAAGACCAAAAACAGGATTTTCGAGCAGCCCACTTGACCCACTGAATTCTCTCATTTCCAACACCCAAACAAGCATCAATTACACCCAAAATGATCCTCATATATCATACTACCTACAGCCCCCAAATTCCAACCTTTAACAGCCCCCAAACCCACATTAAAACCCTCCAAAAACCCTCTCAAGCCAAAATCCGAAAATTGATTAAAATCATTCGAAATTCATATATGTAGTATCATTTGGCCTCTATACATCATTACTAAACATATTAAATCAAAACATTTAACTTTGCAACATAAAGACACCATTTTTAATCAAAACATTCAAAACCTCCACTTTCCAAAAACTTCATGAAAATGAAAAAGAATGGTACTTTTATGAAGGGAAGGATGAGGGGAAGTCAAAAATACTCTTACCTTTCGATTTGGGGCTGAAATGAGTGAGAAATAGGATGGAACAGTGATTTGGGTAATGAACTTTGGTTTCCCGTTGGTGAGTTTTTGAAGGGAAGATGAATAGTAGAGAGATGAGTGTTTTATTTCACATGTGATATAATTTGAGGCTTAAAAGTCTAGTTTACCCTTGATGAAATGGAATATCTACAAGGGAGGTAAATCCATGGTTAAATGTGGTTTAATCTTAAAACATGATTAACCCCAAGTAGATTAATTTTGAAAACAACTCGAAATATTATTTAGAGTATAAAACCGAGCCCAAAATAATATTATAATATTATTTTCACCTAACCCCTAAACCCGGGTGTTACATGGGTCCTAGGTATAAAGGACTGTCTGCGCATAAAAAAGAAATGACAGTAGCACTGGTGACTATTAAGAAATGAGTTGTTTATCTAACTGGGAGACATTTCATAATTAAGGCTCATCACCAGAGTCTTAAATTCTTAGCAGAAAATCAAACTATCACTCATTTTCAGCATAAATAAGCAATTAAAATGATGGGGGTATGATTATGAGGTACAATATAAGAAGAGGAGCAATAACACAGTGGCTGATGTGTTATCCAGAAAGCCTGAAGAGAGAAGTTGCTTCATCATTGGAGTTAGTGATGTCACCACTAAAATTTTGGACAATGTGGCAGCAACATGGTAAAGTGATAGTAGACTTCATAATAATATCAAAGATATTGTTGAAGGATCCACAAAATACTCCAAGTACAGCTAGGATGGGAGGTTGTTGAAAAGAAAAAAAAATTGGTGGTAGGGAATAGTTCTGAGCTGAGAACTGAATTGATGAAGTTTTTTCATGAAAGTGCTATTAGGGGACACTCAAAAGCTCATGCAACAATTCAGAGATTGAACATTATTTTTTATTGGAAGGTTATGAGAAAAGATGTTAAGAATTTGGTTAGGAGATGCTTGGTGCGTCAAAAAAATAAGAGAGATTTGTAACACCCTAAAAGACTTCTACAACCCTTACCTATACTTGAGGCAGTCTGATTCTCCATTAGCATGAATTTTATTGAAGGATTGTCTTTGTCCAAGAAGAAGAATTGTATCTTGGTGGTGATAAATAGGCTGTCAAAGTATGACCACTTTATAGCCATGTCTTATCCCTTTACAGCTAAAGATGTGGTACAATTTTTTCTAAAAAACGTCTTTAAGTTACATGTCATGCCTAGTAATATCATTTTTTATAGAGACGGAATTTTTATAAGTATATTTTGGAAAGAAATTTTTGGGAAGTTAGTAGTAGTAATGAATGCTTCTACAGCTTATCACCCTGAAATTGATGGCTAAATAAAAAAATTGAATCAGTTTTTGAAGACTTATTTGAGGTGTATAACAGGAGAGAGACTTAAAGAGTAAATGGTTACATTTGGCTGAGTGGTAGTACAACACTAATTTTCATTCTGATATACAAGTGACCCCTTACCAAGCTTTATATGGTCAAATTCCTCCACTTCATTTGTCTTATATAGTTAGTGAATCAATGGTGGTTGATGTGGACAAAAGTTTGCAACAAATAGAAGCAACCACTAAAATGCTCAAATTTCATATGTAAATAGCACAAGACAGAATGAAAATGCAAGCAAATAAGAGGAGAGGGGAGTATGAGTTGCAAATTGAGGATTGAGTCTTCTTGAAGCTGTAATTTTATAGGCAACAGATTGTGAGCTTGAGAAATTACCAAAAGTTGATCCCTAAATGGTTTAATCCCTTTTTAGTGATTGGAAAAGTTGAAAAGGTGGCTTATAGATTGAAACTTCCTGATGACTCAAGAGTGCATCCAGTATTCTATATTTTTCAATTGAAGAAGAAGATATGCACAAAGTTGGTGCAAGCTGAATTGCCTATTATAGGGTCGAATAGTAGTATCAGCAAAGAGCCATCAAAGATTTTAGATAGAAGGATTGGCAGGAGAGGTAATCGCGTTATCGTAGAGGTACTTGTGGAATAGACAAATTTCTTCCCAGAGGATTCCAATTGAAAAATAGTCCACTTGAAGTAATAATTTTCAAATTTCGATCCTTGAGGTCAATTATATTTTAGAAGGCATGAGTATTGTATCAATTGGAAGTAGAATTGAATGTTGAAGGAAGGTTTGAATTATCGTTAGGAGTTGTTTTAGTCTTTTAATTTGTTTTAATGAAACATAGTGTTTTAGGACCTTGTGTATAGATAAAAACACAATCGTTTTAGGCGTCTCTAGGTTAAAAGGAATAGTCTTGGTTTGAGTTAGTTATCGAATGAAATGTATGAACTCTAATTTCCCTAAAAAATTTATATTCTCTTCTCATCTTAATCTGATATGTTTCTCCCTCCTTATAAAATTCTTGCTATTTGATTCAAATAGTTACAAAAAATTAAAAAAAAAAACTCAAAAAAATAAATTATGAAAAGCAAGTGGAATAATAAACACCGACGGTCGACAAGCAATACAAAGGTTAGTATCGTCGCCAGCTAATTAAAGAAAAAAAATAGAAAATTCTTGTGACGTAGGAGGTAAGGTAATGAGAGAAAAATCTTGGGTTAAAAATGGAAAATGTTCTTATTTTTTTATTTAAACTCCATAAATTTAACCGTTGGTATTGTTAGTATTTTATATCAGAATTTATCATTACCAATATCCATTCAATAGTATCAATTTAGGAAAAATTCTACAACGCTCGACGAACACCGTTGAACACTACTAACGCTGAACATCGTTGAATATCGTTAAATTGATTAACAAAAATTAAAAATCTCAAGGACTCAACATATAATTATAAATTATTTTAAAATAAATTTTAATTAAATTATTTTCCATATATATATATTATATTTTTTGTAAATAATTGGATCAAATACAACCTTAATCAAATTTTAAAAAAATAAAAAAAATCCTAAACTCTAAACCATAAATATAAAACACTAAACTATAAACCCTAAATCCTAAATTCAAACACAAAAGCTTGCAAAAAAGACCAAAATCCTAATTAATTATCTTAATCTTCCTCGTCTCCTCCAGTTTTCTCCCAATTCCTTAATTAAACTAATCAATTGCATATGGTGCAGGAACTAGGAAACTTCCAAGCAGATATTGGATCAAAAAATTCAGATAAGTTTAAACATAATTTTGAGTCGAAATAGCCATGGACATAAAAATAATGTAGAAACAATCAAACATGTCCTTATTTGATAGCTGTTAGGTTTAGGGTTTAGTGTTTAAGGTTTTATGACTTATGATTTAGGGTTTTTTATTTTTTAAATTGACTAAGGTTTGTATTTGATCCAATTATTTAAAAAAATTAAAAAAATATACGTGGAAAATAATTTAATTGAAATTTTATTTAAAATAATTTATAATTATATGTTGAGTTCTTGAGATTTTTAATCTTTATTAATCAATTTAATAATGTTCAGCGATGTTCAGCGTTAGTGGTGTTTAACGGTGTTCGTCGAGCGTGGTAGACTCATCCATCAACTTAGACTTAAAATTATATTAAATTCGATAAGAAACTTAATGTATCAGTATGTAAATTTTGATAGAAAATATTTTGAAAAACTACACTGATGGTCACAAAACTATCACCTTTTTTTCCTGTTTTAGTCACCCAACTAATTTTTTTTTGTCAAAATCGTCCCTCTCGTTAAATACATTTCATGTTTTGGTCTCCCATCGTTAAAAATCTAACGAAATTGCTGACTTGGTAATTTTTTTATTTTTTATTTTCTGCGTCAGCGCCTCTCACCTTGTCAACATTTAAATAGTATTTTTTATTCAACCAACCAGGATGTGACACTCCTGAATTTGAACAAATCAAAGAAAAATGTTTAAAGTGATGCTCTTGGGTGAAATCGAACCTAAGACCACTTGCATAAAGGGTCCAACACCTAACCACTGAATTAAGCTTAGAATTTAATTTGATTTTATCCAAATTAATATTTAACTTATACTCTCTCGAACTCAAAAATAAAAAAAAATATCTATAGAGATTTAAACCAAGAACATATTGCATTAAATAAAAAATGTTTAACCACTAAGCTGAGTTAAAGACTTATTAAAAATCTACAAAATTTATTCTTTAATTTTTTATGTATTATCACCTCAAAATTAAATCAAAATACTACCAAAATCAATCTAAAATTATTTTTCAATTTTTTGGTAATTATTTATTTTTATAAAATTTTATTAGATCATTATAAAAATTTACTATATAATGTATATTTGTGGTAAAATATAAATTTTGAATTATTTGAAAATAAATATTTAGATTTAAATTTGTTGTTTTTATTTTAAAAAAATATTTTTAGCTTGAAATGTAATTAAAATTGAAGATCAAACTAAAATTATTTTATTTTGAAATAAAAATAATGACTAAATAATGATTTATTTATTTAATAAAATTAATATTAAAAAATTATAAAATTTAAAATGATAATATTTATTTAAGATAAAATATAATTTTAAAATAACATTTAATTCGTTAAGTTTAGTAGTATTTTAATTTAATTTTGAGTTGATAATACATCATAAATTTTGTAGATTTAAGAAAAGTTTTTAACCTATCTTAGTGGTTAAACACCTCTTTTTTAATGTAAGTCGTTCTTAGTTCAAATCTCCATAGAGACACTTTGCTTATTTTTGAGTCTAGGAGAGTATAAATTAAATGTTAATTTGGATAAAATCTAACTAAATTCTAAGCCTAGCTCCAGTGGTTAGGCGTGCATAAGGGGTCCCAGGTTCGATTCTGTTAGGTGTGCATAAGGGGTCCTTAGTTGATTGAATAAAAAAACACTATTTAAATGCTGACAAAGAGAGAGGTGATGACGTGAAAAATAAAATAAAAATACCAAGTCAGTAATTTCGTTAGATTTTTAATGGTAGTGACCAAAACAAAAAAGATATCTAACGAGATGAACGATTTTAACAAAAAAATTAGTTGAGAGATCAAAACAAGAAAAAAGTAATAGTTCGGTAACCACCAGTGTAGTTTTCTCAAAATATTAATGATGTCAAACTATTATATTAGAATTTATGAACAGAAAAATGAGGATTTAATTTTAAACTTTTTAAGTATGCAAGAACTGACACTCTGACAGCATATATTGTCCTAAAAACTTCATGTGCAAGTTGGTAGCAATTGTATCAAAATAAAATGAAACTCGTGGTACAATAGTAATGTCTCCAATTCAAATTAAGTATTAATTAATACTATGTCTTAAATTCAATCCAAAGAATCGAATATGATATTTATACAAAATATACATATGATACTCTCCGGTAATATTTTACATGATTTCTTCATTTATTTATTTATTTATTGCCAGAAAGAAGATAGTGGTATCAGTGTTGTACCTTCGTCCGGCAAAATTTACCTCTAGAGATAACGTTTTTGTCTTCGCACTACGCCTTCGGATTACGGAGCCAGTAACTCTTTTTCTGAACATATCTATACCTTTGGATTCATTACCACTGTATTGAGATAAGACATTTATCAAGATCAACTGAGTTTGCAGCTTGACAGCCGAGTTACTATCTGTTAGCCTATCAATAGTTATCACTAAACTTGATACGGTCTCATCAAGCATCATTCTATCTACAACATTAAGGGGTATAAATATCTCAAGATCGAAGACAAAAGCCTGGTACTATTTATCATCTTTTTGCCAATGTTAGCGTTAACTATTCTATCATTTCCTGTAAAAAAATTAATATTTAAAAAAATTGTAAAAAATACAAATACATACATTTAAATTACTATAAAATGTAAATATTTGACAAAAGACAAAACAGTTTATATCAACTTAACAAATCCATTATTTTCTCGTCAAATGATTTTTAACAATAAAAATTAAAAGTATTCAAAAACTAGAATATTTTTTTTTTAAATAATACTGAGTTCAAAAATATCAATCAATATTTTTTTTCCTCCACAAACGTGTTGGGATGGGGTTGCGTTGCTGTTTGCATAAATAATGTTAGTTGACCTGCAAAGTTACGTGACCGCTTCAATCACCCCATATGAATTTCAAAGAATCCTGATGACCACGTCTGCAACTTAAGCCACCGGTTGTAATAGAAATGGATATGCACTATTTTTTTTCAATTTCTTTTTAATATTCTTAATATGATTATAAAATTGTATTTGTTCATATTTTTCTAACCTTTTGATAACATATATACTTTGTAGACAAAGCTATTCAAATCGGATATTCTAGAATGAACATATTATCTTTTTTTTTTCACTGGGACTATTCGTTAGATTCACTAATTTTTTATTCGTATCTGTTCACTTTTTACAAGATAGTATTTGTTTATAGTTTTTTAATCATTTGATAACGCGCACACACACTTTGTATACAAAGTTACTCGAGCTCTGATATCTTAAGATGAACATTATCATTTTTTTTCACTAAGAACACTAATTGAGTTTACTAAAATTTTTTAGTTCTAAATTATGTTATCCTGGTATCAAATTATTATCTAATATTTTTATTTAAAATAATCATATTGCATATGATAATAGGATTGTGATTGGTTTTCATCACAACAAGAAAATGTTTTGTTTGGTTTATAAAAAATGTTTTTTCTTTTTTTATTTCTAAAAGTTAATTTTATTTTCTATTTTTTTAATTGAAAAAATATGGTAGAAAAATAAAATAAAATATTGTTTTCAAAAATAAAAATAGGAAAATACATTTGGTTCCTATTTTGTCATGGTAGAATTTTGTCATTATAGAAACACGAGAAATACAATAAAAAATTCTTCATTTATATGGATTTGAAACACGATTATAAATTTGATACGAATATTTTTTATTTCTTTTTTCAATCTTACAAAAAATATTTAAAAACAACAATGGAAACAATTTTTTTTTTCAATTTTAAAAGTTAGGGTTGCGTTAATTAAGAATCCAAATAAGTTCAGGAGGCGTTCGTTTGGTTAACGGTTGAGGAATTTTTTTTTAACCAAAATTAAAGCTTCCTTTGTTCTTTCCTTACAAACGGACGTCAGCCAGAGCCGGTGTCAACTTCTGGAATATGACCCAGTCACGTGGATTTTTTTTATTTTTTATTTGTTCAAAGACCCAGTCACGTGGATTTGTTCTTTCCTTTTCATTTAATGTAAATTGAATTTATTATTATTATATATATATATATATATATATATATATATATATATATATGGAAAATACTTTGATGCACAAGCTGTGTAAACTAAAGTTTACACAAATCCTTTAATTTTAGGGTTTAAGGTTTAGGGGTTTAGTATGTAGGGTATATAATTTAAGGTTTATAGTTAGAATTTAGAGTTTAGGGCTTACGTTGCTAGGGTTTGTGATTTAGATTTTAAATTTTATAAAAGGATTGTGTAAAAAAATTTACACAGCTTGTGCATCAAAATAAAACCCTATATATATATATATATATATATATATATATATATATATATGACATGTTTACTAAATTTAAAAATAGTTATGAGAAACCACCAAACATTTGTCTAAAGAATAGGTCAAATTCTGGTTATAGGCCTCTTTACTATGTTAAAATTGAAAGTTGATCCCTTTAATTTGACGTAATTTGGTTTATCTATTTTTTTTAATGGTATTAGTATGTCCAAATTGATAATTCTATTTATTGTTTTTCAGTCACACAATTAGGATTACATTGAAAACTAATCAATCATATTCTATAAATAATAAATTCACATGTTAGCTAAATGCTTAAAATTGTTATAAAAATAAAAATCTTGTGAGAGACAAATTAATTTTTTTTAATTTTAGAGGTCAAATTCTAATTTCACCAAATTTTAAGGGTTATACCCCTAACCCCTTATAACTTCCACCCCTGGTTGTATGGATAAAATAGCAAATTATAATAGAAAGTTTAATTTTTAAATTTCAGCATAGTAAATGGACTAAAACGAGAATTAGACGCATTGTATATGTCAAAGTACTTTGAAAAGTTTTCTCACCGACTTGTACGTTTTATTTTTTATTTTTTTAACATACTTGTACGTTTTCCTCTTTGTTCTAAAAAAAGAGCATAAAAATCAGCGCAATTGGATAGCATTGATTATTGGAAGGATTAGTCTACCACGTGCGACGAACACCGATGAACACCACTAACGATGAACATTGATGAACATCATTAAATTAATTAATAAAGATTTAAAATTTTAAGGACCCATCAAATAATTAATAATTATTTTAAAAAATTTAATTAAATTATTTTTATATATATTAAAATTTTATTTTTTAATAAGGGTAAACTATATATTTAGTACATCACATATTTTTGTATTTCTATTGAACCCTCGTTATTTAAATATTATTTCAATTTGACCCTATTTTTTATAAAAAATAATTTAACCCTTAACCCTCAACCTAAAACCCTAAACTATTAAACCTTAAACCCTTAAACTCTTAGACCTATACCCTAAACAAATTTAGAGAAGATATAACTTGTAAGATTGTTCTGCCTTTCTTCTTTAAAGTAGCAAACCAAAGACTATGAATTCTCAAAGAATGTTAGTACAGTATGTCTGAAATCCGGCATACCACCCAATTATGTGTCCTTGATAATCGTCTTGCAAGAGCATGGATGCAATAGGCAACATCGGCCCAAGGCTTCGTAGCTGAAACGAAAGCGAAAATTGCTGCGAAAATAGAGAGTGTCTAATTTATAAGAAATCACTGTATAGGCAGATCAAGACAAGAAATGAAGACGATATTGAGCATATTCACCTTTAATGTATTTTTCCTTTGCAGGGCGTTCGTAATGGCTTGTGGCCTTTAATTTATATATATTCTCTAAATTTGTTTAGGGTATAGGTTTAAGAGTTTAAGGGTTTAAGGTTTAATAGTTTAAGGTTTTAGGTTGAGGGTTAAGGGTTAAATTATTTTTTATAAAGAATAGGGTCAAATTGAAATAATATTTAAATAATGAGGGTTCAATAGAAATACGAAAATAGGTGATGTACTAAATATATATTTTACCCTTATTAAAAAAATAAAATTTTAATATATATAAAAATAATTTAATTGAATTTTTTAAAATAATTATTAATTATTTGATGGGTCCTTGAAATTTTAAATCTTTATTAATTAATTTAATGGTGTTCATCAATGTTCATCATTAGTGGTGTTCATCGGTGTTCGTCGCACGTTGTAGAATTTTCCTTATTGGAATATATATTATAGATTTAAAGAAACCAATATTTTTGAATTGGTCCTTCATATATTCATATATAGAATAATGTATAATATAAAATATTATGCAATGATTTAAATAGTTTTGTTATTTTAGACTGAGGATCTCTTGGTATTGCGCCCGTTACGATATGCTAGGATATAATAAGGGTGAGATCAGATTGATAGTATTTTTTAAAATAAAAATAAAGTAAATATTAATAAACTTAAAAAAAGTTAAAAAATGTTATTAATGTTTGATTAAATAGTTATTTTCGTCTTTATTATTTTTTAACTAATTTAACCCCTCAACGTTTTATTTTGGATTAAAATGACACATATGTGAATGCAAGCTGTTAGTCAATTGATGATAAACAGCTTGAAATGATGTGACAAACAATGCACGCCACGAAATCAATGTCATATAGACAAATATGCTGATTTTAATAATGACACATCCGTCAAAAAATATTTTTATAAAATATAAAATATATTTTTTTCTTCTGACGCATCATTCTGTCAAGTCATTTCAAGTTGTTTATTATTAACTGACTAACAACTTTCATCTGCAGGAGAGCATTTTGATCTAAAATAAAACGTTAGGGGTAGAGGCCAAAATAACTATCTAGTCCAACATTAGGAGATTTTTATTTTGGCTTTATTCCAAAAAAATAGTCGATCTCTCTTAGATTACTATTTTTTTCTTCTATTTTTTTTATTTTTAACAACGACACTAATTTTGAGTTGATCGTTATCTGTTGAATTTTTTCTTTTTTTTTTGGTCTTTCAACTTAATTGCTTTTACATTATTTTATTTTATTTTATTAATCGTCCATTTTTCAATGAAAACGGTGAAAAGTTTTCTTTACTCTCGTGACACACTTTTCTTTTTGTTTTTCAGGGTCAAATTTAATATTCTTACATTAGATATCGTTTATTATGTTATCTTTTTTTTATCTATCCATGCTCTGGACAATCGGATTGAATATTGGTACACGCTCGCAATCACTTAAGATATGTCGCAGTGGAATTATGGTAATGTTAGTTTGTTAACGAGACATCATTGTTACACGCTTTTTCATGTTTGTGTTGAAGATGTTTATCTAACAACACTGGTAATGATGTTTGTTTATATCTATCATTTGTCCAAATTATTCACTTGGATTTTTAACCCCTGTTTGGTCTTAATTTATTTTTAAGCAACTAATTTCTACACTATGATGATTTTAAAAAGATATTTTGATTAGTTTTTTTGTTTGTTTTGTGGACTTCTCTTATAATTTTGAACATTTCTGTTTTATACAATAAAACATCTGTTATTGCTTGTCAAAAAAAAAAATAAACTATTGTTATGAATATTTATCTATGTGGATGTCTATCATGATTAGAACTTTATCTAAGGAGTTTGATTTATTTATTATTAGGAATATTATCTCTATTAATTAGAGTTTAATGTATTATGTACTTCTTATGCCTATAAATAGATGGTTTACTGAAGGCATTGTTGATACAATTATATATTTGAGAATAATACAAATATCCCTCTTTCTCTCATCTCTTTGTTCTTCTTGTTCTTATTCTTGTTCTTCTTTATTTTATTCACAACACGTTATCAGCACGAATTTGCTCGCAAGAAATATTAAGAAAGATGTGCGTTGAAGCTAAAGTTCAAGACATGTCAATTACAATCCTTTAAAGTCTCCTTCACGATCCTTGAGTATATTTTCAAATAGGTATGTATTTTTTTATGGGCTACAAATATATAATAAGGTAAATTTCTTCAATTTGTGATTCATAAAAAAACAGTACTTTAAATTGATTCCTCGCACAGTAGTAATAACATGATTTGATTAAGAATTTCTTTGGTGAGATAAAGATATGTTTCGTAACATGATAATAAAAATCGCATAATTATTAACTTGATTTTCCTTGTCTTGTAATGATAAAAGAATCGAGAAACGAACTTTGTTTGACAAACTTATTGGGTTTTTTTTGTTTTTTTTAAAGGTTAATATTTGTTTATTTTATTATATTGACGAGAGTTGATATTATTAACCGTGTTTTTGAGTTTAGCATGTATTTAAATGATTTGGAAAGAGACATGATATAAAGGGATTATGAGAAGCTGTCTCAGTTATTTGCTATGTCTCCATTGTCCTCGAGAGGAAAACTATTATCGGTAAACTCTACTTTTATTTTTATTCTTTAAACTACAATTTTAAAGTGTGATAAATCAGGTGATTTTGCTTGAAAGCAATAATTCTCATGTGTCGAAAAACTCGACTATAGACTTCTCTCAAGATCAAGTGTTGAAATTTTGTCTTGATCCAAAAAAGTTTTATGGGAGGCATTCCCTGAAGTGAATGCAAAGCATGATGTTTATTCCATGCGATTATCAATGATTGGGCATTCCCTGAAGTGAATGCAAGCATGATGTTTATTCCATGCGATTATTGAACTTATGTCATTCCTTAAAGTGAATGCAAGCACGATGTTTATTCCACGCGATTATTGGATTTGTTTCATTCTTTGATGTGAATGTAAACATGATAATTCACTATATGTTTAGTGAATAAAACTCAGTTATGTGCCAGAGTATCGCTGATGAGGTTTTAAAGACCTATTAGCCTCCGCTACATTCCCTAAAGTGAATATGATATTTTTATAGCGGAAAAATAAATGCCACATTAGCAATTGTGGCTGAATTGAGGCCATAAAAAATAGACATGGATAAGATGATCCTTTTGAGAATGTTTATATCCATCGAAAGTGGGATTATAAGGATGACAAGAATGATAGATATCATATCAAAATCTTTATGTTATCAATACGATGGTACAAACCATTGGTCTCGTACTTGTCAAACGCCAAAGTATTATGGACTTTATCCATAAGCATGAATGATAAATGAAAGAAAATATAAACAAGTTTTGTTTATGGCGAAAATAATTATGGTGTTGTTAGTCCAACTCAATTGGATATTGTTAATTTCTTCATAACCCTAAAGAGAATAATTCGCCATTTATTTTATTTTCCTTATAACCTCTAAAGGGAATAATTGATCTTTTATTTATTTTGTTTTATGTTAATTTTATTATTTATTTATGTTAATTTACTTTATGTTAACTTGTTTTACATATTATTTATTTATGTTTTATGTTAATTTATTCTTTGAAGAATATGATTACTTTCGGAATAAAATATACAATGAATTGTGGCTATTTATGCCTAGCAAACAGTGCAAGTACTCATACTATACTTAAGCGTAAGAAATATTTTCCCATTTAAATGCAAGGGAAAAATATGAGTACTATTTCCCAAAGTACTAAAATATCAATGCTCCGTAAGAGCAATAAGTTCTTGATGGTTTATCTCTGATAGATAACCGATTTGATATGATGTGTTATATTTAATATTTTTTATTCCCCGAAGTGAATGAAACAAAGCACATTGTGAAAGGTGCATAACTATTCATATTTTCCCATTTAAAATGCAAGGGAATAATGTGAGTATTATATTCAGAAGTACCAATATCACAGAAGGCTTTGACTGAGCAAATATGTTATTGACAAATGGAACTCTATTCCATTTTCATAGTGCGTTATACTCGTCAAAGACGCAAAGAGACTTATTGAATTTTAAAGATGTTTACAGAAATATATTGAGAATATTAGTCGAGGGGTGCCGACTATCTTAATATTACGAGTATAACTCAAGGCAATAATAAAATCTTGAAAAAATATATGCACTGTCATCTATATTGTACTACACAAGAATTAGTACAAATTGAAGCTCATGTTATTGTAAATCAGAAGTTTACTGATAACTTTATTATTTGGCATGACCGGTTAGGCCATCCCGGTTCAATTATGATGCAAAAAATTTGTTGACACTTTCATGTGGTCATTATTGAAGAACTAAAATTTTCTTCAAGGTAATGTTTTTCATGTGATACTTGCTATTAAAGCAAATCGATTATTCAATCATCATCAGCTAAGATAGATTGTGAATCTAATAATTTTCTGGAACAGATACAAGGTGATATATGTGGGCTCATACACCTTTCTTATAGTCCATCTACATATTTTACGATTTTAATCGATGCATCGAATAGATGGTCATATGTATCCTTGTTATCAACTTGTAACTTGGTGTTTGCGAGGCTACTTGCCCAGTTGATAAAATTATGAGCACATTTTCCAGATTACCTTATAAAGACAATCGGTCTTCATAATGCTGGTGACATGTCATTTTACATGTAGTATCACTAATTCGCATCAAGCCAACAAATTATCATAAGTTCTCCCCATTACAAATGGTTTTTGGTCAAAACCAAATATTTCTCATCTTATATTTTTTTATTGTGTGCGTATATGTTCTGATTCCTCCACCACAACGCACAAAGATGAGTTCTCAAAGGAGGTTGGGAATATATGTAGATTCAAATTTCCCTTGATAATTAAATATCTTGAGCTTCTGATAGGGAATTTATTTACAGCTCGATTTACTACTATCATGTTAATGAGCTAGTTTACCCAACATTAGGGGGAGAAAATAAAATAGCTGGAAAAAAATAAATTGGAATGAATTATCATTATCTTAGTTTGATCCACATACTCAACAATGTGAACTATAAGTTCAAAGGATAATTCATTTAGCAAATCAATTGTCAGATGATTTTGCTGACCCTAATAGAGTGACTAAGTCACATATACCAGCTATGAATGCTCCGTTTAAATTTGATGCCCCGAAAGGACAAACTCTAGTTGCTAATGAGTCTAACTTACGCCTGTAGCGTGGTAGACAAGTAGGTTCCAAAGATAAAAATCTTCGAAAAAAAAGGAAGGGAGCTATAGTTATGATGGTCTGATCGAGGAATCAATGAATTATGAAAATCTCAAGAAGAGATTAAAAGGTCTCCAATAGAGGCATTAACATGACTCAGGTACCTGATAATAAAGAGATCTCAATAGATTATGTCATGTCTGGTAATAAGTGGAACTGAAATCAAATCGACGTCGATAATACATTTGCATGCAATGTAGCACTAGAGATTTTATTTGATGATGTGGATCATGAATCATTGTCAATTGGACAATGTAAATAAAGAAATGATTGGCCAATATGAAAAGAGACAATTGAGGCGAAACTAAGATCTCTTTCGAAAAGAGAAGTATTTGGGCCTATAGCCCGTATATTGAAATGTGTAAAGCTCGTGGATATTAATGAGCCTTTGTGAGAAAGAGAAATCAAAAGGAGAAATCACGAGATATAAGCTCGTTTGGTTGCAAAGATTCTCACAAAGATATGAAATTGATTATGAGGAAAATATATTCCTCGGTGGTGGATGCAGTTACTTTTAGATAGTCTGACAATAAATGAAATAACTCAGTTTTCGCCTAATGGATGTTGTTACATCTTATTTGTATGAGCCTCTTGATAACAACATTTACATGAAGCTTCTGGAAGGATTTAGACTGCCAGAAGCAGTTAATTCAAGTTCTAGAGAACATTATTCAATTGTATTGAATATATCTTTTATGGATTAAAACATTTTGGGCACATTTGGTATAATCGCCCCATTGAATACTTATTAGCGGAAGGCTATAAGAATGATTTAATTTTCGGAGCATTTTATTAAGAGGTTTAGCTCTGGATTTATCTTTGTTTTTTTTATTCTGCATGTTGGTGATTCATTGAGACTCATGAAGAGATCTCCTTAACAATGGAATCCTTGTGCAGCAATCGGCATACATAGAAAAATGTTTAAAGAGACTTTACATGCATAATGCATATTCGTTGACCACTATTTGGTTGTTAGGTCTCTTAATGTAAACAAAGATCCATTCCACCCTCGAGAAAAAAGTGATGATATTCTTGGTCTAAAAGTACCATATATACATTAATTGATCTGGAAGTATCGTATCTTAGCTGGTCCAGAAATACTATCTAAGTGCTATGAGACCATTGCGTTTAAATAATTGCTATGCATGAGGCAAAGCCGAAATATGTGTTTGGCTAAACATATCCAGAAGATTTGTGAATTGCTTTCACAAGATAAGATGCAAGCTATCTTATGTAGAGATAATGCATAATTTATATATCAAGGTGGATACATCAAATGTGATAAAACGAAACATATCTCTTTAAAGTTTCGTCCCTCATAATCTTCAGAAGAATAGTATTTGATGAATCATTTCAAGCAATAATCTGGAAGATTTATCCACTAGTGCATACTTTATTTTTGAAGATTATATTCAAGATTGAACTATGAAGATTCAAAGATCTTCTGTGATGTTTTCATGAGGGGGAGTAAATACGCGTTGCACTCTTTTTCCCTTAACCAAGGTTTTGTCCCAATGGGTTTTCCTGGTAAGGTTTTTAATGAGGCAACATATTATGCGTATCAAAGATGTGTGTACTCTTTTTCCTTCACTAAAGAATTTTTTTTCCTATTGGGTTTTTATCTTAGTAAGGTTTTAACGAGGCACATTATCTTCATAGACATCCAAGGGGGAGTGTTATGAATATTTATCTATGTGGATGTCTATCATGATTAGAACTTTATCTAAGGAGTTTGATTTATTTATTATTAGGAATATTATCTCTATTAATTAGAGTTTAATGTATTATGTACTTCTTATGCCTATAAATAGATGGTTTACTGAAGGCATTGTTGATACAATTCTATATTTGAGAATAATACAAATATCCTTCTTTCTCTCATCTCTTTGTTCTTCTTGTTCTTATTCTTGTTCTTCTTTATTTTATTCACAACAACTATATGTTTATTGAATCAAGTTTTAGTGTGCTTTTATTCTGGTCAATCAACTATAACAATTTTAATTTTATCTTCAAATTTTTAAATTTATTTATTTTAACCACTCAAACAACAAGTCACACACAATAAGGTGATTTGGATTTTTTTTCTGGCATGGAAATCATATAATGTACACCTATGTTTCTTTTTTGTTGAATTTTTTTATTTCATTTCACTATCTTTCCAAAAAAGTTTTCAAAAGTCTCCTTCTCTATGTCATTTCGTAACAAAAATTGTGTTTTTAATTATTCTAGACATCAACAAAGTTGTCTCATCATCCTTTATTAATATACTAATTTAAAATTTTCAAAAAATCTTTAGAACTCGTAAAATTTTAATATCAAACCTAAAAAAAGTGACTATGATCTACAACTCCCATCATCTAAATAACATGATGTTACAGTTTGAGACTCAAATTTCATTTTGATCTAACCCAAAATATAAAGATGTAAAAGTATTGCAAAATTAGGGATCTGCAGAGTGAAGTGGATCTTCTGCGGTACGATACAAGTTCCTCCGCCTGTAAGACTTTGATTTATAGTTGAAACCTAGTTTTGGGTTTGATAATGCGCAGAAAAGGAGTCTAGTGAGAGAAAGTTGGCGCCGAGAATTGCTATAGCATAGTGGAAGTGAATATTGGCCAACACGTGAGCTGTGAAGACACGTGAGCTGCAGAAGCACGTGAAGATGCAGAAAAGGACAACCTGACATGTGCAACATCCGGTACCCACTTGTAGATTGTCCTCATTGTCCCCTCGTGGCAGAGCTTATCGGTGGATATTCCTTGGGATTATCAAGGAATATTTAGGGAAGAAAACCCTAGAAGCCTCCACTATATAAAGAGGGAGAGAAGCATGGAAAAAGAGAGGCGGAAGAGAGCAAAGAGAGAGAAAGTTGTGAGTTGAACAAGGAGAGAGAAGGGTTCTTCTTCATCTTCTCCATCTTGGTGTCCTCCATCGTTGAAGCTCCAAGGAGTGGCCTCGCCGGCCTCGAGAGAGGCGGTGGGCCTAAGACAGTCGGATAGTCCATGGCGGAGAGGGAGTTCACCTTTCTTTCTGTTGGTTTAGCATTTCTTGTTTATATCTTTATCTTTGGGGATGTTATCACAATGATACGTTGGATGATATTGCCCAGCCACGAACTGTTTTAGGTGGCTTGGGTTTAATGGATGATTTTATTTTGAGTATTTTTAATGTATGCTATAGTTTTCCAGTGTTTATCATGCTCTATGCTTTGCTTATGCGTTTTATATCCTTAAAGTTGTAAGAGCCCTCGAGAGTTGGTCGTTCTTTAAGTGTTTGTTGAGGTTAGTAATCGAGAGAGCTAGCCTTAGAACCCCCATAAGCAATGAAGTGGCTGTCGAGAGGCAGACTCTAACCTACCTTAGAGATAAGTGATAGGTTTCAAGGGCTAAAAAGGATAGTTCGGGCTAAAAAGTATAGTTCGTGAAGGGTAGGGGAGTGTTAAGAGTTTACGCCGAGAGGTATGGCTGTAGCATTTCTGACTCCTAGTTTCCTGGCTAGAGATAGTTTAGGAGCACTTTTAGCAAATCTCGCCTAGCATAGAAGATAACTGAAGAGCCTTAGTATCGTTAAAAAGCTTAGTGTAGGTTGTCCATCATTCCCAGCCAGTCATTCCGTAGTGAGTTCCGCATACGAAAGGAGACTTATTCATCATATTATTATCTCATCTTTCTTTGCACTGTTTTGCTATAGCATTATTTTACACCATCTCTTTTACTATAGCATTGTCACCTGCAAAAAGTTCATTCAATTTTGTTACAGAAAACTGTGAATACCTCCAATCCCTGTGGAGATGATACTCACTCACTCACTTTATTACTCGTCCGACGTGTATACTTGCACCATATTTGCGTATCATTTATAGTACATTACACACAAGCAAACGGAATCCATTTGCCAGGCACGAAAGTGTGTAAGACTCACGAAAGGATTAAGCCCGGTCTCATCATGTCGAGGTGTTGACTAATTCGACTTAGACATAAGTTAGAATTTCAGCGGCTAAAAGGAGCAACCAAACGTCGACTGCCTGTGTTAGGTTTGCGTTGAGATTGCTAGGTATTGCCTACATCACGTTGTGACAGAATCCTTGCCTAGACATAGGAAGGATCACTTAAGAATTGTTTTGTCGAACTTGGAGTATCTGTCAGACTTGCCGCCAGGACGTATTTCCATTCCACTTGCCGAGGCAACGAAATTTACGAGCGCAGAGACCCGTTGTGGCCGCGTGACAGGGTCGTAGCTGCCGTCCGCCGTTATTCGTTGAGGTAGCAGATCGTGGCAGTGTAAAACACACTTATGCTTTACAATGCAGTCTACACACTACTGAGCTGCAATTACCTTACCCAATCTATCGACCTTATCTCTCCCTATCATCCCTATCTTCACTATCTTATTTTATTAGTGTTTTTACTTTTCCACATTCAAAAATTTAATTGTGTATTTACTAAATCCTTGTGCAGGAAAACACTCATAGTAGCTACTCCAATCCCTGTTGGAGACGATATATTTTATACTATACTTGACAGGAGTGTGCACTTGCGCTCATAAATAGAGAACACTCAGACGCTCTGCAACAACTATGGATTGGAAAAAATTATTCTCTGGGGCGGTGATGAATAAACTCTAAATTTTTCCCTTCGGTGGTAGATGAGACATCTTTCCTTATCGACCCACCTACTGAGATTTTTAACGAGGGATTCTCTTATTGGCGTTATTCACTGGTGGGACAATTCATTGGAGATGCTCCAAATTTCCTTGCGCTCAAGAAAATTGATTACTCTCTTTGGGGAAGGAGGCCCTGACTAAGGTAAGCCTTGTTGGTCCCAATTTATATGTGTTCTCTTTTGCGAATGCCACATCCAAAGACTGGGTTCTTGAGAACGGTCTCTGACATATTCAACATAAACCTTTAATTCTTAAGAAATAGGAACCAAATTTGTCGCAATTGAATTTTGATCTGGCCCGTATGCCGATTTAGGTGCAACTTTATAATGTTCCTCTTGAGATATACTCTAGGAATGGGTTGAGTTACATTGCTAGTGGAGTGGGGATCTCGTTGTATATGAACTCTGTTACTGCTTCTAGGGAGAGACTTGAGTTTACAAAGATTTGCGTTGAGGTAGAGGCTGTAACTAGGATTCCTAGGAGTATACCTATAAGGATGAAAGACAAATCTATTGTATCCATTAAGATGAAAATCCACTGATGCCTTCAAGTTCTCACTGTAAGATTTTTGGGCACACTGACAAGAAATATTCTGAAGTGAATGAAGGCTGCCCTGCTCAGGCCACTAAATGGAGGGCAAAACCTTTGAGTGTTGATCCTCAAGCTACTGTTACTAAGGCAACCAGTTCTAATAATGTTGAGCTAGGGAGTGATGAGGTCATAGTCCTACTAATGTTGAGCTAGCACAACTTGAGGCCATTACTAGACCCGCTCCTTGTGTTAGTACTGTTGAGCTAGCTGGTGCTGAGGGCAGTACAAATATGATTGTAGATTATGTGAAGAGTAGTCCTAATGTTGAGCTGGTGGTTACCGAGGCCGTTATAACTACTCAGGTTGCTAAATTTACTGTTGTAAGTGATACAGTTTTTGTGAGAGATGTTCTTGTTCCAACTACTGTATCTGCATATGATTTGGAGGATGATTTTCCCCCTTTGCATAGTCCTAAAAAAGGTAGAGGCAAAGGAAAGGGTAAGGTGAATAACACTCAGTCTAAAAACAAATTTGAATCCCTTAAGGGGAATGATTCAGAGGTAATTGAGGATACTAGGAAGCCACAGACTGCTTCTCTAGGTGTCGCCATTCTACTTCAAGAGATGAAGACTAAAAAAATAGAGAAGGTTAAAGCTAAAACATTGGAAGCTATTGGTCCATGGGAAGTCCAAACTTATCCCAATGACTGTAGTTTATTGGAATGTGAGAGGGTTTAACAACCCTAGCAAGCAAAGAAAAATCTTGAATCAAATGGATAGCTTGCAGATAAAAGTTTTATGTCTTGTTGAAACTAGAGTAAGAGAACCCAACTCAGTTGAGATAATTGTAAGACTTTATCTGATTGGTCTTGTTTTCATAATTACAGTTATATTGTTTTAGGTAAAATCTGGGTTCTTTGCAAGGAGTTAAGTTTTACTCTACTTCACTTTGCCTCTCGAATTTTTACTATTAAAGGAATATTGGATGGCAAGTTGGCGATCCTCTCTATAGTCTATGAAAGTAATGATGAGGGTCTGTGCAGGGAGCTTTGGTAGCAACTTAGGCATGTAAAAACCCTTGTTGGTACCCTTCCCTGGATTGTGGGGGGGACTAATGTTCCTCTTAGTATTTCTAAGAGTTCTAGTTGTGAACTGGGTGGCCAGTCATCCACTAACATGAAAGAATTGCAGGAATGTTTAGCTGATGTTGGTCTCTATGATCACCCTTACATGGGACCTTTATTCACATGGTCAAACAAACAAGAGGAGAATTACTTAGCTAGGAAACTTGATCGTGTGCTTGTTAATGCTCAATGGTTTCTAGACTTGCTTGATTCTTATGAGGAGTTCCTAGCACCTAGTGTGTCTGATCACTGCCCATGGTTTGTTAAAATGCATAATGAGGCCCCTATACACAAAACTAAGCCATTTAAATTCTTCAATTTATGGGCACAACAACATGACTTTGGGAGAAGTGTGGCGAATTGTGGGCTGAGCCAATAAAGGGTGATCATATTCAGATTTTGTTTGGTAAATTAAAAAGGTTGAAGGGTAAAATGAAGCTATTAATCTCTGAGCGTTATGCTAATACTTCAAAGAGAGTTGAAGAGAAAAGAAGGCAACTTGAGGCCCAATAATTGCTAAATTTGTCCAGCACTCTTGATAGTTCTGGAGTTGAATTAGAAAAATAGTTACAGATAGAGTTACTAATTTAGAGAAAGATGAAACTTTGTTTTATCAGCCGAAAGAAAAAGTAGAATGGCTACAGAAGGGTGACCAAAGTACCAAGTTTTTTTCATTCCTTTGTTGCAATGAAAAAGAAGAAAAACACTATTTACTTTCTTGTGAATGACGTGGGGATAAGGATAACTACCTTTGAGGACATTGCCAATGAACTCACTCAGTTTTTTGTACAATAGATAGGTTCTATTGATGGTGTTGTACCTTGTTGTAGTCTGGAGCAACTTAAGGATTTGTTACAACTGAGAATATCTCCTGAAGGTGGTGAGAATCTGGTCAAAGAAGTTACACGAGCTAAAATTAAAGTTGCCATTTTCAGCATAGGCAAAGATAAGACCCCTGGACATGATGGCTACACATCAAGGCTTTTAAAAAAATCTTGGAGCACAATTGGTAAAGATTTTACTTCTTTTGTAAAATATTTCTTTGCTACGTCCACCCTTCTCCCCTCTTTTAATGCAACTGCAATTACCCTTGTGCCTAATGCTTGTAAGGCAAAAGACTTTAGCCTCATCTCCTGTTGTTCAATGGTTTATAAAACCATCACTAAAATTATTATGGAGAGGTTGACTTCCTTGATGCCGTCCCTAATTGCTCCTAACCAATCTGCCTTCATCAAAGGTAAAAGTATTGTTGATAATACCCTCATGGCTCAAGAACTGGTTAAAGGCTATGGTAGGAAAGGCATTTCCCATAGGTGTGAAATAAAAACGATTCTTCAAAAGGCATTTGACTCCCTTAGTTGGCAGTTTCTTCTTAATCTCCTTGATGCTATTGGCTTGCCTTCTCAGTTTCGAGGGTGGATTAGGGCTTGCTTCAAAGGGAGTAGATTTTTCATATCTTTGAATGTGAGACTTGTTGGATTCTTCAAGGGAAGAAGAGGGATTAGGCAGGGGACCCCCCCTCCTCATATATGTTTGTTCTTGCCATGAATATTTTGACTTATCCTTTGAACAATGATCTCACACATTTAAGCTTTGCATACAATTTGCTTATTTTTTTTTGCAAAGGTAGTCTAGATGCCATATTGGGGGTGCAATGTGTCCTAGAGGAATTTTATGCAATATTTGGTCTAAAACTGAATGTTGCAAAATCAAAATTATACATTGCAGGGGTCTTTTCTGAACTTCAGAAAACTTAGGGAGAAATTATTGGATTTTAAATTGGTACTCTCCCTATGAGGTACTTAGGCATCCCTCTTGTTACTAGGAAATTGACAGAAACATATTGTAAGGCATTGCTTGAAAAGATCAGGGGCAAGTTGAGACATTGGGGAACTCGACATCTTAGCTATGCTGGAAGGTTACAATTGATTAATGCAGTGGTATTCAACCTAGTCAATTATTGTTGTAGACAGATTATCCTTCCTAAGTGTGTGATCAAAACAATTGAGCAGCTATGCATGCGCTTCTTTTAGAAGGGCAATGATGAGCCTGCAAGAGTGAGCTAGAAGATCATTTGTAATCCCAGGAGTGAAGGGGGTTAGGTGTAAAAGATTTGGGTACTTGGAATACAACATGCATCATTCACCTAATAAAAAATCTACTCTCTACAAAATGCTACTTATGGGTGGCCTGGGTAAGGATGTATGTCTTCAAAGAGTTGGATTACTGGACCGTAAACAATAAATTATAGTTCAGTTGGATTATTAGGAAGATGATCAAGTTCAGGCCTCTTGTTTAGGGACTTACTAGCAATGCTTTAGTTATGACTCACATCTGGAATGGTGTACGGGACTGTAGGGCGTGTAGGTGTTCCCTTTTTGTAAGAGTGCAAGTGCATACTCCTGTCAAGTTATAGTATATAAGATGTCGAATCCCACGAGGATTGGACAACTTGTCTCTTTCTTTAGTTCATGCACAAAGGTAAAGTAAAAACACAAGTGAATGATTGGTTGAGATTGAAGAGTAAATAAAACACAAGTAAAAGAAAAGAGAAGAATCAGGTTGATAGAGCAGACAAGGTTATACCGCCACTTAGTGTGAGAAATGTGTTGTAATAGGTATGAGTTATCCTTTGCTGTCACGATATGCTGCCTCGGCGGGTAGCAAACTACGACCCTGTCACGCGGCTGCAGCAGGTCACTTGCACCGCAAGGGTGTGTACTGTCTCGGCAGGTGGAATGGAAAAACGTCCTAGCGGCAAGTCTGGTAGATACTCCAAGTTCGGCAGGATAATCGATAGTGATCCCTCCTATTTCTAGGTTAGGATGCTCGAGATTGATAACTTGAGGACTAGTGTGGAACCAAATTAATCAACTCGGTTAGCGATCCCTTTTAGCCGCTGAAACTTGTGGACTAGTGTGGAACCAAGTTAGTCACGCCTCCCGTTGTGACCGTACTTAACCCTTTTGTGAGCCTTGCACTTTCGTGCCCGAAAAATAGATTCTCTCAAACGACTGGTGTAGAAAGATTGAAACAATGAAGAACAATGGATTAAGTAAACTTGGAATATTTTATTGAAGGAATAACTTAAAAACCTAAAACAACTGTTTCACTCTAGTTACAACATAACCCTAACCCAATGGGGATTTAGAACATGGCAGCAGAGAAGAGCACAAGAAGAGTCTATAGAAAACCTAGGATGATTTAAACTAGAAGTACAATGGGTATTTATAGACTCAAAACTAGGTTAAGTCCTCCTTGAAGTAGAAGTCCTCTAAAGTAGCTTTTCTTCTTTAATGTAGCTTTAAAAGCTGACTTCTTTGCTTGGAATATGAACTCTTCATCGTTTTCCTTAGCCCGCAAGTAAGCTTGGGAATTTCGCTTCGGCAGCCCTAGCCGCTACTATAGACGTCAGAAAAGCACATGACCACGGGTGATAGATTCAAGAGTTTTTGCTCTACAGATCGTGCTCCGGTTCTCCTAACTTCCATAGTCAGCTGCCACGGGCAGCACGGTCGGCAGCAGCTTTGCTCTGCAGGTGCTAGGCAGCAACTTGTCTTCAGCTGGAACTGCTTCAGTACAGCTTTTGGGTTTGCTCTTCAGCGTTGTGTCCTCCGTTCCTCGGCTCCCTCGTCCAGCTGTTAGTACCTACAATCAAGAATATACTAAAACAATATCTCTTGTTCACCAAATAAATGATAAGTTATAAAAGCAAAGTAGAACAATAAAATACTATAGAATGCTATGCATGAACCTACTTATGCCTAAAATGAGCTTAAAAACAGTAATAATAAGAGTTGCAAAGTGCATGAAATATAGGACTTTTGGACACCTTACACACCCTCCAAACTCGAACTATTGCTTGTCCTCAAGCAATGCAACCTAAAGTACTTGCTCTAATAATAGTCAGAAGGAAAAACTTGTTTTTAACCTGATTTTCTGCCTCAAGGTCGTGGCACCTATATACATATAACTTAATGAAAGGAAATAAGCAAGAAAACAACTCAGAATTAAATTCCTAATGCATGTGTGATGTTCGCAAATCTGTAAACAAGTTGAATACGCAGAATAAAAGATTTAAACAAAGATACTGATGTAATTCAAAGGTTGCTGCCGAGGCAGCACAATTAAGTATATTATTTTTAATCAAGGCATTGAGGTCTTCAACTTATCAGAACTACTCTTCCAGGTCTGACGTTTAGATAGGAGCAAACTACAGAACCCCGAACCCTTGGAGTAGAACCATCTCGTGAAGGCTTTCATTCACTCATGCTAATTTGTCCGTCACTTTTAGGCTTTCAGATTCATAGACTTTGATAGCAGCGGAGTGTCCTCGCACATGATTCTTCCTAGAGCCTGTTGCGGGCACCTCTAGGGTAACACATCACTTTTCTTTGTTTTTGATTTTGCTGCCTTGGCAGTTCTGCATTCTTCTGTTTCTTTTGCATGCCTCGGCGACTACCTGCAATTACCGTTAGAATTTTTCAAAGCAGGCAGTGTTCATCAAATATTCTAACACATTCAACAAGTAACCGAGATATTTAACATTTTCAGGCAAAAAGAAAAAAAACTAAGTCATATTTCATGCTTTTTCCCAAGATTAAGTTCAATTTTTAATTATGTGCAAAAATAAGGTAATCGGCTATCCTATCATAGGCACGAGTTATAACAAACTTTTCTTTTCTGATTATTACTAAGGCAAGTACAATGCAATCTAAATGCAACTAGAAATGCCTACAAATGATGCGAGAGCTATCCCCCCCAAACTCGAGATGGGCATTGCCCTCAATGCATAAAACATAAAAAAAGAATATACATGTTAATGATACTAAAATGAAAACAGTAAATAAAAGAAAAGAAAATAAGTTAAAAGCTTGCTTAGGGTAAAGAGGAGGCTGGATTCTAGTTAGCTGAGAAGGAGGAAGATGTTTGGATGACGAAGCGACGACTGACAGATGCTTTGGCGGCGGTTCTAGTAGGTGAGGTCTTTACTTTCCGCGGCGGCTGGATTCCCTTTGGCGTATGTTGTGGCTTTTCTAGAGGCTCGGCAGGGGGAGCGGCGAGAGATGCGTCGCTTCCTTCTGACTCGGTCTTAAGGTCCACAGGTTCTTCTGATATTATGTGTCGATTCCTCTTCCTTGTCCCTTCCTCTGTGAGTGCTGCCGAAGGGATGAATGCCATTGGGATGGCTGTTGTTGCCGCTACTACTGTTGTTTCTGGTTCTAGCGGCGGCTGCTCAATCTCCTCTGATGAGGAGGACTCTGCTACTGTATTGGCTGTGCAGGCTGGGGAGAGATTCAGCTGGTGCCTCTCAGGAGAGTCTGCCACTGTGTTTGATGGGGTGACGGCTGAGTGATGCGGAGAATGCATAGGTGAGGGCACCTGGCGGTCTGTCTGGTGGGCAGTGGCGGCTGGTGAAGTTCTTCGTGCTCTTGCTGCTGTTGCAAGCTCATCAGAAAAGGGTGGCATGGTGGGCACATCACCGGGGAATTTTTGTAGGAAAAAAGCCACCAAGGATTCTTGGGCTTCCCCCACGTAGTTCATGAAGGCCGATTGCTGCTGCTCTATCCGTTTTGTGTGTTCGAGGAGTGTGTGGAGCAGTGGGAGGACTTCTTTGTCTGGGGCAGCATCAGTACTGTCGGGGGCGGCTGGCGTTTCAAACTGTGTGGCAGAGGGCTGACTGGGCGTTGCTGGTTCTTTCTCCGCATCCTGCATCATCTGAATGCGGATCTTTTTGGTTCAGCCCTCCTTGGCAATTGTAAACTCATCTGTGGGCTCTGCCGGGACTCAAAAATTAGTGTAGAGACTTGTGATGAGGGACGAGAAGTACAACCTGTCCTTCTTCTTCTTGAAGCAGTTGTATATTTCCGTGCAGATGATTTCCCCCACGTTGATCGGTCGGTTCATCAGGATACTGTGAATTAAGGCTAGGCGTGGCCAGTCAACTGTTGAGTTGTGAGATTTGGGCAGTAGTCGCCTTTTTACAAATGTGTTCCACAATATAACTTCAGGCAGCAGGTGTCGGCGCTGGACAGATCCCACATGTTTACCTCCTAACCATGGAGTGTTGGGCTTGTAGATTTTGGCCTTGATCTTCTCATAGTGGGCAGCCGTCAGTGACTGCCTCCATTCCTTGTGCGGGTTGTCGTTCATATCAAGGCCATAATAGCTGTTGATGACAGCATGGTTGATCTTGACCGCCTCCTCGCGGACATAGATGAATGGCTTGTCGCAGGGCTGATGGAAGTAAAATTCCGTAACTATAGTGATGTTCGCTATGTCAGGCTGCTGAGCGAACATCTCCCATCCATTGTAATGGATGGTTAGAAAAAAGGCGGGCTCAAGACCACGGTCTCCCGTTTGCTTCGTGTAATGGAAGCCTTGTTCCTTTCAGACGACCTGCTTGGAGAATTGTGTTATATATCTCTCCTCATCTGCCTTGAAGCAAAACCTGTTGTAGGTGGGTTTTTGGGTAGATGTGGAAGCCATGTGATCGGTTGTATTCTAACTGAAAATAGAAAGGAAATATTATGAGAGAGCAGAAGAATAAGATAGAAGCTAGCAAAAAGATGGAAGTGAAGTAAAATGAAATGAGTAAGTGGTTTATATAGGAGCTGCCGAGAAGTGTCGGGGCGGCATTAAATGATCAACAGTTCAATTTCCTCGCGCTCGTTACAGATTTTTCTGCCCGTTATTTTCGGAGCCATTAGCAACTAGCCGTTGGCGGCCAACTAGCCGTTACACTTTGTTGCGCTGGCTGCTGACTCGGCAGGATGGATGGCGGGCTTTTTGCTTGTCTTCCTTTATAATCCTGCTCTTTTATTTTTGATCCTAAAAAATAAAAACATAAATAATTAAATGACTGTTGATAAATAAAAAGCTGAAAATTAATCTAATCCTAAAACAAAATAAACTCTAATCCTAATGCATAAAAATAAAAATAATAAAATTAAAAATAAAAATTAAGTTATGTTGAGAGTGCATTTGGGTGCATCTCCCAGACATAACCACTTCCTGAGGTGGTTTAGCTTCTTCTCCCCTCCTGGGGGTCCTCTTGTTCTTTCAGGTGTTGCGTAAGGAGGTCCTTCAATCTGCCCCTAGGTCGGTCGCGGCAGCTGCTGCCTTGTCCTGTTTCCACACTTATCTTGGTAGCTCTTTCATCCGAGTATTTCTTTTCTTCCTCTGAGGGTTGTAGCACATTCATCCTTATGCTTTGGTCCTCTACCCTCATTGTAAGATCCCCGAGCTCCACATCTATTAGCGTTCTGCCCGTGGCCAAGAAGGGTCGCCCGAGAATTATAGGTGCTTTCTCACTGGCCTCACAATTCAAGATGAGGAAATCGGCTGGGAGAATTAGGCTGCCCACCTTGACCAATATGTATTCAATCTTTCCCTCCAATTGCACAAATGAGTGATCGACAAGTTTAAGCATTACGGAGGTTGGCTTGGCAGGTCCAATACCTAGTTTGTCGAAAACAGCCTTAGGCATCAGGTTTATACTGGCTCCCAAGTCACACAGGGCCCTGGTTTCGTGCTTGATGCCCAGCTTGCATGGTATAACAAAGCTGCCCGGATCTGTCTGCTTGGGCGGCAGCATGTTATGCAGCATAGCCTTGCTTTCTTCAGTGACAGCCACCGTCTCGAATTCCCCTATCCGTCTCTTCTTAGAAACTATATCTCTGAGGTACTTGGAGTAGTTGGGCATGCTTTGTATAACTTCTATCAGCGGTATGTTAATATGCACATGTTTCAGAATATCTAAGAATTTTCTGAATTAGTGCTCTTGCTGCTATTGTTTGAGCTTTTGGGGGAATGGAGCTTGCGGGCGGATGTCCTCTATTTGCTCCTTGCTTGGGGGCTTAGTTCGGGGAGGATCATCCTTGTCAGGGCTGGTTTCATGTTCTACTGCTAGGGCGGCTGGAGTCGGTGTTGCTGCTGGGGCGGCTAATATTGGTATTGCTGAGGCAGGCTTACTTGTCTGTTCCGGCTGAGTTCCTAGTTGTTCTACCATCCTAGGTTCATCCAGCTGCTTCCCACTTCTTATAGTTATGGCCTTGCAATGTTCAAAAGTGGGCTTGGCTGCTTCTGGCGGGCTGCTGGAAGATGCTCCCATGGTCCGGCTGTGGTAGGTTTTGGTGAACTTCCCAAATTGGGTCTCCAGGTTCTTAATAGCAGCCTCCTGGTTGTTCATCTTCTTCTTTCGTTCTGTCCATAAAAGACTCAGTTTTTTCAATAAATTTATTTGTATAGACAATAAATTCACCAGTTTGTTTCATAAAATTATTCAAAGTTGCTTCTAGTGAACTATTGTGATGTGGCTATTGTGTCTGCTGTCGGGACTGATTCTACTGGTAGCCTCCCTATAGCTGTTGTGGATTTGCTGCTGTCTTTGGGTTGCTTAGGAGAAGTTGAGATTGTTTCTCCAGTTAGGATTGTATGTGTTCTGGGCTGGAATGTTGTTCCTCTCATATCCTCCCATGTAGTTTGCAGATGTTGTGCATTCAGAGGAATCATGGTTGGCCCCACATTCGCCACAGAAGGGCTCAACAACTTTTACTTCATGGACCTTCCTTAGGGATTGCACCATCTTCATCACCAGTTCCGTCAGAGTGTCAAGGCGGGCATTAACAGAATTGGAGGCTTCTACCTCATTTACAGTAGCTGACCGCCTTGTGCAGCCTCGGCGGGCTGTCGGGTATTTATAATCATTTTTAGCTGCTATGTTGAGCAGCCGTAGTGCTTCCTCTAGAGGTCTGTCTAGGATGATCCCGTTAACTGAGGCATCTATCAACATCCGAGTTGGGTAGTTAACCCCATTGTAGAATATAGATACCTGAGTCCAAGCCGGTAAACCGTGAAGCGGACAGTTGTTCAACATTTGTTGGTACCGCTCCCATGCCTCGTACATCGGCTCGTCATCCCCTTGTCTAAAGGCTGTGATCTCATTTCGCAACCTATCTGTATCGTTGGACGGGCTGAATCGGTCTAAGAAGTCATTGCAGAGCTCCGCCCATAAAGTGAAAGATCCGGCTGGCTGTTATTCAACCACTGTTTCGCCCTATCCCTCAGTGAATAGGGAAATAGCCTTAGTCGTCATACATCCTGGTGTACCCCATGAATCTTGAATGCTCGAAAAATGTCCAGGAATCCTTGTAGATGTTGCCGAGCATCTTCTGTGGCAATCCCTCCGAAGTGCCCTAGTGTGTTTAGCATGTTGAACATGACGAGCTTCAGTTCAAAATGATTTGCTCCTATCTCCGTTTCCGTCGTTATTGGCTCGAACCTTTGAAAGTCGTGTTTAAGGTAGTCCATAATTGTCCGCACTTGGGGTGGATCAGGGGGGATCCTGCCTCTGTTGTACTTGTGGTCCTCTAGGCGGCAAATCTTGCTGTCCGCCCCTGCCATTGATGGCATCAACTGGGGGGTCCTCGTTTACCATGGTCTCTTCCTTTGCCTTGCCCTTGTCTTTGTTCTTTAAGGCTTCCCTAACTTCCCTCTTGATTCGTCTAGTTTCACGCTCAAGATCATCGTAAATAATGAGGTTTCCGTTAGGGTTAGCCCTGGTCATACACTAGAAAAGGACACGGTAAAATTTCTTTTTTTATTAGAATTAAAAATAAAAGAAAAAGTAAAAAAAGGTGCAGAAATTGAAAAACAAAATTCACTGTTACCAATCCCCGACCACGGCGCCAAAAGCTTGTAAGGCGTGTAGGTGTTCCCTTTTTGTAAGAGCGCGAGTGCACACTCCAGTCAAGTTATAGTATATAAGATGTCGAATCCCACGAGGATTGGACAGCTTTTCTCGTTCTTTAGTTCCTGCACAAAGGTAAAGTAAAAACACACGTGAATGATTGGTTGAGATTGGGGAGTAAATAAAACACAAGTAAAAGAAAAGAGAAGAATTAGGTTGATAGAGCAGGCAGGGTTATGTTGCCACTTAGTGTGAGAACTGCATTGTAATAGGTATGAGTTATCCTTTGCTGCCACGATATGCTACCTCGGCGGGTACGGCGGGCAGCAAACTACGACCCTGTCACGCGGCCGCAGCAGGTCACTGCCACTGCAAGGGTGTGTACTATCTCGGCAGGTGGAATGGAAAAACGTCCTGGCGGCAAGTCTGGCAGATACTCCAAGTTCGGCATGATAGTTGACAGTGATCCCTCCTATTTCTAGGTTAGGATGTTCGAGTTTGATAACTTGAGGACTAGTGTAGAACCAAATCAATCAACTCAGTTAGCGTTCCCTTTTAGCCGCTGAAACTTGTGGACTAGTGTGGAACCAAGTTAGTCACGCCTCCCGTTGTGACCGTACTTAACCCTTTCGTGAGCCTTGCACTTTCGTGCCCGACAAATAGATTCTCTCAAACGACTGGTGTAGAAAGATTGAAAGAATGAAGAACAATGGATTAAGTAAACTTGGAACATTTTATTGAAGGAATAACTCAAAAACCTAAAACAACTATTTCACTCTAGTTACAACATAACCCTAACCCAATGGGGATTTAGAACATGGCGGCAGAGAAGAGCACAAGAAGAGTCTATAGAAAACCTAGGATGATTTAAACTAGAAGTACAATGGGTAGTTATAGACTCAAAACTAGGTTAAGTCCTCTTTGAAGTAGAAGTCCTCTAAAGTAACTTTTCTTCTTTAACGTAGCTTTAAATGCCGACTTCTTTGCTTGGAATATGGACTCTTCTTCCTTTTCCTTAGCCCGCAAGTAAGCTTGGAAATTTCGCTTCGACAGCCCTAGTCGCTGCTATAGACGTCAGAAAAGCACATGACCACCGGCGATAGATTCAGGAGTTTTTGCTATTTTAATTTTAAAAAAATATTTTTAGCTTGAAATGTAATTAAAATTGAAGATCAAACTAAAATTATTTTTCTATTTCATTTTGAAATACAAAATAATAATTAAATAGTTATTTATTTATTTTATTAAAAATAATACTAACAAATTCTAATATTTAAATTGATAATATTTATTTACAATAAAATATAATTTTAAATAACATTTAATTCATTGACATGTATATGAACAAATTATTTTACATTTAATTAATTATTATAATGATGTAATATAATTTTATAAAAATAAATAATTACCAAAAGAATTTGAAAATTAATTTTAGATTGATTTTTGTAGTATTTTGATATAATTTTAAGGTGATAATACATTTTAAATTAAAGACTAAATTTTGTAAATGTATAATAAGTTATAAATCTAGCGTAATGGCTAAACACTTTATTTTTGATGCAAGGTGTTCTTGGTTCAAATCTCCATAGTATCATTTTGCTTGTTTTGGGGTTAGGAAATTATAAGTTAAATATTAATTTGGATAAAACCTAAACAAATTCTAAGCCTAGCTTAGTGGCTAGGTGTTGGACCCTTGCATATTTATGCAAGGGGTCCCAAGTTTGAATTTGCCCAAGTGCAGCACTTAGACCATTTTGGTCACAGAAAAATGGTGATAGTTTGATGATCACTTTTGTAGTTTTAACCTGCTGACAAGGAGAGAGACGTTGGCGTAGAAAATAAAAAAAATGTCAAGTTAGTAATTTCGTTAGATTTTTAACGGAGAGAGACCAAAACAGAAAATGTATCTAATGGGATGGACGATTTTAACGAAAAATTAATTGGATGACTAAAACGAAAAAATGGTGATAGTTTGGTGACCACCAATATAATTTTCCCTTTAAATAATAATGAACATTTGATCAAATTAGAATATACGAGTTTAACCATTAACTCACACATAATTTAAGGATTATTAATTGAATTTGTTATTGTATTTCTCGACTTGATCAATGAGTTCGCTTAAATTAGATATTATAATAATTTATACAAAAAATAAACAACAAAAGGGGGGATTATTATTTTTCAATGTAAAATAATTTAATTTTGGATCAACATATAGAGAAAAATTGATTTTTTTGGTACATTTGTTTTTTAAAAATGAAATGAAAGAACTTTCAAATTGTTTAAGTGAAAAAGAAATGTTGTTGTTAGTTTTATTAAGAGATTTAAATTCGAGCAATTTATTTATAATATGTGTCCTTATCAAATAATAATAATAAAAGATAAATATATATTATTATAAAATCATATAAAATACTAAAATAAAATTAAAATGAAACTGCCGTGTTCCAATTGACAAATTTTTTTTAATATAAAATGGAAAGAAACAATGGCCTTGAGGACTACCTCACAAAAGTGAGTTATTATAACTACCCACAAAGAAACAAGAAGAAAATAACTCAACGAAAGGTAAGTTAAATGTTTTACAAAAATAAAATTAAAGTTATTTTAAATTAAGGACCAAAGTTAACTCAATCGGTAAGTAAGAAAATAAATTTAAATAAATTTACTTTTATTGCAACCAAAATAATGAGTTATCTTTTTGTTTAATCATTGGTATCCAATTCATATATTGATCCGAATCGGAGTACTGAAGAAACCTATTATGTGGTGACACTTTAAACTCAATTTGTTCCGATCACAACGTCAAGATTCGAATTTCTAATCTTGCTTACGGGATATAATGTCTCATCTCACTAGACCAACTGATTGTTAGTTAATAAGAGCTATTTCAAATTAAAGAAATAAATTTAAAATCTATTAATTAATTGAGTGGTTAAAATAGACATGATGTTATATCATGTATGAATTCAAATTTTAACATTCACAATAAAAATATAATTATCAATGTTTAATAAAAAAATAAACATAAATATAAATAAATTCCAGTCGCCACCTCTCCCTGACCGCAAATCCCTTGTGGTCCATTTTTCCCTTTCAATTTGGTTCTATTTGACTCCTCCAACATTCTCTCCCCTATAAATTATACGGGTGAACGTTCGATTGAGTCTAGTTAAAAAAATTTGAGTTATTTGAGTTGACATGTCATATTTTAAATAAATTTAAATGTAATTAGTTATCATATTATAGTACAGTTTAATTTCAATTTAAACGACTTTCTCTAATCATATAAAATATGCATATATATATATATATATATATATATATATATATTTCTTCATATTTTTCATATGTGGCATATATTTCTTCATATATATCAGGAAAAATTGAGGGACTCGAATTAAACTTAAAAATCAATGCACTAATCATTAAAATTTTTGAGTTATTCGAATTTTCATTTTACAACTCGAAATTTATTTAAAAATTTTTCGAATCGAGTTTTGTTCACCCCTAATATGCAGTTTTTAAAAGTAATAAAAATAAATAAATATATTTATAATTTATGAAATATAAAATATTTTAACAAAAGAAATGATACTTATTACTATCTTAAAATTTAAATTTAGACAATATTATTGAGAGGGGCAGCCTTACACCCCGAACATAAATCGTAAAACGGACATGTATATTATCAAAAAATAAAATAAATTTATTTCACAACATTCTGGTAAAATTATTCAGTTGGAAAAATGCACATAAAATATTCACTTATTCTCTAAGTTTATGAAAAAAATACACTGATCATATCTATTTAAATACAAAACAATTACACCCCAATAATAATAATAATAATAATAATAATAATAATAATAATAATAATAATAATAATAATAATAATAATAATAATAATAATAATAATTATAATAATAATTATAATAATAATAATAATAATAATAATAATTATCTATATATTTTCTATTTTAATTATAAAATAATTTAAATTTAACTAGTTGAAATTATATATATTAAAAACTATAAAGTTAAATTTTAGTCAATTATGTTTGACTTTATATAAAATTTAAATTTTCTAAACTTATATTTAATTCGATTATATATTATTACTTGAATTCATCGTTTTTATTTAAAATTTAAACTCCTACCGCACATATTAAAATATGACAGTTTTTTGGATTTTTTTAAACTTTGAACTTAATTAAACTGAGGAATAGTAAATGATTTCGTTTTTATATTTATTATTTTAATCTATGGATAAAGATTACTTTGAATCGGAATTATAATGCCCACAAATTATAATGATTAATTTTCGACCAACTATTATTATGTTACTATTTATCACTGGCAATTCAGATAGAGAATCAAATTAAATGTTTAGTTCTCAAATTAGGAGATTTGGTTGAACCATGTAGGAAAAGGTTCATATGTTATATTATTTGGATATTGATTATTTTGGGTTTAGTTAAAAAAGAGAATATTAAATATTATTATAAATGAAACATGGAAAGTAATGCACCCTACCTAGCATTATTTGGCATTATTGAGGTCATGCTCAGCTTTGTATTAAAGAAAGAAAATAAATGGAAGAGAGAAATTTCACAACTTTTCATCACCATATCAATTTCATCTTCTTCCCCTTTTTTTTAATCTTATATTCATACGTGAGATTTTTAAGAGCTAGATGAGAGGGCATTATGTTGAATGTTAACTTTTTGGATTTTAGGGTTTGAACTTCGGATTTGGGAATCAAGAGATTTGGGAATCGAAAGATTTGGACGATAGAAAAGAAGAAAAAAGAAAAACGCACCGTTTTTATTAAAAGAAGTAAAACGACGATACAATAGGCGTTTTATCAAAAATTACATAAAACTAATACTAACTATCCTATTTTATACTAATCAAGACACTTAATCTTGATTCCAGCTATACAAGAAGAAAAAGATATTTATAACACTTCTCAACAAGATGACCATACAAACCACAAAAGGAACACAGTGGTCTTCGACCATTGACATTAGACACATTCGACTTTCTCTGAAATTTCCCAGAATTACTCGACATATTAGAGGAATTACGATCGACAAGCAAAATATTATTTTCACAAGAATTGTTAGACACAGAACGTTCATGCTGAACAAGAATAGAAAAAACCTCATGTATTTCGGGAAACGATTTGACCATAAGAATCTGAGATTTAGGGATTGCAAAGGTGTCATTAAGACCGCGAAGAAATCTTAGGGCAAAATCTTGATTCCTATACTTAATAGCAGAACAAGAACAAGACGAGAGAGGACGCAAAACAGACAACTCATCCCACAAGATTTTCAATTGAGTATAAAAAGTGGAGACGGAATTTATACCTTGAACAAGAGAATAAAACTCTTGTTGGAGATCAGACACCCGAATTAGGTCACCTTGGCTGAATCGATTGCGTAAATCCGTCCACAGTTCATGAGCCGTGTCGAACCACAAGACGCTCTGTGCAATCTCAGGACTGATTGCACGTTGAAGCCAAGACAAGACTAGGTTATTGCACTTAACCTAGGAGACATAACTCGCATCATTCTCATCGGGTTCCTTCAGCGAGCCATTCACAAACTGAAATTTATTCTTCGAGATAAGGGCCATCCTCATCGACCGCGCCCAAGAATGGTAATTGGAACCAGAAAGCAAGACGGCGGTAAGAACAAGAGAGGGGTTTTCGCTGGGATGAATGAAGAATTCATCAGAAGGATCAAGATTGCGAAAACGAGAAGCATCAGAAGGCGTAGAAGATCGGGAAGCAGAAGAATCAACTGATACCATGTTAACTTTTTGGATTTTAGGGTTTGAACTTCGGATTTGGGAATCGAGAGATTTGGGAATCGAAAGATTTGGACGATAGAAAAGAAGAAAAAAGAAAAACGCACCGTTTTTATTAAAATAAGTAAAACGACAATACAATAGGCGTTTTATCAAAAATTACATAAAACTAATACTAACTATCCTATTTTATACTAATCAAGACACTTAATCTTGATTCCAGCTATACAAGAAGAAAAAGATAGAAATCTGTTATTGAAATATCATCATTTGAGGTAAGATCCTATATTTTTAATTTAGTCTCTTGTTCAATTAAGGGAAGCAAATGAAGAAATTGTTATTTGGTGTAATGTTGTAAGCTTTTGGCTAATGTGAGTACCATTCTATGTGTACGTACCAATTTATAAAACAATTAGAGCTTATGATTAGTCTTTGAGGATTGATTGTATTTATATATATCTTTATTGTCATGTTAAGCTCAATTTATACATGAATATATGGATTTAATGAGCTATGAATTATATGTTATATGAAAGCATGATATATGTAATATGATGATATAAATTGCCATAAAATTGTGTCATGGATGGTTTTATGCTATACCATGTTATAATGATTAATGTGGTATATGATTGCCTTGAGATATTGAATAACCTCTGGTGATCGAAAACATGACGAACAATTAACGGGAGAAGAGAAAGAAAGAGATTAAACAAAGATAAATTAACGTGAAGAAGAAGAAGAGGGGAAATGTGTTATCTAAATGTAAGCCATCAAATCACAAGTGCTTTGGGCCAGTTCATTAATATGGCTTAGCCCAAGTGTGCCTAACCAACCGATATGAATTAGCTCAGCCAGTTAGAGCACGTGGGTCATATTATGTGAACTAACCCAACCGATCCAACAGAGTAACATAACTCACTTGGACTTTTCTTGAATACCTTAATATTCACCCTGCTTTATCAATTTCTTGCTCTTGAAAGGCTTTGAGAGACCAGACGCATAATTGGGTTCTCAATTCTTGAAACCGTGAGGCTGCTAGAGGTTTCATGAGGACATCTTTCATATGATGTTTCCCTGGAACGTAATTAATTTGAAGCCGCTTTGACATAACTTTCTCACGCACAAAATGCAAATCCAAGTCAACATGCTTGATTTTTGTGTGTAGGACGAAGTTGGCTGCCATAGCTGCTTTGCTAGTATTGTCGCACCATATTGTTGGGCACTCATCAAATAATAGACACATGTCATTTAATACTGTCGTAATCAGCATAACTTCACAAGCAGTATCGACAAGGCTTCGATACTCTGCTTCAGTAGTGGAGCGAGAAACCGACCATTGTTTTTTTAAACTCCATGCTAAAAGATGAGTCCCCAGATATACACAATAACCAAAAATGGAGCGTCGATCATCAACATCACTTCCCCAGTCTACGTCCGAAATGGACCGAAGATGAACTGGCAAATCTTGTCACAAGAACCATAATCCGTAATCAATAGTGCCTTTGAGATATCGCAGAATACGTTTGACAGCCGCCCAGTGTACATCTTTAGGTGCTTGCATAAAATGTTCAACCTTGTTGACCGCATAAGTAATGTCGGGTCGTGTGTGACAGATGTACAACAATGCTCCGATAAAACTCTTATAGTTTACTGCATCAGCATAGTCTGAACCATCGAATTTGCTTAACTTGGGTGTGACAACTATAGGGGAGTCAACTGCACGCGTTCAAGCCATGTGATTTTTGGCTAAAAGTTCATTAACAAACTTTTGTTGTGTAAGAAAAAGACCACGAGCAGTATGAATACTTCCAGACCCAAAAAATATTGCACCAATCCAAGGTCCTTGAGAGAGAATTGATCATGCAAAGCTTGTATAACTTGAGTGATGTATGACTCTAACGTGCCAGTTACTAATATATCATCGACATAGATGACAAGATATGTAATTTCACTTTCAACATGATAAATAAACAATAAAGTGTCAATACATGAAGATCTAAAACCAAGACTACAAAGAAAGTCACGAAACTTACTAAACCAGTTACGTGAAGCTTATCGAATTCTATAAAAGGCCTTTTTGAGTTTATACACGAGCACATTTTCATCTTACCCTCTCTTCTCAAATCTAGTAGGTTGCACCGTGTACACATCTTCCACTAGATCCTCGTTGAGAAAGGCGTTGTTAACGTCCACTTGATGTATTTTCCAATCATGTGTAATTGCTTGAGATATGAGTATGTTGACTGTGAAGAACTGAACAACATGGCTAAATGTCTCATAAAAATCATAACATGGTATTTGAGAATACCCTTTTGCTACAAGCCTCGCCTTATATTTGTTAATAGGCCATATGAGTTGTATTTTATTTTGAAAAGCCACTTGAACCAATGGCTTTACGATCTGTAGGCAATAATACTAATTCACATGTATTGTTGTGAATAAGAGCATCATATTCAACCAATATGACTTCATACCATTGAGGTTGAAGAATGCTTCATGTACATTGGAAGGTATGTCATGACAATGCGCAAAATAGACTTGGTTTAAAGACCCCTGCCTTTCTTCGAGTAACCATATAATGTATGTTAATATTGCTGGCGTGAGATTCTTCAACCATTAAATCAATTGGGGCATCAATTGCAACAGTCTCATGAACTAATTCTTCAAGATCATTGACTCTAGAGACATTGGAAGGGCTGGATTCTTCAACCATTAAACCAAATGGTACATCAGTTGAAGCAGTCTCATGAACTAGTTTTTCAAGATCACTGGCTCTAGGGACGTTGAAAGGGCTGAATTCTTTAACCATTAAATCAAATGGTGTACTGGTTGCAACAGTTGAATCAACAAATAAACCGACAAGAGTTTGATTTTTTGTAGTAGGAAAGAAATCACTTGGTGATGCTAAAAGGCTTGAGAAAGCTGCAAGACTATCATTGTTATTTATTGAAGATGGAATTGTGGTTGATGAAGGAAAATCGACTACTGTTGGTAGAGAGTCAGCCTCAACTAGTGAAGTTGAATCAGTATTATAAGTTACTGGAGGAAAGTTAGTAGGTTCATGCGATGTTGAAGACACATGATATTGTGCAATCACTGGAAACTTTGATGACTGAAACACTACCGATGTAGGAGCCTTAGTAGTGGCAAACGTATCAAACAAAAAACACCCTTCATTAAATCTCACATGACGAGATATATATTCTTTCAGATCTATCCATACATTGATATCCATGATGGCAAGGCGAGTAACCCAAAAACACACAGGCTTTTGAACGAAAATAAAAATTGTGCTTGTTTTACGATCGAAGGCATGGAAAATATTGGCTGTCAAACGCACGAAGATACTGATAATCTAGTTTCTTGCCATAGATGAGCTGATATGGTGAAAGTCCTCCAAGTACCTTTTATGATAATCTATTGAGTAAATAAACAACGCTTAGCACGACATATAACAAGTAAGAAAATGGAACGGAGGTTTGAGCTAGCAATGTAAGAGCAGTCTCGATGATATAACCATGCTTCTGTTCCACAACACTATTATGTTTTATGGTGTGAGGGCAAGAGTACCTATGCTGCACCCCCATCTGTTCTAACTCAGCATTCAAGGCCTGAAATTCCCCACCATTATCAGTTTGGAGAGCAATAATTTTAGAGGAAATTGATTCTGAACAAGAGCAGAAAACAACTTAAATGCAGCTGAAACTTCTGATTTATTTCTCAAAAGATAAAGCCAGCAATTACAACTATACAAATCAATAAACGATACATAGTAATGAAATCCAGAAGATTTAATCGGGGCAGGCCTCATACGTCGGCTTCAACAAACTCAAAAGGCTTGGTATAGACAATATTAGAAGTAGTAAAATGTAACTGGTGGCTCTTCCCTAGTTGACAAGCAATACAAACAATATGCTTATCTATTGGGATGGATTTATTCAACACTAAACAAGTCACACGAGTAAAGGGGTGTCCTAACCTATTCTGCCAAAGCCAGTATAACTTATCAGGGTGAACAAGCTGTGTAGAAAAAGGTAAAGATGTAACATTAGTATGATTAACAAAACCAGTGGAAGGCAAAGATGGTCCAACTCCAAAACTGTATAATCCATCCTCCAGCTTCCCTTCAAGAAGAACAACCCATGTGCTTTCATCCTTCACAAAACAATCATCAGAGTGAAACTCAAAGTAAACATGATTATTTTTTATGTGCGACACATAGAGTAAATGCTCAAGACTTAATGTACGATTATTGTCACGGAGAAATGCTTAACATATATGTGAAATTCCAAGTGTAGAACCATTACCAAGAACCACCTTACCCTTACCTGTGTAACGATGTCCCTAGAAGAAATTCTGATGATTACTAGTTACATGGTGAGTGACTCTCGAATCTAAATATCACTTGGTGTCAAGGGTTAAAGCCCCATTAGCAAACAAGGAATTAATATGCATTGTGTCAATTGTAGCATCTAGAGCAGTCTCTTATGTAATACCCCTAAAATCGGGTCAACTCTATTCAATAATTTTTTATTTGTAATGGTCTTTTAAGATAAAATAAATTTGTATGATTTTATTTGGTAGTTATTAGACATATTCTGAGTTAAATTAAAGTGTGAAATTAATTTGATGTGTGTGTGTGTGCGTGCGTGCGTGCATGTGTAAACTAGATTTATTTAAGAGTCCAGGACCAAATTGAAAGAAAAGTTAAAAAAAGAGATAACTTACTTCTAAGGGACTAAATCAAATATTCAATGAACGCATAAGATTGCATGCTAAAGGAAATATGCAAAGAGGACTTGTACACATGTATGCAATTTGTGTAGGGGTCATGGCTATGGGAGGATAATCCAACACTATCCTCTTCTTCTCCAAAGGGTCGAAACCCCTAGGTTGAGAGAAAATGAGTTTATTGCAAAGAAAAAAATTGAAATGAGAATTCAAACTTAGTTTGGTACAATCCTTAAGAAGTTGTTCGAGTAGCTTGAAGAAGAGGGTAAGAAGTCTCTTCTTTTTCTTTTAATCTAAAGTTCAAATTGATAAATTGGTAATGAAGTTTTCATGTGTTATATGTTAATAGATTTGTTAGAAAATCAAACTTAGGCTATGAATTTTCTTGAGTCATTTGTATTATACATGAGATAAAATGATATGTTTGTTATGAAATAGTGATATAGATTAAAATGCTAAGATTGCCCGAGGAGAAATTTCATGATGGTTGAGATAATTTAAGTGTTTGAATGGACCTTTGTTTATTGTTTATTTGATGCTTGAGCTTGAATTAGGTGCTGTTGCTTGCTAGTATTTCACATAATGGGTATAAGAAATTGAGTGGACTGTTTTGCGTATGTGTGAAATCAAGTGGTCCGTTTTGTGTATATATATGTGTATATGTGTATAAACAAGGACTGTTTTAAGGGTTTGGGGACTGTTTTATGAAGTATATAAGGATTGTTTTAAGGGTTTAGGAACTGTTTTGAATGTATATAAATATGTTAAGGGTTGTTTTTTATGTATATAAGTATGTATGCAAATGTATGGACTGTTGTTGAGTTGTGAGGTACTCGATTCGTTCAACCGATGTGGCTCACCAAGTGGTAGAGAGGTGGAATTTTGGGTGGATTTGGTGTTGAAGCAAAAAGGTAAATAACACAATGATTTTAGAGTGGTTCAACCTTCTAACCAAGGTCTACATCCATTACCTTAGCTTCCCTCTAAGGATTTCCAATCAATTCACTGTTGATTCGTCCCCTTTTCTAGGCTTAGGAGGAAACCCTTTACACCGATCAAGCTTTCTATCCAAAGCCTTGATCAAACCCTCTCTTACAAAGAGATAATAAAAGTAAACACAAATCCCTCTAATAGGTGTTTGTTTGCACAATTAAAGCACTCACCCAAAACCTAAAACACTTGAGCAAATTTGACAATTTTGGCTCACAAGTGTTTGTCTATACAAGAATTGACAATTTAAGTACAAAGACACAATTTGATCATTTGTTGATTGACAATTGAAGCATTAACCATATCTTGATGCTTGGAGGTCCCTTTTATACTCCTTGATGAGTTTATAGCCGTTACTAGCCGTTGGGGATGAATTGGAGCCGTTGAGGACTTTAATTCCCACCATAAATGCAATTCTGCAGCTCTCCGTTTTGAAACGCTCGAACCCGTTTCGAAACACCCTTTAAGTAGAAAGAGTCGTTGTAGTCTAACAAGGCACCCGTATCGGAATGCCCTTGGCCGTTTCGGAATGCGTATCGAAACGCCTAGACCCGTATCGAAACGCACTACATTTAAATGTTAGTTGGGAAATAGCCGTTGGGGTTTATGACCGTTGTGGTTGAAGCCACGTAGGCGTATCGAAACGGCATAGCCCGTTTCGAAACGCTGGGCAAAATCCACATCCAGGGAAAGACCCGTTTCGATACCCGTATCGAAACATTTTTCTACTGGAGCATACCGTATCGAAACACCCTAAGGTGTTTCGAAACGCCTGGACGGTTTTGTGTAGTTTGGCCTTTGAAAACATGTAAAACCCTTTGAAAATGTCCCTAAACATAGTTTCAAGTTATTTGGACTTTGGAAATTGTTTTAAATACTTTTTAAATCAGTCCAAAACATTTTTCAATTATTATATTAAAACATTAGTTCTACAATCTCCCCCTTTTTGATATAATAAAACAAACTTGAAAAATTGTTTGGGATTCTCCCTCTTTAACTTTAAAAATGTGAATAAGAGAATTAAAGATATAAATCAAATAAAACTCCCCCTTATTCATTTGAAAATTCAATTTTTCAAACCATTTCTCCCCCTTTTTGTTATATCAAAAAGAATTTAAAACATTAAGTTCAAAATAACTATAGAGGAAAATTTTGACAAAAATAAGAATTTGGTTTTAAAATGGCTCCCCCTTACTCAAAGCATCATAAAAAATGTTAGTCCAACATATATGATCATCTAGTTGACATAAATAAAAATAAACATATAAAAACAAAAGCAACTAGATTATACCACACTTGAACTCAAGGGAGGATGTGAAGCCTTCCTTCTTCAAGTGTTCTTCCTTAGTGTGCATGGAGCTCCCCCTCATAAATTGGACTTGTTGAACATGTCCATCACACCTAGCAAAAGGCAATCAAGTAACTTTTGGTATCCAAATTGCTTTGGATCCATGAACGTTAGTAGCACAAATTTTAGTCCCATTAGGAATCCATTTTTCAATGTCATCCTTTTTACTTGAAGTGCTAAGTCCTTTTGGGACCCAAACACTTCTAAAACATTTTCCTTTTACAAATCTAGGGGGCACTAGATTGTCTTACATAAAAATTTGATTTTCCAAAATTGTTTTTCTTTTCAAGCTCTTTGGAAATCAAATCTTTTTCTTCTTGAACTTTTTGAAGCAAATTTTGTAAATCAAAACATTTTAATTCAAACTCTTCGAGTTTTGCTTCAAGTTCAAGTTTGGTTTTAGAAATCAAATCATTTTGAATTTTTAACTTTGAGATCAATTTGTTGTTTTTCAAAATGTGATTTTTAAAGTCTAAAACCAAATCATCATAGGCATCTTGTAATTCATCAAAAGAGTAAGAACATGAAGTAGATGAATTAGAAGTTACCCTTGAATCTTCTTCGATGGCCATAAGGCAAAGGTTGGCTTGTTCATCGTCGGTGGAGTCCTCATCACTCCAAGTAGCCACATGTGCCTTCTTCTTATGGCTTGAAGTTCTTGCCCTCTCCTTTTTCATGGATTCTCGTTCAAGCTCTCTCAAGGCTTTCTTCATGAACGGGGCACACTTCTTGAAGAGATGAACAATCTCTTCTTCTTCATCATCCTCTTCACTTGAATAAACATGATGGCAAGTGGAGGACTTGAGAGCCATGGCATTGGTGTTGATGCCAAGCCCCTTGAGCTTTTTCTCTCTCATAGCTCTAATTTCTTCCCTCTTATTCTCATATTCTTTGTTCTTCTTCATGATTTGATGAGTGAGAAGAGACCCCATGAGCTCATCAAGCTTCAAAGTTTTCAAGTTCTTATCTTCGATGATGGCGGTCCTCTTTGAGTCCCATGACTCGGGAAGTGAGTAGATGAGCTTTCGAACAAGCTTTTCTTCCGGGATGGCTTCTCCATAGCCTTTGAGACCATTGGTGATAGTGGAGAACTTATCAAACATCTTTTCGATGTTCTCTTCTGGATCCATTTTGAAGTTCTCATACTCTAAGGTAAGGAGCCCAATCTTGGTCTCCTTGACTTCATCGGTTCCTTCGTATGTGACTTCTAGCTTGTCCTATACCTCCTTGGCACTCTCACAAGAAGACATTTTCTCATAGATGGTTGGGCTAAAAGCATAAAAGAGGATGTGCAAAGCCTTGCAATTTGGCTCCATCTTCTTGCGATCGTTGGCACTCCACTCCGCTTTGCTTCGTTGAGGCACGAAAGAAACATCTTCAACTATGTCCCATAACTTGTAGTCTCTTGATTTGATGAAGAACTTCATATTTGTCTTCCAATGGGCATAGTGGGTTCCGTCAAAGAAAGGCAGTTTGTTGATTGATTATGCCATTTGAGCCGGTTGATGAAATAGTGATCGAGCTTGTCAGATCTTCTCAATATGATGCAAATCCCCTTCGATTGAGCCAAGCTCTGATACCAATTGTTGAGTTGTGAGGTGCTCGATTCGTTCAACCGATGTGGCTCACCAAGTGGTGGAGAGGTGGAATTTTGGGTGGATTTGGTGTGGAAGCAAAAAGGTAAATAACACAATGATTTTAGAGTGGTTCAACCTTCTAACCAAGGTCTACATCCACTACCTTAGCTTCCCTCTAAGGATTTCCAATCAATCCACTATTGATTCGTCCCCTTTTCTAGGCTTAGGAGGAAACCCTTTACACCGATCAAGCTTTCTACCCAAAGCTTTGATCAAACCCTCTCTTACAAAGAGATAATAAAAGGAAACACAAATCCCTCTAATAGGTGTTTGTTTGCACAATTAAAGCACTCACCCAAAACCTAAAACACTTGAGCAAATTTGACAATTTTGGCTTACAAGTGTTTGTCTATACAAGAATTGACAATTTAAGTACAAAGACACAATTTGATCATTTGTTGATTGACAATTGAAGCATTAACCATATCTTGATGCTTGGAGGTCCCTTTTATACTCCTTGATGAGTTTATAGTTGTTACTAGCCGTTGGGGATGAATTGGAGCCGTTGAGGACTTTAATTCCCACCATAAATGCAGTTCTGCAACTCTTCGTTTCGAAACGCTCGAACAAGTTTCGAAACACCCTTTAAGTAGAAAGAGCCGTTGCAATCTGACAAGGCACCCGTATCGGAACGCCCTTGGCCGTTTCAGAACGCGTATCGAAACGCCTAGACCCGTATCGAAACGCACTGCATTTAAATGTTAGTTGGGAAATAGCCGTTAGGGTTTTTGACCGTTATGGTTGAAGCCACGTAGGCGTATCGAAACGACATAGCCCGTTTCGAAACGCTGGGCAAAATCCACATCCAGGGAAAGGCCCGTTTCGATACCCGTATCGAAACACTTTTGCTACTGGAGCATACCATATCGAAACGCCTAGACAGTTTTGTGTAGTTTGGCCTTTGAAAACATGTAAAACCCTTTGAAAATGTCCCTAAACATAGTTTCAAGTTATTTGGACTTTGGAAATTGTTTTAAATAATTTTTAAATCAGTCTAAAACATTTTTCAATTATTATATTAAAACGTTAGTTCTACAACTGTTCTGCATGAATATAAATGTATTAGGGACTGTTTTGAGCATATACATGTGTGTATATGAAAATGGGATTGGTTTGTAAGAAAATCAGAGGTTGTTTTGCAATAAAAGAGGACTGTAATATACCCTGAATTAAGGGACTATTTTGTAAGCTATTGAGACTGTTTTGTAAACTAAACAAGGACTGTTTTTGTAAGTTAAATAGAGCTATTTTGTGATTAAATAGACCAATTTATAAAGTTAAAACAAGGATTGTTTTGTAATGAAATGCAATTTTAATTGTGCAGAAATGCAATTTTGTAAATGTAGTTTTGATTATGCATAAATGCAGTTTTAATTGTGCAGAAGTGCAGTTTTGTAAATGTAGTCTTGATAATGCAGAAATGCAGTTTTAATAAGACAGATATGTAGTTTTGAAAAGGCAATTTTGTGAATGCAGAAAAACAGTTTAATAACGAAAGGAAATGTGGTGTATGAAAAATTGTATAATGAAGTTCTAATGCTCTTATTGCCTTGAAATATTAAGGAAAGCATGATAAGTATAAATATGGTAAAAGTGAGTGCTTTTAATATGTATTGTAAAAAATATGATTGTATGAGTAAAGTTGTTGACATGAAATGTAAGATATTTGGTAGTCCTTTCTAATTGAAGTAAAAGAAATTGGAAGAATTGAATATCTTAAGTTTGTTAAGGAACTTGAGTGATCTTGAATGGTTGATGTAGTGAACATTTGTGTAAAATGAGTATTAGGTAATAACCTTGATGTGGTTGTTTTACTTTGAAATATTAAAGGAAGCACGTAATAATGTTTATAATCTTTGACTTATAATAAAGTTTGGTGTGTTATATACGGTTGTTCAAATTGTTTGAATATTGTAGTAAGATAGTGAATACTAAATATAAGATTGAATTGATTAAGCCTTAATAATGGTTATTTGTTTTGAGGTACCCACTTTGTTGAGGAAGATTAGGAAAGGAAGTTGGAAAAAAAGATGTGATTGTGGTTCAGGTATACCGTAACTTCAGGGTAACATGTGAGTGTAGTTGCATTTGTCTCGGGTGACACGAGGTCATCCTGCTCTTTGTTTCTATAATATATTATGTTTAATTCATGAGCATATGCATATGGCTAACATAGAGCACAATGTGTGATTACATTCATAGAATGTCATCTTTGATAAGTCCTTTGGTTATGTTTGCATTATATATGCACATTGTGCCTTGCTATGCTATATTTTATAATTAAAAGATTAAATATATTGTTATAAAGCTTTGAAGCTAACCTTTGATCTAAAATACCATGAGATTTTAATAAAAGAATTCAATTTTAATGTTATAAGCTCGTTAATTCTTAAGCTCTAAGTAGCTAAAAGATCATCTCGTGTTATAAGATACTAAAAAAAGAAACAAGTAAACTCATTTAATATCTTAAGATACCTCTCCTAACTTCAAAGCATAAAATAGTTAAGTTGCCTAAACAATGGAAGTCCTTAGACACTTTCGCATAATGCATAGATGTAATTTAGGACTAAGGTCCACGAGCTACGACTCAGGGGTGAAGACCCCGTATATATGATATATTGGAAACAATAGGAGGTAACAAGGGAGATGGTAAGGAGATTGGCGATAGTTGGATGGATAGAGAAGAGAAGCTGGGTTTATTTTGCTATAAATTAGCCATTGCTTTGTGCTTTGTGCTTTGTGCTTTGTGCTAAGTGAATCTTAGACCAATGCTATATATTGTCACGGACCTAGCTTCCGCGACCGAGTCAGCCGCACCCATAGGTGCTGACCTTAGTGCACCACGTCCTTCAACCGACCGAGGGACCCGAGTTGTTGCCAACACCACGCACCAAGGGGCCATGCACAACGCCCTTGGTGGTGTCCGCGCCATAGAGAACCGAGCTGGGCCACTTCCAGCGCACCATGGGGCCTTGCCAAGCACCCCATGTCCTGCCCACGAGACTTGGACCCGAGGGTGCCCATCACACGCACCCGAGGGGGCCTTTCTATGCACCTTTAATGCCGCCCAAGCCATGGAGCCCGAGCCCGCACCCGACGTGCACGCCAAGGAGGTCGAGTCTATACCCGATGTACACACCGAGAGGCCTAGGGGAAGCCCATCCGAGTTGCCCACACCCCTAGGGCTCAACTTAGCACCCAACATGCTAAAGAGGGGGTTTTGGACATAAGAACTGGGCCATGCCAAGCCCAATCCGCCCAAGCATCCAAGACCCAAGTCAAGGTGTCATCTTTTGACCAACACTCATGGAAAGATATCATCCATGGAGCCTATTCAAGGAAAGCTTTCATTCTTGAAGCCACAATTGAGGAAACAAGCCAATGCCACCAAAGCAATGATGTCACTGGGCACATATCTTAGGCAACCTTGTAATAGGATGATAGACTTGCCATGTATAGGAGATTCTCTTTGTAAGACTCATCCATAGCCATTGGATCGAGTCATTCGTAGCCATTAAATCGAGAGGGCCAAGGCTATAAATAGAGCCTTCCTACATCCTTTGTAATCATTCCACACATTCTATTTTTCATTCTTCTTTGTCTATTAATAAGAGAAGGCATCGAGTACTCTTTTCTCCTCGTCTAGGCTTAGGAGGAGTTTTTAACGAGGCTCTTTGCTTAGAAAATCCCTTGTCTCTCTTATCTTATCTTGCCTAGCCATCACCATCATTTTCTCAAAGCTTCCGCAACATCAAGTTCTAAGCGCTTCAGCTTAGATATTCGAAAGCTGACTTAGTCATCGACTTAAGATCGAAGACTAAGGCCGCACGGGTTGGCGAGTCAAAACCTAGCCCCGTGACAATATGTTCAAATGTGATCTAAGGCAAACATTTTAAAAGACATAAATTTTGTAAGAATTTGATAAGAACTCCGTAAGCTTCGATAAGAACTCTGAAAGGTTTGATAAGAACTCTGAAAGCTTTGATAGAACTTCGATAAGCATTGTCAAGACTCTAATAAGATAATTATGAACTCCGATAAAGTTTCCAATAAACAAGTCAAGTATAAGCTACTATTAAGACATAAACACCTATTGCTAACTTATGCTTGTATTCCTTGAATTTTTCATCCATTATTCTTAGTATCATGCTTTGTTATTTTAAGGTCTCTACCTCACTTAGGCTATAAAAGCCTAATATATTCATCCCTCATACATTTTCAGGGTATAGAAGCTTTTAAGGACATATCACAGTTGGAAATTGCAGGTCACTCCTCTAATCCTTCGAGAATGTTTATGTTTTTCCTTGAAACTCTTAGAATGGTGGCATATCAGCATGTAGTTATAATTTGTATATGATAGCATTGTGTTTTGATTACAATGTTTAAATAACATTGTTGGTTTGTAAGAGTGTTCAAGTAATCGATTTTGGTACAAAGTCTTTAATAATGTTATTCATGTGATGTTGATTTTGATCTTAATTACTCATGAGTAGAAATGAATGATTTAAAATCAAAGTTTAGGTAATTTGGTATGATTAAATGGCATTGGACTATTTTTTTGTCTTAAACTAAGTACTTAGATTGTGAATGTATGACATAATAATTGTAATAGTATGATTCAATCCATGGACATTGTCTAAATCATATTAGCATTTTGATCAAAGTGTTTGGACTCTTGGACATTAAGGAAATATATTTAAGATCATAAGCATTCATGTAGATGGTTCTCATCTTGTTTTGATTTAATTCCAAGCAACCTTGAGAAACTCTCTGTAAGGATTTAAAATATGAATAGCATGATATTTGTTATAAATGAGTATATGTCTATAATTGTAACCTTACTTATAAGAGTCTAAATGCACTGGTTACCATTCGAGTTAGACTTAAAGTTCCTAAAACAAGAGAAATGAACCAATGTGTCTAATTTTAAGATAATTTTAAGCTCTTGATTAGTCAAACCTTATGATAGGATGATAATGAGTTTCTTAATCCTAAAATATATAAAAGAGTAGTTACCTTATGGTCGAATATATGTAAGATTATATGCTTGAATTCTATTATAAGTTGGATGAAATTGCACTTTCTGTATTGTTCCGAACTCTTTATGAGTATGACGATGGTATATACTCTGGGTTTAAATGTCTTCTAGACAAAACTTGGTTTATTTTATCTATGTCTTTAACTTGCGTATGCTTAGAGATCCAATAAATGTATTAAGTTTTGTCTGCTACGGAAAATGTTATGAAATGATTATTAATCTAGTAGTTAAGACTGTAAATGTTTCTAAAGAGTGTTATGATATATGTAAATGTGAACAAGAAGAATGGACTAAACATGGTTGATAAGCATGTTTGGATACGACTTTGTAAATAACAAGTACGTGCATTGTAAAGTGCTATGAATATCCTTGATAAGTTAATAAAAAAAATTGGTACGCAACCTAATCTCGTTTAAGTAAATCAATTCAATCGTATGATTTCTGTTTTTGAATTCGTTGTTATCTGTTTTATTTTACGGTGACATCCCTTTCACCCGATTTCTTTCTAGACAGGTTTAGGGTGTTACATCTTCAGACTCTGTATTAACACCAACAAAAGGGTTATATCAAGTATCAGTCGTATTTTGAGAAAATTGACACATATTGTTGATTGAGGAAGATCGTTGAGAAGAAACCCCCATGAAATTCTGATCGAACGTATACCAGCACCGATCGACCAAATGGCCTAGCTTCCCACACAATTGACATTGTGGGCTCGGTGTCACACAGCCTCGGGAACGTATATTCGGCCTCTCCTCTCTTGGTGTTGCAACATGCTCTCTGGGTATCCAGATCCCATCAACCAAGGTGACTTAACCAAACAAGGTGTCCAATACAACACACATCATAGACACGACCACCATACGGCGCACAACATCTTTCAATCCACCAATGATCCCTTATGGTTTCTATTACAACAAATCACCCAAGGTTTTACCGAGCTATTACACATTATGCTCGTATATGAGGGTTAAATCTCGATTTTTCAGTTTTACAATTTATTTTAGGGTTAACTACTGGAATGATCACTTATGTTTCCCCCAGTACAAAGTTGGTCATAGATTCTAAAAAATGACTAGTAAGGTCACTTACGTTTTCGGGGTGTAAACTTTTGGTCACTCAGCTGTTTGTTCTCGTTAAACGTTGATGGCTTGTTGATCTGGAAGTAAAAAATAAGGGTAAACTACTACAATGGCCACTTATATTTATCCCATGTACATTTTTGGTCCCCGATTTTAAAAATTAAACGTTATAGTCACTACTAAAAAGGTTTATTTTTAATTTCACCCTTGCTTTTTTAAAAATTCATTTTCAACCCTAAATTTAGTCAAAATTCTAATTTTCCTTCTTCCTCTTTTGTCTTCTTAAAAATCTGATATTTTTTCCCCAAATTTAGTCAAAATTCTAATTTTCTTTCTATTTGCAGTACCTTGATTTCATAATGAGAAGCATGAAGCCTTGAATTAGATCCTCGAAAGCTAATTTCATCAAATTATTCCACCCAAAATCCATTTGTTTCACCCAAAAAACCCCTATAATTTCACAGATCCATCTCAATATAATTCTAATTCCTTTCTAATTTTCAAAACCCAATTTTTCCCATCAAAATAAAGATACCCAAATCTTCGAAACACTAAAAAAATGAAAACCAATTCGAGGTTCTTCACGATCGGGGATAGTTACAGCCTTAAGGTTCTTGTCGGTGAGTTTTAACCAGACCATCGGAGCTACGACGCCGTTCTTCACAGTGATTTTCGCTTACTTGATGACGTTGAAGAGGGAGGAATGGCTTACTTATGTTACCATCATCCCTGTTGTTACTGAGTTATCATTTCCAATGGGGTATGTATTTTGGCTAATTTATGTTTATTTATTTGTTTAAATCAAAATCTCGGCTTTATTCATTCTGGGTTAGAAATTAAAAATGGGTTGCTGGGTTGCTTTTATTCTTTTGGTTAGATTATATTTTAATTGAATTTTACTTAATTTTGTTGAAATTTGTGTACTAAAAATGGTATATTTTTAGGGGATTTATTAAGGATTTGGTTGTAATTTGAAAATTGATTTGCTTTAGCTTATTCAAGATTCTAAATTTGTTCATATAAAAAAATTCTAATTTTGTTATTTTTTTTACATTCTATTGGAAATTAGATCATTTTCTCTGTGTGTGTGTGTTTATGGAGAATTTGAATGGAATGTGAAAAGGATTTGCTTTAGTTTTTAGGGTTGAAAAATGATTTTTTAAAAATTCAAGGGTGAAATTAGAAATAAACCTTTTTAGTAGTGACCATAACATTTAATTTTTAAAATCGGGGACCAAAAATATACCTGGGAACGTAAGTGGCTATTGCAGTAGTTTACCATTATTTTTTCTGTTGCCAGATCAGCAAGCCGTCAACGTTTAACGACAACAAACGACAGAGAGACCAAAAGTTTACACTCCGAAAACGTAAGTGACCTTACTGGTCCTTTTTTCAAAATTGGTGAGTAACTCTGTACTGGGGGAACATAAGTGACAATTCTAATAGTTAACCCTTTATTTTACCACATTAGAAGCCCATTGGGCCATAGTCCTCGAATTATCACCATTTCAAACTCATACTCAACTTTTTGTGCAGATTGCCCAGTGGGTACCGGTACATTACCCTGGGTATCACTACCCACAGTGTACCGATACAAATTTAACTCACTAGAATTTTATCCAGCCTTCACGTATCGGTACAGGTCGACTCGTACCGATACCTCTTTATTTGGTGTATCGGTACTGGTTGAACATTGTACATGTACCCCTTTCAAAGTTCATATTATTGAAACAGTGTTCTTAAACCCAAAACACTGGGGTACCAGTACTGCCTCCTAGAGTACCGATGTCGAAGCCCAAAAATGACTTTTTTAGGCTCGAAAAATCATTTCCCAAGCCCCAAAAACACAACCTTTAACTTCTTATCTGGATCCTACATCTTATGGAAGTTATTAGGGTGATTTGCTACCATTTTTACAAGTTATTAACATGAAATATGACTTTTACCGCTAATGAGGGTCTCAAGCATTCAACACCAAAAAATAATCATACATATCAAAATCAAGCACACAAGGCATCATCCTTAGGATGTGCATGAAACAAAAAGAGTTAGTAATGTACTAATCTTGATTCTTTACTAAAAAGAAGCTCCTAGCCAAGCCCCTCAAGCCTTCTTCTTTCCAAGCTCTTTGGAAGATCCTCAAACCTCTATCACTACAAAAGGAGTTGTAAATTCGGATTGCAACTTTGCAAGAGATGAAAAAGCAACTAAAACTTACTCTTAAGCTAGAAAAATGAGATTGACTCTTATCCAACCCATTTTTCTCAACCCCCCTCCAAACCCATATTTCTCTTCCACCACCAGTTTTGATATTTCTTACCTCAAAATGTAGATCTTTGGTACAACACTCTTAACTGGAAATTCAAGATTTACACTTCAAAACACAGATTCAACCTTTCTCTTTTGGGTGGGAGTTAAGAGATGAGGATAGATGAAGGAAGAAGACAAGGGGACAATGATGAGCTCATTCTCTTACTTTTCTAGAGAAAAATTAAAGAGCCACCCTCCATTTCCTCTTCAAAAGAGGAAATTATATCACTACCCTTCTATCATCCTCTTAACTCATCTCCAAAACAAACAACTCAAGCCCAACAACCATATACAAGCCCACTAAATCCCTCAAAAGCCCAAACTCTCAGCCCAAATGCAAAGCCCACGTTCGGGTTGAACTGACCCTCAGGTTCCAAAATCCAGGTCGTTACAAGGCTACTAGAGGAAGTCGAAAATCGTGTTGTAGTGGGTTGTTCTTGGGGTTTTAAGGGTATTTTGGGGGTTTCAAGGTTAAGGTTAGAGGACTAAATTGATACTATTTTTAAATATTGGGGATTTATTAAATTGCTTCGAATTAGGACCAAAATGATAGAATGTATAAGTTTTTGGATACTAAATTTTTTATTGTAGCATGCCACGTCATCATCTTTGTTAAGTCAACGATCAAAATTAACATTCGGTGATCACAATAGAAAAAAGTAACATTAGTGATGGTTTTGCCAAAAAATAATTTGGTGACCAAAATAGATAAACGACAATAGTTTGGTAATTATTGATGTAGTTTACCTTAAAAATAAATAAGAGAAATTTAAGGGGGCGTTTGGTTCATAGAATGCAACATTACCATTGGGAATAAGATTCTTGGAATGATTTATTACCCGACACATTACTTGGAATGTTATATTACATTGTTTGGTTTGTTTGACATGAATATAAAATTACAGTGTTTGGTTGTTGGATTATAAGATTACCAAAATCCATATTTTACAAAAATTAACCTTGTGATATATGTTCTTTTCAACAAGTCGAACTTCCAATATTAAAGTGGAAATATTTGCATAAAAATTCATAAGAAATATGTTTTATATTATTTTTAATTTATATATTTTTATTTTATAAAATTCTTACACATGTATACACAATGTATAAATTATTGGGATTTATTATAAATATATATAATTTAAATTAATATTAATTTATAATTAACTGGCCTTTTATTATTTTCATTAAAAAATATTGGATAAAATTTATTTATTTTTGAACAATTTCTACTTAGGGGAAGGGAGAATTTACTCTTAATGGGTATTAAACCCACGACCTAGGGGAGTGGACGGAAGAGTATTAACTGATTGCTTTAACCACTTACTCTAAAGATTGTTGACCGAATAAAAAATTATTTTTTTGAATATGATCATTGAATTTTTATTATAACCATAGAAGATATCACAATTACAATGCATCCAGGAAGGAAAATAATGAGACTAATCTACCCATATTTCTTACAACCAAAAAACAAAGAAAAGTGAAAAACTTCTATGGAGATAAGCATACCATCAAAATTCAGAAACTTCCTGAATCTCCTGGTCTCTATCCAATCGGGACTCATAACTGATGAAAAGGAGTGGTGAGCGACCTATCAGGCAAAATGTTCCGCTACCCAGGACTGATTACATCGGCAAACAACCATCAACCGAGTGGGGATTTAACTTTCCGTGACCACCAACAAAGTCATAATTAAGAACCAGCACCGATTAAAAACTATATGCGAGCAACGATTGAGTGCTAGGGTATGCTTAATCATGTCATAAGGACAGATGAAACAAAACCACAAAACAAAGAAAACATGTCACAAGGACAGGAGAAAACGCGTGTCACAATGACAGAGAAAACGCGTGCCATAAAGGTAGAGATTCTTATTCGAAAATTTAAAAAAAACAAGAAAATAATAAACATCGGCGATCAACAACCAATAGCTAGGTGATTGCCGATCGCCGGCTAACGCAAAAAAAATTAAAAAAACTTACGGACGGCGCAGGGTTGTTAAAGAGAAAAAACTAAGATTTTTTATTCTTGGCTATCATATATCCGAATAAAAAATTATTGAAGACAATAAACCAAAATAAATAAAATAAAAATAATTAAACAATGATAAAATCGTCGTAAATAAATTATAAACCCCAGGGTTTCAAACTCCAGGATAAGTGTATCTTATACCAAACTTCATGTAAAATTGTCTTTTACCCTATTCAATTTATTGTTAGATTTTTATAAATATTTACATTTACTAACAAAGTTTTTTTAATAAAAATTTATATTTTAAATCATTTTATTTTCAAATTTCTGAATACTTTATTATTTAAAATTTTCTAAATACTATTCAATGTTAATACAAAATCTTTAAAATAAATTCAACTCGAACATAATAAACAAATTAAAGTTGACATTCAAAATTAGGTTTATTTTTTTCCTGAAATTTTCAATATTGAGTTTATCCTAGTCAACATACATGATAATTTTGGATAAAAATATGTTTAATCGTTCAATATTTTTAATTTAAAATTAAATAATAGTCTAAAAAATCTAAAAATTATATTAAAACTATTAGCATTTATAATTTTAATTTTATGTCGATAGTAAAATTTAAATATACTTTAATTTAATTCATACAATTTTTATAGTAATTTTAGGTATTTTTAAATTTACCAAATATACAATTATAAATAAATAAATAAATAAATAATAGATTTTCACGTGCCAAAGACTTGGCTTCACAAAGTATTACAATACAAATACATGTCCGAACTTAAAAAGAAGAAATTAATAAAAATAGTTAAAAAACAAAGGAGCGTTCTCACCGGTCGCCCACAGCCACCTAATTAATAGGAGCTATATATATTTTTCTCAAAAGATGCCTTCTCCATATTTCACTCTCCATATACACACAGAGATTTGTAAGATCTGAAAAGCTGCCTGATCGGACCCTTAGTTTCTGAACATCTTTCATCAAATGGCTGCAACTAATTATTTAATAAAGGTGGAGGAAGGGAAAGCGGCCGCCGATGGACAGCCGTCGGCCGGCCCTGTTTATCGCAGTACTTTTGCCAAGGATGGATTCCCTGCTCCGATTCCTGGGATGGAAAGCTGCTGGGACATTTTCCGGTTAGTTTTTACCCTTTTTTTCTCTCTCTCCGTATCTCTCCTTTTACTTTAAGCCTCTTGCTTGGCTGCTAAGAAAATAATGAAACTACGAGAAGGTTTGACTTTCTTTCTTTTTCAGATTTCAGATGACTTTCGATTTTGTTGCTGATTTTAGTTTCTACTCTCTTTTTTTTCCTTTGAAGTTCAGTAAAAATTTTAATTTGTTGGCTTATTTGTTTTGATTTCCCGCCGGAGTGGCGATGAGATCAAGTAAATTCTTTTTTATGGATCATATGAGGACTATTTTACGATCGAAGCGCCTAATCTTTGAAACTTTTGAATTTTAACGCTCACGCAGAGTAAGAATGAAGATATTGATATTTCCATGCTTCTAGTTGAAAGATCGGTGGCTTTTGTTCAACTCAGTGTAATACTGTAAAAGTAGTAATTATTTCGATCTTGATGCTTATGTGATGGGGAGATCAGAATTTTGCTTATTTGTTATTTAGCGTTGTCATGGATACGGGCTGATTGAACTTGTTAACTAACTGTAAAACAACTCCTACTTGTTCTGCTACGGAGAAGAGTAATGTTTAATTCGAGGATATTGATTCCCATTTCATATTTTCATTTTCTTTTTGCAGTATGTCAGTTGAGAAATATCCTAACAACCCTATGCTTGGTCGCCGGCAGATCGTGGATGGGAAAGTATGGTTGCTGGCTGCTGCAGATTTTTCTTTTCCTTTTCCGTTCTGTTCTAGTTTACTCCATGTCTAAATTGCTGTGCTTTTACTGCAGGCTGGAAAATACGTGTGGCAAACTTACAAAGAAGTCTATGACATTGTAATCAAAGTCGGGAATTCCATCCGTAGTTGTGGTGTTGAGGAAGTAATGCTCTAACTTTTTTGCTTTTTATTGTAAAATTATTGTCAAATTTTATAACAATTTCTGGGATCAATACAATATCCACACCACAATTGATGCTTATTTTAACTTTTAAGATTTTTATTCTTGGTTACAGGGAGGAAAATGTGGTATTTATGGTGCCAATTCTGCAGAGTGGATAATAAGCATGGAGGTATGAGCATTTCGGCATGTTTTGTCTGATTTGCTGTGTAGACACTAGACACCTCCAGTTTCTGAGATATCACTATAACTTGTTTCTGTTTAGCATGTCTTGTTTCCCAAAATGTTTACTAATGCTGCAACATTGATACAGGCCTGCAATGCTCATGGACTCTATTGTGTTCCTTTGTATGACACTCTAGGTATTTCTTCTTGAGAACCAACTAAAGCATGCTTTCGAATCATTCTAAATCACTACTTTTCAGTTTTCACAGACAACAATCTTATTGGCTTCCTCATTTTTGGATATCATAAGTCTGTTATTTAGAACATCTTTAAACCCTTTTAACTTATTTGTGCAATTCAACATGTCTGCTACTGTTTATGAATGTTTGATTTGATCCTTTGTTATATATTTGTAGGGGCCGATGCTGTGGAGTTTATCATATGCCATGCAGAAGTTTATATTGCTTTTGTAGAGGAAAAGAAGATTAATGAGGTATGCATATTTATATCAATATTTGAAATCCTAGTATTTGTTATGGCAACAATTTGGGAAGAAATTTCTAGATCTTTGCAAAAATAAGATATCTATCTACAAAATAGATTCAGTGTTTTTTTATCATCAGCATTTGCTTCTATGCATGCTGCTCAGTTTTCCATACTTGGTTTTGATCTGAAAATCTGTAATTCAACAGATTTTATTTTGGTTTCTCATATAAGCTTGTTTTTTTTTTTTGCCCTTTCAGCTGTTTAAAACATTTCCAGCCTCAACACAATACTTGAAAAGTAAGTCGTTTTATTTATTTATTTATTGGGTAAACTACACAGTTGGTTATCTTCTTATTTATTTATTGGGTAAACTATTTGTCATCTTATTTATTTATTTATTGGGTAAGCTATTGGTCATCTTCTTATTTATTTATTGGGTAAACTACTCAGTTGGTCACCCAACTATCAAAAACTTTCATTTTGGTCACCCAAATTCAAAAACTCGCAAAATGGCGACCGAGATATATTCTATTCATTTTGGTGACACCTGTCACCATGTGATTGGTCTAATGGTTAGATGAAAAATAAAAGAATGGCGTCAGAGCCAGGATTCAAATCCATGTCTTCCGACAAAACATCCCACGCTTAACCAATGCCCAACTTGAGCAATTTGTTTACTTGTTGACAATGTTTCTATTTTAGCTTGAAGCTGGAACCGAAAAGTTTTAGGCTAAGTTAGAGTTCAAATACTTAAAACAATACTAAATCATGAAAATATTAAGTAAAAAGATAACTAAAATAAATAAATTCTCGTATAGTTAGAAAAAAGTAAATTACTTAAATATACTATTTTGTTTTATAATTCTATGCTTGTTTTAATCAAGTTCATGTTAGTCAAGTGGATATTGAGATTATTATAACCAATATAAAAAATTCAAGAAAAAAATCTAAATAAATTTTAAAAAAATGATTTTTATAGTTGGGTGACCAACCATGTAATTTACCCTTATTTCTTTTTTGGTTTGGAGGTGGGGGTGGGGATTTTATTCGTTTGTGGTTTGTTACAAATAATTTATGTGCATGTATGTTCACTATGCAGCCATTGTTAGCTTTGGAAAGGTAACACCTGAGCAGAAGTCAGAAGCTGAGAAGTATGACTTGGCAATATATTCTTGGGAGGATTTTTTGCATTTGGTAGGCTATGTGCTCTGTTATGCGCCTCTTGAATTTATCACTATAAAAATTTTATTCTGCTGAACTTGTGTTTATTATAGCAGATTGCTATCCTGTTAGTTATGAATTCAGATAAAGGCATTTAGCTGTAGAAAACATGTTTCTTAGAGTGCTTAATATGAGCTAAGGGTTCATTACTTTTCCATGCACGGGCCTATGTCTTTCGTCCTTGGGCTCTGGGAGTTATGTGTTGTACATTACTGAACTGTAGACTAGCAAAAGCAATGACCTGTTCACTTGATAATTTTAACATGTTAGCTTTGTAAATATGATGAGTTGATATTTTCCATGTATTCATTGTGATTTAGCATTCTAGAGCAATTGTTTTGTAGATTGTTGCATAACCATGTCTCATGCATTTTTTTGATAATTGTTTAATATATTCTTATTTAATGTTTACTAGCGATAACTGGATCTGGATTTTAACTTATAGGTTACTGTTGATTCTGATTAAGCTCGGATGCCTGTTTCTTGCAGGGAGAAAATAAAACATTTGATCTTCCGGTGAAGAAGAAAACTGATATCTGCACAATAATGTATACTAGTGGAACAACCGGCGACCCAAAGGGAGTCTTGATTTCAAATGAAAGTATCGTTACTCTCATAGCAGGGGTGAAACGCCTGCTAGAGAGCGTAAATGAACAGGTGATCTTTTCATTTGATTTTTTGATTTGAAGACAAGCCATTTCAGCAGTCACTTTATTTGACCCGTCTTATCTTTTTTCCCACTAAATTTTGACGCGGGTTTTCTCTTGCTTTCTCATTTTTTTTTATTGTTTCGTGTGAAATTTTTGCAGTTGACTATGAAGGATGTATATATTTCTTATCTTCCTCTTGCACATATCTTTGACCGTGTGATTGAGGAATTATTTATTCAACATGGTGCTTCAATAGGATTTTGGCGTGGGGTAAGCACGATTAGCTGGTACCATGTCACTAAGAATTTATTCAAATTAGCAGGTGCTTATCTGTTTCATCTTCAGGATGTGAAACTGTTGGTCGAAGATATTGGGGAGCTAAAGCCAACTATCTTCTGTGCTGTTCCTCGTGTGTTAGATAGAATCTATTCAGGTAAACTTTCTTATATTCTCGAATATTCTGAGGAGATTGATTTCTAGCATATTTTTAGCACGTATAAACGTATTCAAGGGGGTCTTTTGGACCTGGTTTAGGCAATGTCATTTTTGGGTTGCTTTTGAAGGTTACAGGAGGCAACCTGGATTACATACCAGCTGGAAAACTTAATTTTTTCTTTTAGTAGTTTTTTAAAGAAATGAAATAAACTATAGACTGAATCACTTTTATATCAAACATATTTAATTTATAACCAGTTTTCTTTTGAAAGAATTCAATGCATTTTCAGCTGAGACTGTCATAACCTTTGTAAATTATCAGGTTTACTACAGAAGATTTCTGGGGGAGGCTTATTGAAAAAGAAGATGTTTGATTTGGCATACTCGTAGTAAGTTACTTTCATATATTCAGTTTCTTATGTGAAGTGGTTCATTTCTTAGAACTGATTTGTAGTAAAAAAAAGGGTGGGTGTAAAAGGAATTTGGGTTTAATTTAAATTTAGGCTGGATTAGAATAATTTGGAATTGTGCTGGCTTTATATGGTGAATGTAAATGTGTTGGATTTAGTCTAAAAAGAATTTAAATTATATATAAATAATAATACTGTACATTAAGGTCATCTCGATTTGATTATGGATTTCATTAGTAGCTAACCAATCTACCTAACCAACTTAACCAACCACATAACTTATTTGGCTATAATAATTGACTTAACTAAAACCAATAAATTTGAATGTGTCAGGTTAAGTTGGTTTTGTGCCAACATTTGCTCACCTCTATTTGGAAGTTCTCTCTCCCTACTTAACTAACAAGACCATCGTTGTCCTTGTAACAAAACTTGAGACAATCCCTATGGGGTTATGAACTTTTGAATCAGTTGAGGTCCGATTGCGTTCTGTGCTTGTGTTTAGCAGAGTTACTTAATATGGATTACTGTTAGTTTTGATCTTACTAGTTGTTGATATCAATGATAACCCCTACAGCAAATACTATAACATGAGGAAGGGTCGCAAACATGGAGAAGCATCCCCAATTTGTGACAAAGTTGTCTTCAGTAAGGTGATGAAAGTCTTCATTGGTACATAATATACACAAGGCTCCTTGTATATTGGTCAAAAGCTAATTAAAACACATTTACCAGCAACACAAATCCTGTTGACTACTCAAATCTCATGTCGAGTTGTAATTTTTCTCAGGTAAAGCAAGGATTGGGAGGGAATGTGCGGCTTATTCTATCTGGTGCAGCACCTCTTGCTGCTCATGTGGAAGAGTTCCTGCGAGTTGTGGCATGTTGTCATGTTCTGCAAGGATATGGTATAGTTGAAGTCGGCCTTTGTGCTTGTGATAAATTCATTTTCCTTTACTATCGCTGCACACTTGCTGCAACATAAACATTTATCAATATTATATCTACCTGAATGTAGGTCTGACAGAAAGTTGCGGGGGGAGTTTTGTCTCTTTACCTAATGAATTATCAATGCTTGGTACCGTGGGGCCTCCGGTACCAAACATAGATGTACGCCTGGAATCCGTTCCCGAAATGAATTATGATGCCCTCTCTAGCACACCACGAGGGGAAGTTTGTATCAGGGGAAAAACATTATTCACAGGATACTACAAACGTGAAGACCTCACCAATGAAGTATTGGTCGACGGGTGGCTCCACACAGGTCTTCTAGTTTTTATCTCTTTTTAAGTTAAGGTTATATGTTCTACGCATCATTAGTTTTCATCTATAAGTTGACATCCTTTAATCTTTGTGCACTAGGGGATGTTGGTGAGTGGCAACCAAACGGAAGCATGAAAATTATTGATCGGAAGAAGAACATTTTTAAGCTTTCACAAGGAGAATATGTTGCGGTTGAGAACCTAGAGAATATATATGGTCAGGTGTCAGCCATTGATTCGGTATGTCTCTTGTGCTCGTGTGTATGCATGTCATGTTATGTGTTTTTATAGTACCGGTTGTGTGAACATAAGAGCAATACAAATGAGTCAAAATCCTAAACACCAATCAATCATGTTTAAATGCTGCATCCTATTGTGCCTAAACACGAATCAATCATGTTATGGGATTTCTTGTCGTCATGAATTTCAGATATGGATTTACGGAAACAGCTTTGAGTCCTTCCTCGTGGCAGTCGTGAACCCCAATAAGGAGGCACTCGAAAGCTGGGCTGCTGACAATAATATAAGTGGCGACTTCGAGTCCATCTGCCAAAACCCCAAGGCCAAAGAGTTCATACTTGGGGAGCTCGCAAAGACCGGCAAAGAGAAGAAGGTTTGATAATCATGGTCCTCACCCCTTTTTCACACTTAGAAAATGGAAATTTGACATTTATACTTGATGTTACAATCTTTACGCAGCTGAAAGGTTTTGAATTTATAAAAGATGTTCATCTCGACCCAACGCCCTTCGACATGGAACGCGACCTTCTCACTCCAACATTTAAAAAGAAGAGGCCTCAATTGCTTAAATATTTTCAGGTTAGCTTTCTCTCCCCTTCATGTTTGGGTTCTTTCTCTTGCTCTCTCGGTCTTCCTTTGTGTGCGCGTGCCGGATCACTGATTAAAAACCGTTTGGGGTGCAGGGTGTTATTGACGACATGTACAGGAATGCAAACAAGCCAAAAGCTTGAGAAAATATGCACACACAGGAGGTGTAAACGTTTGGTTGTGTGATTTATTAGATGATACTCTTTTGTTAGTTTTGGAAATTTGTTTGTTTAAAACCAAATTCCTTCTCATAACATTACTTGCAGGATTTATTCCTTTAAGGTGTTTTAATAACCCAAATACCCAAATTTGACTTGCAAATTTAGACCAGGGTTTTTCTTGAGCATCATTTATAGAAACGGATTTACCTAAAATTGCCTGAGACTTTTTTTCTCGTTATTCTACTCCAATTCCAATTAACATCAGTTTCAGACTCATCAATTTTCGACACTGCGGTTCCAACTTCATCATGTAGCACAGATACTATTGTCGGAACCGTTTTTAGGTCCACAAAATGTTTAATTAGAATAGGCGTTTTTTAAGAAATGATGCACAAAAAGAGATCCGTGACAACTAATATAATTAAGGATTAATATCCTATACACCAGTGGAAACTGAAACTTTCACAAGCGCCTTAGTTTTAGGGTATAGGGAGTTAGTTTAGGGTATAGGGTTTAGGCATAGTAGTTTAGAATTTAGGGATAGTTGTTTCAATTTAAGGTTTAGGGTTATAATTTAGGGTTTATAGGTTAGGGTTTAGTTTTTAGGGTAATATGGTGAGAATTTAGGTTTTAACCTATAAACTCTAAATTATAACCCTAAACATTAAATTAAAACAACTATCCCTAAATTCTAACCCCTTACACCTAAACCCCTAAACTCTATACCCTAAATTAACTCCCTATACCCTAAAACTAAGGCGCGGTGGAAACTTGTGTATAGAATATTTATCCTATAATTAAATGATAATAAAAAAATATTAATGCTAAAAAACAAATAAATAAGCAACTAGAGCTAGATTGAAAGAAACAGAACCTATACTGGTTAATGCGCTACAAACGACTTAGTTGGAGTAATTTTGGACATGTTTAATAAATACGACCGTAAATGATTTTTTTAAAAATATCTCGAAATGAGTTCTTTGATATTGTGTGTGGGAAACTTCGAGTCAACTTCGACATAAATTACAAGAAAATAAAACAATTGACAAAATTGTTCTTAAAGAAAAAAAAATATTGAAAATAATGTTATTATTAGAATTATTGCAGTTATGAAGTATTTTGCTAAACATAACTTCACATTTTCATAGAAAAAAGAAAAGTTATGTTAAAATAGTAATGAAAATTTATTGGGGTTAATGGAGATATTGAGTTTGATCAAATGATAAAAGAGTATGTTCACCGTAGTAGTAATAACAAGATTTATCATCATTATTTGAGCCATGATATTCAAAATGAGTTAGTATTTTTATTTTCTTATAAAATTAGAACGAACATTATTAGAAAAAAATAAAGAAGCAAAATATTTATATGTGATTTTGGATTGTACTCTTGATGTTAGTCATTAAGAACAAATGTTATTAATTTTAAAGTGTGTTGATAGAGTTATAGATGATTTTGTTTTAAAATATGTAAGAACAACATTTTTAAAGTGAAAATATTAGATTTTTAGATGTTTGTAAGTTATTTTTATGTTATTTAAGACAGTAGATATTTTTGTATTAAGGGAATTTTATTTTTTTTAAAAAACTTAATATCTCTTTCATATTATAAAATAAGGGTTCCGTTTTAATAAATTGCACGGAGCCCCTTAAATCTTTGAATCGCCTCTGCTACGTAGAATGTGTATGAATTTGATGGGTACTGAGCGAGTGTGGATATCAAAAATTATATCCACTATTGATAGTGGATAGGTGGACTTTAAACCTTATCCAAATGTCTACTACCCACCATATGAATAAGATTATTTTAATGAAAATGAAATGTAATTATATATTAGGTGGCCTAGGGTGATTCATGTATGTGTGATTGTTTAATGGGTAAATATGTGGGCTACTATTCATGTTAAATAAGTTTGTAAGTATTTTGAATAATTTTGAAATGATTAATGTAGTTAAAAATTAAGTTTATGATTTTTGTCCAAAATTTTATGCATATGAAGTGAGTTCGTAAAATTATAAAAAAAATTTATATAAATAATTAGGAAGTGATCTAAATATCGTTGTAATTGTGGGTAAATTTTTAAGTGGTTAAAGGTCAGAAGAACATAGCAACAAATTGCTCATAGTACTAATTCGTTAGTCACTTTAAAAAAATCGTCATAAATAGTACAAGTCGAATTAGAAGTACCACCTTATATGGTTAGAAAGATATTTGAGTTTAGCTTCTTTTAAAGGCAACATAATGAAATTTCGAGTTATATATTATAAGATAAGTAAATTTTTTTATGGTAGAACAAGTAGGTACATACAGGTATGGGCTAAGTGGTGAGTATCCATCTAAAAAGTGAGTATATGATAATTTGAGAATATACGAGTGTGGGGGGTGTAAGTTTAAAATCTACATCCAACGTAGATGGTGAGTATATGATGAATATAAAATTTAAAATGAGTATAAATATAGGGAAGAGTATCCGCACCCACCTACCTCATGTGCCTCCCTAATAAAGAGATTTGACTGGGAATTGAGGGGAAATGGGTTTGAGTGAACTGGTTGGGTTCATGGGACGGAATTTTGGGCTTAGCTTGATTCGATCATAAATTTATTTGGATTAAGGCTTTGGACCCCATTGGATTGGCCCGGATAAATTAGATGTCGACAATTTTTTTTTTTTTTTTGGTTTTTGTTTGTTTTAGAGATACCAAGTCTCGAACCTTGTCAAGGTTACAATGACAACCACCTAACCATTTAGGACAAGAGAAGAGATGATAAAATAAAGGTAAAAAGTCAAAAATAGCTCTCAACGTTTCATATTTTAGTCATTTTAGTTTTATTTTGTGTGTGCAAACAATCACTTAACGTTTCATTTTTCGTTCAAATTTTACCCTTGTTGGATAAAAACCGTTAGTCAACTAACGGTCAATGTCTGAGGCTGACATGACATATTTGTAGGGCATGGAGAGATGATGTGGCACTGTCACGTGACATTTTTGCTGGTATGGCATTTTTAAAAAATTAAAAATTTATTTTTTAAAGAAAATGTTTTTTAAATATTTTTAACCAATCACCACATCAGCAAAGTGCCACGTCATCTCCCCATGCCCTGCAGACATGCCATGTCAACCTCAGGCGTTGACTAATAGTTTTTATCCATGAAAGGTGAAATTTGAACGAAAAATGAAACGTTAGGTGAATGTTTGCACCCAAAAAAGGATAAGGCTAAAATGACCAAAAGGTAAAACTTTAGGGACTATTTTTGACCTTCCGCCTAAAATAAATAGTTAATTGTAACTAAGGAATGTAGAACTCTTGGCCTCTAGTATTGTAAGCCCAAACCTTAATCATCTAATCTAAGGCCAACTTTGACAATGGTTTGTTCTGATGTCGACAATTATTTTAGATTAATTATAAAATAAAATGAAGGCCTATTTGGTGGAGAGAGTTTTCGGTTAAAATTAAAAGTTTGACCAATAAAATTCGTTAATTTGATTGTTTGGTAAATAGAGGATTATAACAGCGGATTAGGTGAATCCTCATTTTTAAAAAACTCTTAAAATGAGGTTTTTGGTTAGAGGATTGAATGTAAGAGTTGTAAATACTTTTTTGTCTTTGACAATTACAAAATAACATAAATTTATATAACTAATAAAAATTAAAAATATAATTTTATAAATAAAAAATTAATATACACATAAATTTAATAATTAATAAAATTATATTAAAAAAATAATTTCATAAATAAAAAAATAATATATATATATATATATATCAATATTTAATAATTTTATATTAAAAAGATAATTTCATAAATAAGAAAATAATATATACATCCTTTAAATATTATTATTAATGTTATATTAAAAAACTAATTATTTTCATAATATAATACATATAGAAATATCAAATATTGATAACCAATAAACGTACGTCATATAGTCAATGTTTGATGTTCGAGGCTGCCTCTTTCAATGATGTCATTTCTAAAGTTCGAACTCGTATCCCCTTCTTAAGAGTGCAATGTGTCTTACCAATGCACATAGTATTTTTGATTTCTTATATATTATCCTTTAAACATTATAAATACAATTTTTCTAATATTACACAATTACTTTAATTATGATTTGAAATTATTCAACTTTCAAAATAATTTTATATTTATGCTTTAAGTTATCTTCACGAGAAATGAAAATAAACACAAATATACAAGTACAATACACGTGTCAAATAAAACTAATAATAAATAAATATATAGATTGAATACAGTTTTTTATTCCCTTTTGTGAAGTTAAACTGTAACAGATAATTGTAATCAATTATATAAAAGAAAGCCACAATATCTAAGGTTAGGAATGAGCATTTGATAAATTGTTCAAAAGAAAAAAGAATTGAGCATTTGATGAACCTAACAAGAGGTCATAGTAGAAAAGCGGATGATGTTTATCTTAGGGGATCCGAGTTCAATCGCAATGTCTATAAGATGTGTGTGCATTGTCCAAGGGTTAAGAATATCTATGAACAAATACTACATTGTAATCACATTTACACTATTAAAAAAATTAACTAGAAAAATGAGTGAATCTTTTCCTCCGATTTCTTCGGAGCCTTCTGCGCAAAACCCTAGCATTAGCCACCATGGAAATCCTCCTGAGCCGCCGGCTGTGGGGTCAGGAGGGCGACCACCAGATACGACCTTGAGTGTGGAATCGGTGATGGAAGATGTGAGTGTTCATGCAGAGGAGGGATCACAGTCTCCACCGTCTGTGGATAGGGTTGTTCTGCGTTTGGATGGGGATTCAAACATTCTGGGGAAGGATGGAGATTTATCTCAGAGTGTTGCGGCTGTCAGTTAAGGGGGTAGTAACCTTGAAGGGGTTGCCTCGGATAGTCAACAGACTCGCCCAACTGTGCCTCCTATTGTTTCATTTCGAGACATGGTGTTGGGGAGAAGTGGTGTGGATAGACTTGTAGAGTCAATTCCTGAGTTAGAGGTGGAGGTTCGTGATGAGGATGTGCCGATTGGTTCTGTTGATGGCACCCCTCGATAGAATTTGTAGAGCGGTTGCATAAACAAATTGATGCCAAACTTGCAACTTCGGTGGTGGTACGACTGCTAGGTCGATCCATCGGTTATTCGACTCTATTGACACGAATCAAGACTGTGTGGAATCCCTGCGGTAAGATCATGCTTATCAATATAGATAATGATTATTATCTAGTTCGAATTGTTATGGAGGAGGATTATTCAAAGGTTCTTATGGGGGACCTTGAGTAATCTACGAGAGCTATCTTATGGTTCAGTCTTGGAGTCGTAGCTTTTCCACGCTTGTGGATCATCTTGATAAGCTTGTTGTGTGGGTGAGGCTACCCAGATTACCCTACCGTTATTATACAAAGAGCATGTTTAAACGCATTGTTGATTTCCTTTGTACGGTGGTTTGTATTGATTATAATACGTCGGTAGGGAAGCGATGACGTTTTGCTATATTGGCAGTTGTTGTTGATTTGAATAAAAACATTATCATTGATGGTGTTCAGCAACGAATCGAGTGTGAGGGTTTCCCCACCATTTGTTTCTCCTATGGTAAGTATGGACACAATTCAGAGACTTGTAAACCGTTTGTAGGAGATGAAGCTGGGGCTGGTAGCGGTGTGATTATTGATATGACTGTGGTTGAGCCCGAAGAGCGATATTGTGGATGTAGGTTACTGGTCGTAAACCACGACGGTCGATGGTGAGTAAGGTGAGTGATCGTGGGGTATCTAATGGTAGGTCTGGTATGTTGCAATTCGATGGGACTTTGGGACAGAACAATGGTGCTCTTGATAAACATAGTGCTGAAGGGCCTCAGGTGATGACCACCACTGTCATTGGTACGTCCTCGACCAAGTAGTCTGGGAATAAAGGGAACAAGACTGTGCCGCCTCGTGAGAGCAGTAATGGCTTGGAGCAGCAACATCCATTGAAGAGGGGTGGGAAAGAACTTGTGGTTAATGTAGAGATTTAGGAGGTTAAAGAGAAGGAATCACATGAGCAAGTGAGTGGTGGGAGTAAGGTGATGTTCGCTGGTAGTTCGAGTGGAGGTTATGGATTTGCTATAGAGTAGGTGGGTGTCTCGGCTAAGGTTGGTCCAGTGAGTGGTGGTACTAAGGATGTTTCTTCAAAGGATGTGGTGTGTCCGACACCAACAACGCTTAACCCAAGCTCCCATATTGCTGTGACAATTGGGGATTCGACAATGGCATCGAAAAATGATATTGGGATAAATGCGGAGGTTCATATGACAGGTAATGGATAGATGAGGCTTGGATTAGAGTGTCGTTTGACTAAGATCAAAGAGGTTGCTCAAAAAAGCCCTTATGCCCAACAGAAGAAACCTTTAGCGAAACAAGAAAACCTTAATCCAAACATGGTTGATATTTGGGGGGGGGAGGGTGGATTTCAAAAACCTTGAAGACAATGGCATCTCCGTCGGGTGTCACTGCTGCTAAGGCTTCTGGTCCTGCTCAAGTGAAGGACTCATCTGGGTCTAAGGTTTAGTGGTGGAAGAATACGACTTTTGTTGGGGATGCCACTCAGCATTAATTTGTATACAATTCCTTTCTCTTTTATTATTTTAATAATTAAAATATTATATTGAAATGTATAGGGGGCCCAAGATCCTAAATTTAACCGTTATTTGAAGCTTATTATGAGATCACATGATCTGGATATTGTGTTCTTAATGGAGACTCGGGTGAGTGGGAGAACTACAGATAGGATTATTGCAAGGCATGGTTTTCCTTGCTCGTACCGTGTGGAGTCTTTGGGGTTTTCCGGAGGGATCTGGGTTATGTGGAAGAAAACTATCTCTTTGGATGTTTTAGTTGTCTCTAGTCAATTTATTCATGCGATATGTGAAGATCGTAGTTCCAAGAAACAAATGTTGCTTACTTTTGTTTATGGGAGTCTAACCAAAAGAATTCGTGATAGCCTTTGGGATCAGTTGATCGCTCTAAAACTGGTGGACGACACACCTTGGGCGCTTTGAGGGTGATTTTAATGCAATTTTTACTGCTACTGAGTGTCTCAAAGGTTCTAGTAGGTGGGCTGGTGTTTGTCGAAAGTTTTGAAGATTTATTCAGGAGGAGAAGTTGAATGATTTCGGATGTCAGGGGCCTCACTTTACGTGGAAGAGGGGGAACTTGCAGCAACGTCTGGATAAGGTGGTGGGAAATGATGCTTGGTGCGAAGCGTGGCTGGAAACCATTGTTATGAACCTAGCTAGATTGGGGTCGGCTCATAGGCCGGTGCTTTTAGTAAGTGAGTTGGGTTCGTCATCTCGATATGAGCCTTCTTTTAAGTATTTGACAGCTTGGCAAGATGATTGAAGCTTTGTGGAGATGTTGAAGGATTCTTGGCATGGTTTTGTTCCTTTTGGCGTATTGTAGAATCTTTTCGCAAGAATACGACGGAGTGGAATAGGGATGTATTTGGACATATTGGCAAGCGAAAATCCATCCTTTTATCTCATATTTGTGGTATCGAAAGAGCTATTGAATTTTCATGTAATCCTTTCTTATTGGAGCTTGAGAAACATCTCAAGGAAGAGCTTGATGTCGTGCTTTTCCAGGAGGAGAAGCTTTGGTTTCAATGTTCGAGGAGCCAATAGTTTCAGGATGGGGACGGTAACACTAAGTATTACCATCATTCTACCAAGTCTTGGCATCGTAGTAAGTTTGTGCCGATGATTAAATTTTGATAGTGGGAAATGGTGTGAAACAAATATTTTAATTTTGATATAACTAAAAACCTAAGGACTAAATTGAAAATGTCAAAACGAATTTTAAGTCCTCAAAATATCCCCATATAATTTTAAGATTATGCCCAAGTTAAAAACAAAGTTTTTCAAATATTTTTCTAAGTGTTTCAAGTCAAAACAGTGATTTTCAAAGTCCTGTTTCGAAACGGCCCTAAGGCGTTTCGAAACGTTTTCATCACTGTCAACCCCTGTTCCGAAACGTGTATCGAAACACTTAACCCTGTTTCGAAACGGTCTCTCACGTTTCGAAACTGTTCTTCATATTTGATTTTAAAAAGGCACAACGGTTGAAATATTTGCTGAATATTTAAAGATAAAAAGGGTGTTTCGAAACGGGCTAAGGCCGTTCCGAAACAACCCTTGACAGTAGCAAAATCGTTTCGAAACGATGTCAAGCGTTTCGAAACTGCTCTTAAGTTTAAATTGAAAATATGACCGTTGAAGTTGTTTTTAACTGATTTTCTGAAAACCGTTAAGGTGTTTTGAAACGGGCTAAGACCGTTTCGAAACGACCCTTGACAGTGGCAAAAGTGTTTCGAAACGGCCCTAAGGCGTTTCGAAACGGGCTCTTAAATGTACCCCAACGGCTCTTTCTATTTTAGTCCGTTCCGAAACAGGTACCCCGCGTTTCGAAACGGGTTGTTGCAGACTGCATTTATGGTGGTGAGATAACATCCCAACGGCTCTATTGATGAGTGCAACAACCACAACGGCTAGAAATCAATGAGAAGGTATAAAAAGGACCTCTAAAAGCACCAGCAACAACTATTGATCCAAAAGCAAACATCCAAACATCAAATCCAAGCAATTGTGCATAAATCCCATTTTGTCTAAAACCCCAATTGTAATTTTCATTCATATCTTGTTCAATTGGGTTGAGTGCTTGTAATTGGGCTATTATTTGTATTGAGAGATATCTAATTAGCCATTAAATTTCTTTATTCACTTGTGTGAGGATTGGGTTGATTTTTGGGTAGAAAAATCAACCGAAATTGTAAAGGGTTGCCTCCTTGTCCTAGAAAAGGGGAAGAGCAATTAGTGGAATTGTTGCAAATCCTTAGTGAAGCTAAGGTAGTGGATGTAGAGTTCATTTGGAACTTGAACCACTCTAAATCCCTTGTCCATCATTTTTAATTTGCAAATTTCCACCACAAAACTTTAAATTTCCAATTCACCCCCCCTCTTGGTCAATATCGATCTTGTGATCCATTCAACAATTGGTATCAGAGCTTAACTCTTTGAGGATTAACAACCACAAGAGGAGATCCTTGGAAGAGTGTGATCATCAAAATATCAAGAGATGGCTTCTACCTCCGGTTCCGGCATGTACGAATCACAATCCACTACAAAGCCTCCCTTCTTCAACGGTGATAACTATTCTTTTTGGAAGAATAGAATGCGTCTATTCATCAAGTCAAATGACTATCTTGTGTGGGATGTCATTGAGGATGGGCCATATATTCCATTGAAGCAAGATGGTGAAGGCAAGATGGTGCTAAAGAAGAAAGTGGAAATGAGTGAAGAGGAGAGGAAACAGATTCAAGTCAATGATAAAGCTCTCCACATGTTATTTTGTGCTTTCGGTCCGGACATCTACTCAAAGGTCTCATCAATTGAAAGTGCCAAAGAAGTGTGGGACACTCTTGAGACCACTTATGAAGGCACCAATGATGTCAAGGAAACTAAGATTGGAATTTTCAATCTTAGTTATGAAAATTTCAAGATGGAGCCCGATGAGACGGTGTCAAAGATGTTTGATCGATTCTCCACGATTGTCAATGGTCTAAAGGGCTTTGGAGAGATCATACCGGAAGACAAGCTTGTCCGGAAGCTACTCTATTCACTTCCCGAGTCTTGGGATGGGAAGAGAACCGCTATCATCGAAGCAAAGAATTTGAAGACTTTGAAGCTTGATGAGCTTGTGGGTTCTCTCCTTACTCATGAGATCATGAAGCAAGGAAGGGAAGATGAGAAAAAGAAAGAAGAGAAAAGAGTAGAGAAGCTTGAAGTTGAGAAGAAGAAGAAGATGGGAATAGCTCTCAAGGCTAAAGCTTCACAACATGATGAGAGCTCATCTAGTGATGAGGATGAACTTGAAGAATTGGCTATGATAGCCAAACGATTCTCACGCTTTATGAGGTCCAACCGAGGAAGAAAAATCCAAAGGAAGATGGAATTCAAAAGCAAGAACAAGGAAGATGGAAAGGATCCAATCATTTGCTTTGAGTGCAAACAACCCGGCCACATACGTTCGGAGTGCCCTCAACTCAAGAAGAAGGGCTTTGAGAAGAGGAAAAAGCTCAAAGCCAAGCTTGCTACTTGGAGTGATGAGGAGTCATCGGAGGATGACGAACAAGAAGTGGCTAACCTTTGCCTCATGGCACTTGAGGAAGATTCCTCCATGGTAACCTCTAACTCATCTACTTTAAATTTTTCATATGAAGAATTAAATGATGCATATGATGAGTTACAAGAGGTCTATGATGAATTAGTTGAGAAATATAAGGAGTCGGTTATTAGGAATAAAAAGATTATTCTAGAATTAAATGAGAAAAATGACTCACTTAATCAAGCTAATTCTAAATTTGAGAAAAAGATATTAGGATTAAAAGATGAACTTAAATTCTTTCAAGATGAAAATGTTGATCTTAATAATCTTTTATCTCAATGTAATTGTGAACACCAAAAGGTGTTGGGTGAGCTAAATGAGCTCAAAAAGTCTTTAAAAAATGTTGGTAGTGTCAAGCATGAAGTAGGAGAATCCTCTAGAACACACCAACTTAAGAAAAAGACTAATTACTACAAACAAAGTGGCTACCCTAGACATAGTAGAGCTAAAAGAATTAGAAGTGTATGGGTTCCTAAGGAACTTGTTAAATCTAATAATATTATTGCTATGTCATCTTGGATTCCTAAGGGAACCAAGGTTTTGGGAGCTAACACACATGGACCCAAAATGATTTGGGTACCAAAAACCAAGGTTTAATATCTTTGTTTGTAGGGGGAGCATTGCTACAAGGCCAAAGAACAAAGTCAAAACTCATGGTACCTTGATAGTGGATGCTCGAGGCACATGACCGGAGACAAGAGTCGATTCATGGATCTAAAGCCAAAAAGTGGAGGAGTAGTAACATTTGGTGACAACTCCAAAGGCCACATTAAAGGTATTGGCTCCATAGGTAATCACTCTACCATTCTCATTGAAAATGTCTTATATGTCGATGGTCTTAAACACAATTTATTGAGCATAAGTCAATTGTGTGATAAAGGATTTAATGTTTTATTTGATAAAAATGGATGCAAAATTGTAGACATTAAATCTAATAATATTATGCTCATAGGTCATCGCATAGGAAACATATACATGGTGCATTTAGATGACATTCATACATCTCATGCATGCTTAGTTGCTCAAAATGAAAATGATGCTTGGTTGTGGCATAGGAAGCTAGGACATGCTAGCATAAGTGTTTTGGAAAAACTAGTCTCTCTAAATCTAGTTAGAGGTTTACCCAAGATAAAATTTTCAAATGATAAAATTTGTGATGCATGCTCAAAGGGTAAACAACATAGGTCTTCCTTTAAATCCATTAATGATGTTTCTACTAGTAGATGCTTACAACTAATTCACATGGATTTATTTGGGCCAATTAGGACTATGAGCTTGGGTGGTAAGTCTTATGCTTTTGTGTTAGTTGATGATTTTTCTAGATTTACTTGGGTTCTCTTTTTAAGTGCTAAAGATGAGGCTTTGGAAAAATTCATCACATTTTCAAAATTAACCCAAAATGATCTTGAACTTAGAATTTCACATATTAGAAGTGATCATGGAACCGAGTTTCAAAATTTAGGGTTTGAAGAGTTTTTGAATGAAAATGGTATTAGCCATAATTTTTCGGCTCCTCGAACTCCTCAACAAAATGGGGTAGTTGAGAGGAAAAATAGAACTTTACAAGAAATGGCTAGAACTATGCTTTGTGAAAATAATTTACCTAAATATTTTTGGGCGGAAGCCACAAACACCGCTTGTTATATTGTAAATAAAGTAATGATTAGGCCAATTTTAAAGAAAACACCTTATGAGATTTTAAAATCTAAAAAGCCTAACATTAGCTATTTCCACCCTTTTGGGTGCAAGTGTTTTGTTTTAAATAATGGAAAAGACAACTTAGGTAAATTTGATGCAAAAAGTGATGAAGCCATTTTTATAGGTTACTCTTTAACCTCTAAAGCCTATCGAGTATTTAACAAAAGAACTTTAGTAGTAGAAGAATCTATTCATGTTGTATTCGATGATAACCTCCTTCCTAGGAAGGATTCTTGTGATGATGATGATGTAGGGATCATAAATGCCTTTGATGGAGGTCAAACTTCAAAGGAGGATGAGATTCCAACAAAGGAAGAGGACTCACAAGATCCACCTCTTGAAGCCTTGAAGGATTTGGCTATTGAGGAAAAGGAAGTGAGCTACCCAAGGGAGTTGAACTATGTCAAAGATGGTGAAATCTTGGGTGATCCATCCAAGGGGGTAACCACTCGTTCTTCTCTTAGATTAATGAACCATGTTGCATTTATCTCCTGCATAGAGCCTAAAAATATAAAAGAAGCATTGAAAGATGACTTTTGGATTATGGCTATGCAAGAAGAGTGAAATCAATTTGAGAGAAGTAATGTATGGACATTAGTTGATAGGCCTAGTAATCAATCTACAATAGGAACTAAATGGGTCATTAGGAACAAACTAGATGAGAGTGGTAACATTGTGAGAAATAAAGCTAGACTTGTAGCACAAGGTTACACTCAAGAAGAGGGAATAGATTTTGATGAAACCTATGCACCCGTAGCTAGAATGGAAGCCATTAGGATGTTGCTTGCATATGCATGTTATCATAATTTCAAGCTTTTTCAAATGGATGTTAAAAGCGCATTTTTAAATGGTTTTATAAATGAAGAAGTGTATGTGGAACAACCACCGGGTTTTGAAGATTCAAAATTTCCAAATCATGTTTTCAAACTTACCAAAGCTCTCTATGGTTTAAAACAAGCTCCTAGAGCTTGGTATGAAAGTCTTTCAAATTTTTTGATTGAAAAAGGATTTGAAAAAGGTAAGGTGGACACTACACTCTTTATAAAAATGTATAAAAATGACATCTTAGTAGTTCAAATTTATGTTGATGATATTATTTTTGGTTCTACTAATGAATGTCATTGTCAAGAGTTTGCTAAGTTAATGCAAGGTGAATTTGAGATGAGCATGATGGGGGAGCTCTCATTCTTTTTGGGACTCCAAATCAAGTAAAAGAAGGATGGCACCTTCATCAACCAAGCAAAATACATAAAGGATATGCTCAAGAAGTTTGGCTTGGAGAATGCAAAGCCTCAAGCCACTCCTATAAGCTCATCTACAAAGCTTGACAAAGATGAAGGAGGTAAGTGTGTTGACTCTAAGCTTTATCGTTCTATGATTGGATCTTTGCTTTACCTTACCGCAAGTAGACCGGATATCTTGTTTAGTGTTTGCTTGTGTGCTAGGTTCCAAGCTAGTCCTAGATAGTCTCATCTTATAGTCGTTAAGAGAATCTTTAGATACCTTAGAGACACTCCTTGTTTAGGTCTTTGGTATCCTAGAGACTCTACCTTCAACCTTCATGCTTACTCGGATGCGGATTATGGGGGTTGTAAAATCGATAGGAAAAGTACTTCGGGAACTTGTCAATTCTTAGGTAGTATGCTCATATCTTGGTTCTCTAAGAAACAAAATAGTGTAGCCTTATCTACCACCGAAGCCGAGTACATATCCTTAGGGAGTTGTTATGCTCAAGTCCTTTGGATGAAGCAACAACTCTTAGATTATGGAATTAAAGTTGAAACTATACCCCTAAAATGTGACAACACTAGTGCAATATGTTTAACAAAAAATCCCATCCAACACTCTAGAACCAAACACATTGAAATAAGGCATCATTTCATTAGAGATCATGTCCTTAAGAAAGATGTTGTTATAGAGTATGTAGACACCTTGAATCAATTAGCGGACATATTTACAAAACCCTTAGACAAAGAGCGTTTTTTGTCCCTTATGAGAGAGTTAGGTCTAGCTAGCCTATCTTGACCTTTTAGGACCTCTTTTGTGCTTAAATATGCTTGATTTTGTGAAATGCCATGTTCATGTGTTTAAACTCCTAATTTCATCCATGCCTATAGTTGGGGGGAATATGTTTATGCTTAAATATGTTTTGCCTGCTCATTCATGACATTTATGCATGTTAGGCCTATTAAAACTTCATTTTTCTGCACTTTTAGAGCCTTATCTGCACTTCCAGGCCCAGGTGTATCGAAACGGGTGACCCTGTTTCGATACGGATACCTTAAATCCAGTTCTGAGAGAAGGGCGTTTCGAAACGCCTCCAATGCGTTCCGAAACGTTTTGGCTACTGCCAAGGGATGTATCGAAACGTGTTTCGATACGGGTCAATAGGGCTTCAATACGGTCAACACCGTATCGAAATGGTCAGCCTATGGTCTCCAAATGGTCAAACCCTAGTCGTCTCGTTTCGAAACGGTCCTGACCGTTCCGAAACGGCATCGCGGACTGCTTTAATTAGGGCTTTTAATGTGAAATTTCACTTTTTATCAAACTCTTAAAAACCCTAAACCGCCTCCCTCTCTATAAATACCCTCTCAAACTCATTGATTTTCACAAAATTGTGAGGGGTTTTACTCTAAAACTCAAATCTAAGCAAGTTTCATCAACATTGTGCAAGGATTTTCATCAAATCATCCAAAATCCCAAACTAAGGTAATTTCTTTTCTTTTCTTTTTCTTTCAATTTATGTTCGAATCTTAGGTTAGAAAATTTTATTTTTGTATACATTATAGTTTTTCCTTTGTGGGTTTTTCATATCTTGTAAAAAAAATTCAAAATCCCAAAATTTTTGATTCGAATATAAAATTTTTCAGTCGTCTTTATCTTTACTGTTTTTTTATTTTTTTTAATTTTGTTTCAAAAACCTAAGTGGGATTTATTATTGGATTGATTTCAAATATCAATGCATACACTTATTTTAAAATATACTTGCTTAATGTTTTTAGATGGCGGATCAAGCTAACAAAAAGCGCAAGGCCGTTCAAACCGGTGATTCGAGCATTCGTCCGAATCTTACTCTGCTTTTTCAGAAATCCCTTAAAACTCCGGAGATGCGTGCTCGCTTCTCTTATGTCAAGTATTTCGCAATTCGTAAAGAACGTGTCATTGATCTTGACTTCCTCAATTCTGAGCGATTCCTATTTCGTTATCTCGACCGTTTGAGTGAGTGAAATCTTATCTTGTTCTTGAGCATTCCGGATATTCGCTACAAACACTTGGTACTCCTTTTTTACTCTAATGCTCGTTTTCTTTATGATGAGACCAAAACCGAGATTATAGGAATTGAATCTTCCTTATTGGGCAAAAAGTTTGTTGTTAATGTTGCTCTCTTGGAGTCTATTTTTAAACTTAAAGATGAGGGTCTTGAGGATGAACGTCACTTTGGCAATTTCACCGGTAAAGCACTTAATTTGGATGTGCACGATCGCGTTCTTCACTTGATGGTTTCTTGGTTCATTCGATCTTCCGGAGGTAAATACTCTCATATCCGTCAAACTGATCATTTTTGGCTTGAGTGTTTCCGTAGAGGTGAGCGTCCTAATGTGCCTAAAATAATTTTTGCCGAGATAGTCAATAATATTAAGCTTATTGACACAAATGAGTTGAAGTCTTTTACCTATGGCACTCTCTTGAGCTACATCTTTCATGATCTTGGTATCGATTGTACCTACGACTCTCCGGAACCTCGCAAGACCAAGATTGGTGAGTCATCCCTTTGCAAGTCCGGATTCACATATGTGAATGATGTTTGGGAAAGAGTTGATAGAGAAGCTGTTCCTCCTCCCGTTGCTCCTCCACCGCAAGTTCCGGTTGCAAACAATGAAGCCCTCACGGCTCTCATTACCGAGCGATTCAATGCTTTGGATACTAGCATTGCTTCGGGTTTTACAGCTATGGATAATCGCTTGAATAATGTCGAGGATCGTCTTCATACTCTTGAGACTTCCCATTCAAACTTGGATATATCCTTCTCTACGCTCTATGGGCAATGGACGAAGTTTCACCGTTCTCAAGTCAAGAGCGATGATGATACTTCGGATGATGATGACGAGGCCTAGGATCTTCATATCATATCATATCATATTATCTATGCATTTTAGGATTAAGATTGCATCTTTATGTTTTATTATGTTTTAGGAACCTATGCTTTTGACTTTTTATTTGGGATTTTATTATGAACTTAATGTTGGTTTATGTTTTGGATATTTTGATATTATGAATTAATATTATGGTTGCTTATTAATGCTTATTGGTACTAATCCTTTGTCTTCTCTATGAGCTTTCATTATTCTTTTTGATCTAACAAAAAGGGGGAGAAGAAATTTAAGAGCCACAAACTAAAATTCGTTTTAAATTTTAAAAGTTTTTTTAAGCTTTACAACTTGGATTTCAAATCAAAAATTTCTTTTAACTTTAAAAACCTATCTTAAATTAAAGGGGAGTTAGAATATTTTCAAAACTTTCAAAATTCTCAAAAATTCTAACTTTGGTTTTGTTATATCAAAAAGGGGGAGATTGTGAAACAAATATTTTAATTTTGATATAACTAAAAACCTAAGGACTAAATTGAAAATGTCAAAACGAATTTTAAGTCCTCAAAATATCCCCATATAATTTTAAGATTATGCCCAAGTTAAAAACAAAGTTTTTCAAATATTTTTCTAAGTGTTTCAAGTCAAAACAGTGATTTTCAAAGTCCTGTTTCGAAACGGCCCTAAGGCGTTTCGAAACGTTTTCATCACTGTCAACCCCTGTTCCGAAACGTGTATCGAAACACTTAACCCTGTTTCGAAACGGTCTCTCACATTTCGAAACTGTTCTTCATATTTGATTTTAAAAAGGCACAACGGTTGAAATATTTGCTGAATATTTAAAGATAAAAAGGGTGTTTCGAAACGGGCTAAGGCCGTTCCGAAACAACCCTTGACAGTAGCAAAATCGTTTCGAAACGATGTCAAGCGTTTCGAAACTGTTCTTAAGTTTAAATTGAAAATATGACCGTTGAAGTTGTTTTTAACTGATTTTCTGAAAACCGTTAAGGGGTTTCGAAACGGGCTAAGACCGTTTCGAAACGACCCTTGACAGTGGCAAAAGTGTTTCGAAACGGCCCTAAGGCGTTTCGAAACGGGCTCTTAAATGCACCCCAACGGCTCTTTCTATTTTAGTCCGTTCTGAAACAGGTACCCCGCATTTCGAAACGGGTTGTTGCAGACTGCATTTATGGTGGTGAGATAACATCCCCAACGGCTCTATTGATGAGTGCAACAACCACAACGGCTAGAAATCAATGAGAAGGTATAAAAGGGACCTCTAAAAGCACCAGCAACAACTATTGATCCAAAAGCAAACATCCAAACATCAAATCCAAGCAATTGTGCACAAATCCCATTTTGTCTAAAACCCCAATTGTAATTTTCATTCATATCTTGTTCAATTGGGTTGAGTGCTTGTAATTGGGCTATTATTTGTATTGAGAGATATCTAATTAGCCATTAAATTTCTTTGTTCACTTGTGTGAGGATTGGGTTGATTTTTGGGTAGAAAAATCAACCGAAATTGTAAAGGGTTGCCTCTTTGTCCTAGAAAAGGGGAAGAGCAATTAGTGGAATTGTTGCAAATCCTTAGTGAAGCTAAGGTAGTGGATGTAGAGTTCATTTGGAACTTGAACCACTCTAAATCCCTTGTCCATCATTTTTAATTTGCAAATTTCCACCACAAAACTTTAAATTTCCAATTCACCCCCCTCTTGGTCAATATCGATCTTGCGATCCACTCAACAAATGGTGCTCCAATTCGGTTCGGATTAGAGATGGGGTGGTCCAGTTTTTTTAGTCTCTTTTCACTTCATTAGGTTCCTTTTCAGGACAATGGCCTCATGTTGGACGGTTCGAGGAGTTGTGTGAAACCGATAATTAATTTTGATATAACTAAAGAATTTAAGGACTAATTTGAAAAAGATAAAACAATTTTTTAAGTCCTCAAACCTCTCTATATATTTAAAGGAAAATGGTTAAGTTAAAAACTCAAGTTGTCAAAACTTTTCTAAGTGTTTTTTGAAGCCAAAACAGTGATTTTCGAGTCACCGTTTCGGAACAGCCTTAGGCGTTCCGGAACACTTTTGAAGTTGTGAACTTGTGTTTCGGAACGGGTTTCGAAACGGTTTTGAAACTGTGAACCTTTGTTTCGAAACGGGTGAAGAACATCGGAACGGTTTGACCCGTTTTGATACGGTAGTATCGAAACGACTTCAAACGTTTCAAAACGGCATTTAAACTGTGTTTTGAAAATATGACTGTTGAAGTTTTTAACCGTTTTTATACTGGCCGTTAAGGTGTATCGAAACACTTTCAATCCGTTTCGATACGGGCTTTGACAGTAGCTAAGTGTTTCGAAACGAGTTTCGAAACTGCTCTTAATCGTATCGAAACGATCGTGCCCGTTTCGGTACGGTCTATTTAATACACCCCAACGACTCTTTCTTTTTTGGTCTGTTTCGAAACAGGATTGGGCGTTTCGAAATGGGTGGTTGCAGACTGCATTTATGGAGGGAAGATAACATCCCAACGGCTTTATTGATGAATGCAACAATCCCAACGGCTAGAATTCAATGAGAAGGTATAAAAGGGACCTCTAAAAGCTTCAGCAACAACTATTCATCTAAAAGTAAACATCCAAACATCAAATCAAAGCAATTGAGCCTAAATTCCATTATTTCTTGTAAACCCCAATTGTGAAATTGTAATTTCCATTCTTATCCTTTCAATTGGGTTGAGTGCTTGTAATTGGGCTACATTTTTGTATTGAGAGATACTTGTTTATCCATCATCTTCTTTGTAATTCTTGTGTGAGGAATGGGTCAAATTTTGGGTAGAAAATTTGACCGATATTGTAACGGTTACCTCCTTAGCCTAGAAAAGGGGAAGAGCAATTAGTGGAATTGTTGGAAAATCCTTAGTGAAGCTAAGGTAGTGGATGTAGAGTTCGATTGGAACTTGAACCACTCTAAATCCTCTTGTCTATCTTTTTATTTGTCAATTCCACTACCAAAAGTCTAAAAATCCAATTCACCCCCACTCTTGGTTTATATTGATCATTTGATCCACTCAACAATTGGTATCAGAGCCTACCTCTTTGAAGGATTAACAACCACAAGAAGAGTTCCTAGGAAGAGTGTGATCATTCATAAATCAAGCCATGGCATCTACCTCTGGGTCAAGCATGTACGAGTCTCAATCAACCACAAAACCGCCATTGTTCAACGGTGACAACTATCCATTTTGGAAGAACTGGATGCGCCTCTTCATCAAATCCAACGATTACCTAGTTTGGGATGTCATTGAAGATGGTCCCTATATTCCTTTGAAGAGGGATGATGAAGGAAAATTGGTTCTAAAGAAGAAGATTGAGATGAGTGAAGATGAGAGGAAGAATATCCAAATCAATGACAAAGCTTTTCATATGCTATTTTTCTCTTTCGGTCCTGACATCTACTCCAAAGTCTCCTCCATTGAAAGTGTCAAGGAAGTATGGGATACACTAGAGACCACCTATGAAGGAACTAGTGATGTGAAGGAGACCAAGATTGGAATTCTCAATCTTAGTTATGAGAATTTCAAGATGGAGCCCGACGAAACCGTGTCCAAGATGGTCGATCGCTTCTCAACTATCGTCAACGGGCTTAAGGGTTTTGGAGAGACAATCCCGGAAGACAAACTTGTCCGGAAGCTACTCTACTCACTTCCCGAATCTTGGGATGGGAAGAGAACCGCCATCATCGAGGCCAAAAACTTGAAGACACTAAAACTTGATGAGCTAGTGGGTTCTCTCCTTACTCATGAGATAGTGAAGCAAGGAAGGGAAGATGAAAAGAAGAAGGAAGAGAAAAGAGTGGAGAAGCTAGAAGTAGAAAAGAAGAAGAAGATATGAGTGGCTCTCAAAGCTTCATTACATGAGGAGAGCACTTCTAGTGAGGAGGATGATTTAGAAGAATTGGCTATGATAGCCAAAAGATTCTCACGATTCATGAGGTCCAATCGATGAAGGAAGATTCAAAGAAAAATGGACTTCAAGGGCAAAAACATAGAAGAAGAGAGGGATCAAATCATCTGCTACGAGTGCAAAAAGTCCGGTCACATTCGTTCGGAGTGCCCTCAACTCAAGAAGAGGGGCTTTGAGAAGAAGAAGAAGCTCAAAGCCAAGCTTGCTACTTGAAGTGACGAGGATTCATCCGAGGATGACAAACAAGAAGTTGCCAACCTTTGCCTCATGGCACTTGAGGAGGATTCCTCCATGGTAACCTCTAACTCATCATCTTTTGACTTTACATTTGATGAATTACATGATGCATATGATGAGTTGCAAGAGGTTTATGATGAGTTAGTTGAGAAGTACAAAGAGTCGGTCATTAGAAATAAGAAAATTATTTCGGAATTAAATGATAAAAATGACTCACTTTCTCAAGCTAACTTAAAATTTGAGAAAAAGATTTTAGGTTTGAAAGATGAACTTAAATTCTTCCAAGATGAAAATGTAGACCTAAATAATCTTCTTTCTCAATGCAATAGTGAACACCAAAAGGTGTTAGATGAGCTTAACAAGCTCAAAGAGTCTTTCAAAAATGTTGGTAATGTGAAGCATGAAAAAGGTGAATCATCTAAAACAAACCAACCTAGGAGAAATGATGTGAGCACATCTTCACCTACACTTGATGTTGATCCGGAGGTCTTGCCGTTAGGACCAATTACGCGATCTAGGGCGCAACGTTTCAGGGAAGTTCTTTTCCTTACTTGTGCTAACATTTCAGAATCATTTGATAATGTTTGTGCCTTAGATAGTAAGCCTTTTAATGTGTTGCATATTGATATGTGACATGTTTAGGTTATATTACTTATTAGGTATATTTAAATATGTATATAATATGATATATATATATATATATATATATGTTTGGAATAATGTTTTTTTTATATATATGCGTGCAGCCCACTTAAGAGAACAAATCACATAGCAGCCCATTATCACCAGCAAGCACATATCAAAACAACGTTTCAGGGAATGCATGAACCATGCACGTTCGACCATCAAAGAGTTGAGGCAGCCCGTACGTGAATCAGCACATGTTTGCGTGTGCATGGCCAAGGCAGCCGGTGCATTTAATTTTCTTTGGTGCGGCAAAACAAAAGAGATAAGAACAAGCATTTGTTCTTTGAATTTCAAACACAAATAAAGCACGTGGATACATGCAACTTCTTTTATTTGTGCGGCAGAATGGATAACTTCAATTAGTTTTCCATGTTTGAATTTCAAATTGCCAAGCACATTTTGCATGTGCACAATTCAACGTTTGGCAGATTATTATTCTTGAATTTGATTGTAATTTTAAGATCATTTTCAGCCACACATTTGGGCGGTTCATGTATGTATTAAGCCTATAAATATTGTAAACTTTGTACTTGCTATGGTCACCAACTTTGAAATAAAATTACATTTGAGAGAATTTTCTCTTTTCGGTTCTTTTTAGAACTATTCGACACTCAAACTTGTTTGTTTGTCATTGATACTTCGGGTTCCTAAATTGCTATTTAACGGGTCCAAGTCCTTTCGACGTTAAACAGATTCGATTCGGGTTTGCTCAGTAGATTGTGCAGGTTCTTTCGAGTTTAGCGTTTCCAACATCGGTCGTTTTTGAAGCTTTCTTCACCATCGTTGAAGTTCTTTCCAAAACGCCAAAATTATCATATTACTCTATATTATTTTTATTTTTATTTTGTTCATCTTTAAGTCCCTATTTAAAATAAATATGTCGTATAATTTTTGTTTTTTCCTTGTTGTTTTTATTGCAGGAACGTGCCTACAACACTCCTAGATCCGTAACAAACGAGGATAGTCCGTTTCGGCAGACTGCCCCTTATTATGTGGTAATCAGAGCCTAGGTTGTTGGATTCGTTGTAAGTTTCTGCAAATTCGAGTCAAAAAAAAAGAAGAAAAAAAAGCATTCGAATTAAACAAAAAAAATTCAGCATTCGAATATAAAAAAAAACAGATTCAAAAAAAAGATTCGAAAAAAAAACAGATTCGAAAAAAAAACAGATTCGAACAAAAAAAACAAATTCGAACAAAAAAAACAGATTAAAAAAAAACAGATTCGAATATAAAAAAAACATTTTAGATTCGAAAGTGTTTATATATGTATGTATTATTATTGTTGTGTTCCTATTGTAAATGATGAAATTTGTACGAGTTTGTTATGTAACTTTGATGTGCTCGGAAATCAACCGAAGTGAACTATGCTTGTTTGTTCGGTAATAGGAAGGTTGTAAGCACGTCTTCGCAGTAAGGTTCTCTAAACTCTTCATTTTTCATCTTTTGGTTCCTTTTTTTTCGTGTCATTATCCTTTTCATCTTTTCTTTAATTTTTAATCTTATTTCCTTTCTTTTTGTGTCACTTTTTTTTTTCTTTTCTTTATTTCCTTAACCGTTGTTTCCTTGTAGCCAACACCGTTGTAACAAGTTTCGAGACGTTGGGTTAGTTCTTTAAAGAGCTGATTACGAGAAAGTGTAAGGGAAAAAGGCATTGAGCGTTGTGAGAACAGAAGGGGAGACAAAAAGAGCCATTCAAGTATTCTCCTGAGTGAAACACGAGCGCTGAGTGTTAATTTTTGAGTGCACTGTTCTTTGGAGTGACATCTGCGAGACTTTGATTGAGTGTGTTGTGAGGTCCTTTTTGTTTGTCTTTTTTACTAACCTATAATAGTGTTTTCTTTTGTTTGTTTGTTTTGTTGTTGATTATGGCAGGTTCCGATGATCACACGGTTGAACAAGATCCACTGATTCCTCAAATGCAAGCCTTAGAGAGAATGATGCAACGAGTAGTGGCTACCGCCTTAGAGCCATTACAGTCGAGGATGGATAGGTTTGACGGAGGATCAAACTCTGTTAATGATGTATTGAACGAAAATGAAGTCGAACGGTCACCGAGGCAGCATACTCCTAGACAAGGACGTGTGCAACAGGTAGACGATAATTTGAATAACATTAAGGTTGCTATTCCTTCTTTTCAGGGACGTTCAGATCCTGATGCATACTTGGCTTGGGAAAGCAAAGTGGAACATATTTTCGAGTGCTATAATTACTCGGAACAGAAGAAGGTTCGATTAGCAGCAACAGAGTTTGTTGATTATGCCTTGATATGGTGGGACCAGTTACTGCTTAGCCGTAGACGTACCAGTGATGACCCAGTTGCAACATGGATCGAGATGAAGCGACTAATGCGTAAAAGGTTTGTTCCTATTCACTATCATCGTGATTTGTTTCAAAAATTGCAAAACTTGAAACAGGGAAGTAGGAGTGTTGAAGATTATTTCAAGGATATGGAAATGGCTATGATGCGTGCGAATATCGAGGAAGATCAAGAAGCTACCATGGCACGTTTTCTAGCAGGGTTGAACACCGAGATTGCCAACGCTGTCGAGTTACAACATTATGTCGAGGTTGATGACATGGTGCAGATGGCAATAAAGATTGAACGACAGCAGTGCAGGAAGTCTTCAAATCGAGGTAACCCTTCTTTTAAATCCTTTTCAAATCCATTATATACTCCTAACAATTCTAGGAAGCAAGCACCACAACAACCACTTTGGATTCGTGAGCAAGGCGAAACCAGCAAACCAAAGGCCCCCGTTGCTGATAATGGGCGTGGTAAGCAGCAAGTGGTGGCGCAAGAGCGAGCACGAGATATCCAGTGTTTCAAGTGCCTTGGGAGAGGACATGTTGCTAGTCAATGTCCTAACCGGAGGGTTATGTTGATGCGAGATGATGGTGAGATTGAGTCAGATTCCGAGGAGGAAGTGCATGATGTCCCTACTGAAGAGGAAGATGAGACCAACCTCGAGGTTCCTGAATCTGGTAAGGTAATGGAACTTTTGGTTATTAAAAGAAGTCTAATGTGCAACAGGTACCAGATGATCTACAGCGTGAGAATATCTTTCACACACGATGCAAGGTGCAAGACAAGGTATGTGTTGTGATTATTGATAGTGGTAGTTGTACTAATGTTGCCAGTTCAGTGATGGTTGACAGGTTAGGTCTGAAAACGACAAAGCATCCTCATCCATATAAGTTACAATGGTTGAATGATGGTGGCGAGCTTAAAGTGACCAAACAGGCTATTATACCATTTTCGATCGGAAACTACAAGGACAAGGTCCTTTGTGATGTTGTTTCCATAGATGCTACTCACCTACTATTGGGACGCCCTTGGCAGTATGATAAAAGGGCAATGCATGATGGTTATACAAACCGTTACTCTTTTATGCATGCAGGTAAGAAGATCACTTTGGCTCCTTTGACACCGAGTCAAGTGTTTGAAGATCAGGCAAGCTTGAAAAAGAGTAAAGAGACTGCAAAAGAGAAGAAGAAGATGTCTGTGTATGCGAGCAGTAGCGAAATCAGGAAATGTCTTTCCTCTCAACAATCTGTTCTTATTTTGATGTTTAAAGATTATTGTTTATTGACAGATTTTCCTACTGATCTACCTTCACCGATTTTGACACTTTTGCAGGAGTTTGAGGACGTGTTTCCAGCTGAAACACCGAAGGGATTGCCACCTCTTCGTGGCATTGAGCACCAGATTGATTTCATTCCAGGTGCTACTATTCCGAACCGGCCAGCTTATCGAACCAACCCTGAAGAGACGAAAGAGCTTCAAAGGCAAATTACTGAGTTGATGGACAAGGGTTACATTCGAGAGAGCTTGAGTCCGTGTGCTGTTCCGGTGCTGTTAGTACTGAAGAAAGATGGTTCTTGGAGGATGTGCGTAGATTGTCGAGCTGTGAACCAGATCACAATTAAGTATCGTCATCCCATTCCAAGACTTGATGACATGTTGGACGAGCTTTGCGGAGCCGTCATCTTCTCCAAAATTGACTTAAGGAGCGGCTATCATCAGATTCGCATGCGAGAAGGCGATGAGTGAAAAACAGCCTTCAAGACAAAGCTAGGTTTGTACGAATGGTTAGTAATGCCTTTTGGTTTAACTAATGCACCTAGTACTTTTATGCGTTTGATGAATCATGTTCTACGATCTTTCATTGGTAAATTCTGTGTTGTATACTTTGATGATATTTTGATCTATAGCAAGTCTTTACAGGATCATGTAGGACATTTGCGAGCTGTTTTGCAGGTTTTGCGAGAAGAAAGATTGTTTGGTAACATGGAGAAGTGTGTATTTTGTACTGACAAACTCATATTTCTTGGTTACATTGTTAGTTCTCAGGGAGTTGAAGTTGATCCTGAGAAGTTAAAGGCAATTCAGGAATGGCCACGACCGACATCGATTACTCAGGTTAGATCGTTTCATGGTTTAGCGAGTTTTTATCGACGGTTTGTTCCTAACTTCAGTTCTATTACCGCCCCCTTAACTGGGATTATAAAGAAGAATTCAGTCTTCTCATGGGGTAAAGAACAAGAAGATGCCTTTTTGAAAATTAAAGATTGTTTGACTAGAGCACCTGTGTTAGCATTACCTGATTTTGATAAAATGTTTGAAATTGAATGTGATGCTTCTGGAATTGGTATAGGTGCTGTTTTGATGCAGGAAAAGAGGCTCGTTGCTTACTTTAGCGAAAAATTGAGTGGTGCTACATTGAACTATCCGGTTTATGATAAATAGATGTATGCACTGATTCGGGCATTGGAGACATGGCAGCATTATTTGTTGCCTAAGGAGTTTGTGATCCACACCGACCACGAGGCTTTACGTTACATCACAGGTCAGCATAAATTGAATAAACGACATGCTAAGTGGGTTGAATTCTTAGAATCTTTTCCTTATGTCATTCGTTACAAAAAAGGGAAAGAAAATGTCGTTGCTGATGCATTGTCACGTAGGTATGCACTTTTGAGTTATCTTGATTCACATCTGATTGGTTTTGCATATATTCGTGATTTATACCCTGATGATCTTGATTTTAGAGATAAGTTTAATGCTTGTTCGAAAGGTGCAGATGGAAAGTTTTACAGGCATGATGGCTATCTTTTCAAGGAAAACAGGATTTGCATTCCCCAGGGTTCGATGCGTGATATTCTGATCCGTGAGGCGCACGAAGGTGGATTGATGGGTTATTTTGGAGTCACCAAGACGTTACATACCTTGAAAGAACATTTGTTTTGGCCGAAGATGCGTAGAGATGTTGAAAGGTATTGTGAACGTTGTGTGACTTGTAGAAAAGCGAAATCGAAGGCTTCACCACATGGTATGTACTTACCTTTACCTATTCCTGATTCCCCTTGGACTGATATATCGATGGATTTTGTTTTGGGATTGCCTCGAACTAGGACAGGTAGAGATAGTATATTTGTTGTGGTTGATAGGTTCTCAAAAATGGCACATTTTATTGCTTGTCATAAGACTGATGATGCTGTTAATGTGGCTAACTTATTCTTTAGGGATGTTGTACGTTTACATGGTATTCCTAGGTCGATTGTTTCTGACAGGGATGTGAAGTTTTTGAGTCACTTCTGGAGGACTCTTTGGAGCAAATTAGGTACGAAACTCATGTTTTCTACTACTTGTCATCCCCAGACTGATGGGCAAACTGAGGTTGTTAACAGGGTTTTATCTACTTTACTTCGTTCCATCATTAAAAAGAATATTAAGACTTGGGAAGATTGTTTGCCACATGTTGAGTTTGCTTATAACTATGTTGTACATTCTGCTACTAAAATGTCACCATTTGAGGTTGTTTATGGTTTTAATCCTATTACGCCTCTAGATTTGTTGCCTTTGCCACAGGAACAAGTGACGAACAGGGACGGTCAAGCAAAAGCAGAATACGTAAAAAAGTTGCATCAACAGGTGAAGGAGAACCTTGAACGAAGGACTCAGCAGTACGAAAGGCATGCAAACAAAGGAAGGAAGCGAGTCACCTTCGATGTTGGTGATTGGGTTTGGGTTCATTTCCGAAAGGAGCGATTTCCGGCCCAAAGGCGGTCAAAGCTGTTACCGCGAGGAGATGGTCCTTTTCAGGTGTTGGAGAAAGTGAATGACAACGCCTACAAGTTAGATCTACCCGGAGAATACAATGTAAGTGCCACATTTAATGTTTCTGACTTAACCCCTTATGGTGATTGTACAGATTTGAGGACAAATCCTTTTCAAGAAGGGGGGGATGATGTGAGCACATCTTCACCTACACTTGATGTTGATCCGGAGGTCTTGCCGTTAGGACCAATTACGCGATCTAGGGTGCAACGTTTCAGGGAAGTTCTTTTCCTTACTTGTGCTAACATTTCAGAATCATTTGATAATGTTTGTGCCTTAGATAGTAAGCCTTTTAATGTGTTGCATATTGTTATGTGACATGTTTAGGTTATATTACTTATTAGGTATATTTAAATATGTATATAATATGATACATATATATATATATATATGTTTGGAATAATGTTTTTTTTTATATATATGCGTGCAGCCCACTTAAGAGAACAAATCACATAGCAGCCCATTATCACCAGCAAGCACATATCAAAACAACGTTTCAGGGAATGCATGAACCATGCACGTTCGACCATCAAAGAGTTGAGGCAGCCCGTACGTGAATCAGCACATGTTTGCGTGTGCATGGCCAAGGCAGCCGGTGCATTTAATTTTCTTTGGTGCGGCAAAACAAAAGAGATAAGAACAAGCATTTGTTCTTTGAATTTCAAACACAAATAAAGCACGTGGATACATGCAACTTCTTTTATTTGTGCGGCAGAATGGATAACTTCAATTAGTTTTCCATGTTTGAATTTCAAATTGCCAAGCACATTTTGCATGTGCACAATTCAACGTTTGGCAGATTATTATTCTTGAATTTGATTGTAATTTTAAGATCATTTTCAGCCACACATTTGGGCGGTTCATGTATGTATTAAGCCTATAAATATTGTAAACTTTGTACTTGCTATGGTCACCAACTTTGAAATAAAATTACATTTGAGAGAATTTTCTCTTTTCGGTTCTTTTTAGAACTATTCGACACTCAAACTTGTTTGTTTGTCATTGATACTTCGGGTTCCTAAATTGCTATTTAGCGGGTCCAAGTCCTTTCGACGTTAAACAGATTCGATTCGGGTTTGCTCAGTAGATTGTGCAGGTTCTTTCGAGTTTAGCGTTTCCAACATCGGTCGTTTTTGAAGCTTTCTTCACCATCGTTGAAGTTCTTTCCAAAACGCCAAAATTATCATATTACTCTATATTATTTTTATTTTTATTTTGTTTATCTTTAAGTCCCTATTTAAAATAAATATGTCGTATAATTTTTGTTGTTTCCTTGTTGTTTTTATTGCAGGAACGTGCCTACAACACTCCTAGATCCGTAACAAACGAGGATAGTCTGTTTCGGCAGACTGCCCCTTATTAAGAAAGACTAATAACTACAAACAAAGTGGCTTCCCTAGACATAATATAACTAAAAAGATTAGGAGTGTATGGGTTCCTTAGGAACTTGTCAAATCTAATAATATTGTTGCTATGTAACATTGGATTCCTAAGGGAACCAAGCTATTGGGAGCTAACACTCATGGACCCAAAATGATTCGGGTACCAAAAACAAAAGTTTAATATCTTTGTTTGTAAGAGGAGCATTGCTACAAGGCCAAAGCACAAAGTCAAAATTCATGGTACAACTTATTCACATGGATTTATTTGGGCCTATTAGGACTATGAGCTTGGGTGGTAAATCTTATGCATTTGTACTTGTTGATGATTTTTCTAGATTTACTTGGGTTCTATTTTTAAGTACTAAAGATGAGGCTTTAGAAAAATTTATCACATTTTCAAAATTAACCCAAAATGATATTGAACTTAGAATTTCTCATATTAGAAGTGATCATGGAACCGAATTTCAAAATCTAGGGTTTGAAGAGTTTTTAAATGAAAATGGTATTAAACACAATTTTTCGGCTCCTCGAACTTCTCAACAAAATGGGGTAGTTGAGAGGAAAATAGAACTTTACAAGAAATGACTAGAACCATGCTTTGCGAACACAATTTACCTAAATATTTTTGGGCGGAAGCCACAAACACCGCTTGCTACATTGTAAACCGAGTAATGATTAGGCCACTTTTAAAGAAAACACCATATGAGATTTTAAAATCTAAAAAGCCTAACATTAGCTATTTTCATCCATTTGGTTGCAAGTGTTTTGTTTTAAATAATGGAAAAGATAACTTAGGTAAATTTGATGCAAAAAGTGATGAAGTTATTTTCATAGGATATTCCTTAAACTCTAAAGCTTATCGTGTATTTAACAAGAGAACTTTAGTAGTAGAAGAGTCTATACATGTTGTATTCGATGATAACCTCCTTCCAAGGAAGGATTCTTGTGATGATGATGATGTAGGAATCATTAATGCCTTTGATGGAGGACAAACTTCAAAGGAGGATGAGATTCCAACAAAAGAAGAGGATACACAAGAACCACCTCTTGAAGCCTTGAAGGACTTGGCTCTTGAGGAGAAGGAAGTGAGCTACCCAAGGGAGTTCAACTATGTCAAAGGTGGTGAAATCTTGGGTGATCCATCCAAGGGGGTAACCACTAGATCTTCTCTTAAACTTATGAACCATGTTGCATTTATATCATGCATAGAGCCTTAGAATATAAAATAAGCATTAAAAGATGACTTTTGGATTATGGCTATGCAAGAAGAGTTAAATCAATTTGAGAGAAGTAATGTTTGGACATTAGTTGATAGGCCTAGTAATCAATCTACTATAGGAACTAAATGGGCCTTTAGGAACAAACTAGATGAGAGTGGTAACATTGTGAGAAATAAAGCTAGATTAGTAGCACAAGGTTACACTCAAGAAGAGGGAATAGATTTTGATGAAACCTATGCACCCGTAGCTAGAATGGAGGCTATTAGGATGTTGCTTGCATATGCATTTTATCATGACTTCAAGCTTTTTCAAATGGATGTTAAAAGCGCATTTTTAAATGGTTTTATAAATGAGGAAGTGTATGCGGAACAACCACCGGGTTTTGAAGACTCAAAATTTTCAAATCATGTTTTCAAACTTACTAATGCACTTTATGGTTTAAAACAAGCTCCTAGAGCTTGGTATGAAAGACTCAAATTTTTTGATTGAAAAAGGTAAGGTAGACACTACACTTTTCATAAAAAGGTATAAAAATGACATCTTAGTAGTACAAATATATGTTGATGATATTATTTTTGGATCTACTAATGAGTGTCATTGCAAGGAGTTTGCTAAGTTAATGCAAGGTGAATTCGAGATGATCATGATGGGGAAGCTCTCATTCTTTTTGGGACTCCAAAATCAAGCAAAGGAATGATGGTACCTTCATCAATCAAGCAAAGTACATCAAGGATATGCTCAAGAAGTTTGGCTTGGAGAATGCAAAGCCTCAAGCCACACCAATGAGCTCATCTACAAAGCTTGACAAAGATGAAGGAGGTAAGTGTGTTGACTCTAAGCTTTACCATTCTATGATTGGGTCTTTGCTTTACCTTACCGCAAGTAGACCGGATATTTTGTTTAGTGTTTGCTTGTGTGCTAGGTTTTAAGCTAGTCCTAGAGAGTCTCACCTTATAGCCGTTAAGAGAATCTTTAGGTACCTTAGAGATACCCCTTGTTTAGGTCTTTGGTACACTAGAGACTCAACCTTCAACCTTCATGCTTATTCGGATGCGGATTATGAGGGGTGTAAAATTGATAGGAAGAGTACTTCGGGAACATGTCAATTCTTAGGTAGTATGCTCATATCTTGGTTCTCTAAGAAACAAAATAGTGTAGCTCTTTCTACCACCGAAGCCGAGTACATATCCTTAGGGAGTTGTTGTGCTCAAGTCCTTTGGATGAACAACAACTCTTAGATTATGGTATTAAAGTCGAAACCATACCCCTTAATGTGATAACACTAGTGCCATATGCTTAACAAAAATCCCATCCAACACTCTAGAACCAAACATATAGAGATAAGACATCATTTCATTAGAGATCATATCCTTAAGGAAGATGTTGTTATAGAGTACGTTGACACCTTAAACCAACTAGCGGACATCTTTACAAAGCCTTTAGATAAAGATCGTTTTTGGTCCTTTAGGAGAGAGTTAGGTCTAACTAGCCTTTCTTGGCCTTTTAGGATCCTTTTTGTGCTTAAATTGCTTGATTTCTTGAAAATGCCATGTTTATGTGTTTTTACTCCTAATTTCATCCATGCTAATAGTTAGGGGGAGTATGTTTTTGTTTATACATGTCTTTCCTACTCATTCATGTCATTTATGCATATAGAGTTTCATAAAACTCTTTTTTTTTTTGCAAAACTAGAGCCTCATCTGCACTTCCAGGGCTAGGTGTATCGAAACGGGTCCAACTATTTCGATACGGGTGCCTTAAAAGATCTATCTGTGAGAAGAGAGTTTCGAAACGCCTTAAAAAGGTTTCGAAACGATTTTGCTACTGCCAAGGGGTGTATCAAAACGGGTTTCGATACGGGTCAACGAGGATTCGATACGGTCAAAGGCGTATCGGAACGGTCAGCTGGACTTGAAACGCCAGTCAACGTTTCGATACCCGCGTTCCGGAACGATCGAGCCTGTTCCGGAACGGGTATGCGGACAGCTTTAAATATGGCTTTTAATGTTAAAATTCACTTTAATTAAAACTCTTTCAAAACCCTAAAAACCCTAAATCGATTTTCCCTATAAAAACCCTCTAAACCTCATTGTTTTTCATCAAATCTTGAGGGTTTTTTCACACAAACACAAGTCTAAGCAAGCCTCATCAATATTGTGCAAGATTTTCAACTCATTCATCCAAAATCCCCTTCTAAGGTATATTTTCTACTTTTTTTCTTTTTCCTTTGATTTAATTTGATTTTAAGGTTAGAAAATTTTAATTTTGTATAGATTATATGTTTTTGAACTTGGGTTTTTCAAAACTTGTAAAAAAATTTCAAAATCTTAAATTCTTTGGTTCGAATATATTTTTTTACTCGTATTTTTTGGGTTTTTCAAAGTTGTTTTTCTCTTAAAATATTTTTCTAAAATATTTTTAAACCTAAATGGGATTTGTTATTGGATTGAATTGAGGATATTCATGCATACACTTTAATTTCAAAATTGCTTGCTTTATGTTTTTAGGAGTTTTTCAATGGAGAATGTTAACAAGAAGCGTATGACGGGTCAAGCAAGTGATGCCGGTATCCGGCCTAATCTCACCCAGCTATTTCTAAAAAGTCTTCGGACTACAGAGATGAGGGAACATTTCACTTATGTCAAGGAGATTGTCGTTCGTCGCGAACGTGTGGTTGATGTTCCGTTCCTTGATTCGGAGCGTTTCGCCTTCCGTTATCTAGAGCGTCTACGAGAATGGAACTTCATGGCTCTCTTAAACATACTGGATGTGGTCTACAAGCATATGGTTCTTATCTTCTACTCGAATGCTCAGCTTGTTGAGAATGAGGATCACTCCGAAGTTGTTGGCATTGAGTCTTATCTCTTGGGGAAGAGTTTCGTCATAGACATACCCTTTTTAGAGACTACTCTTGGCCTTAAGAACGAAGGCATCGAGAATGAAACTCATTTTGGTTCTCACACCGATTACGTGCTTGCCTTGGATGCTCATGATAGGTTCCTCCACTTGATAATCTCGTGGTTTATTCGCCCCTCCTGAGGTAAATTCTCTCACGTTCGTCAAGTTGATTATTTTTTGCTTGAGTGTTTTCGCCGTGGAGAGTGCCCAAATCTTGTTAAGATTATGTTCGCCAAGATGGTCAACAATGTGAAGCTTCGTGAAACTGATGCTCTCAAATCCTTCACATATGGGACTGTTTTGAGCTATATCTTTGGGATGTTCAATTTTGATTGCACTTATGACTCTTCAGAACCCCGTAAGCAAAAGATTGGTGAAGCTTCTCTCCATAAGTCCGGGTTCCATTACAACATTAATGGCCAATGGGAACGAGTTGATAGGCATGCTCCTCCACCACAAGTTGAACCATAACCTCAAGCTCCGGGTCCCAACAATGAAGCTCTTATGGCTTTTCTTACTGAGCGGTTCAACACAATGGAGGCGGGTCTTGGTACTATTAATAATCGCTTGCAATCCGTGGAAAATCGTCTCACCTCCCTTGAGAATCAACATCAATCAATGGACTTGTCATTCTCCACCTTTTATGGTCAATGGATGGCCTTTCGTCGCTCTCAAGATAGGGAGAATGATGACTCCTCCAATGTTGATGGTGACGATGACGAGGCTTAGGATCTTTTTTATTGCATCGCGTATTAGACTATCATATTAGGATTAAGTTTGCACCTTTATTTCTTTATGTTTCATGAACCTATGCTTTGATTTTTTTGTTTGGGATTGAGCTTTGAACTTTATTGTTTATATTTTATGTTTGGATTTGGATTATATGAATTTATATTATGTTGCTTATTGTTTTTCACCTTGTTTCTTCTCTTTGAGCCTTTGTTTATTATTCTTTTTGATCTAACAAAAAGGGGGAGAAAATATAAGAGCCAAAAATTTGTTTTAAGTGGTTTTGAGTTTTAAAACTTAAATTTTAAATCTTTTCAAAACTTTAAAACCCATCTTAAATTGAGGGGGAGTTAGAATGTATTCAAAAGATCAAAACTCTTAAAATTCTAACTTAAGTTTTCTTATATCAAAAAGGGGGAGATTCTGAAACCGATAATTAATTTTGATATAAATAAAGAATTTAAGGATTAATTTGAAAAAGATGAAACAAATTTTTAAGTCCTCAAACCTCTCTATATTTAAAGGAAAATGGTTAAGTTAAAAACTCAAGTTGTCAAAACTTTTCTAAGTGTTTTTTGAAGCCAAAACAGTGATTTTCGAGTCACCGTTTCGGAACGGCCTTAGGCGTTCCGGAACACTTTTGAAACTGTGAACATGTGTTTCGGAACGGGTTTCGAAACGGTTTTGAAACTGTGAACCTTTGTTTCGAAACGGGTGAAGAACATCGGAACGGTTTGACCCGTTTCGATACGGTAGTATCGAAACGACTTTAAACGTTTCAAAACGGCATTCAAACTGTGTTTTAAAAATATGACTGTTGAAGTTTTTAACCATTTTTATACTGGTCGTTAAGGCGTATCGAAACACTTTCAATCCGTTTCGATACGGGCTTTGACAGTAGCTAAGTGTTTCGAAACGAGTTTCGAAACTGCTCTTAATCGTATCGAAACGATCGTGCCTGTTTCGGTACGGTCTATTTAATACACCCCAACGGCTCTTTCTTTTTTGGTCTGTTTCAAAACAGGATCGAGCATTTCGAAATGGGTGGTTGCAGACTGCATTTATGGAGGGAAGATAACATCCCAACGACTCTATTGATGAATGCAACAACCCCAACGGCTAAAATTCAATGAGAAGGTATAAAAGGGACCTCTAAAAGCTTCAGAAACAACTATTCATCTAAAAGCAAACATCCAAACATCAAATCCAAGCAATTGAGTCTAAATCCCATTATTTCTTGTAAACCCCAATTGTGAAATTGTAATTTCCATTCTTATCCTTTCAATTGGGTTGAGTGCTTGTAATTGGGCTACATTTTTGTATTGAGAGATACTTGTTTAGCCATCATCTTCTTTGTAATTCTTGTGTGAGGAATGGGTCAAATTTTGGGTAGAAAATTTGACCGATATTGTAACCGTTACCTCTTTAGCCTAGAAAAGGGGAAGAGCAATTAGTGGAATTGTTGGAAAATCCTTAGTGAAGCTAAGGTAGTGGATGTAGAGTTCGATTGGAACTTGAACCACTCTAAATCCTCTTGTCTATCTTTTTATTTGTCAATTCCACTACAAAAAAGTCTAAAAATCCAATTCACCCCCCTCTTGGTTTATATCGATCATTTGATCCACTCAACAAGTTGCTTTTGACTAAGCTTCAGCAGCTGTGTTCCGAAGTGACAGATGACGAAGTTCGTGCGACAGTGTTTGATATGAGTCCCCTTAAACCTCTAGGTATTGACAGCCTCCATGCCATGTTTTTTTTTCAAAACAAATGGATGTGGTGGGGAGTAGCTTTGTGGATTTTTTCGCTCATTGTTTTCAGGGTGAGGAGGTTTCGAAGGAGTTTAACCGTACTATTATTGTTCTTATACCAAAGGTCTCTTCACCTGAATCGTTTTCTAATTTTAGGCCTATAAGTTTATGCCATGTTATTTATAAAACCTTGACTAAGGTGATTGTCAATAGATTGAAGCCCTTGATGCCAAAATAGGTTGTTGAGACTCAGGTTAGTTTTGTTCTTGGACGGTGTATTGTTGATAATGTTGTTCAAGCTTAGGAAGTAATTCACTCGATGAGGAAAAAAGTAGGCCGACGGGGTTGGATGGCAATTATGCTTGATCTAGAGAAGGCTTATGACCGCCTTGTGTGGGGTTTTATTGCTGACACGCTACGTGATTTTGGTTTACCTTAGAATTTTATTTTGCTTATTATGGATTGTATTTCCTCGGTGTCAACCCAGATAGCTTGGAATTGAGAGTTGACAGACTCGTTCCAGCCGACGTGAGGTATCATGCAAGGGGATCCCACGTCACCTTATATTTTTGTCTTATGTCTGTAGTGCCTTTCACAAGCTATTGACGTTCAGATTGAGCAACGTAATTGGGGTGAAATTCACTTGAGTCACTTTGGCCCTAGGATTTTGCATCTGTTTTTGCAGATGACATTGTGCTTTTTGCTGAGGCTACGATTCATTAGATGGGGGTTATTTGTGGTGTTCTTCAACAGTTTTGTGAGGTTTCAGGGCACAAGGTTAGTGCCTCTAAAACACAGATTTATTTTTCTCCCAATACATGTTTGGATATTCGTGATGCAATTGTTAGGGGGTTTGGTTATGTTGAAGTCTCAGATTTGGGTAAGTATTTGGGCATCCCTCTTTTGTATAGTAGGGTGAAAAATTCTACTTATGGCTATTTGGTGGATAAGGTTCTTGGCCAGCTATCGACATGGAATGTGTGTTCTTTATCTTTTGTTGGTCATGTCATCTTGGAAAAATCAGTTTTGCAAGTTATTTCGAGCTATACCATGCAAGCGGCTTGGCTACCTGGTGGTGTGTGTTTGGAAATTGAGAAAATTATTCGTGGTTTTGTTTGGGGCCATTTGGCGGAGCATAGAGGAGTGAATCTTGTTCGTTGGGAGGTTATGTAGGATTTTGTAGCTTCTAGTGGTCTTGGCTTCTGGGATTTGGCTAACCAAAATTTGGCTTTCCTGATGAAACTGGGATTTCAGTTGGTTATAGAGGATCGAAAGTTATGGGTTTGGGTGTTACGTGCAAAATAAAAATGGGATGGGGTGGTGCATACCAACATTGTAGCTCGCAATTGTTCACGCTTATGGTCGAGTATTGGTCGTATTTGGGAGGATGTCCGTAATAGCCTTATTTGGTGCATTCAAGATAGATGTACGATTAACTTTTGGTATGATAATTGGATCGAATGAGTTGGTCCTTTAGCCAATCTTGCTTTGAATGGCTAAGTGTCGAATCCTTGCCCAATGGTCTCGTACGTGCTAAGTAATGGCATGTGGGATATTGAGGGGTTGAGAAGTGTGTTGCCGAATGATTATGTGCATCAAATTATCACATTGGTTCCGCCCACTACGTCTCTTGGTCCGGATAGAGTAGGCTAGCTTGGGGATCCTAAATGTATTTTCACTATTAAGTCGGCCTATCGCTCGTTTATGGGGGGATACGAATATTAATTCAGATAGTCGTTGGGTTGGGGTGTGGAAGCTCCTAACTCAACGGATTCAGTCTTTTGTTTGGTTAGCAATGAGGGGACGTCTGTTGACAAATTCATAAAGGGTGAGGCGGCATATGGCTATGGATGGTCGGTGTGGGTTTTGTCGAGCCGGTACCGAGGATGTTCTCTATGTGTTGAGGGATTGTTCGTAAGCAAAAGCGGTGTGGTCTTTGATTTTTAAGCCTTGTAAACTCTCTGAATTCATGTCGTTATCCATTTTGAATTTGTTTCGATGAAATATTGGTGTTGAAGGCCAAGCTGATGGTTGTGTCGATAGCTGACAAGTATTGTTTACAGTTATTTTTTGGAATTTGTGGACCATGCGGAATAAGCAGCTATTTGATCCGGAGTATGTGGAACGAATTGGTCTTCTTGAGTCGAGCATGCGGTCTATGGAGATGGTGATCGCGGCGGGGGAAGGGGTGCGATTGGATATTGCACCTACGAGGAACCGTGATATTGGGGTGTTATCCTGGAAGTGTCCGCAATTTCGATGGGTTAAATTAAACGTCGATGGCGCCATCAGCAATGGTGACGGTTCTGCCGCAATTGGGGGAGTGGTTCGGTTTGATGCTAGTGCTTGGTTGACTGCTTTAGCTGGAGTATAGGTCGATGTTCGCCCCTTAATGTTGAATTCTGGGCATTTGTCGATGGTCTTGGTCATGATTGGAATTTGGGAGCCTGACGTGTTTAGCTTGAGTCTGATATTTTAGAGGCTATTAGGGTATTAAAAGGGGTCAGACGGATCAGTTGGGGATTGCGCTTTTCATTCTAATTCATGAATTTTTGCAACTTGATTGGGAGGTTTAACACCCCGGGTTTTGGGCTTAGAGGTTTTTGGTATGGTTTTAGGGTTTGTTGGACCGAGATTAGAGATTCGAGTAAGTTTCGGGATGAGTTTAGGGAAAACATATTTCGGAAGGTGATAAAAATATGGAAAATTATCTAAAATATTTTTTAAATATATAAAAGGTTTTGGTGAAATCAATTTTGGAAAACGAGTTTTGAGAAATGTGACATTTTGGACTAGTGACCAAAATGTAAAGTTTGAAAACTGGTTTTAGTGACTGTTTTGTAAAGAGTCAAAACTTTGAATCTTTAAGGAGCTTTTTGACCAATTGGTTAAATCTGAATTTTTCCTTAATGAGGCTTATTTTAAAATGTATTTTAATTAAGGAAATATAAGAAGAATTAATTAATAAGTTGGTTATTTCATAAAATGAGAATTTGACGTAACTTTCATTCTCTCATATTTTCTCTCAAAATCCTTTCAGTCAAACAACTCTTTTTCATCAGAGATTTCTAGGTAATGATCTTGTTTTCCTTAATCTTTGATTTCCTAAATGATTCTTCAATTAGATTTCTAAATATCTTATTAAATCTCATTGTTTTTCAAGAGAAAACAACCAATTAAGGGGAAACTCAATCATTTGAGGTAAGGTTCGTTCTTCTCCTCTAATGAAAGGTTCTTTGTTGAAACTCTTAAGTTCTTGACTCTTTAAATGTTGTTTCTATTAAGGTTTGTGATTTAATTGGAGGAAATGATGGAATCAAGATTTAATTGATGGATTTACATGATTTTTAGATTGAATCTATTTTGGTGGGTTTATGATTGATTTTAATCATGATTTTGAAGTTTAATAATGTTAAGATAAAGGTTTTAGCATTGTAATCTCGAAACTATGTGAATCTCTAATTCTTTAGGTTGCTAGGTTTGGGTTTTGTGGAGATGTGGTGGTTTTATGAATGATGGAGGTATAAGGATGATAATGTGATGATTTTGGATGTTAATTAATGATGATTGGTGGGTTGAAATGTTAGTTTGTGGCTGGGTTAAGTTTAGAAGTGTTTTGGTGATAATTTAGGATGATTTCGGTTGGTGATTGATAGCTGTTAGCAAGGTTATGTTGAGGTTCTATTTTTCTGGGATTTAGAATGCATTTCAATGCATTAATCCTCTGTTGTTATTTGGTTAAAACAATGGAGGTTGATCCGAAAGAGATCGGTGAAGCTTTGGAGGCTTCGGACGCTTGAATTTGCATCGTCGAATTGAAGTTTCGCGTGTTGGTGAGTGAGAACGTGGATTTCAGCTTTGAAATGTTTTAAAGGTGGTTTTGGGAACTTAGAAGCTTGAAATGCTTGTCTAAGTTCGAAAGTAAGTATAAGTTGTTATCTCTCTCGGTCGTGCTTTTACGAAAATGCACTTAATTTTGATTACATGGATTTACCTACTGTTTATGCATGTTTTAAGTATGTGATATATTGTTTTTAATCATGAGATGATGATGGATGCACGTGATAAGTGATCCATGTAAGTATGTGTTTTATACTTGTGTTTAAAGCATGGCTTAATGCTTTGGAAAATGGTTTTATGTTGATGCATATGAAAACAGTGATGTATGTGGTCATAATGAATTATATTGGCAAGTGATGTGATTTTAAAAATGTTATCGGATATAGTTAGCCGGCTATAGGATTGAGTGCACTATAAACAAGCCACCTTGGATGTTAATGGGTTTATATGGTGTACCGAATACTCCATCCAAGTACCCTAACGAACGAGGAAGTGTAGTGTCTCGTCTCTCGCTAGTGGGGTTATACATCTACCGATGAGTGGTGTTGAGGGGTTTATACGGTGTACCAGATACTCCACCATAGGTGTCACAACAGTTGAGGGGTTTATATTGTGTACCGAATACTCTCGTGTGTGAACCTTGAGATGCCGGTGAAAATGTATGAAGTGTTGGGACAACACTTGTGAATCTTTGTATCCGATGTTGTATTTTGGAAATGGAACTTGGTTAATGATCACCTGAAAGCCAATATAATTGTGGATGTATCATGTTGATGATGTTGTTGTATAATGTTGATTTATACATGTTTACTCTTTAAGCTTTGCATATGGTTGTTATGCATGGGAATGCTTAAATCGAGTGTTAGCAATGGGATTTGCTATTGGTATTTGATGCATATTGCATATGGTTTAATATGATGATTTTTGAAAGTGTTAAGTGCGTGGTTTCCAAGGCATGATGATCAAATTATGTTTTATAAATGGATTGAAATGATTATTTCAATGGTTTTGAGAAAATGTTTTCAAATTGCATTGATGGTGTTTTGTTTTGAGCACTCCTCACTAAGCCTAGTGTGCTTATATTCTCTTTGTCCATCAATGCAGAGAATTATAGGAGTGGAGGTAGCAAGTGAGCAAGGAGGATCCAAGGGCTTCGTTCTTTGAAAGTATGGTTTCAAACTAGACTTTTTAGTAATAAAGGCAATGGGGTTCATTGTTGATTTGGGAGTGTGTTTGTTAAACTCTCTGTTTTGAGCAAGTTTATATTGATGTTTTGAAGTTGTAAATGGCTTTTACTTGCTGGCATTTGGCTTGGTTTGTTTTTTGGTGTTCAATTGGTCATTTTGCATAGGAAGCATGCCTATAGTTTGATAATCATGATGAGTTGATGTTGAAAGCATGCTTGGGTGTTTATTGTCTTTGGATATATGTTCTAAGTGGCTGATTATGTCTTGGTAACATGTTGGAATGGCTTCAGATGAGTTTAAGCATGAAAAACCAACATTTTTGGGCATTTCAGGCACATGTGTATCGATACAGTCGAAGGTGTATCGATACAGGTATGTGATTTTTGGACGTGTATCGATACGAGTGACGGTGTATCGATACGAGTGACAGTGTATCGATACGAGTGACGGTGTATCGATACACCCCCTTGGTTAAAATGGTTCTGAAAAAGTCTCATATCGATACGCTATCGGGACTGTATCGATACCCCCCGTGTATCGATACACTATGGAGATGTATCGATACACCTGGTAGGTAAGTTGGTTATTTTGGTTAATAAAGGTTTTGGATTATTCTATTTTGGTCCCTAATTATTATGCATGCAATTGAATGAGTTTGGATGATCTTTTAGAGCTGAAATTTGACATGTATGCATGGAACCTGACTAATTAAGGAGTGGTAAATCTAATTTCAAGTAAATCTTTATAATTTTCCATATTTACAATTTGGTCCTCGGAACATGTATGTTGTCAAACGAATGTCTAATCGATGTCTGATTGAGTTGAGGTTTTTTCCGCTGCGAATTCAAATCACATAGGATGATAATGCGCATCTAGATAAGATGAAAAAAATAGTGTCATTTATTAAGGTAAACTTTCCCGGTTTACTTGAATATTCCCCATGTGACTCGCTCGGTTCGGTCTCGCGTCTAGACCGGGTCGAGGGTGTTACATGAGGTGTCTTTGAATCATGTGAATCGTAAGCTTAATATGGTTGTGAATCGTCTTGCTATGTCGATGAGAGGATAGCGAATTGGGGAGGTGATTTTCTCCCACCCACCTTTATTGGTCCATGATGTGTTGCACCAGGACCTCTTGGGATCCCTACTGTTAGGCTTGTAGCACGTTTGAATCGATCACCGAAATCTGTCAAAAGGGTTGATTTTGCTCTTTGGAAGAATTGTCTAAAAACTGAAATAAAGATGGACAATTTGCACAAGGATTTTAGAGTGGTTCGACTACACAGCCGAGTCTACATCCACTACCTAAGCACACCACTAAGGATTTCTCAAATCACTATGAATTCGTCCCTGAAGAACTAATGTTTTGATATAATAATTGAAAAATAGTTTTGGACAAAATTGAAAAGATTTCAAAAGTGTTTTTAAGTCCAAACAGCTTGAAAATAAGTTTGTGGATGTTTTAAATGGTTTTGGAAATGTATAAAACATTTTTAAGTAGCCAAACTAGGGTTTTCAATGCAACCGTTTCGAAACGGGGGGACTTGTATCGAAACATTTTGAAACTGCCAAAACCTGTACCGAAACAGGGCTTTCCCGTTTCGAAACACCCCTTTGGTGTTTCGATAGGCCCAACGATCGAAACCTCCCCAACGACTATTTTCCCAACGACTTTTTAAATTACAGCACAATTGTCACTCATTTTGAAACGGGGTTGCTACCGTTTTGATACGGATCAAGGATGTTTCAAAACAGCCAAAGGTATTTCGAAACGGCTTGTTGCATCAGACTTCAACGGCTAGTTCTGAAGAAGGGCATTTCGAAATGGGGTCGATTGTTTCGAAACGGACGTATGCAAAACAACATTTATGGTGGGAATTAAAGTCTCCAACGGCTCCAAAACATTCCCAGCGGTCTTTAACGGCTATAAACTCAATTGGGGTCATAAAAGGGACCTCCAAGCATCAAGAGAAGACTAATGCTTCAATTGTCAACATCATAATGATCAAGAAATTGTCCTAGAGCCTAATTGTTCATTTTCTTGTATAGACAACATTAGTGAGCTAAACATTGTTATATTTGCTCAAGTGTTTAGGTTTTGGGTGAGAGCTAAATAGTGCAAACAATTACCTATTAGAGGGATTTCAAGTTTGCTTTAGAATTTCTCTTGTAAAGAGGGTTTACTCAAGCTTTGGGTTAGAAAGCTTTGAGTGTGTAAATGTTGCCTCCTTAGCCTAGAAAAGGGGAAGAAATTCAAGAGTGATTTTGTTGAAATCCTTAGTGTGAAGCTAAGGTAGTGGATGTAGGTGCTTGTTAGAAGGCTGAACCACTATAAATCCTTGTGTCAATTATCTATCTTTCACCTCCCACTAAAACACTCAAAAAATCCAACTTCTCCACACTTGGAGAGCTAGAACGATTGAAGGAAATCGAGCACATAAAACTCAATAATTGGTATCAGAGCTTGGCTCAATTGAAGAGGATTAACACCCTATTGAGAAGATCCGGCAAACTCGATAACCATTTCAAACAATCAGCTCAATGGCGCAATCCATCGACAAGTCACCTTTCTTCGACGGGACAAATTGTGCATATTGGAAGATGAAGATGATGTTCTTTGTGAAATCCAAAGAATACAAGCTTTGGGATATCATTGAAGATGGTCCGTTCGTACCAAAAGAAAGCAAGGCAGAGTGGAGTGACGGTGATCATAAGAAGATTGAGCTAAATTGCAAGGCTTTGCACTTCATCTTTTGTGCACTTAGCCTCAACATCTACGAGAATATGTCTTCTTGCGAGAGTGCCAAGGAAGTTTGGGACAAGCTCGAAGTTACATACGAGGAAACAAACGAAGTAAAGGAGACCAAGATCGGCCTCCTCAACCTAGAGTATGAAATCCTCAAAATGGATTCGGAAGAGGACATTGAGAAGATGTTCCATCGATTCTCCACCATCACCATTGGACTCAAGGATTATGGAGAAGTCATTTTGGAAGAAAAGCTTGTCCGAAAGCTTATCTATTTTCTTCTCGAGTCATGGGACTCAAAAAAGACTGCCATCATCGAAGCTAAGAATTTGAAGACCTTGAAGCTTGATGAACTCATAGGGTCACTTCTCACTCACCAAATCATGATGAAGGATAAAAAAGAGAAGAAGAAGAATGAAGATATAAGAAAGATTGGGAAGAAGAAGATCATGGAGCTAGGCATCCATGTGAATGCCATTGCTCTCAAATCCTCCAAGTGCAACCATGTTGATACAAGTGAGGAGAAAGATGGAGAAGAAGAGATAGTTCATCTCTTCAAGAAGTGTGCCCCTTTCATAAAGAAAGCAATGAAAGAATTCGAATATGAATCTATGAAGAAGAAGAGGAGGGCAAGCACTTCAAGCCATAAGAAGAAGGCATATGTGGCTACATGGAGTGATGAAGACTCCGCCGAAGATGAACAAACCAACATTTTCCTTATGGCCATCGAAGAAGATTCAAGGGTAACTTCTAATTCATCTACTTCATGTTCATATTCTTTTGATGAATTACAAGATGCCTATGACGATTTGGTTTTAGAATTTAAAAATCACATTTTGAAAAACAAGAAAGTGATTTCAAATTTGAAAATTCAAAATGATTTGATTTCTAAAACCAAAATTGAACTTGAAGCAAAACTCAATGAGTTTGAATAAAAATGTTTTGATTTACAAAATTTGCTTCATAAAGTTCAAGAAGAAAAAGATTAGATTTCCAAAGAGCTTGAAAAGAAAAATAATTTTAGAAAATCAAAATGTAAGACAATCTAGTGTCCCTAGATTTGTAAATGGTAAAGTTTTTTGAAGTATTTGAGTCCCAAAAAGACTAAGTACTTCAACTAAAAAGGATGAAATTGAAAAATGGATTCCTAAGGGGACTAAATTTTGTGCTACTAACGTCTATGGATCCAAAGCAATTTGGATACCAAAAATTACTTGATTTTCTTATGATAGGTGTGATGGAGATTGATCAACAAATCAAATATTGAGGGGGAACTCCATGCACACAAGGAAGAACACTTGAAGAAGGAAGGCTTCACATCCTCCATTGAGTTCAAGTGTGGTAAAATCTAGTTGTTTTTTATTTGTTTAATTCGATTCATTCTCTTTTAATTCAACTAGATTATCATATATGTTGAACTAACATCTTGATGATTCTTTGAGTAAGGGGGAGCCATTTTAAAACCAAAATTCTTATTTGTGTGATTTTTTTAACCTCCTAAATTTTTTTGAACTTCAAGTTATTTGAATTCTTTTTTATATAACAAAAAGGGGATAAATGGTTTGAAAAATTGAATTTTCAAATGAATAGGTGGAGCTTTAATTAATTTTGAATCTTAATTCTCTTATTCAAAATTTATTTCACAAAGGGGGAGAATCCCAAACAATTTTTTAAGTTGGTTTTATTATATCAAAAAGGGGGAGATTGAAGAACTAATGTTTTGCTATAATAATTGAAAAATAATTTTTGACTAAATTGAAAAGATTTTAAAAGTGTCTTTAAGTCCAAACAACTTGAAAATAAGTTTGTGGATGTTTTAAATGGTTTTGGCAATGTTTAATACGTTTTTAAGTAGCCAAGCTAGGGTTTTCAAAGCAACCGTTTCGAAATAGGGGGACATGTATCGAAAAATTTTGAAACTACCAAAACCCATACCGAAACAGGGCTTGCCCGTTTCGATATGGAGAGGTTTTCGTTTTGAAACACTCTTTTGGTGTTTCGATAGGCCCAACGATCAAAACCTCCCCAACGACTATTTTCCCAACGTCTTTTTAAATTGCAGCTCAACTGTCACTCGTTCTGAAACGGGGTTGCTACTGTTTCGATACGGATCAAGGATGTTTCGAAACAGCCAGAGGTGTTTCGAAACGGCTTGCTGCATCAGACTTCAACGACTAGTTTTGAAGAAGGGCGTTCCGAAACGGGGTTAATTTTTTCAAAACGGACGTTTGCAAAACAACATTTATGGTGGGAATTAAAGTCTCCAACGGCTCCAAAACATCAACAACGGTCCTCAACGGCTATAAACTCAATTGGGAGTATAAAAGGGACCTCCAAGCATCAAGAGAAGACTAATGCTTCAATTGTCAACATCATAATGATCAAGAAATTGTCCTAGAGCCTAATTGTTCATTTTCTTGTATAAAAACACTAGTGAGCTAAACATTGTTATATTTGCTCAAGTGTTTAGGTTTGGGTGAGAGCTAAATAGTGCAAACAATTACCTATTAGAGGGATTTTAAGTTTGCTTTAGAATTTCTCTTGTAAAGAGGGTTTACTCAAGCTTTGGGTTAGAAAGCTTTGAGTGTGTAAAGGTTTCCTCCTTAGCCTAGAAAAGGGGAAGAAATTCACGAGTGAATTTGTTGAAATTCTTAGTGGGAAGCTAAGGTAGTGGATGTAGGTGCTTGTTAGAAGGTCGAACTACTATAAATCCTTGTGTCAATTGTCTATCTTTCACCTCCCACTAAAACACCCAAAAAATCCAACTTCTCCACACTTGGCGAGCTAGAACGGTTGAAGGAAATCGAGCACATAAAACTCAACAGTCCCCTTTTCAAGGCTTAGAAGGAAACCTTTACAACCCTATCTTTTAACGGCTAAGATAGGACCACTCTAATTTTTGTCTAAGGTTAAACTAGAACCTCTTCTTTTACAAGGGATAAGATGTAAATAAATTAACCTCACAAGATGGGTGTTTACAAAAATTTTAGCTCACAAGAGTGTAGAGGATTTACAATAAAAACACTCTCTTAAACACTATTTACAAGAAAAATAAAAATATGAGAATTGAACTCAAATTCTCTTGATCATGTTGTTTGGATGTGTTCTATAACCATCTTCAAGTGTTTCAAGGCTGGTATTTATGATTGGAATGAGTTCCTAGCCGTTGGTAACTGTTGGGATTAATTTGGAGCCGTTGGGGATTAATTTTCATGTAAAATTTCCACTTTTGGTGCCTTCGGTATCGATACTCGTGTGGGTGTATCGATACGGTGCCTGTTATGGAAATAGTCGTTGAAGGCTGAAAAATCAGGCTGGTTTCGATACTATCAAGGTGGTTTCGATACCATCAGCCCTGTATCGATACTGCAGAAGCTGTATCGGTACAGATTTTGCTTTTTGCAGTATCGATGCGGATTTTTCTTACTAAAAATGGTTTTCAAAAATGGTATCGATACGGACCAAAGTGTATCGATGCGGGTCTTGTAAAAATGATATTTTGGTCATTTAAAAAGCATTTTAAACATGTTAAAAACCTATGAAACCATTTCAAACATATTTTTGAATTGTTTGGACTTTAAATAAGTTTTCAAAATATTCAAACAAATCCAAAAACATTTTTCAAATTATTATATCAAAACAAATATCCTAACATCTACTTTAGCTCGTGTTGTGTCGGGTGGTGTTCTTGTGTGTGTGCACCATGGAAGTCTAAGCGTTGTTTCGGTTTTGATTATGTAGCTACTATCACATGTACTCTTTTTTCTCCATTTAGGCGTAGGAAGGATTTTTAATGAGGCATGTGATATAGCATTTTCATATAATAAAAAATATTTGATCAAATCGAGTAAAAAAATTTGAGTTAATAAATCTTATTTTACAACTTAAATTTTATTTGAAAAATTTTCTAGTTAAGTTTATAAAATTTGAGTCAAATCAAGTTGTTTAAGTTTATATTAAAATTTAATCATATACATTTATAATAGGCTTAATGCACAATTAACCCCCTAACGTTTACTTGTTTTTCCAACTTAGTACCTAATGTTTTTTTGCACAAGTGTCCCATATCGTATCAATCGTTACCTATTTTACCCCAATTCCATTAAAGAGTCGTTAATGAAATATTCTAACCAATTACATCGTGCCACATCAGCGATATTTGATCTGGTCAACCCACCTGAATTTATTAAAAAGGGTAAATTTCATATCAAGTCTCTCAGGTTTGTTTTTTGTTCAATTTAGTCACTAAATACTCTTTTTACCTAAAATTGACCTCTATTGTTCTAAATTTTATAATTTAGCTCAATATTTATTATTATTGATAATATTATTTATTTAAATGTTAATATTTAATAAAAATAAATTAAATAATGTTATTATATTTAATAAATCATAATTTTCTCACCAATAGGGTTGGTCCAAGTGGTAAGCAGCTTGGTATCGCTTAAGTAAAGTCTCGGGTTTGAGGCGTTGTGTATGCAGAAAATCCTCGCTGGGAGACTCACCCACCAAAGCAGATGTGTGACGCGGGTCAGTCCAGATTAATCAGTCTGAAGCCTAGGAAATCAGAAGGACAACAAAAAAAATCATCAATTTTCTCGTGAAAAAAAAAACATGTAATTTTTATGACTTAAAGATCAAACATCTAACTAGAAAAGTGACAGAGAATTTAAATAAGTGTTAATGAACTTACAACTTCAAGCACCGCAATTCTTGCAATTACACATCTTTTGTTCCTTCGGAGTTCCATTTTTTGCTTATGCATGTGCTCGTGGCCTGAACCTTGGGGACTCTTGCTTGCTGGACAAACATATATGCACAAAAGGTTAAAACAACACTATGCGACAATCATATTTCTAGTTGTACACGTTTTTTTATTTAATAAAAATTACGTGTTTTTTTGTTCACATTTTTACGTGAGGAATTAAATGATTTATTAAATATAATAATATTTTTAATTTATTTTTATTAAATATTAAATTTTAAACAAATAATATTATCAATAATGATGAATATTGGGATAAATTATAAAATATAAAAATAAATATGAGCTAATTTTAAAAATAATCTTTTCAGTGACTAAATTAAACAAAAAAATAAACTTGAGAGACTTGATATTGCATTTGCCCTTTTCAATAAAATCATGCAAGTTGACCAAGTCAAATATTGCTGACATGGCACAATATCATTGGCAGAAAATTATTGTTATCAACACTTTAACATAAATGGGGTAAATGAATAACGGGCTGAAACGTTAGAAATGTCGAAAAAGAATTAACAAATTGAGAAAATAGGTAAACATTAAGGGATAAATACTAAATTGTGCATTAAGCTTTTATAATATTATGTTACTAATCGGTTTAAATTTAAATGATGTCGTAACCATATAGAATATACATATATTTTCATACATCTAAACTTAAACTTAAAAATCGATATACTAATTACTAAAACTCCCGAAATCAGTTATTCAAAAATATACTTTATAACTCAAATTTTATCAGAGTTTTTAAATTAAATAAAATTTATAAAATTACAATTTAAGTCAAAAAATCAATTTCTTTCGGCGTGAAACTAAAAAAATCAAATTTTACTCGGCCCATTTAAGGCTACAACAGTCTGAGAAAGACAAAACAGTTTTCATCACAGAATTCAAGCCTAGTTGAATTAATTGCAAACCTTTCTTAGCTTGTCTCTTGCCATCATCTGCTAGTATTTGAACAGCCCATTTAAATTAAAAGTGAAATTACTAAAAAAAAAAAGGAAAACGAAAAACGCTGTTCACCATACAAGTACAAAGACAAGAATACAGTGGCACACACAACATGTCTCACTTAACGTTCTTGTTGCCACTAAAGCAAGTTGTCGACAATGGAATTGGTCCATTTGAAAGGATTGTAAATTGAGTGTGACCAGGGATTTAAAATGCTGTTGCAGCAGCATTTTTGATCACATGTTTATCGTGCTTGCGGATGTAACAAATATTATTGTGGTCACTACGGGTATCAAAGAGAAAATACTATTGCAGACGTATCGCAGTTTCGGACGGTTCCAAAACCGCTGTATAACAGCGGCTATTGCGATTACGGGCCGCTATTTAAATCCCTGGGTGTGATACTACCTGTCTCACGGGGATATTCAAGGGATAAAGGTGAAAACTGTAGTGCAAGTATCTCCTCTCTGCTATATTTCAATCTTTGATCTAATATTCGAGAAGGGAAAAAACAAGGGAAATTAGATTCTAAAAGAGACTCGATATTTGATGTTCAAAGAACAAAAATGTGAATGTCTACTTACCAACAAAAAACTCAGGGATAGGCAATTTTTCCTGCATTCTGTTCCACTGAGAAATCTTCGAAATTTGTTGTGACGAGGATGGGCGATTGGAAATTGTTTGCTGCTCTGTTGAAAGGTTCTGAATAACTTCGTGCCGTACCTCAACTTGAGGATGTTTCTTTAAGAATAGGGAGATATCCCCTTCAGTTAAAAGCCAACAACCCATCAGGTCCAGTAATCTCAGTGTTGCTGGTGGGCTAAATGCATCCAGGCCACTAGTTGTTAACACGGCATCACGGACCTGAAGAGTGGTCAACTTTGGGAGAGCCGATAGGTGATGCAAAGTGGCATCCGTAAGGGACGCACATCTGAGAGATAAATGGTTCAGTTCTTTGCAACTTGATAAAGGGTACAAATCTGGATCCCTAACTTGTGTATGCTCCAAGTTCAAGCTCTCCAAATAATTAAGATTTTGAAGTGCTGTTAGTGTGCTATCCATATGCGACACCGTGCCTGGATGGAGAATAAAACCTGTAAATTGCAAAAGAAATGTTAAAAACTAAACGGGCATGCCAAGGGTTAATAATTCAGTTGAAGTCCACAAATGAACAAAAGCAACAGAAAAACATATTCCAGAGTTGTGAAAAAATCAAGACTACCAATATTCATGATTAATCCAAATAAGTAACAACTTAAAGTTTGTGGTGAGGAAACCAAACCTTTAATGTTTGTGTTGCTTAGGTCAACAACCTTAAGTGAAGGCATCAAGCCGATATATGACAAGGCAATATCATCGATTGATGTGTGAGATAAAGATAAAATTTCAAGTTTGGGAACATGTCCAGCTAAAATCCCGATCCCGACAGAGCTGACCTTTGTGCTGCTTAGATTAAGATTTTTCAGATTGGCTCCAACACATACAATCATTTCAACAGAATCATCCCCCAAGGTGGTAGAGTGGAGATCCAAATGTTCTAGCATTTTTATATCAGCTAAAAAGCGAAATCGGTTAAGGGAGGATTTGGATACATCCAAATACGACAAGGAACTTGTTTTGTTATATAAGAAGGCCTCAGCCTCATTCGTGAAAGTTGCTCCGGCAAAAACTAGCTTCAAGAAAGGAGCTTCATCACCACCGCATTCAAGGATAGAATCAATAGTACAATTACTCATGTTCAGACATTCAAGAGATGACAGATTCAGAAAGATCGTAACATTGGTCCAAGCAAGATTGAGGAAGCTCAGCTTGGGGAAGCTTCGAAGGAACAAAGCCCCTTTGTTAGATATTTTACTTCCCCATAGATCAAGGTATTGTAGCTTTGTCAATGCCTAAAACAAAACAGCCACCACAAATCAGTTTAACCTGAATATTTTACCTGAAAATGAAAACTAACTAATAGATCTTAAAATCAATCTTTCAAAATGGTACCGCCAAACTTAACTAAAATAACAATCTATGGTCATTGAAATATAACTAAGCACATCTGGTTCTTTAAATTCATTTTAACTGCAAGGAATCTCACTAACACAATATAACAACTTAGACAACTAAGTTCTCATCTAAATAAAGTACTTACAAAGAAAAAAGTTACCATAACAAAATTTGCAGAGTCCAGCAAAACTCAAGAGGCATGGATCATCAGTAATTTCGGAAATAATTATGGACTATTTCATTCTTCAGCCAACGATAATATATACAGTAAATATAATGGAATACCTGGAGAGAATTCAGTGCAGTATCTGTGACAGGCAAACCACCCAAGTCTAGTACAGACAAATTCTTAAGAGACGAGAGCAGTGCAACCCCATTCGCCGTGACGGCAGTCTCTGAAATCCATAACTTTTCTAAAGTTGAAATGGATATAATATGCCTAACGCCAGCATCACTAACCTTCATGCACCGCGAAAGGTCCACCTCCTTCAGACTAGTCATCCCTAAAACCAAGAAAGAAAAAACACTACAAATTTATAAAAGTAATTCAGCATATCAACATAACAAATTTGAGCTTTGATATCCATTTCCTTTTGGAACTATTAGTTTAATTAGTCTAAAATAGCCTAATTTTCATACAGATAGCTGAAAATAAACTTCCTTTTAATTTCTATTACATTTGAAAAAATGAAAAACATACCAACTAAGGACCAAATAGCAGAATTATTAATTCTATGACAATCAGCGAGATTAAGAGATCGTAGATAACGAAATGCGCCTAAATACGCCATCCATTCCGCATCAACAGAATTCTCTCCTCTAAGATCTATCTCCTCCGCCGTGTGTTTGAACACTCTGCATTATAAAATGAATAATCTACTTTAACAGGGACCAGATGCAAACATTCAAAATGAAACAGAAAAGCTAAATACAAAACGTAAACTACAATTCGCAGTTTTTTGGCAGACGATTCAGATCTAAGTTTTTAGAAAACGTAACAATTGAACAAATAGAAAACAAAAATACAAATTATTTACAAAATATATCGAAAATTTGAAGTGATAATAATGAATGTTAGCGTACTCGAGCAAGGAAGGGAAGAGGAGGCGGCGACGGAGGAGGTTTCGAAGGAGAGCTTGAGAAAGGTGAGAAGGCAACCGCTCAAGAGTTCTTCTTTGTCTCCGCCATTTCTCCACGCTCTCTTTGCTTCGGCAAGCTGCTTCTATGCATCGCCGAATCAACTCGCTCTCTTTCTCCATTTTCGTTTAGATTTATTTACTTCTTTTGTGTTCTATTGAGTTTCGATCGATCTTGCTCTTCGCCTTTTTCTCCCTTTGATATTTCAATCTTCGGATCTTCGAAAGTTGAATCTGATAAAAGATAAACTTCAAAGTCTGAGACTATTTTTTATTTGCTTGCTCTTCACGAACAGAAATGTGGAAGAAAGTGGAATGTTTATTTATTAATTTTCTTTTTAATTTTTGGGTAAACTATATAAATGGCCACTATACTATAGTTTTAGATTTGATTTGACCACCTGCAATAAAAAATTTATATAATTATATATTTGGTCACCGTTATTTATACACTCTATCAATTTGGTCCTCTTAATTTTAATTTAATAAAATAAAATAATTATTTAAATGACTTTAATTATTTTTATTTTATTAATTTTCTCCTTCCAATCAAATGATGACACATGTCACCTAATTGGAGATGAGAAAATGGAAGCAATGAGATTATCCCAAGAGGATTTAAACCTAGGACCTTGTAATACATGTGATGTGTGCTTAGAGGTGGCAATCGGGTCGTTCGGTTTGGGTTCGGTTCGGGTCGTTTCGGGTCTATCTAGAATCAGTTTAGATTCGGGTCGGTTCGGGTTCGGTTCTAATTCGGATCTGTGATGAGTCAGATCCGGTTCGAGTATTGGATCGGGTCATAATCGGATCGACTATTTTCGAGTCGGGTCAAAATCGGATCGGTCGCTTTCGGTTCTGGACAAAATCGGGTCGTTCGGGTCGCTTTCGGTTCGGGTCAAAATCGAGTAGTTCGGGTCGATTTCGGGTCGGGTAAATTCAGTTTGAGTTGGGTTTAGGGTTTGAGGTTTAGTTTAGAGTTATTGGTGTATGAGATTAATTCTGATTCAAATATTTAAATCAAAGCTTCATGTATCCATATCAAATTTTTGTGTATAATTATATTAAATCAAATTTTATTATATGTAACAACAACAACAACAACAACAACAACAACAACAACAACAACAACAACAACAACAACAACAACAACAACAACAACAACAACAACAATAACAATAATAATAATAATAATAATAATAATAATAATAATAATAATAATAATAATAATAATAATAATAATAATAATGTTCGAAATGAAAGAAGCATAAATCACGGACATAATTAAAATAATTCTAAAACTAAATGTGAAATTTTAATTAAATTAATCAAAATTGAAACTCAATTAAATTAAGAAAAAGAAAAAGAGAAAGACAATTGATAAATAGAGAGAGAAAAGACAAAATTTTGGAGGGAAATAAGCCACCAATTTTTTAAGCTAGATTGAAAAAAAACAATTGGTAAAAATAGAGAGGGAAAAGACAAAATTTTGGAGGGAAATAAGCCACCAATTATTTAAGCTAGAGATTAATTACTTTTTAGGTCATGTTGCATTTAAAATGTTATATTTTAGTACTAATATTCAACTTTAAGTTTTATTTTAATTTAATTTAGTCACAAGTATCCCCACAGTTTAGACTTCGGATATAGAAATCTCCTCCTCGTAGTGATATTTAGTCTCTAAAAATTTACTTTTAGTCAAAATTAACTAATCTTTGTAATTTAGTCTATTAATTTAATATAATGATATTTTTGTTCATTTTAATTTCTAAGATTCAATTTTTAGCCAAAATTGACCCCTATTTATTTATATGATATAATTATGAAATTGGTCATTGGACTATCAAATTTCTCCACTTCCAAATTGTCAATTTAATCCGTAATTTCAGTTTTATGTTATATTTTATGATGAAATTATAAAATTGGTCACCAAGCTCTCAAATTTCTCTACTTTCAAATTGTCAAGATGATCTCTAATTCCAGTTTTAGCTATATTTTATGGTAAGATTGTAAAAATTATCTCTAATTTCAGTTTATGGTTTAGGCCTTAGTGTTAATGGTTTAGGGTTATTGATTTTAGATTAATTTCTATGGCTTAAAAGTTAACAGTTTAGGTTTTTAGGGCTTAGTGTTAATGATTTAGTGTAGAACTAATGTTTTGATATAATAATTGAAAAAATGTTTTGGACTGATTTAAAAAGTATTTAAAACATTTCCAAAGTCCAATCAACTTGAAATTATGTTTAGGGGATCTTTTAAAAGGTTTTCACATGTTTTCAAAGGCCAAACTACACAAAACCGTCCAGGCGTTTCGAAACGCCCTATGGTGTTTCGATACGGGGATTCCAGTAGCAAAATCGTTTCGAAACAAGTTTTGAAACGGGCATTCCCTGGATGAGATTTTTGCCCAGTGTTTCGAAATGGGCTAGGCCGTTTCGATACGCCTACGTGGCTTCGACCACAACGGCTATAAACCCCAACGGCTATTTCCCAACTAACATTTAAATGCAAGTCGTTTCGATACGGGACTAGGCGTTTCGAAACGGGTGTTTCGAAACGGACAAAAGCGTTTCGATACGGGTCCACGTCAGACTGCAACGGCTCTTTCTACTTAAAGGGTGTTTCGAAACGGGTTCGAGCGTTTCGAAACAGGGAGCTGCAGAACTGCATTTATGGTGGGAATTAAAGTCCTCAACGGCTCCAATTCAATCCCAACGGCTAGTAACGACTACAAACTCATCAAGGAGTATAAAAGGGACCTCCAAGCATCAAGTAAAGGCTAATGCTTATATTGTCAAACATCAAATGATCAAGAATTGTCTTAGAGCTTAAATTGTCATTTATTGTATAGACAAACACTAGTGAGCCAAAATTGTCAAATTTCTCAAGTGTTTTAGGTTTTGGGTGAGTGCTTAATTGTGCAAACAAACACCTATTAGAGGTTTTTAAGTTTGCTTCTTGTTTCTCTTTGTAAGAGAGGGTTTCAATCAAGGCTTTGGGTAGAAAGCTTGATTGTGTATAAGGGTTACCTCCTAAGCCTAGAAAAGGGGACGAATCAATCGTGGATTGATTGGAAATCCTTAGTGGGAGCTAAGGTAGTGGATGTAGACCTTGGTTAGAAGGTTGAACCACTATAAATCTTTGTGTCACATTTCATTTTAGCTTCCACAACCCTTCCACCCAAAAATCCACCTCTCCACCACTTGGTGAGCAACATCGGTTGAACGAATCGAGCCCCACACAACTCAACATTTAGGGTTTATGGTTTAGTTTAAGGTTATTGGTTCATGAGATTAATTTCTATGGCTTAAGGTTTATTGTTTAGGATTTATGGCTTAAGATTAAATATTGGAAGAGAAAATAGTACATTAAAATTCTAAATTTAAAAATTAGTAGGGACAAAAGTTTTATTTAATTAATATTTAAACGTAAAATGACATAAAATGTTATTATACCACAACTTTGACAAGAGCAACGATCTCTTCCATGATATAGTACAAAAAAATAAAACATACTTCATTTTATTATTTATTATATTGTTAAAAATAGATAATATTAAAAATAAATTATTCATTTATTTTACCTTAATTTTCGGGTTAAAATCGGGTCGATATTCAGTTCAGCTTTCGGTTCGGGTCTATTCGATTCAACAAAAAATTTAGGTTCGGTTTCGGTTTATTTCAAGTTTCGGGTCAACTTCGGATCATCATGTTCGGGTCTCGGTTCGGGTTTCGGGTCTCGGGTCAAGTTTGTTAGGTCTATGTGTGCTTGCCATTGGGCCAAGTATATTTTTGTAATATGAGGTATAGCTTTTGATATATGTCTTAAATGGATGTTAATGCCCAGAAAAATGAAAGCAAAAAAAATGGTCATGGGCGGATTCTAACCAAGGATCTTGTAGTGCAAGGGGTGTGTGCTTACCACTAGGCCAAGTATACTTTTATGATATAAAGTACAACATTTAATATATATCTTATATAGGTGTTAATGGTTGGAAAAAGGAAGGAAATATTGTTTTAGGAAACTCGAACATGACATACTTATGATGCATAAAAACATATAACCCAATTAAATAAATCTAATAACTCAATTAAATTTAAAAATATTTTGGATATTTTTTAAATTATAGTTAGTGCACGGTTTAAAACAAAAAATTTAAAATTATAGATTGGTTTCGCTAAATGAATTTAATATAGTTTTAAATTTTTTATTTTAAATAGTGCACTAACTATAATTTAAAATATATCCAAAATATTGTTAATTTTAATTGAATTATTAGATTTAATTAATTGGGTTAGATATTTTTATGCATCATAAGTATTCATGTTCAAGTTTCTTAAAACAATATTTTCTTCCTTTTTCCAAGCATTAACAACTATATAAGATATATATTAAATGTTTTACTTTATATCATAAAATATACTTGGTTCAGTGGTAAGCACACACCCCTTGTACTACAAGGCCCTTGGTTCAAATTTGCCATTTTTTTACTTTATATATTGTCATTTTTTTTTTGCTTTCATTTTTCTGGGTATTAACCATCATTTAATACATATATCAAAAGCTATACCTCATAACATAAAAATGTGCTTGGCCCAGTGGCAAGCACCCATCACATGCATTCCAAGGTCCTAAGTTTAAATCCATTTGGTGACAATCTTATTACTTTTATTTTCCATCTCCAATCGGGTGACATGTGTCACCACCTAATTAAATAATTATTTTATTTTATTAAATTAAAATTAGGACCAAATTGATATAGTGTATAAATAACGAGAACCAAATGTGTAATTATATAAATTTTTACTAACTGCCACGTCACTCATTTTGTTATGTTTCAACGACAAATGGTCAAATTGAGTCTATTTTAATAGTATGGTGGTTTAATTGCTTCAATTAAAAGTATAGTGATCAAATTGAATATAAAACTATAGTATAGTGGTCATTTATACAGTTTACCCTTAATTTTAGGGTGAACTATATCAGTGGTCACTCACTTATTAGTAAAATTATGATTGGTCACTCAATTATTAAGGGTTACACACACACACACACACACACATATATATATATGGATTTTAAAAAAATATATTATATATCAGATAATTATGTTGTACTTTATATGTTGAGGTGTTGTATCATTGAGTTCCAAGGAACTTGAGAAAAGCAGCTACCAATCATAATTTTTCATCTCCAATCGGGTGACATGTGTCACCACCTAATTAAATAATTATTTTATTTTATTAAATTAAAATTAGGACCAAATTGATAGAGTGTATAAATAACGAGGATCAAATGTGTAATTATATAAATATTTACTAACTGTCACGTCACTCATTCTGTTATGTTTTAACGACAAGTGGTCAAATTGAGTCTATTTTAATGGTATGGTGGTCTAATTGCTTCAATTAGAAGTATAGTGGTCAAATCGAATATAAAACTATAGTATAGTGGTCATTTATACAATTCACCCTTAATTTTAGGGTGAACTATATCGGAGATCACTCACTTATTAGTAAAATTATGATCGGTCACTCAATTATTAAGGGTTACACACACACACACACACACATATATATATATATATATATCTAAAAAATATATATTATATATCAAATAATTATGTTGTACTTTATATGTTGAGGTGTTGTATCATTGAGTTCCAAGGAAATTGAGAAAAGTAGCTATCGTTGGTGGAGTTTGCTTATAATAACAGTTATCAGGCGAGTATTCAGATGTTTTTATATGAGGCTTTGTATGGGAGGAAGTGTTGTACGCCACTTTGTTAAGCGGAGGCAGGAGAGAAGTACATTACGATGCCTGATGTGTTGAAAGGCGCTAATGAGAAGGTAAAACTCATTAGCAAAAGGTTAAAGGCGACTTCGTATCATCAAAAATTCTATGCAGATCTGAAGCGTGGAGAGATTGTGTTTGCGGTTGATGATAAGGTTTCACCTTGGAAGAAGGTGATGAGGTTTGGACGTAACGGTAAGTTGAGTCTGAGGTTCAGTGGACCTTACGAGGTGTTGGAACGTACTAGTCTCGTGGCTTACCGTTTGAAGTTGTCGGTGGAACTAGAAAAGATACATGATTTTTTCTATGTGTCGATGCTTCGAAAATATAGATCGGATCTGTCACACGTAATACCTATCGAGGAGATCGAGTTGTGTCCGAATTTGACCTATGACGAGGAACCGATGAAAATATTGGACACTAGCAGCAAGGTAATTCGTGGGAAGACAACTGAGCTAGTGAAAGTGTTGTGGCGACATCGAGGAGTTGAAGAAGCCACGTGGAAAAGTAAGGAGAACATGAAGAAGCAGTTTCCTTAACTTTTTCATTCAGGTAAATTTCGAGGATGAAATTTTTTAAGTGGAAGAGAGCTGTAACGCCCCGAATTATGGCCTAGAAGTTAGATAGATAGATTAGATGGTTCGGGTGAACTGGATTAGTTAGTTCGAATTGGTTTCGGGAAATAAATTCAAATAAATAGTTTCTGGCTAAAGTAAAATATGTAAAAATATTCTAAAATGTTTAATTAATGTATTAAACATATTTGAGGTGTCAATTTGATAAAATAAATTCGGATTAAATGACATTTTGAGTTTGGTGACTAAAATATAAAGATTTCAAAATGGTTTTGGTGACTAAATCGTAAAAGGGTCAAAACTTTAAATCTTTAAAGAGCTAATCTACCAATATTTTTAATCAGACTTTTCCCTTAATTTAGGCTAATTTTAAATGGTTTTAAAGTGGTTATTAAATAAAAAATAAAATTGATTTAATAAAATAATTTTTATTGATTAAATCATTTTTCTTATATAACTACTTTTTCTCTCAACTTTTCTCTCAAATTTTTCTATCAGCCAAACTACTTTTCTTAACTCAAAATGATCGGGAATCAACTTTTTTTATTTCTTTTTGATTCCTTGGATTCTTACATCAAGCTTTACTTGTTCTCTTGGAGATTTCACTCAAATCATGCCAATTAAGAGGAAAGCCAACTATTAGAGATAATTTTCATTTATCTCCTCTAATCAAAGATTCGTTACTGAAATTCTCAAGTTCTTGATCCTTTACAGTTGATATTTGATATATGTTGATGATTAAATCAAGTATAAAAGGTTTAAAGTGAGTTTTATTAAGAAAATTAATTAGGTCTTCTTATAGATCTGTTTTGTGGTGAATTTGAATGATTTAGATCATGGCGATGTTTTGATTAAATGTTGTAAAATTGGTTTTGTAATAGGAATCCTGAAACTAATTGAATTACTAATTTTCTAGGTTGTGAATAGTTAGATTTTAAGGTGTTTATGGTGTTATTAAGTTACTAGAGGTATAAGGTGGTGATGTAGGGGGTTTTTGGATGTTAATTGATGATGTTAAGTGATTCAACTTGTTAGTATTTGGCTGGGATTTGTTTAGGATGAAATTGGATGTGTTTTCGGTTATTTTTGGAAGGCGATTGGTGATTTTCAGTGAGGTTTTGTTGGGGATTAATGTTGCTGGGATTCAATTATGCATTAATCCTATGTTATTATGTGAATAAAACAGGGGAGATTAATCCTACAACGATTGGCGAAGATTTGGAGGCGTCGAAAGCTTGAATTCGGTTTACAAGTATTTTGGGTAAGTAATCTTCTAAGATTTCGGTTTTATAAGTATGATTTTCATACATAGACTTTTGTAACAATAAAGGGGCAATGTGGCATTGGGTATTGCGAGACTTGTAATATGTTGCTTCCTGGTTTTAACCATGTTTATAAACTGTCATTGATGTATTTTGTGATGTTTGAAGTTTGATATTGAGCTTGGGATAGCTTTTGCATGTTTGGGTAGAGAGCATGCCAATAGGACTTTGTTGATGTTTCTCATGTTTTGATGGTTAGTCTTGCATATGTGAATTTGTGGTATAATGATGTCTTATGGTTCATATGTTGACGAGTTGATGTTTATATGATGATTGAAGCATGTTAGGTTGTGTATGAATCCATAATGGTATGAAAAACCAAGCAAAAGTGAACATTTCATGTCCAGGTGTATCGGTGCGTGTGTCCTTGTACCGATACGGGTAAGTGTATTCTGAGGTTGGATTTCGGTACACGGGGACCTGTACTGGTACGACATTTGTATTTTGGGCATAGCGTATCGATACTAAAAGATCAATCAGTAGGATTTTGACTTACTGGAATCTGGAATTTCAGAATTATAATAGTGTACCGATACACTTGATTGTGTACCGATACAAGATGTTGTTATTTTAGTTAATGTGTTCTTGTGAGTTTTTTATTCTTTCATTTTAGTCGCTGGTCTTTGTGAATACAATTGTATAAGTTTGGATGATCGTTTTGAACTAAAATTTGGTATGAAAGCATGAAACCTAACTAATTGAGTTTTGGTAACTTCAAATCTAATTAAGTCCTTGTAATTTTCTAGTTTTAAAATTTGATCCTCAATCTATAACTGTATGCAATTGGATTTATTTTTTTACGCTTGATTCAGTTGATATTTCACCTGCTGCCAGCATGCTCACCTTAGGATATAATGTTGCATCTGTTGAGTTGATCAAACAATGCAATTGGCCAAGAGGGGTGAATTGACAATTAAAAATTTGAAAGGAGAGAAATGGATGAACAAAAAAATTGCACAAGAGATTTATAGTGGTTCAAGTTCTCCAATGAACTCTACCTCCACTACCTTAGCTCCCACTAAGGATTTTCAACCAATCCACTATTGACTCTCCCCTTTTCTTGGATGAGGAAGAAACGTTACAAAGAAATTAAACTTTCTACACAAAGCTTAATTTGAAACACTCTTTACAATTTAGAAAATTGTAAACCTTACAAATTCCTTTCGAAGGATGATTCTTGAAGGTTCAATAATTGTTGCTGGTGCTTAAAATGCTCGCTTTTATACCTTCTCATTGATTTCTAGTCGTTTGGGTGGTTGACACCATAATTATAGCCATTAAGACTTCATCTTCCCACCATTAATGCTGTTATGCAACTACCCGTACCGAAATGGCATCACATGTATCGAAACAGGTAAAAAACAGAAAGAGTCGCCGGGGGTCATTTAAGAGACCGTATCGAAACGATCGTGGTCGTTCCGATACTGAAAGAGCTTGTTTCGGAAGGGGTCAAGACCGTATCGAAACATTTTGAAACTATGAAAACTTGTATCGAAACATACCTAATGTGTATCGATACGCTTAACTAGTTTTCAATAAGACAGTTATGATAAAGCAACAGTCACATTTTTAAACAAACATTCAAAACTCGTATCGAAACGATCGAGACCGTTTCGATACTATCGTATCAATACGAGTTCTCTCGTTTCGAGCCCAAACTTTACGGTTTCAAATCGTTTCGAAACACCTAAGGGGTGTATCGAACGATTAGTCGAAAATTACTGTTTTGGCTTAGAAAACACTTAGAAAAATTTATGGGAACTTGACTTTTGACTTAAACATTTTTCTTGTCAATTTTGGGAAGTTTGGGGACTTAAAAATTTATCTTTTTTTCAAATTGGTCCTTGAAATATTTGTTATATCAAAATCAAAGTTTTGGTTTTACAATTTCCCCCTTTTTGATATAACAAAACCAAATATAAATTTTTAAGTTTTGAGAACTTTGTAAAACTTACTCCCCCTCAATTTAAGATATGTTTTTTTAAAAAAAAATTAAGTTGCAAAGTTTCAAAATTGGCTCTACTTCCCGCCCCCCCTTTTTGTTAGATCAAAATTGGCATAATTCAATGAAAAATAAAAGGGCAATAATAGTATACCAAAGCAAACAACATAATATATTAAGTCCATAAATCCAAAGCAGAGAACATAAATCCAAACTTAATACCTAAAAGCATAGTTTTTTTAAGAAAGTGGGCCTCATTAAAAACCCCGCTAACACCCCAGGCTTTAGACCAGGAGGCCCCTAATGGGGAAATGAGTACCCAAAAATGTATTACCAAGATCGAGATTGAACCTCGGTGAGTACAAAGTTACGAATACAATTCGGGTAAATGGTACCAAAGGACAGAGATGTCATGGTACGAAGAACATAAATGGCTAAAGTATGAGCGACAGAGTTAGCCTCTCTGTTTATATAATGGACCCGAGATAGGGAAAGCAAAGCAAGCAAAGTCATGTCCTGTAAGAAGGTGGGACCCATGGTGAAAAGATTTGAACCCGAACGGTTCTTGTGCAAAGGTGATACCAGCGAGAAGAGCATGACCCTCGGCCATGGTAGCATCCAGACAGCTACCCAATGGGTAGGCGAGGCCACCAACAACAGCTCCCAAATCATCACGAACCACTACTCCAACTGCTGTCGCGCGTGTGACCGGGTCAAAAGCCCCGTCCACATTAACTTTAAGAGACCATGTCGGGGGCTGCCTCCAGCGAGGTTGAGAGAGTGGGGTGATTTGATGGAGTGATATGGGTAGAAGAGTTTACCTCCTCATAGTCGCGTTGAAGGCCAATAGAGTTTATAGTAGTGAGCCAAGGGGGCTGCAAATAGCGGTTGTGGATCCAGTTATTACGACGGTTCCATATGTTCCAAAGAACAGTGAGAAAGAGGCTAAACGAATCGGCTGATAGCGTAGTTGTACCTTCATCAAGCCATTGTAAGTTGGAAGAGGCCGAGCTACAGATTAAAGAGGAAGGGATGACTGCCAGACGAAGGGCTTTGGAGGCCCCTGGGCAGTCCTTAAACCGCCAAGTAGGGCATCCAACCCCAGCTGCCAGCTGAAAGTCTTAACTTTTGGAAGGACCTTTAGCTTGGCCAAAACCTTCCAAACCCGAGAAGGTCGATTGTGTGGCTCCGAGGGACACTGCAGATACGAGTAGCCAGAGCGAATGGAATAGATATTGGAATTATGGGGATTCCATAAGATAGGATCTCGATTGCCGTTAATAATGAGAATGATAAGAATAGCATTTGCGTCTTCAGGCGTAAAATAATAGTGTACTTTAACTAGGTCCCAGCATGCCTGATCGGGAAACATGAAGTCGCTACATCGAATATGGACTTCATCTGATACTTCGTATTCTCTGTATAGGTGGAGGGGGGATGAGCCGCCCCAATTATCTTTGTGGATCCTAATGCGACTATTCATACCACGACAGTAGAGAAACCCTCCATGGAGATGTTACATAGTGTTATAAATCCCTTGCCAAGCAAAGAAGCCACGACGCGGTGGATCAACATCGAGGATATGGCCGAAAGGGAAGTGTTTCGCTTTGAATATTTGACCATGTAAGGACTCAGGCTCGCAGATGAGTCTCCAAAGTTGTTTGCCTAGTAGAGCCATATTAAAATGATTGAGATCCCTAAAACCGACACCACATGCTGACTTAGGTAGGCATACCCAGTCCTAGGAGAGCATGTGCCAACCTTTCTTGTTATTTCGTCTAAACCACTAATAACAACGAATCGCAATTGTCATAACGTCAATAATGTTTTGAGGTAACAAATAACAAGATATAACATATTGAGGCAAAGATTAGATAACAGCTTTGATAAAGATTTCGTGGCCACTAAACGAAAGTAAGTGTTTGTCCCAATGGGATAGCCTATCATTGACTTTATCGCGAATGAGACCAAGGGCTTCAGTCTTATTTTTCCCGATGATCACGGGAATGCCAAGGTAAACTCTCGAATTGTCAACCTCCCTTACCTGCAAAGAGGCATTAATACGCCCTCTAATCGTTTGGGCGGTACGGGGATTATAGAAGATCGTTGATTTTTCAAAATTAACCGCTTGTCCTGAGGAAAAAGAGTAAGTATGGAGAGGCAACTTGAGATTTTCAGCTTCCTATAGTTTATTATTGATGAAGACCATGCAGTCGTCTGCAAATAGAAGATGGTTAACTTTAGGACCGGTTCTGCCAGCCCAAGTCCAGGTAAAAGGCCATTTTTTGTGTATCGTTAGGTATACCGAGAGGCCCTGTGTATAGAAAAAGAAAAGAAAAGGGGATAACAGATCGCCTTATCGGAGGTCGCGTTGTGGATAGAAAAAAGGTGAGAAGGAGTTGTTGACTTTTGCAGTAAAGGAGACAGTGGAGATACAATGCATTATAAGCGAGACCCGCGTGGAATTGAAACTCATACGAAGCATGACATTTTGGATGAAGGGTCATTCCACGCGATCGAAAGCATTTTCCATATCTAGTTTGAGTGCAGCACATTGGGAGAAGTTATTGTATCCGGTGTTAATCGAGTGGATAATTACATGAGCAATAAGAATATTGTCCGAGATATTCTGTCCCTGGAAAAAGGCAGCTTGATTACTGCTGATACAGAAAGGAATCGTAGATTTCATTATGTTAACTAGGACTTTCGCAAAAACCTTATAAAATACTGTGCAGAGGCTAATAGGCCTTAGGTAGCGCATTGTAGTTGGATCTTTTATTTTGGGTATTAGTAAAAGTAATGTTCGATTAACGGAGGCCATGACAGCAGTCTCCTTGAGAAGGTCGAGGCATAGTTGGGTGACATCCTTACCAACTGTGTCCTAATGATGTCTGTAAAACCCACTGGGAAGCCCATCAATGCCTGGTGCCTTCCAAGGATGATATCACGAAATGCTTTGAGGACCTCATCAGGAGTGAAAGCCCATGAGAGTGACTCATTCATTGATGGGGTAATGGATGGTTCAATTTTAGACAGAATTTGGTCAGAGATGCCTGGATTGGAAGTGGTGAAGAGGGTTTGAAAATATTAGGAGACAATATCCATGATGTCCTCTTCACCTTCTCTCCAGACATTATCGGTATCGTAAAGCCCTTTGATTGTGTTTTTTTACGGTGGTTGTTTGCGCAAGCATGGAAGAAGGATGTGTTCTTGTCACCATGGGCAAGCCACATTGTGTGTGATTGTTGGGCCCAGTAAGCTTCTTGTGAGTCAAGTAGTTTGTGGAGTTCAGATTTGGCGGTAAGATACGCAGCCTCAGTTGCATTCGTTAGGGGACATTTAAGATATTTGTTAATCTTTTTAGTAAGGACTTGAATACGTCCAATGGTGTTGTACCGTTGGTGCGATTTCCAATCATTTAAATGAGAACCTATGGCTCGGATTTTATCTAAGGTATCGCCATCAGTAGAAGCCCATGTTTGTTGGACTATAGAAATGCCCTCATTGTGAGAGGCCCGACAATTTTCAAAGTGAAAGTGATTAGTCGTGGGCCTTGAGGCGTGATGCGAAGGAGGTTCGGTATCCAAAAGGAGAAAACAATGATCAGATATGGTGTTAAATTCAGAGGTAACTTTATAGGAAGGATGAGAAGCCTTCCACGCCGAATTCCCTAAGAACCAATCCAAACGTTCAAGAATTGTGGGGGTGTTAGGATCGGATTTGGTCCAAGTGAACTAACCCGAGATGGGTTTGCAATCAAAAAGATCGTTGTGAGATAGACAATCGCGGAAGTTTTTTATTTGGGAACGTGCCCGACAGTAGCCCCCTATTTCTTATTGTCTGATAGGATCTCGTTTAGGTCTCCCCCGATTAACCAAGGAAGGCCAGTATTGTTATTAATCGAATCTATTAGTTCCCAAGTTTTAATTTTTTGTTAGTTTCTGAATATCCACGCATGCCCGTAAATAAAACTTGTGTTGCGTGTAAAATAGTCTATCGCAATGTAGTGCAAGTGTACACGTCGCAAGTAATAAAGTGATAAGGAGTATCGGATATCGTCTCCACAGGGATTGGGACAACTTCAGAATTAATTTTCCTGCACAAGGGAAAAGATAAATTTAATAAGGGGTTTTGAGAAATCTTTAAGATAAACTAAAATAGGTGGAGGAATCAGATTGAGAAAATATGCTGGTATTGATTTGCTCAGTAGTGCAGGTGTTGCACTGTTCAAAGGTCTTCTGCTGTGTATGTAATTGAGCCTGTCGCGGCAACACCTGTCGCGGCAGAGGTCTGTTGATGTCGCGGCAGCGATCAACAACTATGTACTTCAAGTTTGGCAAGAATCCCTGGAGTGACTTGTCCTATCCCTAGGTCCAAGTCTGTCGATGAACACGTCTTGGATGATACCTCCCAGCGTGAATCAAAGGATGAACACCAATGATTGTGAATTCTTTATTAGCCACTGAACCTCGTCCTATCCCTAGGTCCGAGATAGTTCAACCATAAACTGGAGAACCTGTACTCACTCCTTTCGTATACTTAACTCTCCCGATATTAAGTAAATAGATAATCTTACAATGCTCTCTCGATACTCTTGCAAGATGTTGAGACCATAATGAATAAACTTGAAGTTTTATTGATTTGAACAGAAAAAAGCCTAAGAAACAGTTTAACCCCTACAACTACTTTACAAGATCAACCCTTAGCCCTAGGGAAAGTTTAGAACATGATGGAGAAGGGGGAAGCTAGGGTTTGTGATGGAAAACGGCTAGGAACTAGGTTATATCTCTCTAGGTCGAATTACAAGCATATATATAGGCATTGGGTACAAGTTTTCTTAATGGGCAAAATACTAGTTTGAATTAAATTACAATTCATTAAAGACTAAATCTCTGAATAAACATCCTTTAGTTCGCCCTATCTTCTTGCATTTACTTTCTCCTCAAACTTTGGGCAAGGCCTTCCTTGTGCTTCTGGGCTCCAAAAATTATGCGAGTGGTCTCTAAAAATTAGGCTTGAAATCCTCTATCAGTCGAACTCCACTTTGCATTTTCCATCTCTTGTTCTTCACGGTCGCCACCTCTGTCACGACATCTGTCACGGCAGCTAGTTATAAGCCAGTTTGCTTCAAAACTGTCGCCACTTTTGTCACGGCAACTGCCACAACATCTGTCACGGCAACTGTCACGGCATCTGTCACGACAGTGATGTATGAGGCAGTTTTCTTCACTCCAGCTCTTCTGTTCCTCTGCTGCCCTGGATGCTGCCACGACAGTTAGCTTCTGTTCCTCTGTTGCCCTGGATTCTGCCACGACAATTATCTTCTGTTTCTTTGCTGCCCTGGATTCTGCCACGACAGTTATCTGCAAGAATTGACCGAAATCAGCAGCATCTGTGCAAAATTATCCATCTGTGATGTTTATGCAAATTTTATCCTAAAATGCAACTAAACATTCTTGAGTGCATCGATAATATGGATAAATGAGGGCTAAAATATAGAACATTTATTCACTCAACACACCCCAAACTCGAATTATTGATTGTCCTCAAGAAAATGCAACCTAACTAAGAATAAAAACTTTTTTTCTCGACTTAATTCAGTGAACTTTCATTACCTACAACACATTTACTATCAAGAGCAGTACCTTGTCGGGTGTTTATGGGTTTATCCGGAACAATGCTATAATTCTTGTGCAAGTGTGTGCAGGTTTTGTGAACATATATGTGCCTAGACTCCCTTAGTTACTAGAATAGTTATGCTACTCGCTTGAATTTTATGCCAAATTTCATTTTTTGGAGGCAATTCTTAGGCTCGTTTAGTTTTTTCTGAATTAGACTCGGTGTTTTTCTTATTTTGATTTGACTAGAGCCTGTTTTTGGGCACCACTAGCTATCTTCCTAGAGCCGGTATTAGGCACCTTTAGGGGTATTGAGTCTAAGTTTTTCTTTTCTTATATTCTTTTCCTAGAGCCAGTGTTAGGCACCTCTAGGGGCAACTCAAGTGGTTAAGCTTTCCTACTCTAGTTCACTAACAGAAGTCTAGACAACATATAAGTCACAAGGGTGTTTTTGAAGTTTAGAACTATAGCAAGGCTCTAAATAATTCCTAAAGCATCCTAAAGGCACTATCACGACAGAGTATGTCGCGGCAGGTAAGTGCAGTTCAAAGACTTAAGCCAAAAAAATTTTAGACACAAAAATAAATAGTTATAAACACATAATAATAAGAGGACTGCCTACCCCCAAACTCGAGGGTTGCATTGTCCTCAATGCATGACAAACAAAAAAAACAGAAAGATAAAAACATCACAAATAGAAAATAGAAACATAGAAGACAAAAGAAGCAAGAAACTTAATTTGAGGTGCCATCATTGCTGTCGTCTATATGAAGCTGTCGGCGGGTGCAGGGCGGCAACATCAGTACTGCCGGGTGGCGGGTGTCTAGGTTGCCGATCTTTCAAGGGATGCCTCCTCTGCTGCCAGGGCAGTGAAACTAGATACTGTCGAGGCAGAGAACACCATGTCTTGATGGTCTTGGGTTTTTTAGGTTGTTGTGGGTTCTTTATTGGAAAAGACAAGAAAAACAAATAAAATAAAAACTTAAGAGTTTAAGAGGGAATTAATTTTTGAAACTCTTATCCTAAAATAACGAAATTAAAAACTGAAACTAAATAAAATTTGAGGAGCGTCGTTTCCGATATTTCTTATGATCCATCTGCACCCTCCACCGAGTTACAAATTTGCCCAAAAAGGGTTGGGCCAATGTGCTCGTGGCTACTCCTTTTTGTTTTATCATGGTGGAGGTGACTTTCTTTCTGGTTCCTTTGTAGTCCATAAAGTCCTCCCATCTTGGCATTGTTCATGAACACATGAACATATGTTTAGGAAAAATTATATCTATATCCAACCATATACTTACCTCATTCTTGTCGAAGTTTGTTATGGTGGAAAGTAGCTTTTGTTGTTGTTTCTGCTGCTGCGGTAACCAATTATTTTGACAGTCCTTTGTCAGGTTGCTTTGCAGGTCAATGGGGCATTGGAAAGTGCCATGACTCCCCATATCAATTTTTGTTGGCCACTCGTAGGTCTCCATCAGTAGAGATCTCGATGATTCTAAATCCACCGGCGTTGGTTCCTCAAAAACCTGCAATGGAATTGGTGAGTTTTCAAAGAATTCAAAAGGTTCGTTTATTACCTGCTCATATTCCATTGACAAGGAATTGTCGTCGGGTTGCTCTTGCATGTGGTTGTGCGAGTGCCATGGTGAAGGTGGATGTATGCAATCTTTTTCGGGCATAGCCGAGGCAGTGGGTTGAGGTTTTGCCTCGGCAGTGATTGCTGCTTCAGCACCAGTTGCTGCCGAGGCAGTAGTTTCCGCTTCGATAGGGGTTTCTGCCTCGGAAGTGGTTGCCGCCGTGACATTCTTCTCAACTTCACTAGGTGTTGTTGCGGCGTTGTTCTGTTCAGGCTCCTCGATCATTACCAAGGCAAGTTGCTGCTCAGGATCATCATGTGTTGGGTAGTCTCTTTCATTGGCATCCTTGTCATCTTGCCTCGGGATTTCAGGTTCATCCGTGGAATGAATGAGGACCGGTGTGCTTAAGATTACATCCACTTTGGCGATTCTTTTGTCCATAGAAGCCGACAATTCTTGAGTGAGTGCCATGAAGGCTTGTAGTGTGTCTTCTAAGGATTTTGACTGCTCTTGAGGATGATGACATTGCCAGGGCATATCGGGTTCTGCAGCAAAACTGTTATGGTAAAAAAATATTTGCGGGTTTTGATCATACCATAAAAAATTTTGCTGCTGCGGTAGCGGCATCTGTTGTCTTTGTTGCTGCTGTGGCGGCATATCTTGTTCTTGTTGGTTCCATCGTTGGTTGTCCATATATTCACCAAAAAAATGGGGACAACTTTCGAGTGTATGATTACCTTTACGGTAATTGCAAGAACTTTCCCACATCAGCTCTCGAATGGTTTTTCATGACATGTTGATGTCCTTTAACCTGTATTGCACCTGAGTTGTTTTTTTACAAAAAACGGAATAAAATAAGGCCAAAAAATAAATATAAGTGTAGAAAAATACGAAGTTGTGCGCCAATCCCCGGCAACGGCGCCAAAAACTTGTTGCGTGTAAAATACTCTATCGCAATGTAGTGCAAGTGTACACGTCGCAACTAATAAAGTGATACGGAGTATCGGATATCGTCTTCACAGGGATTGGGACAACTTCAGAATTAATTTTCCTGCACAAGGGAAAAGATAAATTTAATAAGGGGTTTTGAGAAATCTTTAAGATAAACTAAAATAGGTAAAGGAATCAGATTGAGAAAATAGGCTGGTATTGATTTGCTCAGTAGTGCATGTGTTGCACTGTTCAAAAGTCTTTTGTTGTGTCTGTCGTCGAGCCTGTCGCGGCAGCACCTGTCGCGGCAGAGGTCTGTTGATGTCGCGGCAGCGATCAACAACTCTGTACTTCAAGTTTGGCAAGAATCCCTGTAGTGACTTGTCCTATCCCTAGGTCCAAGTCTGTCGATGAACACGTCTTGGATGATACCTCCCGGCGTGAATCAAAGGATGAACACCAATGATTGTGAATTCTTTATTAGCCACAGAACCTCGTCCTATCCCTAGGTCTGAGATAGTTCAACCATAAACTGGAGAACATGTACTCACTCTTTTCGTATACTTAACTCTCCCGATATTAAGTAAATAGATAATCTTACAATGCTCTCTCGATACTTTTGCAAGATGTTGAGACCAGAATGAATAAACTTGAAGTTTTATTGATTTGAACAAAAAAAAGCCTAAGAAACAGTTTAACCCCTACAACTACTTTACAAGATCAACCCTTAGCCCTAGGGAAAGTTTAGAACATGATGGAGAAGGGGGAAGCTAGGGTTTGTGATGGAAAACGACTAGGAACTAGGTTATATCTCTCTAGGTCGAATTACAAGCATATATATAGGCATTGGGTACAAGTTTTCTTAATGGCCAAGAATACTAGTTTGAATTAAAGTACAATTCATTAAAGACTAAATCTCTGAATAAACATCCTTTAGTTCGCCCTATCTTCTTGCTTTGACTTTCTCCTCAAACTTGGGTGAGGCCTTCCTTGTGCTTCTGGGCTCCAAAAATTATGCGAGTGGTCTCTAAAAATTAGGCTTGAAATCCTCTATCAGTCGAACTCCACTTCGCATTTTCCATCTCTTCTTCTTCACTGTCGCCACCTCTGTCACGGCATATGTCACGGCAGCAAGTTATAAGCCAGTTTGCTTCAACACTGTCGCCACTTCTGTCACGGCAACTGCCACGACAACTGTCATGGCATCTGTCACGACAGTGATGTATGAGGCAGTTTTCTTCACTCCAGCTCTTATGTTCCTCTACTGCCTTGGATGCTGCCACGACAGTTAGCTTCTGTTCCTCTGCTACCCTGGATTCTGCCACGATAGTTATCTTCTGTTTCTCTGCTACCCTGGATTCTGCCACGACAGTTATCTTCTGTTCCCATGCTACCCTGGATTCTGCCACGACAGTTATCTGCAAGAATTGACCGAAATCAGCAGCATCTGTGCAAAATTATCCATATGTGATGTTTGTGCAAATTCTATCCTAAAATGCAACTAAACATGCTTGAGTACATCAATAATATGGATAAATGAGGGCTAAAATATAGAGCATTTATTCACTCAACAACTTGCGATGATTGAGTTTGGATTATTGAATGAATATGGTGATTTGAGTACGAAAGCAAATTCATAGTAATATTATTTGAATGAAATAAAGCAAGTCTTGAACAACAAGAACTGGAATCTAAAGAAAGAACCTCAACCATTCCTAAGGAAACACAAAGGCGTGCACAAGACGCTTTATTTATTCTAGTTTCGCATAAAAATAAAATGTCCGGGTTGATCCATTGGATGTACTGCTTCAGATTATGAACTGGCTGGGCTTTGCCGAGGCCCTGGCAATTCCAGCATAGAACGATCATTTCCCTCGGCGGGGTTGAGATTCAACCGTCGTCGGAGAGTTGTTTGAGCTGCTCATCCTAGCCTTTCCTTTAGAAGAAGGTATTGCGGGTTTAGGACGCATAGGTTGGAGCACCACTTGCATGGGTGAATGTTTTTTCGTGCCCTGGGGAGGTAGAGCAGGGATTGGTGCAGCTAGAGCTGTAAATGGATGTGGATTTTTAGCTAACCAGTTCTTAAAATCATTAAGGAGATCGCATTGAGGAAGGAGGGGGTTACTTAGTTGTTCATCCAGATCTAAAATATGTTGGGCAGTAGGGCTTATCGTGCCATCCAAAGCGGCATAGAGGATGTCATTTGTCGTATCTTCTTGCATTGGGAGAATAGTCTAAAGGGCTCGCGGAGCAAGGGAGCGCGGTGGTAGAGTGACCCGTGAGTCCAGTCGAGAGGAAGAGCTCGAGGTCTTGTCTTTCGGTTCAGCATATGCCGTGGGATCCTTTAATGCCACCCCCAGAGCGGCGTCAGCCTCTACCTGCTCCTTGGGTGGATTTGGATTTTCCGAGTAGGAAGCAGAATCTCCAACATTCGAGTTCTCTATGGAAAAGAGGGGAAACATAGTAAGTGACAGAAACATAAGAAACGGAAAGGATCCGAGAGGACTACGATAGCAAGTAAAGTAGAAGGAAAGGTGAGAACCGTTATCTTTAACAACAGTTATGGCATTCTCATTGGCCAATTGATCTAGCATAAAGATAGTGTTAGTTAGAAAGAAAGGTAGGCATTGATAAAATGTATAAAGCAAGATGGTACGAATGTAAGATGAGTAGAAGAAGTGGCATGTACCCGAAGGTGGTTTCGGTTTGGGCTCGGAAGATTCCAGGACCACAAACCTAATATGGTCGCGCGGGTCTTGTTCACAGCGACGAGGTGGGAGGTACCGGAGCCATTCCCTGTATTGCAACTCGTTGGGATCGTATGTGTTTTTTATAGGGTAAGTGGCAACCATGTGGCTAACAACGCCACAGCCATGACAAAGGATTGGCAGGCGCTCATATTGCAAACGACACATCTTTTTGGAGTCGTTCTTACCGATAAAGAGGAAACGACGAACTGGTCGTGTGACAGTGAGCATGATCTCCACACGAAGGTAATCAGACATATTACCATCGAATTTCCGCGTGTCCGTCCACAAGACTGACTCGACCATCACACCAAGTGATTGTCCGGTTATATGTGCCTTGTCAACATCGACAACTAGGGAAGCATGAATCCCAAGGATTCGTAACCAAATACGCATGAGGGAGAAAGAATATTCATCTATATTTTTTGTAGTATTGTACTCCGCTAAGGCTAGCCATTCATCCTTGTAAAGCCAAGGTCCTCAACCTAAGACATCTTCTCGGCTTTCCACATCGGCAAACTTAATCTTGAAATAGTTCTCCCTAATTATAGAGATAGAATCCATATTGTTTTTCTTCCATATGCCTTCGAATGCATTTTGGACTGGCCGGTCCTCGATGTGCTTAGAAGAGATAAATCTCCCTATCAAAACAAAGTTTGGATCGTCTTCCCCTAGTTCCCAATTGAAATCTGGGGTATAGACAAGGCTTGCTTCCTCATTGGTGAGCTTGATGTGTTTGAGTTGAGGGAAGAGATTCTTGTTTGCCATAGGAGAGAGAGAAGTAGAGGTACGGATGGAGAAGGGGTTGTGAGAGAGTAATATGGTATCGTAGTAAAAGGAGAGGGTTATAAGAGAAGATATAAAAGTAGGTCAAGTAGGAGTAAATAGGGTAAGATAGTTTAAATAGGGAGGAAGGAAGATATTAAGTGACTGTATTAAAACATCTTGCCTTATATGCATCAAAGTATGAATTGTAGTAGGATTGAAATACCTATTAAGAAGGAAAAAGTTAATTAAATTGGGCCGAAGCCCTAGCGTCAAAAGGGAAGGTTCAAAAGGTAAATGGGTCTCCTCTAAAATGTTAATCCATATTAACGCGGTAACAGTAGAAAAACTCGTATATAAGTTGTCCATATAAATGGTTGTTGATAGCATAATCGAATCGTAGTCCCAATTGTGGGATAGAGTAGGTGCATCGAAGATGTAGATAACAAGTCGAGTATAAGTATATGATGTAGCGGAGAGCCGAGGCATGAGTAAAGTGAAAACAACAAGCATGTGAAGCAAGCAAACATAAACAACAATAAAGCAAACCAAAAAGTCCATAAAACATAAACAACAAGCACCACATAAATAAATACAGACCAAAGAGGAAAAGAGCGCAAGGAAGAAATTAATACAAACTAGAGGGAAAAGAAACCAAAAGAGCAAAAATATACAGACCAAATAATCGAAAGAAAGAGAAATTAAAAGCTGAAAAGAAGTAGAGAAAGGTAAAGTGGTAGCAGCTCGTACTGAGTGTATGTTGCCACTATTTCGCATGTCATAGCAAATTGATTTAGGTACGACTCCGGACGTGGTATCCCTACCAAGAGGAGTGGAAAACCATAAGATTAGTGTGAAGGTGTAGTGGGCATCAATAGCAAGAAGCATAGTGTGAAAGATAGATAATAATATTGTTGAAAGCAATATAGAGAGGATGTTCCCATATTGGGATAGAATCTGGGATCTCCAGTAAGTGGAGTGGGATAGAAATAGGTGATAATATCGAAAATGCATAGTTGTTCACATTTTAAAGGGGGCTGAGAGGGGGGATGCCCTTACCAGTTCCCATGTTGAAGCAATAGAGGTTGAGCATTGTTGGAGTCACAAGAAAACCAGCAGCATCGTGTAGCCAGGGCATAAAGTAGGGAGAAGAGGAAATCATCAGACTTAGGTAAGGAATAAGTTAGAGTAAAAAGTAGATAGTAAAACAAAGCAAAGAACCACCCATAACTCGTAAATAGGTACAAAGAACAGAGGGAAAACTAGACAGCATCATCAGTAAACATAGATTCGGCATGATAAAAAGGAAATTATAGGATAAATAATAAACCAGGGGGGAAACAAGCCATTGGGAGATGATATAGAGCCATGCAGAAATCATTTACGGCATGATAAAATTGATGAACAACAAACCCGAGGTGTAAATGAAAGTAGCAAGGCTAGCAAATACCTCATAAATAGAGATCGGAGAGTCGACCAATACTAGAATATCCTTAGAATAGTGCATCGACCCTGTAGAGAGGCTAAGGCCTAAAAACCCAGAGGGGTAAGACACCTTAGGAGGTGAGGACATCCAAACCAATAAGGTAGAAGACCCATAACAAAAGAAAGCAAGAAAATCAAAAAAAAGAAATAAGAACATAAGGCGATCCATAGGTTGATGGTACACAATAGACAGTATAATAGTTCCCACTATGTGGGTCATTAGAAGCTCCCCAAGAAGGGTTTGAACATCGCCAAGCAGATCAATAGTTAAAGAGAGGAAGTAAATGAGACTAATTGTACAAAAGCGAACATAGTGAGATGGATAATGAAAAGAGCAGATAAAATCATATCCAACACCGGTGCATGTAATAAAGCAAAAGATGGAGTAAGGTATATGGGAGCTATCCATAATTCGAAAGGTGAAAGCTGAGATTAAAAGATAGTTGCAACAAGTAGAAAATCCAAGGATACATAAGGTAAAACAGACCCATCGAGCTTGGAAAATAGATTTCTGAGAGAGGTAGACAAAGAAAAAGGCCTTACTAATACTAAAAATGGCGGTGCAGTGCTCCTAGGATGCTCAAAGCTAGACACACATAGGCTCCCAAATCCAGTGGATTAGACCATCATGCAGAGAAAAAGCAATATGATAGAGTAAATTAAACCAAAGCCAAAAGAGATCAAAAGGAAAAGGGCCACAAATAAGCAAAAACCTAAAAACAGGGGAGTGTGGAGGCTTACCAAACAATGCAGCCTGCATTCCTCAAGAATTGACCAGGTTTGGAAGACACTCGAAACATAGAGCATAACCAGTTACGGGAGCATAATCCATGGAAAAGCATATCATCCACAAAAGGAAAAGAAAGATAAATAAAATAGGCCAAAAAGCAACACCATAGACAATGAACGGGAGAGAGTGACTTACATACAAAAAGAGTGACACGATTATAGAGAATCCATCAAACCCTAACACGTAACAATTGAGGAAAGGGGTTACCGCTTCAAACGAATGAGCAGGTGATTTGGACACAAACATTGTGGTCGAAACCCAGCATCTATAGACCAGTGAATTGGCCTTTGGGTGTCCGCCGGGAACCCTCTCGTTGTCGTTCGCATTATAGTTCGAATGAGAGCTGGTCGGAAACCGTATCGCGTCGTTCCAAAGGAGGGGCGTTGTTATCGATTAGGGTTTGGGTTAACATGATAGTGGCCGGAGAGAAAAGCAAAGGGGAAAAACAAATCAAATCGAGAAAAAAACCCATAAAGTTGAACTGATAAGAGAACAAAAACGAAAGGGATAAAATTGAACTTGACAATAACAGGCTAGGGTTCGCCGATTGTGCATAGGGATGGCAGACGGGTATAATTTCGTGGATTCTGCACCGCACCCGCCCTAATTGAGGCGGGGATCGGTATAAATTTGGTGGTTAGTGGGCGGGTGTGGATGTAAAAAGTCATATCCGCTGCGGGTAGTGGGTAGGTGGTGGATTTAAGACCTTACCCGCCCCACATCCGCCCGCCCCGCATCCTACCCGCCATATAAATTTTGTACCATTATGAATTTAGATGTAATTTCACAAACTATTCTATTAATCCTAAAATTTTAAGGATATTCCTTGTAATTTATGTTTTGTGGTTGTTCTTAAATTTATGTTTTATGTGTATGGTTACTGCCAGGCGGGTTAATAGGCGGGTACATGTGGGTACGAGATGGGTAATGGGTATCCAATTGGGTGGTGGGTGTGGGGATGGATTTGAGAATATACCCGCTTAGTTGGGTGTGGATTTGAAAATTGTACCCACCGTGGGTGGTGGGTAGGTGGTGGATATGAACATTTTAGGTGGGTATAGGGATGGGGGAGGGGTATCCGCACTCGCCCCACCCGTTTGTGGGGCGGGTGGGGGAACGCTCTCGACGGCCATCGAGCTTAGAGAGAAGAAGGTCGTCCGTGAAGTGTCAATCTATGTGTCGATAGATGCTCTCATCTAAGGTTTGGCCGTAGATCACCGGTGGTTTGAAGGGAGGCGTTCTCAAGCTCGAATCCACACGGTGTGGTAAGGGAGAAAGCGGCAGAGATGAAGGGGGAGGTGAGGCGGCTAAGGGGGGCGATGGAAATGAGGGGGTGAGTGATAGGCGATTAGGGAAAATGGAAAGGAGAATAGGAAACTCGTGAAAAAAGTTGAGAGCATTTTGAAAAGAGCATTTCCCACCCGTTACCCCGTTTGAATTCAAAAAAACATAGTTCAAAAGCTAAAAGGTGCATAAAAAGAAAACTAGATGATATGATATGAGATGCAAACTAGTCTAGGGAGCCATATCGCCGCCATCCTCACATCCTTATCATCTCCATCATCTCCATCTTCGTCTTTATCTTTCTCTTGACTTCTCTTAAAGTGTTTCCATTCTCCATAAAATTCGGTGAAGGAGAGATCCATCGAAGCATGTTAAGTCTCAAGGAAAGAGAGACAATTTTCCACATTAAGAACATGTTTCTCCAAAGAAATGAAACGTGTGTCGATAGCAGCAAATCCGGAAGAGATAACGGTTCGCAAGCCGGTGAATTGCTTATTGAGATAAGCCATAAGAGCATCATCGTTTTGAGGAGCAATGGGAGCTTCAGGTGGTGGATCAATTGGAGGATCTCTTGTCCTTCTATCCACACGAACCCACTCACCTTCAATGTAGTGAAACCCGAACCTTAGAAGAGTACTTTCATCGAGCTTTTGCTTGAGAGACTCCGGATAGTCACAAGAACAACCAATCCCAGACTTTAAGAAAATGTAGCTCAATGCAGTCCCATAGGTGAAAGATTGGATGGAGTCGGAACCATGAAGCCTAACTAAATGCACCATCTCAGCAAACATGATCTTCATGAGGTTCGGTTGCTTTTCTTGACGGAAGCACTCTAGCCAAAAGTTGTCAACTTGGCGGATGTGAGCAAACTTGCCTACGGAAGGATGGAACCACCAAGAGATAATGTGATGCAAGAAACGATCATGAGCATCTAAGGAGAGAACCGAGTCGGTTTTAGAGCCTAAAGAAGTCTCATCTTCAATGCCTTCATCTACAAGGCCTAGGAAATTGACCAAAGTCGATGGCTCAATTCGGATCTTTTCCCCCATAAGAAAGGACTCAATGGCAATGACTTGGGAATGGTCTTGGTTACTCACTAAGGCATTTTCATAAAAAAGCAAAACAAGGTTACGATAAAGAATTTCGGGTATAGACATGAAAAATAAAAATCTCCAACGTTGTAAAAGAGGTAGATATTTGAAATAAAAGCGTTCAGAGTCAATGAAAGTCATATCAACTATACGCTCACGATGAATAATGGTGTCTTGGTAGAGCTTGAAGTTGGTTCGAGCTTCATTGGTTTTGAGACTCTTTGTGAAAAGAAGAGATAAGTTTGGACGACAAGAAGAATTTTCAACAGCAGCTTTAGATTCTTCGCCCATCTCTTCGGTCTTTTGCTTCTTGTGAGCCATTTAAAAGCCTAAAAACATTTTAAGCAAGCAAATAATGTATACATTAAAATTCACATTCAATCCAATGGATATCCTATAATCAAGGTTTAAATATATACAATATATGGAAAAAAAATTAAGAAGATAATTTGAAAAATTGAGATTAAAAAATATACGATTAGAAAATTTTATATTAGAATAAAAAATTTGAGTTTTGAAGAAAATTTTGCAAAAACTTTGAAACCCATAGTGTAAATATGTAATGTATACAAAAAAGAATAATTTGAAACCAAAGAATTCAAACGAAAATTAAAAAGAAAAGAAAATAGAAAAATACCTTGATTAAGGATTTTGGAGGAATAGATGAATGTAGATGCACAAACTTGATGAATCTTGCTTAGATTGGAGTTGGAGACTAAAAACCCTCAAGATTTGAGTGAAGGACGTTTAGGATTGATGGGTATTTAAAGGAAAATTAAGGTTAGGGTTTTGAGAAGTTCAGGTTTGATAAAAAGTTGTTTTAAAGATGGTAACCCTTTAAATAGAGGCTTTTTCGGATACGCGTTTCGATACAGTTAGAGTCGTATCGAAACAGGCGTATCGAAACGAATTCGGCTGTTCCGAAACCATATGACCATGTTGATACAGGTTTTGAATGTATCGATTCCCACAAAGATGCTCGTATCGAAACAGATGGAGGGTGTTTCTATACTGATTATTCCATAACCAAAACATTTCGAAACCCTTTTGTCTGTTTCGATACAATTTGGTTCAATGGTCTCCTTTGAGGTAGTCCGTATCGAAACATGGGTACCCTTTCGATACACATAAGCCAGAATGTGCAGTTTGGGCACAAAGTTGTAGAAAAATCGATTTTTAATCGATTCAAAATGCATGATCAAGATGAATGAGCAAAGACTATAGGCAAAAACAGTTACATACTCCCTCTAGCTACAAGCATAAAAGCAAAATAATGCAAATTAGCATATGCATGAATATCAACTAATTTCAAGCAAGATTTTTACCATTTGGGACCTAAAAGAGTCAAGAAAGGCTAGTTAAACCTAACTCTCTTCTAAGGGTCCAAAAACGCTCTTTATCTAAAGGTTTGGTAAAAATATCCGCTAATTGGTTTAAGGTGTCAACATATTCTAGAACTACATCATTTTTCACAACATGATCTCTAATAAAATGATGTCTAATTTCTATGTGTTTAGTTCTAGAGTGTTGGATGGGATTCTTAGTGAGACAAATGGCACTAGTGTTGTCACACTTAAGGGGTATGGTGTCTACTTGGACACCATAATCTAAGAGTTGTTGTTTCATCCAAAGGACTTGAGCACAACAACTCCCTAAGGATATGTACTCCGCTTCGGTGGTAGATAAGGCTACACTATTTTGTTTCTTAGAGAACCAAGATACGAGCATACTACCTAAAAAGTGACATGTTCCGGAGGTACTTTTCCTATCTATTTTGCATCCCCCACAATCCGCATCTGAAAAGGCATGAAGGTTAAAGGAAGAATCCTTAGGATATCAAAGGCCTAAGTTAGGTGTGTCTCTAAGGTATCTAAAAATTTCTCTTTAAGGCTACTAAGTGTGATTCTCTATGACTAGCTTGGAACCTAGCACACAAGCAAACATTAAACACAATATTTGGTCTACTTGCGATAAGGTAAAGCAAAGAACCTATCATAGATCTATAAAGCTTAGAATCAACACACTTACCTCCTTCATCTTTGTCAAGCTTTAAAGAAGAGCTCATAGGAGTGGCTTGAGGTTTCACATTCTCCAAGCCAAACTTCTTGAGCATGTCATTCGCGTACTTTGCTTGATTAATAAAGGTGTCATCCTTTCTTTGCTTGATTTGGAGCCCCAAAAAGAATGAGAGCTCTCACATCTTGCTCATTTCGAACTCACCTTGCATTAGCTTAGAAAATTCTTTGCAATAACACTCATTAGTAGAACCAAAAATAATATCATCAACATAAATTTGTACTACTAAGATGTCATTACAATATCTTTTTGCGAAAAGTGTAGTATCCACCTTGCCTTTTTCAAAATCTTTTTCAATCAAAAAGTTTAAAAGTCTTTCATACCAAGCTCTAGGAGCTTGTTTTAAACCATAAAGAGCTTTGGTTAGTTTAAAAACGTGATTTGGAAATTTAGGATCCTCAAAACCCGGTGGTTGTTCAACATACACTTCTACATTTATAAAACCATTTAGAAAAACACTTTTTACATCCATTTGAAAAAGCTTGAAATCATGGTAACATGCAAATGCAAGAAGCATCCTAATAGCTTCTATTCTAGCAACGAGTGTATAAGTTTCATCAAAATCAATTCCATCTTCTTGAGTGTAACCTTGAGCAACAAGCCTAGCCTTGTTTCTCACTATGTTACCACTCTCATCTAGTTTATTCCTAAAAACCCATTTAGTTCCTATGGTAGATTGATTACTAGGCCTTTCAACTAATGTACATACTTTACTTCTCTCAAATTGATTAAGTTTTTCTTGCATAGCCAATATCCAAAAATCATCTTTTAATGCTTCTTTGATGTTCTTAGGCTCTATGCATGAAATAAATGCAACATGGTTCATTAGTTTGCGAGAGGATCTAGTAGTTACCCCCTTGGATGGATCACCCAAGATTTCACCACCTTTGACATAGTTGAACTCCCTTGGGTATGTCACCTCATTTTCCTCAAGAGTCAAATCTTTCAAGGCTTCAAGAGGTGGATCTTGTGCATCTTCTTCTTTGGTTAGAATATCATCCACTTTTGATGTTTGTCCTCCATCAATGGCTTCAATGATCCCTACATCATCATCGTCACAAGAATCCTTCCTCGGAAGGAGGTTATCATCGAAAAAAACATGTATAGACTCTTTAACAACTAAAGTTCTTTTATTAAATACTCGGTAGGTTTTAGAGTTTAAAGAATAACCCAAAAATATTGCTTCATCACTTTTAGCATCAAATTTACCTAAGTTGTCTTTTCCATTGTTCAAAACAAAACATTTACAACCAAAAGGGTGGAAATAGATAATGTTAGGATTTTTGGATTTTAAAATCTCATAATGTGTTTTCTTTAAAATAGGCCTAACCATTACTCTATTTATAATGTAACAAGCCATATTAGTGGCTTTCGCCCAAAAATACTTAGGTAAGTTATTTTCACAAAGCATAGTCCTAGCCATTTATTCTAAAGTTCTATTTTTCCTCTCAACTACCCCATTTTGTTGAGGAGTACGAGGAGCCGAAAAATTATGGCTAATACTATTTTCGTTACAAAAATCTTCAAAACCCATATTATGAAATTTGGTTCCATGATCACTTCTAATGTGTGAAATTTTATGATCAAGATCATTTTGGGTAATTTTTGTAAAAGTAATAAAATTCTCTAAAGCTTCATCCTTAGTACTTAAGAATAGAACCCAAGTGTATCTAGAAAAGTCATCTACCAAAACAAATGCATATGACTTACCACCCAAGCTCATAGTTCTAATAGGCTCAAATAAATCCATGTAAACTAGTTGTAATACCCTACTAGACTAAACATCATTAATGGGTTTAAATGAGGTTATCTTTTGTTTACCCTTAGCACAAGCGTCACATATTTTATCTAATGAAAATTTTAGTTTGGGTAAACCTCTAACTAGATTTTGGGAAAGTAATTTTTCTAAAAGACTTATGCTAGCATGCCCAAGTTTTCTATGCCACAACCATGCATCATTCTCATCATGTCCAACTAAACATGCATGGGATGGATGTATGTCATCTAGATGCATCATATAAATATTTCCTATGTGATGACCTATGAGCATTATCTTATTTGTTTTAATGTCTACTATTTTGCAACCATTAGCATTAAAAAGGACATTAAACCCTTTATCACATAATTGACTAATGCTCAATAATTTATGCTTAAGACCGTTGACATATAAAACATTTTCAATAAAAATAGAAGAGTGATTACCAATGGAGCCAATTCCTTTAATGTGGCCTTTGGAGTTGTCACCAAAAGTCACTACTCCACCACTCTTTGGCTTGAATTCCAAGAATCTACTCTTGTCACTGGTCATGTGTCTTGAGCATCCACTATCAAGGTACCATGAGTTTTGACTTGAAGCTTTGGCCTTGCAGCAATGCTCCCCTACAAACAAAGAGTTAAACTTTGATTTTTGGTATCCCAATCATTTTGGGTTCATGTGTGTTACCTCTCAAAACCTTGGTTCCCTTAGGAATCCAAGAAGCAATAACATTCACATTATTAGAAACAATGAGTTCCTTGGGAACCCATACACTCCTAATTATTTTTACTTTAGATTGCTTTTGAAAGCTTTCTTGTTTGGGGTAAAATGGTTTTCTCTTAACATATTGGGTTTTAGAAGAATTGCCTTTCTCAAAACCCCTTTTTCCCAATAGTAAGAGAAGTTTTAAGATTATCCACTTCCTTAGTGTGATAATCTTGGAAATCGGAAAGAAGTTTTTCAAGATCAAGATTTTTCTTTTAAAGATCATTTGAAAGGTTTATCAAGTATAAAACCTTCTTTTCCAATTCAGAGTTAGTTTTTGAAAGAGACTCATTTTAATTTTTCAAATCGGAAATGTTTTTCTTATTTCTCAAAATTAACTCTTTATATTTTTCAACAAACTCATCATAGACCTCTTGTAACCCATCATATGCATCATGAAGCTAATCATAGGTAAAATCGGAATTAGATGAGTTGAGGTTTACCTTTAAATCAGCATAAATGGCCATGAGGAAAAGGTTAGCCACTTTCTCCTCCTCCTCGGATGACTCCTCGTCACTCCAAGTTGCCACTTGAGCTTTGAGCTTGTTCTTCTTCCCAAAACTCTTGTTTTTCAGTTGAGAGCGCTCGGATCGGATATGGTCGGATTTCTTGCACTCATAACAAATGTTTTTGTATTGAATTTTCTCCCTCGATTGGACTTCATGGAACGAGTGAATTGTTTGACCAACATGGCCATCTCCTCATCTTCATCCTCACTAGAATCGCTATCATTGTATGAAGCTTTAAGTGCGATTCCAATCTTCTTTTTCTCAACTTCCTTCTTCTCAACCTTCTTCTCCTTCATCTTCTTTTTTTCTTCTCTTCCCTTTTTCATGATCTCATGGGTAAGTAGAGGTCCAACAAGAGCATCGAGCTTGAGTGTCTTCATATCTCTAGCTTCAATGATGGCTATTCTTTTGTTATCCCAAGATTCTGGAAGAGAATACAATAACTTCCTCACTAGCTTGTCTTCGAGAATGACTTCACTGAAACCCTTTAATCCATTGACAATGGCCGAGAATCGATCAAACATCTTGGAGACACTTTCATCGGGATCCATCTTGAAGTTTTCATAGCTTAGATTGAGTAGCCCGATCTTTGTCTCTTTGACATCGCTAGTTCCCTTATATGTTGTCTCGAGGGTATCCCAAACTTCCTTGGCGCTCTCGATTGAAGACACCTTTGAGTAGATATCCAGACCAAGATCACAAAAGATAATATGCAAGGCTTTATCATTGACTTGCATCCTTATTCTATCTTCTTCGGTCATTTCAGCTTTAACCTTTGGAACAAATCTTCCTTCACCATCTCTCTTCATAGGAATGTATGGCCCTTCTTCAACTACATCTCATACCATGTAGTCGGTGGATTTGATGAAGAGTCACATCTGGTTCTTCCAATATGGGTAGTTATGCACATTGAAGAATGGTGGTTTGGTGGTGGATTAAGACTCATAGAGATTGGAAACAGAGGTGGATGTCATTGCTTTGACTTGTTGTTAATCAAAACTCTCCTAGAATCGACTCAAGAGGGTTGTAATTCTTCCAATGAGTCTGGCTCTGATACTAATTGTTGAGTTGATCAAATAATGCAATTGGCCAAGAGGGGGTGAATTGGCAATTAAAAATTTGAAAGGAAAGAAATGGATGAACAAAAAAATTGCACAACAGATTTATAATGGTTCAAGTTCTGCAATGAACTCTACATCCACTACCTTAGCTCCCACTAAGGATTTTCAACCAATCCACTATTGGTTCTTCCTCTTTTCTTGGATGAGGAGGAAACCTTACAAAGAAATTAAGCTTTCTACCCAAACCTTATTTTGAAACACTCTTTACAATGGAGAAAATGGTAAACCTTACAAATTCCTTTCAAAGGATGAATTGTTTACCCAAATATAATTTATCACTCCCCAAACTCACAATACAAATAAGAATATAACACTTAATAGAGTTGGGTACAAGGATTTGACAATAAAAGGCACGAGGATTTGGATTTGATGCTTGGATGATTCTTGAAGGTTCAATAATTGTTGTTGGTGCTCAAAATGCTTACTTTTATACCTTCTCATTGATTTCTAGCCGTTTGGGTGGTTGACATCATAATTATAGCCGTTAGGACTTCATCTTCCAACCATTAATGATGTTTTACAACTACTCGTACCGAAATGGCATCACTTGTACCGAAACAGGGCAAAACAGAAAGAGCCATTTAAGAGACCGTATCGAAACGATCGTGGTCATTCCGATACTGAAAGAGCTTGTTTCAGAACGGGTCAAAACCGTATCGAAATATTTTGAAACTGTGAAAACCCGTATCGAAACACACCTAATGTGTATCGATACGCTTAACTAATTTTCAATAAGATGGTTATGACAAAGCAACGATCACATTTTTAAACAAACTTTCAAAACTCGTATCGAAACAATCGAGACCGTTTCGATACTACCGTATCGATACGAGTTCTCTCGTTTCGAGCCCAAACTTTACAGTTTCAAATCGTTTCGAAACACCTATGGGGTGTATCGAAACGATTAGTCAAAAATCATTGTTTTGGCTTGGAAAACACTTAGAAAAATTTATGGGAACTTAAGTTTTGACTTAAACATTTCGCTTATCAATTTTGGGAAGTTTGAGGAGTTAAAAATTTATCTTCTTTTCAAATTGGTCCTTGAAATATTTGTTATATCAAAAACAAAGTTAATGTTTTACAGTATCTATATAAGATAAAAGAAAAAATGGCGTAATTCGAGTTAATTATTTATGGGTTTGTTTTCGGCAAACCCAATATAACTCACACAGTTCAGTCGGGCGTCTAGGCCGGGTCGATGTGGTTACATTCACACTACATGGACAAGATTCTTAAACATTTTTGTAAGGATATTGTTGGCATAGCCAAAACTCCAATAAATATGATCCAACACTTGTCTAAATGTTGACCAAATAGAATATGCAAGGGTCATAGGTAGTTTAACGTACATTATAAGATGTACTAGACCAGTTATTGCTTTCACTGTAAGCAGTTTAAGCAAATTCACAAGTAATCCAAGGCTAAACCACTAGAAAGCAATTATAAGGATATTTTAATATCTCATATATACTCGGGACTACATACTACATTATTCCAAAGATCCTACTATTTAGAAGAATTTTACAATGCCAGTTGGATATCTAAAATTCAAGATACCAAAAGCACAACTAAATATGTTTCACATTAGGTTGAGGAATTGTGTCATGAAAATTTTCAAGAAAAACATTTACAACCAAATCCACACTAGAATCTAAATTCGTAATTCTAGACAAATCTGAAGAATGGGCCAAACAGCTTTAATACTTCTTGAAGGATATTCATGAATGACAAAAGTTTGTGCCCACAATATGTATATATTCTGAAAACCAAGTAACAATTGGTAGAGCACATAACATAATGTATAATAGTAAGCCGAGACATATGCATTGTAGACACAATACCGTTAGACAATCGATCTCGGATGGTACATAATCTTGTTAGTGATGTATCTCTGTTACGTATATAATCGTTTGCACAAATAACAAAACAGTTTAAAGACTTCGCGTCTACTAGTTAGCTAGTAAAGTAAATATATTTTCACAATGAAAAGTTCAAGGTTGATGCCTACCTATCCTATACAAATATTTAATGTAGAAATTATCACCTCTTTGAGTCTCATTGATCCATCAACCTCATTCATGCAGGATATTGTTAGAATATAATGGATATTTCGAACTTTAAGGCATATTATCTATTGGTAAGATTAGAGGGTTGAATAATAAATTATGGATCTATATATTCTACTACATTATATCTTTAAAACAATATATAATATGCTCAAAATAGTTGGGTGATGAATGAGAAGTTGGTGTAAATATTTTTTAGAAAAATATGGTGCGTACGACGTGGGCAACAAAAAATGTTCAGACCGGTCAAGACTAAATGGACCTACCGAATTTTAGCCCAACTAAAATTATATTTCTGAAAAAATTTTGTCTCTTGGAGAATAGTTGTTTCTTTTCGTGAACAACTATATCACTTGGTGAACATATGTGTCTTTGGTGAACAATTGAATTTGTTGATGAACAGTTGTATCTTTTGAACAATTGTATCTCTTAGTGAATTGATTCATTGTTTGGTTTAATATTACATCTTTTCATTCATGTGTCTATTCATTTATATCTATTAATTTTCAACAAAACTCTTCATAAATCGGTTCAATTTCTTCATTCATTTTCTCTCCTCTATATAAAGCCAAGTTGGGAGACTTCAAATCACATCTCCATAAAAACAATCAATATCAAGATTTCCTTCTAAATTCATTTCTTCTAAATCCATTCCTTCTTGTGATAGAAAAAGATAAAATTGTGTTCGATTGATCATTGTTATGTTATTATTGTGATCGTTTGTTGTTGTATCCTGAGAGACATACATTCAACTTTACTCAAAGTAATGAGGAGAGGTCGAATTTATCTTAAAAAACTAACCATGCAGACCTCAACAAAATTCTTCTTATGATTTCCAGCTATGTCCGACAGTATAGTATTATGTTTCTATTTATTTTCGTTTATCTTTGTTATTTTATTTACGATAGTATGCAATTTCATTGAATTATTACTACTACTGTTATTTCTAACAGAAATAATTCTTCCAATGCCATGAAAAATAGGAACTTACATGTGTGATGATAGTAGTTATTGTGAAGGATGAATGAACTAAAGATGTATTTTATTTTCATGTAACGATTGTTTCTTTGGATAAATGAAATAATCACTTATCCAAAAATAATAATTTTTATATATTTAAAAAATATATTATAAAGAAGAATTACCACGGCACCCATACATTTCAAAATTTCAAAAGCCATTGTAGCAAAAAGAACCGGATAAATACAATGTCCTTACGACCAGTCAAATGTTCTCTCTTATGACCTAATCAATATACAAATTAGGTCTTGGAGTTTACTGCACACCAGTCAACATAAGAGAAACGAATGGCGGCGGATCCAACGTTTCAGAGTTAGCAACTGCGACCGGGATCCAGCATCTCATGCGCTAAGCTTAAATCTGTTCTTTTTTATTAAAAGATGGCTTTCTATTAATGTAAAATCAATATGAAGAATTAAAATACCAAAAATAAAAGATATAATACCAAAAAAAATAGAAATTATCTGTCCCAAACTATGTTTCTTTTGATGCCCACTAAAAAAGTGAGTTGATGGTTTAGGGAATTAGGGGTAGATTGTATTTTTAAGGTCTACGGTTTAAGGTTTAGGATGTGAAATTTAAGGTTAGAGTTTAAAATTTAATTTTTAGTGTTTTTTAGTGTGGTGAATAGGGGTAGAAAATTTTTGTTCGTCAGAAAAGCCTTTAATCTTTGTGCATGAAAACTTTTTTTACAATGTGCCGGCTGAATTTTATTATAAATCAAAATAGAGAATCATACAAAAGAAATTATATTATAGTAAAAAAACACAACAAATTTAAATTGAAAAAAAAATAAAAAATAAAACACTAGACTAGTAAAACATGTCAAGTGGACTGCAAAACAGTGATAAAGATAAAACACGGGAGAAATAGAAGCATGGAGCAAGACTTCTTCTCTCTATCCACCTACAAGACTTAGGATTGAAGTAAGAGTAGTGAGCGAAACCAACAATCTTGGAGGTTGCTTCCTATAACAAATTGCATCGGCAAACGAACCACAAAAGAGGATCAAAACTACTGAAAACTACCGAAAATTCACAAATTAGAACTGAACGTTGTGAAAAATGTATCCACGAACGCATATCTACTACAACAATAGACGATAATTTGTCACAAGGCAGAGGAAAAAGGTGCCACAATATAAATAAAAACTAAAAAAAATCAAAACATAATAAAAAACAAGAACTTAATATATAAAAAATAAGAAAAAAGAATTTTCGACAGTAGCGACCAACATTAAATTAACGCCACATCAATAAATCAAGAACTAAGGGAAAAATAAGGTAGAACTTTTGGAGAGCAGTAGAACGGCGCTAGGGTTGATAGTATTCTTAAAAGGATTTAAGTGTGAATTTTGGACGAAAATTGTTTAATCAACTGATAATAAATAATTTAAAATATGGTTTTAATAAATTATTTTAATTTAAAATGAAACATTAAAACATTTTTAACTTTTTGATAGATTTTAAAAATAGTGATTTGAACTCAGTATCATTCACTTTTCTAATTTTTATTGAGTTTATAAAGAACTTTTACTAAAGAGACTCAATTTTATCTAAGGAATATAAAAATATATAAAAGTTTGAAGCGGCAACATACAATGACGCTAACCCACGTTGTATTTTACATAGGAATGTAGAAGGAAAACCAGTGGGAACTGGGCAGCGGCTCGACTTGATCCCTACCGCCAAAAATTTTCCTATACTCAAACTCGTCTTCAGATACACAAGCCACGTGTTACTCAAACCATCTTCCACGTCTTCTTTTAGAACATCCGCTGAAGGAACTGAGTTTCCGAACTCGTGGCATTCATCCAAACAAGTTCCCATGAACCCAACGGTCAAGATCACTTCTCACGCTAATCCCCGTTGTCTCCATGCAATACACTTAAATTCAATTCCGAAAACTGGTTTGCTAACGCTCGAAAAAGAAAAGATATTGAGAAAGACGGGGAAATAAAACTGAGTTTACAGTAATTAATGAAGGGAATCGAAGCGAAAAGAAAGGATTCTGATGTGATGACGGAGGGCAATGTTAACAAGAAACGGAGAGGTCTCAATGTTAATGAAATGTCAGAGGAGGAAGAAGAAGATAGGGGGGAGAGTGTCACGTGCATGTCTCATGGTTTGATATCGGTGATCGGACGGCGGAGAATGATGGAGGACGCAGTGAAGGTGGCGATTGGAGTGATACAAGGGTATGATTTCTTTGCCGTGTACGATGGACACGGTGGAGCCGGGGTTGCCAACGCTTGCCGTGACAGGATGCACCGGTTGGTTGCGAAGGAGGTGGAGGAAAGGACGCATGGTGGGGGGAAGGGAGTGGGATGGGAGAAGGTGATGGCTACTTGTTTCGATAAGATGGACGAGGAGGTCACCGTTTGTGAGCGTGGGACGACGGCGGCTGTCGATGTGGTTGTGGAAACGATGGGATCAACGGCGGTGGTGGTGTTGATCAGCAGGGAGGAGGTGGTGGTGGCGAATTGCGGTGACTCTAGAGCTGTTCTCTGTCGTGGCGGCACCGCAATGGCTTTGTCCCGTGATCATAAGGTGGTCTCTCGAACTCTTGAAACAACTGCTTAATCAAAGAAGACGATAGACATGAGATTTTACTAACATGAGCTCCAATATTTCATAATTCAAAACTATTACCGTAAAACACGATACTGAGCTCAATCATAGTATTAAATTGTGGTCGTTACAATTTGCAGGATTGCAACGACTTTTAAATTTGGTACGATGCGACATATATGTTGTGTTGCGGCCATAATTTAGTACCATGAGCTTGATATTAATCATATGCTTCTAACATGGCTTTTGTTCAACAGCCAGACAGGCCTGACGAAAGGGAGAGAGTGGAAGCAGCTGGAGGAAGGGTAATAAACATAAATGGGAATCGTGTCCTAGGAGTTCTTGCCACTTCCAGATCAATAGGTATTGTAAAAGTCAGTACTCTGGATAAGTATTTAAATTTCTAGATATAATAATTGTGGGCAGCGTAGTTTCGGACAGTTCCAAAACTATTATATAACGACCGGTATTACGATTGTAGACAGCTATTTAAATCCATGGAAAATTTCTTTATGATGAGATGGTATTAAACCAATTCAGGAGATCAATATTTGAAGCCATATGTAATCTCGAAACCAGAGGTGTCTGTAACTGAGCGAACGAAGTCCGACACCTTTGTTATATTAGCCAGTGACGGTTTGTGGGATGTTGTCTCCAATGAAGTTGCCTGCGAAGTTGTCAAAAGATATTTTGATGGACAAATAGTGATACGATTTTTGGACGACGACGACGGCAGATGCAGTGGAAATCGTGCTGCGGAGGCGGCAGCCATGCTAGCTGAACTAGCAATGGCTCGAGGGAGCACCGACAACATTAGTGTAATTGTAGTTGAGTTGAAAACTTGAATCTCTCCTCTTTTACTTTTTTGATACTCCATGTTTTACTGTATCCTTCACACTGTTAACATATAAAGTTTTTTCTGCAACAACAGTAAATACATAGGTATTTTTTTTCTATGTGATCTGATTGAGAATGAAATTTCAATAAACAGAGAAAATGTCATTAAAATATTCATTATTGTTTCCTTCGTGTTTTTTGCTCCAGATACATCTTTACCAGAAAAAGAAAAGAAAAACACAAAACTCAGATTGAATCTTGGAACAGAACAAGAGAGACAAAACATGGTTGTACAACGTACAAACTGTATTTATACGGGAAATACAAAATCACTGTCTCTCAATCTTGTGTATTAGATATGTAATAACAAATGAAGTGGGAGGAGAAAGAGGATGAGCACTCCATTCTTTAATTTCTCTTCACTCCTTTCTCCTCCCATCTTCAACTGTTATTTTACCTAATATCAACTACAAACCCTAATCAAATCAACAAGTAAAGTTGAAAACCCTGAAACAAGGACACTGCATTCTGTATAAGCTGCACAAATCCAGAAACTATCTGGAACTTCAAATATGTTCCAGCAATTTGGTTCTTGTCTTAAGCCAAATTGTAGCTTGAAACTGAGACATCAGCGGGAGAAGCAGCATGGATGTATACAAACTCAATACTCTTTCCTGCAGGTAACAAGTTGAGATGTGTTGGGAAAACATAAGAATTGCCAGATTTAGTTAGACCCCATATAGGACCATAAAGCTTTGATATAGACAGCTTCAGATCCTTTAGTGTCTTGGAAGACTTGTTGGTCACCACTGTGGAATATCTGTAGTATGTTCTTCCTTTGTCACTCCAGGAAGTTGTCACCTTCTGCTGTATCGAAATTGGATTAGAAGATGCTGCTGCAAAACAGAATCCCTGAGTCAGATTTGCAATTCAATATCGAATTAAACCGAAACAACGTTCTCGGAATGTACCAGGAGTAGGAGTCAATTTGACTTTCGGCTCAGCAGCAACTGGTTTAGGAGCTGGGATAGCCACTGCATTAAAAGGAAAAAGACATGATCATAATCTTTGATACAAAAAGAAAGAACCTAATGGGGATATACGGTGTATATACCGGGAAGCAGCTGGTTGTAACCGTCATGACCGCCGCCAAGTCTAGCCAGTATGCCAAGAAGAGGAGCATTGTTATAGGTAGCAGGCTCTGTTTGTTCAAAATTGTCCCTTTCATCGGCAAAGTTATCGTAGGCGTCAGGCCCTCCAACCACAGCACCAGTGAGGACATTGGGATCACTTGCTTTCCTTGAATACCAAGTGGCATAACCTTGTCGGCAGGCGACGAATTCAGGGTGGACCTTAATCGAAACAATCGAAGAACCTCGGTGATGAACTTGTCGTGGGAAATTGTTACCATAACCAACCATGTAACTTGTAGCTCTTGGATTGTCCCCAAGAAGGTAATCCACCTGAGATTTTAACATAGAAAAGACATTAGAAACATTGTTTGTTATCATTTATATCTCCTCAATTATTTCTCTATTTGGAGTTACCTGAGATTTAGCAAAAGAGAGAAGTTGAGATGGTGCAACATTGCCAGCAGCACACCTCAAGGTTCCTCTAGAGGAAGTGAGATAGTCAGAGTACACAGTGGCTAAGAATGAGGCGCTTGTTACGAACTGCATGTTGTTCCATCGCTGTCGGAAAATCAAACCACCGGGAGTCTTCTGAACATTACGGCTACCCTTTCCGATCAATGAACACATGAAGTGCTCTGCCTTCTGATGGTACCTCTCAAACACTGGTGCATGGAGACCAGCTTTGCCTTGCATTAAGAACTGCAGGTTCACCGAAAAACCAGTCATTACAGAGATAAAGCAAAGAATTGTAGCATAAACAATTATTGTTCGATTCGATATACCTTGGCGACAAGGGTCTGAACCCCGGCGTACTTGACGTCCCAACCGAACTCAGTCATGGCCCAGCCGGTTCCACCCATAGAGTCACCATTCGTTCCAAGATAGTTCAAGTAGTACTCATTGTTACTAGCTTGGTACAGCCATGAAGCAGCCCACAACAACTCATCCTATACAAATTTCCGAATTCCGAGTTAATTAATCACAGTTAACATCCCATTTTTCAACCATCAATCGAATTTTGCAGTAGCATTGATAAAATATGTTGTTTAAGAAGAAGAAGCTTACATTGTAGCCACTGACGGATCGGTAGTACTTTTGGGCAACTGTGATACTGCTGTCATATTTGCCTCTGTATTTATCAGCAAATTCGAACAGCTGAAAAACAGAAACCAAAAATCAAAATGTTTATCATTACAACATTAATACATTTTTTAATTCTTGAAACTTTAGTTAAGAAGCAAGTTGGTGATGTATTTGGAACCATGGATTTAAATAGTGGTTCGTAACCGTAATAGCAACAACTATATAGCCGTAACGACACTATCTGCGATACATATAATTGTTATGTCTACAATAGTATATATTATTAAAAAAATTCACGACTGTAATACTTGTAGTAACCGTAATAACTTTTATTATGTCTGCAATGATGATAACCATAACGTGACCGCATCTACAATTTAAATATGTTTGTAATATGTGGAACGGAAGGAAGGGTAGGTCGGGGAAATGTGGGTTTAATTTGGAGCGTCGACATTTAGGGTTGATACGTGAGAAACGAAAAATTAAATTGCAACCTTTGGGGTACAATGGACGGTTAAGATCAGCTAGTACAAATAGATCTCTACGTTCAAAAGACAATTAACAAACCCCGCTATCCAATTTATGCGCCGAAAATATTTACTCGCTTATATAAAATTCAGTTTCACACCAAAAGTTTTGAACAAAACACACCTAAACGACAACGTATTTTATATTTAATATTTAAAACTTAAAATAATTACATAAAAAATAAAATTAAAAATATCTAAAACTCCCACTACGTTTAGCTACTATTTCCCGAGTTTAATGCTTGGATTTATATTTAATAATAAATTAAATAAGTGTCACTGATTAATTGAGGGTTAACTCAATTAAAAAATTATAAAAATATTTTTTATATATTATTATAACGACATTTTTATCTTTTACACATACTCCTTACTAGTAACAAATTTTGTACCATTACTAATTGTCATTATTAAATTATTTCTTTCACTCTCTTGTTCAATTGCCTTTACGGTAATTTTCATGGCGGAATATTTTTTTGTTGGATACTACCGTTAAAAACACGTTAATAAATTTTACCATTTTATTTTAAGAAATTTAATAATTATTATTAAATAAGTGTTAAAAATATTTTTCTTTTATAACCCACAAAAGTGTGATAAATTCGAATATAAAAATAAATGCAATGGGTCCACCAAAACAGGCTCAGGAAGTGTAACCAACCGAAAGCTCTCTTAGCCTAGAGGGAGTAGGAAAATATACCTGATACGCGTGGTGAAGAAGCTCAGTGGAATACGCGGGGTTGGAGCGGCGGAAGACGATGGATGCGGCAGCCATGGCAGCGGCGGTCTCACCGGCGAGATCCGACCCGGGGTTGCTTGGGTCAATCTTGTAAGCATGACGGTCGGTGGTCATGTCCTCGGGTCTTTGCCAACAGTAGTGGTCAGTGTTGCCATCTCCCACCTAAAATCAACATCAGCATAAGTAGTTTTAGAAACAAATGGATTGGAGTCGGATCTTTGCTCTTAAGAAAATAAACGAAGAGTACCTCTCCATAAAGGACATAAGGTTCGGGGTGAGCTTTGATGAGATAGTCGGTGCCCCACCGGACGGCTTCCATGGCATGCCCAAGCTCTCCATTCGCAGCCATTTGCTTCCCGTACTCTATTATGCTCCACGACATCATGGTGACGGTGAATGCCATCGGCAGCCCAAACTTCACATTGTCCCCGGCATCATAGTACCCTCCGACCAGATCCACCTGTTGAATTCAAATTAGAATCATACTTAATTCTGAACGCAAAACAAATCGGAGAACAGTGGAAGTTTTAGCATTACCCCACTGGCCTTGCCGTCGTTCAAGCCGGAATTAGCTCTCCATGATACTCTCTGGTTACGAGGAAGATAACCAGATCTCTGAGCTTCAAAGAAGAGTAAGCTCTTACTCAGAGCTTGGTTATAGTCATGCCCAGCAAATGCCAAAGGAAAACAGAGTGTTAAAAGCAGAGGAACCATTGAAATCAACCTCATTAACTTCTCCATCTATTCACAGTTTCAACAATGACAAAAACAGAATTTGTACACTGCAAAATGGGATGTCCTTCAGCTTTCTAATCAAGCACATAAAATACAGTGTGATTAGAGAAAATGGGAAGAGAATGAGGCAATGTGGGTGGAATTTTACTATTTTAGTACTAAAATCCCTGAGAAAGAAAGAGAGAGTGGGAAATGGAAGAGGAGGTGAAGCCTCTTTATATTGGAAGGGAAAGGGAAGCAACGGAGAGGGTAGAAATAGGCAGGGATCAATAAATGCAAAATATTTTATTGCTTTTTTGGAGGAGAGGAAAACGGCTGATGAAAGAAGAGAACAGAATCATGTGGGTGTCTCTGGCTCAGTACTGGGAAGGGTCGGTGTGGATATTAATGGTTCGAAACTCGACTTAATTCGAAAAAAATTAAATTATTCAATTTGATTCAATGTGAAAATACTTGAATCATATTGATTCGACTTGAAAAAATTCAAATGAAAATTCAAATAACTTATTTTTTTAAGTAATTATTGGATTAGATTTTAAGCTCCAGTCTAATCTCTTAATTTTGTCTAATATATAACAGATATGAAAAAAATATATGTATTGTATATGATTATAGAAAACTGTTTAAATCGAAACCAATTAGTATCATAACATTATAAATGTTTACAATTAAATTTTAGGGTAAACTATCTGTTTGACCACCAAACTATTGTGAAAGTTTTAAAATGACCACCATAGAAAAAAACGCGTCATTTCACTATCCAAACTATTAAAATGGGATCAATTTGGCCACCGGCCGTTAAGAGGCTAACGGAAGATGACGTGGCAGTTAAAAAATTAAAGGTATAATTACACATTTCGTCCTTACTATTTACATATTCTTTCAATTTAGTCCTCCATATATTCTTCGTTTACGGTTCCTTCTTTTCACCTTCCTCTGTTCTTCACATTTCCAGAAATCTTCATCTGGTTTGTGACCTTTAATTTTTTAAAGCCACCGTCAAAAAAAGTGGATTATTTCCACACCCAGTATTACTAAAGCCACCGTCATTCTCTCGGGGTTCGGCTTCCCGCTATCCTTTTCATTCATCGAAGCCCAAAGAAAGCCGACGGTCCCGATGATCGCGCCAATCTTCCCCACCGCCCCTGCAATCCCATGACATAAAAGTGGTGGTGTTGGGTCCGAAATTGGCAAAGAAGAAACTGAGGGCGTAGAGAGCCATAAACCCCTCGTCTATGTGATCACTCCAGTGGTCTTTGTAGGGTATACCGATGGCGAAATAAACCATTGCCATGACCAAGAAGCCTAACATCTGGATTTTGACTCTTCCGATTCGGTCGATGAAATAGACGGTGGCCCAATAACCAGGAATGGTGGAGCAAATTGCAAGGATTACCTGGAAACGTGCGATTTTAAAAGCGAGCTGGTAGCCATTCACAGATAGTTTGGTTGCTGAGAAAATATGATGGGTGGAGTTTTGGGGGATGATTGTATGGTGTTTGTTAAAATGTCTGGCTTTGGTGTTTGATGGGATTTTGTTACAGGGTTTGAGCATAAGACATATATATCTAATTGAGTAGATTTGAGCATAAGATTGAGTTTGGTACAGTGGTTATACCGCTGCCACTCAAACATGAGTGCCTGGGTTCGATTCCCATGTTAGGCATTTTCATGAAGTCATATTTTCTCCTTTAAACAGGTGTTGACACGTGTCACTATCTAATTATTTAATTTATTTATTTTATTAATATAAATTAGGACTAAATTGAAAGAAATGTGTAAATAATAAGGACCAAATGTGTGATTATACCTTTAATTTTTTTAACTGCCACGTCACCTTCCGTTAGCCTCTTAACGGTCGGTGGCCAAATTGATCCCATTTTAATAGTTTGGGTAGTGAAATGGCGCGTTTTTTTCTATGGTGGTCATTTTAAAACTTTCACAATAGTTTGGTGGTCAAACAGATAGTTTACCCATAATAAAAACTCAAACAACTCGACTGAAATTTTATAAACTCGACTCAAACAAATTTTTAAATAAAGTTTGAGCTATAAAATATGATACTTAAACTCGACTAACTCTAATTTTTTTATTTAACTAGATCGAATGTTCACCCTATTTAATGCATTTTAGGTGAAAAAAAGGCAGCTGCAACCCAAACAGGTAGGAGAAGAAGTAAGCTTTCCGGGTTACTGTCCCCCGGCCCTGAGCCGAAACGTTGCAAGATGAAAATGTCTAGAATACCCCACAGATGCTTCAGCAAAACATATGGCATTGGCCAGGAAAATCCGCACTGCAAAAAACTTGTGGTTACAAATACTGGACAAAATTGGATTTTCAGAAAACTAGCTTTGGCTTGTTTTAACAAACGTTTAGAAAAAAAAAGGCAAAATGACAAAAGATGCCCCCAACGTTTGCATGTTTTGTCATTTGGCCCCCTATTCTTTTTTTTGGTCCAAATATGCCCCCAACGTTTGATGATTTTGTCATTTGGCCCCTATTCTTTCTTTTGGTCCAAATATGCCCCCAACGTTTCATTCATAGTCCAAATATGCCCCTGTTGGATGTAAATTGTCAATCAACTGACGGTCAACGGCTTATAAAAAAATTTTGACGTGGCATCAGCCGATCTTAATACGTGGCAAGTCCAGTCAACATCAACTGTTGAACGTCAGTTGACTGACAGTTTCCATCTAACGAGGGCATATTTGGACCAAATTGAAACGTTGGGGGCATATTTGGACTACGAATGAAACGTTGGGGGCATATTTGGACCAAAAGAAAGAATAGGGGGCCAAATGACAAAACAAACAAACGTTGGGGACATATTTGGACCAAAAAAAAGAATAGGGGGCCAAATGACAAAACATGCAAACGTTGGGGGCATCTTTTGTCATTTTGCCAAAAAAAAAATTACAATCTAACAAAATTCAAGTAATTATAACTAAAATCAATCATTATAATATATAATTAAACTGATAATTGAATTATGCTTTAATTCAGATAAATCTAGACAAAAACCACATATAATGAAACCTTAATTAATGTAGATAAGTTATTTAGAAAAACAACGTTTTTTTTTCAATCGGAACCACTCAATGGGTTCTGAACTACATTCTTTTAATTATACATGTAAAATATAGTTACATTTATTGAGGCAGGTTAGATGAATGAATTGAAGGCCTTAAATTTCAACCAAAAAGCCATTATATTATTTTGTCCAGCTAAAAAGGATTCAAGTTTTAAAACTCGGAAGGTGAACAACTTTCAATCTTCATCTTTAACCTGTGGAAAAAAGCCAATAGTGCCGAGTTATTTCGGGTTTAATTACATTCAGTTTAAGTTCGAGTCGGGTTTGGTTAGGTTTTAGCTCGTGTCTATGGTGATCTCGGCTCGAGTATCTGGTCGGTTGATTTTTGGTTCGGTTAATATCAGGTTAATAGGAGATCGATCAGTTAGGTTTTTACACCTTATACGTGACTTTGTATAGCCTGCATATTTGGCTTTTTGGTGAGTTATACAACAGTTCACATCTAATCTTTCTTTATTTATTTTAATATTTTTTCTCTATTTCAGGTTATCTACATTTTGATCTACTCTCGAGTTCGAGTCCATTCAGTTCAGTTGAAAATCGGTTCGGGTCCATTTTCTATTCAACTAAAATTCGAATCAATTTCGTTCGATTTGATTTATTTCAAGTTTCAAATCATTGTATTCCATCGATTTCGAGTCTCGATTCGGGTCTGCCAGGTCTACCTACAAATATATTTAAAGCATTAATGAAAATCTGTGCAATATAAAACGTGCTTTAATTATAATACATATATATATATATATATATATATATATATGACACAAGTTTCATTACATTTACCAATTAATATTTACGTGGATGACCGACTTCCCTGACATTGTTCTTTTAACATTTTTAAGTACTCATAATGTCTCTTTTAGTTTTAAACTTTGCAAATTTTATCATTTTGGTCCATATTATATTTTCTTTTATTTTTATTAAATAAACCAAATCTAACCGAAAAAGTGGTGGAATTGTTATGTTCATATCATCCATTCAGTCTTCTATTAAAAATCATATTAAAAATCAAAAATATAAAAATGGAAAATATGGAAAAATTATATTGATTTTTTTTAAAATGAAAATTTATAAAAAATCATAAATTTGTTAAAAAACATAAAATATTTTAAAAATGTAAAAAGTTGTAAACTATTATAAAATTTATAATAATTGTAAAATTTGAAAAATAGAATATAAATTTTAAGACTATTTTTAAAAAAATTATGAAGCATATGATCAATTAAAAAAATAGAAATACATTAAGAAATAAAAAACGGTAAAATGAAATATTCAAAAAAAATAAAATATTAAAATCATTTTAAAAAATTATAAAGTTGTAAAAACATTCTAGAAAATTCTAAGAATTGTAAAAATAGGAATATATATATATATATACACATATATAATTAAAGAATATAAAATATGGAAACTATATGAAAATTATAAAATTTACTAAAAATAGTGAAATTATAAAAAAATGTAAAACTTATAGAAATTATACAGATATTATAATTTCCTCAAAATATTTCCCATGCTTTCCAACTTTTTATAATTTTTAATACTTTGTGATTTTTTTATGATTTTTCATATGTTTTCCAGTTTTTTAAAACAAATTCTTAAAATCTATATTTTATTTTGTACAATTATTATATTTTTATAATGGTTAACAACTTTTTTTACATTTTAGAATATTTTTTATGATTTGTTATAATTTTTATAAATTTTCGTATGTTTTAATTTTTCATAAATTTTAACATTGTTTTAAAATTTTATAAATTTCTTGTATATTTTCCAACAATAATGTTTTATATTCTTATAATTTTTATTTTATATAAAAAGAAAAAAAATTATATGATGTCAGCATAGCGGCTCCGTCAATTTTCTTGTGGCTTTGGCCAATTTGATAAAAAATAAAACTTTGAAGCTAAAAAGAAAAAATATTTGAGAATAAAAGGACAAAAGCATAACGTCAAAAGATATCTATAACGTTTGATTGGATAGTCACTTTGTTTATTATTTTTTATGAAGCATTTGACTCTCAATATTTCATTTTAGGCTAAAATGATCTCTCAACTGATGAAAACTGTTAGTTAACTAACAGTAAAGAATTTGAAATAACGTGACAAACATATATGGAAGTGCATGCTGGAATAGCAGGTTCTTATAAATAAATGTACTAACTTGACAGAATGACACACCGGTCAAAAAATAATTTTAAAAAATTATATAAAATATAAAATTATTTGTTCTGCTGACGTGTCATTTTGTCAAGTCATTTCAAGTTATTCATCGTTAGTTGACTAATAATTTTTATCTACAAAAGAGTCATTTTGACCCACAATGAAACGTCGAGAGTTAAAATGCTTTAGAAAAATATAGATCAAAATACTATCTAGTCAAATATTAGAGGTATTTTTTTAGATTATATTAATGATAAAACTTATAAATTTTAAGGGACAAAAAGATGATTATGTTTTTAAAGTATTATAGAAAGATATATATACTCGCATTCTTGTAAAGCATCGGAAAATTACAACAAGGTTATTTTTCTGGCCACTTCAAAATTTTGAAAAAACAAATTTTAATCTTTAAATTTTAAAAATTTTAATTACACTCCTACAAAATTTTTAAAAATTCATATCAAGTTTTAAATTTTTTGAATTTTAATTAAATCTATCCCATAAATTTTAAAAATTTTCATTATGCCTCTCAAATTTTCAAAAATTTTAATTCGACCCCGAATTTTAAATTTGCTCATTAGAGATCAAATTTTAAATTTGCTCATTTTGCTCATTAGAGATCAAATTTTAAATTTGCAGCATATGCCCCGTTTTGCTCATTAATTTCTTGCAACAAGAACAGCCTTTTTTCTAATTTATTTTTCTTAGTTATGAGTTATGAGGATGAGTTGGAAAGTTGTGGGTTGAACATGGTTGTCAATTGGCTGCGTAACATTTCCCTTCATTTGCCACAAAATATGGGAGTCGTGAATCTTCCAGGCAAACCACAATTAATAATAATTTGCATGTTTTCTGTGATTAAAATATTATACGGAATTTGAACCAAATTTTGAATTATTGCTATTTATAGTTTCTGATGCAACTTAATTACTTCACCAATTCATTTTTAAACAAATAGCACATGCCCAATGATTTATATTGTTTAAGTTTTTGAATAAACTACACTTATAGTCACTCAACGTTTAAGGCGCTTTCAATATGGTTGTTAAAATTAAAAAACTTTCATTATAGTAACAACTGTTAAGAAAATAAAATATTTCAGTTACTAAACCGTTAAATGTTTAATCGTGTCGCACCCTTAAAACTGGGTAAATAATATATCGAGAAACTTTAACTTTCCAGGGTTTTCAAAATTTACATTAAACTTTTTTACTTTTGACCTCAAATTATGGGAATTTTATAATTTAATCCTAATTTTGCTAGAATTTACAGTTTAATCATCACACTTTCAGATTTTTCGAAGGATGTCTTTGAAATTGTCAATAAAATTTCATCTAATTTTCCGGGTTCATAACAGAAAAGAAGGATGAATTACTTGATATTTTTATTAGAATTTATTATAAAATGAATTTAAAATTTAAAAAAAAAACTCATTTTAAATTCTTTTGATGAATCATTTAGGGCGAAGTAGGTTATTGTCCATCTTAAAGGAAATTAAAGTAGGTTGGAATAGTGGCAGACTGACAGTAATGTATAAAGAAGCTCGCGGAAGAAACTATTTTACTGCCATTAAAACTCAAAGAAGATAAAGTTAAAGCTAGAAAAGAAGAAGAGAAAATACAATTTACAAAAGTAGGATACAAAAAATTTGTAGAAAATTTATGGCAATATGCTTAATAGAAAGTTCTTCATGGATTTGGGAGTTCTTACGCATCTTGTTTTTGTTTTTTTAAGAGAAGATAGATGGTTTTATTTTTTAAAATGTAAAAAAATGATAAAGATAACGTGTTTTGTTGAAATATTGAAAAATTATTTTTTGAAAATAAAATGAAAATAATGTGAAAATTAGAAAATAATAAAAAATATTTTTTCATTGTTTTCTAAAAAAATAGTTTGTGAAATTAAAAAAATTTAAAAATTTAAACATAATAAATTAACTCAAGTTCAAATCTATAAAAATTCAACAACAAAAAAAAAACTCTAAAAAGCATTTTTTTTCAATTTCAGTTTCGGTATTCGAAAAATTAGAAAACACATTTGGCTAAAAATGAAAATTTATTTTAAAAATAAAAATGATGAAAATGTATTTACTATCTGGATTTTTAAAAATAAGAAATAAATAAATAATTACTCATTAAATAATTAAATTAAAATATTTAGTAGAAAAATATTATTATAATAAAAATAAAATATAATTAAATAAAGTAAAGTTTTAGAATTGTCATTGGAAGAATTCGAACTCGGATTAAATAGAGTTAAAATTAAAAAATATTATTGTCATCTTTTTTTCACTTTTCTAAAATATTTTCAATAAAAACGTTTAAAACATTTTTATGTTTTCAAAATCAATTTTTGTTTTCATTTTATAATATATTTTAAAAATTTACAACAACTCATCCCATTGTGTCTTGGTGGCAAGGTAGATGTTTATCATCTCTTGGGACCTAGGTTCGAGCACTAGTATGCCATGCTGTGTGTGCCGTTTTTGAAAAAACTAAGAAAGTTGAACAGATGCTACCCTTGCATCACACCAGCATATTCAAAAAAAATTACAGCAAAACATGTTTTCTTCGAGTTTTTTATTTTCCAAAAAAAAAACTAAAATATTTTATATTCTCTGGAATTAATAAAAGCTTCGTTTCAATTTTGACTTTAAATTTTTTTCTTCCTTAAACGTAATTCTTGTTAAATCAAATCAACTTAATATTTCCAACGTTAAATGGGTAATTATCCACTTACTTATATTACAGTCAATGCTTTTTTAATTTTTTTTATGGGATGAGATCAAGTTACACTATGTAAAACTCATTTAATTTTACACTAATCCATAGCCATTGGGTGAGTGAAATGAATGGATGAGATTAAACGTAGGATATGGAAAGATTATCACTTGGGAAAAAAAGTAAGGAGTTAATCTCATCCATTCATTTAACCAATCTAATGGCCATAAATTAGTGTAAAACTAGTTGAGTTTTACATTGTGTAACTTGATCCTAACCTTTTTTTTTTATTAAGTAGGATGTATTACATTTCCAAGATAAAATGTCAGAATTCGAACTTATAAATAATAGGGGTAATATGAGCATTATTAACCACTCAATCAATTAATAAATCTGACGGCCAATACCTTTTTATTGAGAATCTTATATTAAATTATAATTTAATACGATTGTTAAACTAAACTGAAGTATTAATTTTTTTTTATTTTTCAATGAATTTTTATCAATTTATGAAAAACACTCCTATCAAATGTTAAATTTGAACTCGTATAAGGTGAAATAAAATAAACATCCTTAACTACCTGACCATTATTACATCTCATTTTTAGTGAATTTTAGTGCAATTTTTAAATTTATTAATTAATTGAATCATATTTACTTTTTTTTATTATCACATATTTATATGTGTATTTAAATTTATTAATTAATTGAATTATATTAAAATAATTATATAAATAATAAATCAATATATAAATTATTCGAATATGTTTAAAAAAGTTATATTAAAAATAATTTTATAGATCTAATTAATATTAATTAGATACAAAATATTGATAACTAATAAACTATTCAAACAAGTATTGAATATAATCATGTCCTTATATGTCATTTTACTTGTTTAAATAATCTAACAGCTATCAGCTATTCGTTAATTTTACCAAACACTTATATACAATCAGTTAATACAAACCGCTAGTCAAATAAGCTAATGCAATCAACTATCATCTAATGTAATCCGCTATCAGTTATCCGCTAATTGCCAAACACAACCATCATATAAATTATTCTCGATAAGACTTTGGTAGTGTACATAAATGTTGATATTCTATTTCTTTGAATGTCTAAGTTTGAGTTTTTATTATGTATACATATTTTGTATGAATTCTCCGTTTAAATTTATTACTGTGATTTAAGTATCATTGTGCTTGGACTTATCTAAAAAATCTTGTGTAGGTTTGGTTATTCAAAAAAAGGTTTGCATATATTCTATATTAGTCACATTGTTCTAAATGTTGACATACAAATATATTTATGGTAATTTCATTTGCATATTATATTAAATAGTTTTTATTATAATTATACATTACTAATTTTATACAAAGAATACTTGTAATTTAATTTTCAACTTTTAATCTTGAACATTAATTTACACACATCTAATTATTCAAAATTAATACGAAATTAAAATATTTTATATTGTGTAATTAGACCCTAGGTGGAATAAAAAAATGGTGTTTGGAGCATGGAAACGTGGCGGTGTATTTATGGCAACGCCTGGCATTTGCAGCAGTATCGCCTAAGATTGGCGTGTAACCAGGATTCTCTTAACCAGATAGGCCGACAACCAGACCGGTGTGCAACTGGAAATCTATAGTTTTAAAGTCCACCGACAGTATCCGGTAAAAACAAAGTTTTTCATTACCAGTCCGATGTAAAACCAAATATGTAAGGTTCAGACTTCAGACGTGGTCAAAAAGAGTGGTCCTCTCCTCTCCTCTGTCAGACCGCTTTCTGCCCAACCGCAATCAACGGTCTCCGCCGAAAATTATAATTACTTTTCAATTAAACTAATCTTTTTGTCTTTTTCTTCTTCTTTTTTAATTGCCGTTTCTGAAAAGTAGAGTTTTCATACACATGTTAAAAAAACCAAAGAGATGTGGACACGTAATGGAGGTCAAAGAGGCAAGGCTCCGTAATTACCGGCTAAATCCGGTTCTATCACGGCTTCCGCAGCATTTCCCACACATTCCATCGCCGGCCACCGGCGCTAGTTAGTTTTTACCAGTTACTTGAAGTAACATCTCGTCAAAGCCCAACTAGCCAGTAAATCACCGTGAGTGTCGTAATTACCCCCAGTTCAGATAATGCCACGTCATTACTTAGTCCCCACTAAACCCGTTTTATTTCCCTTGTTCCCACGTGGACGTAGCCAAATCCATCGTTTCTCTTTGGATTTTTTTTTAAATAATTTACATTTTATAACTGCATTACAAATAACGGTGAAGCTTAGGGCTCGTTTGACAATATTTTTTCGATAGGCGTTGGATTGTCGAACAAAAAAGTTTAAATCTTTAACAGGCGTTAGAATAGTTCCTTCTTCTTCTTTTTTTTTTTGTGTGCCTAATTTGAGTTCTAAACGGACGTTTTACAGAAGTTGAAAATTTCAATTTCTCCCTCTCCAACAGGCACTCAAATCAGAATTTTTTAAGCTCCGAACGAGCCCTTAGCGTTATTTATTGAAGGAGTGATTTAAAAATATTTAAATTTAATGAGATAACAATATTAATTATATGTTTTTAGAGGATAAAAATACTGCAATCGTCCCTAACTAGCGAGTAAATCATTCCATAAAACCATAGCGTTGGTATATTTGCATATGTAAGTTTGCACATGGGATTGGATCTCAATTTCAAATGATTGACTTCGGGCTATCTCCTTGTAGTATAGTAATATAGAATCCAGAAATGAAAAATGTAAGGCCATGTTTTTCTTTCTTTCTCGATGGATAAATGGAAAGCTCAATGTTATCCTTTAGTTTATTTTTCACCCAATCACGTTACACATGTCGTCATCTGATTGAGTGAAAATATTAAATAAAATAAATTAATCTAATCAATTATAATGTTGATGGCGCACGTTTACAGTTTTCTCTGGGTGCACGTTAGCAGGTCTAACAATCCCTAAGATTTCCCGTCGTGCTCCTTGATTTTTCCTCGTTTCTTCTGATTTCTTACGTAATTGCTGGTTGAATCGTTGTTTTCCTTGTTCTCTTATTGCTTCTCTTCAACTCTTGATGTCTAAATCTCCATTGGTGAACTGGAAGAGTCTTTTTGAGGGTGTTGAAGACCAATATCTGGATTTCATCCCTCCGGTGATTTGTAAGGATGGAATGGTTGTGCAGCCGCCGGCGTCGGTCTATGATAATGGTTCTCAGGAGTGGCATTTTTCTCTTGTGGGCCAATTCATTGGATCTGCCCCGAATTTCAGTTCTATGCAAAAAATTATCGCGATGCTTTGGGGAAAATCTTCTTCGGTTAAGGTCAGTCTTGCTGGTGATAGTCTATTTGTCTTCTCTTTTCCTAATGCTTCTGCGCGTGATTGGGTTTTAGAGAATGGTCCATGGCATATCAATCATAAACCTTTAGTGCTTCGGAAATGGATGCCTAATATGAAGAAACTTAATTTTGATCTTTGTAGTATGCCGATTTGGGTTCAGCTTTTCAATATTCCATTAGAACTTTATTCGAAGGAAGGGTTGAGTTACATAGCTAGTGCACTAGGATCTCCTTTTTATATGGATTCTATCATTGCTTCTCAAGAGAGATTAGAATTTGCGAAGGTGTGCGTTGAGCTTGAAGCGGGTCGTAAGGTGCCTAATGCTATTGATGTTGTTGGCCGCGATGGTTCTATCTTTACTGTGAGAGTTTTGGTTCCATGGATGCCTTCTTGCTATTCTAAATGTAAATGTTTTGGGCATTCAGATAGAAATTGCATTAGTAAGGAAAAACAAGAATGGCAGGTGAAATTAGGGATCCCAGTAGAGGGGAGTGTGGTGGAGAAAGGAGAAACTTCTGTAGCTACTGGTGAAGTCCGTGATCTTGCTGCTATGCCTTCAGATGCGCAAGGGAATTCTGGGCAGCAGCTTGTTTCTGGAGTTCACTTAGTTGCTGCAGAGGTTGAACATGAGTCTTCTAATTCTCAGAATGTCCTGCAAGAGGTTGAATCTGATAGGCCTTCAGATGTGCAAGGGAAATTTGAGCATCGGACTCCCTTTTCATTTCATTATGATCAATTAGGGGCATGTTTTGAGATATCTGTTATGCATTCGGAAGTGCAAGGGATGTCTGAGCAACAGATTTTCTCAAAACCTTCTGAGGTTGCTGTTGGATATGTAATGTGTTTGCAGGAGAAAGTAAATCAACCTGAGGTTTCTAATGTATCTGATTTTCCACCGTTGTATATTTCTGCTCAAAAGAAGAAAAGTGAAGTAGGTGTGAAAAAGTCTTTTGAAAACTCATCCAATAAGTATGCAGTCCTGGTTAATATGGATTCTGAAGGGTTGGGTCGACAGCCTCGTGCTGCTTCTAAGGGTGTTGCCAATATTTTACAAGAAATGAAGGCAAAAAAGAAGGAACATTTAGATAAAGCAAAGTCTAAGAGTGAGGTTCCTGTCCTAGAAGGAAGAGGTGACTTTGCTAATCCTTCTCAATGATTCTTAGTTTTTGGAATGTAAGGGGTATCAATTCCCCTTTCAAGCAAAACAAAGTGATTAGTAGGCTTGCTTATTTTGATATTGATGTGATTTGCCTTATGGAAACTAGAGTTTGACAACAGAATATTTCAAGGCTGAGTGATCGTTTTAAAGATGACTGAGATTTTTGTGCAAATTATGATCATATTAGCAATGGTCGTATCTGGATCATTTGGAAGAAACATCTTAATTTTTCTATTGTCCAATCTGCTAATCAATCTATAACTGTAATCGGGACCTTGCATAATCAAAATATCTACATTATAGCAGTGTATGGAAGCAATAATGGTGTGTCTAGAGGACAACTTTGGGCTCAGCTTAAAAGCCTTACTGGTGTAATTGACTCATCTCCCTGGATCATTGGAGGGGATTTTAACATCATAACTGCTTTCTCTGAAGGATATGATGCTGGGAACAGTTTGGTTAATAGAACTGAGATGGAGGATTTAACTAAATGCATGGAGGATCTTGCTCTTATGGATCATCCTTTTTGTGGCCCTTTATTTACCTGGTCTAATAAGCAGGAGGGGAATTATTTGGCTCAAAAACTTGATCGTGTGCTGGTTAATCATTCTTGGATTCAGGAGGTTCCTACTTCATATGTTGAATTTATGGCCCCTGGTGAGTCTGATCATTGTCCTGCGATTGTGTGGTCTTCTAGAGATGTTCATGCTGATAAACCTAAGTCATTGAAATACTTTAATTTCTGGTCGAAACATCCTGATTTTTTAGACACTTCTTAAGAGTTCATGGCAACAAGAAATTATGGGAGATCCTATGCAAATCTTGTTTGGCAAGTTGAAAAGGCTTAAGAGAATTTTGAAGCAGTTTAATAAGGATCATTTTGGGATATCTCTAGCAAGGTTACTAAAAAAAGGAAACAATTGGAGTTTAAGCAACTTCAGAATCTTTCACAGGGTGATCTTAAGGACTCAGTGGGTGAACAATTGTTACAAAAGGAGTTGCTTGAGTTAGAATCTGCTGAAACTCAATTTTATAAACAAAAAGCTAAATTCATTGGATTCAAGAGGGAGATTTGGGTACTAATTTTTTTCATTATGCTGTTGTTGCAAAGAAGAAAAGGAATACCATTCGAATGATAAAGGATGAAGCTGGCAACAAATTGGAATCCTTTGAAGCTATGACAACTGAATTGGTTCGGTTCTTCACCAATCTAATTGGTAAAGTGGACTCTAATGTCTGTGGTTATTCATTTGCTGCCTTGAAGGAAATTCTTAAGTGTCGGATTCCTGAAGATGTTGAGAGAGTCCTTTGCAGGGAAATCACAAGTCAAGAAATTCGTGAAGCCATTTTTCATCAGGGTCAGGATAAGAGTCTTGGTCTTGATGGTTATACTGCTGGTTTTTTCAAAGCTGCCTGGAGCATTGTGGGAGCTGATTTCATTGCTGCTATTATGCATTTCTTCCTCATTTCCTCTCTTCTGGCTGCCTTCAACGCCACTGCACTTGTTCTCATTCCTAAGCATCCAAACTCGTGTATGGCAAAGGAGTTTCGACCCATTCTGTGTTGTACTGTAATCTATAAGACCATTACAAAAATTATGGTAAATAGGCTATGTCCTTACTTCTCTGAAATTATCTTCAAAAATCAATCTGCGTTTATAAAGGGGAGAAGTATTGTTGATAATACAGTCCTTGCGCAAGAGATTGTTAAGGGATACTCCAGGAAAACTCTTTCCCCTCTGTGTGCATTAAAAGTCGATTTGCAAAAGGCTTTTGACTCAATCAATTGGGATTACTTATTAAATATTCTGGAGGCTTTAGGACTACCTGAACAGTTTCGTAGTTGGATTCAAGCTTGTGTCATGAATTCCAGATTTTCTATTTCCTTTAATGGATCGTTGGTGGGATTCTTCAAAGGGAAGAGAGGAGTGAGGCAAGGAGATCCTCTCTCTCCTTACCTCTTTGCGATGGTAATGAATGTTTTTCCTCTCTTTTAAATATGGCTGCTGCACATGGAATTTTTCAGTTTCATCCTAAATGCAAAAGGATTTCACTCACCCATTTATGTTTTGCGGATGATTTGCTAATTTTTTGTAAAGGTAAAATTGACTCTGTGTTGGGGGTGCTTAGTGTTTTGGATATATTTTATGAAGCTACGAGCCTAAAGATGAATGTTAGTAAGACTGAAATGTATGTTTGTGGTATGTCAGAAGAGACTCTAAATGATGTTCAAGAACTTACTGGGTTCAAAATTGGTCAGTTGTCTGTGCGTTACTTAGGTGTTCCTCTTGTTACTCGGAAGCTGGATGAAGGAGATTGTCTCCCTCTCTTGGATAAACTTCATTCCAAACTTAACCTGTGGGGTGCTAGGAAATTAAGCTATGGAGGCAGACTTCAACTTATAAAGGTTGTTCTGTTTAGCATCACTAATTACTGGTGTAGACAGCTTGTTTTGCCGAAAGTTGTCCTTGATAAAGTTGAACAAATCTGTACTCGTTTTTTTTGGAAGGGGGCGAATATCTCAGCTAAAGGAGCAAGAGTAAGCTGGTCTATTATTTGTTCTCCAAAATCGGAGGGGGACTAGGTTTAAGGAGTGTAGCAGATTGGAACAAAATTTGTCTTCTTTTCCTTGTCAGAAACATACTTGCTAATGAGGGATCTCTTTGGGTTGTTTGGATGAATGCATATGTGTTTAAGGAAAAGGATTATTGGACTATTGAGTCAAAATCCTACTTTAGTTGGATGACCAAGAAACTCATTGCAATTAGAAGTGATGCTGAGTTGATTTTTGCTTCTATGGCAGATTGGTCTCCTGTTAATTCTAAGTGGATTTGGGAAAGATTTTGGGTTAGACATGAGAAAGTGGATTGTGATAGATTTCTTTGGTTTCCTAAACATACTCCTAAACATTCTATTCTGAGTTGGATGGTGATTCGCAATAGACTTCCCACTAAAGATCGGTTGCTTGGTTGGGGGATCATTCAAGAAAATCTTTGCGTGCTATGTGACAGGGAAGCTGAGTCTAGGAATCATTTATTCTTTGAATGTCCTTTTTCAGCTGGTCTTTGGAGTAGAATACTTTGTTTATGTGGGTTAGAGCGAAACATAAAACATTGGGATGAAGAAATACTATGGGCTATTGATGTCCTGAAGGGCAAAACACTTTTTGTGTTCATCTTAAAGATTACTTTACTTGCTTGCATTTACACTATTTGGGAAGAGAGGAACCGTCGCTTATTTTAGAGAAGCTCTCGGTCGGTCATTATACTTGTTGATAGCATTAGAAATTTTGTTAGAACTAAATTGTATAGGACTGAGATTGATACTAATGATGCTGTAAATAGGAAGTTGTGTTTAGAGTGGGGGATCCATTGTTGAGTATCCCTCATCTGTTTGCGTTTTTTGTATAGTTGTAAGTAGCTTGCTATTTTCTTGGATAAATAAAAGCACACAGTTTATCCAAAAAAATAAATTAATCTAATAAGGTCATGACATGTGTCATCAACTGATTGGTTGATTAATTTTATTTAATTAAATTAAAATTAAGACCAAATTGATATAATAAGTAACTAACATGGACCAAATGTATAATTATACAAATTTTCTTTAACTGCCACATTACCTCTCCGTTAGATTTTAACGACTAATGGTCAAAATAGGTCCATTTAAATAGTTGGGTGGTTACCTAGGTAGTTTACCCTATTTTTTCCAGGGTAATCTTCACCTGTGATCCTTTTGTTTGGTGTTTGTTCTATTTTGGTCATCCGAATTCAAAAAAATATTCTTGCCACTTACATTTTGAATCGTGTCTATTTTGGTCTCTTGGCTGCTAACCTCCATTAATAAAAAAATTAATTTCTAATTTAACCTCCAAAGTTTCAAAACTTTATTTTTTTTTACCATTTTCCCCAAAACTTAAAAATTTTAGGGTAAACTACACAGTTGACCACCGAACTATGGGGTTGGTGTCGATGTTACCACTATTTTTTTTTTCGTCTCAAATACACCACACAACTATTTAAATGGTGCCACGTTTGCCACACGCCGTTAAAAAAAACGAAAAAATTGACGGAACTGTTAAAAAAATTGGTATAATTACACATTAGGTCCTCTATATTTATACAATATATCAAAAAAATTGGTATAATTACACATCTGGTCCTCTATATTTATACAATATATCAATTTAGTCCTAAATTTAATCTAATAAAATAAATTAATTATTCAATAAGATGGTGACACGTGTCACCACCTTATTGGAGGTCTTTAATTATTTTTATTTAATTAATTTTCCACCTCCAATCAGGTGGTGACACGTGTCACCCAATTGGAGATGGAAAATTGAAAGGAACAAAATTGCCCCTACCAGGATTCGAACACAAGACCTCTGGGTAGAGAGGCTGTGTGCTTGCCACTGAACCAAGCACACTTTCGTGCTATAGGGTCATTAATATATGTATTTAATGATTGTTAATGCCTAGAAAATTAAAGAGAAGAAAATGCAATTGCAAGGATTCAAACCAAGGACCTCATAGTTGAAAGCACATGTGCTTGCCACTGCACCAAGTGTATTTTTTGTGATATAAAGTACAACATTTAATATATGTCTTATATAGATTTTAATGCTTGAGAAAATTATTATTTTCACGATGTGCTTGCCCTCGAATTCGGTTAATATTAAAATAAATCTAACCCAATTAAAAAAATCTAATAACTCTAATAACTAATAACTAATAACTAAATTAATATTAAAATTATTATTTTCACGATGTTCTTGCCCTCGAATTCGGTTAATATTATTTTCACGATTAAATTTTTAATAAATATTAAAATTATTAATTAAGTAAAAAAAACTCAATTCAACAATTATATACGTGGAATTATAAAAATAAATCTAAAATTGAAAAATATATTAAATTTAGTTTAAAATATAAAAATTTTAAAATAATATTAATTTAGTTATTAGATTTATTTATGGATCATAAAAATATTACATTCGAATTTCTTAAAACTACATTTCATTTCATTCGAATTTCTCAATTCAAGCATTAAAATCTATATAAGACATATATTAAATGTTGTACTTTGTATCACAAGAAATATACTTGGTGCAGTGGCAAGCACATGTCCTTTCAACCAAGAGGTCCTTGGTTCGAATCCTTGCAATTGCATTTTCTTCTCTTTAATTTTCTGGGCATTAACAATCATTAAATACATATATTAATGACCCTATAGCACGAAAGTGTGCTTGGTTCAGTGGCAAGCACACAACCTCTCTACCCAGAGGTCTTGTGTTCGAATCCTGGTAGGGGCAATTTTGTTCCTTTCAATTTTCCATCTCCAATTGGGTGACACGTGTCACCACCTGATTGGAGGTGGAAAATTAATTAAATTAATTAAATAAAAATAATTAAAGACCTCCAATAAGGTGGTGACACGTGTCACCATCTTATTGAATAATTAATTTATTTTATTAGATTAAATTTAGGACTAAATTGATATATTGTATAAATACAGAGGACCAAATGTGTAATTATACCAATTTTTTTGATATATTGTATAAATATAGAGGACCTAATGTGTAATTATACCAATTTTTTTAACAATTCCGTCAATTTTTTCGTTTTTTTTAACGGCGTGTGGCAAACGTGGCACCATTTAAATAGTTGTGTGGTGTATTTGAGACGAAAAAAAAATAGTGGTAAGATCGACACCAACCCCATAGTTCGGTGGTCAACTGTGTAGTTTACCCAAAATTTTATTTCTCCACCAATAAAACACCATCAAATATTTCATTGAACCTGCAAGAAAAAAACAGCAGAAACACTTTATAACAGGTCTAAAGAAAGCAAATATTCAAACATCATTTAATTATTATTACCATCATCATCAACTTTACAGGTGAAGTGCATTATGAGACAACCTATGTAGAAGTTTATTACTGTTAATAACAGTTAAATTTGCCATGTTTACAAGCTCATAATTAGCAGTAATAATTAATAAACTTCTCCATTTGTTTTAAAAGACCCATAGTATCATTCAGATTTTAGATCCCATAAGTTGTTCTAAACTATACAATTCATCCTAAGAAGTTAAATTTTCAGTTTGAATAGAAAACTAAGGGTGTAATATTACAAGCAATATCAACAGAAATCAGCAGCTTTTGGTGAATGGGAAAATAATAAAGAAAAATAAGGCATTCAAGTAATAAACAACGAACTTGAAGAGATAAGAGCCAAGCTTCACGGAGAATGGTGGTGGAAAGAGGGTCAGGATCGGGTGGTGGGCAGAAAAATAAAATTTTCAAGTTTTGAGGGAAGATGATAAGAAATAAAATTTTAAAACTTTGGGGGTTAAATTAAAAATTATTTTTTTATTAACGGAGGTTAACGACCAAGAGACCAAAATAGATTAAGTGGCAAAAATAATTTTTTTGAATTCGAATGACCGAAATAGAACAAACCTCAAACAAAAGGGACCACAGATGAAAATTACCTAATTTATCAAGGAGATAATGTTTTGGGACATAATATATTTACCGCATTTAAAATATTTTTAACCACAAAATAGAATTATTTGTTACTTTATATTTCAAATAATTTTATTCTTTTGGCCGTTAAAAGGGTAACATGATTATTTTAAGGAGATAATATTTTGGACATAAAATTATTTGTTGTAGTTAAATTATTTTTAGAGCAGACTAGTAAATTATTACAAGTAATATAACCAATAAGTCAATAAAGACAGTCATGCAAAGGCCAAAGGTGAATATTCACATATAGTTTAGGCATGATAAAACTCGAAACCTCAATTTTGTCCTTAAACCAATTCACTCACAAACTTTTACTACTTCATACTGGTTTGAGGCTTGAATTTTACATTTTAGGGTTAATGGCTCAAATGCTCCCTAAAGTTTATCAAAATTTCAATATAGGGCCTAAACTTTCTACGCGTTTAATGCACCTTGTATTTTTGTGTGTTCTATTTTGCCCCCACTATTTAATGTCGTTAAATACTAACATGACCGGACACGAGACACGCTCTTAAACTCATTCCTGGATACCTAAATAATCTCTCTTTTTTCACTTTCAAAAAAAAAAAAAACCCATTCCACATTTCATTTGTTATAAAAAAAATGAGAAGCGTGTAATTGAGTGAACTTTATAGAGCAAACCTCAAGAAGAGCATTGAGCAAGCAAGGTAAGTAATGAAATGATAAATGTCTAAAAAGCTGTGGGAGACCCAACTTTTTCTTTTCTTTACTTTTGGCTTCCATTGGAAATGATTTTGTACAAATTTACTTTTGAGGCATGAAAGCAAAGCACACATAAATATATAGGAAGGGTGTTAGCACGAGGACCGCCATAATCACGGATGGACCGAGGGAGTGTCATTGGCAGTCGCACTCTCTAAAATTTTTAAAACCTCATATATTTTTAAAAAAATTCTTTGTATTTTATAGTAATGATCTAATCTAGTACCTTTGAATTACTATATAACTTTATCAAATATAAAAGTTCACATCCTCGAATATAAATTCTACGTCTCTCCCTGAACATATCATTCAACAAGTATGCTATGCTTGAACTTTTGCTTTGCAAGAGTCAAATGTCCCCTTTGCAGATATCATACGTAATATATGCATGTCTCCTAGTGAGAGAAGAGAAATATAAGAGTTTAAAGCTTTCATGGTGGGAGGGGTCCCTTTTCCCAATTTCCAACTCCATGTTTTGGAGGGCATTTTGACTATGAACTTCTTTCTAAGCCCCACAAACAGGCCACAATCACTTTAATTTGAACTCCCATTTTAAAAATGTACTTGTTTGGAAAAAAATTTAATCATAATAGATCACAAATTGATGGATTTATTTTTAAAAAGTTCATTACATACACATTTGGACTGATAATTAACATATATATATCTGCATGTAATTACTAATTTTGTCCGGGATAGACCCATTTTTTATTTTTATAAGTAATGGACTTTTTCATATGTTGTCACCATCTAAATAAAAATATATGTGTGTTGTGGGCTTTCTTTAACTTAAATTAGTTTTTATATATGCTATACTATTTTATAAAAACACAAAATATTAGTATATTATATTAATATCCTTTATATCTTGTTATTATTACTATGTTTACATTCGATGATGATTATTATTATTATTATTATATTGGAACAAATCTAGAAATACAAAAACTAATGCATATATAAGTAATAGCCCATCAACATTAAATAATAAGCCTAAATTTATTAATAATAAAGTCCATGTTACATTTGAAAACCCCAAAAAAATGTGCATATTACATTATAAAACCCGTTAGGCCCAAATAATTAAAACAAGCCCTAATTTGATAACAAAGTAGAAACCCTAATGCATTCTAATCTTTTGTGCAGCCAATCCTCCACCGTCAGATCTAATCCAGATCTGACGGTCCAGATCAATCCTCGGATGAAAGCCCTAGGGTGCCCTAACCCTTTCTCCGCACCGCAGCATCTCATTCGTCAGATCTAGCTTAGATCTGGCGGTCCAGATTCAAGCAAGGACGACCCTTTATCTCCTCACGCGCGCGTCGAAGACACACTCCAGACGTTTCAGATTCCCCACGAGCGCGTGGAGTTCACGCACGTCTTCTCGAATTCCTTGCGACTCTCCAGATCCCAGCTTCCTCGCCACGTCTCTCGTCCCCTCCTCAACCACCCATCGTACCAGAGGCTCACATGCACACAGACAACAAAAATGTCAGAGGAGACAAACGAACGATTTCAGGGTATACACATGAATCATGACAAAGCAAAAAACGACAATCCATTTTTATTTTTAATTTGTATGTAATTCAAATTCCTTGTAATTCGACTATAAAAGCTGAAAGCAAATCCCATTGTAAACATTCGGAAAAATTGAAAGCAATAGAAACAGAGAGCAAAAGCTTTTGGAGGTAATCATCTCGTATTTTTCATCATCGCTTCGCATAACCACAAAGAAAAAAAAAGCAAAAGTTTTCCTTTTTACCTATTCGTTTTCCCTTCTCGAAGCGGCTTCTGCTCACTCTCCCCAGCGACAATCCTTCCAGCCCCTTTGGGGCTTGACATGGTGAGTCGGTTGAGAGAGAGGCACATAGGTTTTTTTTCCTTATTTCGCTTTTGTTTTCGATTCTAAAGGAGGGGATTTAGTTTTTGTTTTTCTAAAAACAAAGGGGAGGGAACTTTTTTTGGTAGTTGTCATCGTTTAGGGTTTTAGAACATGAATGGGTGTCTTTTAGGGTCGTTTCGAGTCTGCCGGTTGGCGATTAACACCAACCGGTGTTTAGGGTGTCTAGTTTTAGGGTTGTTTTGAGTCTGGGTCTTAGAGAGGTAAAAGGGTCAGAAATTGGTTAAAGGAGGGGGGTTATAATGTCTTTAGGTTTTAGATTAGGGTCCAATTCGGCTTTAGTCCCTCTGTGTCGCGCAGTTTGTGCATTTAGGGCTTCCGCACCTTTAAATTGCGTCTTAGGTCCTTAGGATTTTGTTTCTCTTTGCAATGTCGTCTAGAGTCAGGTCCCCCGTTGGTCTAATCCCGCGTCTCCCCCTTTGTATTTTTCATCTCTTTCGCTTTAGTTCCGATTCTAGTACTATTTAACCCCCCTGTTTTTCATGCATTTTCAATTCAGTCACTGTTTTTATTATGTCTTTAATTTTAGTCCTGTTTTTGCTCTTATTTATGTGATATACGTGGAATGCATGATTATTTGATTATGTTTTTTACTTGATATTGCGAGTTGTATGTTGCCATGTATGTGGAATAGGTTTTAAATGTGAAATTTGTATAACCTTAAAATATGTAGTTTAGGGTCCTTTGATATAAAATGTGGCATAACATATTTGGTAACGTTTAGTTTTAAAATGTGCAATTTAATGTTTCAATGGAATGTTTTAGCATAATGTGTGGTTTTGTATAGGGATATGCTTAACGAAAAATGCAACAAAACAACAATTTGTTTTTATAAAATGTATGCATATGTTATGGATTTTCTTAAAGCATGTTGGTAAATAGATGGTATATTAATTTGTGATAAAGTGGTTTGCTTTAATATCCTTTTAGTTTGGGCTTTGGGCTTTAGAGCTTTACGTGGCTAGAGTTAGGTTCTTGGTCTTGCTTAGCTTAGGTGGGCCTGGGCTAGTTAATTTGGTCCTTTTGATGCTTAGTTTAATCGATTTATTTGTGTCGAATTGTGTGCCCGCCTCATGGGGGCACGGTTCGTACAATTAGCTCGGTTTAGGTTTAGAGCCTAAATTAACTTTAAGGGTTTGGACCGGTTTAATTCGCTTAAATTCATCCTTGCCTTATTAGGACGAATATTAAGCCCATTAAATCGGTTAAGCCATTCCTAATCTTTTTAAGATAAAATTAGCATTAAATTTAGATGAGTAAAACCAAGATAATTCATAATTTATTAGGTTCTTCAAGTTTTTAGGATTTAAATAATTTAGGGTAATATTAGAATCACCTAATCTACAATTAGATCACTAATTAGTCTCCCATAATTCGAGCCTTTAGGATAAGGCCTTGGGTGGGCTTTTGTGTGCTTACTTTCAAGCTTTTCTATGACATGCATCTTATACTTGTCACTCATGAAACCGTTAATAATTTGGCATGTTAATTAATTAATTTTAAACATATAAAAGAGAGGTATCTATTAACCCCGATATTTGTGTCAAAACAGTCCAAGCTTAATGGATGTCGACCAAATATTTGGGTTAATTCTCACCGTCTCTAGGTAAACAATAATTAAAAATGGAAATATCATGTCATCATTTCTTATTTGCTTGCATCATGCATAAAGGTGACATACGGGATCCAAACCCTAAACTAACACGTCAATTAGTCTTATATGATGTCGGTTTAGTCTATGGTCAGGTGTACAATCATCCTTTTTAATTAGATACTCAATTAATTCTAAAGCTACAATTTGATAAAGCCCACACTATTTAAGTTAAATTTTTACTTAAGAACATCTAATTAAATTCACTTTAGATTTTAAGTAATTTCTATCGATTAAAGGTAACAAGTAATTTGGTACCGATTTCTGGGCGTGATGGGGGTGCTAACCCTTCCCCACACGTAACCAACTCTCGAACCCTTTTTAAAGCAAATCTCTAATTTTGTGGTGTCCGACCTACCTTAGTGGCCGGTGGCGACTCTAAAATCTTACCGTTTTTTAAAGTACGAGTTTTTAAAGGAAAATCCCCTTTTAACAAACCTTTTTCAAAAATCAAAACACCTTAAAAGTTTTTCTAAAAAAAGGTTGTTACACTGCACAAAATCTTTATAAGATTAGTACATAAATTATAGGGTAAAGTCACCAATAGTCACTAAACTTTTAAGGTGCGTTCATTTTTGGTCACCGAACTTTTAAAACTTTCATTAGGATCACCCAACTTTTAGTCCGCTTTTATTTTGGCCATTCCTGCTAACTTCAGTTAAAAACACTGATGTAGAAATATATGTTTTGATATAATAATTTAAAATTGTTTTGGACTTAACTGAAAAGAATTTAAAATATTCTCTAAGTCAAAAACAACTTGAAAATAAGTTTGAGGATGTTTCAAAAGGTTTTGGCAATGTTTAAAACGTTTTTAAGTAGCCAAACCAGTGTTTTTAATGTACCCGTTTCGATACAGGTATAATCTGTATCGATGCATTTTGAAAATGCCAGAACTCGTTTCGATACAGGGGTTACATGTTTCAATACGGATATGTGTTGTTTCGAAATACCCTTTGGTGTTTCGATACGCCCACGTGGCATACACCTCAACGGCTATTTCCCAACAACTATTTGAATTGTAGACTGTTCCAATACGACACTAAGCGTTTCGATACGACCCAAGATGTTTCGATTCAGCCTCTTCAATGCGCATAACGGTTCTTTCTGTTTTAGTCGTGTTTCGAAACAGACAGGTAACATTTCGATACGGGTAGTTGCAGAACTGTATTTATGGTGGGAAATAAAGTCTTCAACAGCTCTAATTCAACCCCAACAGTCCTCAACGGCTACAAACTTAATTAGGAGTATAAAACGGACCTCCAAGCATCAAGGGATGGTTAATGCTTCAATTGTCAACAACATTATGATGAGAGATTGTCTTTAGAGCTTACTTGTACATTTCTTGTATAGACAACACTTGTGAGCTATACTTTGTCAAATTTGCTCAAGTGTTTAGGATTTGGGTGAGGGCTTAATTGTGCAAACAAATATCTATTAGAGGGATTTCGTGTTTGCTTTGAATTCTCTTTGTACAAGAGTGTCTTGGTTAATCTTTGGGTAGAAAGATTAACTGGTTTGTAAAGGTTGCCTCTTTAGCCTAGAAAAAGGGAAGAATTCTTAGTGAATTGGTGAAATCCTTGGTGGGGAGCTAAGGTAGTGGATGTAGGCTTTGGTTAGAAAGCCGAACCACTCAAAATATCTTGTTAATTTTTCTTATCTTTTTCCACCACCATAAACACCCACAAATCAACCTTCTACACCACTTGGCAATCTATAACGGTTGAAGAAAATTGAGCCTAACAATTGGTATCAGAGCGAGGCTCAATCAAAGGGGATTAACATCCTATTGAGGCGATCCAGAAGCTCGATACAACATCTCAATCAACCGGCCATATGACGCAATCCATCAACAAGCCACCTTTCTTCGACGGGACTAACTACGCTCATTGGAAGATCAAAATGAAGTTCTTCATTAAATTCAGAGATTACAAGCTTTGGGATATTATTGAGGAGGGTCTTTTCGTGCCACAACGAAGTAAGTCGGAATGGAGTACAGATGATCGCAAGAAGATGAAGCTTAATTTCAAGGCCTTGCACATCCTCTTTTGTGCATTTGGCCCCAACATCTATGGGAAGATGTCCTCTTTCGAAGATGCCAAGGAAGTATAGGACAAGCTTGAAGTCACACACGAGGGAACAAACGAAGTAAAGGAGACCAAGATCGGCCTCATCAACCACGAGTATGAGAACTTCAAGATGGAACCGGATGAAGACATCACAAAGATGTTCGATGGATTCTCCACCATCACAAATGGACTCAAAGACTATGGAGAAATCATTCTAGAAGACAAGCTTGTCTGAAAGCTTCTCTATTCTCTTCCCGAGTCATGGGACTCAAAGAAGACCGCCATCATCGAAACTAAAAATCTCAAGACCTTGAAGCTAGACGAACTTATGAGGTCTCTTCTCACTCATGAAATAATGAAGAAAGAAAAAGAAGAGGAGAAGAAGAAGGAAGAGATTAAAAAGATAGGGAAGAAGAAAATCATGGAGCTAGGCATCAACGCGAGTGCCGTTGCTCTCAAATCCTCTACATGCCAACACGTTTATTTGAGCGAGGAGGAAAGTGAAGATGAAGAGATGGTTCATCTCTTCAAGAAATTCACCCGATTCATGAAGAGCGAGATGGCTAAATCCAAGCATTAATCGAAGAAGAAGATGAAAGATTCTCACAAGTCCAACAAAAAGGTATCATCTTCAAAGAAAGCATACGTGGCAACATGGAGTGATGAAGACTCCACCTAGGGATGTAAAAAACTGGCCCGACCTGGTAACCTGACTGAAACCTGATCGAGTCAGAACATGGTTTGACTCGAGGATTCAATGACCTGAACCCGACCAGTAACTGACCGTTGTTGACCTGAACTCGAATTGGACCTATTACTGTAGTAACCGAACCCGACCGAAATGAACCTGAACCCGAGACTGACCTGGCAGATAACTTATTTTACCTGACCTGTTTGGACCTGACATGTTTTAAAACCGACCTGTTTTGAACCCGACCTATTCTTGACCTGAATTGATATTGACCTGGCTTGTTGATAATGATAATTACATGACTACTTGAAGAAGTTATTATTTGATGAATTAAAATTTTAAAATAAATTAAAAATAATAAATAATTTTTTTATACTTTGTAAAAATCATCTTTTAGGTTAATGATAAGTAAATTAACTTTTAGGTGATACATATATACTTAGTAAAAATTAAGTGTTAATAAATTGTATATACTTAGTAAATTAACATTTAGGTGATACATATATACTTAGTAAATTAACTTTTAGGTTAATGATAAGTAAAAAATATCTTTTAAGTTAATAATAAATAATGTAAAGTGTTAATAAATTGTATATCTATAGTTAGTAAAAATTAATGCTAAGTAAAGATTAAGGATATACTTGGTTCAGTTCTTATAATTAAGACATTCAATTTTAATTATCTTTTAGATGAAACTTGATTAAAATTTATTGGATAATATTAGAAACTGTGACTGTAAGTAAATTAACTTTATAATGAAAAATCTATTATAGGGGAGAGTAAGGATTCATAATCATTACTGACATTATCATTTCTTTATGATGAAAAAAGATTAACTTACATCTTTGGATAAAATTCTCTACATATCAATGTTTAACTCTGGGTTGACAGTAGGTAGTTCCATTGACAAGAACTACAAATAAGAAAGGAGCAAGTCACTGAAATATAGCATATCCAGATCTAAGTAAGTAAGTAACAATGCTACTACAATCACTGATTCACTAAACTACAATAAATTCCTTCATACATGTAAAAATAAACCTTATAAATTTATGTTTTGAACATTTAGTTTAACAATGCACAAATTGCAATACAACTTGTGCTGTTAAATAAATTCACAAGGTGTTCATATTCAGTTACTGGCGTAAGCCAAGGATTTATGATTCATTTAGGGTCAGTTTGTTTGATTGTAGTTGGCTTTCCGGAAAATGAACTCTGGAAAATGAACTACTTTCTTTGAAAAGTGGATTACAGAAAATATTTTCTAGTATTTGGATAGTGTTATGTAATTCATTTTTCACTGTTTGGTAAATTTTTCTGAAAATATTTTTTTTAATTTTTTTTCATTGAATTAAACATACATTACAAATTTGATTGCTTTTTTTTATCTTATATTTTTTGTATTGAATTAATTTTATTATTGTAAAATTATATTTTGCACAATTTATTTGAGGTGTTCTTTACCTTTGGAAAAATAATACTTCTAGACAAATAAATGTTTTTACATTCATTATCATAATCACATATTTACATAGTATTATTTTAAATTTTACACAGTATTCACTTTATATCTATAAATTTTATAAATTAATAAAGAAATTTGTTAGAATAAAGTAATTTATTTTTTAAGAAAAATTAAAAACCTTCCCTTATGTAATTTTTTTTAAAAAATATACTTCATAGTATCACTGTCACCTCAATCCAAAAATCTTGAAAATAATACCGCCGGTATATTTATAAATATATAAATTGAGTTCCCTCACAATCTTTGCAACAATCAATGTGTTTAGTTTATTTATTGATTTTCACTACGAAGATCAAGTTCAATGCTTTTAAAACAACATAAGACAAAATGATGCAATGAAAAAGAAAATTGGATACTCTACTAAGAGATTGTCGACTTGTATTTTCTGCATTCTCAACTTGAGATTGTTATTTCCGGAAAAAAAGTGTGAAGATTGGTAAGAATGAGTAAGCACTTTACAGGGATTGAGCTCCTAGATATATGAACATAGACCATTTCCCCTAACATCCCAAACATAGAATTAAAGATATTTATTATTGTTATACCACCAAGTCTAGATGAAGTCACTTGTAAAAGCATGGCCAACAGTACATCTGATCACAGAGAGTGAACACTGTCAAACCAAATGTTACAATCAAAGCCACTGATATTCTTGTGTGTGTCTCTCTTGTTGGCACCATATTGGATTCTATTTGTACTTGAGCGAATTATCTCCAGACCTAGAATGTCTTTCGCTCAGAGGAGATTGGATCCATAGTCATTTTGCAGTATGCAAACAGTTTTAGAAGAAACAAAAAAATGTTGCTTATATCACTTATACCATGAAATACAAAAAAAATACTAGATTGCAAAAGATCAAATGTACAATACTTTACAGAAAGTGTCTAAAATTAAAGTATATCAATGTGCTTTTAAACATCCAGTAAAAATGGGAAAATACAATTCTAAAAAAAGCGATCATAGTTAACTCGATAAAAGAAAACTATCATGTCGGAATGACTTGAACTTGATGAAGTTGTTACAAACTTCTTATATTGTTACAAAAAACATAGTTACAATCATGGTTTCTGTTGGGTTTTATGGTGCTCGATTTCTTTCAGCCGAATTGCTAGCCAAAAGGTGGAGAAGTGGAATTTTGGGTGATAGTGGTGGAAGCAAAAAAAAATAGAAATTATGCACAATGATTTAGAGTGGTTCGACTTTCTAACCAAAGCCTACATCCACTACCTTAGCTTCCTACCAGGGATTTCAAACAAATTCACTATGGATTTCGTCCCCCTTTCTAGGCTAAGGAGGCAACATTTACAACCCTCAAAGCTTTCTAGCCAAAGCTTGAGTAAACACTCTTTACAAGAGAAATTCAAAGCAAACAAGAAATCCCTCTAATAGGTATGTGTTTGCATATCTAAGCACTCACCCAAAACCTAGAACACTTGAGCAAATATGACAATTTTGGCTCACTAGTGTTTGTCTATACAAGAAATTGCCAATTAGGCACTAAGACATATTTTTGATCATATGATGTTTGAAAATTGAGGAATTAGCCTTCTCTTGATGGTTGGAGGTCACTTTTATACTCCTAACTGAGTTTGTAGCCGTTGAGGACCGTTGGGGATGTTTTGGAGCCGTTGGAGACTTTATTTCCCACCATAAATGCAGTTCTGATGCCTACAGTATTGATACATGAGAACTCGTATTGGTACGCCCTTCTTTAGAACTAGTCGTTGGGCTCTTGCCATGTAACCCCCCTAAACCCAGCCTAGAAGAAAAGACTGAATTTAGGAAGTTACGTTTGAAAACTTTTCCCTCAAGAAATCCAATTTTGAAAAATATACTTTAATTAAAATAAAATAACATAAATTTAATAATAAATAAAAATATAAATTTCATAATAGATATTCGAATGATTATATAAAATATCTAAATTAAAATAACAGTAGATGGATGCTAAAAATAATCTCAAAATATAAATAGTTTAAAATTACATCCATGTCCCAAAATAATAAATAGAAATCTGATTAAACTAAAGTAGTTTCGTACTGAATGATAAAATAACCGAATTAAATATGAGATCCTCCAAGTACCACGGTGCCTAAAGCCCAATGATATCTGTAAGAGGAAACTATGAGGGAGTAAGCTAAAGAGCTTAGTGTGTCTCTAAAGTGCAAGAAAAACCATAATTATAAAACATAATATTATTTTGAATAAAATCTTTTAAACCATAACACAAATCACAAGCGCAGTGCAATGCACCCAACTACATCGCTTTCCGAAGAGTAAGGTTCCCCAGAACCACTATCTACATCGTCACCAATCCAAAGTGGAACTCAACACGAAGGGTGGAACCACTGATCCGAAGTGAATTTCAGCCCGAAGGATGAAACCACTGAAACTCCCTCCGTACAAATCTCAAACCATGCTCATACATATATGATGTTTAAAAATCAAATTTCATAAACACAATTCCATAAATCTGATATTCCGTAAACATACTTCATAAATCATAGTCCATAATTCCATAAATCATAGTTCATAAATTGTAGTCCATAAATCACGGTCGTAAATCATAGTAAAAACATATTCTGAAAACGTATGCATGTGATGTCAACCATAAAAATCATAATACATATAAATAATCACATAAAGGGTAAAACACCAACACATAAAAATAACATATAATTTAATTATATCACCAGAAGAAAACACACCTTAAGCGGCAATAGCTCTACCAACGAACAAAAGAAGGTTGCGACTTCGATGTAAGGTGATGACAATGTCAATTCAAGAAGAATTCATAAAACATGGGAATAACTAAGAGCGAAAACACTTTAAAACTTAAGGCTTAAGTTTATTTCTGTACGTAATAATTATGACTATATATAGAGAAAGTTGAGAGTTGATAGTCTAAACAAATTAGTTTTAGAATAATAATAATAATAATAATAATAATAATAATAATAATAATAATAATAATAATAATAATAATAATAATAATAATAAAAACAAGAATTTAAGTTGAAAAAAAGAGTCAATTCAACCGTGAGTAAAAAGGAGAATTAGAATTCAATTTGAAATTAAAAGATTAAATATATATATATATATTATACGTCTATAATTAATAATTATAATAATTAAAAATAGAGGTAGAGAACCAATTGATTTAGAATTCAATTTCATAAAAAAAGTTATTTACAAAGTCAATCCTTGACTTTTCAAGAAATTTCAAATTAATTTTTAAGTTTCATAAAAATTCTTATTTAGTCCCTCATAAAAAAATTAGGGTTTAGAATTAAAATTCTGAATTGTTAGGGTAGGGATTTCAAAATTAGGTTTCTAAATTAGGGATTTTTTAAATCCGGGGTTTACAATTTGGGTGTAATTTTTGGGGTGTTACATGCCAGTCTATGCGTATCGATACACTAGGAAGCGCATCAGTACGGTTTGCACTTTAAAAGTCCGTTGGGAAATAGCCGTTGGGGGTTGTTAAACCAGGGATGGGTACACTTTAAAGGTGCATCAGTACGACCCCTATCCGTATCAATACAGGCAAGCCTGTATCGGTACGGGTTTTGGCAGAATCAAAACTAGAGTAAAAGGTATCGATACGTGGTATACCGTATCAGTACGGTAGAGCTGAAAAGTCAATTTTGAGTACTTTAAAACATTCCAAACTTTGTCAAAAACCTTTTTAAATACCTCAAACTTATTTTCAAGTTGTTTGGACTTAAAAACATGTTTTAAATTCTTTTCAAATTAGTCCAAAATATTTTTCAATTATTATATCAAAACACTAGTTCTACAATCTCCCCCTTTTTTATATAATAAAACCAACTTGAAAATTTGTTTGGGATTTCTCCCCCTTCAAGTTTAAAAGTTTGAATAAGAGATGAAAAATTCAAAAGTAAGTAAAGCTCCCCCTTAATCTTTTGAAAATGCAAGTTTTCAAAATTAATTCTCTCCCTTTTTGTTATATCAAAAAAGAATTTAAATAACTTTAAGTTCAAAATAACTTAGGAGGTTACTAAAAAATGACACAAATAAGAATTTTGATTTTAAAATGGCTCCCCTTACTCATAGCATCAAGCAATGTTAGTTCAACAAACATATATGATTATCTAGTTGTAAATAAAAATAATCTAAATAAATAATTAAAACAAATAGAAATTTTACCACACTTGAATCCAAGGGAGGATGTGAAGCCTTCCTTTTTTAAGTGTTCTTCCTTGTGTGTATGGAGCTCCCCCTCATAATTAGACTTGTTGATCAATCTCCATCACACCTTGCAAAAGACAATCAAGTAATTTTTAGTATCCAAATTTCTTTGGATCCATATGCATTAGTAGCACAAAGTTTAGTCCTCTTAGGAATCCATTTTTCAATTTCATTCTTTTTAGTTGAAGTACTTAGTCCTTTTGGGACCCAAATACTTCTAAAACATTTACCATTAAAAAATCTAGGGGCACTAGATTGTCTAACATAAAAAATTGATTTTCCAAAATTATTTTTCTTTTCAAGCTCTTTGGAAATCAAGTCTTTTTCTTCTTTAACTTTATGAAGCAAATTTTGTAAATTAAAACATTTTTGCTCAAACTCATTGAGTTTTGCTTCAAGTTCAATTTTGGTTTTATAAATCAAGTCATTTTGAATTTTCAAGTTTGAAATCACTTTCTTGTTTTTCAAAATGTGATTTTTAAATTCTAAAACCAACTCATCATATGCATCTTGTAATTCATCAAAAGAATATGAACATGAAGTAGATGAATTAGAAGTTACCCTTGAATCTTCTTCGATGGCCATAAGGCAAAGGTTGTCTTGTTCATCGTCGGTGGAGTCTTCATCACTCTATGTAGCCACATATGCCTTCTTCTTATGGCTTGAAGTGCTTGCCCTTTTCTTCTTCAAGGATTCTTGTTCGAATTCTTTCATGGCTTTCTTCATGAAAGGGGCAAACTTCTTGAAGAGATGAACTATCTTTTCTTCTTCATCCTCCTCCTCACTTGTATCAACATGGTTGCACTTGGAGGACTTGAGAGCCATGACATTTGTGTTGATGCCAAGCCCTTTGAGCTTCTTCTCCCCCATAGCTCTAATCTCTTCCTTCTTCTTCTCATCTTCTTTGTTTTTCTTCATTATTTGGTGAATGAGAAGTGACCCCATGAGCTCATCAAGCTTCAAAGTCTTAAGATTCTTGGCTTCGATGATGGCGGTTCTTTTTGAGTCCCATGACTCAGGAAGGGAGTAGATGAGCTTTCAGACAAGCTTCTCTTCTGGGATGGCTTCTCCATAACCTTTGAGTCCATTGGTGATGGTGGAGAACCTATCGAACATCTTCTCAATGTCCTCTTTAGGATCCATCTTGAAGTTTTCAAACTCGTGGTTGAGGAGTCCGATCTTGGTCTCCTTTACTTCGTTGGTTTCTTCGTACGTGACTTCAAGCTTGTCCCATACCTCCTTAGCATCTTCACAAAAAGACATCTTCTCGTAAATGTTGGGGCTCAATGCACAAAAGATGATGTGCAAGGCTTTGCAATTGAGCTCCATCTTCTTGCGATCATTCGCGCTCCAATCCGCCTTCCTTCGTTGTGGCACGAACGGATCGTCTTCTACTATGTACCAAAGCTTGTAGTCCTTGGACTTTATGAAAAACACCATTTTTGTCTTCTAATGGACATAGTGTGTTCCGTCGAAGAATGGTAGTTTGTCGATGGATTGCGCCATTTGATAGGTTGGTTGATATGTTGTATCGAGCTCGCTCTGATACTAATTGTTGGATTTATGGTGCTCAGTTTCCTTCAACCGAATTACTATCCAAGAGGTGGAGAAGTGGAATTTTGGGTGATGGTGGTAGAAGCAAAAAAAAAATAGAAATTATGCACAATGATTTAGAATGGTTCGACTTTCTAACCAAAGCCTACATCCACTACCTTAGCTTCCTACCAAGGATTTCAAACAAATTCACTATGAATTTCGTCCCCTTTTCTAGGCTAAGGAGGCAACCTTTACAACCCTCAAAGCTTTCTAGCCAAAGCTTGAGTAAACACTCTTTACAAGAGAAATTCAAATCAAACAAGAAATCTCTCTAATAGGTATGTGTTTGCAAATCTAAGCACTCACCCAAAACCTAGAACACTTGAGCAAATATGACAATTTTGGCTCACTAGTGTTTGTCTATACAAGAAATTGACAATTAGGCACTAAGACATATTTTTGATCCTATGATGTTTGACAATTGAAGTATTAGCCTTCTCTTGATGCTTGGAGGTCACTTTTATACTCCTAACTGAGTTTGTAGCCGTTAAGGACCGTTGGGGCTATTTTGGAGCCGTTGGAGACTTTATTTCCCACCATAAATGCAGTTCTACTGCCTACCGTATCGGTACACGAGGACCCGTATCGATACGCCCTTCTTTAGAACTAGCTGTTGGGCTCTTGCAAGCCTATGCGTATCGATACGCTAGGAAGCGTATCGGTACGGTTTGCACTTTAAAAGTCTGTTGGGAAATAATCGTTGGCGGTTGTTAAGCCAGGGATCGATATGCTTTAAAGGCGTATCGGTACGACATCTATCTGTATCGATACGGGCAAGCCTGTATCGGTACGAGTTTTGGCAGAATCAAAACTGGAGTAAAAGGTATCGATACATGGTATACCGCATCGGTACGATAAAGATGAAAAGTCAGTTTTGAGTACTTTAAAACATTCCAAACTTTGCCAAAAAAACCTTTTTAAATACCTCAAACTTATTTTCAAGTTGTTTGGACTTAAAACATGTTTTAAATTCTTTTCAAATTAGTCCAAAACATTTTTCAATTATTATATCAAAACACTAGTTCTACAGTTTCATACCTCAACTTGCTGTTGCAGTCATATGTATATTCCGAACTTATTCGTCTGAAGTCTGAAGCATTTCTCTGAGCTTTCCAGTAATGAACTTGCAATCATACAATTGATCTCGTGCTTTGGATAGAACTTTATTCATTACTTTAATTTTCTCAGGTGCACTAAACAAAGTTGCATAAAAACACAAAATTAGAAACTACCATAATCAACGGGAACAAAACAGGAGGAAACATATACTGCAGCGCATAGTCAAAGAGATTAAAGATCTAATATCCTTTTACCTACGAGGCAGGTCGAAAACAGATGTTGACTCTCCTAAATCATGTTGGATCGTTGAATGGCAGAATTTTCAAGTTTAACAGTAACTTTCTCATCTTGTTACACAAATTCAGCAGCCCTCCTCTCACGTCTATCATTCCTAAGTTGCTACAAGGTAAGTAAAAATACATTTATCATGAAATTCTTTATAATATTAAAGCACACAATGCATCAAAGATGGAATTACACTTCGAAGTATTTTAGCATGTGTATCGTGTGTATGATTATCTGCATGGAACATGCAGATCGACATGAACAAGTTATCTGGCCCTATAAGTTTGAGGATACGAGTCAACATTCTACCCCAATTTGCAATCAAGAAAAAAACAACAAAAATGACAACAAAGCCAAGAGTACAATACCTAATTGGTTGATGATTCCGTGGAGAATATCCTGCAATTTTAAAATAGGGGAAAAAGCACATGTCAAGATAACAAAGCAAATGGAGATAAAAAACCAATATTTGATGTCTATAGAGTTAATGTAGAGAATCTTCAAAGGGTATATAGCATTAAGGTTTGATCAACTTTCAGAGGCTTTAAAGTTAAGAGCGGCTTACTCTTTGTCTGAGGGGAACCACTAACAACCCAAGTGTTGGCGGCAATAGAAGTCTGGACTGAAATATGAACCGTAGCATATTAGTTACTATGCAAAGAATTTGAAAAAAAAACTGGCCCACTTCAAAAAATAAGTATCTTTTCCTTTTTCATGTCTATAATAAAAGAATCTATAGATCAAGCATAAGAAACAATCATACACTAAGAAGATGCAATAGGCATTGAAAGTAAAATAATAACCTTTCTCAACTCTCACAGGACAACAAAAATTGAAAGCAAAAAAGAAAAAAAAACATTTACCTCTCTTTTCCTTTTCCATGTCTATAGTACTATGGTAAGCAGAAATGAAAACCAAAGAAAAATAGTGGGGGAGGAAGTGAAATCACAAAAGATAACAATATAATTAGGTATTTGCAGAGAGCAGGAACTACAACATTTAAGCTTAACAATGCAAAAGAAAAATGGCGAGGGTTTCGGCCAGAATGAAACATCGCAAATGGACTCAAATGGGGGCTAGGGTTTCGGCCAGAAATGTATTTAATTAGGGAGGGAAAAATAATTGATAAAACAAATTTGGGGAAAATAAGTAAATAGATGGAGGGAAAATCCCACTCATTTTATTAGGGGTTAATTGCACTTTAGGTCATTGTTAGTTTAGGTCTTTTTTTAATTCTTTAGTTTTACATTGATTTAATTTAGTCCCAATTTTAGTTTAGTTTCCTTAGACCTTTAGGTCTAGGTTCTTTTTTAATTAGATCCTCCTTCATAAAATCATTTAATAATTAAACATTTTAAAGGCCCAACTTATTTCGGTTGTAGCCAACCCAAAAAAATGAACGATGGCGACTCTAAACGTTTGACGAGCTTTTGAAGGCCGAATTTATTTCGGTCCGGAAAAAATTAGGGGTTGAGGTTTATGGGTAATTCTGTCAACTTGGGTGTTTGGGTTATGAGGTTAGTTTAGGGACTAGGAGATTATGCTTGCACTTTAATTATAAGTTTAAGGATTTTATTTGCACTTTAAGTCTTTAATTATTAGTGACTGTAAGATTTAGGGGCTTATGTTTAGGGTTTAGGGGTACATGTGTCAAGTTTATTGTTAGCGTTTAGGGGTAAAGTATAGTCTTTAATTATTAGTGATTGTATACATACTAAAACTTACATTGTAAACCCTAAACCCTAATGCATACATTGTAAACCATAAACCCTAACATATATATGCATATACATACTAAACCCTAAACCCTAATACACATACACATATATATACATATTCATACTAAAACTTACATTCTAAACCCTAAACCTTAATACGTACATACTACATATATATGTATTAATATATATAAATATATATATGCATTAATATAAATATATATATATATATATGTATTAATGAATATATATATATATACATATACATATACTTATACATTAATACATGCTAAACCCTAAACCCTAATACACCTACATATATATATATTGTAGATTGTAGAATTAATGTTTTGATATAATAATTGAAAAATGTTTTGGACTGATTTAAAAAGAATTCAAAACTATTTCCAAAGTCCAAATAACTTGAAATTATGTTTAGGGATGTTTTCAAAAGGGTTTTACATGTTTTCAAAAGCCAAACTACACAAAACCGTCCAGGTGTTTCGATACGGGTATCGAAACGAGCCTTCCCTGGATGTGATTTTTGCCCAGCAATTCGAAATGGGCTATTCCGTTTCGATATGCCTACGTGGCATCGACCTCAACGGTCATAACCCCCAACGGCTATTTCCTAACTAACATTTAAATGCAGATCATTTCGATACAGAGGCAGACGTTTCAATACGGGTGTTTCGGAACGGTCAAGGGCGTTTTGATACGGGTGTTGCATCAGACTGCAACCGCTCTTTCTACTTAAAGGGTGTTTCAAAACGGTCACGAGTGTTTCGAAACGGTGAGCTGCAGAACTGCATTTATGGTGGGAAATTAAGTCTCCAACGGCTCCAATTCAACCCCAACGGCTAGTAACGGCTACAAACTCATCAAGGAGTATAAAAGGGACCTCCAAGCATCAAGATAGGGTTAATGCTCAAATTGTCAATCAACAAATGATCAAATATTGTCTTAGTGCTTAAATTGTCAATTCTTGTATAGACAAACACTAGTGAGCCAAAATTGTCAAATTTGCTCAAGTGTTTTAGGTTTTGGGTGAGTGCTTTAATTGTGCAAACAAACACCTATTAGAGGGATTTGTGTTTGCTTTTCTTATCTCTTTGTAAAAGAGGGTTTGATCAAGGCTTTGGGCAGAAAGCTTGATCGGTGTATAAGGGTTTCCTCCTAAGCCTAGAAAAGGGGACGAATCAATAGTGGATTGATTGGAAATCTTTAGTGGGAAGCTAAGGTAGTGGATGTAGACCTTGGTTACAAGGTTGAACCACTCTAAAGTCATTGTGTCATTTACATTTAAGCTTCCACACCTATTCCACCAAAAAATCCACCTCTCCACCACTTGGTGAGAAACATCGGTTGAATGAATCGAGCTCCTCACAACTCAACAATTGGTATCAGAGCTTGGCTCAATCGAAGAGGATTCACATCCTATTGAGAAGATCCGGCAAGCTCGATCATCATTTCACCAACCGGCTCAGATGGCGCAATCCATCGACAAACTGCCTTTCTTCGACAGAACCTACTATGCCCATTGGAAGACCAAGATGAAATTTTTCATAAAGTCAAGAGACTACAAACTATGGGACATAGTTGAAGATGGTTCGTTCGTGCCTCAACGAAGCAAAGCAGAGTGGAGTGCCGACGATCGCAAGAAGATGGAGCTAAATTGCAAAGTCTTTCACATTCTCTTTTGTGCATTTGGCCCAACCATCTATGAGAAGATGTCTTCTTGTTAGAGTGCCAATGAGGTATGGGACAAGCTTGAAGTCACATACGAGGGAACTGATGAAGTCAAAGAGACCAAGATCGGGCTCCTCACTTTGGAGTATGAGAACTTCAAGATGGATCCAGAAGAAAACATCGAGAAGATGTTTGATAGGTTCTCCACTATCACCAATGGTCTCAAGGGCTATGGAGAAGCCATTCCGGAGGAGAAACTTGTCCGAAAGCTCATCTACTCACTTCCCGAGTCTTGGGACTCAAAGAGGGCAGCCATCATCGAAGTCAAAAATTTGAAGACCTTGAAGCTTGATGAACTCATGGGGTCACTCCTTACTCATCAAATCATGAAGAAGAACAAAGAAGATGAGAAGAAGAGGGAAGAAATTAGAACTATGGGAGAGAAGAAGCTCAAGGGGCTTGGCATCAACACCAATGTCATGGCTCTCAAGTCCTCCACTTGCCATCATATTTATTCAAGTGAAGAGGAGGATGAAGAAGAAGAGATAGTTCATCTCTTCAAGAAGTGTGCCCCGTTCATGAAGAAAGCTTTGAGAGAGATTGAACGAGAATCCAAGAAAAAAGAGAGGGCAAGCACTTCAAGCCATAAGAAGAAGGCATATGTGGCTACTTGGAGTGATGAGGACTCCACCGACGATGAACAAGCCAACCTTTGCCTTATGGCCATCGAAGAAGATTCAAGGGTAACTTCTAATTCATCTACTTCATGTTCTTACTCGTTTGATGAATTACAAGATGCCTATGATGATTTGGTTTTAGACTTTAAAAATCACATTTTGAAAAACAATAAATTGATTTCAATGTTAAAAATTCAAAATGATTTGATTTCTAAAACCAAACTTGAACTTGAAGCAAAACTCGAAGAGTTTGATCTAAAATGTTTTGATTTAAAAAATTTGCTTCAAAAAGTTCAAGAAGAAAAAGATTTGATTTCCAAAGAGCTTGAAAAGAAAAATAGTTTTGGAAAATCAAATTTTTATGTAAGACAATCTAGTGCCCCTAGATTTGTAAAAGGAAAAATGTTTTAGAAGTGTTTGGGTTCCAAAAGGACTTAGCACTTCAATTAAAAAGGATGACATTGAAAAATGGATTCCTAAGGGGACTAAAATTTGTGCTACTAATGTTCATGGATCCAAAGCAATTTGGATACTAAAAATTACTTGATTGTCTTTTGCTAGGTGTGATGGATATTGATCAACAAGTCCAATTAATGAGGGGGGGATCCATGCACACTAAGGAAGAACACTTGAAGAAGGAAGGCTTCACATCCTCCCTTGAGTTCAAGTGTGGTAAAATCTAGTTGCTTTTATTTGATTTATTTTTTTTGTCAACTAGATGATCATATATGTTGGACTAACACTTTTAATGATGCTTTGAGTAAGGGGGAGCCATTTTAAAACCAAATTCTTATTTTTGTCAAATCTTTCCTCTATAGTTATTTTGAACTTAATGTTTTAAATTCTTTTTGATGTAACAAAAAAGGGGAGAAATGGTTTGAAAAATTGAAGTTTCAAATGAATAAGGGGGAGCTTTATTTGATTTCATATATTTAATCTCTTATTCACATTTTTAAAGTTAAAGGGGGAGAATCTCAAACGATTTTTCAAGTTAGTTTTATTATATCAAAAAGGGGGAGATTGTAGAATTAATGTTTTGATATAATAATTGAAAAATGTTTTGGACTGATTTAAAAAGAATTCAAAACTATTTCCAAAGTCCAAATAGCTTGAAATTATTTTTAGGGATGTTTGCAAAAGGGCTTTACATGTTTTCAAAATCCAAACTACACAAAACCGTCCAGGTGTTTCGAAACACCCTTAGGTGTTTCGATACGGGGGATTCCAGTAACAAAAACGTTTTGATACAGGTATCGAAACGGGCCTTCCCTGGATGTGATTTTTGCCCAGCGTTTCGAAACGAGCTATGCCGTTTCGATACGCCTACATGGCATCAACCTCAACGGTCATAACCCCCAACGACTATTTCCCAACTAACATTTAAATGCAGATCGTTTCGATACGGAGGCAGGCGTTTCGATACAGGTGCTGCATCAGACTGCAACGGCTCTTTCTACTTAAAGGGTGTTTCGAAACGGTGAGCTGCAGAACTGCATTTATGGTGGGAAATTAAGTCTCCAACAGCTCCAATTCAACCCCAACGGCTAGTAACGGCTACAAACTCATCAAGGAGTATAAAAGGGACCTCCAAGCGTCAAGATATGGTTAATGCTCATATTGTCAATCAACAAATGATCAAATATTGTCTTAGTGCTTAAATTGTCAATTCTTGTATAGACAAACACTAGTGAGCCAAAATTGTCAAAATTGCTCAAGTGTTTTAGGTTTTGGGTGAGTGCTTTAATTGTGCAAACAAACACCTATTAGAGGGATTTGTGTTTGCTTTTCTCATCTCTTTGTAAAAGAGGGTTTGATCAAGGCTTTGGGTAGAAAGCTTGATCAGTGTATAAGGGTTTCCTCCTAAGCCTAGAAAAGGGGACGAATCATTAGTGGATTGATTGGAAATCCTTAGTGGGAAGCTAAGGTAGTGGATGTAGACCTTGGTTAGAAGGTTGAATCACTCTAAAATCATTGTGTCATTTACATTTAAGCTTCCAATCCTATTCCACCTAAAAATCCACCTCTCCACCACTTGGTGAGCAACATCGGTTGAACGAATCGAGCTCCTCACAACTCAACATATACATACTAAAACTTACATTCTAAACCAAAAACCCTAATAGGTACATACTACATATATATATATATATATATTAATTAATGTATATATATGTATTACTGTATTTATATATGTATTGCTATATATATGTGTGTATTAATGTATATATTTATATGTATTAATGTATATACATATACATAATACATAATACATATACATAATAAAGCTTACATTCCAAACCCTAAACCTTGTGTGTGTGCGCGTGCGTGCATGTGTATCAATGTATGAACCCTAAACCCTAAATCTTAAACCTAAACCCTTAAACCGTAAACCCTAATCCCTAACCATTAAATATAAACCCTAATCCATATATGTATGTATGTGTAATGTATGTAAGTATGTATGTATCAATGTATGAACCCTAAAACTTTATTTTTATTTCAAATTAACTTGACCCTATTCATTTTTTTGCAATTTAGTCATGTGATTTTAATATGATGACATTTTTATTCATGTTAGTTTCTAAAATTTTATTTTCACCAAAATTTACCCTTATTATTTTATATTTTTTGTAATTTACTCCAATATCTTAGATAGTTAGATATGAATCATTTACTGTTATTTTTGTTTATTATAGTCCCTAAACTTTAAATTTAGTACAAATTGACCCCTATTCATTTTTTGTGATTTAGTCCAATGTTTATCATTTTAAATCTTTAATTTAATATTTTTGTACTTTATAGTCCCCAAAAGGCTAACTATATTCTTATTCCAAATTGACCTGACCCCTATTCATTTTTTTGCAATTTAGTCACATGATTTTAATATGATGATATTTTTATTCATGTTAGTCCCTAAAATTTTATTTTTCACCAAAATTTACCCTTATTATTTTATAATTTTTGTAATTTACTCCAATATCTTAGATAGGTAGATATGAATCATTTGCTGATATTTTTGTTCATTATAGTCCCTAAACTTTAAATTTAGTACAAATTGACCCCTATTATTTTTGTAATTTACTCTAATATTTTACCAATAAATCATTAAATGATATTTTTGTTCATTCTACTACTGCCTATTGCCTAACATTTCTTTTTAATGTGATTCATGTTCGTCATTCGTCAAGGGCATTGAATAATTAGCTCGAAATGAATGACCAACCTAAAGTCTATCGACCTAAACGGCTAAACCCGAATTAAGCTGACCTGAAATGAAACTGACCTAAAGTCGATTCGAACCCGAATTAACCCGTCAATTAACTGTTTTGACCTAACCTGAAATGAACCTGACCTGAAATGAACCCGACCTGAAATGAACCCGACCTGAAATAAACCCGAACCCGACCTGAATCAAGTCAAAACAGAAAGACAACCTGAAATGACCTGTAACCGATTTGACCCGACCTGACATAGCCCGACTTGAAACCCAACCGATTACCTGTTTTTACATCCCAAACTCCACCGATGATGAGGTGGCCCACCTATTCTTCATGGCCCTCAATGAGGGGAGGTAACTTCTAACTCATCTAGTTCAAATTCATACACTTTTGATGAGTTACAAGATGCCTATGATGACTTGCTTTTGGAATTTAAGGCATCATTTTCTAAAAACAAAAAAATGCTTTCAAATTTGAAAAAAGAAAATTATTTGCTTTCTAAAACAAATCTAAAGTTTGAAGCAAAAATTAAAGATTTTGAACTTAAAGTTTTAGATTTACAAAACTTGCTTCAAACGATTGAAAAAGATCATCAAAAAGAAGTTGATGATCTTAAGAAGGAAAAAGATTTGATTTCCAATGACCTTCAAAGGAAAAACAATTTGGGAAAAATCAAATTTTTATGTTAGACAATCTAGTGCCCCTATATTTTTGAATGGAAAAGTTTTAGAAGTATTTGGGCCCCAAAGGACTAAGTACTTCAACTAAAAAGAATGAAATTGAAAAATGGATTCCTAAGGGTCTAAACCATGTGCAACTAACGTCTATGGATCCAAAGCAATTTGGATAACAAAAATTACTTGATTGTCTTATTTAGGTGTGATGGAGAGTGATCAATAAGTCTAAATTTGAGGAGGAGCTCCATGCACACAAAGAGAGCACTTGAAGAAGGAAGGCTTCACATCCTCCCTTGGATTCAAGTGTGGTAAAATGAGTTGAATTTTTTTGTTTAGTTTTATTTCTTTTAATTCAACTAGTTTAATCATATGTGTTGGACTAACATTGTTTGATGCTTAGAGTAAGGGGGAGCCACTTTTTAAAACTGAAGTTTTTTTATTATGTCAAAAATTTTAAACCTCCCATGTTATTTTGAGCTTAATATCTTTTAAATTCTTTTTGATATAACAAAAAGAGGGAGAAATAGTTTGAAAATTAATTTTTCAAGAGAATAAGAGGGAGATTTAACTTCATTCAAATTTTAAAATACTAAGGGGGAGAATCCCAAACAATTTTTCAAGTTGGTTTTATTATATCAAAAATGGGGAGATTGTAGAAATATATGTTTTGATATAATAATTGAAAAATGTTTTGGACTTAATTGAAAAGAATTTAAAATATTCTCTAAGTCAAAAACAACTTGAAAATAAGTTTGAGGATATTTTAAAAGGTTTTGGGAATCTTTAAAAAGTTTTTTTAAGTAGCCAAACCATTGTTTTTAATGTACTTGTTTCGATACAGGGATAATTTGTATCGATACGTTTTGAAACTTCCAGAACCTGTTTCGATACAAGGGTTACCTGTTTCGATACGGATATGTGTTGTTTCGAAACCCCCTTTGGTGTTTCGATACGCCCTCATGGCATACACCCCAACGGCTATTTCCTAACAACTATTTGAATTGCAAACTGTTCCTATACGACACTAGGCGTTTCGATACGGGTGTTCGTATACGACCCAAGATGTTTTGATACGACCTCTTCAATTCGCAAAACAACTCTTTCTGTTTTAGTCGTGTTTGAAACATGCAGATAACGTTTCGAAACGGGTAGTTGCAAAACTGCATTTATGGTGGCAAATAAAGTCTCCAACGGCTCTAATTCAACCCTAACGGTCCTCAACGGCTACAAAATCAATTAGGAGTATAAAAGGGACCTCCAAGCATCAAGAGATGGTTAATGCTTCAATTGTTAACAACATTATGATGAGAGATTGTCTTTAGATCTTAATTGTACATTTCTTGTATAGACAACACTTGTGAGCTATACTTTGTCAAATTTGCTCAAGTGTTTAGGATTTGGGTGATGGCTTAATTGTGCAAACAAATACCTATTAGAGGGATTTCGCGTTTGCTTTGAATTCTCTGTGTACAATGGTGTCTCCGTTAATCTTTGGGTAGAAAGATTAACCGGTTTGTAAAGGTTGCCTCTTTAGCCTAGAAAAGAGGAAGAATTCTTAGTGAATTGGTGAGAGTGTTATGGTTTTCAAGGCATGATGTTTGGAAAGATGGTTGAAATGGTGGTTTCAACGTGGTTTTGGAAAATGGTTTTAAAATGCATTGATGGTGTGTTGTTTGAGCACTTATCACTAAGCCTAGTGGGCTTACGCTCTCTTTGCCCATCAATGCAAAGAACTAAAGATTGGAGGTAGCAAACGAGTGAAGGAAATCCAATGACTTTGGCTAATCGAAAGTATGGTTTTAAACTAGACTAGTAGTGATAAGGATAATTGGGTTCATTATGGTTTTGGGAGAATTTATGTTAAACTCCCTGTTTGAGCAAGTTTGTTATGTTGTTTTGGTAATGTAATTGGCCATATATGTTTGGTTAATGCTTGGGATAAATATTTCATGCTTGGATGGTTTGATTCTAGGAAGCATGCCTCTAGACTTTCAAGTGAAGCATGATTTCATGTTATAATCTTGTTTCGGTTTTGTTTTGATGTGGTTTGATCTTGAGAATAGATGTGTATATGTTTGAAGCATGTTAATATGTGTTTTAATCCTTGAAAGTATGAAAAACCAGAAAGATTAGGGATTACAGGTCTGAGCGTATCGATACACGATAGACTATATTGATACGAGTATGCATTTTCAGGCATGGCGTATCGATACATGAGAAGGTGTATCAGTACGGGTCTGTGCATTTTGGCTAGGCGTTTCGGTACACGAAGGAGTGTATCGGTACGAGTTTGAGCTACTAGAACCTAAGATTTGGGAATTATAAAAGCGTATCGATACACTTGCTCGTGTATTGATACGAGCAACTGTTAATTCAATTAATGTGAAGTTTGGAAGTTTCAATTTCTTACGTTTTAGTCTCTGATCTTTGTGAACACAATGGTATGAGTTTGGATAACCGTTTTAAGCTGAAATTTGACATGAAAGCATGAAACCTGACCAGTTAAGTTTTGGAACTTCAAATCTAATCAAGCCCTTGTAAATTTCCAAATTTGCAATTTGGTCCCTCAATGTTCGTGTTTGCAATTGAATGTCTAATCAGTGTCCGAATTGAATGAGAACTAATCCGCAGTCAGCATGTTTACTATAGGTTAATAATTTGCATCTGGACAAGAGAAAAGAAAAAAATAGACGTAATTCAAGTTAAATCTTTACGGGTTTGTTTCGGCAAACCCAATGTAGCTCGCTCGATTCGGTCTGACGGCTAGGCCGTGTAAGGAGGGTTATAGTAAGAACCATCTTTCATTAGATTCAATTGTAGTTCTTTCTTGATTTTCATGTCCTTAAGATCTAATCTCATACTTATAGTATCTTTGTTTTCCCTTCAATCTTTTTCTTGCATTTGATGTGTAAATCTTGAATTCTTCTAATCATTGATAAGTTTGTTGGATATACATGATGGATAATTGCATTTCTTAATTCGACATTGATATATATGTTGGTTTGATTAGAGAATATCTTGCATCATACCTTTGATTTTTGATGACCTTCTTCTATTTCAGCATGTGTTATCCATATTGTATCAAGTATAAATAAAAGGCATTCTGTGAAACCGATAAATTGATTTTGATATAACTAAAGAATTTAAGGACTAAATTGAAAAAGAGAAAATAATTGTTTAAGTCCTCAAACCTCTCTATATATTTAAAGAAAAACGGTTAAGTTAAAACTCAACTTGTCAAAAGTTTTCTAAGTGTTTTTGAAGCCAAAACAGTGATTTTCGAGTCACCATTTCGGAACTGCCATTGGGCGTTCCGAAACACTTTTGAAACTGTTAACCTCTGTTTCGAAACGAATGAAGAACATCGGAACAGTTTGACCCATTTCGATATGGTAGTATCGAAACGACCTCAAACGTTTCGAAACGACATTCAAACCTGGTTTTAAAAATATGACCGTTGAAGTTTTTAACTGATTTTAAACTTGTCGTTAAGGCGTATCGAAACGCTTCCAGGCCGTTTCAATACAGGTTTTGACAGTGGCAAAGTGTTTCGAAACGAGCTCTTAGCGTATCGAAACGATCGTGCCCGTTTCGGTACGGTCTATTTAATACACCTCAATGGCTCTTTCTTTTTTGGTCTGTTTCAAAAGAGGATCGGGCGTTTCAAAACGAGTGATTGCAGACTGCATTTATGGAGGGAAGATAACATCCTAACGGCTCTATTGATGAATGCAACAACCCCAACGGCTAGAATTCAATGAGAAGGTATAAAAAACCTCTAAAAGCTTCAGTAACAACTATTGATCTCAAAAGAAACATCCAAACATCAAAGTCAAGCATTTGGGGCCAAAATCCCATTTTTTCTTGTAAACCCCAGTTGTGAAGTTGTAATTTCCATTCTTATCTATTCAATTGGGTTGAGTGCTTGTAAGAGGGCTATATTTTGTATTGAGAGATATTTGTTTTAGCCTTTATCTTCTTTGTATTTTTCAAGTGAGGATTGGGTCAAATTTTAGGTAGAAAATTTGACTGGTATTGTAATGGTTACCTCCTTAGCCTAGAAAAGGGAAGAACAATTAGTGGAATTGTTGGAAAATCCTTAGTGAAGCTAAGGTAGTGGATGTAGAGTTCAATTGGAACTTGAACCACTCTAAATCCTCTTTTCTATCATTTTTATTTTTCCATTCCACCACCAAAGTTCTAAAAATCCAATTCACCCCTCTCTTGGCTTATATTGTGTCATTGATCCACTCAACAATTGGTATCAGAGCCTACCTCTTTGAAGGATTAACAACCACAAGAGGAGTTCCTAGGAAGAGTGTAATCATCCAAAAATCAAGCCATGACATCTATCTCCGGGTCAAACATGTACGAATCTCAATCAACCACAAAACTGCCATTCTTCAATGGTGATAACTACCCATTTTGGAAGAATCGGATGCGCCTCTTCATCAAATCCAACGATTATCTAGTTTGGGATGCCATTGAAGATGGTCTCTATATTCCAATGAAGAGAGAGACGACGAAGGAAGATTGATGCTAAAGAAGAAGATTGAGATGAGTGAAGAAGAGAGAAAGAAGATTCAAATCAATGATAAAGCTCTTCACATGTTGTTTTGCTCTTTCGGTCCCGACATCTACTCCAAAGTTTCCTCCATTGAAAGTTCCAAGGAAGTGTGGGATACACTAGAGACCACTTATGAAGGAACAAGTGATGTGAAAGAGACGAAGATTGGAATTCTCAATCTTAGCTATGAGAATTTCAAAATGGAGCCCGACGAAATTGTGTCAAAGATGTTCGATCGTTTCTCAACAATCGTCAACGGGCTTAAGGGTTTTGGAGAGATAATCCCGGAAGAAAAACTAGTCTGGAAGCTACTCTACTCATTTCCCGAATCTTGGGATGGGAAGAGAACCGCCATCATTGAGGCCAAAATTTTGAAGACACTCAAGCTTGATGAGCTAGTGGGTTCTCTTCTAACTCACGAGATAATGAAGCAAGGAAGGGAAGATGAAAGGAAGAAGGAAGAAAGAAGAGTGGAGAAGCTAGAGGTAGATGAGAAGAAGAAGATATGAGTGGCTCTCAAAGCTTCACTACATAAGGAGAGCACTTCTAGTGAGGAGGAAGACCTAGAAAAATTGGCTATGATAGCCAAAAGGTTCTCACGGTTTATGAGGTCCAACCGAGGAAGGAAGATGCAAAGAAAAATGGACTTCAAAACCAAAAACAAAGAAGAAGAGAGGGATCAAATCATTTGCTTCGAGTGCAAAAAAACCCGGTCACATTTGTTTGGAATGCCCTCAACAAGAAGAAGGGCTTTGAGAAGAAGAAGAAGCTCAAAGCCAAGCTTGCTACTTGGAGTGATGAGGAATCATCCGAGGATGAAGAACATGAAGGGGCCAACCTTTGCCTCATGGCACTTGTGGAGGATTCCTCCATGGTAACCTCTAACTCATCATCTTTTGATTTTACATTTGATGAATTGCATGATGCTTATGATGAGTTACAAGAGGTATATGATGAGTTAGTTGAGAAGTATAAAGAGTCGGTCATTAGAAATAAAAAGATTATTTCGGAATTAAATGCTAAAAAAGACTTACTTTCTCAAGCTAACTTAAAATTTGAGAAAAAGATCTTAGGTTTACAAGATGAACTTAAATTCTTTCAAGATGAAAACGTAGACCTAAATAATCTTATTTCTCAATGCAATAGTGAACACCAAAAGGTGTTAGATGTGCTTAACAAGCTCAAGGAGTCTTTCAAAAAATGTTGGTAATGTGAAACATGAAAAAGGTGAATCATCCAAAACAAACCAACCTAGGAGAAAGACATATAACTACAAACAAAGTGGTTTCCATAGACATAATAGAACTAAGAAGATTAGGAGTGTATGGGTTCCTAAGGAACTCGTCAAGTCTAATAATGTTGTTGCTATGTCACCTTGGATTCCTAAGGGAACCAAGCTTTTGGGAGCTAACACTCGTGGACCCAAAATGATTTGGGTACCAAAAACCAAAGTTTAATATCTTTGTTTGTAGGGGGAACATTGCTACAAGGCCAAAGCACAAAGTCAAAATTCATGGTACCTTGATAGTGGATGCTCGAGGCACATGACCGGAGACAAGAGTCGATTCATAGACTTAAAGCCAAAAAGTGGAGGAGTAGTGACATTTGGTGACAACTCCAAAGGCCACATTAAAGGTATTGGATCCATAGGTAATCACTCTACTATCTCATTGAAAATGTTTTATATGTCGATAGTCTAAAACATGATTTATTGAGCATAATTCAATTATGTGACAAAGGGTTTAATGTCTTATTTGATAAAAATTGGTGCAAAATTGTTGACATTAAATCAAATAATATAATGCTCATTGGTCATCGCATAGGTAATATATACATGGTGCATTTAGATGACATTCATACATCACATGCATGCTTTGTTGCACAAAATGAAAATGATGCATGGCTATGGCATAGGAAACTAGGACATGCTAGCATTAGTGTTTTAGAAAAAATAGTTTCCCTAGATCTAGTTAGAGGTTTACCCAAAATTAAGTTCTCAAATGACAAAATTTGTGATGTATGCTGTAAAGGTAAACAACATAAATCATCCTTTAAATCCATTAACGATGTTTCTACAAGTAGGTGTTTACAACTTATTCACATGGATTTATTTGGGCCTATTAGAACTACGAGCTTGGGTGGTAAATCTTATGCATTTGTACTTGTTGATGACTATTCTAGATTTACTTGGGTTCTATTTTTAAGAACTAAAGGTGAGGCTTTAGAAAAATTCATCACATTTTCAAAATTAACTCAAAATGATCTTGAACTTAGAATTTCTCATATTAGAAGTGACCATGGAACCGAATTTCAAAATCTAGGTTTTGAAGAGTTTTTAAATGAAAATGGTATTAGCCACAATTTTTCGGCTCCTCGAACTCCTCAACAAAATGGGGTAGTTAAGAGGAAAAATAGAACTTTACAAGAAATGGCTAGAACCATGCTTTGTGAAAACAATTTACCTAAATATTTTTGGGCGGAAGCCATAAACACCGCTTGCTACATTGTAAACCGAGTAATGATTAGGTCACTTTTGAAGAAAACGCCATATGAGATTTTAAAATCTAAAAAGCCTAACATTAGCTATTTTCATCCATTTGGTTGCAAGTGTTTTGTTTTAAACAATGGAAAAGACAACTTAGGTAAATTTGATGCTAAAAGTGATGAAGCTATTTTCTTAGGTTATTCCTTAAACTCTAAAGCCTATCATGTATTTAATAAGAGAACTTTAGTAGTAGAAGAGTCTATTCATGTTGTATTCGATGATAACCTCCTTCCGAGGAAGGATTCTTGTGATGATGATGATGTAGGAATCCTTGATGCCTTTGATGGAGGATAAACTTCAAAAGAGGATGAGATTCCAACAAAAGAAGAGGATACACAAGATCCACCTCTTGAAGACTTGAAGGACTTGGCTCTTGAGGAAAAGGAAGTGAGCTACCCAAGGGAGTAAAACTACGTTAAAGGTGGTGAAATCTTGGGTGATCCATCCAAGGGGGTAACTACTAGATCTTCTCTTAAACTCATGAATCATGTTGCTTTTATCTCATGCATAGAGCCTAAGAACATTAAAGAAGCATTAAAAGATGACTTTTAGATTATGGCTATGCAAGAAGAGTTAATTCAATTTGAGAGAAGTAATGTTTGGACATTATTTGAAAGGCCTAGTAATCAATCTACTATAGGAACTAATGGGTATTTAGGAACAAACTAGATAAGAGTGGTAACATTGTGAGAAATAAAGCTAGATTAGTTGCTCAAGGTTACACTCAAGAAGAGGGAATAAATTTTGATGAAACCTATGCACTCGTAGCTAGAATGGAGGCCATTAGGATGTTGCTTGCATATGCATGTTATCATGATTTCAAGCTTTTTCAAATGGTTGTTAAAAGCGCATTTTTAAATGGTTTTATAAATGAGAAAGTGTAAGTGGAACAACCACTAGTATTTGAAGACTCAAAATTTCCAAATCATGTTTTCAAACTAAATAAAGCACTTTATGGTTTAAAACAAGCTCCTAGAGCTTGGTATGAAAGACTTTCAAACTTTTTAATTGAAAAAAAGGTTTTGAAAAAGGTAAGGTGGACACTACACTGTTCATAAAAAGGTATAAAAATGATATCTTAGTAGTACAAATATATGTTGATGATATTATTTTTGGATCTACTAATGAGTGTCATTTCAAAGAGTTTGCTAAGTTAATACAAGGTGAATTCGAGATGAGCATGATGGGGGAGCTCTCATTCTTTTTGGGACTCCAAATCAAGCAAAGGAAGGATGACACCTTCATCAATCAAGCAAAGTACATCAAGGATATGCTCAAGAAGTTTGGCTTGGAGAATGCAAAGCCTCAAGCCACACCTATGAGCTCATCTACAAAGCTTGACAAAGATGAAGGAGGTAAGTGTGTTGACTCTAAGCTTTATCGCTCTATGATTGGATCTTTGCTTTACTTTACCGCAAGTAGACCGGATATTTTGTTTAGTGTTTGCTTGTGTGCTAGGTTTCAAGCTAGTCCTAGAGAGTCTCACCTTATAGCCGTTAAGAGAATCTTTAGGTACCTTAGAGATACTCATTGTCTAGGTCTTTGGTACCCTAGAGACTCAACCTTCAACCTTCATGCTTATTCGGATGCGGATTATGAGGGGTGTAAAATCGATAGGAAGAGTACTTCGGGAACATGTCAATTCTTAGGTAGTACGCTCGTATCTTGGTTCTCTAAGAAACAAAATAGTGTAGCTCTATCTACCACCGAAGCCGAGTACATATCCTTAGGGAGTTGTTGTGCTCAAGTCCTTTGGATGAAGCAACAACTCTTAGATTATGGTATTAAAGTTGAAACCATACCCCTTAAGTGTGATAACACTAGTGCCATATGCTTAACTAAAAAGCCCATCCAACACTCTAGAACTAAACATATAGAGGTAAGGCATCATTTCATTAGAGATCATGTCCTTAAGGAAGATGTTGTTATAGAGTACGTTGACACCTTAAACCAACTAGCGGACATTTTTACAAAGCCTTTGGATAAGGAGCGATTTTGGTCCCTTAGGAGAGAGTTAGGTCTAACTAGCCTTCCTTAACCTTTTAGGACCCTTTTTGTGCTTAAATTGCTTGAATTCTTGAAAATGCCATGCTTATGTGTTTTTGCTCCTAATTTCATTCATGCTAATAGTTAGGGGGAGTATGTTTTTGTTTATACATGTCTTTCCTGCTCATTCATGACATTTATGCATATACGACTTCATGAAATCCATTTTTCTGCAATATTAGAGCCTCATCTGCACTTCCAGGCCCATGTGTATCGAAACGGATCCAACTGTTTCGATACGGGTGCTTAAAAGAGTGATCTATGAGTAGGGTGTTTCGAAACGCCTTAAAAGGGTTTCGAAACGATTTTGCCACTGTCAAGGAGTGTATCGAAATGAGTTTCGATACGGGTCAACACATGGGATTTGATACGGTCAATGCCGTATCGGAACGATCAACTAGACTCGAAACGTCAGTCAACATTTCGATACCTACGTTTCAGAACGATCGTGCCTATTTCGAAACGGGTATGCGGACAGCTTTAAAGATGGCTTTTAATGATAAAATTCACTTTAATTTAAAACTCTTCAAAAACCCTAAAAACCTTAACCCGATTTACCCTATAAAACCCCTCTAAACCTCATTGTTTTTCATCAAATCTTGAGGGCTTTTACACACAAACTCAAGTCTAAGCAAGCCTTATCGATCTTGTGCAAGATTTTCCATTCATTCATCCAAAATCCCCATATAAGGTATATTTTCTACTTTTTTCTTTTTCCCTTGATTTTATTCGATTTTTAGGTTAGAAAATCTCAATTTTGTATAGTTTTTATGTTTTGCCTCTTGGGTTTTTTCAAAACTTGTAAAAAAAATTCAAAATCTTAAAATTTTTGGTTTGAATATATTATTTTCCACTCGTATTTTTTTTGGTTTTTCAAAAGTTTTTTTCTTTTAAATATTTTTTAAAAATCTTTTTAAACCTAAATGGGATTTGTTATTGGATTGAATTGAGGATATTCATGCATACACTTTAATTTTAAAATTGTTTGCTTTATGTTTTTAGGATTTTTTCAATGGAAAACGCTAACAAGAAACGTAAGACGGGTCAAGCGAATGAAGCTTCTAGTCAATCCACTATCCGTCCAAATCTCACCCAGCTTTTTCTCAAAAGTCTTTGGACTCCAGAGATGAGGGATCGTTTCACTTATGTCAAGAATATTGTCGTTCGTCACGAGTGTGTTATTGATGTCCCATTCCTTGATTCCGAGCGTTTCGCCTTCCTCTATCTAGAGCGTCTACAAGAATGGAACTTCATGGCTTTCTTAAACATACCAGACATTATCTACAAGCACATGGTTCTCATCTTCTACTCAAATGCCCAGCTTATTGATAATGAGGATCACTCCGAAGTCATTGGCATTGAGTCATATCTCTTGGGGAAGAGTTTTGTTATCAACATCTCCTTTTTAGAGAATTGTCTTGGGCTCAAGAACGAAGGCATTGAGGATGAAACCCATTTTGGTGCTCACACCGGTTCCGTGTTTTCCTTGGATGCTCATGATCGGTTCCTACACTTGATGATTTCATGGTTTATTCGCCCTTCCAGAGGTAAATTCTCTCATATTCGTCAAGTTGATTATTTTTTGCTTAAGTGCTTTCGCTGTGGAGAATGCCCAAATCTTGTCAAGATTATGTTCACCGAAATGGTTAATAATGTGAAGCTTCGTGAAATCGGCGCTCTCAAATCCTTCACTTATAGGACTGTTTTGAGCTATATCTTTGGCATGCTCAACTTTGATTGCTCATATGACTCTCCGGAACCCCGTAAACAAAAGATTGGTGAATCTTCTCTCCACAAGTCTGGGTTCCATTACACTCTTGGCCAATGGGAACGAGTTGAAAGGCATCCTCCTCCACTACAAGTTGAACCTCAACCTCAAGCTCCAGGTCCTAACAATGAAGCTCTTATGACTTTTCTCACCGAGCGGTTCAACACAGTGGAGTCGGTTCTTGGTGCTATTAATAATCGTTTGCAATTCGTAGAGAATCGTCTCACCTCCCTTGAGAATCAACATCAATCAATGGACTTATCATTCTCTACCTTCTATGGTCAATGGATGGCCTTTCGTCACTCTCAAGCTAAGAACGATGATGATTCCTCAGATGTTTATGGTGACGATGACGAGGCTTAGGGTCTTTATTGCATCGCATATTAGATTATCATACTAGGACTAAGTTTGCGCCTCTATTTTATTTATGTTTCATGAACCTATGCTTTGATTACTTTGTTTGGGATTGAGCTTTGAACCTTATTGTTTAAGTTTTATGTTTGGATATTTGAATTATACGAATCTATATTGTGTTGCATATTGCTTTTAACCTTGTTTCTTCTCTTGATGAGCATTGTTTCTTATTCTTTTTGATCTAACAAAAGGGGGAGAAAATATAAGAGCCAAAATTTGTTTTAAGTTGGTTTTGAGTTTTAAAACTTGAACTTTAAATCTTTTCAAAAACTTAAAAACCCATATTAAATTGTGGGGGAGTTAGAACGTCTTCAAAACTTCAAAACTCTTAAAAATTCTAACTCGGTTTTGTTATATCAAAAAGGGAGAGATTGTGAAACCGATAAATTGATTTTGATATAACTAAAGAATTTAAGGACTAAATTGAAAAGGAGAAAACGAATTTTTAAGTCCTCAAACTTCTCTATATATTTAAGGAAAAATGGTTAAGTTAAAAACTCAACTTGTCAAAAGTTTTCTAAGTGTTTTTGAAGCCAAAATAGTGATTTTCGAGTCACCGTTTCGGAATGGCCATTGGGTGTTCCGGAACACTTTTGAAACTGTTAACATCTGTTTCGAAACGGGTTTCGAAACGGATGAAGAACATCGAAACGGTTTGACCCGTTTCGATACGGTAGTATCGAAACGACCTCAAACGTTTTGAAGCGGCATTCAAACCTGGTTTTAAAAATATGACTGTTGAAGTTTTTAACTGATTTTAAACTTGTCGTTAAGGCGTATCGAAACGCTTCTAAGCCGTTTCGATACAGGCTTTAATAGTGGCAAAGTGTTTCGAAACGAGTTTCAAAACGAGCTCTTAGCGTATCGAAACGATCGTGCCCGTTTCGGTACGGTCTATTTAATACACCCCCAACAACTCTTTCTTTTTTGGACTGTTTCGAAACAGGATCGGGCGTTTCGAAACGGGTGGTTGCAGACTGCATTTATGGAGGGAAGATAACATCCCAACTGCTCTATTGATGAATGCAACAACCCCAACGGCTAGAATTCAATGAGAAGGTATAAAAGGGACCTCTAAAAGCTTCAACAACAACTATTGATCTCAAAAGAAACATCCAAACATCAAAGCCATGCATTTGTGCCAAAATCCCATTATTTCTTGTAAACCCCAATTGTGAAGTTGTAATTTCCATTCTTATCTATTCAATTGGGTTGAGTGCTTGTAAGAGGGCTATATTTTGTATTGAGAGATACTTGTTTTAGCCTTTATCTTCTTTGTATTTTTCAAGTGAGGACTTGGTCAAATTTTGGGTAGAAAATTTGACCGGTATTGTAACGGTTACCTCCTTAGCCTAGAAAAGGGGAAGAACAATTAGTGGAATTGTTGGAAAATCCATAGTGAAGCTAAGGTAGTGGATGTAGAGTTCGATTGGAACTTGAACCACTCTAGATCCTCTTGTCTATCATTTTTATTTTTCCATTCCACCACCGAAGTTCTAAAAATCCAATTCACCCCCTCTTGACTTATATTGTGTCATTGATCTACTCAACACATTCCGATGTGAGTGCATGAAAATAAATAAAGTAGCTTTAAAGGGGAACACTCATCTACATGCGTTAGAAAAATGAATCTGGCCAAAGGTTGTCGCTGAATGTGTGTGTGTCGTTACAATGAAGTACTTCCTAGGGGTTTGTTGCACAACATCTTACTTCTCAAGGTCTAGGGTGCATTCATTGTTTGATATCTCTCGCTACATAAAAAAGAGAAAAAGAAGAAAATATGAAAAAATATATATGATGTTTATATTTTATTATTTGTAGTGCTAAATAAATGCTGATAGGAGGAATGAATTTGAGATGTTAGGGATAATGTTAGGTATTCTTGAATTGGTTGCTTTTCTATTGATGTGGAGTTGGTAATGCAATTCTCTCTCTTGCGATGCATATGATTTCTTGATTGATTGGAATGATTCAAGTATCTAGAATGCATATGATCTGTTGTTGGACATTGTTGCTTTAATCTTTACTTGAGAACAAGTAAAAACTCAAGTTTGGGGGTGTGACAGCCCTTTAAAGATCATGTATTTTCCCTTGATTTATAGGTCTAATTGTCCCCACATTTGTGTCTATTGCATCTATTTCTGCATTTTTTCTAACTTAGTCTTAGTGGCTTGTGTTTTGTAAATTTCTACCTATTTTTGCCTCGTTGTTGCTGCATTTCTAATGTTCGTGTAGAGGAAGTTTTCACCACTGCAGCCAGTTCGACATTGTATCTGCCAACTGTCCAGTCTGCTTAAGTATAAGGATGACTCTACCAACTGTCCAGTTTGTTACAACAAATTCTGTATGACTCTGAGCACGCAATTAACCTGCGGGACAAGTGTCCTTCTTTGGGTAACCTATAAAAGGACTAATTTGGAGGAGAGAGAGAGTTACGGTTTTCTCATTTTTTTCATATCATCTTCAATCTATGAGCTTTCTCCCTCCTTCCATGGCGGCTTAAGCTTATTTCTAGAGATCCAAGGTGAGGTGAGGCAGATTTATCTGAGTAAAAGAGGAATCAAGTGCTGAATCGAGGAAATACATTGATATCTTCTTAAACTCTTCTTTATTTTGATGTTTGTGGAGATTTGTTTGGAATTTTGTGCTCAACTTGACGATGGTTTAATTTTCTGGAGCTTTATGAACTTGTTGAAACTATTTCTTCGGTTTAATATATATTTGTGTTAGCTTTTTTCTTAAGCTTTAATTGTTGGATCTAATTTACGTTTTGCATGAGAGTGTTAAACTAGCCACTGGCATTGGCGGATGCAGTGACAAGTCAGATTAACGAGTTTTACAATGAAAGTTGATCCACTTGTTCGAAGGGCTATAGTCTCGACTTACGACGAAAGTTGAAGCTGATCTACATCTATAAGTCAATGGTTGAAGGTTAAATGGAAGCTAATACTCAAGTTGACTACTTCATCACTGATTGAACCATCATTTTCCCTCGAAGTGTACTTGATCTTTCTATCGAGCTTAACCAAGGAGATCTAGGATTTATTCTCATATTTCTCTATCTTTTATTACACTCTGTTATTGCTTCCACAATTAATCATTTATTCACCTTTTTATCATTTTATTGCAACCACCATTGCACCCATAATTAGCACTCTTACGGTTTGTATTGTAGTTACATAAGTATAAGCTTAATACACCATCCTCGTGGGATCGATATTCAAACAGGATTTCCATGTTCCTATTCTTGCATTGACAGTGTAGCTTGCACTAATAGAGTGAAGTTTTCACACGAATCAGGGCTCGTTCGTTCATTTACGTTCATAAACATTCTGTAATCCGTTCATTTATATTCGTTCGTTTAAATTTATTCACATATATCTATTTATATTTATTATTTTTATTAACCAAACCAATATATTTAAAAAAGTTAAATTCATTCACATATGTTTGTTCATTTATGTTCGTTTAAATTTATTCACGTATCCTTTTATGCTCGTTCGTTTGTGTTCATTTGCGTTTGTTTATCATTTTATCGAACGTACATGAATGAACACGAACAAACTACATTCCTTAACAAACGAATACGAACAACAAATTATGTTCATTTGGTTGTTCGTGTTCGTTCATTTTTTAGTTAAAATGAAACGAATGAACCTGAACATACCCTCATTCGGTTCGTTTACAGGCATAATAGGAGTTCTTATCGAGCGAGTCGATCACAAGTTGAGTATTGCTCAACTTGACTCGAAAACTATTTGACGCTCGACTCGATACTCGATAAGTTTGATAGTTTTTTTCTCGATTTGTGCTCATTAAAAAAATTTGTTACTCGACTCGTTGCTCGTTAAGTTCTTCTGCTTAATATACAAATTTAACAAAAAAATTATCAAAATAGTATGTGAAGCAATTCCAATTCTGAACTCTAGAGTAACAATCCACAAATACACCAAACTAACATATTATAAAAAAAATTTAACGAGATACTCACGAACTTGTTGAGTTGGGACTTGCTCGACTCTACTCGTTAAGATTTTGATTCGAGCTCGAATTCAAGTTGAGTGTTAACCGAATTTTGACCAAGTTAATCTCGAATTGTTCGTAAGTTACTTAACTCAATTAGCACCCCTAATTATCAACTAATTTTTATTTTGGGTATTTGCTTACTTCTTTATGATATAATATGTTTGGTTTTAGAAAACATAACTCATTTTTTTAGGAAATTTTTAAATATCAAACTTCTGAACTTGGTTCAAGTCCTTATAAATGTAGGGAATTTTTTATTTTATTTTATTTCACATATTTCCACTACAAAAAATAGGTACCAATGGTTTTTTTCTCTATTCCGTTTTTATATGTCGTTTTGACATGTTTTGTCTATCATTTGGCACGTTTATGACCGAGGAGTACACAACACAATGTACATTTTATTTTGGGACGGTTGACAATATGTCTTGCGTGTCATGTTGCATTTGGAACTTGTTGCATAACAATGTGTAAGATTATTGGAGTCTTCTAGTTTAACGAATGTGTTTCGTCTCCCTTAATGTCGGGTATGTGATATGAGCTCTTCATAGTGAGCAGTCCACGTTTTTTTTTATCATAATGTTTAATTTTATGACCATTGACGGAGAATTAAGGAAAGATTTGTCATTTACTTTCCAGATTTTCATGTCCTTTTTGTTTTTTTAGGTTGTAATCCTTTTAATTTCCATGAGATTTTTTACATTGTTTTTCAAGATTCTCTATAACTAAAAATGTGTTTATGTATACTTCTCTTTCCTTTATCAATAAAAGTCAATACTTTGCTACAAATTGTACCAAATAATCTGTGACACGTACACATATTATATATCATTTGATGAAAATAAAAATAAATCCATTGAAACAAGCTTGTAGTAAAATAAAAGTTGCTCTAATTTTAAATTTAATCTCCAATAATGTCTTTATCTCCTCTAATAAAAAAAACTATTGTGGCGATGATGGCATGGAGATCAATGGTGGTTAATTTTATAGCATCATCTTAACTAAATAGCTGATGTTGTAAGTTGAGATTAGGCTTCAAATTTAGCTAATCAATCTTCCCAAATTACCAAATAAGAAAAAAAAAACTACCTAGTTTGGATTAGGCATGTTCATGAGCCATGTTAAGCTGGGGCCCAACTAAACTCAAAAGACCTCTATTATTGTTTGCTGGATCTAAATATTTTTTAAAATGCACTGAATTATATTCAAAGTGATAGAATTATAAAGGTATCACACTGCAAACACTGAAAGTTAAATGCAAAATACAAATACAATAAAATTTTAAAAATGTGAAAAATTTTAAAATACAAAACTTATCACTTTCAGAAGGACCTGAATAAACTTTGGAATGAAAAATCCAGCAAACAACTACTTTGATCAAAGTGCTCTATGAAGAAAGCAAATTCTTCCGCTACTTGCTCCTGGCATATCGACACAACCACAACAGAGAATCATAAGCATATACAGATCGATCTCATTCGCTGACAAAAACGCTCGTTGATACTCGTCACCCGAACGTTAAACTGTCAAAAGACAGACAACTGTCACAAAGACAGACTATAAGTACTATAAAAGCAGACGAAGAAACTGCCATAAAAACATATGGAAGGACTGTCATAAAAGCAGATGTGATATGAAACTGGCAAAGCAAAAAAAACTTAAAAATAAAGTATTCATCAGCAAAGATGAATTTTATTTATATACAAAACCAGCAAAACGGCCAAAGGTTGTCACCTTCGAAGAAGAAATACAACGAAAAAGAACTTTGAAGAACTTAGAAAATTCCTTGTAACCGCCGCATAGCGAATATGAATATTTTTTATTCACATACATTGTAAAAATAATTACACAAGTCTAAACATATATTAAAAATTAAAATTAAAATTTTTAAGTCTAAAATCTTATAACATGAATCATATATATGTATATATGTATAATTGATAGCTGATAACAGATTGCATTAGTTGATAGGAATAACGAATTGTTAGTTGATAGAGAATAACGAATTCCATTAGTTGATTTGACTAGCGAATAACATTAGCTTAAAATTAAATGATAGTTGATAGCAGTTTAATTAATTAAACAGTCAAAACTACATATAAGGACATGACTATATCCAATACTTGTTTGAATAATTTATTAGCCTTTACAACTCTTATATTCAATCCCCTTGCCCCAAAAGCTCTTGAAATGAGCTTTTTGAATCTGAGAGGTTTTACCACAATTCGCTATTACAACCCTCTATTTACTAAACATCCAAAATTACGGATTTGACTGCTCAAACTTTTAAAAATTATTCAAAAAGTTGTTTACCAAACATAATTGCTAAACCTTACGAACTAAACTTTAAATTAAATCTCTAATCTTAAAATAAAAGGAATTACGTAATAAACTATACATTTTATGAATTGAATAATTTTTTTAAAAATATCATATGACCATGCATATTACGAAAAAAATTATCTTCGATAAAAATACAATTCGAATAATGTGAGTTGAAATTTCATAACCATTAATGTGTGAGGATTTCGTTGATGTGTTGTGATGGTTGATGAGATGGAAATATAAGAAACAATCCCCATTCCATCATCATGTTCGAAAATGATATGTAAATAATGTTCTCACATTTCCACGTGCACTGATCAATTAATTGTCGGAATATAATTAAAGACTCCAGTTCAAGTTGTATGTCTTTTCAATAGAAGTAGATTTCCGAAATTTATGTTCCATTAGTTTGTATATAAATTTGAAATTTTACTACATTATTTTTTTTATAAATATTTTGGAGTTAAAAACATTTTTGAGATAAAAATAATAATGACTAAGTCATGTTTGGTAAATAGCGATTTAAGTTAAAATTAGAGGTTTGAATTAATAATAGAGGTTTAACCAGTTAAATTTGCTAATTTAGATGTTTGATGAATAGCGGATTGAGGCGAAACATCTGATTTTAAAAAATTGCTAATAGGAGTTTTTTGAAATTAGAGGTTTGACATAAGAGTTATATTGACTCTTTTACTCTTAACAATTATAAAAAATCTTCAAATAACCTAAATTTAACCTTAAATTCTTCACCCTCAGATATTTTACATTGTCACATTTGTAAGCTAATACTTTTTTTCTTTTTATTCTCTCACATTTATATTTATATTTGTATTTTAATTTAATAATTAAATAAATTATACTAAAAATAATTATATAAATAATAAATTAAAATATAGATCCTTCATATATGCTTAGTAACGTTATGTCAAAAAATCAATTTTCATAATTTAATTAATATTAATAGATACAAAATATTGATAACTAATAAACTATTCAAACAAGTATCAAATATAATCATGTCTTTATATGTCATTTCGCTTGTTAATTTTACGAAATATTTTTATAATAAACTAATACAATCCTCTAATTAAATAAGCTATTATCTAATATAATTTATTATATACTATCCATTAATTGCCAAACAGGGCATATAAATTTTTATGTTAGAAGTACTTTTAGTCGATTTAAGTGAAATGGTTAAAAAAATTGTACGAAACTTTTAAAGTATGTTTGATGAGAAATTTTATCTAATATATATATATATATATATATAGTCTTACTGTAACATAAAAACTTTAAACTTCATAATATCATTTTGAAGGGTAAGCAAAATTCGACGGGACTCGACGTAAAAAAATTTGATTCGATTTGATTCGAATCATAATTTTATAAATTTTACTTGAAAATTTTTAAATAAAGTTTAAATTATAAAATGAAAGCTTAAATAACTCGAAAATTTTAGTAATTAGTGGTTCAATTTTTAAGTTAGAGTTGAGTCCCTCAAGTATGTTTGGTATATGTATATCACATATGAAAAATATGAAGAATTATATATGTATATCATATATGGTTTTAGAAATTCATTTAGATTGAAACCAATTAGTATCATAACATCATAAATGTTTACAATTAAATTTGAATATAAACTTGATCAACTTGACTCGTATTTTATAAACTCTACTCGACTAATTTTTTTTTAAAGAAAGTGAGTTATAAAATAGGACTCGTCAACTCGACTAACTCGAGATCTTTTAACTCGACTCTAGGGGCGAATCCAGGAATTAAAAGTTAAAGGGTCCGGAAATAAAAGCTTAAGGGTCTAAAAAGTCCTTGAACTTTTAACAAAAAGTCAATTAAGTCCCTAAACTTTTTTGCACCCAATTAGGCCTTTAAACTAAGACATTGAATAGATTAAGCCCATGAATCGAATTTGACCATTAAATATTGATAGTTTTTTTTTTTTGATCTGTTGGTGCAGTGTGTTGTGTCATAGTGTCTCGACTTGACATATTAAAAACGTATAAATATAAAAAAAATATATATGTTTTTTTGAAGAAATCTACAAATGCAACGTGACAGAACTGTAGTGTATCATGTGTCAATAATATCTAAAGAAAAAAATGTTAAGATTTAAAGGTCAAATGGCTAAATTAATTCAATTTCTTGGTTCAAGAGCTTAATTGAGTGCAAAAAAAAGTCCAACTGCTTAATTGTTTTTTTTTCTTCAAAAGTTCAAGGACTTTTTACACCTAAGCCTAAAAAAAATAAAAGACTGATAAACATCATCAATCAAATTCGGTTCACTAACTTCGAGTAAAACAAACTTAATTTCCTTTACACACTTTACCACCAAGACAACACTCACTCTATAATAATAATACAAATAAAATATAATATAATTTAAAATTCTACGGGTCCTAGCCCCTACCACCCCCATGTGGCTTCGCTCATGCTCGAATCGATCGAATGCTAACTCTTAATAATTTTTATTTAATTCTAACTTATTTTTTATAATTCATATCATAAAAAAATTTATATACTTTTACAAATCTAATGATATATATTTTACATAATTTTTTAAAATTATTTATCAAATAAAATAATTATAAATACTAACGCTTAAAATAATAAATTTAAAATTATTTATATTTAAAAATCACTAAAAACCAACAAGTGTTGAGTGCAATGACAAAACACGTTGCTCTTCCAAGAAAAGAATTGATATTTAAACTTTGAAGATGACAATGTTACGAGAAAGAGCCACAAATCTCGAACATAAACTATAAAATAGACATATTTTATTAAAAAATCACTAAAAATTTGAAATTAGTGGACCAACTACACACTTAATACCTTCTCATAGTTGTTCTTTAAACAATCATTATTTTCGCTACATTCTATTTAAATGGTCTAAAGGTAATTATAAGGTAGTATTTGTTTATATATATTCTTAATCTTTGGACAATGTGCATACACCTTATAAACAAAACAATTTGAACTTATGTCTCCTATGATGAACATCATCTGTTTTTTTACTAAAACATTTGTTTAGATCTATTCTCGCTCCCATTTAAAAAGGAAAAACAAACAAAACATATATATTAATGAGGTTGCGTTTAATCCCAAAAGACAATGATTAAGTAAAAAATGACAGTAATAACTTTCATATAAAATTATAGTTAGTAAAAAAGTAACTAATCCCGCAGTCATCGTTGATTTTGCAACCCCATAAATCCCGGAATTGGGGTAACACGTGTCTTACTAACAGGGATCATTAAATCTGGTCATGTGAGTGCACGTGCATTCTGACAAATTTCAACGCAGGGGCCCACCCACGTGATGACTCGCTACGACAATGCCTTTGCATGAAAAAAGGACGACGTGGACGAATATCATATCAACACGTGGCACCATGTGATGCTACCTCTCACATGCTTTGTAACCTTCCCTTTGTTTGCTGTTACCTTATACCGGTAAACGAATCGAACGAACATGAATAAAAGTATGTTCATGTTTATCCGTTTAATTTTATCCTAACAAACAAACAAATATGAACAGCTAAATAAATATAATTTTTCGTTCATGTCCGTTCGTTAATGAATGTATCTTGTTCGTGTTCGTTCACTAAAATGATAAACGAATGTAAAAGAACATTAAGTATTGTTTAATTTTTTCTTTTTATTTCATATTTTAAAATAATAGATATAAATAGACATATGTAAATAAATTTAAACGAACATACAAACATTAACGAACGTAAATAAACAGAACATTTTATTTGTGTTCATTCATTTAATCAAATGAACAAATAATCGTGTTCATATTCATTTGTTTAATAATAAATGAACCTCTTGTTAAAATGTTCAAGAGTGGTTCGTTGAACATTTTGTTCGTGTACAACACTAGTCACCTCCGAAAACAAAAACAAAAATCCATTTTAATAAGTTTATTAATTAAAATGTGATGCAAATATTAAATTCACGGGAGTGACCGAATAAGTTCATGAAAAAAGACAACTTTGAGAAAAAGGAAGGGATCAAGGAATCATTAACATGGTATGGTAATCCAAGATTTACTAGAAATTTACGAAATTATTGACATGATTCTATTTGTTTTTGTAAATTATTATACTCTTAATTTTTTATTAAGCACATATTCGTTTTATGATTTATATTCGAGATTCGTGGCTCTCACTTCCAATAATATTATTTCTAAGGTTTGAACCTGAATTCTCTCATTAAGAGAGCAATATGCATTGCTATTGCACTCTGATTAGTTATTATACTCTTAATTTTAGTGCGCAAATATCATATTTCGATAGTTTATATAAAAAAAGATTTCGTTTAAAATGAATTTTAATTTACACCAAATTTTAAATTTGATCCTCGAAGATTCATTCATTAGAAAAAGGATCCGGAAACTGGGCATGATTTTAACTGTAAAGGGAATAAGGCTGGATAAAGGCAAGACCCAATCCAAAACTCTTTAGATTTTGTTATTTCCATTATAGGCTAGATAAGGTTTGGGCCCAGGGGCTGTTGATTCAGTACGTTCGGATATAGGGTAAACCACATTAAATAGTCATCAACGTTTTAGGGCACTTACAATTTGGTCACCAATTTTTTTAAAATTTGTGATATAGTCATTAAAATTTCAATTTTTTTTCTTTACAGTCGCCCCTTTAACTGCATTAGAAAACAGTGACACGACTGTTAACTTTATTCTTTTTCTTCTCTTTTTTCTTCTAATGCTCTGTATTCTTCTTGTAACACCCGGGTTTAGGGGTCGTGTGAAAATAATATTTTAATATTATTTTGGGTTCGGTTTAATAATTCAAATAATCTTTTAGACCTCGGGTTTCAAAAACAAACTTTTGATATTGGACTAAAATGGATGAAATACAAAATGGAGGCATTTTAAAGAAATTGGAGAATAGCCATTCATTAATGGCAATATTGTAATTAGCCCAACTTTTAATTTTAAATTCCCTTCCTATCATCTTTTACTATTCATCCTCTTCTTCAAAACAAGAAATCAACGTGAAAGAGAGCTCCAACCCTCCTTCCACTATTCCATCTCATTTCTCCTTCATTTCAACTCGTTTTTGAAAGGTAACATCATTTTTGACTTCTCCTCAACCTCCTCTATTCAAAAGTACAATTAGTTTTTATTTTCATTAAAGTTTTGGAAATGGAGTTTTCAAGGGTTTTGATTAAAAATGATACCTTTACTAGGTTTAACTTAATATTTTGATTTAATGTTGTTAGTTATGAAGTCTAGGAGTTAAATGGTTCAACATATATGAATTTTACGTGGTTTTGAGCACATTCCCGAAATTGGGTTCAAAGGGGGTTTTTGAAGGGTTTTGGGTGAGTTTTGGGGGTTGTTCTAGGTTGGAATTGGTGGGCTAATGTTAGTACTATGGTTGTGGGTTGCTTTGAGATCATTTGTGAGTATAAAATGTGTTGGAAACATGAGTTTTGGACAAGGTTTGTGGGCTGCACGAGTTTGGTAAATGTGGGGTTTGTTCATAGCTTGAAATGTTGAGTTTTATGTTTGAATTGTGTTCCGGGTTAGTTACTTTGATGCTTGGGCTGATTTGAAGTTGTTTGGATTGTGTTGAGGTTGTTTAGAGGCAAGGGCTTGTGTTGGTGAAGCACCGGGAGCGAATTCGGAAGCTTGAAGTTGGTTGCTTGCTTGGTATTTGAGCTTACAAGTAAAGGTGAGTGGTTAATGTTTTCTAAGTGTTTTCTAAGTGGTTGGTCCGAGCATGTGGACTAGGTCGGGCTTAGACCCACAAAGAGTTAGGATTAGGGTGGTAGCCTAATCCTAAGCTTAAACTAGAGACTTTGGTTGTACTTGTAATTGATGTTTATGCCTCGTAATGGTTGATATGATGATTTGTGTATAATGTGTTATACACGTGTGTTGAGGCATGGTTGTGATGCATTGTAATATGCATGTGGTATGTTCATGATTGTGATCATGGTGAGTACGTGCTAAGCACGGAATTGGTTGTAATTGATATTGTGGAATGAGTTAAATGTTGGCACTAGTATGCTTGAGTACAAATGATCGATCATTAGGATGTTAGTGTGCACACATGAGTCAAATTCGTGCGTGGCCTTGGTGGCGTTGAGTCACCAAGGAGGAGTACGGGTTCGCCCGGAAATTTATATATATATTAGTCGATGATGAGTGGAATCCCATCGACGGGGCGTGAGGATGAGTGGAATCCCCTCCGCGAGACCGGTGATGAGTGTAATCCCACCGTGAGGTAAAGTGGTTGTTGGATGTGAGTTCCAACGTATTTATCCGCGTATTCGAGTCATAGCTAGGTGCCAATATAAATTGATATGTGTATCAATGTGATGTGGAATTGTGTTTCATTTTGGATGATTATATGTGTTTACATATGTTGTGGAAACGAGCTCGTTGAGCATGACATGTTATTGAATATTTGTTCATGCATCATTGATATTTTGGCTCTTGAGGATCGGAGGTATGATCATGCATTTACCTTGGTTGAGATCGTGCTTGGAACCTACATTTTCGAGGTTTGTTTTTAAAGAGCTTACCCTCACTAAGCTTCATTGCTTACGCTCTCTCTTTGTTCGACAATGCAGATCCTTAGTTCGTGGGTTGCTTGCGCAAGTGGAGGGCCTCCAAGTGTGGTTGTTGGCTTTGAGTATATCAAGTATGAGTTTTTAATGTTTGAACATATAATATATAAGCAATGGGATTTGTGTTATTTTGATGGATATTGTTGGTTGTTTAGGAGCTTGTTTAGACTCCTTGATTATGTTGTTTTTGTGTGGCTTGTTGATGCCATGTTTGGATTGTAAACCATGTCTAAATTGCTTACCATGTGTGTGTTGGCCAAGTGCCTTTTGACCATACTTATGTGTATGGTTGTTGAAGCATGAAACCTTGAATGCTTATATGCCATCTTTTGATCAATGTATGATTTTCTTGATGAATGATGTTTGTTTTTGTTGAGTGTCTTGTATGATTAGATCATGGTTAATAAATGTTGTATGAATGCTTGTTTGAGTCTAGGGAGGTCTTAAATCGCATCTAGGTTCGAGTCTTGTATGTTTTTGCTGAATTTGGGAGACTTGCAGTGCAGGGCGTATCGGTACGCCTAAGGGCTGTATCGATATGGTCTTGCCTCCAGGACTCAAGTTTGGCTGGGCGTATCTATATGTGAGGGTGTATCGATACGGTTTTTGCTCACTGGAATTCTGAGATTTTGGTGAGTTATTACTGTATCGGTACGGTGTGTTAGCGTATCGGTACGGGTTTATCTCGTTGACCACGAGATGTTGACTGGGAAGGGCGTATCGATACGCTCAAGGGCTGTATCGATACGGTCTTCCTGTGTTGACCCTTGGGTGTTGACTTTGGTCAAGGCGTATCGATACCCTTAACATGTGTATCGATATGGCCTGCTTAAATACAAAAAGTGGGCTGTTTTAAAGGTGATGTCTTGAATGATCGTGTTTGTATTGCTTTTGTTTCCGCTGACGTGATTCACATAGGACATGTCAATGCATTTAGACAAGATTAATAAAAGAAATTCTCTTGGGTTGTTAACCGAGGGGGAACCTTAACGGGTTTTGCTTCAGTTTTCCCCGTGTGACCCACTTAGACCGGTCAAGCGTCCGGACCGGGACGAGGGGGTTACACTTGTTGGTATCAGAGCCTAAGGTTACCGAGACCTTGGGCAGGTAAGTGAGGTAAGTTTAAGTTTTGTATTGTATTGTTATGCACGGTGTTTGCTTGCCTTGAAAACATGATTGCTTGTATGACAAGTATGCTGGTTGTTTTGTTTAAAAGCATGTTATTTAAGAGTCCTATTGCTACTATTACATCGGAAAATAATTTTTAAAGTGAAGGAACGTACTTGAGCACTTGTAAGCCTTGCCTTGCTAACCCAATCTTGTATATTTTGTTTGTTATGGTTGTAGTTATCGTTTGTGAGTGATGTCTAGGCCGAGAGGTAGGCCGATGGTGGTTCGTCAGGAACTACGTGTTGTGGCTCCTATTGAGCCGGTGGTTGGAGTTGAGGCTCATATAGAGGGGCCTGCTGCTGTTGGAGTTGGAGCTCCTCCACCACCTCCACCACCTCCACCCGGTGAGGGAGACGAGGCGAGAGTCGAGGGAGAGGGACCTCAGGGTGGCCAGGGTCCAACTGGAATAGATATGACTCCGCTAGTGCAAGCTATAGCGGGAGCATTCCAGGCCGTAGTTGCGGGAGCTCAGGCTGCAGCTCAGCCTAGAGGAGATGATAATAGTTTACCGTTGGAGAGGCTCCGTACCCTAGGGGCCGAAGAGTTTAGAGGATCTACTCATGAGAGATCCGAGCTGTGGTTAGAGAAGACCGTTCGCATCTTAGCTTAGATGGGTTGTGTGGGTGCGCGTAGATTAGGTTGTGTGATCTCGTTGCTTCAGGGTGATGCCTACACCTGGTGGGTCACCATTACTACCGGAGTTCCAGAGGCTGAGATTGGTTGGGACTTCTTCGAATATGCTTTCAGAAAGAGATACTTGGGTCCGAGGTACCTAGATGAGAAGAAACGAGAGTTTATGGCCCTTACTCAGGGAGATGCTTCTGTGACTGATTATGAGATTCGTTTGGTTCGCTTGAGTCAGTACGCTCCAGAGTTGGTTCCTACTGAAGTGGAACATTGTAACCGTTTCCGCTATGGGCTGAATGAAGAGATCAAGAGGTACACTCTAGCTTCTGACTACTCAGATTTTGACGTATTGGTCGCGAGGGCCAAGTATTTGGAGCACAGTTTGAGTTCGGCCAAACGATCTGGTGGATCTAGTTCTGGTAAGAGGCATAACCACTTTGATAGTAGAGATGCCAAGAGGCATAAGGGCGGTGGACATCAGTATGACCATAGGCGTGGCGGTGGCCACCATGGTAGGGGCCATCAGGGCCATCGAGGAGGAGGGCGCTTGCCCGAGTGTGCACGATGTGGGAGACAGCACACTGGTGAGTGTTGGGGTAACTTCCATGCCTATTGGAACTGTGGTTCGAGGGACCACTTTAGGAGGGAGTGCCCGCATCAGGCGGCACATGCACCGAACTTAGCTCAGGCTCCTGCGAGAGCGACTGATTTTCAGTGAGGCCGTGGGCGCGGTCGTGGCTACTTCCAGCCTAGGGCTGATGCACCTAGGGTAGATGCTCAGAGGAACCTTGCTCACGTTGTAGCCGTACAGCCAGAGGTAGGAGGACCAATGAGGGTTTATGCTCAGAGAGAGGCCGGGAATGACACTGATGTGATAGCAAGTAATTTTGAGTTGTAGTCTATGTTTTTGCTTTCTTTGGTTGATTCGGGTTCTACACATTCGTACATTTTGAGTGAGCATGCACGGAAGTTAGATATACCTGTTGAGATCTTAGATGTAGGTATGCATGTGACTAGTTCTTTTGGTGAGACAGTTGTGGTTAGACGTATGTATAGAAGATGTCCACTGAAGATTCAGGGTCATGTGTTCTCTGTTGACATGATGGAACTTCCTTTTTATGGCTTTGATATCATTCTGGGTATGGACTGGTTAGTTGAGCACCGAGCTAGTGTGGATTTTGAGACGAAGAGGATTTCCTTGAAACTTTCTGATGACTACGAGGTAGTAGTAGTAGGCGAGAACATTAAGTTCTTGTCTAACGTTGTGTCAGCTTTAGAGGCTCATAGGTTGATGGATTCCGGATGTGGGGCTTTGTTATGAATCTGAATATGAGTGAGGCTAGGCCGAAAGATATTAGGACAGTCTGTGACTTTCCGAATGTGTTTCCTGAAGAGTTGCCGGGTTTGCCTCCTGACAGAGATGTTGAATTTGTGATTGAGACTGTTTCCGGGTCTAATCCAATTTCGATAGCTCTGTACCGTATGGCTCCGAAAGAGTTGAAAGAATTGAAGAGTCAGTTGCAAGAGTTATTAGACCGTGGATTCATTAGGCCTAGTAGTTCACCGTGGGGTGCTCCTGTGTTATTTGTGAAGAAGAAAGATGGTAGTATGCGTATGTGTATTGACTACAGGCAGTTGAATCAGTTGACTGTGAAGAACAAGTATTCGTTGCCTCGCATAGATGATTTGTTTGATCAGTTGAGAGGTGCTTCAGTGTTCTCGAAGATAGATTTGAGGTCAGGATACTACCAGTTGAAGGTGAAAAAGTGCGATGTTCCGAAGACAGCTTTTAGGATTAGATATGGTCACTATGAGTTCCTCGTGATGCCGTTTAGGCTCACGAACGCACCTGCAGCATTCATGGATACGATGAACAGGGTTTTTAGAGATTATCTAGACCGTTTTGTAGTTGTTTTTATTGATGATATACTTGTGTACTCGAAGACAGAAGAAGAGCATGATGAGCACTTGAGATTTGTGTTACAGAGATTCTTGAGCAATCAGTTGTATGCGAAGCTTAGTAAATGTGAGTTTTGGATTCGAGAGGTAGTATTTCTTGGCCATGTTGTTTCGGCCGAAGGTATCCGTGTTGATCCATCGAAGATTGAGACTATTGTTGAGTGGAAACAACCTAAGTCTGTGACTGAGATTAGGAGTTTCCTAGGATTAGCCGGTTACTATAGGAGATTTGTGGATGGTTTCTCTAGGATAGCCGCTCCTTTGACTAAATTGTTGCAAAAGGGAGTTAAGTTCGAATGGTCAGATGCAAGACAGAAGGCCTTCGAGAAATTGAAAGAAGCTTTGACAAATGCTCCAGTGTTAGTGCAACCTGTTTCAGGTAAAGAATTTGTGATTTATAGTGATGCTTCCTATATAGGTTTAGGTTGTGTCTTGATGCAAGAAAGAAGAGTTGTTGCTTATGCTTCGAGACAGTTGAAGGTTCATGAGAAGAACTATCCTACTTATGATATAGAGTTAGCCGCAGTTGTCTTTGCATTGAAGATTTGGCGTCACTACTTGTATGGTGAGAAGTGTATAGTTTACACCGATCATAAGAGCTTGAAGTACTTGATGACACATAGAGAGTTGAACTTGAGATAGAGAAGATGGCTTGAGTTGTTAAAAGACTATGATTTGACCATTGAGTACCATCCGGGTAAGGCAAATGTAGTAGCCGGTGCTTTGAGTAGAAAAGTTGCTGTGGAGTTGAGAGCTATGTTCGCTAGATTAAGTGTATCTGATGATGGTGGTTTGATCACCGAGTTGCAAGTGAGGCCTTCTTTGATTCAGTTGATTAGAGAGAAGCAGTTGCAAGATGTGACTTTAGTTCCTCATGTTCAGGACATAGCCGAAGGAAGACCGTCCGAGTATAGTTTCAGTGGTGAGAACTTGTTGTGCTTTAGAGATAGGGTTGTTGTTCCGGAAAATGTTGAGTTGAGACGTCAGATTTTGAGTGAGGCACATTCGAGTCCCTTTTCAATGCATCCGGGTAGTACCAAGATGTACCGTGACTTGAAGAATGATTACTTCTGGGTTGGTTTGAAGAAGGAGGTAGCCGAGTATGTGAGCCGTTGTATGGTTTGTTAGAGAGTTAAGGCAGAACATCAGGTTCCTTCAGGTTTGTTACAGCCTTTGAAGATTCCGGAATGGAAATGGGAGATGATCACCATGGACTTTGTGTCAGGGTTACCGTTGTCTCCTTCGAGGAAGAATTCTGTTTGGGTAATTTTGGATAAACTTACTAAGTTTGCTCACTTCTTAGCAGTGAACACCACAGATTCTTTGGACAAGTTGGAAAACTTGTACATCCGTGAGATTGTGAGACTGCATGGAGTCCCGAAGCCTATTGTTTCAAATAGAGATCCTAGATTTACTTCGAGGTTCTGGGGTTGCTTGCATAGTGCTCTAGGTAGCCGTTTGCATTTCAGTACGTCTTATCATCCGCAGTCCGATGGGCAGTCAGAGCGAGTGATACAGATTTTAGAGGATGTGCTTCGTTGTTGTGTGATTGACTTCCAGGGTTCTTGGGAGAAACACTTACCTTTAGTTGAGTTTGCTTACAACAACAGCTATCAGTCTAGTATTTAGATGGCTCCTTATAAGGCTTTGTATGGTAGACGATGTAGGACTCCGATTTGTTGGGCTGAAACGGGCCAGAGATTGTTACCTATGCTGGATCTGCTTAAGGGGACTACCGAGAAAGTAAAGTTGATTTGTGACCGTTTGAAGGCAGCTTTTGATCGGCAGAAGTCTTATGCAGATTTGAAGAGGAAAGAAATTGAGTTCTCCGTGGGTGAGAAAGTGTTTTTGAAAGTATCTCCGTGGAAGAAGGTGATGAGATTTGGCCGGAAAGGCAAGTTGAGTCCGAGGTTCATTGGTCCGTATAAGATAGTTGAGCGGATTGGGCCTGTAGCTTACCGTTTGAGACTCGCCTTCTGGGTTAGAGAAGATACATGATGTCTTTCATGTGTCAATGCTTAGGAGATATAGATCAGATCCTTCTCATGTTATGCCCGTTGAGGAGATAGAGTTGAATCCGGATTTGTCTTACAATGAAGAGCCTGTTGAGATACTTGCTTTTGATAGCAAGGTGTTGCGTGGTAAGACCATAGAGTTGGTCAAGGTGTTGTGGAGACATAGAGGTGTGGAAGAGGCCACGTGGGAGAGGAAAGCTGAAATGCTCGAACAGTTTCCGTATTTGTTTCCGTCAGGTAATTTCGAGGATGAAATTCCTTAAGTGGGGGAGAGTTGTAACACCCGGGTTTAGGGGTCGGGTGAAAATAATATTTTAATATTATTTTGGGTTCGGTTTAATAATTAAAATAATCTTTTAGACCTCGGGTTTCAAAAACAAACTTTTGATGTTGGACTAAAATGGATGAAATACAAAATGGAGGGATTTTAAAGAAATTGGAGAATAGCCATTCATTAATGGCAATATTGTAATTAGCCCAACTTTTAATTTTAAATCCCCTTCCTATCATCTTTTACTATTCATCCTCTTCTTCAAAACAAGAAATCAACGTGAAAGAGAGCTCCAACCCTCCTTCCACTATTCCATCTCATTTCTCCTTCATTTCAACTCGTTTTTGAAAGGTAACATCATTTTTGACTTCTCCTCAACCTCCTCTATTCAAAAGTACAATTAGTTTTTATTTTCATTAAAGTTTTGGAAATGGAGTTTTCAAGGGTTTTGATTAAAAATGATACCTTTACTAGGTTTAACTTAATATTTTGATTTAATGTTGTTAGTTATGAAGTCTAGGAGTTAAATGGTTCAACATATATGAATTTTACGTGGTTTTGAGCACATTCCCGAAATTGGGTTCAAAGGGGGTTTTTGAAGGGTTTTGGGTGAGTTTTGGGGGTTGTTCTAGGTTGGAATTGGTGGGCTAATGTCAGTACTATGGTTGCGGGTTGCTTTGGGATCATTTGTGAGTATAAAATGTGTTGGAAACATGAGTTTTGGACAAGGTTTGTGGGCTGCACGAGTTTGGTAAATGTGGGGTTTGTTCATGGCTTGAAATGTTGAGTTTTATGTTTGAATTGTGTTCCGGGTTAGTTACTTTGATGCTTGGGCTGATTTGAAGTTGTTTGGATTGTGTTGAGGTTGTTTAGAGGCAAGGGCTTGTGTTGGTGAAGCACCGGGAGCGAATTCGGAAGCTTGAAGTTGGTTGCTTGCTTGGTATTTGAGCTTACAAGTAAAGGTGAGTGGTTAATGTTTTCTAAGTGTTTTCTAAGTGGTTGGTCCGAGCATGTGGACTAGGTCGGGCTTAGACCCACATAGAGTTAGGATTAGGGTGGTAGCCTAATCCTAAGCTTAAACTAGAGACTTTGGTTGTACTTGTAATTGATGTTTATGCCTCGTAATGGTTGATATGATGATTTGTGTATAATGTGTTATACACGTGTGTTGAGGCATGGTTGTGATGCATTGTAATATGCATGTGGTATGTTCATGATTGTGATCATGGTGAGTACGTGCTAAGCACGGAATTGGTTGTAATTGATATTGTGGAATGAGTTAAATGTTAGCACTAGTATGCTTGAGTACAAATGATCGATCATTAGGATGTTAGTGTGCACACATGAGTCAAATTCGCGCGTGGCCTTGGTGGCGTTGAGTCACCAAGGAGGAGTACGAGTTTGCCCGGAAATTTATATATATATTAGTCGATGATGAGTGGAATCCCATCGACGGGGCATGAGGATGAGTGGAATCCCCTCCGCGAGACCGGTGATGAGTGTAATCCCACCGTAAGGTAAAGTGGTTGTTGGATGTGAGTTCCAACGTATTTATCCGCGTATTCGAGTCATAGCTAGGTGCCAATATAAATTGATATGTGTATCAATGTGATGTGGAAACGTGTTTCCTTTTGGATGATTATATGTCTTTACATATGTTGTGGAAACGAGCTCGTTGAGCATGACATGTTATTGAATATTTGTTCATGCATCATTGACATTTTGGCTCTTGAGGATCGGAGGTATGATCATGCATTTACCTTGGTTGAGATCGTGCTTGGACCCTGCATTGTCGAGGTTTGTTTTTAAAGAGCTTACCCTCACTAAGCTTCATTGCTTACGCTCTCTCTTTGTTCGACAATGCAGATCCTTAGTTCGTGGGTTGCTTGCGCAAGTGGAGGGCCTCCAAGTGTGGTTGTTGGCTTTGAGTATATCAAGTATGAGTTTTTAATGTTTGAACATGTAATAGATAAGCAATGGGGTTTGTGTTATTTTGATGTATATTGTTGGTTGTTTAGGAGCTTGTTTAGACTCCTTGATTATGTTGTTTTTGTGTGGCTTGTTGATGCCATGTTTGGATTGTAAACCATATCTAAATTGCTTACCATGTGTGTGTTGGCCAAATGCCTTTTGACCATACTTATGTGTATGGTTGTTGAAGCATGAAACCTTGAATGCTTATATGCCATCTTTTGATCAATGCATGATTTCCTTGATGAATGTTGTTTGTTCTTGTTGAGTGCCTTGTATGATTAGATCATGGTTAATAAATGTTGTATGAATGCTTGTTTGAGTCTAGAGAGGTCTTAAATCGCATCTAGGTTCGAGTCTTGTATGTTTTTGCTAAATTTGGGAGACTTGCAGTGCAGGGCGTATCGGTACGCCTAAGGGCCGTATCGAGACGGTCTTGCCTCCAAGACTCAAGTTTGGCTGGGCGTATCGATACGCGAGGGTGTATCGATACAGTTTTTGCTCACTGGAATTCTGAGATTTTGGTGAGTTATTACCGTATCGGTACGGTGTGTTAGCGTATCGGTACGGGTTTATCTCGTTGACCACGAGATGTTGACTAGGAAGGGTGTATCGATACGCTCAAGGGCTGTATCGATACGGTCTTCCTGTGTTGACCCTTGGGTGTTGACTTTGGTCAAGGCGTATCGATACCCTTGACAGGTGTATCGATACGGCCTGCTTAAATACAGAAAGTGGGTTGTTTTAAAGGTGATGTCTTGAATGATCGTGTTTGTATTGCTTTTGTTTCCGCTGACGTGATTCACATAGGACATGTCAATGCATTTAGACAAGATTAATAAAAGAAATTCTCTTGGGTTGTTAACCGAGGGGGAACCTTAACGGGTTTCGCTTCGGGTTTCCCCGTGTGACCCACTCGGACCGGTCAAGCGTCCGGACCGGGACAAGGGGGTTACACTTCTTTAACTAAATCTTCTGCAACCTTCTAATTTCTCTTTAATTTTGTTAACTAAAAACATAAATCAATGGGGTTTTCAATTGAGTTAGCATAAAATTTTTCATAGAAATATTAGAATGACCCTAAAAATATTAATTTATCAACCTTAAAAATTATACATATCCGACACCGACCCAAATCGACTTGTATGTCTCAAATTTCATTTGTATTAAATATATGATGAATCTAAAACAAAGTGATAAACATATCTTATTCAAATAGAAATTCTATACCTTTCTTGGTACCTCTATCTATGTCCTAACATTAAAATGTAGGTTTTAAGATTCAAAGTTGGGGTTTAGAATTAGAGTTAAGGATTTAATGTGTAGGGTTTAGTTTTTAAGGTTTAAAGTTAAAGTATATGGTTTAATTGTTTAATGTTGGGGCATATATATAGAGACCTAAAAAGGGTTGATAATTTTTTTCATCTTATTCATGGTATGGTGAATAAAAGAAACTAATAAAATAAAATATTAACAAAATGATAAATAAATCTCAAGGTTTTCTTATATATAAAAAAATTAAAACAATCAAAAAATTTAAATCGATATTTCATTGAAAAAAATTAATTGATTCAAAATTTAAAAAGAAAAGAAAAATCCAACAACAAATCAAGAATAGAAATATAAAAAAAATCGATGGTAAATATGAAATATGGTACCTTCTATGCAGGGACGAGGCTATGATTCTATCACAGACCGCGCATCAGGGCCCGAGACCAGTGCGCATCAGATTGCCCAAGAAGCACTTCACATCATCTTGGGCCTATCACCACCCATTCAAGTTGGGCCATCATTTGGGGTTGAAGAGCCTTGTATATTAAATATGGCAAGTAGCACATTGAATCAAACTTTTTTTTCATATTCATTGTAATCTCCTATCTAGGAAATGTTTGACTAAATTTCCTTAGAATATGGGATACGATAGATTAGGATGAATCTTAACCGTCGATGTACTTTGTTCATAACAGTTGGATGTAGGGGCTTCAATTATAAATAAAGGCTTCAAGTGTAGTAAAAATGAGAAAGTTGCTGTCATTCAAGAGAAGGATGCCGAAGAGAAGGGGACTCTTAAGCTTGGCTATATCCTTATGGATGTCAAGAATAGGCTGATGTTTGTGGACATCACCGTGGCTGGCCAAAAGATGAGCGTACTAGTGTACACAAGTGTCTTAAAGTTGTTCATGTTCAAGCAGGTCACCAAAAGACTTGGCCTTCATGTTGAGAAGGCAGATGTGTTTATGAAAACTATCAATTCCAAAGAGTATTCAATTGTAGGGCTAGCAAAAGGAGTCAAGTTTGATATTGGAGGCTAGACCGATAATGAAGCCATCAAGATAATCTTACTTGATGACTTTGAATTTGTGATTGCGCTTAGTTTCCTTGACTAGATTAATGTTTTTCTTATTCTTTTTTCGATTGTTTATTCATTCTTGACCCAAAATACCAATGCATTGTTCTGGTGACCCGAGAGGTTGGATTTAGGACAAAGATCTTTTTCTACAATTCAGTTTACCTATGGAGTGCGCAAGAAGGAACCCACTTTTCTAGCATAGCCTACCACAATCGAGGAGGTCCCAAACAAGGTGAGACTAGTGTTAGAAGAATTACGAGACGCGATGCTTGCCAAGTTGCCCAGGAGCCTGTCACCAAAGAGAGGTAGACCACAAGATTGAACATGTGCCGAATGAGAAGTCACCTGCCATAGCAACTTACCGAATGACTTCGCCCTAGTTAAAGAAGTTGCACAGACAATTGAATGAACTCTTAGAAGGAAGGTATATTCAATAATCCAAGGCACTCTATGGTGCTGTTTCAGAAGAAGCATGATGGATCGCTTCGAATGTGCATCAATTATCAGGCTTTGAACAAGCTAAATGTGAAGAACAAGTATGTAACCCCCTAGACCGGCCTATGCGGAATGACCAAGTCTAGTAAGGCACATCAAAATTTAAAACTCAAGTGGAAAACATGTTGGCAAACTAAGTATTTATTTCGACAGCATAACGACAAGACTTAGTGAAAACCATCAAGTTAAATAAACATGTTTAATACGTTAAGTAGCATTTCCAAAGTCATTCAACACATAACTCATAAATAATATAGGCAGCTATGACCACTTAAGTAAACCCATAATAGGATGGTTACAAAATAAGTATCAAATAACGTATCAAAATACTTTTAGTTTAATACCATACATAACATAATATAGGCACATGTCACCCTGAAAGTACAAACGGTGGATAGAAACATTACATTCAAAAAAGAATACCAAATGTGTCGATCTTCCAAGTGTCAGCAACGGGGTGGCCTATCCAAAATATCTGAAAGGGGAAAGAATTTGGGGCGTGAGCTAGAAAGCTTAGTGTGTTCCAACAGTGCAAGTAAACCATTTGCATCAATACATAAAAAAAACATGTTATGCAAAACATATCATAAAAAGCATCAAAGTTTTCATGCAACCTATCTACCCTTCAACCGAACACCATGATACAGTTCCCCAGAACAGTATCCTATACTGGCATTAACCCAAGCCCATTGGGCGGGGTACCATCCTAAGGATATACCTTAGAATACGGGCGGCCCTAGTCGAAACTTAGGAACCGAAAACGGGTGTACCGGGCCGAGGCCTAGGATCTAAATATGGGCGGACCTAGCCGAAGCTTAGGATCCGAATACGGGCGGTCTTACCAGCTATATCAGGGCTGAGCCGATAGTCTCCACATCATACCCCAAGTGCCTCTACTAATTAGTCTGAGCAGTAACATAGTACGCAACAATAACAGTCATATCAATGCTCAACAACATATTTCTACACTGGTAACCGAAAACCATAGGCATGCTTGTCATATCGAATGCTAGGGCATAATTAAAACATACAATACAATCGTGTTTCTTTCATGAGAAGAAAACATGCTAGTTTTACACAAAATCAAGTTTAATAATCATGTACACATAATCTGTTTTATTCAATCATATGAAGCATATAAAACAGTAAATATGCAAATGTCATATAGCACACAAGGAACACACCTCAAAAGATGAGATCGGTCAGTCAAAAGGTCTATCGAGCACCGGGATCACGCTCTGCTACAGTACTGGAACCTAAATAGACAAGGATTATGGTTACAATCAGATTTACACCTTGATTCGTAATAAAATACTAAGTTTTAGGGTCGTACGAGTGACGATAGGATCATGAGGCGGTACAGATCGGGACGAGCTGGGCTGGGCGTAGGCACGATCGGGAGATCCACGAGTACCTATTAAATTAGAAGATTAATATCAGTCCTTAATTATCAATTTCTCTTAAATGACATAATTTATACATATGCATGTTCGGGTTCAACGTCCAATTCGAAGGCTTTCGAGTTAGAATTTCGCGAAACGGGCTTCAAAATCGGACTCAAGACGTTGAAAAACAAAAAATATGGATTTTTAGGAAAAGTTGACTTTTTTTGGTTAAAGTCAACGCTGACGTCAGCAGTCAAAGTCAACACTGACATCACTGGTCCAAAGGCTGACTCGGCGAGTTGACTCAATGGGTTGACTCGGGAGAGTTGACTCACTGAGTTGACTCGAACGAGTTGACTCAGGTCAACGGGTCGGGTCGATCAACGAGTCGGGTCAACGGTTTGACCGAGCTGACTGGTTCAACCGAACCAGCCGTTTCAGACCGGTTCGGTCTTCACGGACTGGCTCTTACCCTTAGGACTCGAAGGTCGCCGGAACCTCACTGGAAAATCTGTTTCACGTCATTTCTACCGAAAAAAATGCAAATCAACAAGCCATCATTTATTACACCTCTATGAATCGAAATGACATCGGAAACTAACCAAAACTCACCGGATTTGTTCTTAATCGTTCGAACATGTCAAAAAATGGCGTAGCTCTGACAACGGGGCATACAACGACGAACGGGCGAACGACAACCTGGGTTTTGACCGGTCTGCGATGGGGAGTCCAACGGCGGTGGTGACGCGGCGAACGGATGCCCACGGCGGTCATAATCTTCAAAAAAATCGATAGGGTCTTAACCCTAGGTGCGACGAACCTTCAACGGCGGATTGACGGTGAAAGTGACAATGATTGAGCGCGTGTGTTGAGGGGTTTTGCTCGGGGTTTGAAGGTGAACGTTTTAATGCTGACGGTGAGCGTCACGGCGTGGCGGTGGGGGCTGATCGACGATGGCTGGTTCGGTTTAAGGAAGAGAGGAGAGAATGACGATGTGGGTGTTTCTGGAACTTTTGGGAAAAAGATCCCAATTAATTCACATTCGATATGGTAGGTAGGATATTTTAATTATTATATTATTTTTAGGATCTAATAAAATTTAATAAGGGTGACTTATAACCAAGAGCTTCAATAGTTCAATTGGCTGGGCACTCGGCTGAAACCACTTGAGGTTGTGGGTTCGATTCCCACAACCCTCATTTTCTATTCTTTTCTTTTTTTTCATTTCATTTCATTTCATTTCATTTTATTTATTATTTTATTATTATTATTTTTTAAGGGTGTTACAACTCACCCCCCTAAAAAGAAATTTCGGCCTCGAAATTTACCTGAGTTGAACAGATGTGGGAATTGCTCTTCCATTGACTCAAGAGTCACCCATGTAGCTTCTTCAGGACCACGATTACTCCACTATACTTTGACCATAGGAATACGTCGGTTCCTTAGAACTCTCTCGTCTTGATCCAATATCTGAACAAGTTCCTCCTCATAAGACAAATCTGGTCTCAACTCCACATCCTGTACCTAAATAACATGGCTCGGATCTGGGTGGTACTGCCTCAACATAGATACATGGAACACATCATGAATACGGCTAAGCTGAGGAGGTAACTCAAGCTGATAAGCAACATGCCCGACTCTCTTCCGAATACGGAACGGTCCGATAAATCTTGGGCTCAATTTGTTTTTGTGCCCAAATCTCAAAACTTTCTTCCATGGAGACATCTTCAGAAAAACCTGATCACCAACCTCGAACTCAATGTCTTTCCTCCTCCGATCAGCATAGGACTTCTGTCTATCAAAAGCCTATTTCAGACGGTTGCGGATCAATCTGACTGTCTCCTCGGTCTCTCGAACCAACTCTGGGCCCAAAGTCTTCTTCTCATACAACTCTGTCTAACAGACGGGAGTACGACACTTACGCCCATATAGAACCTCATACGGTGCCATGCGGATACTAGCCTGATAGCTGTTATTATATGCAAACTCAGCCAAGGGCAAGAAATCCTCCCAACTACCACGGAAATCAATCACACATCCCCGTAACATGTCTTCAAGAGTCTGAATCACCCTCTCCGATTGTCCATCTGTCTGTGGATGGAAGGATGTACTGAAATTCAGACGGGTACCTAAAGCACTGTGCAAGGCCAACCAGAATCGGGAAGTAAATCTCGGATCCTGATCAGAGATGATAGATAAAGGTACCCCATATAGTCTGACAATCTCAAAGATGTACAGTTTAGCCAGCTTCTCCAAAGAGTATGTGACTCGAACTGGAATAAAATGAGCTGACTTGGTGAATCGGTCAACAATCACTCAGATAGAATCCTTTTTAGAAGGTGTCAGAGGAAACCCTGTAACGAAATCCATCGTGACACGTTCCCATTTCCACTCGGGAATCTTAATGGGCTGCAATAAACCAGAAGTATGCTGGTGCTCTGCCTTAACCTGCTGGCAAGTCAAACACCGAGATACATAATTTGAGATGTCCTTCTTCATACCTTCCCAACGATATCTCTGCCTCAGGTTTTGATACATCTTGTCCCCACCGGGATGCATAGCATAAGGGCTCTTATGAGCCTCACTAAGAATAGCCCGCTTCAACTCGGCATCATCTGGTACACAATAACGACCCTTGAAGCACAAGACTCCATCCCGATCAAAGGCATAAATAGAAGTAGATCCCTGGTCAACCTGCTGCATGACAGGGAGTAAGGAACTGTCTAGAAGCTGTTTGGCCCTAATCTCCTCGGCCAATGTCGGTTTAATCTACAGCTCGGCTAGTAAACTGCCATCACTGTATATACTCATCTTGGCAAACAAGGATCTCAAGTCTGATATAGCCTTACGACTCAAAGCATCAGCAACAACATTAGCCTTCCCCGAGTGGTACTCAATCAAACAGTCATAGTCCTTAAGAAGCTCAATCTAACGACGTTGTCTAAGATTAAGCTCTCTGCATAAGAATGTACTTCAGGCTCTTGTGATTTGTGTAGATATAACACTTCTCTCCGTAAAGATAGTGTCTCCAAATCTTCAGGGCAAAGACCACATCGGCCAACTCTAGATCATGGGTAGGATAATTACACTCATGAGGCCTCAACTGACGAGACGCATAAGCTATTACCTTGCCATCCAGCATCAGAACACAACCAAGCCCGGAACGCGATGCATCACTATAAACTGCAAAATCCTTCCCAGACTCGGGCTGCATCAAAACTGGAGCTTGCGTTAGAGCTGTCTTCAACTTCTCAAAACTATCATGCTGAGCATCTGTCTAGATGATTGGAACATCCTTCCTCAACAGCTTCGTCAAGGGAGCGGCAATAATGGAAAAGCCCTCGACGAAACGCCTGTAATACCCAGATAAACCCAAGAAACTACGGATCCCGAAAACATTCTTGGGTTGCTTCCAACTCACAATGGCCTCTATTATGCTCGGATCAACCTGAATACCCCGAGCCGATACCACATGCCCTAGAAATGTCACCTCGTTGAGCCAGAATTCACACTTGCTCAATTTGGCATACAATCTGTGTTCCTTAAGAGTCTGCAGAACGATCCTCAAATGCTCAGCATGTTCTGGTTCAGTCCGGGAGTAGACTAGGATGTCATCAATGAACACCACCACAAACTGATCCAAATAGGGCCAAAACACACGGTTCATCAGATCCATAAAAGCGGCAGAAGCATTAGTCAGACCAAACGACATCACTAAAAACTCGTAGTGCCCATATCTGGTGCGAATGACTGTCTTTGCTACATCAGACCCTTTTATCTTTAGCTGATAGTACCCGGAACGAAGATCAATCTTCGAGAAAACTGTGGCTCCCCGAAACTGATCGAACAAGTCATCAATCTTGGGCAGAGGATACTTATTCATGACTGTCAACTTGTTCAGCTTACGATAATCAATACACAGCTTGAGAGAACCTTCTTTCTTCTTCAAGAAGAGAACATGAGCTCCACAGGGCGAAGAGCTGGGTCGGATAAAGCCTCGGTCGAGGAGCTCTTGCAACTGAATCTTCAGCTCCTTAAGCTCCTTAGGAGCTATACGGTAAGGGTTCATGGAGACTGGTGTAGAGCCCGGATAGGTCTCAATCTCAAACTCGACATCTCTATCCGGAGGTAATTTAGGTAATTCCTCGGGAAAAACATCAGGGAACTCGCTAACAGTGCGAATCTACTCAATCTTTGACAAAGAACCCTTAGTATTCAAGAAATAGGCGATGAAAGTTTGATAGCCCTTTCGGATCATCTTGTCGGCAGCCAAAGCAAATATCACATTAGACAGATACCCTCTACGCTCACCAATAAGAACCACTGTACGATCATCATAAGTCTTCAAAACTGCTCTCTTGGACTCACAATCTAGGTTAACTTGGTGTTCAGTCAACCAATCCATGCCAAGAATCAGATCAAACTCTTCTAATGGTAGTTCCATAAGGTCAGCTAGAAAGATTTCTCCTTGCACCTCGAGGGGACATCGCCTGAAGACCCTATCCACAACAACTGACTGACCCACTAGACTCATAACAGTAATTGCACTCTCGGTGCTCTCAACTGGAATCTGGAGGTCTCGGGACACAGATCTCGATACATAGGAATGGGTAGAACCATTGTCAAGCAATGCAAAGTATGGAACAGAAAATATAGTGAATGTACCTGCAATGCCGTCTGGCTCATCTCTGTCGTCACAACATCTAGTAGCATAAACAAGTGCAGGCTGTCTGTCCTCAGTCATAACCGGTCCCCCACTCTGATGTGATCGACCCCTACTATTAGATCTAGCAGAAGACCCAAGAGCTCTACTCTGATAACGCCCTGAACCCGATGTCTGAACAGATGTCTGTGAACGGGTTGGAGTCTGGGATCGAGCAGGGGTCTAAAACAACGATCGATCTACAGAAGGTGGGTGTGGACAATCTTTCTTGAAATGGTCAGTGGATCCACATATGAAGCAAGCACCCAACATCTTCCAGCACTCCCCTCGATGAAGCTTACCACAATACTCACATACAGGTAAGAGAGTGGACCCTGATGAATCACCTCGACTAACCGATGGGCCCTGCTGTACCGTAGGCCTATAACTCGAACCACCTCCCTGATACATGGTGCAAGCCCTCTTATCAGAACGCACGTGAGACTCTCCCTATCTAGAAGATCTCCAAGATCGATCTCGGTCTTTCCCTCGATCCTTGCCTTTATCTCGATCTCCATCTATACTACTCTGACTAGCTGTCAAGATCTCCATCTGTTCTGCAGTCTTAGCCCGGTCCAATAAATCTTCAAACACCTGATCAGGGTGGGTAGCCACTCGATCACGTATCCCAATACGAATGCCTTCCGGGAACTTGTCACATTTGTCTTTCTTAGTAGAAACCAAGCCAGTACCATATTTCGACAACTCTAGAAACTGTATCTCATACTCAGCTACTGTCATGGTACCCTGCACCAGGTCTTTAAAACCCTGGCGTCTCTCTCTCAAGAACCGCTCACCCAGAAAACGGTTCCTAAAGCGTTCCTTAAAGAAATCCCATGTCATTCGATCAGAAGGAACACTACTCATGATGGACTCCCACCAGGTGCGGGCATTCCCATTCAACATAGATACAACACCCAAATACTTCCTGGATGGCTCAAAACCTAACTCACCCATACATCTCTCGATATCGTATAACCACTCCTCAGCCTCGGTCGGTGGTCCACTAAGAGATCCCGAGAAGGTCTTGATCTCGTTGGCAATCAGGGTCTGGGAGATAGGAACTTCAGGTGTGACTCCAGACGCTCTGACTACTCCCTGAATCAACTGGAGAAACTGTCTACTCAAGGACTCATCCGTAACTCCAGTCATAGGCTCGGGCCCAGAAACAGTAGCTCCTCTGACCAGAGTAGTCATGCCGATACTAGGAGTAGGCAATGGAACAGTGGGAGTAGGTGTAGGAGCATTCGAGACAGATGTCGGAGTAGTCGAAGCAGCAACACCAGTAGCAGCTGAAGGACCACGAGGGGTAGGGGGCTCTACAGATGTCAGAGGGTCAATTACGGCTATAGCAACTCCAGAGGCAGGTGGATCAACCACCAGATCGTCTATCGGGTCTGCAAATCTAACGGGTCAACCACGCCTACGAGTGGGTTGGCGCTCCCTTCCGGTGCTTATCTCGGAGAATCTCTACAAAGGATAAAACCTAAGATCAGTTTATGACACTAGAGAATCGAACACAATTAAACATATAAAGTTGGGTGACATGGCCTCTTTTCAAAATACTTGTAAAACATTCTAAAATAATATTTTAAAAGGACTTATCCACAGTCTCAGGTTTTAAAACCAAAAGCTCTGATACCAACTAAATGTAACCCTCTAAACCGGCCTATGCGGAATGACCAAGTCTAGTAAGGCACATCAAAATTTAAAACTCAAGTGGAAAACCTGTTGGCAAACTAAGTATTTATTTCGACAGCATAACGACAAGACTTAGTGAAAACCATCAAGTTAAATAAACATGTTTAATACGTCAAGTAGCATTTCAAAAGTCATTCACAACATAACTCATAAATAATATAGGCATCCATGACCACTTAAGTAAACCCATAATAGGATGGTTACAAAATAAATACCAAATAACGAATCAAAATACTTTTAGTTTAATACCATACATAACATAATAGAGGCACATGTCACCCTGAAAGTACAAACGGTGGATAGAAACATTACATTCAAAAAAGAATACCAAATGTTTCGATCCTCCAAGTGTCAGCTACGGGGTGTCCTATCCAAAATATCTGAAAGGGGAAAGAATTTGGGGCGTGAGCTAGAAAGCTCAGTGTGTTCCAACAATGTAAGTAAACCATTTGCATCAATACATAAAAAATGTTATGCAAAACATATCATAAAAAGCATCAAAGTTTTCATGCAACCTATCTACCCTCCAACCGAACACCATGATACAGTTCCTCAGAACAATATCATATACTGGCATTAACCCAAGCCCATTGGGCGGGGTACCATCCTAAGGATATACCTTAGAATACATGCGGCCCTAGTCAAAACATAGGAACCGAAAACGGGCGGACCTGGCAAAGGCCTAGGATCCGAATACGGGCGGACCTAGCCGAAGCTTAGGATCCGAATACGGGTGGTCTTACCAGCTGGATTAGGGCTGAGCCGATAGTCTCCACATCATACCCCAAGTACCTCTACTAATTAGTCCGAGCAGTAACATAGTACACAACAATAACAGTCATATCAATGCTCAACAACATATTTCTACACTGATAACCGGAAACCATAGGCATGCTTGTCATATCGAATGCTAGGGCATAATTTAAACATACAATACAATCGTGTTTCTTTCATAAGAAGAAAACATGCTAGTTTTACACAAAATCAAGTTTAATAATCATGTACACATAATTTGTTTTATTAGATCATATGAAGCATGTAAAATAGTAAATATGCAACCGTCATATAGCACACAAGAAACACACCTCAAAAGATGAGGTCGATCAGTCAAAAGGTCTATCGAGCACCGGGATCACGCTCTGCTACAGTACTGGAACCTAAATAGACAAGGATTATGGTTACAATCATATTTACACCTTGATTCGTAATAAAATACTAAGTTTTAGGGTCGTACGAGTGACGATAGGATCACGAGGTGGTACAAATCGGGACGAGCTGGGCTGGGCGTAGGCACGATCGGGAGATCCACGAGTACCTATTAAATTAGAAGATTAATATTAGTCCTTAATCTTCAATTTATCTTAAATGACATAACTTATACATATGCATGTTCGGGTGCAACGTCCAATTTGGAGGCTTTCGGGTTAGAATTTCGTGAAACGGGCTTCAAAATCGGACTCATGACGTCGACAAACATAAAATATGGCTTTTCGGAAAAAGTTGACTTTTTGGTCAAAGTCAACGCTGACGTCAGCGGTCAAAGTCAACGCTGACGTCAGCGGTCAAAGTCAACGCTGACGTCACTGGTCCAAAGGCTGACTCGGTGAGTTGACTCATTGGGTTGACTCGGGCGAGTTGACTCACTAAGTTAACTCGGGTCAATGGGTCGGGCCGGTCAACGAGTCGGTCAACGGCTTGATCGAGTTGACCAGTTCAACCGGACCAGCTGGTTCAGACCGGTTCGGTCTACGCGGACCAGCTCTTACCCTTAGGACTCGAAGGTCGTCGGACGGTCGCCAGAACCTTGCCGAAAAATCTGTTTACGTCATTTCTGCCGAAAAAAAATGCAAATCAACAAGCCATCATTTATTACACCTCTACGAATCAAAATGATACCGGAAACTAACCAAAAATCACCGGATTTGTTCTTAATCGTTTGAACACGTCAGAAAATGGCGTAGCTCCGACGACGGGGCAAACAATGACAAACGGGTGAACGACAACTTGGGTTTTGATTGGCCTGCGACAGGGAGTCCAACGGCAGTGGTGGCGCGGCGAACAAACGCCCACGACGGCCGTAATCTTCAAAAAATCGATAGGGTCTTAACCCTAGGTTCGATGAACCTTCAACGGTCGATTGACGGTGAAAGAGACAATGATTGAGCGCGTGGGTTGAGGGGTTTTGCTCGGGGTTTGAAGGTGAACGTTTTAACGCCAACGATGAGCGTCACGGTGCGACGGTGAGGGCTGATCGATGGTGGCCGATTCGGTTTAAGGAAGAGAGGAGAGAATGACGATGGAGGTGTTTCTGGAACTTTTGAGAAAAAGATCCCAATTAATTCACATTCGATATGGTAGGTAGGATATTTTAATTATTTTATTATTATATTATTTTTAGTATCTAATAAAATTTAATAAGGGTGACTTATAACCAAGAGCTTCAATAGCTCATTTGGCTGGGCACCCGGCTAAAACCATTTGAGGTTGTGGGTTCAATTCCCACAACCCTCAGTTCCTCTTCTTTTCTTTTTTTTCATTTCATTTTATTTATTATTGCATTATTATTTTTTAAGGGTGTTACAAAGTACCCGATCCCATCATTGCCAACTTGTTCGATCAGCTTGGTGGTGCAAGGTGGTTCACCAAGTTGTATTTGTAGTATGGATATTACCAAGTCAAAAGTGTTGTAGGAGATGAAACGAAGATTGCTTGTGTGACGCGCTACGGTTCATACGAGTTCCTAGTGATCTCTTTCGGCCTTACGAATGCTCCCGCCATATTCTATACCCTTAAGAAACAAGGTGTTCGAGGTCTTGCGAGAGAACGAGCTCTATCTCAAAGAGGAGAAGTACTCGCTTGCCTAAAAGGAGGTTCATATTGTTGGGAAACACCAGTACACCCCATGGCGCAGTGAAAAATTATTCGGTGAATTCCGCCAGTGATCCATGTACAAGGGACGAATTCGGGGTGAGTATGGATGGAATATTACCTTAATAAATATGGTATCTTGATATCCTTAGAGAGTTAGGATAAACCAAATTTAATCTGAGTCGTCACAATAGCACTCCAACCTCTATGCAGTCCACTCGAACGAAACAAACAATATTTTCTCTTCTCTAACTATTAGAGAGGTTTTTCGAAAAAACATACTTTGGCTGCTAGACCTTATGCCTTTATATAGCACTCAAAATCCTAATTCTAATTAAATTTGGATTCATTAAATATACAATATATTTAACCGAATATAATTAAATATGTAGAATCTAATTCTACTTTAATTCGAATTTATTAAATATACAATATATTTAATTGAATACAATTAAATATGTAGAATCTAATTCTACTTTATTTAGGTTTCTTTAGGGATATATATATATATATATATTAATAGTGTTTGATAATTGCAATAATGATCAAATTGTTAAAATATATATAAACGAGATTATTTATAATTACAATAATTATAATAATTTTGTCTTTAATAATTATTATGTGTACAACAAGTTTGTACACATGCTATCTAGTTGATATTTGTTCGTGTCAATCATAGGGTGTGACCCTTGTAGGTTCATCTAAAACTAGTAGTAATATCTAGAACAATTCTAATATTACAAACAATGAGTGGCATCTAGCAATACATCATTGCTACCTAAGATACATGAAGTCGTGGTTTGACTTTACCTTTTTCCGTGATTAACTTCTTTTATGTATTACATCATTTTGTCCTTATATCTAGATCAAACACAAGTCATGGATTAGTCACACTTGTATAGTCCATCTAATATTTATTGATGTCTTGAGTAGACTATGATAAACGAATAACTATGATATCTCATATCAATTTATTCGAGCATGGCCATGCATTTTCTAGTCTCACTCAATCAAGTGGCCTACGATATTACTCCTATTATGTAGGAGGGACAAATCCTATCTTGATCAACCATATTTCGCTATATAGAGTGTGACATATCCAATATTAGTCTTTACAATGTAGTCTGTTACAACACACATTTGACTGCATCAAAATATGTCACTCTCGATATTGAAATAATGATGATCTTAAGTTTGAGGATCATACACTTAGTTATCATCATGAGAAATGTTGTGACTGTCGCATAATAATACAAGAAACATGCTCATAGCGGGTCAGTCCAGTATGTCATTCTCTAACACATACTTATGTATTGGTTTTGACATCTCTATGTCAATAACAACATTTTGTTATCAATCAACAACATATTAGTCTTAATATATTATTGTTGTCAACGCCCACAATAATTCTCGACTGAGGACATTCAAGAATAACTATATTGTTCTAAAGACTTTATTATAATTCAATTTATTTATAGATGCACAAAATAAGACTGGAATAATAATAATGGTTTTATTAATAAACAAGACAAAATAAGTATGTCTTTTACAATTATCTCATGATTGGTCTTTGGGTTTACTCCAACAATCTCCCACTAGCACTAAGACCAATCACTCATGTATCTAATACCAAGAGACTTAGTGTGACGTTCATGCTTCTGCTGTATCAGAGGCTTTGTTAGTGGACCGGTGACATTGTCATCTGTTGGTACTCTGTATATTTCTACATCTTCTCGATCATTGATTTCATGAATAAGATGGTAACACCTAAGTATGTGTTTGGATCGCCGGTGAGATCTGGGTTCTTTTGCTTGTGCGATGGCTCCGTTGTTGTCACAATGTAGATCTAGCATTTGATATGCTAGGCACGACCCCTAGTTTAGATATGAACTTTTTGATCAAAAAAACCTCTTTTATAGCATCGCTTGCTGCAATTTACTCGACTTCTGTTGTAGAATCTGCTATTGTATCTTGCTTTGAACTTTTCCAGCTTACAACACCTCTATTAAGGCAAAACACAAAACCCGATTGCGATCGAGAATCATCTTTATCAGTTTGGAAGCTTGCGTTAGTATAACCTTTTATTATTAGTTCTTCCTCACCTCCATACATAAGGAATGCATCCTTAGTTCTTTTTAAGTACTTAAAGATGTTTTTGACTGCAACTCAATGACCTTCACCAGAATCTACTTGGTATTGACTTGTCATACTTAGTGCATGTGATACATCTGGACGTGTACATAGCATGGCATACATGATAGAACAATGGCCGAAGCATATAGAATCTTACTCATGTGTTCTCTCTCTTGAGGTGTTGAAGAACACATTTCCTTCGAGAGCGGAATACCATGTCTCATAGGTATGAATCCTCTTTTAGATTCTTTCATACTGAATATTTTCAGTACTTTGTCTGTGTATGTATTTTGACTTAGTCCTAGGAGTCGTCTTGATCTATCTCTATAAATCTTGACTCCTAATATGTAAGTTTCTTCACCCAAGTCTTTCATAGAAAAACATTTTCCTAACCAAGTCTTTACAGACTGTAAGGTAGGTATGTCATTTCCTATTATAAGTATGGCATCCACATACAATACCTCAGAAGTCAGATTTAACAGAATCTGACTTTGAACAGTAAATTTCAAAGTTACCCCTAAAGACGAGTAAAAACTCTCTTCTCTCCCGATAAATATTGCAACAATGAAGAACCAAGAGTAAACAAACATTGAGTTTTATTGTAAAAACTAAAATCCTAAACGAATACAAGCAAACTCTCACAACTACTACACAACCAACCCTTGGCCCTAGGGAAGGTTTAGAACATAAGGATCCGACTTTAGGAAATTTTTAAGGCTTTTTAGGAAAAACAATGTTCAAAGTCAGATTTTGTTGAATCCAACCTCTTGATACTATAACAAATGCAATATTTCAGGAATTAAAAATAAGAAATACGCTATTTTGAAAGAAAAAAACTAAAGCTATATTTGAGTAAAAACTCAGTTAAGTTTAGATCTATCATATACGTTAAGAAGTTAACATCTAAGCATGCATTGAACTTAAACAAAAAAATGAAGAATCAAACAGAGCGTAACGGTACGGGTGTATGAGCGTACCAGTACACGTTGTTTGGAATTAAATTTCAGTAGCCACTTTTCGTACTTGTACGTATACAATACCAATACGCTTAAACCCGCACACTGGTACATGTGAAACATCGTATCGGTATGGACGTCGGATTTCAATTTGGGAATTCAGAATCGGACATGGGATTTAGGGTTCTATCATACAAATTGGGGTTTTATTCTGGTAATTGGGATTCTAACATGAAAATTAGGGTACTCAATTTGGAAATTAGGGTTCAACATTGGCCTAATTTCAAAAATTAAGGTTAGAGTGGTGGTTAAGGTTTGGGAATTAGGGGATGCAAGAATTAGGGATATCGCTATAGGGGATACCAGAATTGGGTGGCTGACTGGACAGGGATACCGGCTAGTGGCCGGTGACGGCGGCCAAAACCCAAAATTGAATTAAATTTATTTAGGGTTCGAATGAGAGAATTGTGGATAAATTACCTTCTTGCAAGAAAGATTAGGAACGGCGGCATGGCTTAACGGCAGCCAAGGCAGCGACGACGGCGGCTTGAATTTTAAATGAACAAAAATTAGGGTTTTATAATTTAGGGGTAGGTATTTTGATTTAATTATGTTTAAAAGAAAATTTAAAATAAAAATGTATTTTAATTAATTTACCTTTTGATTTTAAATGAGTGATTTAAATTTTTAATCTTTATATATTAAATTAATGGTGCTCATCGTTAGTGGTGCTTATCGGTGCTCGTCAAGCGTGGTGGACTCATTCTAAGGGTAATTATTCTATGTATAGGTGGTGAAAACAAAAAAAAGTTTCCACAAGTGCCCGAATTTTAGGGTTTAGGGACTGTATTTAGAACTTAATGTTTAAGAGTTTAAGTTTAGGAGTTTTAAACTTAGGGTTTGTGGTTAAAATTTAGGGTTTGAGGTTGAAACCTAAATCTCTAACCTCTAAACCCTAAATCTTAATCCTAAACCATAAAATTCTATCTATAAACTTTAAATTTTAATTTCCAACCCTTAAACTTCTAAACCTTAAAATTTAACTAGATCTCTAAAGTTTAAAATTGAAAGCACTTGTAAAAATTTTCGGTGGAAGATATTTTCCCAAATAATATAATATAGAAATATGCAATTTGAAGGTAATGATCGTACTAAGTATCCGGTTTGGGTGCAACCAGTGAAGAAATCGTTAAAAAGTTTTTCCACTACCGACCGGCAACAACCGCATACTGTTCCACATAAAGGACTTCATGATGACCTATGAGTAACGTGAAGTTCTAAGTTTTTGACTTTGATTGTCCAATATTTTTAAGTGTTTAATATTATTTTTAAAAAATAATTTTAGGTAAAAAATACTTTAAACTTAACACTAATCAATTAAAATAAATATATTAAGAGTGTTTAGTTTTGGAGAATAGAAATCATTTTTATTTTCTTGTAAAATTGAAATTGTTGAAAAAAACAAATTTTGTTTGTAAAATTAAAAAAAATATTTTTGAACATAAAAAAAAATGAAAATTTGAAAATATAAAAGAGTGTTTTCATTATTTTCACTAAAAATGTTTTAGATAAGTGAAAGAGATAAAAATAATAGTTTATAATTTTAACTTTATGTGACTAACTATTGAATCATTCTAATGATATTTTTTAAAACTTAGGTTTATTTAATCATATTTTATTTATTAATTATTATTATTATTATATTATATTATTCTAATTAAATATATGAAATGATTATTTATTTCTCAAAAATACATTTTGAAACAATGTTAAACATATTCTTAAATAAAACTTTTCAATATTAATTCAGATGAATCAAAATTAACTTCTATTAAGGAGAAATAATGTTGTCTAAAAACTCCACATTTCTTAATTACAATACATGAACTAAATCATTAAGGTAAGTATAGTATAAGGGAAAGTATAGAAAATATTAATATAGAAAACTAAATTATGTAAAATTAAAATACCAAATCGAAAAAAAAACATATATTTCATGGGCGAATTACACATTAATCATCTAATATGGTAGCTACACCAAAGATGTTGACTTAAAATATACACTTTAGTTACAACAAAGTATTTGATCACTGTTTAGTCAACCACATCACTGCTGAAGAGCTTGAACTGGTTGGCATCAAGAATCAATTTCCTAATAGAAGAAAACGAGCCCATTATTCCCACGCCCGTGAATACAATGATGATGGACAAATTCACCCAGTAGGTGAGTGTTGACCTTGAAGGCTTATAAGTCATGTTGTACAGAAGCATAGGGAGGATGAAATCGAGCGGGATGAAGCCGATGGCACCCACCACGGCACTGATGTCGCCGAAGAAAGGGAGCATTGCTGCCATAAATCCACAGAACACCACATACAGTGTCCGAAGAATTATCCTCGGGATAAGGTTCCTTTTCGAAAGCATCCCTTGCTTCACATCAGCTGATTGCTTTTCTATGATGTCATAGGCAACTTGAGAATATACCAAGGCAATAGCTAAGAGTTGCAGGAGGACAAAGATAACCGCGAGGCCAAGAACACCGGTTGGAGCTAAGGCAGGTCCCTCATCTGGCATCAAGCTCTTGAGAATGTTCGAATTAGATTTGTTGCCGAATACCCTGTATCCGGAGACTGCAACCGAGTAGAATGTAAGGAACGCTACCGTGTAACACATCAGCAGTCCTTTTACCATCTTCCCTGTAGCAGGTGGAGCTAAAGTAGCCTATAACAATGAGAATGTGTTCAGATGAAAAGCAAGAAGGCTTGAAGCATCGCGGTAAAAAAAAAAACCGAGAGCGTTCGTATCGAATATGAGAATTCATATAAGAGTTGAGATTACTTGTATTTCAGGAAGTATCCCATTCCCAAAAATTGCAGCTATTATGGAGATGGAAGTGAAAGCACTAAACACCCTTGATGAACTTGAAGGTTCCAAGGAGTAGTCCCTAGGAGGGGCATTTTTGGATAGACCTGCATGTCAACACCTATAATAAATGAAGAGAAATTTCCACACATAAAAGAATGGCAGAAACTACTAAATCTTTAACACAAAAGGCAGAAATTAAACAACAATAGAACTGAGTAAATTTACTTTTGGACACTTCATAAGTAACTATATCCTTTAGATATCTACTTGTTTGACATTAGCTATCTATTTCTCTAAATTGGCCTCTGTTTCTATTTGGAGTCCCAATAAGTTCAAAGCTCAAGTGCTTCCTTAAGAAAGTAGCTAGGGCCTGAATTAAGCCTGATGTTGAAATGTGCCGGATTCGGAGGCACCTTCAGCACAGCATTGAATACCGACATGCGTGTCGGTGCAAAGTCTAAACTAGTCGAATTTTCTGCTTTCTGCTTCAAACAAGAAAAAGAGATGGCAGTCTGGACCAAGTATTGTAATGATACAATAAAATACAGATATCATCTGGCAAAATGAGAACACCTTCTGCGATATAATCATGTCCGGTTTTCTTTTCTTCCTGGATACTACATGGTTTAGACTTAAGAGCGCATTAAACCGAGATTTTAAAGCAGGTCAATGATTTGTATACCTGCATGAACACAAGCACCAACCACAAGGAAACTGTATCCCAGGCAGAGAATAAGAGAAGCAAAATTGATATGTCTGAGGGAGTGGAAGGAAGGAAGTTGGGAGAGGAATATCATCACCACTGTCACCATAGCTATAAACTGATACAGCTCCAACGATCCATTCGGAGAAAGGTTTTCATACATGATCTTTGCACAACCAAAACAGGCTAAGTTAAAAGAGGTTAAGAAGATCAATAAATGCTACTGATAAGTAATAACAGAGAGTTTTTGACCCGAATTGACCAAACTTGTTACATAAAACTGTTCTTCTGATTCTAACATTTATGGCTCCATACACAAGTCCCCATTTTCAAACCAGGGGACCATACTAGAAGATAGAACCTAACTGGTTTGTAAGTTAAGTTACCTTATCTCTATCATTGAAAATACAAAACTTGAAAATTGAAATAGAGAAATGCCATGTGTTTTCTGACCTCAACCTCCAAATGGAATTAATAGCTGATGGAAGGTCATACCTTAAGGCATTCCCCTGCAAGCAAAATTGCTCCTATTCCAACCCCCGTATTAATGGCAGTTTGGACGAATATAACAAAATAAAACATCCCACCAGACCCTGCATGAACATTAGCATTTCAGACTTAAAATCCGCAGAAAAATTAACTTATGCTAAATGAACATTTTATATACTTTCATTGGCTTTTAACTAATAAAAACAAACCAAAATTTGATATTCAAAACTACAACAAATCATCAGTAGTTATCCAATTTTTGTTGTGTATAAATCAGTTTTGTCCAAATTTCAAGAACTCTTTGAAACTTTACATACCCAAACCTATCATCTAAGGCAACGTATGTATCTTGTATCATCTGATTTGCCAAAAATCGAAATGGACAAGGAGCGGATTCAGAAATATTTTTGAGGGTGCCCACATATATTATACAATTTCAGATTCCAAGGCGAGTACGTGCCCACAATGGACCACACATGGATCTGCCAAAAGTCAACTTTTTTTTTTTCATTCTAGGAATGATATCAGGGGACTTTAAACATGGCTATAAGATAGTTTTTCATAATTATTAATTAATAAGTTGCCCAACTTGTACGCTTCTCAAATCCGATAGATATGGAAAACAAAAAATAATGAACCGCAAGCAAAATTTCAACCGGCCAACACGGAACGACAATTGCATGATCGAAAGAACAGAAAAAAAAAATATACATAGTGTTGGTGGGCGGTGGCTACCTAAAACGTCAGCGGCGAGCTCACGGAAGCGGATATGGCGGCGGCCAGCTTTTTCGCAGTGCTCAAGCACCCTGGACATGAGATAATAAGAGTAGAAGGTGACACACCCCAAAACCGTTAAACATAAGAAGCCCAGGCCCCAACCCAATCCCCTGAACGCGTACGGTAACGTCAGGATTGTAGGCCCCACGATCGCCGTCGTCAGATGAAACCCCGCGTGCCACCACTTCCCTACGAGAAGAAAAAAAAAAACCCCAAAAAAAGAGAACGATAATAAGAATTTGGCTATATTACAATAGCTTTGTAAATATGTTTTGCTTCCGATTCTTCACCTTTCGATTTGAGAACGAAGGTTGCTCCGGCGTCGGATTCAAGGCGGGACTCCGGGAAGGGGTATGGTTCCGGAGGGTCCGCCATAAGAGAAGAGAAGGGTGTGAAATTGTTCTTTGAATGTAACGAACGGCGGCGGCGGCGGCGGCAGCAGCAGCTTGAACTTGGCCGCCCGAGGTCGTAAAAGAATCAACTATGGTCGACCATATCTATAGTAGTATTTTGTTTTAACATGGAGCGAGCATTGCCGAGTTGTCCATTTCATTTTCATCCTTAAATAACATAATATGAAATGAACAACGTCCAAGGGATGCGAAATTACTTGACAACCTTAGTCGGTATGAATTAAAGAAGATGATGGGGAAGGGTTATTTGGTCCTTTGAAGTTGCTTCCGTTTTACTTGTGAATCAATTTACAATTATTGTGGCATGGATTATTTTCACTTTAGAACTTAGAAGTATGAATTACGTAACGTTACCGAAACAGTGAAAGATAAATTAATAGTATTGTGGTCACTATTTCTTGCTACTTATTACGATAAATACACCTCCAATAATTATAATAAATCAATACGATACACAAATAAAAAAATAAAATTATAATTTTAATAGTACTTAATATAAAAATAAATGTTCAAATTATATCTTTTTAGTTTTAGATGCCAAAATATATTTTGGTAATGATTCATTTCGTTAATTTTAGGTGTTTGGCCGTTAAAAAAATTGCTAACCAATTAAAATATGACACGTGATAAGTTTTAATTTTTAATTTCTTTTAATTTTTTTAGAAAAAAGTTTAACCTCTAAAAAACTCGAACTTTACCGTATTTCACAAAAGACCCTAAATTTCAAAATTTCTAATCAAAATCGCAAATCAATTGTTGTTTGATGTCGTCGTCACCAGAAGAAGTCCCCTCCTCTTAACGCATGATCCGGACATTATATGTCATCCTTTCAGCCGCCATTCGTTGCTCGTCGTTCGAATGAAGGTTTCGCGTTTGGCGTTTGATTGGGATATTGTTTGTCGTTTTTCAACGATAGAGGGATAGGGTAAATGGTCGTATGGGTCCTTCGATGGGAGTAGTGGGCGGCGACGTGGCAATCGACAGTGGTAGTGTATATATTTGGGATTTGGGTTTATGAGTGTTAAGGTTTCTGGATTTGGGGTTATTTTGGGAAATTTATGATTTTTTAAAAAAATATGTCAAAAATAAAAAAGAAATTTAGTTTTTTTTTATATAAAAAATTCACGGTAGTTAACTGTAACACATCGATCTCGATCTGAATCTGAAGTACTATATTCGGGTCACCCAAAATTCGAGCCATCAAATTTCCATTTAAAACCATAAGTTTAGCCATTATAAAAACATCAAATCATCAACAGGGTCGTCTCGGAGATTTTCGGGGCCTTGAACGAATACAAAAAATAGACCCTTATATAACGAAAACATACCTCATTACGAATAGAAATCTTCAGCCGCTATTTATGCCCCAACAATAAACAATAGGTTTAAAGTTTATGATTATGGTTTAAGGTTATGATTTAGGATTAGAGTTTAAGGTATTGGGCGTAGAGTTTAGGATTTAGTATTTAAAAGTTAGTTATGGTTTAAAATTTATTTTTTTAGTGTTGTGCATAGAAATGGGCACCGAAAAAGGGCAGGGGGTTTTATTCATTTCATTACTTTGAACAATTAATTTAATATTTCAAACACATTATTTTCATTGTTAGATTAATTAATTTATTTATTTAGAAAAGATAATTACTTTTTACCATTAAATTAATTAATTTGATAAACTAAAAAATAAGGATAATTAAATATTAGGAGTCCTAGACTAATTGGGAGCCATAGGCTGGTTGGGGGCCCTGAGCGGCCGCTCATGGTGCTCCCCTATTAGAGTATGTCCAAAGAACAATAATGAGATGATTGTACTGATTTACTTTCTTTACCGTGTTTATTGAATAAAGGCATTGCCATTATTATTTTTCAGTTATACTTCTATGTCTTAAATAAACTTAAAGATAATGAAGTCCATATAATAATATGACTGTTATTAAAAGATCCTTAATGAGTAATATTATGGGCATTGATGAAAATAATACCTTCAAGGCTAACAAATAGTTGAATGATGACAATGAGTTGTCATTGACATAGAGATGTCAAAATTGATCTATGAGTACGTTGTTAGAGAATAATATATTGGATTGACCCGCTATGAACATATGTCTTGGATTATTATGTGACAGTCACAACATTACTTATGGTGGTGACTACATGTATGATCCTCAGACTAGAGATCATTACTATCTCAACATATATTGCCGTATGTTTTGGTACAGTTAAACATACTCCGTAACTGGTCGCACTATAAAGACTGATGTTGAACATATCACGATATATGTAGTGGGGTGTGAATGATCATGATAGGATTTGTCCCTTCTATACAATAGGAGTTATATCACATGCCACTTTATTGAGTGAGACTAGAAATGCATGGTCAAGCTCGAACAAGTTGATATGGGATACTATTAATTGTTCGTTAATTGTAGTCTACTCTAGATATCAAGAAATATTAGATGACCTATTCTAGATATAAAGGATAAAAGTATATAATGCATAAAAAAGTTAACCACAAAGATGTTATGTCGAATTATGACTTTTTGTAACTTAGATGACCATGATACATTGCTAGATGTCACTCTTTGTTTGTAATATTATAATGGTTCTAATAATTACTACTAATGTTACAGGAACCTACAGGGTGACAACCAAGGGTTGAATTGAGCAAATATCAAACGAGTTATAATTGTACATGAATGAAGTATATAATTGAAGTTAATATATATTTGATATATATGTGTAATTTTAATTATCCCGGATCTGTTAAATAAATATTAAAAGAATGTAATTATGATTATAATTCTTTTAATAGATATAAAATTCGGGTTAAATTACCCTAAGGGTTAGGGTAACTGGATATAAAAGGAGAAGTGTGGTCTAGCAGCCGCTCCTCTCTCTAAGACGAGATATTCTCAAGAACAGTTTTTGAGGAAAAAAAATTTGCTCTCGACCAGGTGAACTGAGTAGAGGCGGAGACGTTTCTGTGGAGGCTTAAGATTTGAACTAATCGTGACTGCGCTGCTGATTTTTTGTTTTTCAGGAACCCAAGGTAAATCACGCAACCTTTCCTCCAGAATTCGATTTTTCGTACATGGATCCATGGTGAGATCGTCGGATTATTTTTTTGCTGCGCCATGGGGTGTACTGACGATCCTAACATCCCCCTTATAACCGACCCCGATCATCGATAAATCCATGTAAATAAATAAGCGTTATAAATAGGTTTACAGAACAGGAGCTCCAAGTTTAAAACATTGTATATCAAAATAATATTTCAAATAGAGTTTATAGACTCAACCAATGTAAGGTCCTATGAATACAATAACCCAAACTAAACATCAAGCACTGTACTCTGAAGCGATGTGGTGCTGGGAAATCCCTTATTGATGTGCTCTTCGGCCACGATTAACCTACAAACCTGCGAACGAAAACAACGATTCCAAACACTGAGCCTACAAAGCTCAGTGGTACATTTCCACTCTATCACAATTTATGATTATCATAAAATAAGCATGCGCGATAAATATAGTCTGGAGAGCATAGATAAGACTTCACTGTCTATGAGTCATCAACTAGCCTACACAAGCTAGAGTTCTTAGATCACCTAACTTAAGGTATCATTAAATCTACAAGAAGTCTTACATGCTCTACAATGCTTCACAAAACTCGAGGTCATTATGTCTCTCGAGGAAAAATACAACCATAAGCTATCATACATGGCAAACAATGTAACCCCCTAGACTCGCCTATGCGTTACCACGGATCCTAGGAAGTCACATTAGGGTCACAAGAGCGACTCACGGTAAAAATCCACATGAAAAATGTTTTTCTTTATATATATTAAAGACTGTAAAACAAACTTTTGTTTAAAATGCCATTTCAAAAAAATCATCTAAACATATAACAGTAGTTCAGAAAATGTATTACAGACAATAACATAAAACAATACACGACATACATGCTGACTAATTGTACCAGTACCGTACTCCAAAAACAACACCAAGAGAACTCCAAACAATGATGTCAGTCATCGTACCATGATGGATTTCATCTAACCTGCGGTGGTAAAAACAACATGAGCTTGGGAAAGCTCAGTAATACAGAACTACCAAAAGATGTTGTAAGCACATGCATGTATATGGCAAGCATAACACTATCATGATGTTCCGGGCATCAATAGACTCCAATTATGATTCGATATTTTAGTGAAGCGGCATACTTAAAGATAACATAATTGTTCTTTATTATTTCACTTAGTATCAGACGAGAAACAGATAGACCAGAGAATTTGAAGAGAGATAGATTACAGAAGTTGAACCATAGAGAGTTTAGTGTGTGTTCCAATAGTGCAAAGTTAACACATACAATGTAACAGTGTAATGAACATTTTATTTCACAAACACATAATAGTAGCGGTAAAGTTCATTTTAAATTTCCTATCTACCCTCCAACCAAACTCCAGTATGCAGTTCCCCAGAACTACATCTATAGGGGGCGTTAACCCAGGCCCATTGGGCGTAGGTGTCAGCCTAAGGGGATACCTTAGGTATGATAGGAATCACCCTAGCCGAAGCATATGAACCTAAACAGTAGGAATCACCCTAGCTGAAGCATAGGAACCTGAACGGTAGGAATTACCAGCCGGATCAGGGCTGAACCTGCGATAACTTCACACTATATCCCAATTATCCTAGTAACGGTCTAGGCAATAATTACAGAAATGAATAACAATAGTAATTGCGGTAATTAGTAGTAGCAGTAACTACGATAATCAATAGTAGCAGTAATTACAGTAATTAGTAGTAGCAGTAATTACGCTAATTAGTAGTAATCAGTAATAACGGTAGATATAAAGCAAACTTTAGTTTTCAGTGAAACAATAACCAGAGAGCATGTTTTCAGATCATATATAACGGTATATTTTAGATAGATAAGAGTTATGATTCAGATCAGGAGATGGTCTTAGGTTCAGAACGAAGAGAATATTCACATGCACTAGGAACACACTAGATGGAACAATTTATTTCTCGGAGTCACTTAGTAATTATTAGAAGAGAACACTAAACTTCTGAACTGATTTTAGAAACGAGGCCCCTATTAAAAGGAGGTTCGTACTAACGGCTCAACCAGACATTCAAAAGATGATACATCAGGATCATTGAGAATTTCGATATATCATGGGTGATTCAGTCATTTAAGCCTACAAGGGCATTATGGTCATTTTGACATTTAAGGGCAATTTGGTAATTTAAACCAACAAGGTATAAACGGTGATTTTTCGAACTCTGAAATTCTAGTTGCTCAATAGGTTTCCAAGCACCTTTGTACTAATCGGAGCTCATCATTATAGTGTTTTCCATTCAACCGAATATGAACACCTTCAGTATTCGTTTCTCAGAACTAACTATAATGTTTGACAAAGTAGATCGCCTTCACCAATTAACCACTGGACCTACTACGGGAAATCAAACGTGTATTCATATAGTAATTTCCATGTACTATAGCAATATTAGGAGTGACTGTCGTACATGAGTCAGGCTTTTCATCACGTATAGACATTATAGACATTTGCATCCAAGACTTCTAATGGCTCATTCATCCTCTAAGTCCACTAAAATGGAACAGTTCACATTATCGTGGCACTTACTAAGTATTCAGACATGTACATATCACACGAACTCAATCCTTAGCATCGAATGTACCTTAGAACAACACGTTATTATTATAATTATCAATGTACTTTCTCCACATACATCGAACATACCTTCATACAATATTCTTCCAATATTACCTTAGCATTAGAAATTACCAACAACTACGGGTCGTGTAATACAACTTCTAGAGCCATTACACTCGTTTAGCTTTATTGATATTTCTTATTCCAAGTCTTCGAGGTGCTTTGAGACACTTTGGTGCCCAAGTGTGTTTCAGTTATTCAGGTACTTTCGGTATTTTTGAACAATTCATTCATTTCAATTCTCGAGGGTTTATCCATCATTTCAGTTAATTTGGCAAATTCGGTGCTTGATGTTATTTCGGTCATTTCCATCATTTTGATCAATTTATTCATTACTTTCATTTAGATCAGTTTAGGAATACGAGGAACTTCTAATAAATTTATCTTAAGGTGTTTATCTAGAGTTCGGGAAATCCCAATGTTTTGTTATCACACATATTTTCACCTTGATACTGAATTCTTTCCCTATACAACAGATATTCAGATAAAATGATCAATTTATCAACTCGAGAGAAAAATTCTAGGTTATTTCCTTTAGTAGGGGTATTTTAGTCATTCTTATCTCTCAAAGGTATTATCGTCATTTCTTATTCCAGCATTTCGGGAATTAAATATTTTATCAAGATGTAATCTAAATTGAAAGTTTCAAGGTTACCGCTTTATCGAGTATTTACTGAACTTGGATTTTTTATCTTTCATTAATCCCCTATTTGAGTCATTCAGTCTTAACCAGTTTATTATCGTTTTACCGGGAATAGTACAACTTATAATAATCGACATTAATCAAACAACCAATCACATTGTTCTTGCATTAGTCAATTACCAACATGTTTCATAAAGCATAAAGTACGTAGTAAAGTATTACCTTGAATCCTTGCTATATAGGTCGATCCATGATACTCGATTCGATCACTATCTAGCCTGAATTCGACGTCCTCAACATCTCAGATACAAAGATATATGAATACCTTCAATTTCAAAAATTCTAATTTCAGTCCTTATCCATATTGCTCTTAACTGAATAACTAAATACATAAGCACGCTGGGGGTTCAAGGTCAGAGTCGGAGGCTTTCAGGGTTAGAATTTTGTGAAACGGGATTCAAAAACGGACTCAGGATGTTGAAAAATATAAAATATAGATTTTCGAAAGAAAAAGAAGTTAACTTTTCGGTCAAAGTCAATGTCAACTGGTCAAAGTCAACACTGATGTCATCGGTCAACGCTGATGTTAGCGGTCAACTAGTCAACAGTTAACTGTGTTGAACTAATATTTTGATATAACAAATTAAAAGAAAAATGTTTTTGAACTTAATCAAATTTATTAAATCTTTCAAAAATAATTTAAAGTCCAAACAAACTTGAAAAATTTGTTTCGAATGATTTCTAACTTTAGCCGATCTTTTTCAAAACATGTATGATCTGTTTTTGCACTAAAATTGTTTTTCCAGTCTCCAAGGCAAAAAGGATCGATCCCCTAAACCGAGGGATCGATCCCTTTAGGCGTGTTGGCTGGGCGCGCTGTTTTAAAAAGAGTTTGACACTCAATTTTTTTTAAAAACCCTTGTTCGTCAAAACACCCGAAAACCGACCCCTTTCGAAAACCCTCTCAAATTTCTTCCATTCAAATCATTTTCAAGCTTGAAACACAGATTTCCTTCGAGTTTTCATCTCCAAATCGGATTTGGCCCTCGTTCTTGAATTGTGGCTCTTCAAAAATCACCTTTTGGGTAAGTTTCAAAACCCTAACTTTTTTCATACAAACTTTACTTAAAAATTATGGTTTATTGGTTGAATTAGGTGGTGTTAGAGAACTTATATTGTTGTAAATCAATTTATTTTGTTGCAGGAGGTTTACCCATCATTCAATTTTACTCAAAACCCCTATTTTCAACACTTGCACACCAAGTGTTTGTGAAAAATCCTAAACCAATTTTCCCTTTGCAAAAATTCGGCCAAACCTAATCTTTTAGCCAAAATTTCTTGTTTAATTTCACCCTAGATCTTTTTAATCATCCTTAATCATCCCTTGACAATCTTTTTTACTTGAATTTTTAAAATTTTCTTTAAGATGTCTAAGAGAAAACTATGGCTTCCAAGGGGAAGGGGATTTCATCCAACCCTCCTCCATCTTCAAACTCTTTAGACTCATGTTTTAGAAACTCTAGGGAAAATGATCGTTTTCGGAACATCTTTGCATCCGCACCGGTTAAGGAAACACACTCAATTGATTTTAATTTCCTAACCAAACTAGATTTTGCCTATTTACAAAAGTTTAAGGATTTTAAGTGGATGGATTTTTTAAACTTTAAGGGGCCAACTTTTCCTACTCTTGTTTGAGTCTTTTATTCTAATGCCACCATCTCTTCTTCAAAACTTCCGGATGGCACCATCATTCGAATAATCAAATCTTATGTTTTGGGCAAACATGTCACTCTTACCATTGATTTTCTTGCTAACGCTTTTAGTCTTCCTGATGATGGTATTAAGATTGATAAAGGGCCTTATCCTAAAAATTCTCGTGTCTCTAACAACCAAGCTACCTTCCTTCCTCTTCATGACCGTCTCTTGCACCTTTTCCTTTCACATGTGATTCATCCTCGTGGGACGAAATATTCTTCGGTTCGAGAGTCCGATTATTGGTGGCTTCATTGTATCCGTAGTGTAACTCAACTCCATCTAGACGCCTTCATCTTCAACGACATGGTAAAGATTATCAAGGAAAAGAAGGTGCAAACCTTAGCATATGGCATGTACCTTATCCATATCTTCTATTTGCTTGACATCGATACATCCTTTGAGCCCGACATCGATCCTCCCACCGAAAACATCATTGGCCGTCATTTGATGGATCGTTTGTGTTACAAGGAAGAACCCGAATTCTCTATGAATTAGGTGAAGAAGATAGGCAAAGTTCAAGAACCGGAACACCATGAAGAAGGAGATGAAGAACATGAAGATGAACATATAGATGACGCTCCAGGAGCCTCCACTCGTGCTAGATCTCATGACATGTCATTGAGGGAGCTTCATGATTCTCTCATTCGTCATATGGCGAATGAGTCCATATGAAGAATGAGAGAATCATGAAGCTCCCTCAATGACATGTCATGAGATCTAGCACGAGTGGAGGCTCTTGGAGCGTCATCCATATGTTCATCCTCATGTTCTTCATTTCCTTCTTCATGGTGTTCCAGTTCTTGAACTTCGCCTCTCTTCTTCACCCAATTCATAGAGAATTCAGGTTCTTCCTTGTAACCCAAACGATCCATCGAATGACGGCCAATGATGTTGTCGGTGGGAGGATCGATGCCGGGCTCGAAGGATGTATCGATGTCAAGCAAAGAGAAGATATGGCTAAGGTACATGCCATATGCTAAGGTTTGCACCTTCTTTGCCTTGGTAATCTTTACAATGTCGTTGAAGATGAAGGCGGCTAGATGGAGTTGAGTTCCACTACGGATGCAATGAAGCCACCAATAATCGGACTCTCGAACCGAAAAATATTTTGTCCCACGAGGACGAATCACATGTGAAAGGATAAGGTGCAAGAGACGATCATGAAGAGGAAGGAAGGTAGCTTGGTTGTTAGAGACACAAGAATTTTCAGGATAAGGCCCTTTATCAATCTCAATACCATCATCAGGAAGACTAAAAGCGTTAGCAAGAAAATCAATGGTAAGAGTGACATGTTTGCCCAAAACATAAGATTAGATTGTTCGAATGATGGTGCCATCCGGAAGTTTTGAATAAGAGACGGTGGCATTAGAATAAAAGACTCGAACAAAAGTAAGAAAAGTTGGCCCCTTAAAGTTTAAAAAATCCATCCACTTAAAATCCTTAAAATTTTTTAAATAGGCAAAATCTAGTTTAGTTAGGAAATTAAAATCAATTGAGCGTGTTTCCTTAACCGGTGCTGATGCAAAGATGTTTCGAAAACGATCACTTTCCCTAGAGTTTCTAAAACATGAGTCTAAAGAGTTTGAAGATGGAGGAGGGTTGGATGAAATCCCCTTCCCCTTGGAAGCCATAGTTTTTCTCTTAGACATCTTAAAGAAAATTTTGAAAATTCAAGTAAAAAAGATTGTCAAAGGGTGATTAAGGATGATTAAAAAGATCTATGGTGAAATTAAACAAGAAATTTTGGCTAAAAGATTAGGTTTGGCCGAATTTTTGCAAACGGAAAATTGGTTTAAGCTTTTTCACAAACACTTGGTGTGCAAGTGTTGAAAATGGGGGTTTTGAGTAAAATTGAATGATGGGTAAACCTCCTACAGCAAAATCAATTGATTTACAACAATGTAAGTTCTCTAACACCACATAATTCAACCACTAAACAACAATTTTTAAGTAAAGTTTATGAAAAAGTTAGGGTTTTGAAACTTACCCAAAAGGTGATTTTTGAAGAGCCACAATTCAAGAACGAGGGAGATGAAAACTTGATGGAAATCCGTGTTTCAAGCTTGAAAAATGATTTGGATGGAAGAAATTTGAGAGGGTTTTCGAAAGGGGTCGGTTTTGGGGTGTTTTGACGAACAAGGGTTTTTAAAAAAAATTGAGTGTCAAACTCTTTTTAAAATAGCGCGCCCAACCAACACGCCTAAAGGGATTGATCCCTCGGGTTAGGGGATCGATCCTTTTAGTGTAAAATTCAAGGATTAATTTTTAGGAGCTTACTGCCAACGAAAGGATCGATCCCTTGGTTGGCATATTCGTTCCATTTTTGCTTCCAGCCTCCAAGTGCAAAAGGATCGATCCCCTGGTTTATGGGATCGATCCATTCACTGTAACGGTCATATTTTTATGAAAAAGGATCGATCCCTCGTGTTATAAATGCTGAATTTTTTGTAGGTAACGACTATTTTGCATCCCCAATGGCTATGACTCATCCCCAACGGCCATAAATGGCTAGAAACTTATTCCACACTATATAAACACCACAAGGACACTTGAAAAGATAAGAGACCACATCCAAGCTTAATGTTCAAGAGAAATTGAGTTCAAGTCTTTATTTTCTTCATTTCTCTTGTAAATATTTGTAGAGAGTGATTTTATTGTTTTTATCCTTCACTCTTTCTTGTGAGCTCAATTGTGTAAACACCCACCTTGTGAGGTATTTTGTTTACCAAACAAACCTTGTAAAAGGGAGAGGTTCTAGTTTAGCCTTGAGAGAAAAACTAGAGTGGTTCTATCTTAGCCATTGAAATGATAGGGTTGTAACTTGTAAGGTTATCCCTTTGACCTCAAAAGGAAGAATTCATAGTAGTGAATTGGAAAATCCTTAGTGGTGTGCTAAGGTAGTGGATGTAGACTTTGGTTAGAAAGTCAAACCACTCTAAAATCATCTTGAAAATTGTCTATCATTTTTATCGATTTTAACCAATTCTTTCGGGAGTTCAATTCAACCCTCTTGACGGTTTCGGAAGATCGATTCGAGCGTGTTACAAGCTTTTCAAACTGGGTTGACTCGGGCAAGTTGACTCACTGAGTTGACTCGGGTGGGTTGACTCAGACAGGTTAAAGGGTCGGGCATGGGTCGGGTTATCGGGTTTTGGGCATGGGCCGGGTTAGACGGGTCGGACTCAAAACGGTTTAGTCAGACAGGTTTGGGTCAGGTCAAATATTGATTCGGATTACTGGGCTCGGTCAAGCGGGTTTAAGGCCTAAAGTTATTGGGCATTAACAGGCCAACCCCTTAGCTTAACAGACCTATCTCCGGTTCATGGCCAAACCGGTTTGATCCAAAGGCCAGACCAGTCCAAAGCCGGCCAGACCGATTCAGTCTAAAGGTTACTGTCCTAGGCGGCTGGAGAATGCCTCGGACGGCGCGTGACATCCACGCGCGGCCCAGATCAGCCGAAACATCACCAGAAAATGCATAAATGACAACGAACTCAACCATCTATACCACACACCAGAATTGAGTCAAAATCCTTACCGAACCTACCAAAATAGAAGAATCACAACCGAAATTGACATAGCTCAGACGAAGCCTTTACCGGTGTCGGCCTAGTGATCGGTGACCTAGGTTTTCCTCGCCTTGACACGAGGTGTTCATTGATGGTGGCAGTACGACGAAAGGACGATCGTGGTGGTCGGAATTAGTGTTAAACAGAGGAGGCGATGATTTGGTTCTAACTAAACCTTTCAAACGACTTCCACGACGAACGATGACTCAACCACGAGAGTGGCCGACGGGGCTGAGCTCGGGGTGCAACAACGATCACGACAGTGGTGGCGGTGATGGCCACGGCACGACAGTGGGAGAGATCAGACGATGGACGGTGAAAGGTTTAGGAGAGAGACTTTTGGGATTCTCTAGATATTTCCATATTCAAAGTGAAGCATTAATGACAATAAATAGGGTGTTGGGGCTATATCATGTTATTATTATTATTATTATTATTATTATTATTATTTATGATAAGCAAACAAAATAGTTTAAAATAAGCCTAGTGCAACTTATGACCAAGAGCTTCTTTAACTCAATTGGCTGGGTACAAGGCTCATTAGCCTCATGTTGTGGTAGAGATGGGCACGGGTCGCGTAGGGTCGGATTTTTGGCCCACTCGAACCCGACCTAAAATTTTACACCCTCCACCTGACCTGACCCGGGTTAAGGAATATATTAGCCGACCCGAACCTGACATGACCCAACCTGAATTAATTTTATTTAATTTTATTATTAAAAATAATAAAAATAAAATAAATAAAAAACAATTCTAACAAAAATAAAAAATGAGACATAATCATGTAAACATAAACATCCGATGAAAAAAAACTTCCATTGTCAATTGTCATCGGCCTTATATTCTTCAATCTCGTCTAACCATCAAAATCCTATATCATAAATTCATAAATCAATAGATACAAACAAGATTGTAATAAAAAATAAATATAAATTTAATATTACCATTATCTCTTCTTGCTCGATTTCACCATCTTCATTAAAGTATGCTTCACTTGAATTTGATTATAAAATGACATATATAAAAATAAAATCTAATAAGAAATCATGTGTAAACATATACGTAAAAAGATAACTAAAACTACACACAAACATATTTATACCTTATTCGGCCCATAACCAATTTTGAGAACATGCCAATGTTTCTATCGTTGATGGAATGAGTCTATTATGATGTGCAGTCACCAATCTCCCTCTGGTACTAAACGTAGACTTCGAAGCAACAGTAGAAACTAGAACAACAAAAATATCTCTAACAATATCTTTGAGTATAGGAAATTGTGTCCCATTTATCTTCCACCAATTTAATATATTAAACTCTGCATTCTAGGAAGAAGCTCTAATTCCAAGTAACGATCCAACTCAGATTTTACTTGTAATTTCTTTTGTTTCTTCCTTGATAGAAAAGCTTCAAACTCACATTGGTCTCCCAAAGTAACTGGAACACTAGATGGAGATGTAGTACTCCAATAGAGGTGTTTTGTACCTTGGGTCTAAAAGTGTAGCAGCACATTTGAACAAGCTGTTGCAGAAGAATGTTCGCTTTGAGTGGACAAATGTGAGACAACAAGCTTTTGAGAAGCTGAAAGAAGCTTTGACGCAAGCTCTTGTTCTGATTCAACCTAAGTCTGGAAAGGATTTTGTGGTCTATAGTGATGCGTCCATTGTTGGTTTGGGCTGCGTGGTGATGCAGGGGGTAAGGTAGTGGCCTATGCATCTAGGCAGTTGAAGGTGCATGAGCGCAACTACCCTACTCATGATCTTGAGCTTGCGGCTGTGGTGTTTACCCTGAAAATTTGGAGGCATTACCTGTACGGTGAGAAGTGTGTTGTGTTCACAGATCATAAGAGCTTGAAGTATCTTATGTCTCAAAAGGAGTTGAATCTTAGGCAACGTCGCTGGGTAGAGTTGCTTAAAGATTATGATCTGACGATCGAGTACCACCCGGGGCAAGGCCAATGTTGTGGCCGACGCTTTGAGCCGAAAAGTGGTTGTGGAGTTGATGGAAATGTTTGCTCACTTGAGCATTCCGCATGATGGTGGTCTTATCGCTGAATTGCAAGTGAAACCATCTCTGATTCAGTTGATCAAAGATAAGCAGTTGCTTGATGATTCTCTTGTTTCGCATGTTCAGGACATTGCAGAGGGTAGACCTTCAGATTTCAGCTTTAGTAACGACGGTGTTCTGTGCTTTGGGAGTCGAATAGTGGTGCCGGATGATGTTGAGTTGAGGCGCACTATTCTGACTGAAGCCTATAGTAGTCCCTTTACTATACATCCTGGTAGTACAAAGATGTACCGTGATTTGAAAGATGAGTACTACTGGGTGGGGTTAAAAAGGGTTGTGGCTGAGTACGTTAGTAAGTGCATGGTGTGTCGGCGAGTGAAGGCTGAACATCAGGTTCCTTCTGGGTTGTTTCAACCTTTGGGAATCCCAGAATGGAAGTGGGAGAGAATCACCATGGATTTTGTGTATGGATTACCTTTGTCACTGTCAAAGAAAAATTCAGTTTGGGTGATTGTGGATCGGCTGAGCTGTACATTTTCTGCATGTGCATACTACGTATACCTTGGATAAGTTGGCTGAGCTGTACATAGCTGAGATTGTGTGGCTACACGATGTGCCAAAGTCCATTGTGTCGGATAGGGATCCGAGGTTTACAACGCGATTTTGGGAATGTTTGCATCAAGCCTTGGGTAGACGGTTGAATTTTAGTACTTCTTATCATTCTCAGACGGATGGACAGTCAGAACGTGTGATCCAAGTGCTTGAGGACATGTTGAGATGTTGCGTGATAGATTTCCAGGGTTCTTGGGAGAAGCACTTGCCGTTGGTTGAGTTTGCGTATAATAACAGTTACAAGGCAAGCATTCAAATGGCTCCATACGAGGCTTTGTATGGGAGAAGATGTAGAACCCCTCTCTGTTGGGCAGAAGTTGGGCAAAGGTTGATCTCGATGCCAGCTATGCTAAAGGGAACCACCGAGAAGGTGAAGCTCATTTGTGAGCGTTTAAAGGCAGCGTCGGATAGGCAAAAATCTTACGCGGACCTGAAGCGTAAGGAGATTGAGTTCGCGGTTGGCGAACGTGTGTTCTTGAAAGTATCACCTTGGAAGAAGGTGATGAGATTTGGGCGTAAGGGTAAGCTTAGCCCAAGGTTTATCAGACCTTACGAGATTGTGAAGCGTATTGGTCCTGTGGCATATCGGTTGAGATTATCTACGGAGTTGGAAAAGATACATGGTGTGTTTCATGTCTCTATGTTACAGAGGTACAGATCGGATCCTTCGCATGTGATGCCTGTTGAGGAGATAGAGTTGAATCCGGATCTGTCTTATGATGAGGACCCAGTGAAGGTTTTGGATGTGAGTAGCAAAGTTCTTCGCGGCAAGACGATAGAGCTTGTGAAGGTGTTGTGGCGACACCGAGGAGTTGAGGAGGCCACGTGGGAAAGCAAGGCGGACATGCTGAAGCAGTTTCCGCACCTATTTCCATCAGGTAAGAATTTCGAGGACAAAATTTCCTAAGTGGGGGAGATTTGTAACGCCCTGGTTTTGGGCCTAGACGTTTTAGACATCGGATCGGGCCAGTCGAGAACGGTTCGAATCGCGTAAGGTGATTTAAGGAAATCAAGGATCGGGATAGGATAAAAATGTGATAAAAATTGATAAAATCCTCTAAAAATATGTTTAAGAGGTTAGTTAAATCAATTTTGCAAAAAGAGTTTCGGAAATGGAACATTTTGAATAGTGACCAAATTGTAAAGTTTCAAAACTAGGAAAATGTGATTTTTAATGTAGAGGTCAAAATCTTAGAATCTTTAGGGGCTTTAAGGCAAATTGACCTTTCCTCAATATGACATGTGTTTTAAAAGGCTTTTAATTAAATGGCTTTAATTGGATTTATATTAATTAATTAAAATAGGTAGTTAATGTGAGATTTTCAATTACGTAACTACCAACTCCTTCTCATTTTCAGCCAAACACTATTTCACTCATCTTTCTCCGAAATTTTTTCTCCCAAAAACTCTCTCAATATTTCATAAACCATTTTCATGAAATCTTTCCTAGTTCTTCAAGATTTTTCTAAGGAAAACTTGTCATTCATTGAGGGAAGCAAGGATTGGAGGTAAATCCCGTTCTCAACCTCTAATCAAAGTTCTTTATTGAAATTCCCAAGATATTTCGCTTCTAAATACTATTTTTGGTTGAGTTTTCATTGTAGTTTTGATTGGAGATCAAAATCTTGTGAAATTGTGGTTGAAATCTTAATTTTTCGGACTTGATGTGTTAAGCTCTATTTTGTACTGATTTTAATTGAGTTCTAAGTTGATTAATATGTTGAAATGAATTAATAAGGTAAAATCTATGTTTATAACATAGATCTTGAAATCCTTGAGATCCTTGAGTTTCTTGGTTGTTTTAAGTGAGTTTTTGAGGTGAAATGGTGGAATCTTGCTTGCTGGAGGTATAAGGTTGGGTTAGGTTGTTTGTTAGATGTGTTTTGATGTTTATAATGGTTTGGAAGTTATGTATGTTGGCTGGGCTTGGTTTAAGAAGCAATCGATTGGGTTTTCGGTTGTTTTGGATGGGTAATTTGGTGTAGTTTGGGTGAGCAACGAGATTGCGAATTGTTGCTGGTGTTGAAATGCATTTTAATGCATTTGGATCTCTGTTTTGATGATGTGAAAACAAGGGATCTTGATCCGGAAGCAAACGAGGTGTTGTTGGAGGCTCTGGAAGAGTAATTTTCGCGTCGACGAGCAAGGCTTCGTGTACCGGTTAGTGGAAATGCAATTTCTTGCTTTGTAACGCTTTGAGCGTGGTCTTGGGAGCTTAGTGTAAGTTTGATACACTTAGCTAAGCTCAAGAGTAAGTGATCCGGAAATCCCTCTCTTGGAAATGTGCTATGTTTGATGAAAATGCACTTGAGTTAAGTGTGGATTTTTTTACTATTTTAAAGCATGTTTTAAGCATGAATGTTGCTGGATTTTAATGCCATTATGTTAAGGATGCACTAGGTAAGTGATCCTTGGTTTTCATGTGTAAAATGCATGCGATGTTAAGCATGATATGCTTGTGGAAATGGCATTGTGTTTATGCTTGTAAACAAGTGGATTAATGAGGTTAAATGATTATATTGGCAAGTGATGGAAATGGTTTTTGGTTGTGTTAATCAGATATAGTTAGCCGGCTATAGGATTTGGTGCACCGTGAATAAAGTCGCCTTGGAAGTCGAGGGGTTGTGATTGTACCATATACTCCATCCAAGTACCCTAACGATTGAGGTTAAGATCACAACGGAGGATGTTAATCCCGTGTGTGGATCTTGTGTTATGTGTCCTATGCTCTCGTTAGTGGAATTATACAACTACCGATGAGTGGTGTTGAGGGGTTGCGATTGTACCGTTATACTCCACCATGGGTGTCACAACGATGGAGGGTTACTCTCGTGTGTGAGCCTTGTGTAGTCCGGTAGTGTGTGTGAAGCGAGGGGGACAACGCTTGTAATCTGCGTATCCGATTGTGTCTTTTTTGGTATGGTTTATGGATTATCACTTGTGAGCCAATATAATGTTAATGATTAATGTGAAGCATGAAATGCTTGTAAATGATGCAAGAATGCATGAGATGCTTGGTAAGCATGAGCAAAGGGTTATTTGATGTTTTAAAATGTTGCATATGAGCATGTTTTTATAAGGTACATTGATGTCTTGAGAAGACATGTTTTATGAAAAGGCATGTGTTGAAAAGTGGTGGTTTTACAAGTCATGTGGCATGCATTGATGAATGTTTTTAGCGATCCTCAATAAGCTTTGTGCTTACGCTCATTTGTTTCATCAATGCAGAGAATTAGGAGATTGAGGCAGCACACAAGCAAGGGAATCCAAGCATTTTGTTTTAGCAACGTATGTGGCTTTACTTTGGTGTAATAAGAGGCAATGGGTGGGAATTTATACTCTTGGATGGTTGTGGATGTTCCTTTTTACTTGAGCATGTTTGGTGGTTTATCCTTGAGTTGTAAATGGACATTATGGTTGATTTTGGATGTGAATGTTGATTTTAGCTTGTTATGGCTTTGGTGGATTAGGGAGCATGCCTTTAGTATCTATGTTTGCATGTTGGATGCCATGTCGTAGCTAATGCCTCAAAATGATTACTGTTGGTATGTATCAATGTTGTATGCATGTTATGGCATGTTTTGGGAATGTTTCAAATATGAAAAGACGTGTAAAACCAGCAAAATCTGCTGTTGCAGGGCAAGGCGTATCAGAACGCCCTTGCCTGTTTCGGAACAGAGGCCTGGATTGGCTATGAGGTTTCAGAACGAGTAGGAATGTTTCGGAACGGTTTTGCCACTGGAGGAGGGTGTTTCGATACGGATCTCGGAACGCACCCGAGTATCAAAACAGTCAACCAAGTTTCGAAATGACCGTTTCGGTACAGGGCCATCCGTTTCGAAATGCCTGACCATTGAGTTTGAATTTGAACTGTTTCAGGTTTCAATTTCTTACATTTTGGTCCCTGAGTTTTGGTTTCTTAATTTAATGAGTTTGAATGATCCGTTTGAGATGAAATTTGACATGATGGCATGTTATATGATTAATTACGGATTGGTAATATTAAAACTCGTTTAGTCCTTATAATTCTAGAAATTTACATTTTAGTCCCTAAAAGACGTTTCTATGAAATTGAACCCCTATTTGAGTTCCGTTCGCTGTGTCGCTTCTGCTGAAATGTTTTGCCAAACGCATAGGTTAATAAAGTGCATCTAGATAAGATGAAAAAGGGGTCATTAATCAAGGTTGACTTTTAGGTTGACTTTGGTTTTCCCCGTGTAATCTTTGTAGTTCGGGTCGGGCGTCTAAGCCGGGCTAAGGGGGTTACAAAGACAATTGGAGTTTTACAAAGATATGGGAATTTAAGCACTTGAGCCTGGATTTGATGTTGGAATGTTTCTCTTAGGATCAATAGTTGTTGTTGGTTGTTTTTTGACTCTCTTTTATACCTTCTCATTCAATTCTAGTCGTTGGGGTGGTTGCTATCATAAATATAGCCGTTGGGATGCAATCTTCCCACCATAAATGCACTTCTACAACTACCCGTTTCGAAACACCTGTACTTGTTTCGAAACAGACCAAAATAGAAATAGTCATTGGGGGTGTAATTAAGAGACCGTATCGAAACAGCTACGATCGTTTCGATACTGCTAAGAGCCCGTTCCGAAATGTGCTTGATGCCATTTCGAAACATTTTGACAATGTCAAAACCCGTATCGAAACGTGCTTAAACCGTTTCAATACACCTTAACCATTTTGTGAAATTTAGTTATAAAATGCAACGGTCATAAAATTTGAATCCAAGTTTAAATCTTGTTTCGAAACGTTTGAGATCGTTTCGATACAGTCATATCAAAATGGATCTGCCCGTTCTGTTGTTCTTCATCCGTTTTGAGACATGGGGTCCTGTTTCGATACTATAGTATCGAAACGGGAAGACTCGTTCCGAAACAAAGGTTAACAGTTTCAAAATGTTTCGAAACGCCTATGGGCTGTTTCGAAACGGTGACTCGAAAATCACTATTTTGACTTGGAAAACACTTAGAAAAATTTGTATAAAACTTTGGTTTTGACTTGACCATTTTGCTTAAAATTTATGGGATGTTTTGAGGACTTAAAAATTTATTTTCTATTTTCAATTTAATCCTTCAATCCTTTGTTATATCAAAATAAATTCTTTGGTTTTACAATCTCCCCCCTTTTTGATATAACAAAACCAAGTATAAATTTTTAAGTGTTTTGAAATCTTTGAAAAACTTTTAACTCCCCCTCAATTTAAGATAGATTTTAAAGTTTTGAAAATATGAAATTTTAAAGCACTTAAAACTTAAAAACACTTAGGCTCTTAGGAATTACTTCTCCCCTTTTTGTTAGACCAAACATATAATCAAGGCTAAATGAGAATAAAAGAGGCATATAGATCATAAACTAAACAACATAATAGCATAAGAAACATTAAGCTCATAAAAAAATCAAAACATAACATCAAGCTCAATCCTAAAAATATGAAATCAAAGCATAGGTCTTAAAACAAACAAATAGAGAAAGGTGCATAAACTCAATCCTAATGAGTGTAAATGAGTGTTGATAGCAGCGAATCCCGAAGCCATGTTTGTGTCCATAATGTTGAACCTCTCGGTGAGGAAGGCCATGAGAGCATCATTATTAAGAGCCACAACAAGAGCTTGAGCTTGTGGTTGAGGCTCTATTTGAGGTGCTTGAGCTCTATGATCAATTCGAATCCATTCACCAAGTGTGTAATGAAATCCGGATCTTACAAGAGAAGACTTACCAAGCTTTTGCTTTTGTGGTTCCTGAAAATCGTATGAGAAATCAAGACCAATGTGAACAAAGATGTAGCTCAAAACTGTCCCATGGGTGAAGGAGGTGGTGGAGTCGGATAGACGATGCCTCACTTGATGGACCATCTCAGAAAACATGATTTTCACCAAGTTAGGTTATTGTGCTTGTCGGAAACACTCGAGCCAAAATGTGTCAACTTGACGGAGTTCCTCCGGATGGTCAAAATAACCATTAGATGATTAGGTGCAAGAAACGGTCATGGGCATCCAAAGTAAGAACCGATCCGGTTTGAGATCCAAAGTGATTTTCATCCACAATTCCCTCATCAACAAGCCCAAGGATGTTCACTAAGGTGGATGGATCAATGCGAAACTTCTTGCCCAAGATGTAAGACTTAATGGCTATGACTTCGGAACGATCCTCATTGCTAATAAGACTTAATGTCGGGAATGTTCATGAAGCTTAGGAAACTCCATTGTGTCAAAAGAGGTAGGTACTTGAAGTAGAAACGCTCGGAGTCAAGAAAAGTCATGTCTACAACTCGCTCTCGTCGAACAACGGCATCTTGAAGAATTTTAAAACGATTCTTAGCCTCTTGATTTTTAAGACTCTTGGGATAGAGGAGGGTAAGGTTTGAACGAATATTGTCATCGGGGTTCGAACCTTCACCCCCTTCAATCTTTCTTTTCTTAGAATCCATTAAAAACACTTAAAAACAAAGCAAGCAAGAAAATTTAAGTGTATGCATTAAATCCTAATTCGATCCAATAAGAATCTCATTAAGGTTTTTAAGAACACTTTGAAAGTATATACATAAAAACAAATTTTTTGATGAAAACAAATTTGAAAAACAGTGTTAAAAAAATGCGATTAAAACAAAATATATTCAAACCAAAAAATTTGAGATCTTGAAATTTTTTTTACAAGATTTTGAAAAACTATAATATAAAACAATTATACTATACAAAACTATAATTTATTAACATAGTATTCGAACGAAATCAAAAGAAAAAGATAGAAAATACCTCAAATATGGGATTTTGGAGGAATTGGGGGATGAAATTGCACCAAATTGATGAAGCTTGCTTAGATTTATGTTTAGGAGTAAAAGCTCTCAAGTTTTGATGAAAAACAAAGAGTTTTGGAGGGATTTTATAGAATAATTCGATCTAGGGTTTTGAGGGTTTTTTGTGTTTAATAAAAAGAGTCTTTTAGCATTTAAAACCCTTTAAATTAGGCTTTTCTGGATACGCGTTTCGAAATAGGCGTACTGAAACACATTCGAACGTTTCGAAACATGTTGACTATTTCGATACATGTTTGACTGTATCGAAGCCCAAGAGTTTGCCCGTATCGAAACGCATAGGGGCCGTTTCGATACATGTTTTAACAGAACCAAAATGTTTCGAAACCCTTTGGGGCGTTTCGAAACAGCTTGGTCCATTTGTGTTCTTTAAAGGCAGCCCGTATCGAAACAAGGTGACCCGTTTCGATACCAATAGACCTGGAAGTGCAAATAAGGCTCTAAAATGTAGAAAGTTCTAACTTTGATCGAACCTAGATGAATGAATGAGATGAATGAGCAAGTTTAACATATCAAAACATAAACATACTCCCCCTAACTATAAGCAAGGATGTAATTAAGATCAAAAACACATAAGCATGCGATTTAACAAGAATTCAAGCAATTTTAAGCACAAAGGTCCTAAAAGGTCAATATAGGCTAGTTAGACCTAACTCTCTCCTAAGGGACCAAAAACGCTCTTTATCTAGAGGTTTGGTAAAGATGTCCGCTAATTGATTTTAGGTGTCTACATACTCTAAAACAACATCTTCCTTAAGGACATGATCTCTAATAAAATGATGTCTTATTTCTATGTGTTTGGCTCTAGAGTGTTGGATGTGATTTTTGGTAAGACATGGCACTAGTGTTATCACACTTAAGGGGTATGGTGTCTACCTTAATTTCATAGTCTAAGAGTTGTTGTTTCATCCAAAGGACTTGAACACAACAACTCCCTGAGGATATGTACTCCGCTTCGGTGGTAGATAAAGCTACACTATTTTGTTTCTTAAAGAACCAAGATATGCGCATACTACCTAGGAATTGACAAGTGTCAGAAGTACTTTTCCTATCTATCTTACAACCCCTGTAATCTGCATACGAATAAGCCTGAAGGTTAAAGGTTGAGTCTCTAGGATACCAAAGGCCTAAACAAGGAGTATATCTAAGCTACCTAAAGATCCTTTTAATGACTATAAGGTGTGACTCTCTAGGACTAGCTTGAAACCTAGCACAGAAGCAAACACTAAACAATATATCTGGTCTACTTGCGGTAAGGTAAAGTAAAGACCCAATCATAGAACAATAAAGCTTAGAGTCAACACACTTACCTCCTTCATCTTTCTCAAGCTTTGTGGATGAGCTCATTGGTGTAGCTTGAGGCTTTGCTTGCTCCAAGCCAAACTTCTTGAGCATATCTTTGATGTACTTAGCTTGATTGATGAATATGACATCCTTCATTTATTTGATTTGGAGTCCCAAAAAGAATGAGAGCTCCCTCATCATGCTCATTTCAAATTCACCTTGCATCAACTTAGAAAAATCGCGACAAAGCAACTCATTAGTAGAACCAACAATAATATCATCAACATAAATTTGAACTACTAAGATATCTTTGCCATTGTTTTTAATAAATAGTGTTGTGTCCACTTTTCCTTTTTCAAAACCTTTTTCAACTAGAAAACTTGATAATCTTTCATACCAAGCTCTAGGAGCTTGTTTTAAACCATATAAAGCTTTTGACAATTTGAAAACATGGTTTGGAAAAATGGGATCTTCCAAACCCGGTGGTTGTTCCACATACACTTCTTCGTTTATAAAGCCATTTAAAAACGCACTTTTGACATCCATTTGAAAAAGCTTGAAATCATGATAACATGCAAATGCAAGTAGCATCCTAATTGCTTCCATTCTAGCTACGGGTGTATATGTTTCATCAGAATCAATTCCCTCTTCTTGAGTGTAACCTTGAGCAACAAGCCTAGCCTTGTTTCTCACTATGTTACCATTCTCATCTAGTTTGTTTCTAAAGACCCATTTAGTTCCTATAGTAGATTTGTTTCTAGGCCTATCAACAAAAGTCCATACTTTACTTCTCTCAAATTGGTTTAACTCATCTTGCATGACCATAATCCAAAAGTCATCTTTTAATGTTTCTTTAACATTCTTAGGCTCAATGCATGAGATAAAAGCAACGTTATTAAGCATTTTAAGAGAAGAACGAGTAGTTACCCCATTGGATGGATCACCCAAGATCTCACCACCCTTGACATAGTTGTACTCCCTTGGGTAGCTCACTTCATTTTCCTTAAGAGACATGTCTTGCAATGCTTCTAGAGGCGGTTCTTGTGCTTCTTCCTCTTTGGTTGGAATCTCATTCACCTTTGATGATTCTCCACCATCATTGGCTTCAATGATCCCTACATCATCATCATCAATAGAATCCTTCCTCGAATGGAGGTTATCATCGAAAACCACATGAATAGATTCCTCTACAACTAAAGTTCTTTTGTTAAACACGCGATAGGCTTTAGAGTTTAAAGAGTAACCTAGAAAAATAGCTTCACCACTCTTTGCATCAAATTTACCTAAATTATCTTTTCCGTTGTTTAAAACAAAACACTTGCAACCAAAAGGATGAAAATAGCTAATGCTAAGCTTTTTAGATATTAAAATCTCATAAGGAGTTTTCTTCAAAATAGGCCTAATCATTACTCGGTTTATAATGTAGCAAGCGGTGTTAGTGGCTTCCGCCCAAAAATACTTAGGTAAATTATTTTCACAAAGCATAGTCCTAGCCATTTCTTCTAAAGTTCTAATTTTCCTGTCAACTACCCCATTTTGTTGAGGAGTGCGAGGAGCCGAAAAATTATGGCTAATCCCATTTTCATTAAAAAAGTCTTCAAAAACCATATTTTGAAATTCGGTTCCATGATCACTTCTAATATGTGAAAATTTAAGTTCAAGATCATTTTGGGTTATTTTTGAAAATGTGATAAAGTTTTATAAAGCCTCATCTTTGGTGCTTAAAAAGATAACCCAAGTATACCTAGAGTAATCATCAACAAGTACAAATGCATATGATTTTCCACCCAAGCTAGTAGTCCCAATTGGCCCAAAGAGATCCATATGGATCAATTACAAACATCTACGTGTAGAAACATCATTAATGGACTTGAAAGAGGCTCTATGTTGTTTACCTTTAGCACATGCATCACAAATTTTATCTAATGAGAACTTGAGATTATGTAGGCCTCTAACTAGATTAAGGGAAACTAATTTTTCTAAAATGCTAATGCTAGCATGTCCTAGTTTCCTATGCCATAACCATGCATCATTTTCATTTTGTGCAACTAAGCATGCATGGGATGTATGAATGTCATCTAGATGCACCATATAAATATTGCCTATGCGATGACCAATGAGCATTGTTTTGTTAGATTTAATGTCTACTATTCTACACCCATTTACATCAAACATGACATTAAACCCTTTATCACATAATTGACTAATGCTCAATAAATTGTGTTTTAGACCATTGACATACAAGACATTTTCAATAAGTATGGAAGAGTGATTACCTATGGAGCCAATACCTTCAATGTGGCCTTTGGAGTTGTCACCAAAAGTTACTACTCCTCCACTTTTTGGCTTTAATTCCATGAACCGACTCTTGTCTCTGGTCATGTGTCTCGAGCATCCACTATCAAGGTACCATGAATTTTGACTTTGTGCTTTGGCCTTGTAGCAATGCTCCCCCTACAAACAAAGAGTTTAAACTTTAACTTTTGGTACCCAAATCATTTTGGGTCCATGAGTGTTAGCTCCCAAAAGCTTGGTTCCCTTAGGAATCCAAGGTGACAAGGCATCAACATTATTAGATTTTCAAGTTCCTTAGGAACCCATACACTTCTAATCTTTTTAGTCCTAGAATGCTTATAAAAGCCACTTTGTTTGTAGTTAAAATTCTTTCTTTTTGTAAAATTGGTTTTTAAAGATTCGCCTTTTTCAAGCTTTGAAGAACCAACATTTTTGAAAGAATTTTTTAGCTCCTTAAGCTCATTCACCGACTTTTGGTGTTCATCATTACATTGAGAAATAAGGTTGTTCAAATCAATATTTTCTTGTTCAAAGAACTTTAAATCATCTTGCAAGCTTAATGTTGGGTCACGTCGGCACGCCTCGTGGCGCAGCGGAAAAATTAATCCGACGTAATCCAGCCAGGATCCATGTACATGAATGAATCTGGGGTGAAAAGATAAAGAGTTACTTTTTAAAACTTCTGAAAATGGAAAACCGACGGTATGTCGGAATAACCATGTCAAGTAAAATCGGAATCGTCACAGGTTCGCAACGACCTCTACGGAGTCCACCCGAACTAAACGAACAAAGTTTCCGCCTCCCTAACACTTATGGATAAATTTTGACAGGCTTGAACACCTTCCAGGGAGAAGTCGAAATCCCTCCAGGGAATCCTGAGGGTGTCTGAAATCGACCAGGAGTTCAACAGGGACTTACAATCGAGCAAGGGAACCTTCAGGGATTTGCCAGGGGCAAGTAGAACAGCAGAAAAATATCGAACAGCTTCTCAGAGAGCTTTCTGGGATATGTCGAATTCCAGTGGGGAATCCCTAGGGGTGTTGTCAATATCTTCAAGAGGAGGAAGATGGATGATTTGGTTGCTAGCCCTTGTCCCTTTAAATAGTATTCAGAGACTTAATTCTAGTTGAATATCTTTGTAACGCCCCGGTTTTGGGCTTAGAAGTTCTGGGCGTTGACCGGTTTGGTCAAAGTGCTGTTCGAATCTAAAGAGGTGAAATTAGGAAAGCCTAGTTCGGGTTGCATTAAAAATATGGAAAAATGTTCTAAAATCATCTTTTAATATAATTAAGTGAACTGTGAAATCAATTTTGAAAAATGGGTTTTGGAAGTATGACATTTTGACTAGTGACCAAAATGTAATTTTTGAAAGTTTTGTGACTATTTTATAAAGAGTTGAAACTTTGAATCTTTAAGGGGCTATTAATCCAAAGGTGATTTCTCCAGATTTTTCTAAGATATTTAGAGTTTTAATTCTGATTTTAAAGTGAATCAAAAGGAGGGGAAAACTCATTTGACAATTTTCTCAACTAACTTCCAATTTTCTTCTCTCTTTTTCTCTCAAACCAAACACACCATTTCCAGAGATTTGATTCTGTTTTTCTCACTTAAATCTCTCCTTTTAACTCTCATTTGATTCCTAATCAACATATCTTCAAAACCTCTTCAATTGCTTCTTGATTCTACAAGGATTTTCATTCCAAAAAGTGGAGAAACACAAGTTTGGAGGTAAGAACGTCCTTCTCCTCTAAACTATCAGTTCTTTACTGAAATTCCCAAGTTATCAACTCTTGATTGATGTTTAATTAAAGGCTTTTGAGTTTGGAATTGTATCTTGGCTTATAATGCAAGATTTGATGGTTTTTCATGATTTTTCGTTAGATCTGATTGATCTGTGATTTGAGATGTGTTTTTGATGTTAAATGAACTCTAAATTGATAAGGAAATGAGTTTTGATTAATGCAATCCCGGATAGGTTGAGTTTCCTAAGTTTAGCTTATGTTTCTTGGATGTTTTTGTGGTGATCTTGTGGATCTGTTGTTGCTGGAGGTATAAGGATGTTTGTAGGTTGTTTTTAGATGTTTTATGGTGTTAATGGATGTTAGGTTTTGCTGGTTTATGGCTGGGCTTTGTTGAGAAGTGGTTTTGATGCAATTTCAGTTGTGTTTGGTGGCCGAAATTGGAGTGGGAATGAGAGCAGCGAGTTTGAGTGCTTTCATTGAAGCTTTTGATGCTTGATGATGCATTAAACCTCTGCTTTAATGTGTTTAATCAGGGGAGGCATCTTTGGATCCAAGAGTTGTTGATTCGGAAGCTTGATTTCGTGCTTCGGCAAGTGGCAAAGTGGAATCGGTGAGTGAAATTGGGTTTTCGGCTTTGAAACCAATGTCTTGGGAGCTTAGTTTAAGTCTAAACAACTTTGCTAAGCTCGAGCGTAAGTTTTCAGAATTTCTCTCTAGTGGTGGCCATGATTTTGTTGTGATGCGAAATGATAATTTGCATGTTTTACATACTGTTTTGGAAGCATGTTTTAGCATGGTTTTTGCTGATGATGTAAGCCATATGTTGAAGGTAACTCTAGGTAGGAGTTCCTTGCTTTTGTACATTGAAATGATGTGGTTTAATGCTTTTAAATGCATGAAGAATATGGCTTGGTTTTATGCTTTAAAACAGTGATGTAAGTGATGAAAGTGATGTATATTGGCAAGTGATGTTTTTAAAATGTTAAGGTCACTAAGGTGGTTAAAAGTCCTTGAGTGAGCCTTGTTACTTATGAACATCAAGGTGGTTAAAAGTCCTTGGATGGTTCATGTTGTGGACACTAAGGTGGTTAAAAGTCCTTAGGTGATCCTTTTCTATGGTGTTTAAAAGTCCATAGGCCAAGGTGTTTAAAAGTCCTTGGGATCAAGGTGTTTAAAAGTCCTTGATGTGATAAATTTCATGGTGTTTAAAAGTCCATGGCCAAGGTGTTTAAAAGTCCTTGGGATCAAGGTGTTTAAAAGTCCTTGATGAGATGCATTCTATGGTGTTTAAAAGTCCATAGGCCAAGGTGTTTAAAAGTCCTTGGGGCCAAGGTGTTTAAAAGTCCTTGGGGTGAAAGTTGATGAACTTGTGTTTAAAGAAATGGAATTTATCACTTGTAGCCAATATGACATGTTATGATTTGATGCATGAGATGCATGTTTAAGTATGCTTTTGAGCATGTGTAAATGATGGTTTAAAGCATGTTTATTAAAGTGTTTTACAAATGCATTATTGGATGGTTTTTAAGAGCATTCCTCACTAAGCTTTTGCTTACGCTCTCTTCGTTTTCCTTGATTCAATAATGCAGAGCATTAGAGACCTTTTGAGGGCAGCAAGAAGGGCAAGAATTCAAGTGCAAGTAAAGCTCAATGTATGGAAGGTTTTTGTTAAACATTTTAGCTTTTGGGTGATTTGGCAATGGGGAAACCATGTGTATGTTTTGGGAGGTGTTTTGTACTCCCTAAGTATGTTTCTTGATGTTAAGATTGTTGGTCTTTGGATTGGATCTTTATATGCTTGTTTTGTAAGTTTGGTGCTTGAATATCTAGCTTGTGTAGGAAGCATGCCTATAGAATTGGGGCTTTTTGCATATGATGATGTTTGGTTGAATTGATGATGCCATTATGTCCCTTATATGTTGAATTGCATGTTGGCAAAGTTTGGTGACATTCGGAGCATGATTGGTTGTGTAATTGCATGTTTAAAGTGGAGTTTTGGAGCAATCTGGGCAGGGTGTTTCGGAACAGCACCTACCGTTTCGGAACGGGTGCCTTAATCGTGCCCAGGCGTCCGAAACGGGAGGGGCCGTTCCGAAACGGAAAGGCCACTGCCAGACCCCTGTTTCGAAACGGGCTATGCCGGTTTCGGAACGGCCCCGCGTTTCGGAACGGGCTGTCTCCCGTTTCGGAACGGTTGACCGTTGGGGGCTGACATTGGCAGTTATGTGTTTTGAATTGTTTGCGTTTTGGTCCTGAAACTTGTTTGTGCAATTGTATGAGTTTGGGAAGTCCTTTTGAGCTGAAATTTCACAGAGAAGCATGAAACCTGATTAATTTCAAGTTGGTAACTTCAATTTGGGTTAAGTCCTTATAATTATCAGAATTTACAATTTGGTCCCTAAAGTTGTAAATTGATCAATTGAGTCCCTGTTTGATCTCTGATGTTTGTGATCTTTTGGTATGATGTTTGTGTGATCACAATTAGGCTTAAAGTGCATCTAGACAAGTTTAAAAAGAAAAAAAAAGGGTCGTTAATCAAGGTTGACTTTCGGGTTGACTTTGGTTTTCCCCGTGTGACTTTCTTAATTCGGGTCAACCGTCTAGGCCGGGTTAAGGGGGTTACATTTGGTTGTATCAGAGCTGAGTTCTCGAGTAATTGGGAATGTTTGTATGCATGATTGAAGTATGTATGCTATGAATGCTTGTTGTTTGAAAGCATGTTCAGTGGTTTGAAGTGTTGATGCAGTTGAGTTGTATGCTCTGATGTTGCATGTTGAGGGTACCCATTGCCAAACAAAAGCTAAAGGAAAGATGTTGTTTTGAAATGAAATTGAGCTTGAATACTTGGATTGCTTACCTTGCTGGGCCTGACTTTGTTTTATTTGTGTTATGATTGCATGGTAAAAGTATGGCACCACGTAGAGAGTTAAGAGGTAATGCGAGAGCTACGGCTCCTAACGAGAATGAGAATGAAGAGCACACTGGTAGTGCTGTGTTACCCCCTCCTCCGCCTGGTGGTGGTGCTGGAGGTGCGAGAGCTGAAGCTGCAGCTGATGCTGGTGCTGGAGCTGCTGGACCAGAGGTTGGTCAGGGGCAAGCTATGCCTGATATGTCTGTTTTGGTACAAGCTATTGCGGGTGCTTTTCGAGCAGCAGTAGCTGGAGCTCAGGGAGCTGGGCATCAGGGAGATGCTAGAGTCAGATTGCCTTTGGAGCGTCTGCGCAGTCTTGGAGGGACTGAGTTTAGAGGTTTGTCAGCTGAGAGTTCTGAGGCTTGGCTGGAAAGTACCAAGCGTATCTTGGGTCAGATGAGTTGCACGGATGTGCAAAAGCTGGGCTGTGTTGTGTCCTTGCTGCAGGACGATGCTTATACATGGTGGACGACTACCATTTCTGGAATGGCTGAAGCTGATGTTACCTGGACATTCTTTCAGAATGTGTTTAAAAGAAGATATCTGGGAGTGAGATATCTGGATGAGAAAAAGCGGGAATTCATGTCTCTTACCCAAGGGAGCATGAGTGTAGCTGAGTACGAGGTACAGTTTGTACGGCTCAGTCAGTATGCACCGGAGTTGATACCTGATGAGAGGGCTAGGTGCGAGAGGTTTCGTTACGGTCTTGTGACGGATGTTAAGATGTATTTGCTGGCCGCCGAGTATGTTGATTTTGATGTGTTGGTGGGCCGAGCTAAGGACGTTGAGATGAACCTGAGTTTGTCTGCTAAGGGTGCTGGCAAGCGAGCTGCTGAGTATAGTTCCGGAGGTGGACGGAACAAGAGATTACGTGATCAGAAGTATCAGTCCTCAGCCAGGAGAGGTGGTGGTGCACCTGCTAGAGGAGGCAATGCAAGAGCTGATCCTAGTGCTTGTTGGATCTGTGGTTCCCGTGGTCACTTGAAGCGTGACTGTCCTCGTGCTGAGAGAGTGGCACAAGCTCCTATTGCGGCTGCTGGTAACGAGTGCTGCAATTGTGGTTCTGCAGACCACATAAGGCGAGATTGTCCGAGGATGGCTGGTGAGCAGGTGCGTGCTCCTGTTGTTGCTGCACCACCGAGAGGTCGTGGGCGCAGCTGTGGTAATTTCCAGAGGAGAGAGGAAGGTGGCCGAGGGGTAGCTCATGTTGTAGCTATTCAGCCTGAAGGTGGAGGCCAAGCGAGGGTGTATGCTCAGAGAGAGGGCAGGAATGATGCGGATGTGATTGCAGGTACCTTTACTTTGCAGTCCTTGTCATTGCTTTCTTTGATTGATTCTGGATCTACGCATTCATATATTCTTCGTGAGCATGCTGAATTGCTTGGTTTGCCTGTTGAGTCTTTGGATGTTGGTGTTCGGGTCACTAGTTCTTTTGGTGAGACTGTTGTGACTCGAAAGTTGTATAGAAGGTGCCCTTTGGTTGTTCAAGAGCATGTCTTTCATGTTGATCTTATGGAGTTGCCCTTCTATGGTTTTGATGTGATCCTTGGTATGGATTGGCTTGCTGAGCATCGTGCTGTTGTGGATTGTGAGAATAAGCGTGTTTCGCTTAAGCTTGCGGATGATTATGAAGTTGTGGTGGTTGGTGAGAATGTGAAGTTTCTTGCCAATGTGGTATCTTCTTTGGAGGCGAGCAGGATGCTGAGGCAAGGTTGCGAAGCTTACCTAGCTTTTGTGATGAATCCTAGCTCTAAGGAGTTGAGGGTGCAAGATATCAGGGTTGTAAAGGAGTTTCCTGGTGTTTTTCCTGAGGAGTTGCCTGGTTTACCTCCTAACCGCGAGGTGGAGTTTGGAATTGAGCTGTATGAGAATACAACTCCTGTGTCCATTACTCCATATAGAATGGCACCTAAGGAGCTGAAGGAGCTGAAGACGCAGTTGCAAGAGTTGCTTGATCGTGGTTTCATCCGGCCGAGTGTGTCACCTTGGGGAGCACCGGTCTTGTTTGTGAAGAAGAAGGATGGCACTATGAGAATGTGCATTGATTACCGTCAGCTGAACAAGTTGACTATCAAGAATCGGTATCCTTTGCCGAGGATTGATGATCTCTTTGATCAATTTCGGGGAGCTGCTGTGTTCTCTAAGATTGACTTGAGGTCAGGGTATTATCAGTTGAAGGTGAAGGATGTGGATGTGCCTAAGACAGCTTTCAGGACAAGGTATGGGCATTATGAGTTTCTTGTGATGCCGTTTGGGTTGACAAATGCTCCTGCTGCTTTCATGGACATGATGAATCGTGTGTTTCATGAATACCTGGACAAGTTTGTTGTGGTGTTCATTGATGATATCCTCGTGTACTCGCGTACTGAGGAGGAGCATGAAGAGCATTTGAGGATTGTTTTGCAAGCTTTGTTGGAGAATCAGCTTTATGCTAAGCTGAGCAAGTGTGAGTTCTGGTTAAGAGAGGTGGTTTTTCTTGGGCATGTGGTCTCAGCCGAGGGGATTCGTGTTGATCCTCAGAAGATTGAGGCGGTGATGAGCTGGAAGGTTCCTAAGTCTGCTCATGAGGTCCGTAGTTTCCTTGGTTTGGCGGGATACTACCGAAGGTTTGTGGATGGGTTTTCCAAGATTGCTGCTCCTTTGACAAAGCTGTTGCAGAAGGATGTTAAGTATGAGTGGACAGAAGCGAGACAGCAGGCTTTTGAGAAGCTGAAGGCGGCTTTGACGCAAGCTCCTATCTTGATTCAGCCTGAATCAGGGAAAGAGTTTATGGTTTACAGTGATGCATCCTATGTTGGTTTGGGGTGTGTGCTAATGCAGGAGGGTAAGGTGGTGGCTTATGCATCGCGGCAGTTGAAAGTGCATGAGCGCAATTACCCTACGCACGATATTGAGCTGGCTGCAGTGGTTTTTGCTCTGAAGATCTGGAGGCATTATATGTATGGTGAGAAGTGTACTGTGTACACAGATCACAAGAGTTTGAGGTATCTGATGTCTCAGAAGGAGTTGAATCTTAGGCAGCGGCGTTGGTTGGAGTTGCTCAAGGATTATGATCTGACGATTGAGTATCATCCTGGAAAAGCTAATGTTGTTGCTGATGCCTTAAGTAGGAAGGTAGCTGTTGAGTTGAGAGCCATGTTTGCTAGATTGAGCATATCGCGTGATGGTGGTCTTGTGGCTGAGTTACAAGTGAAGCCATCTTTGGTTCAGTTGATCAAGGATAAGCAGTTGTTGGATGATTCCTTGGTGTCTCATGTTCAGGATATCGCGGAGGGTAGACCTTCGGATTTCTGTTTCAATGATGATGGTGTGCTGTGTTTTGGGAGTCGGATAGTAGTGCCCAATGATGCTGAGTTGAGGCGTGCTATTCTGACTGAAGGTCATAGTAGTCCTTTTGCTATGCACCCTGGTAGTACTAAGATGTATCGTGATCTTCGTGATGAGTACTATTGGGTTGGTTTGAAGAAGGACGTTGCGGAGTTCGTGAGCAAGTGTTTGGTGTGTCAGCGAGTTAAGGCTGAGCATCAGTTTCCTTCAGGTTTGTTGCAACCGTTGAAAATCCCTGAATGGAAGTGGGAGAGGGTTACCATGGATTTTGTATCTGGTTTACCTTTGTCTCCATCGAAAAAGAATTCGGTCTGGGTGATTGTGGATCGCCTGACGAAGTGTGCACATTTCTTGCCTGTGCATACCACGTTTTCTTTGGATAAGCTGGCGGAGCTGTACATTGCTGAGATTGTGAGGCTGCATGGTGTGCCTAAGTCGATTGTGTCGGATAGAGATCCGAGGTTCACATCGCGTTTTTGGCAGTGTTTGCATCAAGCTCTGGGTACAAGGTTGCATTTCAGTACATCCTATCATCCTCAGTCGGATGGTCAGTCTGAGCGAGTTATCCAGATTTTGGAGGATATGTTGAGGTGCTGCGTGATTGAGTTCCAAGGTTCTTGGGAGAAGCATCTGCCTTTGGTTGAGTTTGCTTATAACAATAGTTATCAGGCGAGCATACAGATGGCACCTTATGAGGCTTTGTATGGGAGGAAGTGTAGGACTCCTCTTTGTTGGGCTGAAACTGGTCAAAAGTTGGTTTCGATGCCGGCTTTGTTGAAAGGGACCACAGAGAAGGTAAAGCTCGTTTGTGAACAGTTAAAGGCTGCTTCTGATCGGTAGAAATCTTACGCGGATTTGAAGCGTAAGGAGATAGAGTATGCGGTGGGTGACCGTGTGTTCTTGAAGGTTTCGCCTTGGAAGAAGGTGATGCGGTTTGGCCGGAAGGGCAAGTTGAGCCCTAGATACATTGGACCATATGAGGTGGTTGAGCGTGTGGGTCCTGTTGCGTATCGGTTGAGGTTACCTCAGGAGTTGGAGAAGATTCATGATGTGTTTCATGTTTCTATGCTCCGGAAGTATAGATCTGATCCTTCGCATGTGATGCTTGTGGAGGAAGTGGTTTTGAATCCGGATTTGACCTATGATGAGGAACCGGTGAAGGTTCTGGATTCGGATAGCAAGGTTCTTCGTGGCAAGACCATTGAGTTGGTGAAGGTGCTGTGGAAGCATCGCGGTGTTGAGGAAGCCACGTGGGAGCGAAAGGAAGACATGCTGAAGCAGTTTCCTTATCTCTTTCCTTCAGGTAAATTTCGAGGACGAAATTTCTTAAGGGGGGGAGAGTTGTAACGCCCCGGTTTTGGGCTTAGAAGTTCTGGGCGTTGACCGGTTTGGTCAAAGTGCTGTTCGAATCTAAAGAGGTGAAATTAGGAAAGCCTAGTTCGGGTTGCATTAAAAATATGGAAAAATGTTCTAAAATCATCTTTTAATATAATTAAGTGAACTGTGAAATCAATTTTGAAAAATGGGTTTTGGAAGTATGACATTTTGACTAGTGACCAAAATGTAATTTTTGAAAGTTTTGTGACTATTTTATAAATAGTTGAAACTTTGAATCTTTAAGGGGCTATTAATCCAAAGGTGATTTCTCCAGATTTTTCTAAGATATTTAGAGTTTTAATTCTGATTTTAAAGTGAATCAAAAGGAGGGGAAAATTCATTTGACAATTTTCTCAACTAACTTCCAATTTTCTTCTCTCTTTTTCTCTCAAACCAAACACACCATTTCCAGAGATTTGATTCTGTTTTTCTCACTTAAATCTCTCCTTTTAACTCTCATTTGATTCCTAATCAACATATCTTCAAAACCTCTTCAATTGCTTCTTGATTCTACAAGGATTTTCATTCCAAAAAGTGGAGAAACACAAGTTTGGAGGTAAGAACGTCCTTCTCCTCTAAACTATCAGTTCTTTACTGAAATTCCCAAGTTATCAACTCTTGATTGATGTTTAATTAAAGGCTTTTGAGTTTGGAATTGTATCTTGGCTTATAATGCAAGATTTGATGGTTTTTCATGATTTTTCGTTAGATCTGATTGATCTGTGATTTGAGATGTGTTTTTGATGTTAAATGAACTCTAAATTGATAAGGAAATGAGTTTTGATTAATGCAATCCCGGATAGGTTGAGTTTCCTAAGTTTAGCTTATGTTTCTTGGATGTTTTTGTGGTGATCTTGTGGATCTGTTGTTGCTGGAGGTATAAGGATGTTTGTAGGTTGTTTTTAGATGTTTTATGGTGTTAATGGATGTTAGGTTTTGCTGGTTTATGGCTGGGCTTTGTTGAGAAGTGGTTTTGATGCAATTTCGGTTGTGTTTGGTGGCCGAAATTGGAGTGGGAATGAGAGCAGCGAGTTTGAGTGCTTTCATTGAAGCTTTTGATGCTTGATGATGCATTAAACCTCTGCTTTAATGTGTTTAATCAGGGGAGGCATCTTTGGATCCAAGAGTTGTTGATTCGGAAGCTTGATTTCGTGCTTCGGTAAGTGGCGAAGTGGAATCGGTGAGTGAAATTGGGTTTTCGGCTTTGAAACCAATGTCTTGGGAGCTTAGTTTAAGTCTAAACAACTTTGCTAAGCTCGAGCGTAAGTTTTCGGAATTTCTCTCTAGTGGTGGCCATGATTTTGTTGTGATGCGAAATGATAATTTGCATGTTTTACATACTGTTTTGGAAGCATGTTTTAGCATGGTTTTTGCTGATGATGTAAGCCATATGTTGAAGGTAACTCTAGGTAGGAGTTCCTTGCTTTTGTACATTGAAATGATGTGGTTTAATGCTTTTAAATGCATGATGAATATGGCTTGGTTTTATGCTTTAAAACAGTGATGTAAGTGATGAAAGTGATGTATATTGGCAAGTGATGTTTTTAAAATGTTAAGGTCACTAAGGTGGTTAAAAGTCCTTGAGTGAGCCTTGTTACTTATGAACATCAAGGTGGTTAAAAGTCCTTGGATGGTTCATGTTGTGGACACTAAGGTGGTTAAAAGTCCTTAGGTGATCCTTTTCTATGGTGTTTAAAAGTCCATAGGCCAAGGTGTTTAAAAGTCCTTGGGATCAAGGTGTTTAAAAGTCCTTGATGTGATACATTTCATGGTGTTTAAAAGTCCATGGCCAAGGTGTTTAAAAGTCCTTGGGATCAAGGTGTTTAAAAGTCCTTGATGAGATGCATTCTATGGTTTTTAAAAGTCCATAGGCCAAGGTGTTTAAAAGTCCTTGGGGCCAAGGTGTTTAAAAGTCCTTGGGGTGAAAGTTGATGAACTTGTGTTTAAAGAAATGGAATTTATCACTTGTAGCCAATATGACATGTTATGATTTGATGCATGAGATGCATGTTTAAGTATGCTTTTGAGCATGTGTAAATGATGGTTTAAAGCATGTTTATTAAAGTGTTTTACAAATGCATTATTGGATGGTTTTTAAGAGCATTCCTCACTAAGCTTTTGCTTACGCTCTCTTCATTTTCCTTGATTCAATAATGCAGAGCATTAGAGACCTTTTGAGGGCAGCAAGAAGGGCAAGAATTCAAGTGCAAGTAAAGCTCAATGTATGGAAGGTTTTTGTTAAACATTTTAGCTTTTGGGTGATTTGGCAATGGGGAAACCATGTGTATGTTTTGGGAGGTGTTTTGTACTCCCTAAGTATGTTTCTTGATGTTAAGATTGTTGGTCTTTGGATTGGATCTTTATATGCTTGTTTTGTAAGTTTGGTGCTTGAATATCTAGCTTGTGTAGGAAGCATGCCTATAGAATTGGGGCTTTTTGCATATGATGATGTTTGGTTGAATTGATGATGCCATTATGTCCCTTATATGTTGAATTGCATGTTGGCAAAGTTTGGTGACATTCGGAGCATGATTGGTTGTGTAATTGCATGTTTAAAGTGGAGTTTTGGAGCAATCTGGGCAGGGTGTTTCGGAACAGCACCTACCGTTTCGGAACGGGTGCCTTAATCGTGCCCAGGCGTCCGAAACGGGAGGGGCCGTTCCGAAACGGAAAGGCCACTGCCAGACCCCCGTTTCGAAACGGGCTATGCCTGTTTCGGAACGGCCCCGCGTTTCGGAACGGGCTGTCTCCCGTTTCGGAACGGTTGACCGTTGGGGGCTGACATTGGCAGTTATGTGTTTTGAATTGTTTGCGTTTTGGTCCTGAAACTTGTTTGTGCAATTGTATGAGTTTGGGAAGTCCTTTTGAGCTGAAATTTCACAGAGAAGCATGAAACCTGATTAATTTCAAGTTGGTAACTTCAATTTGGGTTAAGTCCTTATAATTATCAGAATTTACAATTTGGTCCCTAAAGTTGTAAATTGATCAATTGAGTCCCTGTTTGATCTCTGATGTTTGTGATCTTTTGGTATGATGTTTGTGTGATCACAATTAGGCTTAAAGTGCATCTAGACAAGTTTAAAAAGAAAAAAAAGGGTCGTTAATCAAGGTTGACTTTCGGGTTGACTTTGGTTTTCCCCGTGTGACTTTCTTAATTCGGGTCAACCGTCTAGGCCGGGTTAAGGGGGTTACAATCTTAAATCCAAGTTCAACCAAAATTCATAGAATCTAATTCTACTTGGAATTGGTTTATATTAAATATACATTATATTTAATAATATTAAATGAAATATATATATTTAATTATGTAGAATCTTATTCTACATAAAACATGGATTTAAATATACATTATATTTAATCCAAACATATATATTTTATTATATAGAATCTCATTCTATCTTTACTTGGATTTAAATATATTTAAATATATATTTTTAATTATGTAGAATCTAATTCTACATAAACTTGGAATTAAATATACATTATATAAATTTCAAATATATATTTAAATTTCTAGAATCTTATTCTATAATATTTAAGTCTCTAAATATTTTCCATACTCTAAATAATATTTGATAAATACAATATTTATCCAATATTATTCCCATTTAAGGGAGTTGCCGATTTCCCCTATCCCATAGGGGATTTTCGGCAACCTTCCTAAAATAAGGAGTATGGTTTCCAATTTTTGTTCGTTTCATTCGAAGGGTGTGACCCTTGTAGGTTCATGCAACGTTAGCAGCAAAATTAGATCTGTTCTAATTTTACAAACAATGAGTGGCATCTAGCAATACATCATTGCTACCTAAGTTGCATGAAGTCATGGTTTGACTTTCCTAATTCCTGAATAAACTTTCTTTATGTATTTCATCATTTTTTCCTTTATATCTTAGATGAACACAAGTCATGGGTTAGTCACACTTGCGTTGTCCATCTTGTGTTTCTTGATGTCTTGAGTAGATTATGATAAACGAATCTCTATGATATCTCATATCATAATATTCGAGCATGGCCATGCATTTTCTAATCTCACTCAATCAAGTGGTCGAAGATATTTCTCCCATTATGTAGGAGGGACAAATCCTTTCTTGATCAACCATATTTCACTACATAGGTCATCACGTATCCAATCATCAGTCTTTATAATGTATTCAGTTACGACACACGTTTGACTATGTCAAAATACGTAAATCTTTATGTTGAAATTATGTTGATCTCAAGTCTGAGGATTATACATATGTTTATCATGAGCAATGTTGTGACTGTCATATAATTACCCAAGAAACATGCTCATAGCGGGTCAATCCAGTATGTTGTTCTCTAACAAATACTTATGTGTTGATTTTGACATCTCTATGTCAATGACAACGCTTGTCATCAACCACATATTAGTCTTTATATATTATCAATGTCCATACTCGTAATAATATCTGGCTAAGGATCCTATTTAACAATAATCATATTATTGTATGGACATTATTATCCAATGGTTAGTTTGATGCACAGAAACATACCAAATGATAATAACGGCAATGCCATTACTTGATAAATCTAGTAAAATAGTATGTCTATTCAATAATCATATGATTGGTCTTTGGGCATACTCCAACAATCTCCCACTAGCACTAAGACCAATCATTCTCGTATCTAATACGACATGGCTTAGCGTAACTGACATGCTTATGCTGTGTCAAAAGCTTTGTCAGGGAGTTGACAAAGTTATCAACTTTGTGCGTATGTTGCATACTTTCACATCTCCAAGATGTAAATACTTTAGAATATGTTTGGATTTATTGATGAGATCTGGGTTTTATTTGCTTACGCAAAGGTTCCATCATAACAGAGTTATGTAGTATCTAATATGCTAGGAACAACCCTTAGTTCATAAGTGAACCCTTTAGATCCAAACATCCTTCTTTATTACTATGTCGACTGTAATATATTCAGCCTGTGTTGTAGAGTTAGATACTTTCTCATGTTGCTAACTAGCAGTATCTTTTATTAATGCAAAACGGATTGCGATCTTTAGTTCCTTTTGTTGAGTATGTCATCTACATACAATACTTAGGAAAGTAAAAATGCTCCCACTAGCTCTTTTGAAAACAAGACTCCCCTTTGTTTCTAGATAAACCAAACCTTTTGATTGTATCTTCTGAAACGAATATCCCAACTTCGAGAAGCTTGCCTTAGTCTACAGATAGACCTTTGTAGCTTACATACCTATCAAGTGTTTACTGGAGTGACAAAACCTTCTAGATGTGTCATGTACACATCTGTTTCAAGTTTTCCCTTAGGAAAGTGGTTTTGACATTCCTTTATTTGATTCCATAATCATCGTATGTAACTACTTGCAAGTGAGATTAAGATGGATTAAACATAGCTACAAGGAAGATGCTTTATCATAGTCTATACTATGAATTTTGTCGAAAACTTTTAGCGACGAATCATCCTTTGTATGTTTTATCATCCATCTCAGTTTTTTCCTTTTGAAAAACTCATCCATACCTCTTAGGTTTTACCCTTTTAGGTAACCAAAGTCTATACTTGGTTTTAGACATGGATTCCATCTCATATCTCATGGCTCTTAGCCATTTCTCGAATTTTGGGCTCACCATTGCTTTCTGATAAGACCTAGTCTTTATCTTGATCCGAAAAGAAGAGTGTTTCCATGTACGGATAGTGAGAAATCTATATTTATCAAGTATATGGTATTCTCTTAAGGATCAACACAATGGTTGTGTTTTGTTCCAATGTTCCTTGATCATTTGTGGAACATTCTCAATCTTTGGTTCATAAATTTGTTGTCTAAAATTTCTTTACATTCCAAATTCCATTTTTTTTCTTTTGTGAGAGTTAATCTCTTTCGAGAGAAACTCTCGTTTGAGCAACAAACATTTTGTTCTCGTTGAAAAATGAAATCCCTTAGTGATAAGTATTCTCTTTCGAGATAAACTATCGTTTGAGCAACAAATATTTTGTTCTCGTTAAAGTTGAAGAAATAATATCCCTTTGTGAGAATTAATCTTTTTCAAGATAAACTCTCGTTTGAGAAACAAACGATTTGTTCTCGTTAGGATAAACAACAAATAGAGTTTTTAAGGTTTGAACTTTGTAAACATTTTAACATGTAAGTAACCTTAAAACTTCAAAGGTATTGTAGAACAATTCTTAGTCCATATCTTATATGACGTTTCGAAAAAAACACGATTAAGTATGAGAGTTGTTTTTCTAGTGTGTAAAGAAGTCGAAAATGACTTGTTCTGAATAAAAACATGTCTAACATATTTGATTCTCTTTCAAAGACTTTTCGTTCCACTTGTGGGATTTAATTATGGGACAATCCCATATTCTTTGAAAGTTCATCAAACTTTAAATATTCTTGAATTTGATCTCATCAAATTACCTTAATACTTTTTATGAGTTTGAGATTAGTCATTTGTTTTATTTATCTTATAAATATTATTGATTTGATTAGTTTAAAGATCATTGATTCGTTGTGCCATAAGAGATTAAAAGAATAACATTTATTTAAATAATCTCAAAAGTAAAATATCTTGTCCTTACAAGATAACTAAAACTTAGGCACAAAATAATAATCTTAAAAACTAAAACAAATCTATTTAAGCAAAAACACATGTCCTAATGGATGATGTAGCAACTCTTGCTTTATTTCCATTCGCATGTCCATGTCTATTCTGATGCCTTCTCTTTAGAAGCCTCTGAGGTTGATGCCTCACTCGTTTTTGCTTTCTTGACTTCTTGTAGGTGTGGGGGGCAGTTTCTCTTCCAATGTCCGGTCTTGCCGCAATGGAAACATTTTCCATCCTTCTTGATTCCCTTCTTAGGTTTCAATGCCTCCTTTCCATCGGTTTTGGTCTTACCATCACCTTTAGACTTTGCTGCCGATTTACCTTTCTTCTTGCCCTTGCGGACCATCAGAACAGGTTTAGGTCCTACCTTCTTCAGGTTGATTTTAGCATTTCTCAACATGCCGAGCAACTGTGACACCGTCTTGTTAATTTCATTCATATTGAAATTAAAGACGAACTGATTGAAACTATCCGGCAACGATTGCAAGATGACATCAGTAGCTAATTCGTCTTTCAGCGGAAAACCGAGCTTCTCCAACGTTTGGATGTAGCCCATCATTTTGATGACGTGAGCTCCTACGGGAGATCCCTCACTCATCTTGCATTGAAACAGAGCTTTAGAGGTCTCGTACCTCTCTTGACGAGCTTGCCCTTCATAAATCTCCTTGAGATTTTGAATCATATCATAAGCTACGATGTCCTCATGTTGCTTCTGAAGCTTAGTGGTCATGGAGGCAAGCATAAGACAACCGACATCCAGCATGTCGTCCATGTGTTTCTTAAACTTGTCTTTGTCAGCTCTGGAAGCAGTGGCAACCAGTTCATCAGGAACAGGTTCTTCAATGACATATTCCTTCTTTTTCTGTTTGAGAACAATTCTCAAATTGCGGAACCAGTCAAGGAAGTTTATGCCATTGAGCTTATCCTTCTCAAGGATAGATCGCAGAGATAGAGTATTATTTGCCATTAATTCTACAACAAAGAAAATATGCTACATAAGTTTTACTAAATTTTAAAATTTATAGATAGGTCTTTACTATAAATTTACTCCCACTATTTTCTTCAAAATTAAAAACCCTTTAGTTTTAATTTCGGAAAAACGTTTCGATAGTTTTTCTAGTGAGTGAGGATCCGTATTTCACCATTCCTAAATCAGCTTTGGCCAGTCTTTTAGGAAATGGTTATTTAGGTAAGTAACACCTTACTAATTACATCTCATGTAATTCCTCATCTTTTGGCGAACAACTCTTGTTCTTTAAATCATCTTATGATTAACTAAAACTTTTAACCACTAGATTTTCTAATCCTATTAGAACAACCCAGCTAAGTCAATACCAATATCTCAACTGGCGAATATCACTAGCTTATTCTTCGCGTTTAACTAAGATAGATAAATGTGACATTGCTTTGGCAAAGCTCGCATTATATCGATCGAAGCTTTAACGAGGGTAAATATTGGATGGTTAAATCAGACTTAGAATTATAGTGAGGGATTTACTTAATTATCTCATCATTTTAACATTGATCCTATCAATAGAACTATGTTTAATCATGCTTATAAAACATTCATTGCATCACATACAAGGTAAATATAAGTGGTAAATAAATATGCAATGATTATAGCCATTCTTAACCTAAGGCGACCCGTCCCAAGCCAATGGGAGGACCATTCTACTGAAGATAGAATCTGTTTCTGAAACTCCCGGTCCACCAGGGAAGGCCCACCATGCTGCTACCTTGGTTCTTGCTTTATCTCCATGAGTATTTACAATTTTCAGAAACTCGCGTTACATGCGAGAGAGTGAGATGAGAAGAGAAGTACAATAGAAGATAGAGAAAGGCACGGCACGCAGACCATATTTATAAAAACCAAAACTATAAAGGTTATGGGCTATAACCATGCAAAACAAACACCGTGCAATCTAACATGCATTTCAAACATCGTGCGAACAAAGTAACGACGTGTTTACGGAGTTTTAAACTGATTATCCCTATGTTGCGGTTAATGGGCCAAAGAAGGATCACGAGGTTTCATAAACCATTTACGTTAACGAACAAATGCACCAGGTAGGTCAACATGAAAGAGAGGTGGTGCACTAGGCACACTTAAGTACCAGGTCTTTGATGATGCCAATCCTAGACATGCATTTTTCATAACGTCTAACCATAACTCTTATGGATTCACCGTGAAAGATAGTTTGATAACTTTTATCAAATTAGAAGCCCTTTCAGAGATTTCATAAATATATGAAACTACGAACAACTACTTGTTCTCTAGACTAACTATTAGTCTCAACATGTTAACATTTAACATTGAAGCAACCTAACATAGTTATGATTAACTCTTAAGCATTCAGTGATAATCGAAATAAGTCTTTATTAGGTGTGATACGATAAACGATAAATATCTAAATCGAATCAAACAGCATGCATCTCATACATAAACATCACCCAAGAATTTAAGTCCAAATTCGTATGATACAAGTGGCTCTGATACCACAGTTGGGTCACTTCGGCACGCCCTGTAGCGCAGCGGAAAAATTAATTCGACGTAATCCAGCCAGGATCCATGTACAAGAACGAATCCGGGGTGAAAAGATGAAGAGTTACCTTTTAAAACTCTGGAAATTGGAAAACCGACGGTATGTCGGAATAACCACGTCAAGTAAAACCAGAATCGTCACAGGTTCGCAACGACCTCTACGGAGTCCACCCGAACAAAATGAACAAAGTTTCCGCCTCCCTAACACTTAGGGATAAATTTCGACAGGCTTGAACACCTTCCAGGGAGAAGTCGAAATGCCTCTAGGGATTCCTGAGGGAGTCTGAAATCGACCAGGAGTTCAACCGGGACTTGCAATCGAGCAAGGGAACCTTCAGGGATTTGCCAGGGGGCAAGTAGAACACCAGAAAAATATCGAACAGCTTCTCAGAGAGCTTTCTGGGATATGTCGAATTCCAGTGGGGAATCCCTAGGGGTGTTGTTGAAATCTTCAAGAGGAGGAAGAGTGATGATTTGGTTGCTAGCCCTTGTCCCTTTAAATAGTATTCATAGACTTAATTCTAGTTGAATATCTTAAATCCAAGTTCAACCAAAATTCATAGAATCTAATTATACTTGGAATTGGTTTATATTAAATATACATTATATTTAATAATATTAAATGAAATATATATATTTAATTATGTAGAATAAGATTCTACATAAGTCATGGATTTAAATATACATTATATTTAATCCAAATATATATATTTTTATTATATAGAATCTCATTCTATCTTTACTTGGATTTAAATATATTTAAATATATATTTTTAATTATGTAGAATCTAATTCTACATAAACTTGGAATTAAATATACATTATATAAATTCCAAATATATATTTAAATTTCTAGAATCTTATTCTATAATATTTAAGTCTCTAAATATTTTCCATACTCTAAATAATATTTGATAAATACAATATTTATCCAATATTATTCCCATTTAAGGGAGTTGCCGATTTCCCCTATCCCATAGGGGATTTTCGGCAACCTCCCTAAAATAGGGAGTATGGTTTCCAATTTTTGTTCGTTTCATTCGAAGGGTGTGACCCTTGTAGGTTCATGCAACGTTAGCAGCAAAATTAGAACTGTTCTAATTTTACAAACAATGAGTGGCATCTAGCAATCAATCGTTGCTACCTAAGTTGCATGAAGTCATGGTTTAACTTTCCTAATTCCTGAATAAACTTCCTTTATGTATTTCATCCTTTTGTCCTTTATATCTTAGATGAACACAAGTCATGGGTTAGTCACACTTGCGTTATCCATCTTGTGTTTCTTGATGTCTTGAGTAGATTATGATAAACGAATCTCTATGATATCTCATATCATAATATTCGAGCATGGCCATGCATTTTCTAATCTCACTCAATCAAGTGGTCGAAGATATTTCTCCCATTATGTAGGAGGGACAAATCCTTTCTTGATCAACTATATTTCACTACATAGGTCATCACGTATCCAATCATCAGTCTTTACAATGTAGTCAGTTACGACACACGTTTGACTATGTCAAAATACGTAAATCTTTATGTTGAAATTATGTTGATCTCAAGTCTGAGGATTATACATATGTTTATCATGAGCAATGTTGTGACTGTCACATAATTACCCAAGAAACATGCTCATAGCGGGTCAATCTAGTATGTTGTTCTCTAACAAATACTTATGTGTTGATTTTGACATCTCTATGTCAATGACAACGCTTGTCATCAACCACATATTAGTCTTTATATATTATCACTGTCCATACCCGTAATAATATTTGACTAAGGATCCTATTTAACAATAATCATATTATTGTATGGACATTATTATCCAATGGTTAGTTTGATGCACAGAAACATACCAAATGATAATAACGACAATGTCATTACTTGATAAATCTAGTAAAATAGTATGTCTATTCAATCATCATATGATTGGTCTTTGGGCATACTCCAACACTTAAAACCTTTTTCTCAAAATCCGAGTTAGTTTTAGAGAGTAAATCGTTTTGAGCTTTCAAATCCGAAATGACCTTTTTGTTTTTCAAAACGGACTCCTTATATTTCTCTACTAACTCATCATATACCTCTTGTAACTCATCATATGCATCATGCAATTCATCAAATGTAAAATCATAGCAAGATGAGTTAGAAGTTACCATAGAATCCTCCTCAAGAGCCATGAGGCAAAGGTTGGCCACTTCATGTTCCTCATCCTCAGATGACTCCTCATCACTCCAAGTAGCAATCTTGGCTTTGAGCTTCTTATTCTTCTCAAAGCCCTTCTTCTTGAGTTGAGGGAAATCGGAACGAATATGACCCGGTTTCTTGCACTCAAAGCAAATGATAGGATCATTTTCCTCTTCTTTGTTTTTGTTCTTGAAGTCTCTCTTTCTTTGAAATTTCCTCCCTCGGTTAGACTTCATGAACCGTGAGAAGCGTTTAGCTATCATTGCCAACTCCTCGAAATCTACCTCCTCACTAGAAGAGCTCTCCTCTTGTAGAGAGGCTTTGAGAGCAACTCCTAGCTTCTTTTTCTTGTCCACCTCTTGCTTCTCTATTCTCCTTTCTTCTTTTCCTCTTCTCTTCCTTGTTTCATAATCTCATGAGTAAGGAGAGAACCAACTAGCTCATCAAGCTTCAATGTCTTCAAATTCGTAGCTTCGATGATAGCCGTTCTTTTACCATCCCAAGATTCCGGGAGAGAATATAGAAGCTTCCTAACTAGCTTATCTTCGGGAATCACTTCACTGAATCCTTTTAGACTATTGACGATGATCAAAAATCGATCAAACATCTTAGAGACACTCTCATCGGGATCCATCTTGAAATTTTCATAACTCAAATTTAGTAGCTCGATCTTCGTCTCCTTAACGTCGCTAGTTCCTTCATACGTTGTCTCAAGAGTGTCCCACACTTCTTTTGTGCTCTCGATAGAAGAAACCTTAGAATAGATGTCCAGACCAAGTGCACAAAAGATGATGTGCAATGGTTTATCGTTGACTTGCATCCTTCTTCTATCTTCCTCGGTCATCTCCGATTTCACCTTCGGGACAAGTCTTCCTTCATCATTTATTTTCATCAAAATGTAATGTCCTTCTTCTATTACATCCCAAACCATGTAGTTAGTGGATTTGATGAAGAGATGCATCCTATTCTTCAAATATGGGTAGTTTTCCCCATTGAAGAATGATGGTTTAATGGTGGATTAAGACTCGTAAAGGTTGAAGGTTGAGGTAGATCCATGGCTTGACTAGAAACTTGATCACACTCTTCTAGGATCTCCTCGTGTGGTTGTCAATCCTTCAAAAGAGGTAGGCTCTGATACCAATTGTTGAGTGGATTGTTGAATCGATAAATGCCAAAAGGGGGTGAATTGGATTTTTAAATTGGTTGGTAGTGAAGTGGTAAAATAAAAATGAAGACAAAGGCAATTATAGTGGTTCAAGTTCCAAATGAACTCTACATCCACTACCTTAGCTCCCACTAAGGATTTTCAAACAACTCCACTAGTTGATCTTCCTCTTTTCTAGGCTTAGGAGGAAACCTTTACATAAATGGTCAATTTTCTACCCAAAATTGACCAAGCCCTCTCACAAGTTTACAAAGAAGATTGAGGCAATTACAATGTATCTCTCAAGAAAAATATTGCCCAAATTACAAGCACTCAACCCAATTGAATCTGAAAAATAGGAATTACAAAGAAAGATAATTGGGGTTTTACAAAGATATGGGAATTTAAGCACTTGAGCTTGGATTTGATGTTGGAATGTTTCTCTTAGGATCAATAGTTGTTGATGGTTGTTTTTTGACTCCCTTTTATACCTTCTCATTCAATTCTAGCCGTTGGGGTGGTTGCCATCATAAATATAGCCGTTGGGATGCAATCTTCCCACCATAAATGCACTTCTGCAACTACCCATTTTATAACACATGTACCTGTTTCGAAACAGACCAAAATAGAAATAGTCGTTGGCTGTAATTAAGAGACTGTATCGAAACGGCTACGATCGTTTCGATACTGCTAAGAGCCCGTTCCAAAACGTGTTTAACGTTGTTTCGAAACATTTTGACACTGTCAAAACCCGTATCGAAACATGCTTAAACCGTTTCGATACACCTTAACCGTTTTGTGAAAGTTAGTTATAAAATGCAACGGTCATAAAATTCAATAAAACACATTGTAGAAAAGTATATAATTAATCTCATTAATTCATATCATCACTTTAATCAAGGTGACTCGACCAAGCAAGTGCCCACATGGCACACATCATCATTATCAATACCACCACTCTATGGTTTATGTCATTAATAAGTCACCCAAGGCTTACCAAGTTATTACACATTATGCTCATGCATGATTGTTAAACCTCAGTTTCTTGATTTTACAATTCATTTTACCATATTAGAAGTCCATTGTACCACCATCCTCGAATTATCAGCCCTTCGAATTCATATTCACATTTTCGGACAGATTTCCTAGTGGGTACCAATACTAGTCCTCGCGTACCGACACGATACCTTGGGTATCGGTACTCACAGCGTACCGATACGAAATTAGCTCACTGAAATTTCAATAAAACAATGAGTATCGATAAGACTTGTGCTCGCGTACCAGTACAACTTGAAGCTCGTATCGATACGCCCCTCAAAGTTCATATTTGTTCTTCATCCCATAACACAGGGTACCGGTAGTGGCTCCCTGCGTACCAGTATCAAAACCCAAAAATGGCTTTCTATGCTCGGAAAATCATTCTCAAAGCCCCCAAAATGCAACCAACCTTTTACCATGATCTTACATCTTATGGGAGTTTTTTAGGTTGGTTTACTACAAATTTTACACACTATTAACATTTAATTCGAATTTTACCATTAACAAGGTTTTAAGCTACCAAAACACCAAATCTAGCAATCTTAAACCATAAAATCAAGCAAGGCAACTATTTTATGATCTTCAAAAAGAATAGGAGTAAGAGATGTACCGACCTTAAGCCAAAAATCTTGGAATAAACTCACTTACCTAGCTTATTCAACTTCCTTTCCTTGACCCAAGGTTGGAAGAACCCCAAATCAGCTCCTCTTATCATACAATCATGAGAAACAAATCAAGACTTAAAATAAAAAGCTAAGGGAAGGTTTAATTACAAATTTACAATAAAGAAATGGGTAGAAATTCTCAAAACCCCAAATCTTTCAAAAACCCATTTGTGGAGAACTTACCCATTTTCTTTGAAAATATACTTTTCTTGAAGCTTATGGAAAGGAGATTAGCATACTAAAATCTTGAAAATTGGATAGAAGAAATGAGGTTGAAAGTTTGGGTCTTTAATATTGAAACCAAGCTTGAAATGAAAAGAGAATGGGAGGTGCGTGGGAGGAGGAAAGAAGATGAAGATAATGATATCATCATGTTTCCCCTCATTATAAGTATATATTATGTAACGCATGATATATATAGTATGGTGCCTTATCATTTTGATTTTTTTATTTATTTCTTGAATGATATTATTATTTGTTGTTCTTGTTTAATGCTTTTATTGATATTTTCATGTGTGTTTGTTTATATTAGCATTCGTGGATTTGCCTTTGTATTTAAATTGTCATTCATTTAATCCTTTTAATTCAATGAACACTTTGATAATTAATTAATCTTAACTACAAAAATGAGGTATTTGTTAGTTAGAGTATTTGTATCGTAATATCTTGACTTAATGGATTTTGACCAAATATTCGAACTAATTTATATTATCTAAAAGTAAACCTTAAAATGAATAAAATCTGACAAGTCATAACATCATATTTAATTGCTTGCATCATGCATAAAGGTGATGTACTTGATTCAAACTATAAATTAACACGGTAGTCGATCTTATTAGAGGATAATTTAATCTATGGTTCGAATGTATAGTCACTCTTAGTAATAAAATGATTAATTAATTTAAGCCCATCAAATGTTCAAGCCCACTCAATTAAAACTTGTACATTTAATTAAATTCAATTAAATTTCAATTATTTCCATTGATAAAAGCAACATATAATTTGGTACCGATTTCGGGCGTTGTGGTGGTGGTAATCTTTTCCCACACTTAACCAACTCTCGAACTCATTTTAAATGAATCTCTAGTTTTGTGGTGTCCGGTCTACCTTATCCAAGTGACCGATTGCGACTCCAAGTTTTTATTTTAAGGTTTTTAAAAGAAATCCCCCAAAATGAATTTCCAAAATGTGGGATACTTCGTATCGATTTTAAATTAGTCGCTATACCATTACGACTCCGCTAGGGACCGAATTTTGTTTTTACAAAACAAAAAGAGAGAGTTAAGCCAAGAAAATCACATGTTGCTTTTATCGATGGAAATATTGAAATTCAAGTTGATTTTAATTAATTTGTTCTTTCTTGAAGAGAACACTTTAATTAGGTGGGCTTTGATAATTTACGGTTTTGGATTAATTGTTCATTTAATTAATAAGGAATCATCGGCATGTGTTGTATCATAATCATCGAGCTTTCTATTCGAGCTCTATCCCTGGAGTGAGAGTGGAGACACCCAATACCCCATGAGTAACACTCCACGGTCTGGTAATTCACTTCTAGAATCCATGCCTTTTGATCTGTGAGTAACCCTTCGCATCACTAGGTCGTGTTTTCTTTCGAACCGAATCCGATTTACAAGCCTGTAATGGGCCAAATTGGGGTTCTTGTTATCTTAGTAGGTGATAAGATAGGTTCGGGTACCCTTGTCTAGAACTGAACCCACATGCATGAGAATTTAAGAAGCCCACCCCATTAGAGCCATGTGGATAACCATAGTGAACTAAAACTCATGATGTTAGGCCTTTTTGTTGTTAATTCGTTTTGGTATTATTTATTTGCTTTTTATTCATTATTTATTATATTCGTTACTAACTCATTTGCTTTTCTTTCTTGTCTTTTTTGTTTGGTTATTTTTCATGCATATTCATGGCATTTTTATAATGAAGAGTTGATTCAAGAACGATTCAAAGTTGAAGGCTTTCGTAATAGGATAAATAGTCCATAATAGCGAGTTGAAGAATCCCAAAGTTCAAGATTGATCAAGAAAATGAGCAAAGGCTAACTTTTTTAGTTGTGCCTTATATGGTAGTTTTTTCTTTTCTTGTTTTAATGGGACTTGATCTTCGTTATGGAAAGTTGTTTAATGAGAATGCTAGTCAATCAACACTTCTTTGCATTCAATCATGTATTTTTTTAATTGTTTGCCTTGAGTTATTTGTTTATGTTATACATAGACCGCATTGCATGTATTAATTCATAACTAATAAATTAATTGTTGGGGGTTCCATGGTAGTATTCTTAGTAATCAAAGATTATGTATCCACACTTTACTCGACACCAAAAGAGGCAAATGGAGGAAAGTTTTGTTAAGTTGGAATCTAATTTGAGGGGACAGTTGGAACGTGCTCAACAAGATTTGAGGGACACCATAGTTAAATCCCATCAAGACATGATGAAGGAATTATTCGAGTTGATTGGACTCAAGAAAACAGAAGAACTAAGAGGAAAATGATTCGCTGAAAATCCTAGTAAGAGCATGGGAGACCCTTCGTATTCCCTCATTTTTATCGCTAGCACCTCTAGTTCCCTGCAAGGAGTGGGTACTCAAGGAGATGGGACAACATCACATCAGGTGGGCGCCTCTACCCATGCTCCATCGGGGTTGTTTTTTAATCCAGTAGAAAATGTCTGAGATAGTGTCCCAGATTTAGATGAGATGGAGAAATTGAACAAGGTCAAGGCGGAGTTCTCGAAGCAACTAGAAGAGACACAGAATGACCTTGAAGATAAGTTCTGAACAAAAGAGGAAGACGATGGGTCATATGGAATGAACGCTAGAGATCTCAATTTGATTCCGGATTTGGAAATTCCATCCAAGTTCAATACACTAGAATTTGAAAAGTTTGATGGGACTACTTGCCTTACTGCCCACATAACCATGTTTGTAGAAAGATGATGGGTTTCATCAACAATGAGAAATTGTTAATTCACTCCTTCCAATACAGCCTAGCGGGGCCTGCTGTGAGGTGGTACAATCAGTTAACCCGTGCTCAGATTAAGTCGTGGAAGGATTTGGTCAAGGCTTTCACGGATCATTATAAGCGCATAATTGATATGGTCCCGAAATGACTCATGCTACAAGGTTTGGAACAAAGACACAATGGAGCCTTCGTGAGTACGCCCAGCGTTGGCGGGATGTGGCGGCACAAGTACGACCTCTACTTTGTGAAAGTGAAATTTCTCCCATGTTTGTGGATACTTTGAAGGGGACACTCTATGATCGCATGATAAGTAACCCTATTGGTAATTTCACAGATATGGTTATGACCGGTGAACGTATCAAAGCGGCTATCAAGAGTGTTAAAATTGATGGAGGAGAAAATTATCAGAAGCAATTCAAGAAAAGGGATCATGAGGCGAACAACACAAGCACCTACGAGACCCCTAAGAATATTACAATCTCACTACCTCAAGCCGTAACCAGAAATATGCAAAGCTCAAATAGAAGAGATACTAAAGGTCCTAGGAAGGAGAATGAAAAAATGTCTTTCACCCCTTTGTCATTGTCATACAAAGAGTTGTACTCATTACTACACGAGGCTGATTTGGTTCGACCATACTATGTTACTCCCTTTCAACCACTTTATCCTCCATGGTATGATGACAAAGCACATTGTGAGTACCATGCCGTTGTCCCAGGGCACACGATAGAGAATTGCATGACATTCAAAAAAAGGCGTACAAAACATGATAATAGACGGTGTTGTGAAGTACGATGAACCTAACGTGGTGGCTAACCCACTTCCAAACCACAGAGGTCAGGGCGTAAATGCTCTTGAAGAGGTAGATGCAAAGAGAGTAAAGGTGGAGGTGTCGGAAATCAAGTCCCTTCTAAGTTGGGTGTTCAAACAGTTGTGCATGGTAGGTCTGATTGAGCACGACATGGAAGGTGTGCATGATGGGCATAAGGCATATTGTGAGTACCATTAAAAGAAGGGACGTGAGATTCGGTGCTTTTCGGAGTTTAAGAAGTTGATTCAAGAAATGATGGACAATAAAGAGATTGAGTTCTTCGAGGAAGGATGAAGAGCTACGGTGAACAACCAGTTTCACAATGGTCGAGAGTTTTAATGCATCCATGTTTCTTTTATGTTTATTGTTTACATTTTCCTTTCATTTTAATTTTTCTTTTTGAAGTAATGGGTTGAATCAAATTTGCTATTATTTTCCCGAAAGTATCAAAGATCTTTTTTTAAGGGCCTATGTTGTTTGCGGATTATCATTTCAATGAAAGGATGAATCTTTTATTTTTAAAAATGACACATATATGTATATCCCTTCTTACCCCCGTAGGTCTCCGAATATTGCATGTATGATGTGACATTGATTCTGATGCAAATATCAATCGAACGTTGTGGTAACGATGAGGTGTGATTTCTTACTCAGCCTTTGATGATGTTCGGTGATGGAAAAAATCCCCAAAATTCATAAAAAGTAAAGTGAACAAGGCAAGTTTAATTAAATAGAGTTGCTTCAAATTGAAGTTCTAAGCATAGTCTTTTATGCCTTAATAAGAACACTTGGGTTGTAATTAGAGCCCAAAATATAAATGAATATAAAATCCAAAAAATGAATAAATGAAAAAAATGGAAAATGGATGGATGAATGAATGAATGAATGAATGAATGAATGAATGAATGAATGAACAATTGAATAAGTCTCGGAGCACTCTAATGGAGTTGTGGGGGTGACAAATCTAATAAGAAGCTATGCTCCACATGTCCAATACCCTAGCATCAGAGATGTATCTTTGAAGACATGTGTATAATAATAATATAATAGTGGCTAGTTGCAATCAAAAGCACGCACACACTTAGAATTTTATTCTTAAAATGATATTTTTGCACTCCACCGGTTAAGCAAGTCCATGTAACTTGAACACATTTATGAATGGAGAAAAAATAATGAGAACTAAAATGAGTAGTTTTTTAACGGATCAAGCAATAAGATAATTATGAGCATGAACTGAGCGATATGGGAAGAATTTTACAACTCCTAAATATCGCCACAACATTCAGTTCCTTTATAGACACAAGCTATGTTTGAAATGATCATTGGGGCGATGAATCTGAGATATTCTTGTGCTTGATATACGGAGCATCCTATTCTGTTTTCTTTCTTTATATTTGATTTTGGTTTGCTAGGACTTGTATACTAATCCAAAAGCATCCCCAATGAAATGTTTATTGGCAACTAACAATTATAAACAAAAGGATTTCTTTGCATTGCTTCAGGGATGAACCTCAGAATGCAAGGTCGTGGGCGCAAATGATCGACCTAACACAAGGTAATAACCCATCAGTGATTATAATGAAGAATAATATCAAGAATTTATATGATAGACAATTTAGGGGCTTAAGGAGAGTTTCTGCCTCGATGAATGAACTTAATAGAAAAGTTTAGGGACTTAGGGGCATGTGCTCACCTCCAATGTTGAGTTAGAGAAAAACTTGTCATGATAAATAAAGGATAAGATAGTAGTTGAACCCAAAAGTTGAGTAAGGCAATGTTACAATACTGAATACTTCAGAAAGTAATAGTTTCTTACCAATAAAAGCTAGCAGTCTCCTTTCAAGACGAGGCAAAGGTAAAGATTCGGCAAAGACAGAAAACCAAAAAAAAATCAAGGTTGACTGATTAGAAAACAATGGTTTATCCCCAATAGTTCTAAAAATGACACCATTCATACATCATTTTTAGTTAGACATCCCTAGATTAGGAGAATGTTAACACATACATCAAATCATTATGCCTATTTTGACAGATATTCAAAGATTAGAAGAGATTTCGGTCTGCAACTTCCTATTTGGAGAGGTAGATCTCAGCGAAGAATTAAGAGTTCATAAATGAGAAGAACTCACTTAGCAAAGATAAAATAGTTCATAATGAGAAGAGCTATTTATTCTCCGAATTAGCCTTTACGGGAGGATGAGAAGTTCATAACGAAAAGAACTTGATCATGGAGAAAAAGAAGAAATGAATTCATAATGAGAAGAATTCACCAATATTTTCAGAAAAATGAAGAGTTCATAATGAGAATAGTTGTCCAGACTTCAACCTTGGTAGAAAGATGAGAAGTTCATAGTGAGAAGAACTTGTTCATGCTTTCTAAAGATGAAGATGCGAAATCTTTGTGGACGATACGGGAAGTTCATAATGAGAATAACTTGTCTATGTTCTCTAGACAGATAGGGAACAAAGAATTCGTAATGAGAAGAATTCACCAACATTTGCGTAGAATGAAGAAATTCGAAATGAGAAGAACATCTTTAAGATTCGACAACTTTGGTTAAGGAATGAAGAATTTCATAATGAGAAAAACAGCTTCAAACTCTAAATTTTGGCAGAAGATTGAAGAATTTCGTAATGAGAAGAACAACTTCATGCTTCAGTAACCAGTGCATTTCCAGTACATGGTGATTCCAGATCCAAATAGGGAAGTGTGATAAAATTAGTGCTTATAGTCTTTGCTCTATCATTGTTTCACAAGAATGAACAAAGAGAGGTAACTATAATCACTAATTTTCTCCGGGACTTTTGACCCAATTTTTATTTTATTTTAATATTATTATATGATATTATGTTTATTATTGTTCTTATTATTGTTATCATTATTATATTTATTATTATTGTTATTAAATGAAATCAAACAAAGAGTAATTAGAAATGTATGAAGGCTTAGTTAATTAAATAAAAATCAGTTTATAACCCATTTACATTAAGCCCAATACACCCAAGCCTAATACCAGAAAACCTAAACTTTGATCAACTAAGTTTAAACCCTTTTTTATCCAAAAGTGAGATATCATTAAAACATAAGGGAAAACAAAACAACAGGACACGTGCATTAACCCCTTTGCATGCAAAGCCATGCACGAGGGAATGCAAAACAGAACAGAAACTAGAACAACATGGGAAACAAACCCCGACTCAAAACATATGGCCAAACGGCCACTGACCTAAAATGAAGACAATGGAAGAAACTGCAAACATGGGGGAAAGGCTACGAATTCCATTAACACCCAACAAGCAAAGGGCTGTGACGGGGAAACGCCGACACCCAATATGGAACCAGACAAGCAGCAAAAGGAAACACATAAGCACAATCCAAGCCATCCAAAGTTCAGGGAAAAGAAGATGATAACAACTGTAGCCAGGTGAGAGCTCCTCTCGGAGGCAGGCTCCCATGTCAAGAGACATGGGTCTTATCAACCTGTGCATAGCTAACGTCGGCCCTAAAACAAGGATGTCAGATGCAAGGGTAGCACCAGCAGCAGACTCAGCCATCTGTCTGAAGTTGGGGATGCCAAAAACCTGAGGGTGAAAGATAAAAGGCCTTAGATCAGAAGCAACGCCTTTAGACCTGCTCATCCCAGGGGAAGGAAAAATATATAGCACCAGCTTTCGTCCCTTCCAATCGAAAGAGGTGCAGGCGAAGTGATTCATAGTTTTTGTGGATAATCCCTGAAGGGATTACCCACTTTGGAGGTGCTGCCTAAGACCTGAACAACTGAGAGTGACAACGGAAATGGGTCGGTCTGACTCTTCTTCTCGCTCTGTATAAAACCTTCAAAGAATAAACAGCTTTCGATAACATACAAAGGGGGCAGTTTTGAGTCTTGCTTACCAAAGATAACCTTTTCCCTTATCCATGCAAACACATAGGATAAACCACCTAAGATGAGAAAGTCAACTCTTGCAATGAGAAGGAGACAGTCAGAGATGGGTCCACTCGCTGGGGCCCGCTTGTAAACCTTCGTGGTATACGAGGATGATTTGGCAAATCAAAAAAAAGGGGAAACACGATCCCATGAAATCTAACTGCAGACGAGGAGAAACAAAGCAATAGGCGAAAAGACCAAAAGGTCCTCGTCTTCAAGCTCTTGCCCAAGTCCAGGCCGGAGAACAATTCCCCTATCGTTTTCATCGTTCTTCTTGCCCTCGAACACAAGGATGTAGCTTTGAGATCTCGACATTCCAAACCCCAGCGTACAGCTAAGAAACACAATCTCCAACCCATAGATCCTCCTTTCGATTCATTTCCACACAAACTGGGTACAAGAAAAGTAAAACGTTGCCCCTAAAATTGGAGGATTTTGACGGAGAGAGTTGGTCGTCGCTCCTTTGAGCCCCCAGCTAGCACCACAACCCGATTCCGCCCTAGCGACGGCCCCTCGCTCCAAAGACTCGCCCCCACCGTGAAACCACTCCAACGTTGGTAACCGACGGCTCACTTCAGTCGAGGATCCAGCAAACTGAGAGATAGCCGAGCAACAAAGCCAGTTGGAGACGGAAATCGCGGCTACGAGATGAAGACGATGGAAACTGGAGATCGGGAGGAGAGGGAGGTAGCGCATAAGGCGCATTCATCGTTATACACTCTTTTCTTTTCCAACTAAGTTTAAACCCTAGCCACCAGAGCTTTTGACTCTCTGAATGCCTTCATTAATGCAGAACAAGATTTAAGGAGCTCATTAATGTTGCACAATACTCAAAGGGGGCATGTTAGTGTTTTGGGAACCTTCCAACCAATAGATGTGTGCCACCTCATCAGCTTCATAGTGATATGAACCACCGGTTTTTCAAGAAAATATGATCGTTAGATTCGATCATCATCAACAGTCACGATAGAGCCACATCGACCAATGGAATCCCGTGACTTCTCAGTTCCCCACGCCTTACGCCCTCTGACCACCGTGCAATCACGCCCTCCTCGGACCGTCCTGCAATCGCCTGCAATATCACAAAACTTTAAAGATTTCGGACATATTGAAAAAACCAAAAATCAGAGAACCCTTTTTGTTCTTTTTGTTCGACCTATTGTTTGGTTATAAAAACCACGTCGTAACAATGTAAAAGGGGGATTTTTTGCAGTATCAATAGAATAAAAAACTCAAGGATTTCATGGGTAATATCTACCATATTTCTATTTTATATTGAAAAGAAAAAGGGGTTTAGGATTTTGTTAACTTAAGGGTCTTTGGGCGGCCGTTGTTAAGCCGAGACATCATCTCCGATGATAGACGATTTCCACCAAAGGAGAGGCCGATGATGTGAGGCCTTGGTGGTGGATTTCATTTTTACAAAAATACTTTTTCAGATCTGTTTTTGAACATTTGTTTTGGGTTCTAGTTTTTGAGTTTAGTGGGTAGTGAAGGTTTTGTTTCAAAAAACAAGGTTCATATCTATTTTTATGGAGAGAAAAAAGGAATTTCGAGGGGTTTTTGAGTTCATCGGTACCGTCGAGTGGTGGCCGACGTTGGCTTACGATGACCGACACGGCGAAGAGCTGCCGAATTCTGAATTTGTGATGAACCCAGATGAGTATCGAAGATTATTTTAGAGAAATTTGGGAATGGGAGTTTGATTTTTTTAACGAAAAAGGAAAAAAATTGTTTATGAGTTGACTTTTATAGTGTTTTAAAAAAGGAAATGGTTTAATTATTTAATAAATCCCTCTGCCCTAGTTTTGTTTCCTCCTTGTTCCCTTGTGTATTAAAATATTCCGATTTGGTCAGTGATTTTCATTGTTTCAGGTCCTTAAATCTTGTTTTTGTTTTAATTTGGTCCGAAGACCGGGGTATAATCACTTTTTAGTCCCTACCTTTTATTTATTTCATGTTATTTAATATATATGATTCTTAGTGTATTGCCTTGGTTATTTGTTTGGTCTGAATTAATATGGTATGCATGTATTAATTGATTGGTTGTCTATAAATTATTATACCATGTATGTATTAGAAGTTTACTTATTTATAATATATTTTCAAATATCCTTGAAATAATATCCTATAATATATTTTACCCTTAATAATTTTATGTACTTATATATATAAAGTAAATATTAATCTATATATGTATAAAAATATACGGGTTTTATTTTTATTTTTTATTTTGAAAAAGGTGCCACCGAGCTTTTATTCAACAAATAAATGATACATAACCAAGAAAATAAACCGCCAAAAGAAAGTAATTAAGCAAAAACAAAAGCCAAAAGAAAGCTCTAGAAAGTGGCCCACAAACCCTTCGGTTACTTCTGAAAAAGCTAATAGAGCTCAGACCGAGAGGGAGACAAAACACTCAACCCAGAAGTCATGGTGGTTCACAAAACCGTCTGTCGGAGGTAGCTGCCGCGAGAACAGAAGGAGGGCCGTCTTCAACCCAGAAACGATCACCAGACCCCGATCTTCCTTCAAGGGCCATTGCATGTGTCGTGGCGTTCCCCGATCGCCCAACAAAAACAAAGCAGCGGCGTCTAAAGCATGGTACCAGACGGCGGGCGTTGGAAATAATTGGGCGGATGGAGGAAAGGTCGGCCGTTGGAGAAACCAGCTTCTGAATAACCACCCTTGAATCACCCTCGACCACCACCTCTGGGAAACCCAAGTCTCTGGCAAAGTGGAGGCTTTGAAGGGTCGCCATTGCTTCAGCCGTGAAAGGCGAGTCTATGTTTAAGTTCACACGATACGCCGATCCCAAAATCTCACCCTCACTGTCCCTAATCACGATCCCTGACCACGATTTCCTTTCATTTGCAGAAAATGACGCGTCGAAGTTGACTTTTACATCCGGGGCAGCAGGAGTCGACCACCGGACAGTGGACCTGGTTGCCGGCTGTGACAAATGGTTCTTTAAACCCCTTAGTTCCAAAAGATAACTACGAACAAAGGTAATTATCGATGAAGCTTCTTGTTTAACACCTTCTTGGATGAGCTTGTTTCTTGAAAACCATAGAGACCATATTATAATTATATTTTTTGTATGTCTAGCTTGACTGTAATTAGTAAACAACCAATTTAACCAAACATCGAAAGTGGCAGTAGAAATATTAGATGGCCAGCTGAAATTCAAATTTGACCAAATCTGGGTAGTAAAAGGGCATTGATAGCTTACGTGGGCAGTCGTTTCGGATAGAAGGTTACATCTAGAACAACAATCCGTAGAAGCCACTCGCCTGTAAAATAGATTCTGGAAGGTAGGAACATAATTCAATAAGAATTTCCAGCAGTTAATGCGGATTTTCGAGGGACAATCGATGCTCCAAATTTGTTTAAATAAATCCCCCGAATAAGCGGTAGAGATCTCATCTTGGATTAGAAAACGATAGCCACTCCGGACGGAATAATTCCCAGACTTCTCACATACCCATGCTAGAACGTCAGGATCACCAAGCATTGACAGCCGGATATTCAGGATAACAGCAGCATCCGCACTGCTGAAGATGGAAGTAATCAGGGGGCATTCCACTGGCGAGTAACTGGGTCAATGAGTTCAGAAACCCATTGCACATTCGATGGGCCTAAGGGGGTGATCAAGCGAACCGGAGAAGTCGGTAACCAGTAGTCGTTCCAGACTGAAATCGAGTTACCCATATCAACCTTCCAATAAATCCCCAACTCAAGAGTACGCCGAGCACACCAAATACTCCTCCAAATGTAAGATGGATTAGAACCCAAACTCGAACGTAGGAAATTACCTTCAGGAAAATATTTAGCTCTAAGGATCCGAGCGACAAGAGATCCAGGATTAGAAATTAGATTCCAGCCCTGTTTGGCAATGAGGGCAATATTTAATTTACCCAAATCACGAAAGCTTAAACCGCCATTCTCTTTCGGGATGCAAAGGGATTTCCATGGGCACCAATGGATACCCCTTTTACCAGAGGTATGCTGCCACCAAAATCTTGCAAAAAGAGACTCCAATTCGCGACATAGAGACTGAGGAAAAAGAAATACCATCATAGTATAAATAGGAATAGCCTGGAGCACGGACTTGATGTACACCTCCTTACCTCCAAGGGATAAATGACGTGTACTCCACATAGCTAAATACTTCAAAACTTTTTCCTTCAGACTCACAAGAGATCGTCGCTTATTCCTGCCCACCATAGACGGTAAACCCAGATAAGTCTCCGGACAACTTTGCCATTGAACCTCCAAAATACGACAAACATCCGAAACATTAGAATCCACTGCATTAGAACTAAAGAAAACTCCAGATTTGTCAAAATTTATCAATTGACCCGAGCATAGAGAATAAGTCGTGAAAATCTCCTTTAGTGCTAAGGCTTCCGAGGCAGTAGCTTCCCCAAAGATTATGTTGTCATCAGCAAACAACAAGTGATTTAAAAGTGGAGCTCCACGGGCAATACGCACACCTTGCATCCTGCCATTAAGAACTGCTTGTCTAAGGAGGGATGATAAACCCTCACTGCATATCAGAAATAGGTACGGACTAAACGGGTCACCTTGGCGAAGCCCTCGAGAGGGGACGAAAGAATCCCCAACAAGATCATTAATCACAACCGAGTAGGAAACGGGTCGAAGGCAGCGAGATATACAGTCAATCCAAGCCTCAGCGAAGCCCATCTTACGTAGAACCACCTCTAAAAAATCCCACTCCACCCGGTCGTAGGCTTTACTCATGTATAACTTGAGGGCAAAATATCCCTTCCTGCCAGTTTTTTTATTCTTCAGGGAGTGGAGAACCTCATATGCTGAGATGATATTATCATAAATTACGCGGCCTGAAATAAAAGCACTTTGTGCCTCGTCAATGCAAAAATCCAGAACACTTTGAAAACAATTAGCAATCATTTTGGAAATAATCTTGTAAAGTACATTGCACAAACTAATCGGTCTAAAATGGGACATCTGAGTAGGATTAGTTACCTTAGGAATAAACACAATCCTAGTCGAATTTATCTCTGAGAGGGGATGGAGACCCTTAACGGCAGCAATGCAATAGTCAGCCACATCTGAACCAATGATGTGCCAGAACCGCTGGTAGAAAACCGTACCCAAACCATCCTTACTACACGCTTTTAGGGGCCCCATGGATTGCAGTGCATGAAGAACATCTTCTCTAGAAAAATCAGCCAGCAAAGTTTCATTCATTGTTGGGGAAATACAACCTTCAATGCCTTCAAGAATTCTCGAACAATCACCCACACCCTTAGACGAAAATAGGTTCTGGAAATAGTTCCGAGCCACCATATGAATCACATCGGTTGTATCGGTCAACTGGTTATCACCAGTAAGAAGTGAGGAAACCCGGTTCTTACTCTTTCGCATAGACGCGGATTTATGAAAAAAAACTAGTGTTTCGGTCCCCATTTTTTAACCAGTTTGGCTCTCTGCTCCCAATAAATCTCATCTCTATCCGCTTCAAGATTCAATGCAATTTTAACATCCGTAATGTCCCCCAAAGTAGCATCGGAAGAAGGTAAAGAGTTGAGTTCTTGGAGTCACTTTTTGAGGGTGCGAATCGTAATCTTCTTTTCCTTACAAATATACAGGTTTTATTATATATATATATAGCACATTAATGTATATATGCAAGGACAGAGGCATAATTTTATGTTAGGAGGGGCAAACTTATAAAATTTTAGGGGGGCGAAAATAGATTTTTAATAAGAAATACATAAAAATTTTCTAAAAAATTCTCAAACCAGAATTTTAAAATTTTAGGGGGGGCGACTGCCCCCTTCAGCCCCCTCTAGGTCCATCCCTGTATATATGTATAGCTTATTTATAATATATATGTATATATATTCAAATGTATATTCCGTATAGTATATGTTTACATATTATATAATATATGTATATGGTATAAACGTATGATAGATAGTATGGTATATTTGTATTTTGATTTTTGTATTTATTTCTTGAATGATATTATCATTTGTTGTTTTGTTTCATGCTTGTATTGATATTTTTATCCGTGTTTGTTTATGTTAGCATTTGTGGATTTGCTCATGCATTTAAATCGCCATTCATTTAATTATTTTAATTCAATAAACATTTTGATAATTAATTAATTTTAACTATAAAAATAAGATATTTATTAGTTCAAATATTTGTGTCGTAATATCTTGACTTAATGTATATTGACCAAATATTTGAATTAATTTATATTGTCTAAAGGTATACCTTAAAATAATAAAATCTGACAAGTCATAATATCATGTTTAATTGCTTGCATCAGGCATAAAGGTGATGTATTTAATTCGAACTATAAATTAACACGACAATCGATCTTATTCGATGTCAGTTTAATCTATGGTCTGAATGTATAGTCACTCTTATTAATCAAATGGTTAATTAATTCAAGCTCATCAATGTTTAAGCCCACTCAATTTAAACCTGTATTCAACTGAGAACGTTTAATTAAATTCAATTTAAATTTCAATTATTTCTATCGATAAAAGCAACATATGATTTAGTATCGATTTCGGGCGTTGTGGGGTGCTAATTCTTCACCACACGTAACTAACTCTCAAATACATTTTAAACGAATCTCCAGTTTTGTGGTGTCCGGTCTACCTTATCCAAGTGATCGGTGGTGACTTTAATTTTTTATTTTATAATTTTTAAAAGAAATCCCAAAAATAAATTTCCGAAACGTGGGATACTTCGTATGAATTTTAAATTAATCACAACAATATAATTTTGGCATGATGAGATTTAAACTATCTATTTAGTTCACATTGTTGAAGTTTTTTTTAGAGAATAGGGAGGTTTGCTTTTACTGCTCTTTACCGGCATTAGTTAATATTACAGTAAAATCTCTATAAATTAATATTTTTGGGACTATAAAATTTATTAATTTAGAGATATATTAATATACCAATAAATTAATAATTTATTAATTAAAAGAAAATTTCTCAATTCAACAAATATAACTTTAATAAAGATATTGTGTGCAAATAAATTGTAAATTGTACATAATATTCCAATTAATTAAAAATAAGTAGATTCATGTATATGTTATTAAATATATTTTAGTAAAGTTACCAAAGTAGTAATTGACTAATTGTACATAATATTCCTCAACGCCGGAACTTGTGGGTGCAATTACAAAAGTTAGAGATGAAATTGAATTAGATTTGAATTTTAAAAAGAAACAGATTACAATATATTCATATTTTAGCAAGTTACCAAAGTAGTAATTGTAATATTTATGAATTATTAATTTATAGTTTTGATGGGACCTTTATATTTATAAAGGTGATCTCTAAAAAATATTATATTATTATCTTATCGAATTTGATGATTTTCTACATTGGCCCAAGTCGAGACTAGAAAAATTTATTATTTAATAGAGTATTAATTTAAAGAATATTAATTTATAGAGGTTTTACTGTACGTCACAACTCATCAATTTTTTTTATTTTTAATATATATAATTTGTTAAAATTTAATTATTTATGAATTTTCCATTTACCTTTTCAATTTCACATTGTAACTTTCAATTCTAGCTCGTCCCTATCACGAATGGTTTGAAAATAGTCAAAGCCAAACACAAATCGGTGGTATCTCTTTTTAGTATGGCTGCATAAGGCCACCATACACTAGGGATGTTCATATTCGGGTACTCGGATTTTCAGGTACCCTAAATTTCGGGTACCCGGAATTCTCGAGTACCTAAAAGTCGGCCCGTGACCTGGCCCATAAGAACCGGGTACCCGCAAATCGGGTACCCGCAAAATTCGGGTACCCGGTTTATTTTTTTTAATATTTTTAAAATTTTATTTTTTAAAAAAAAAATACATATGAAATACATAAAATTTCATGATATATATTTCAAACACAAAAATTATTGATTTGAGGTTAGTTTTAAAAGATAAATATTTGAATATATATATATATGTATATATATTAAAGTTTATCGACAAAAAGAATGTATTAAAAATATTAATTTCGATAATACTTTTTTTCGACTCATATATTGGCAAACTAATATAAATATTTTTGAAAATTTTGTAAACTTAAAAATATATAATACAAGTATAAAAAGAAGTTAGGGATTTAAAATTAATTTTAAGAAAAAATAATAAGAAACATAAAGTAAAAATAGAATTTAAATATAAAATATATAAATATTAAAATTAACGGGTCGGGTCAGGTCGGGTACCCGGTTATAAAAAAATTTCAGCCCTGACCCGGCCCAACTACCCGGAAAAAATTGCGGGTCGGGTACCCGGCCCGAAAAATTCGGGTACTTTAATATAAATACCCGATAAATTTTAATCGGGTAGACGGGTCGGCGGGTCGGGTAGTTCGGGCCGGGTATTTTTGAACACCCCTACCATACACCCGACCTTCAAGATTTCAGGCTAGGCCGGCAACGGGTGGGTTGAAGCTTCACCTACCGTATCTCTGTATCTCAAATCGTCACTCAATTTATTAACCACCCGTTTGATCATTGACCCAAATTCGCCTCATCCATCAACCGCAGATGAGCCGGGTGAATCTGATCATAAATGGGTTCTATTATTAGAAAATTATAGTTAAAAATACATGTAAAATCTTACTAAAACATTTAATATTTAATAATTGAAGTCAACTATTATTAAAGTTTTAAATTTTCAAATAATCTTACATACAACAGAACCTACATAAATAAAATTTTTATTTCTTAATAATAAACAAAAGCTTAAAAAAGTCTAAAGTTTAAAATATTTTTTAAAATTAATATTATATCGATGGATGGAGCGGGTGACGGATCAGATGGTGGGTTGAAATTTTTTCACCCGAGCCCATCGTCCACTCCATTCACCACCCACTTCAAACGAATCAAACTCACATTTCATCGGATTTTCTTCTATTTAGTTGGATCGGATAGGTCGGGTGAGCCACCATCCATGAATAATTACCGGCCCTATTTCTGGCAGCACCTGTAGCTCCCACTTACGTGATGTGAACTCAAGATTCGAGAAAAAATTTAAATTTGTAGAGTTCAACAAATTAACAAGAAAATACGATTTTGATGAAAAAAAACAAGAGGATAATTGTCCTACAAGGAAAAATAATCAACCTCTAAAAGAAAATAACTCATGGACAAAACCTTTTAACTACCGAAAATAATGATAAACTACTTGGGGATAATTCCATCTTTTAAGCCCAAAAGAAAATTTTTGGTCTTTTATACAATTTAAGGATATTTTAGTCTTTTTCTCAAAAATCTATAGTTTCAAAACTAATTGTCAAGTAATATTAGTAAGGAAAATTCTACGACGTGCGACGAACACCGCTGAACACTACTAATATTGAACACTGCAGAACACTATTAAATTAATTAATAAAGATTTAAAATTTTAAGGACTCATCAAATAATTAATAATTACTTTAAAAAATTCAATTAAATTATTTTTTTATATATTAAAATTTTACTTTTTAATAAGGGTAAACTATATATTTAGTACCTCAACTATTTCTGTATTTTTATTGAACCCTCATTATTTAAATATTATTTTAATTTGACCATATTTTTTATAAAAATTAATTTAACTCTTAACCCTCAACCAAAAACAACTATTAAACCTTAAACTCTTCAACTCTTAAACCTATACCCTTAAAAACAATTTTATTTAATAAAATAATTGATATCAATTATGGTTGTATTATTATTTTTATGTGTTTTTCGTTGTTAATCAACAAAGGATTAAACTAATGAAGTTGACGGCAGAAAACTCCAAAGGAAAAATGGGAATCCTTAACAAACAACAATACAAAATCCATTAATCTAAGGCTAAAAGAAATGAAGGTTCCATCATCGACATTGTTGCTGCCAATTGGTCCCAATTATAAGTTGTCGAGGAACTTGTCCATGTCATGTCATAGTTGTCGAGACCAAATGCACCCTCTCGACGTGGCACCCATTGTAGCAAATGCTGGGGACATGATAAGAGAAATTATTAGATGGATTCGGCTCACCACATTATCTGTGTTTCAGCCAATAAAATTCATCCTTCTCACTATAATTTTTAAATAACCACCAACTCTCTATTTATATGTAAAAAAGAAGTGAAGATTTACGTACCTTCAAAAAAAAAGATGGATGGACCTTATTGGCTAGGACCACGGATAAAGTGGTGAGCCGGTACATCTAAATTCTTTTTAGAGGATAAAGATTTGTGAGTGTTTCTGTGTGTAACTCAGCCTCCTTCTTATATTAATTATTTTATTAAATAAAATTATTTTTAAGGGTATATATTTAAGAGTTTAAGGTTTAATAGTTTAGGGTTTTAGATTGAGGGTTAAGGGTTAAATTGTTTTTTATAAAAAATATGGTCAAATTAAAATAATATTTAAATAATGAGAGTTTAATAGAAATACGGAAATATGTAAAGTACTAAATATATAGTTTACACTTATTAAAAAATAATATATATATAATAATTTAATTGAATTTTTTAAATTAATTATTAATTATTTGATGAGTCCTTAAAATTATAAATCTTTATTAATTAATTTAATAATGTTTAATAGTGTTCAACATTAATGGTGTTCAGCGGTGTTCGTCGCACGTGATAGACTCATCCTATTATTAATCAAGTATTTTTACTCATTTCTCTAAGGTTTTAAGATTCCAACATCAATTTCTAAGCACTAGAGACAATGAAAATTTAGCGACATAAGGATTTTTTTCTTTTTGGAAATTTTACACACATATAAGTGTATTTTGGTAATTTAGCATACATGATGGTATTTTGATACTTAAATTTTAAGTTAGGCCTAAAATATCAATTTAATAGTTGGGTGAGAAAATTTGACCCATTTGGGCCTAAATGGTCCAAAATAAGCTGAAGAAGCCCAAAAATGCCTTTTAGTTTCGAAACTCAAGCCCTATTTTTAGAATTCAATGTAAATTTCAATACCCATGGTCAATTTCGAGACCTCTAGAGTTATTAGTAGAAATGGCAATGATCAGATTTGAATTTGGACTCTATAAAGTTTGAATTTGATATAATTAATAATCGTACTTTCAGGACAATCTAAATCTGAATTCAAGTTCGAATACATTAAGTCTGGTCCTATCCGAGTAGAATATCCATTCGAATTCAAGTCCAAAAATTTGAAATTCAATTAATTTTTTTTCTCCCTTTTTAAAGTGACAACTCAAAATTACATTAATCAAGTAGATAAAAAATCACATAGATGACTTAATAAGCATATTTAAGTCGCCGACAAAAATCACATCAATCAAGTAGTTCAGGAAAGTTTAGTGTTTTATCTCTGTCAAAACCAATAAGAAATAATTTTCACTAAACATTCACAGTGGCGAAGCCACAAAATTTAATTTGGGATGTCATAATTTAAAAAAAAATTGAACAAAATTTTTAAGCTGATGAAATTAAATAATGAATGTCAATTAAGGGGTGTCAATTTTCTTGTAAGGGATGTCAATACTGTGTTAGTTTTATTTTTTAACATTATTTTATGTTAAATTTATAAGAAGAAAAATTTTATTCCAAAATTTTTGGGGTGTTATATGACACCCATAAGCGATGGGTGCCTCCGCCCATAAATGGGGGTGTTCAAAATTTCGGTTAACCGAATTAACCGACTGAACCGAATTTTTTTTTAGTTAATCGGTCGGTTAATTTTAGGTTCGATCGATTAACAGTTAATTATTTTTTTAAACTTTGGTTATCTGTTAATTCGGTTCGAGATTTGTTAATTAACCAAATTAACCGAATTGACCAAAATTTTATATTTTATATATATTTATTTTTGGTCACTAAACTTTTAAAAATTATGAAATGATCATTAAAGTTTATCAAATTAGCACAAAATGATCATTAAATTTATTAAATTATTAAAAATAATCATTAAAATTTTCAATATTTATCAATAACTTATAATGTGCAATAAATTAATGATCATTTTGTAATAATTTGATAAGTTTAATGGTTGTTTTATAACTTTTGAAAGATCAGTGGCTAAAAAGATTATTTTAACATAGTTTAGTGACCATTTGTGTAATTGACCCAAAATTTTATAACAAATTTCGGTTAACTCAATTAATCGACCGAATTAACCGAACTTTTTTTGGTTCGGTTAAAAATTTTTGAAAAAATTTCGGTTCGATTAACTGTTAATAAAAAAAATCGGTTAATAAAATTTTAGAAGTTCGGTTCGGTCAGTTAACCGAACCGGCCGTTTGAACACCCCTACCCATGAACATTCCCAAGCTTATATTGAGCATGAATACGAGTCTAATCGGTTTAAAATGAAGCTTTAAGTGTGAGGAAGAAGATGACTACCAAATATATAGATCCATGACTCAGGTATTGATCTAAAATCCGAACCGTTAAAATATTTTTATTATATTTTTTATACCATTATAAATAATATTTGTAGGTTAACTTCATCGATAACCAATAGTTTTATTTAGAGAGAGAGAGAGGGAGATGAACAGACGAAACTTTGAAGCTCGCCGGAAGCTGCACAGGGAGGAGAGTGGTCTCAGGAAGGAATTCTGGAAGAAGAAACTCGACGATGGAGGACTAGCCAAGAAACAACATCATGGAATATCAGTTTTCGTAGACGGCATCAGCAAAAGAATTCATAGAGAAACCCTAATAGAGGCTTTCAAGGGCTATGGAAAAGTCCTCGATGCATACATCGCGTATCACAACATTAGAAGGAGTAAAAGCAAATACACTTTCGCGTTTATCAGATTCAATAGTTGGGAGGATGCAAAAAGGGCTGTCGAGAGGGGGAACAACCGAAGATTAGATGGCAGGTTTATAAGAGTCTGCATCGATAGGAAGGAGTACAAACAGGACGCAAACAAACCAAACCCACCTAGCAGTCCCGCTAAACTACAAAGGAAACCCCCAAGTTTGGACTCGTATGTATTTGCTGGTTGATCTTTCAAGGACGCGTTGCTGAATAATCCTTTTCCATCGAATCTGGAAAAAGAAGCCGATGATGAAAAAACCAATATCAAACTGCAGATTCCGTTTTCGCCTGCAGAATCGCAGTGGTTGAGAAACAGTTTTGTAGGGCAAGTCAAAGGCATGTACAATACCGAGTTTGTTCAAGAAGCACTAAGATCAGAGGGTTTCAACGTTATTGTCAGCACGTGGTCAGGAATGTTTGTTGTCATTCAAATTTTGGAAGAAGAGCAGGTGCAGATTTTCTGGGACCTAAGGGAATCTCTTCTAAAGTCTTGGTTTGATGATTTAGATTCAGTCGATAATTATAGGCTCAAGAGAAAACTGAAGATTTGGGTCAGCATTGAAGGCCTCCCTCTGTTAGCATGGCACAACTCCGTCATTGAAGCAATAGCAAGCAGGTGGGGCAAAATTATCAAACTCGACGAGGAATCTTCTAGCAGAAGGAGACTCAATACAGCTAGAGTTCTCATTGGTGTTTCGTCAGTTTCTGATGTCCCAAATTACGCTGTGGTATCGCTAAATGGGGATAAATTTCACATAAGGATCTCAACGTCGGAATATGAAGATGAAAGATGCTGGATAGATGAAGAGTTTCCGGCGGACCTCGAAGAAGAAGACAGAGTTAGCCTTTCTAATTTTGCCGATAGAGTTTCCCCTGAGAAAACGGCGCACCAATTCCCTAGGCATGTAAATAATCAGTCTGTCGATGCCACCACATCTTTTAAATCATCTACATCGTGGGCGGGAATGTCCAGAGCATCCTCGGACGGAGAGTTACTACACGCACCTAACCCACAAAAGCCTGCGCCCCCAGAGAGCATAGGGATGTTTAACGTGCCTATTTCCGCGGAACCGGGCTTCTCTGAATCTTCTTCAGCTTTTAGTGGGCCGTTTACCCCGACGATAGACAAGGGAACTGGGCTGTTCTCAATAAAGCCCATGATCCTAAAAAATTCTAAGACCACACCCCCATGGCTACTCAGACCCAACACTGGAAAGGTGCAAAATAAGAGTATCAGAAGTGTTGATCCAAAAAAGTCGACAGATAAGATTAACACACACGCAACCTCGAGGAACATCACAAATTCCGAAAATGAAAAAGAAAAACAATCCCATACCAGTTCGAGATCAAATTCCCCCCTCTACCAGGGAATTTGGCAGGAGAAGCTAAACTTTGTCTTGAAGTCTGCAATGTAGTGGGACTTCACTTCATCGCTAATGATATGGAAGTTTGTAAAAGAATTGGGGAACTGGAACTCAGGAATTGTGAGCAGTAGGACGAGCGGGGTAATTTCTTTGATCTCTCTGTGTTCTTACTTATTTTGATGACAAACATGAATCAGAGCTTTATAATGTCGTGGAATGTGAGGGGATTGAATAAACAAGAAAAGAAAGCCGCCGTGAGAAGAATCATCTCTAAGTCTGGTGCGAGAATCTATTTTCTACAAGAAACCAAGCTGTGCTCGGTGGATATCAGGACAATCCGGCAAATTAGCGGCTACACTAGTAATATGAAGTGGATTTATTCGCCGTCGACTGGATCGGCTGGGGGTTTAATCTCTTTATGGGACCCAATGGTGTTTGATTGTAATATTCATATCGTAAATGATAGCTACATCTGCCTTATTGGCAATATGAATTACAAAGAATTCTCATCTGTATGTGTTCTAGTCAATGTTTATGCGCCGAACGGACCGAGTGAGAGGAAAGCAGTTTTCAACAACTTACAGGAGGAATTAACTCAGCTGTCAAAGCCTATAATCATGAGGGGCGATTTCAACATCACCCGATCACCACTGGAGAAACTGGGTTCACATCAAAAAAGGGGAGATGCAAGTCTTCTCAGACTTTATAAACTCGTTATGCTTGATCGACCTTCCTCTAAAAGGTGGGAGGTACACGTGGTCTAACTTCCGGGAAAAACCGTCCATGAGTAGACTGGACCGCTTCTTAATATCACCAGAAATTCTGGGAGCATGGCCTGACTTGATCCAATCCGCCCTGCATAAGAATATTTCTGATCACAATCCTATTGTGTTAAGCATGGTCACTCAAGATTGGGGCCCCAAACCATTCAGATGGTTCGATGTGTGGACTGAAGAAAAAGATCTTATGGCGTCAATTGGCTCAATCTGCAGCGTCAACAAGGGAAGAGGCATATGCCATTTGCTTCGACAGTGCAAAAATACCACTAAAGCTTGGGCTCAATGCAAAAAAGTACATGGAGCCGACTCGATAGAAGATTTGGAAACCAAAATTACAAATTTGGAAGTGGAGGCTGCGGGAAGAACTTTCAATTCTGAATCAAAGATTGAACTTCAGATCACTAGATCAAAGTTATGGAATGCAGTGAGAAAAAGGGAAAGAGAATGGTTACAAAATTCGAGATTGCGATGGTTCCAAGCCGGGGATAAAAACTCAAAATTTTTCCATATCGTGGCTTCGACAAGAAGAAAGAAAAACGCTATTGATAAGCTCAGAGTGGGTGAGAATGTAATCAAAGACCATGTACTAATCAAGAACGCAGTGGAAGATCATTTTCGAAAAACTTACAATGCTGAGCACTCCATCCAAGTGGCCAGAATTGATAGTAACATCAGAACACTAAAGCCTGAAGAAGCAAATGCTGTGGAGACCAGTTTTTCAGAAGATGAAATACGTGCTGCTCTCTTCTCAATGGATGGTTCAAGAGCCCCGGGCCCGGACGGATTCAACATTAATTTTCTTAAGAAGTGCTGGACGAACCTAAAAGGGGAAATCTGCAAGTTCTTCAGCGATTTTTATCACGGTACAATTTCTGATCTATCTTTCAATCATTCATACATTGTCTTGATCCCGAAGAAGAAAACCCCCCAGTCAATGGCGGATTATCGCCCCATTAGCCTCGTTGTCTCAATATACAAACTTGTAGCCAAAGTATTGGCTTCTCGCCTCAGTAGGGTATCCAACAGTGTTATTGGCGAAACTCAATTCGCGTTTTGCCCCGGTAAGCAGATCCTGGACTGCGTGCTTATTTCCAACGAGATTATAGATTTTATGAACAGAAGAGGATTATATGGTCTCATGTTTAAGGCTGATTTCAACAAAGCCTACGATAGCATCAGCTGGGATTTTCTAATCTTTGTCATGAGGAGGATGGGATTTGGCAGTAAGTGGTGTTCTTGGATTAAGTTGTGCATTTTTTGCAGTGTTCTTGGATTAAGTTGTGCATTTCTACTGCAAAATTGTCAGTCTTAATTAATGGTTCCCTTACAAGAATTTTTCACATATCGCGAGGACTAAGACAAGGCTGTCCATTATCTCCACTGCTCTTCAACCTAGTTGCCGAGGTCCTTAGTTCTCTCTTCCGCGAAGCTGTCGCTAAAGGGTTTCTCTGTGGTTTCAAATGTCGGGATAGTCCTATCGAGATCTCTCACCTCCAATTCGCTGATGATTTGTTGGTGTTCTGTGGGGAAAGCGAAACTCAAATCAAGAATTGTATTCGTATACTGAGAGGATTCGAGCTTGTCTCAGGATTATCACTAAATCTGCATAAGTCCAAGCTGATAGGGCTAAACGTAGAACAAGCAAAAGTGGATAGATGGGCATCTATGCTATACTGCAAAAGCGAGAAACTTCCTAGTACCTACCTTGGTTTACCGTTGGGGAATTCGAAAAACTCCACTGCAATTTGGGACCCAATTGTGGAGAAGTTCAAGTCAAAATTTGCAGGGTGGAAAACCAAATTGTTATCTTTCGGAGGACGTATAACTCTTATAAAATCCGTACTATCAAGTTTGCCACTGTTCTTCATATCATTATTTCCCATGCCCAACTCTATAAGTGTGAAATTATCAAAGTTAATAGCAAATTTTTTATGGGGCTCGCTGGAAAAAAGATCGATCCACTGGATCAAATGGGAAACACTATGTCTACCCAAAGAAGCTGGGGGATTAGGCCTCATGGATTTTGACAACATGAGTGAAGCTTTAAGAAGCAAATGGCTCTGGAGATACGGCTCTGAACCAAACGCGTTGTGGCGCAAATTCATGGCTGCCTTATATGAACATGATCCTAATTCGATGTTACCCGAGAATCTCAAGACAACAAACAAGTCGTGGGTGTGGAGAGGAATTATACGTCTTCTAACCAACAGAGACAGTGTTTTCTCAATGAACATCCATTTTAGTGTCGGAAATGGGGAAAGTATAAAGTTTTGGTCTAAAACCTGGATAGGTACTGCCCCGTTGAAGGAGCTTTTTCCACGAATGTTTGCGCTTGCTGTGAACAAATCAGGTGTCATTGCTGACTTTGGACATTTTGAAGATGGGATTTGGTTGTGGGAGATTGAATTTAGAAGAAGAACTTTTGATTGGGAAAATGAGGTCCGGGAAGCTTTTTTTGACTTTATTAGCAGTGGAAAACCATGTCAAGACATTCCAGATAATGTGAGATGGAAAGCCAACTCAAATGGCATATTTAGCGTAAAATCCTTATGCAGCGCGGCGATTGAAGACAAGATGATTAGGGATGACTTTTGGAAATTAGTTTGGGTCAAAACAGCTCCCCCAAATGTTGAAGCGTTTATATGGAAAGCTGCACACGGAAGAATTCCAACCAGGGTTGAATTGGCTAAAAGGGGCAATATCCAAAACCAACATATTACATGTCCGTTTTGCAGTAAAGAACCTGAACCAGTTTCTCACCTTTTCTGCCATTGTGTACTAATCTGGAGGTTATGGCAAAAATGGTGGAGTCTATGGAACGTCCACTTCATCATTCCATCCAATTTCACAGAACTGATCCTCCAGTGGTATACTTTGCATAAGAAAAATATCAATGACAAGATTTGGAAATTAAGCTTCCCTGCTTTCATTTGGACCATTTGGTTACAAAGAAACGAATTGATTTTCAAGGGTTCGAAGGTGGATGTAGACAACCTGTTCGACATTTGTTTGACAAGATTATGCTGGTGGATAAAAGCTAAGTGGCCGGAAGAGTTGATATCCGTTCAATTATTAATCAGCAATCCTTCTAATTTCAGCCTGATACGATGTGATGCAACTAGATACACCCCGCACGACTGGTTGGCAATTGGAGAAGGGGAACTCAAGTTCAACACGGATGGAGCGGTCAACCGAAAATTCGAAAATGTAGGTATAGGAGGCTGTCTGAGAAACAATGATTCGAAGATGCTTATGTACTTTTCCAAATCCATAGGAAAAGCTGATGCAACTTCGGCAGAGCTATGGGCAATCAAGGAAGCCCTGAATTATTTCAGCAAATCCAAATGTAGCAAATCGCATACTCTTGTATTAGAAAGTGACAGCAAATTGGCAATCGAATGGATTGACAACCCCCAGAAGGCTCCTGAGAATTTTAAAGATCTAATTGAAGCGTGTTTGAGGTGCGCCAAAGATTTCAAGTGGAGAACACACTTGGTGCCAAGAGAAATGAACAGCTTTGCTGATGATCTAGGAAAAAAAGGTATAAACCGCTTAAAAGAATTGTTTGTTGAAGTAAGTTGAGGCAGTCGAATTTCGGCAGAGGATGCGAACAAGCCTGAAGACGCAGAACCAAAGACCAGCAGTGGCCACTATTACAACGTTTTTTGCTCTAGGATAAGTAGCTTCCACCTGGTGTTATTTCGGTATATAGCAAATAACGTTAATGCTTGGTGTATTTCCATTGGAATTTCGAATGTACTCACACTATGTCGATGCACTCTTTTTCCTCCAACTAGGATTAGGGAGGTTTTTTAATGAGGCTCGACGTAGTGTTCGAATAATTATCTCAATAAAATTAATTCGTGTTTCAAAAAAAAATATTTGTAGGTCACCAATTATGTTTAGTACTTGGCTTGGTGGCTAAAGTTTGTATTCATTCGTCGTAGAAGTGACTTGCTTTTTTGAGTTCAAACCTTTAGAGGTTTAAAATTACCTTTTATTTTTTAATAGAATTAGGTTTCAGATCACACCAGAAAAAAAGTAGTGAGATTTAACTGCATGTAAATTTTCGGTGATTTTTAATATTTTATTGAGGGGGTTTATTCTAATAATAATTGAATTATAAGTCTGAAAGAAATTGCATATCATTGTGGGATTGACCTGAGAGGTAAGGGATGGCTATATTTTTTAGAGCGAACTCTAGACAAATATGAAACACATTAATACAAATTATGCCTTAGAATGAAAAACAATTTCGAATTGACTTTGTCTACAAATAAAGAAGTTATAAGTAATATAACTATCAATTAAATGAGGCGTTCTGAGGAGGGTAGTCGCCAACAGGAAGAGAGTCGCCGGCAGGTTTGGACGTTGTTTGTAGGGAGTTTGCCTAGTTCGCTGCATTGGAAGGGTTTGTGGCAGGTCTTTGATAGGTCATGGATGCTTTTATTTCAATTAATCGTGCAAGAGATGGATCGAGGTTTGATTTTGTTCGGATAATACAACGAAGGTAAAGAGGGGACGAGGGAGACCTAGGAAGGAATATAGTGTGGCGAATTTGACGACGTCCATAGTTCCGGTTTGTGATTCTTCGCAGTGGGATAGTTTGCATCGTGAGGCTGTAACAACTAGGGGTGTGCATTACCGGATACGGATAATATTCGATCCGAATATTTCGGATATCCGAATGTTTCGGATAGTCATAGTAGTGATCCGTATCTGATCCGGAAAAATCAGATATCCGAAAAACCGGATATCCGAAATTTCGGATCGGATATCCGAATTCGAATATATTACTTAATTTAACAAAATTTTCAGATTTAAAATTTATAATTTTACACATATTTTTAGACTAAAAATTACATACTTTCATATTACACAATGCACACACAGTACTATAATATATATATATATATAATTAAAATCAAAAGAAATAAATTGCTTAAAAAATTTCATATTTTTTTTGGGCTAATCAAATTAAACCAAATCTAGATATAAGGAAAACTGAAAACCAAAGCAATGAAAATTGTTTTGCTACTGTTGTTACAAACTTAGAATACTTCCTAATCCTTGCGGACAAAATATAACTTGCCCATGACATGGAGAACAACAACAAAAGCAATGAATCCGATGCTCATGACAAGCACCACATTAGGAGAGATCTTCAGTCCTGGAGCATCATCCGTGTAAAACTGAGAGGAATTTTATTTTTAATTGGATTGGCTTTCAATTAGATAAATTTGGGTCTTGGGCAGTTGGGCTAGCCGGCTAGGGCAAAAAAAAAATTTAAATTTTAATCGGGTTTTCGGATAATCCGAAAACACTTTTAGGCCGATCCGTATCCGATCTGATTATCCGAAAATTTAAAAATGGATCGGATATCCATATTTTCGGATAGGATCATCGGACAAACGGATCGGGTTACTCGGATCGGATTTTTTTGCACACCCCTAGTAACAACGGTAAAGTTGGGAGAGCTTCTAGGAGTGAAGTCGATTGGTCGGGAGGAGGAGGATATCTCTCGGATTATTACCGAGGGAGGCGGTGGTCTATAATCATGCGAATTATGTCTTGGAATCTCCGAGGTCTTGGGCGAGCTCTGAAAAGAAGTTTTGTGAGGGACATTCTAAGGAAAAATCGGGCAGATAAGGTGTTGATTCAAGAGTCGAAATTGGAGGAAGTAAATTCTCTAGTTGTTTCAAAATTATGGTTATCGGATGGGTATGAGTTTGCATTTTCTCCGTCTATAGGAGCATCAGGCTGAATTTTAGTCATTTGGAAGAGTTCACAATTCATTATGGAAGCTATTGAAGAGCATCATTTTTTCATTATGATACATGGTCGATAGGTACATACGGGGTTTGGATGCAACATCATGTCAGTGTATGCGCCGTATGATTGTCGGGAACAAGACCTGTTGTGGCCAATCTTATTGGAGCATATTACTAGTTATTCGAGTCTGTGATGTGTAGCGGGGGATTTTAACGCCATTTTGAAGCTAAATGAAATGGGCGGGATGTAGTTTAGTGCAGCATTGTTCATCTAGTTTTGCAAATTTGATAGATGAGGTTGGGCTGATAGATTTACCGCTTATTGGGAAACAGTTTACTTGGTATAAGTCGGGTAATCGACGTAGTCGTTTGGACAGATTCTTTGTATCGAGTAATTGGATGGATTTCTTTTCTCACATGCAGCAGCTATCGCTTCCGAGAAGGGTATCGGATCATTGTCCTCTGCTGTTATTATGCGATGATCGTGATTAGGGACCACGACCGTTTAAGTTTCTTGATTGCTAGATGGAATCGAAACAAAATATCCAGCGTATCTACTCAGAGTGGATTCGAATGACAGAGGCTGGGTTGGGGAATGATAATTTGATAGTAAAGCTGTGCCATTTAAAGAGTTTCTTAAAAGTTTGCAATAAATTTGTGTTTGGTGACGTTGAGCAAGCAATTACTTCTTTACAACAGAAGATTGATGGTTTGGGGCAATCAGATTTGTATAAAGAAGCTCTTGAGTAGAGTCGGTTACGGTTACAGAGTTTGTGGCGTGTTATGCAACACCGGGAAACTTTATGGCGAAAAAAATCGTGAGTCTCATGGTTAAAATTAGGAGATAGGAATAACGCTGATTTCTGAGCAAGATAATCGTTTGTTAACAACGTTGTTTACAGTAGAAGAGGCACGTGAGATCATCTTTAGCTGTGATAGATCGAAATCGCCGGGTCCAAATGGATTTAATTTGAATTTATATAAGAAAGGGTGGGCGGTAGTGCAAGGTGATGTGGTACGGTTTTTTTGCAGGAGTTTTATTCTACAACTCAGTTGTCGCATGGTGCGAACTGCACTTTTTTAGTTCTCATTCCTAAGGTGGATTCGCCTTTTTTTGTTGTCAGGTTTTAGACCAATTAGTTTAGTCAATTCTGTTAACAAAATCCTGGCCAATATATTGGCGCGGAGACTACAACGAATATTGGGGAAGGTAATTAGTGATTCGCAAACAACATTCGTTAAAGTTCGACAAATCGTGGATAGTATTTTGTTGGAAAATAAAGTCATTCATTCTCTTTGACATAAGTCGTGTGGGAGGAAAGGTTTTGTGCTGAAACTTGACTTCGCTAAAGCGTACGATTGTGTATGTTGGGCGTTTCTTGATCAAACGTTAGAGAATATGGGTTTTTGTTCGATAGGGCGAGCTTGGATTTGGGAGTGTATTAGCACATTGAGAATGTCGATTTTGCTGAATGGTTGTGTGACAAAGGAGTTTGTGATGGGTAGGGGTCTTAGGCAAGGATGCCCATTGTAACACCCCTTCCCGGTCTGGTCGAGAACCAGGTCGGAAGGTGCTAACGATGATCAATACAGTAATCGGTGCGACAAAATTTCAATTTAATCTTAACATTTACATCAACAATATTCAATAACATAATACTTCGATGTATAAAGCTTTAATGAATCCACACGAATCAATAATTAATCAATTAGGACTACCTATTAACCATTACAAGTTTTAGGGACCAAACTTTAAATTCGATAAATTAAAGGCCCTTCAATGCAATTGGTTATACAACAATGAAATTCATCACAATAATAGCATGCCTATAAAATTCCATACAATTTGAGGTCCATTAACTCAATCAATTTAATCCTTCAATATTCAGTGACTAAATTGTGAACCTTGCAAACTGTTTAATATGCCTTTAACTAACTTAACTAACCCCGTATCGAAACACCCTAGGGCTGTTTCGAAAAGGGTGAACGATGGTCAACCCTTGTTGACCTACTCTTTAGACCGTATAGATACAAATATGCCCTGTATCGAAACGGGTTGACTCCATTTGACTTTGACTTTGACCCGTTTCGATACACTCTAAACTCGTATCGAAACAAGGAATTCCATTGAAAAAATGTTTCGATACGCCCTATTCCTCAGGCTCAATTATGCTTACCCGTATCGAAACGCCATCACCCGTTTCGATACGACCTGACTTGTAATGGCAGATTTTTGCTGGTATTTATTCAATTTGACCTACTGAACAATGTCCAAATGCAACGAAATTTCACACACAATATTTCAATGGTATAAACTACTAGCATGCCAAGTTTCATGATCATACGAATAATTTTACTATGTTTTGACCTTTATGAGCCAAGTATGCACTTTTAAGCCATTTTAAGCAAATCAAAAAGGTCATTTAGGGCCATTAACCATATTACAACATATGCATATCACAAACATAACAAAATTGGCATAAATGACTAGTTCAACTAGTTTGTCACCTTCTTAGGGGTTCTTAATATCAAAATACATTACTCTAAAGCTTGTAGTGACTTGTCTTGTTTTGCCAATCCGATCCTCCGACACACGATCCTTTCAACCTAAAAATGCATGAGATGAGACATGTTAGACATACGATGCCTAGTGAGGTAGTCATAAGCAATATGAACAACAATATGTCAAGTATCAATATATATGATCTCATGCTTATCAATGTCAATGCTATGAAACACTATACAATGTTTAACATATTCTTCTTATCATTAATCCTTGGATTGAATCAAGATAGTGGATACGGGAATTCCTACACCTCGCCAAAATAGTGACTTTGGTGGCGCATGTGTTAGGTTGCTCACATAGAGAGTTTCCATTTAAATATCTTGGCATGCCATTAGGTGTTAATCTGAGGTTGTTGGCAGTGTGGGAATCGGATTAGGGACCACGACCGTTTAAGTTTTTTGATTGCTGGATGGAATCGAAACAAAATATCTAGTGTATCTGCTTAGAATGGATTCGAATGACAAAGACTGGGTTGGGGAATGAGGATTTGATAGTAAAGCTGCGCCATTTAAAGAGTTTTTTAAAAGTTTGGAATAAGTCTGTGTTTGGTGACATTGAGCAAGCAATTACTTCTTTACAATAGAAGATTGATGTGATTGATGGTTTGGGGCAATCAGATTTGTATAAAGAAGCTCTTGAGTAGCGTCAGTTACGGTTACAAAGTTTGTGGCGTGTTATATGTTGAATGTAGTCCATGAGAATCATCGTGCAGTGGCACTCCATGCAGTAGCATTGTGAACCATGCAGCACCTCTCTAAGTTTGTTAGGAGGTTACAAAGCCAGTAAACTTAACCTAGTCTGTTAGGTGAAGGTTACACGGTTAAGAGGTTATGAATTTATGTATAAAATAGACCCTTGATGGTGTATGTAACTGGTGTATGTAAAGCATGCAAATCCAATGAAATGAAAGTCTTATATTCTTCCATTATCTTCTAGTTTTGAGATTTCCTAATATGGTATCATTCGCCATAGATTTTGGAGCCTTTCTTCCGCTAGACCTTCTGTTTTCTATTTGTTCTCCTTCTTTTTTGTTTTGATTCTTGGTTCAAGATTTCAATGCCTGATATCAACCCTGGAGATTTGTCCACTGGCGCTAAGATGTTCACCAACAAACGAATCAATGTCATTATGGATGAGATGAATTTCTTGTTGTGGAGGCAACAAGTATTGCTGACTGTTCGTAGCCATAAGCTAGAGAAGCTTCTTACGGGTGATCTTAAACCTCCTCCAGAAACTGTTGCTGATACTGATGGTTATATGGTTTCAAACAATGATTATGAGACGTTCGTTGCCCAATATAGTGCGTTAGCTTCTTGGTTATTGTCCATCATCAGTTCCAATCTCTTGCCGGAGTTCGTTGGTGCTGAAACAGCTGCTTCGGTATGGAGTACGGTGTTGCAGTTCTTTGCAAACAAATCTACGACGACTGCGATGATCTTACACTGTAACCTTCGAGCATTTCGCAAAGGTGAAGATACCATGAGGGCCTACCTTACCAAAATCAAGGAGGTGTGCGATGCGTTAGCTGCCTGTGGGAGTTAAGTTTCCAGTATTGAGCAGATTTCCACAATCTTAAATGGTTTTCCAGCTGAGTATCAGCCATTTATGGCAGTCATCACGGCGAGCAAAGAACCATTTACTTTGGATGGGGTCAAACGAGTGTTGATTGATGCTGAGGCTCAAATCAGGGGTTTCCAAGCTCAAACCCAATTGTCGTTACTTGCTAATGTTGCACAGGTGCACAAAGAGGGAAACGATTCCACATATGATGATAAGATGCATAACCAGCCTTCGCACTTTGTGCAGACCTATAATCCTGGGCAAAAACACTTCAATCATGAATCTTAACAGTTTGGTGGTCGAGCTGGTGGCCGAGGGCGTGGTCGTGTGCGTTTACAGTGCCAATTGTGTGGCAATAATGGTCATTCAGTAGATCGTTGTTGGTAGAGGTTCAATCAAAATTTTCCTGGGGTTCTTGCTGACAGTGGGCATACCAATAAGCGGGAAGGACAATTTAGTGCTCATGTTAGCTCTCTTGAAAATTCATCTTGTCTCACGTGTTGCAGGGGCACTCACTCTCATCTTGGTGACTCAAATGGGACTGATACTTCTGATAGTTGGGTAATTGACTCTGGGCAACCAATCATGTTACACCAGATGCGAGCAAGGTTGTACATGGGACAGGCTATAATGGCCCTGGTAAGCTGGTAGAGGGAAATGGTGATAGTTTAAACATTGCTAAAGTTAGTAACTCCTCTTTACATACTTCTCGTACATTAATGGTTAAAGATATGTTTCATGTCCCTTCTTTGACTAAGAATCTGCTTTCTGTCTCAAAGTTTGCTAGAGATAATTTTGTGTACTTCGAGTTTCATGCCTCCAAGTGTCTGGTTCGTGAAGAAGGGTCTGGCGTTGTGCTATTAGAAGTGAGAGAAGTTGGTGGACTGTATGAGTTTGATGCAGCAAACAACATGAGGCAATGTCAGCACTCATCCTCTTGTGTTCAAGCCAATCTTACTAGCAAACAACATGAGTCTAATGTTTACGATTTGTGGCACAGAAGACTTGGCCATCCTGCTCACAAGCCTTTAATGCAAGCCTGTAAATCAGTTGATATTGTAATTTCTTCTGGAAATAATAAAGAATGCTCATTTGTTTGTGCATCATATCGTATGGGTAAAAGCCATAATTTACCCTTTTCTGACTCTACAACAATATATACCACACCATTTCAACTTGTATTCTCTGATTTATGGGGACCCTCTCACATAGCATTTGTTGATGGTTTTCGATATTATATATCTTTTGTTGATGCCACAACTCGGTTCTGTTGGTTATACATGCTTAAGTCAAAGGATCAAGCTTTACAGGCTTTTCAGTTGTTTCATGCACTGGTCAAGAATCAATTCAATGCCACCATTAAAGAATTTCAAAGTGATTGGGAAGGAGAGTACATGGGGTTGTCTACAGTTTTGCAGGTCAATGGCATCAAGCATATGTTGTCTTGCCCTCATACATCACAACAGAACGGTGTTGTGGAGAGGAAACATCGTCATATAATTGAGTCAGCTCTTGTTCTTATGGCTCTAGCTTCCTTGCCATTTCGTTTTTGGTCGTTTGCTGTGTGTACTGCAATATTTTTTATCAACAGACTACCCACCTAAGTGTTGGATGACAAATCACCCTTTGAGATGCTATACAAGAAAGCCTCAGACTATCGAGCCATGAAAGTTTTTGGCAGCCGTTGTTTCCCTCATTTGTGAGCTTATCACAGTCACAAGCTTGATTATCGTTCTCAACCATGTGTTTTCCTTGGTTACAATAGTCAACACAAAGGCTATCAGTGTTTATCCTCTGATGGTCGAATTTTTTTCTCCAGGCATATCATTTTTGATGAAGAGTGCTTTCCTTTTGTAGATGGTTTTCAACAGCATAGTCGTGTCACGCAGAAGTGTTGGAACCCTACACCTGGGAAATTTCCCATTGTTCCTGGTGCAAAACGGGTATGTTGTGGCACAAATGATAGTCTCTCTCCTCTTCATACTCCTAGCACGTTTGCTACGGTGCAACCTGCCTCCTGTCAAGATGTTGGTCATGATACAAATGACATATTGCCTGGCACGTCCCTTAATGAAACGTCTGCTGATTCCATGCATGAGGATCTCCCTAGTACTAGTGCGACTGTGGCTCAGGATGTTACAAGTGATGGTCATGAGGCACTAGGGATGGGCACTACAATCTTACAGTCACCAGACTTGGCTAATATTGTGGTCTCGCAATCTCAAATGCATGTCCATGTAGCAGTTGAACCTACGTTGTCACCTTCAGTGGACTTGGATACAGGTGAGTCTGCCTTTGTGCCTTCTACTTCTACACTGGGCTTTCATCCCATGACAACTAGGAGCAAACATGGCATTTTTAAGCCCACAGACAGTCTTAGCTGAATACGATGCACTCAAGAAAAATGATACGTCTGAGGTTGTTTCTTTACCTGTAGGACGATCTACTGTAGGGTGTAAATGGCTTTTTAGGATCAAGAGAAATGTTGATGGGTCCATCCAACTTTATAAGGCACGCCTCATAGCCAAGGACTATTCCCAAGTGCCTGGGCTATTCCCATGTTATCAAACCAGCCACGGTTAATGTCATACTTTCCCTTGTCGTTTCAAACAACTGAAGTTTGCGTCAGATTGATGTTAACAATGCATTTCTACATGGAGATCTTCAAGAGGAGGTCTTTATGGGCCAACCACCAGAGTTCGAACGATTTGCTGATGATGGTACCAAGCTTGTATGTCGTCTGAAAAAAACTCTATATGGCCTTCGACAGGCTCTCAGGAATTGGTTCTCTAAGATCAGGGAACATCTTGTTTGCATTGGCTTTCAAGGGTCCAGGGCTGATGCCTCTCTATTCACTCGTGGCAATCAAGGTGGGGCTATATATGTGCTTGTTTATGTCGATAACATAATTGTCACTGGTCCTTCAAAGGATGCAATTGAGGAGGTGGTTCGACAGTTGGGTGAAAAGTTTTCCCTCAAGGATCTTGGGGATCTTGGTTTCTTCTTGGGTATTGAAGTCAGACGTGAAGGTGGTGCTTTAGTTCTTAATCAATGAAAATACATTTTGGAGATGCTGATTAAATCAGGAATGCAGAATGCAACCTCTACACCAACACCTATGGTCACAACCCCTAAGCTTAGTCAGGACAATGCTGGGAGTCCACTGAAGAATGCGACTGAGTATCGCAGTCTGGTGGGTGTGTTGCTGTATGCATGTCACACACAGCCTGACATAGTGTACAGTGTCAACAAATTAGCACAGTTCATGCATATGCCGTGTGAAAAACATATGGTGGCTATTAAGAGATTGTTGTGTTACCTCAATGGTACCCTTGATTTTGGGCTTGTTTTTTCTCCTGTGCAAGGACCATGTTAGCTGGTAGCATTTGCAGATGCTGACTGGGGAGGGAATCTTGACGATCGACGATCAGTCTTGGGCAATTGTGTGTTCCTTGGGAACAATCTACTACTGTGGAACTCCAGGAAGCAGAAGAAAGTGTCTAGGTCTACCACCGAGGCTGAATATCGCAGCCTTGCCGAGGTTGCGTCCAAGGTCACTTGGCTGCAAGATCTTCTTGAAGACATGAAGATTTCAATGGATTCAATCCTCGTAGTTTGGAGTAATAACTCCAGTGCCATTGCTATGAGCGCCAACCCTGTCTATCACTCCAAAACTAAGAATGTGGAGCTTGATGTGCATTTCTTTAGGAAGAAGGTAGCAGATCGTAAGCTTGTGGTGAATTATGTTCCTGCTACATATCAAGTTGCCGACGAATTTACAAAACCACTGTCCAAAGATTATTTCACTGAGTTTCGACGCAAGCTTGGTGTATTGTCCTCCGAAGAAGTTGGAAAAAGCATGGAGCATGTTGAATGTAGTCCATGAGAAGCATCATGCAGTGGCACTCCATGCAGAAGCACTCCATGCAGCAGCACTGTGAACCATGCAGCAGCATTTCATGCAACACCTCTCTGAGTTTGTTAGGAGGTTACAAAGCCAGTAAACTTAACCTAGTCTATTAGGTGAAGATTACACGGTTAAGAGGTTATGAATTTGTGTATAAAAGAGACCCTTTCTGGTGTATGTAAAGCATGCAAATTTAATGAAATGAAAGTCTTCTATTCTTCCATTATCTTCTAGTTTTGAGATTTCCTAATATTATGCAACACCGGGAAACTTTATGGCGGCAAAAATCATAAGTCTCATGGTTAAAATTAGGATATAGCACTAAGGCTTTCTTTCATAGAGTTGCGAAGTTACAAGCAACACGAAATTGTATCACGAGCTTGCAAATTGGGGGCCGTTGGGAAACGAATCCAGTGCGACTCTGACAGTTTTTAGTGAAGGAATTTAGGAAGCATTTCACAGCGGGTGTTCGTTTAAGTTCGTGGTCCTTTGAGGGTTCATTCTCGCTGATTTCTGAGCAAGATAATTGTTTGTTAACAACGTCGTTTATAGTAGAAAAGGCACGCGAGATCATCTTTAGCTGTGATGGATCGAAATCGCCGGGTCCATATGGATTTAATTTGAATTTATATAAGAAAAGGTGGGTGGTAGTGCAAGGTGATGTGGTACGATTTTTTGCAGGAGTTTTATTCTACAACTCAGTTGTCGCATGGTACGAACTGCACTTTTTTAGTTCTCATTCCTATGGTGGATTCGCCTTTGTTGTTGTCAGATTTTAGACCAATTAGTTTAGTCAATTATGTGCACAAAATCCTGGCCAATATATTGGCGCGGAGACTGCAACGAATATTGGGGAAGGTGATTAGTGATTCACAAACAACATTCATTAAAGGCCGACAAATCGTGGATGGTATTTTGTTGGCAAATGAGGTCATTCATTCTCTTTGACAGAAGTCATGTGGGAGGGAAGGTTTTGTGCTGAAACTTGAATTCGCTAAAGCGTACAATTGTGTATGTTAGGCGTTTCTTGATCAAACGTTGGAGAATATAAGTTTTTGTTCGATATGGCGAGCTTGGATTTGGGACTGTATTAGCATAGTGAGAATGTCGATTTTGTTGAATGGTTGTGTGACAAAGGTGTTTGTGATGGGTAGGGGTCTTAGGCAATGATGCCCATTGTAACACCCCTTCCCGGTATGGTCGAGAACCGGGTCGGAAGGTGCTAACGATGATCAATACAGTAATCGGTGCGACAAAATTTCAATTCAATCTTAACATTTACATCAACAATATTCAATAACATAATACTTCGATGTATAAAGGTTTAATGAATCCACGCGAATCAATAATTCATCAATTAGGACTACCTATTAACTATTACAAGTTTTAGGGACCAAATTGTTAATTCGATAAATTAAAGGTCCTTCAATGCAATTGGTTATACAACAATGAAATTCATCACAATAATAGCATGCCTATAAAATTTCATACAATTTGAGGTCCATTAACTCAATCAATTTAATCCTTCAATATTCAGTGACTAAATTGTGAACCTTGCAAACTGTTTAATATGCCTTTAACTAACTTAACTAACCTTGTATCGAAACACCCTAGGGCTGTTTCGAAACAGGTGAATGATGGTCAACCCTTGTTGACCTACTCTTTAGACCGTATCGATACGGATATGCCATGTATCGAAACGGTTTGACTTCATTTGACTTTGACTTTGACTTTGACTCGTTTTGATACGCTCTAAACTCGTGTCGAAACAAGGAATTCCAGTGACAAAATGTTTCGATACGCCCTATTCCTCAGGCTCAATTATGCTTACCCGTATTGAAACGCCATCACCCGTTTCGATACGACCTGACATGTAATTGCAGATTTTTGCTGGTATTTATTTAATTTGACCTACTGAACGATGTCCAAATGCAACGAAATTTCACACACAATATTTCAATGGTATAAACTACTAGCATGCCAAGTTTCATGATCATACGAATACGTTTACTATGTTTTGACCTTTATGAGCCAAGTATGCACTTTTAAGCCATTTTAAGCAAACCAAAAAGGCCATTTAGGGCCATTAACCATATTACAACATATGCATATCACAAACATAACAAAATGGGCATAAATGACTAGTTTAACTATTTTGCCACCTTCCTAGGAGTTCTTAAGATCAAAATACATTACTTTAAGGCTTGTAGTGACTTGTCTTGTTTTGCCAATCCGATCCTCCGACACACGATCCTTTCAACCTGAAAATGCATGAGATGAGACACGTTAGGCATACGATGCCTAGTGAGGTAGTCATAAGCCATATGAACAACAATATGTCAAATATCAATATATATGATCTCATGCTTATCAATGTCAATGCTATGAAACACTATACAATGTTTAACATATTCTTCTTATCATTAATCCTTGGATTGAATCAAGAAAGTGGATACGTGAATTCCTATGCCTCGCCAAGTCAATAAATGGTCTAGTCCCTCTGCCTCTCCAATATGACCAATATCAATACACATCCCTCCGCCTCGCCAAATTAATATAGGTCGTAGCCTTAGGATCGTAGTCCACCCGTACACTGAGGTCATGAATTCTATGGCATGCCAATTGTATCCTATGTCTATTCAAATCCAAGGTTCCAATGTTCATATCCATTTCAATAATCAATGAGTATTCCAGTAACCAATGATTTTCAATATTATCAATAGCCAATATGTCTCATAATCAATGTTTCACGGTTCAATGTTAGTAACAAAAATCAATGATTTCTTTGCAACGTTTCTATAACAATGGCAATGCTCAATGACGATGTCCGATACTCAATGACAAACTTACCGACACTTACCAAGGTGTCCGTTTAATTATTCGATGCAACTTTTTCCAATAGCAATGTGAGTAGAATGATCGAAGACAATAATAATGGATTCAGGAAGGCTTTTCGCCTAATCTCGAGACTCCGACTACACTCACCTTGACAATTCGAAGCTTTCAAGGCTCTTGGATAACAATACCCTTGCTTCTAGCTTTCGATGGAGACGGTGAAACTTCATTATCCACTTCTTGAGCCGATCAATAGCAGTGATTCGATATCAATAAAACGAAGAAAAACTAAACTAAAGCTTGCTCTCCAATGGAGGTGCTAGCTTGAAGGAAGATGATGAAGATGATAAGAGGTGAGGTGCTTGCTTGAGACTCTCGGTAAGCTTTCTATCATCTTTTATTTTGTTTTTAAATTATATATTCTTTTCACTATTTAGCTTGCTTGAGACTCTCGGTAAGCTTGCTTGAGACTCTCGATGAAGATCTTAAACTATCCCGCGTAGATATAAATTTAATTGGGAAGGGGCTAATCGCAAGATTAGTCCCTCAACTCTCACAATGCTATAGTTTTGACCTCCCACTTGCATTTTTCCTCAATTAAGTCTGTAATGTTTTCGATACTATTCAATAGGTTCCGATGGAAATGATTTAATTCAATTAAACTCTAATATCAATAATTAACTAGCCAATACTATATTCAAACTTCATCAATGTAGAATTTCTGATCACCGAAACCAAATTCTGACTAGACCGGATTTTGGGGTGTTACACCCATTGTCGCCGAGGCCTTACATATTTTTTAGAGCAAGCTGTGGATATTGGTCTTATTAAGGGCGTGGAAGTGGTGTCGGGAGTATTCATTTCACACTTACAATTTGCTGATGACATTATGCTATTTTTTGAACCATCGGTGGAATGAGCTCAAAATGTCAAGCATATTTTGAATTGTTTTTAGGTCTGTTCCGGATTGCAGATTAATTTTCGTAAGTCTTGTTTATATTCATTTGGTGTTGACGATGAGACAATGACTTTGGTGGCACATGTGTTGGGTTTCTCACACAAAGAGTTTCCATTTAAATATCTTGGTATGCCATTGGGTGTTAATATGAGGTCGTTGGCAGTGTGGGAATCGGTGATTGCGAGCGTTCGGAGGAAGCTGACTGGATGGAAGAAATCGTCAATGTCCTTTGCTGTGCGACTAGTTTTGGTTAATTCTGTCCTTTCCTCTTTACTAATGTATTACATGAGTTTATTCATTGTGTCGAAAGGGGTTATTGTTGTTATTGATAACATTAGAAGAGCGTTTTTGTGAGGAGGTGTTGGGTTACATAGACGAATGTGCCGCGTTAGTTGGGAGATTGTATGTAGACCTCGTTCTCTTAAGGGCCTTGGGGTGGCGAATTTGGGCGTTAGGAATCTTACGTTATTATCAAAATGGTCATGGCATTATGCCACAGAGGTGAATTCATTGTGGCGATCGATTTATCATTGCTAAGTATGACAAAAATGTACAATAGTCGAGATTTAATCTTAATCATTGAGGCTCTATGTCTACCATTTGGAAACAAATTGTGGCCTCTGTGTGTAGGGAGGAGGCGGTGAAACATCTTGATGCATCTAATATTGTATGAAAGGTAGGCGGTGGAGAAACTATTCTTTTTTGGCTTGGCCCATGGTGCACCGAACAACCCTTAAAGGATATATTCTCGCATTTATTTTTGATTGCAAGAGACAAGCTAGTGTTGGTTCGCGATTATGCTGTGAATGGTGTTTTGTCGCATGACCAATGGTTGACTTTCTTTCGTTGGGACTTTTGTGTGTTTGAGCAGCGTGTGCTTTGTGATATGCTTACTGTGGTATGTGAGACACGGCTTAGGCGTGAGGTGTAGGATGTGTTGATTTGGAAATTAGATATGCAGGGCCGTTTTTCTATCAAGGCAGTGACGCGTTTAATGATGTTAGACAAGGTAGGGGATGCCAATTTTTGGGGCTGTTTCGCTTGAAAAATCTTAGTGCCTCCGAAGGTTCAAGCATTCCTATGGTTTACATGGTTGAGTAGATTGTCAACTTTTGCTTTCTTGAAGGCTCAAGGAATTTCGTTAGGAGAGTGTGTCGGTTTGTATGTGTGGTGTGGAGTGGAGGAGGAGGATGCAGACCATTTGTCTTATTCTTGCCCTTGTGTGAAGCCGATTTGAGATTGGTTTTTATCTTGGTGGGGAATTTGTTTGCCGGTGCCTCGTTGTTTTGTAGATTTCATGTTGCCAGGCTTCTATTGTTCTTTGGTTGGTGAGAAACGGGAGTGGTGGGTGTCGTGTGTTGCGGCACTTTTGTGGTCTTTGTGGTTGCGGAGAAATGACGTTATGTTTAATAGAAAGCTTTTATCAATTAGTGAATTATGTTTCTTGGTGATGCTTCGGTCCTTTTACTGGGTTAAGGCTGCTCGGGAAGAGGTGAATGTTAACAAGATGTCATGGTGGAGCTGTCTGTCATCGTGTCTTCCTTCTGATGCCTTGGGTTCGGTTCGTGAGGGTGTACGTTGGGATCCTCATTTGTGGGGTGTGTTAAAGTTTAACGTGAATGGTGCAGCCTGAGGCAAACCGAGACGGGTAGGCTTTGGAGGGGTGCTTCGGGATTGTGATGGGCGGATGTTGGCAATTTTTTCGGAGCCCCTTGGTTCGATGGATTCAAATGAGGCGGAGGTTCGCGCTATAGCATTTGCTTCGGGCATGTTCCACGTATCACGTTGGTCAGAGGTTAATTTGGTTGTGGAATCGGACTCGGCAAATGCAATTGGTTGGATCTAGCTTGCTAATAAACGCCTTTGGCGTTTATGGGAGGTTTTTTTCTTCGATTGATGAGGCTTATTTGGAGTTATCGAATGTGTGCTTTCATCACATCTATTGTGAGGCGAATGGTTTGGTTGATGCCTTGGCTAAGAATGGTGTATCTCGAGAATTTTTGTTTTAGGTGTGCTTGTAATTGGTTGAGGGTGTGTGCTTTGTGTATTTTGGGGCGTAAGTTTGTGGTTGTTATTGGGTGTTGTTTTCCCTTTTGTAGGTAACGTGTCGTACTCTTTTCCTCCATCTAAAGTTAGAGAGGTTTTTAATGAGGCGCGCGTTACTTTCGTACTGTATGATTTCCTCTTAATATAATCATATGGTTTATTGAGCAAAAAAAATTCATTTCATTAAAGCTTATATCTTAAGTTCCAATTATAGGTGTAACCCCCTCTTACCGGCCTGGCCGCTGGATCGAACCGAACGGGTTACACGGGGAAAACTGAAGCGAAACCCGTTAAGGCCTCACACCGATTACCAACGCTATTATTTTAAATAATCTTGTCTAAATGCTTTATTTGAACCTATGTGAGAAAGCAGACAACGGAAAAGCAAACATGGATACGAACCAAGCAGACCAGACAATTAAAGACAACTTTTAGTCATTTTTGTGAAACCGATATTTTAATTTTGATATAACTAAAGAACCTAAGGACTAAATTGAAATTGTCAAAAAGAATTTTTAAGTCCTCAAACATCCCCATATGATTTAAAGAATATGCCTGAGTTAAAAACTAAGCTTTCCAAATATTTTCTAAGTGTTCTTAAGGCCGAAACAATGTTTTTCGAGTCCCTGTTTCGAAACGGCCTAAGGCGTTTCGAAACGGTTTTGAAACTGTCAACCCATGTTTCGAAACGGGTATCGAAACGTTTTCAACACTGCCAACCCATGTTTCGAAACCAGTATCGAAACGACTTTAGAACATAGAGAACCCGTATCGAAACGACATCAAGTGTTTCGAAACGGTTCTTCATTTAATTTGAAAAATATGACCGTTGCAAGTTTTTAACTGATTTTCAAGAAACCGTTAAGGCGTTTCGAAACGAGTTCAAGTCGTTTCGAAACGACCCTTGACAGTGGCAAAAGTGTTTCGAAACGGGTAAATACCGTTTCGATACGGGCTCTTAAATGCACCCCAACGGCTCTTTCTATTTTGGTCCGTTTCGAAACAGGGTCGGGCGTTTCGAAACGGGTGGTTGCAGACTGCATTTATGGAGGTGAGATAACACTCCCAACGGCTCTATTGATGAATGCAACAACCACAACGGCTAGAAATCAATGAGAAGGTATAAAAGGGACCTCTAAAAGCACCATCAACAACTATTGATCCAAAAGCAAACATCCAAACATCAAATCCAAGCATTTGTGCCTAAATCCCAATATTGTCTAGAAACCCCAATTGTAATTTTCATTCTTATCTTTTTCAATTGGGTTGAGTGCTTGTAATTGAGCTACAATTTGTATTGAGAGATACTTTCTTAGCCAACAAAATCTTTGTTCTATTTGTGTGAGGATTGGGTTAAATTTTGAGTAGAAAATTTAACCGAAAATTGTAAGGGTTACCTCCTTAGCCTAGAAAAGGGGAAGAGCAATTAGTGGAATTGTTGCAAATCCTTAGTGAAGCTAAGGTAGTGGATGTAGAGTTCATTTGGAACTTGAACCACTCTAAAATTCTTTGTCTATCCTTTTAATTTGCAATTTCCACCACATAAACCTTTAAAAATCCAATTCACCCCCCTCTTGGTTCATTTCGATCATTCGATCCACTCAACAATTTTACTTCAGGCCGTATCGATACGCCTTCAACGGTTAAACTCCCCCAAAGTCAACTTTGAGAGACCGTATCGATACCCTCCAAGGTTGGTATCGATACCCCTTTAACGGTCAAGTTTCCCAAAGTCAACTCTAGGACCGTATCGATACGCTTAAGGCTCGTACCGATATCCCAATTTCTCGTAAAATTTTCAGATTTCCAGAGGACAAAGAGGGTATCGATACGGCCCTGCGTATCGGTACGATAGGCTTATAATAGGGGACCGTATCGATACCGCCCTTGAGCGTATCGATACGCCCTGCACAGAAAGACATCAAATTGCAGTTTTAAGCACAAGGGAGATAACTTAAACACCCTAAGCAAGCATTTGACCAACTCCTAAGCATACATGCAACTCAAGGAAACCAAGAAACCTCATATAAAGCAAGTTGAACATTCAACAAGACTAAAATCGTCAAGCAAGTATTTAACATAGATAACCAAACATGCTTAACATCCACAAAGAGGTCAAAAGCCAAACCCAGGCATGCTTCAACACTTTAAACATGTTAACCACAATAACTTAGGAGTTTGGACACCAACTCCCCAACACAAAAGTCTAGCATTCCCATTGCCTAAGTATTATTACAACCATGAAAATCATACTTGAGCTAGCAAATGAACTCCAAGGTTCCTCCTTTGCCCCGCTTGCCTCTCGTAGCCACTAACGATCTGCATTGTTGGAAAAGAGAGCGTAAGCTTAAAAGCTTAGTGAGCGAAGCTCAAAAACCACGTCAACAATAATGCAGTTGAAAGCATGTATTTTGTTTAAAGGAAAAACATTTAAAAAGGAAATATGATAAACATATAGCATAAACAAAACATAGTATGCACATGCACAACTATTCCTTGTGGGACTACACATCACCGTTCACAACATTAGAAGTCCTTCCCTACCATTTTCAAGCCAAAAACCTAAATATTTCATATCCAAAAATTACCCATTTTCTAAATTACAGGATTTCTTGTTACACCCATTATCTTAGCATCACTTTACACCCAAAATATGATTTACAACTCAGACAAAACACTGTTTTATCAACATTCTTTTAAAGCCTTCAAAAAGCCATTTTCTCTCAAATGGAGGAACTTGAGAAATCTTTCAAAGTTTTCAAAGGAAATTAATAGAAAGTAAGAAAATGTGTAGGAAAATTAGAAATAAAGCTCTTACCTTGATGAATCCTCAAAAATGGTGAAGGTTTGGTAGAGAGAAGAAAGTAATGTGAAAATGATTTTTTGGGAGGAAGAAGAAGAGATGAGAAATTTTGAAATATAAAATTTTATTTTAATTTAAAATCTATCTCCAAAAACCTACTTGTCCCCATTTTACCAAAAACCTCTTTTAAATGTTCCATTTTCTTCAAAAGTTTTAAAAATTGATTATTTAAACGATTTTCCCCAAATTAGATTAACCCGAATCGGCTTAACCAAACCCTACTATCTCTCAGGCCCCAAACTCGGCCGTTACAACTCTCCCCCACTTAAGGAATTTCATCCTCGAAATTTACCTGATGGGAAGAGATACGGAAATTGTTTCTCCATGTCATCCTTTTCTCTCCCAAGTGGCCTTTTCCACACCTCGGTGTCTCCACAGAACCTTGACTAACTCGATAGTCCTCCCACACAACACTTTACTATCCGTAGCAAGAATCTCAACCGGTTCTTCTTCATACGACAAATCTGGGTTCAACTCGATCTCTTCCACTAGCATTACGTGGGACGGATCTGATCTATACTTTTGTAGCATCGAAACGTGGAACACATCATGAATCTTTTCTAACTTGGTCGGCAATCTCAATCTATAAGCAACGAGACCAATTCTCTCAACTACCTCGTAAGGACCAATGAATCTCGGACTTAGCTTACCCTTCTTACCAAACCTCATCACCTTCTTCCAAGGTGAGACTTTCATAAATACTTTGTCGCCAATAGCATCCTCTATCTCACGTCTTTTCAAATCGGTGTATGATTTCTGTCTGAAGTTGCCTTCAAGCGATCACAAATCAGTTTTACTTTCTTGGTAGTGCCCTTAAGTAAGTCTGGCATAGGTACAAGCTTATGTCCAGTTTCGGCCCAACAAATAGATATTCTACATTTCCTACCATACAGAGCCTCATACGGTGCCATCTGAATACTAGCCTGATAACTGTTATTGTACGCAAACTCTACTAGCATTAGATGCTTCTCCCACGAACCCTGAAAATCAATAATGCAACACCTCAACACGTCTTCTAACACCTGAATAACTCTCTCTGACTGACCATCTAACTGTGGGTGATACGAAGTACTAAAGTTCAACAAAGTTCCCAAAGCTCGATGCAAACACTCCCAAAATCTAGCTATAAACCTCGGATCTCGGTCTGACACAATCAATTTCGACACACCATGCAACCTCACTATCTCACTGATGTACATATCGGCCAACTTGTCTAAGGGGTAAGTAGTATGAACATGTATGAAATGGGCACACTTAGTGAATCTGTCAACTATCACCCATACTGAATTATTCTTCGAAGGAGTCAACGGTAAACCTGACACAAAATTCATAGTAATATGTTCCCACTTCCATTCCGGAATCTTTAACGGTTGTAACAAACCTGAAGGAAACTGGTGCTCGACCTTAACTCGCTGACAAACCATACACTTACTCACAAACTCGGCCACATCTTTCTTTAACCCAATCCAAAAGTACTCATCTTTCAACTCATGGTACATCTTCGTACTACCTAGATGCATAGAAAAATGACTGTTATGAGCTTCATTCAAGATAGTACGCCTCAACTCGGCATCTTCTGGGACAACTACTCTACTCTTAAAACATAAGATCCCATTCTCACCAAAGCAGAAATCTGTGGGTTTACCCTCGGCTATATCTTGCACGTGAGGTGTCAAAGATTCGTCTTGCAACTGTTTCTCTCGAATCAACTGAACTAACAAAGGCTTAACCTGTAGCTCGGCTATTAAACTGTCATCCCGTGACACACTCAATCTCACAAACATAGCTCGCAACTCAACTACCACTTTTCTACTCAAAGCATCGGCCACTACATTTGCTTTACCCGGATGGTACTCTATCGTAAGGTCATAGTCCTTGAGAAGCTCTAACCAGCTACGTTGTCTAAGATTCAACTCTCTCTGTGTCATCAAATATTTCAAACTCTTATGGTCGGTGTAGACTGTGCATTTCTCACCGTAAAAGTGGTGTCTCCAAATCTTCAAAGCAAACACTACAACAGCTAACTCTATGTTATGAATGAGGTAATTCTTCTCGTGAACCTTCAACTGTCTCGAAGCGTAAGCTACAACCTTTCCCTCTTGCATAAGCACACACCCTAAACCTACATACGATGCATCACTGTAGATTACAAACTCTTTCCCTAGTTCAGGCTGAATCAAAATATGAGCTTCTGTCAATGCTTTCTTCAACTTTTCAAACGCTTGTTACCTTGCATCTGTCCACTCATACTGAACATTCTTCTGAAGCAATTTGGTCAAGGGTGTTGCAATCTTCGAGAATCACTCGACAAATCTTTGATAATACCCCGCCAAGCCTAGGAAACTACGGATTTCGGTCACTGACTTTGGTTGTTTCCAATTTACTATCGCCTCTATCTTCTTGGGATCTAAAATAATCCCATCGGCCGAGATCACATTACCTAAAAAAACTACCTCCCTAATCCAAAACTCGCACTTGCTCAACTTGGCAAACAACTGATTTTCAAGCAAAGTCCGTAGCACCAATCACAAATGCTCATCATGCTCTTCCTCAGTTCTGGATTACACTAAAGTGTCATCGATGAAAACTACTACAAACCTATCCAAAAACTCGTGAAACACTCTGTTCATCATGTCCATAAATGCAGCTGGGGCATTTGTCAAACCGAAAGGCATTACCAAGAACTCGTAGTGCCCATATCGTGTACGGAAAGTTGTCTTCGGTATGTCCACATCCTTCACCTTCAACTGATAATAACCAGATCTTAAATCAACCTTCGAAAATACTGTAGCATCTCTCAACTGATCAAGTAAATTGTCAATCCACGGCAAAGGATACATGTTCTTCACGGTTACCTTGTTCAACTGCATATAGTCTATACACATCCTTATACTGCCGTCATTTTTCTTCACAAACAAGACCGGAGCACCCCACAGGGAAATACTAAGCCTATTGAAAACTCTATCTGACAGCTCCTGAAGCCATGTCTTCAACTCTTTCAACTCCTTAGGTTTCATTCTATACGGAGCAATAGACACGAGAGTAGAATCTGAATACGTCTCAATAGCAAACTCAACGTCTCTATTTGGAGGCAAACCCGACAACTCTTCTGGAAAGACACTCGAGAAATCACAAACTATTCTGATGTCTTGCGGTCTGACCTCACTCATATTTGGATTCATCACATAGGCCAAATATGCTTGACAACCCAAATCCATCAATCTCTGAGATTCCAAAGCAGAAACAACATTGGACAAGAATTTAACGTTCTCGCCAACTACTACAACCTCAAAATCATCCGTAAGTCTCAAGGAAACTCTCTTGGTCTCAAAATCTACCCTAGCTCTATGCTCCACGAGCCAATCCATGCCCAAAATCACATCGAAACTATAGAACAACAATTCCATCATATCGACCGGAAACACATGACCCTGAATCATCAAAGGATACCTCTTATACATTTTCCTAACTACCACGGTCTCACCGAAAGAACTAGTAACATTCACACCTACCTTTAACCACTCATACGGTGTTGGGTTTTAAGGGGCTCGATTCGATCAACCGTTCTTGCTCGCCAAGTGTGGAGAAGTTGGATAATTGGGTGTTTTAGTGGGAGGTGAAAAATATGGCAATTTGACACAAAGATTTATAGTGGTTCAACCTTCTAACCAAGGTCTACATCCACTACCTTAGCTCCCCACTAAGGATTTCCAACAAATTCACTAAGAATTTCGTCTCCTTTTCTCGGATTAGGAGGAAATCGTTACAACCCTCAAAGCTTTCTACCCAAAGCTTGAAGGAACACTCTCTTTACAAAGAAAGACTTAGCAAACTAGAAATCCCTCTAAAAGGTGTTTGTTTGCAATTCTTAGCACTCACCCAAAACCTAAACACTTGAGCAAATTTAACAATGTAAGCTCACAAGTGTTGTCTAAGCAAGAAATGTACAATTAAAGCTCTAGACAAATTTTGATATCATAATGTTGTAACAATTGAAGCATTAACTTGTTCTTGATGCTTGGAGGTCCCTTTTATACTCTCAATTGAGTTTGTAGTCGTTACTAGCCGTTGGGAATGATTTGGAGCCGTTGAGGACTTTATTTCCCTTCATTAATGTTGTTCTGCAGCCATCCGTATCGATACGCGTGGAACCATATCGGTACGCCCTTCATTAGAAACTAGCCGTTGGGCTCTTGCCAGTCTGGGCGTATCGATACGCTTGAGGGCGTATCGGTACGGGTTCACTTTTAAATGACCGTTGGGAAATTAGCCGTTGGGGTGGTTGAAAGGGGATCGGTACGCTTACCAGGCGTATCGAAACGATCCCGATCCGTATTGAAACGGCCAAGCATGTTTCGATACGGGTTTTGGCAGTGACCAAACTTGGGGCTAAAAGGTATCGTTACGGGTAAAGCCGTATCGATACGGGTAACGTGAAAAGTCAAGTTTGGCTATATAAAAGCATGAAAAGTCTTGCCAAAAACCTCTTAAAATACCTCAAACATAAATTCAAGTTGTTTGGACTTAAAACCAAGTTTTAGATTCTTTTCAAATTAGTCCAAAACATTTTTCAATTATTATATCAAAACATTAGTTCTACAATCTCTCCCTTTTTGATATAATAAACTCACTTGAAAATTTGTTTGGGATTCTCCCCCTTTAACTTTAAAAATGTGAATAAGAGATTAAAGATATGAAATCAAATAAAGCTCCCCCTTATTCATTTGAAAATTCAATTTTTCAAACCATTTCTCCCCCTTTTTGTTATATCAAAAAGAATTTAAAATATTAAGTTTCAAAATAACAATTGAGGTAAAAGAAATTTGACACATTTAAAATTTTGGTTTAAAAATTTGCTCCCCCTTACTCAAAGCATCATAAGAATGTTAGTTCAACATATATGATCATCTAGTTGACATAAATGAAAATAAATCAAATAAACACAAAAGCAACTAGAATTTTTACCAACACTTGAACCCAAAGGGAGGATGTGAAGCCTTCCTTCTTCAAGTGTTCTTCCTTGTGTGTATGGAGCTCCCTCTCAAAGTTTGACTTGTTGATCACTCTCCATCACACCTAGCAAAAGACAATCAAGTAATTTTTGGTATCCAAATTGCTTTGGATCCATAGACATTAGTAGCACAAAATTTAGTCCCCTTAGGAATCCATTTTTCAATTTCATCCTTTTTAGTTGAAGTGGTTAGTCCTTTTGGGACCCAAACACTTCTAAAACATTTACCATTTATAAATCTAGGGGCACTAGATTGTCTTACATAAAAATTTGATTTTCCCAAATTATTTTTCTTTTCTAGTTCATTGGAAATCAAATCTTTTTCTTTTTGAACTTTAAGAAGCAAGTTTTGTAAATCAAGACATTCTTGTTCAAAGTCTTTCAATTTTGCTTCAAGTCCAAGATTTGTTTTGGAAAGCAAATCATTTTCAATTTTTATTTTTGAAATCAACTTTTTATTCTTGGAAAATGATGCCTTGAATTCCAAAAGCAAATCATCATAGGCATCTTGTAACTCATCAAATGTATAAGAATTTGAAATAGATGAGTTAGAAGTTACCTCCCCCTCATTGAGGGCCATCAAGCATAGGTGGGCTACTTCATCATCGGTGGAGTCTTCATCACTCCATGTGGCCACATATGCTTGTTTTGAAGATGATCCCTTCTTTTTGGATTTGTGGGAGTCCTTCATCTTCTTCATCGATTCATGCTTGGATTTTTCCATTTTGCTCTTCATGAACCGGGCAAATTTGTTGAAGAGATAGGCCATCTCTTCATCTTCACTTTCCTCCTCACTTGAATTTACATGATGGCATGTGGAGGATTTGAGAGCTACGTCACTAGCATTGATGCCTAGCTCCATGATCTTCTTCTTCCCCATCGCTCTAATCTCTTCCTTCTTCTTCTCCTCTTCTTTGTTTTTCTTCATTATTTGGTGAGTGAGAAGAGACCCCATGAGTTCATCAATCTTCAAGGTTTTGAGATTCTTGGCTTCGATGATGGCGGTCCTCTTTGAGTCCCATGACTCGGGAAGGGAGTAGATGAGCTTTCGGACAAGCTTCTCTTCCGGGGTGGCTTCTCCATAACCTTTAAGACCATTGGTGATAGTGGAGAACCTATCAAACATCTTCTCGATGTTCTCTTCCGGATCCATCTTGAAGTTTTCATACTCTAAGGTTAGGAGCCCAATCTTGGTCTCCTTGACTTCATCGGTTCCTTCGTATGTGACTTCAAGCTTGTCCCATACCTCCTTGGCACTCTCACAAGAAGACATCTTCTCATAGATGGTTGGGCCAAAAGCACAAAAGAGCATGTGCAAGGCTTTGAAATTAAGCTCCATCTTCTTGCGATCGTCGGCACTCCATTCCGCTTTGCTTCTTTGAGGCACAAACGGACCATCTTCAACTATGTCCCATAGCTTGTAGTCTCTTGACTTCAAGAAGAATTTCATCTTTGTCTTCCAATAGGCATAGTGATTTCCGTCGAAGAAGGGCGGTTTGTCGATGGATTGCGCCATTTGAGCCGGTTGGTGAAATGTTTATCGAGCTTGCTGGATCTTCTCAATAGGATGTGAATCCCCTTCGATTGAGCCAGGCTCTGATACCAATTGTTGGGTTTTAAGGGGCTCGATTCGATCAACCGTTCTTGCTCGCCAAGTGTGGAGAAGTTGGATAATTGGGTGTTTTAGTGGGAGGTGAAAATATGGCAATTTGACACAAAGATTTATAGTGGTTCAACCTTCTAACCAAGGTCTACATCCACTACCGTAGCTCCCCACTAAGGATTTCCAACAAATTCACTAAGAATTTCGTCCCCTTTTCTCGGATTAGGAGGAAACCGTTACAACCCTCAAAGCTTTCTACCCAAAGCTTGAAGGAACACTCTCTTTACAAAGAAAGACTTAGCAAACTAGAAATCCCTCTAAAAGGTGTTTGTTTGCAATTCTTAGCACTCACCCAAAACCTAAACACTTGAGCAAATTTAACAATGTAAGCTCACAAGTGTTGTCTAAGCAAGAAATGTACAATTAAAGCTCTAGACAAATTTTGACATCATAATGTTGTAACAATTGAAGCATTAACTTGTTCTTGATGCTTGGAGGTCCCTTTTATACTCCCAATTGAGTTTGTAGCCGTTACTAACCGTTGGGGATGATTTGGAGCCGTTGAGGACTTTATTTCCCTTCATTAATGCTGTTCTGCAGTCATCCGTATCGATACGCGTGGAACCGTATCGGTACAGCCTTCATTAGAAACTAGTCGTTGGGCTCTTGCCAGCCTGGGCGTATCGGTACGGGTTCACTTTTAAATGACCGTTGGGAAATTAGCTGTTGGGGTGGTTGAAAGGGGATCGTTACGCTCACCAGGCGTATCGAAACGATCCCGATCCGTATCGAAACGGCCAAGCCTGTTTCGATACGGTTTTGGTAGTGACCAAACTTGGGGCAAAAAGGTATCGGTACGGGTACAGCCGTATCGATACGGGTAACGTGAAAAGTCAAGTTTGGCTATATAAAAGCATGAAAAGTCTTGCCAAAAACCTCTTAAAATACCTCAAACATAAATTCAAGTTGTTTGGACTTAAAACCAAGTTTTAGATTCTTTTCAAATTAGTCCAAAACATTTTTCAATTATTATGTCAAAACATTAGTTCTACATACGGTAATCCTAAAGATATTGCATGCTCACCCAAAATTTATGAATGTGTCGAACTCGAATCTATCAACGAAAGCAAGATAAAGACCGTAACAAGAAATTACCTGCGATGACATCCATGTCATTCCTAGCCTCTCACTGTGCATACACCCTAGTCGGTCCTCCACCCTCGGGCTGAACTGCCACCACATGAGCTACGTTCCTCTGACCATCATTCTCTGGCTGAAAATTACCTTGAGCGTACCCACGGCCTCTCTAATGCTCAAAACCTCGAACTGGGGCTTTTCCGCCCCTAGTCAGGTGAGGACAGTTACACCTCAAATGATCTTGGGAACCACAGTTCCAACATACCACAAAGGTACCCATACACTCGCCCGGATGGCGTCTCCCACACCTAGTGCACTCAAACATGTGAATAACAGCTCCTTGACCATGATGGCCACGTCCATGGTTACCACCCCTATGTCTCGAGTCAGGCTGATATCTCCTATCTCTGTGCCTCTTGGCATGCTCTCTGTCCTAATCCGCATGTCTTTTCCCTGAATTAGACCAACTAGCACTAATGTTCGAGCCTAAACTCTGCTCAATATCCTTGGCCCTAGAGACCAAAACATCAAACTCGGTGTAATCAAAAGCAAGCATATAAGTCTTCACATCCCTAGTCAAACCATAACGGAAGCGCTCACACCGTTCTCTCTCATTGGGAACCAACTTGGGAGCATACTGGCTGAACCTCACGAACTGTATCTCATATTCTGACACCATCTTACCACCCTGAACCAAAGTCATAAACTCCCTCTTCTTTTCATCCTGATATCGGGCTCCAAGGTATTTCTTTCTGAAGGCCGTCCTGAAGAATTCCCAAGTGACATCCGCCTCCGGCATACCCGAAATAATGGTAGTCCATCAAGCATACGCATCTCCCTGAAGCAAGAAGACAATACAACCCAACTTACGAGTGTCTGAGCACTCCATCTGACCTAAGATTTGTGTAGTTCTCTCGAGCCAAGCCTCTAAACCCTCGGGAGTCAAACGACAGAACTCAACTCCGCCCAAACTACGAAGTCTCTCAAGGGGTAAACTGGTCCCCGCACCCTGAGGTGGTGCTGCAGTATGTATACCGGCTAAAGCTATCTGAAAAGCCCCGTCTATGGTCTGAATCAAATTAGTCATGACCGCACCAGCCTGAACTTGGCCAAACTGAGGTCCATTACCATCACCTTCAACATTCGCACCAGCCTGAGGTACATTATCTCCGACATTCACCCCATTACCATCAAGATCAGAAGGAGGAGGAGGAGGCACAACCACGGGTGCTTGGTCACCCATTCTAGGCCTTCCCCTCGGTCTCACCATAACAAAGATAAAATCTAAAAGAACAAACATAACACACAAGAAAACATTGGGTCAGCAAGGGCAAGGATCCAAGTGCTCAAGCTCTTTTAACCAAAAACATTTTCCAATAACAATACTTAGCAATGGGGATGCTCGACTACTCTTCAACCAACAACAAGAACGAGAAATCATGCTTTCACACACAGTGCAATGGCAAACAAACCAACTTACCTTACTTACCTTCCCGGAAGACCTAGAAATCGAGGCTCTGGTACCACCAAATGTAACCCTCTCGTCTCGGCCTGGCCGTCGGACCGAACCGAATGGGTTACACGGGGAAAACCGAAGCAAAACCTGTTAAGGCCTCACTCCGATTAGCAACCCTATTTTTTAAAATAATCTTGTCTAAATGCTTTATTTGAACCTATATGAGAAAGAAGACAGCGGAAAAGCAAACATGGATATAAACCAAGCAGACCAGATAATTAAAGACAACTTTTAGCCATTTTACTTCAGGTCGTATCGATACTCCTAAGGCCAGTATCGATACGCCTTCAACGATTAAACTCCCCTAAAGTCAACTTTGAGAGACCGTATCGATACCCCTTTAACGGTCAAGTTTCCCAAAGTTAACTCTAGGGTCGTATCGATACGCTTAAGGCCCGTACCAGTACCCCAATTTCTCGTCAAATTCTCAGATTTCCAGAAGACAAAGAGGGTATCGATACACCCCCGCGTATCGGTACGATAGGCTTATAACATGGGATCGTATCGATACCGCCTTTGAGCGTATCGATACGCCCTGCACAGAAAGACATCAAATTGCAGTTTTAAGCACAAGAGAGCTAACTTAAACACCTAAGCATACATGCAACTCAAGGCAACCAAGAAAACTCATATAAAGCAAGTTGAACATTCAATGAGACTAAAATCATCAAGCAAGTATTTAACATAGATAACCAAACATGCTTAACATTCACAAAGAGGTCAAAATCCAAACCAAGGCATGCTTCAACACTTTAAACATGTTAACCACAATAACAATAACATAGGAGTTTGGACACAAACTCCCTAACACAAAAGTCTAGCATTCCCTTACAACCATGAAAACCATACTTGAGCTAGCAAATGAACTCCAAGGTTCCTTCTTTGCCCCGCTTGCCTCCCGTAGCCACTAATGATCTGCATTGTTAGAAGAGAGAGCATAAGCTTAAAAGCTTAGTGAGTGGAGCTCAAAAACCACGTCAACAACTATGCAGCTCAAAACATGTATTTAGTTTAAAGGCAAAAACATTTAAAAAGGAAATACGATAAACCGATAGCATAAATAAAACATGGTATGCACATGCACAACCATTCCCGGTGGGACAACATATCACCGTTCACAACAACTAGTATGTTTCCAGTGGGACTACAAATCACCGTACTCATCTACTAGTCACTTCCGGTGGGACTACACATCACCGTAATCAACAACACACTTTCCACTAACCATCACGTGAGGCTTTGACAACAACAACAACAACATACAACATTAAAACGGGGGTAAAAGCAATATGTATTTCACCCAACAACACATATAAACTCATACACTAACAATCAACGAAACAAGGCAAAATTAGACAAACTTACACTTGGGTTTAGATTGGCCCCTAAGGCTCCACCCAAACCCCAAGAAAACCTATTTGAAACATTTTAAATCTTCAAAACATTACCACTCACTAGCACAATACCAAAACAAGCTAACGGTCCACCTTCAAGCTTCCTCAACTCCCGGTGTAACATTCGAAGAACCCAAATCCTTATATGATGCTTCTATCCAAATCAAAACAAGGAATTAATACACTTTTCAATAACCAAACCACTGAAATCAACCCCATCAAATTTCGGTAACAACAAGTTTCCGATTTCTATCCGAAACTAACCAAAACTATCCTCATTCCCACTCTAACCATAAATCAGTCATAACTCCTTCAATCTAACATTCAAAACATGCTCAAATACTTCCAAAAACATCAACCCAACACCACCCAACCATTAGAAGTCCTTCCCTACCATTTTCAAGCCAAAACCCAAATATTCTGTTGGGTTTTTTGCACGCTCGAATCGATCACCGAAACCGTCAAGGAGGGTTGTAAATGTTTGGTGGTTGAATTGGCTAAAACCGAAATAAAGGTAGACAATTTGCACGATGATTTTAGAGTGGTTCGACTACTCAACCGAGTCTACATCCACTACCTTAGCACACCACTAAGGATTTCCCAATTCACTCAACAATGAATTCGTCCCCTTTTCCAGGCTCAGGAGGAAACCGTTACAACCCTATCTTTTGAACTTGGCTAAGATAGAACCAACTCTAGTTTTTCTCTCAAGGCTAAACTAGAACCTCTCCCTTTTACAAGGTAGTTTGTGTAAACAATGAAAACCTCACAAGGTGGGTGTTTACAAGGATTAAGCTCACAAGAGTGTAAAGAATAAAACAATAAAAAAACACTCTCTATACAATATATACAAGAGAAATGAAGAATAAAGACTTAAATGCTATTTCTCTTGATTATGAAGCTTGGATATTGTCTCTTGCTTTCTTCAAGTGTTCTAGCCTTCAATTTATAGTCCCAAATGAGTTTGTAGCCGTTTATAGCCGTTGGGAATATAGCCGTTTATAGCCGTTGGGAATAGAGCCGTTTATAGCCGTTGGAATAGTGCCATTTATAGCCGTTGGAAATAGTACCATTTATAGCCGTTGGAAATAGTACCATTTATAGCCGTTGGAAATAGTACCATTTATGGCCGTTGGGAATAGTACCATTTATGGCCGTTGGGCTATTTCAAAACACACCGTATCGATACGGCTAGGCGTATCGGTACGGGTTTTGGCTACTGGAATTTTGGTAGTTTGAAAACCCTAAGGCGTATCGGTACGGTCCAATACCGTATCGGTACGGTTACTTGAAAATCATGGTTTTGACTACTTTAAATGTATTTTAAAACCATTCCAAAGCCTTTAAAACCCTTAAACATATTTTCAAGTTGTTTTTGACTAAAAATATATTTTAAATTCTTTTCAATTTAGTCCAAAACATTTTTCAAATATTATATCAAAACCTTAGTTCTACAATCTCCCCCTTTTTGATATAATAAAACCAACTTGAAAAATTGTTTGAGATTTTCCCCCTTTAACTTTAAAATTGTGAATAAGAGATTAAGATATGAAATCAAATAAAGCTCCCCCTTATTCGTTTGAAAATTCAATTTTTCAAACCATTTCTCCCCCTTTTTGTTATATCAAAAAGAATTTAAAATGACATTTAAGTTCAAGATAACATAGGAGGCAAAAAAAATTTTTTTGACACACTTAAAATTTTGGTTTAAAAAAAAAAAACTGGCTCCCCCTTACTCAAAGCATCATTGTTAGGCTTAACAAATAATCCAAGACTTTAAACAAATGTTAGATAACCAAATGTATAAAATAAAAGCATTAAGCTTAGAGGTTACCTAATCTTCTTCTCATGTGTGAATTGAGCATTCTTTGATTTTGCTTTGCTTGCCATTGCTCCAACACACCTACAAAAGACATTCACTTGATTTTTGGTATCCAAATTGCTTTGGATCCATTTACGTTAGTCACAATGTCTTTAGTTCCCTTAGGAACCCATACTTGTCTAATCCTATAAGATTCTTTCTTCTTTATAGGACAAGTATGCAAGGAATGACCATGATAATGACAATGTGAGCATTTTGTCATTATGGGATGAGATGAATTATTAAAAATAATTTCTTTTTCTTTTGCTAAGCTTTCAAGCTTAACTTTCAAATCAAGATTTTCTTTTTCTAAAATTCCATTGCTTGTTTTTGAAAACTCTAAATTATTTTTCAAAATCTCATTTTGTTTTTCAAAATCCAATTTTGTTTTCAAAAGAAAATCATTTTCAAATTCAAGTTTAGAAATCATTTTCTTAAATTTGGAATTCATGGTCTCAAATTCCAAAAATAATTCATCGAAAGCATCTTGCAACTCATCAAATGTATAAGAATTTAATTCTTTTGAGTTAGAAGATACCTCGGGCTCATCGAGAGCCAAAACACCATCCACCTTTGGATTGGAGAGAAGGTTTGCACATAATGATCATCATTTTTCTTTTCTCCCTTCTTGTTGCCATAAAGCTTCTCAAGTTTCTCCCATATATCTTTGGCACTTTTGCATGTGGAGACTTTCTTGGAAACGTCTTCGTTGAGGCTACAATAGAGGATGTGCATCGCCTTGGTGTTTAGCTTTGCCTTCGTGTCGTTGGCACTCCTTTGCTTTTTCTTCTTCTTTGGAGCTTCCAAATACCCATCTTCAATGATGTCCCAAACCTCATAGTCTTGAGACTTGATGAAGAATTTCATGATATTTGCCCATTGGAAGTATGCTTCTCCTTCGAAGAGCGGAGGACACGAGATAGAGCGGCCTTCTTCAAATCTTGCCATTTTCTTGAACGGTGGACTTCGAGCAAATGATCTTTACTCCCGGATGTTAGTCCTTCGATGGAGACGAGGCTCTGATACCAATTGTTGGGTTTTTTGCACGCTCGAATCGATCACCGAAACCGTCAAGGAGGGTTGTAAATGTTTGGTGGTTGAATTGGCTAAAACCGAAATAAAGGTAGACAATTTGCACGATGATTTTAGAGTGGTTCGACTACTCAACCGAGTCTACATCCACTACCTTAGCACACCACTAAGGATTTCCCAATTCACTCAACAATGAATTCGTCCCCTTTTCCAGGCTCAGGAGGAAACCGTTACAACCCTATCTTTTGAACTTGGCTAAGATAGAACCAACTCTAGTTTTTCTCTCAAGGCTAAACTAGAACCTCTCCCTTTTACAAGGTAGTTTGTGTAAACAATGAAAACCTCACAAGGTGGGTGTTTACAAGGATTAAGCTCACAAGAGTGTAAAGAATAAAACAATAAAAAAACACTCTCTATACAATATATACAAGAGAAATGAAGAATAAAGACTTAAATGCTATTTCTCTTGATTATGAAGCTTGGATATTGTCTCTTGCTTTCTTCAAGTGTTCTAGCCTTCAATTTATAGTCCCAAATGAGTTTGTAGCCGTTTATAGCCGTTGGGAATATAGCCGTTTATAGCCGTTGGGAATAGAGCCGTTTATAGCCGTTGGAATAGTGCCATTTATAGCCGTTGGAAATAGTACCATTTATAGCCGTTGGAAATAGTACCATTTATAGCCGTTGGAAATAGTACCATTTATGGCCGTTGGGAATAGTACCATTTATGGCCGTTGGGCTATTTCAAAACACACCGTATCGATACGGCTAGGCGTATCGGTACGGGTTTTGGCTACTGGAATTTTGGTAGTTTGAAAACCCTAAGGCGTATCGGTACGGTCCAATACCGTATCGGTACGGTTACTTGAAAATCATGGTTTTGACTACTTTAAATGTATTTTAAAACCATTCCAAAGCCTTTAAAACCCTTAAACATATTTTCAAGTTGTTTTTGACTAAAAATATATTTTAAATTCTTTTCAATTTAGTCCAAAACATTTTTCAAATATTATATCAAAACCTTAGTTCTACATATTCCATATCCAAAAATTACCCATTTTCCAAATTCTAGGATTTCTTGTTACACCCATTAACTTAGCATCACTTTACACCCAAAATATGATTTACAACTCACACAAAACACTTTTTTATCAACATTCTCTTAAACCCTTCAAAAACCCATTTTCTCTCAAATAGAGGAACTTGAGAAATCTTTCAAAGTTTTGAAAGGAAATTAATAGAAAGTAAGGAAATGTGTAGGAAAATTAGAAATAAAGCTCTTACCTTGATGAATCCTCAAAAGTGGTGGAGGTTGTAACCCCCTCGTCCCGGTCTGGGCGACTGACCGGTCCGAGTGGGTCACACGGGGAAAACCAAAGTGAAACCCGTTAAGGCTCCCCTTCGGTTAGCAACCCTAGAAAAAAAATTTTATTTATTATCTTGTCTAAAGGCTTTAATACATCCTATATGGAACAACGACAGCGGAAGCAACAAAGCAATGCGAAACAATAAAACAAGAAATTTAAAGCAGCCCATTTTAGTTCATACATCATGCCGTATCGATACACTAGAAGAGGGTATCGATATGCCTTGACTAGGTCAACGACCCATAGTCAACATAGGGAGACCGTATCGGTACACTTGTTGACCGTACCGATACGCCCTCACTGGTCAACTTCTCACGGTCAACGAGAAAAGACTGTACCGATACACCCTAGACCCGTACCGATACGCCAAAATCTCGTCAAAATCTTAGATTTCCAGAGAGGTTTTGGCGTATCGATATACCCCCGTGTACTGGTACGCTAAGCCAAATCTGAGTCCCAAAATGTAAGACCGTATCGATACGGCCCTTGGGCGTACCGATACACCCGACACTGCAAGACTCAAATTAGCAGCAAAAAGCACTAAGACTCAACTCTAGATGCAATTTAAGACTCACCTAGCCCCAAGCAAACATTCATACAACCTTTAGCAACCACGAGACAACATTTGGAACAAATTAAACGAACAACGGAGCATCAACAACATCCATATAGCATACCATAGAAGAAGCTAAAGATCCAACCATTAAACATGTCATATAAGCATAGAGATAAGGACCACATGGCCAACATACATGGCATAAGCAAGCCACAACCAAAACACATCAACATACTAAATGAGTCTTAACAAGCTTCTTAACACAAAACAACATACTCAAATCCCATTGCTTAGCTATTACATCAATTAACTTAAAAGTCCGTACTTGAAGGTAGAAATAGCACACTTGGAGGCCCTTCTCCTCACACAAGCAACCCACGAACTAAGGATCTGCATTGTCAAACAAAGGAGAGCGTAAGCGCAAAGCTTAGTGAGGGTAAGCTCATAAAACAAACCTCGACAATGCAGGGTCCAAGCACGAGCATCAAACCAAGGATGAATGCATGTTTCCTTACCTTCGGAACCACATGAATCAAACATATGAAATGCATGAACATAACCTCAATTATCATACAATGCTCAACATGTCCATAATACAACCATATGAAACACATTTAACAAATCGTATTGGCACCTAGCTATGACCCGAATACGCGTATAACAACCGTTGGAACTCACATCCAACAACTCAACAATTACATTACCCTACGGTGGGATTCCACTCATCATCGTTCCACGCGGAGGGGATTCCACTCATCCTCACGCCCCGTCGATGGGATTCCACTCATCATCGACTAAAATATAAATGAAGATTTCCGGGCGTACCCATACTCCATCTTGGTGACTACCATCACCAAAACCGCACGCGCATTTCGACACTCGTGTGCACACTAACATCCTAATGATCAGTCATTTGCACCCAAGCATACTAGTGTCAATACTAACTCATCACAAGTTCATCATAACACAATATCCTTACCAATTCTCGTACCTAGCACGTATCCACCCTGATTTATAATAATGCAACCCACATTTACTCAAACACATGCATATCACAATGCATAAATAAATCATCATGCCTCAACATTACACATAGCCACAATATGCATAGCAACATCAATCACAATTAGTACATGAGGTATAAACACAACATTCACAAGTTCAACCATAGTCTTCTAAACTAAAGCTTGGGATTAGACTACCAATCTAATCCCAACTCTAGGTGGGTTTACCAAGCCCGACCTAGGTCTATGTGCTCGAACCAAGGCATTTTGAAAACCAATTTAAAACCGAAGAACCACTCACCAACTATCCAAGCTCAACACTAGCTGATCAATCCACCAAGCTATCTGGATTCGTTCCCGAGGCTTCACCAACACAAAACCTTGACTCTAATCATCCAACACAATCAAAACATCAATAATCAATCACCAAAACTTGCTGGAAACCCATAACACAATTCAAGCATATATATTCGACCCAAGAACACTCTCAAAACATCATTTTCGAGCAGCTCTCAAACTCAGCAAATACCCAATGTTTCCAACCTCCAAAATGCCATCTAACACACCCAAAACAACCCTCAAACCTAACCCAAACATCAGCCATCACTTCTCACACTAAAACAGCCCTACAACTCCATTTTTGAACACTCTAAAACCCCACTAAAACCCATATCCGAAAATCAAGTTAAAACCATGTAAAAATTAGATATGTTGGACCTTTTGGTTTACAAATAACTTGTCTAACATTAATAAATCAAAAGCTTAACTAAAAATCCATAAAGCTACAACCTTTAATAAAATCTTTGGAAAACCCAAAATATGGAAACATGAGTTTTATGAACAATAAAGACTAAGGTTAGATAGGAAATAGAAAGGACAACATAAAATCGATTTTACCTTTGAAAAATCCTCAAGAATCAAGCAAGGAGGAAATTGAATAGTAACTTGCAATGGGGATAGGAGAATGTCGTTGGTTTTGAAAGAGGGGAGGAGGAAGATGAGCATAAAAGGTATTTTATTTGTTTTGTTTTATTTTAAAAGTCAAAGGTCAAAAATACCCTTAATGAGTAGGGATAATTTCAATATTATAAAGTCCATGGCTTTGGGCTTAAAAGATGACTAGTCCAACATATATTTATTTGCTTTGAAAATATAAAGCCCAAAATTATATTTTAATAATTTAATTTCACCCGACCCCCTAACCCGGGTGTTACAGAGGTTTGGTGGAGAGAAGAAAGTAACGAGAAAATGGTTTTTGGGAGGAAGAAGAAGAGGTGAGAAATTTTGAAATATAATATTTTATTTTAATTTAAAATCTATCTCCAAAAACCTACTTGTACCCATTTTACCACAAACCCCTTTTAAATATTTCATTTTTTCAAAAGTTTTAAAATTTGGTTATTTAAACGGTTTTCCTCAAATCAGCTTAACTCAAACCGGCTTAACTAAATTCGACTATCTCCCGAGCCCCAAACTCGGGCGTTACAATAAGAGTAAAATTACCTTTTATTATTGTAGCATATTCAAGTTCAGATCACATCAGCTAAAAGTTACTTTTATAATATATTCAGGTTTTAGATCACTTCGGTAAAAAGAAATGTTTTTGTTAAGGGGTGATTTGATTGATTAAATTTTCAACTATAAAAACTTAATTTGATATAATCTTTCAATGTTTTTTTCTAATGAGTCAAATTTATCCTTGTAGTAATCCATAATCAGCAATGGTGCCTCTATTTTTTTCCGTAATTTTGCTCTCAAAGTCATTCAATTGCAGTAATTTTGTCCTTTAATCGATGTTGACCGTTAAAGTGCTGACGTGACAATTGGTGGTGCTGACGAAGTAATTTTGCCCTCAAAGTCATACATGCAATTTTGCCCTCAAAGTCATTCAATTTCAGCAATTTCCCCCTTGGTTTATTAAGTTTTTGAATAAAATTAGATAAATAATTTGGATTTTCGAGTTGAATTTAACAAACATAATATATGAAAATTTGATAAACAAATTGGTGTAAATATCCATGAACTTAATAAAAATAAATAAAATATTCAAAAATATTGAAAATAAAAACTAATATAAATATTAAAATGTATTAGAAATTATATTATAATAAAATCTAAAAATTAAAAGTATTTATAAAGTATTAAAAATTAAATAATTTCATAGAATTTTCTTTCGCTTTTCTACATCAAATTGATGTTGATTAATATTTGATAAGTTTTATTGCTACTCTAATGGAAGAACAATGTCATTGAAAATGTGTTCAATAAATATTTGGGTAAACTACATAAATGACCACCATATTATTAGAAAAGTCGCAATTTAACCACCTTACTTTTTTCGAAGCAATTAAACCATCATACTATTAAATTAGATGTAATTTGACCACCAGTCGTTAGAAGTTAACGATAGGGTGACATGGCAGTTAAAAAATAGGGGTATAATTACACATTTGATCATTACTATTTACACATTCTTTCAATTTGGTCCTAATTTTAATTTAATAAAATAATTTTATTATTTAATTAGGTTGTGACACGTGTCACCACCTTATTGGAGGACTTTTTAATTATTTATATTTTATTTATTAATTTTATTTTTCTCCTCCAATCATTTGGTAACACGTGTCACCAGATTGGAGGAAGAAAATAAAAGCAAAAAGCTCTTGCTTTTACCAAGATTCAAACCATGATCACCCAGGTTAGGGTGATATGTGTTTACCACTAAGCCAAGTGGGTCTTTGTGATATGTAATACGAAACTTACTATATGTCTTAGTTCGGTTTTCATGCCAGAAAAAAGGAATAAATATGAATTAAGGGGACTCGAACATGACACTTTTGAGATGCATAAAAAAATCTAAATAACTGAAATAAATCTAATAATTAAATTATTAATAATTTTTATTTTTATTAAATTATTATATTAAAAAAATAAAAATTTTAAAATTTTATTAAAAATTTATTTAACGAATCTAAACTCACGAAAATAATTTAAATAAATTGATTTAACTTTATGATTATATTAATATTTTTAAAATTTATTTAATGAATCTAAACTCACGAACAAAATTTAAATGAATCGGTATTAAAAGTTTATTTTAAAATTATATTAAAATTATATTTAATGAATCTAAACCCACGAACATAATTTAAATGAATTGATATAACTTTATAATTTAAATGAACATAATAAAAATTTTAAAATTATATTAAAAATTTATTTAACGAATCTAAACTCATAAACATAATTTAAATTAGATTTATTTTAGTGGTTTAGATGTTTTTATGCATCTCAAAAGTGTCATGTTCGAGTCCCTTTAATTCATATTTATTCCTTTTTTCATGGCATGAAAACCAAACTAAGATATATATTAAGTTCTGTAATACTTATCACAAAGATGCACTTAGCTTAGTGGTAAATACACATCACCCCAATTTGGGTGACCTTGGTTTGAATCTTGGTAAAGGCAAGAGCTCTTTGCTTTTATTTTCTTCCTCCAATCTGGTGACACGTGTCACAACCTAATTAAAATTAAGGGCAAATTAAAAGAATTTGTAAATAGTAAAGACCAAATCTGTAATTATACCTTTATTTTTTAACTGCCACGTCATCCTACCGTTAACCTCTAACGGTTGGTGGTCAAATTGCATCTAATTTAATAGTATGATGGTTTAATTACTTCAAAAAAAAAGTAAGGTGGTCAAATCGTGACTTTTCTAATAGTATGGTGGTCATTTATGTAGTTTACCCTAAATATTAATTGGTTTAGCATAACCAAAAAGAGTCAAACACTTTTTCAATGGTTATCATAAATATTTTGTAATTTTAATTTTTTTGTATTTATAACTTTATATTTATATTTTATCATTTGATGAAATTGTATTTTTAATACTTTATAAATATTTTTTATTTTTATATTTTTATCATTTTATAATTCTTAATATATTTTAATTTTTATTTTCAATATTTTTTTAATATCTTATATATTTTTATTAAGTTTATGAATTTTTTTTAAAAAGTTGAAGAATATTTTGATTTTTTGTGAGAGTTCTCATGTAACCCCCTCGTCCCGGTCCGGACGTTTGACCGATCCGAGTGGGCTACACGGGGATAACCGAGATGAAACTCGTTAAGGCTCCACTTCGGTTACCGACCCTAGGAAAAACTTTTTCATTTTATCTTATCTAAATGCATCAATTAAACCTAAGCGGAAGCCCAACAACAAACCGGGCCTAAGCCCAACTCTTGAAACCCCTTAGAGATGTCAAAAGGCCCAAAAATAGGCCTGTGTTTCGAAACAGTCAAAGGCTGTTTCGAAACACCAGCTCCAGTTTAAAAAGTCAGACACCCGTTTCGAAACGCATCCACCCCGTTTCGGAATAGGGTCTCGTTTTGCCTTGCCGTTTCGATACCCGTTTCGAAACAGCAATTCCAGTAGCCAAAGTGTTCCGAAACTGGTTTCGAAACAGGGGCTCACAGTAGCCAAAACGTAACGAAACGAGTTCCGATGCGGGGGCCCTGGAACCATACCCGTTTCGAAACAGGTCCACCCGTTTCGAAACACCTGCTGTCTGCAATCTCCCGAAATCGATTTTAGACATCCCCAATTGATTCCAAACATCCGAAACGACTACACGAAGCGTACAAATCATACATGTACATTCTAGAGGCATGCATCCTATAGCAACGAGCTCAAAATACACAAGATATAGAATAGTCATCCAAACACCAAATCATACTTAGCATTCAAGGTCCATATTTCGAAAGGTCATACACTTAGCCAAATTTAAGATAGGCAAAATAGACATGGTTTACAAGCAAGGCATACATCCAAAAACCAAATTAACAAACATATAAAAGGAGTCTAACATGCTCCTAAACAACAACATCATCATACTTCAAAAGGCATCACACCACAACACATGTCCCATTGCTTGACCATTACATCATAATTAAAATACCCATACTTGAGAGCTAACAAGCACCACGAAGCACACTTGGAGGCCCCCTTCTTGCACTTAGCAACCCACGAGCTACTGATCTGCATTGTCGAACAAAGAGAGCGTAAGCATTAAAGCTTAGTGAGGGTAAGCTCTTTAAAAACAAACCTCGACAATGCAGGGTCCAAGCACGATCTCAACCAAGGTAAATACATGACCATACCTTCGATCCTCAAGAGCCAAAAATGTCAATGATGCATGAACAATTATCCAATAATATGCCATGCTCAACAAGCTCATTTTCACAACATATGTAAGAACATATAATCATCCAAAAGGAAACACATTTCCACATCACATTGATACACATATCAATTTATATTGGCACCTAGCTATGACTCGAATACGCGGATAAACAAGTTGAAACTCATATCCAACAACCATTTTACCTCACGGTGGGATTACACTCATCACCGGTCTCGCGGAGGGGATTCCACTCATCCTCACGCCCCGTCGATGAGATTCCACTCATCATCGACTAATATATATAACAATTTCTGGGCGAACCCGTACTCCTCCTTGGTGACTCAACGTCACCAAGGCCACGCGCGAATTTAACTCATGTGTGCACACTAACATCCTAATGATCGATCATTTGTACCCAAGCATACTAGTGCCAACATTTAACTCAATCCACATTATCAATTAAAACCAATCTCGTGCTTAGCACGTACTCACTATGATCACAATCATGAACAATCCACATGCATCTCACAATGCATCACAACCATGCCTCATCACACATGTATAACTCATTATACATAAATCATCACGAGGCATAAACAACAAGTTAAGAGTTCAACCAAAGTCTCTAACTAAAGCTTAGGATTAGGCTACCACCCTAATCCTAACTCTAGGTGGGTCTACCAAGCCCGACCTCGTCCACATGCTTGAACCAACACTTAAAAATCCACTTTGAAAACATTAACCACTCACCTTCACTTTCGAGCTCAATTACCAAGCAAGCAAACACCTTCAAGTTTCCGGATTCACTTCCGATGCTTCATCGATGTCAAACCTTTATTCTAATCAAACCCAAACACAAACAAAACACCCACAATCAATAACTAATCGTCGGAAACAACACAGATTAACATTTCCAAGCAACTAACACCCAAAATCATGCCCAAAACAGAATTCCCGAGCAGCCCACAAAACCCACTGAAATCTTCCATTTCCAACATCCAAACAATCATCAAACACACCCAAAGTGACCCCCATATATCATACTAACATTAGCCCACAAATTCCAACCTAAAGCAACCCAAAAATCACTCTAAAACCCTTCAAAAACCCCTTGGAAACTCAAATTCGGGAATGGGCTTAAAACCATGTAAAATTTATATATGATGAACCATTTGACTCATAGACTTCATATCTAACCTCATTAAATCGAAATTTTAAGTTAAACACCATAAATCTACCATTTTTAATTAAATCCTCTAAAAACTCAATTTCCAAAACATTGATGAAAATGAAAACTACTTGTACTTTTGAAGAGAAGAAGTTGAGGACAAGTCAAAAATGATATTACCTTTCAAAACCGAGTTGAAACGAAGGGGCTAGGTGATGGAATAGTGATTGGGTAGAGAGAGCTCTTTTTGTCGTTCAAAATGTTGGAAGAGTGGAGGAAGAAGACAATGATTTTCTTTTAATAAAATGTGGTTTTAAAAGAAGTCCACATAATTACAGAAATGCCATTAATGAATGGCCATTTCATCTGTAAAATCCTTGAAATTTAAGTTTCATTTCAATTTAGTCCATCAACAAATGTTTGTTTTTGAAACCCGCGGCCCAAAATATTATTTTGATTATAAAACCGAACCCGAAATAATATTAAAATATTATTTTCACCCGACCCCTAATCCCGGGTGTTACATCTCACTTTGCTTATTTTTTAAATTATCAAAGACCCATTTCAAAAAAATATTAGGGACCCAAAGGATATTTAGACCAATTTGTTAATCAATTTTTCATATATTCTGTTTGTTAAAGTTCAACTCAAAAAACTAAATTATTTATCCAATTTTATTTAAAAACCAAATAAAACCAAAGGCAAAATGACTTCGAGGGAAAAATTGCTCTGTTAGTACCATTAACTACCACGTCAGCACTTTAACGGTCAACATCAGTCAAAGGGCAAATTACTGCAATTGAATAACTTTGAAGGCAAAATAACAAGAAAAAAAGTAGAGGTAACATTGCTGATTTCGAATTACTACAAAGGCAAAATTGACCCTTTAGCTTTTTTTTTATATTTTCCTAAGATTTTTTTTTAATAATAATATATTTATATATCTTTCAAAGTAAATTGCATTTCATTGAGGCTTATGGCCCTATTTGACAATTAGCGGATAGCTGATAGCGGATTACATTAGATGATAGTTGATTGTATTAGCTGATTTTACTAGCGGATTGTATTAGCTTATTGTATAAAAGTGTTTGGTAAAATTAACAAATAGCTGATAACTATTAGATTATTTAAACAAGCAAAATGACATATAAGGACATGATTATATTCAATACTTGTTTGAATAGTTTATTAGTTATCAATATTTTGTATCTAATTAATATTAATTAGATCTATAAAATTATTTTTAATATAACTTTTTAAAATATATTCGAATGATTTATATATTAATTTATTATTTATATAATTATTTTAATATAATTTAATTAATTAATAAATTTAAATACCCATATAAATATGTGATGATAAAAAGAAAAATAAATAAATATGATTAGCTTATATAAATAGGGTGAGAAAATATTTAATTTAGGTTATTTTAAGATTTTCTGTAACTGGTAAGTGTAAAAGAGTCTTTACAACTCTAATATCAAACCTATAATCTCAAGGAACTCCTATTATGAGCTTTTTTAAAATTAGCAGTTTCACCCCAATCCGCTGTTCACCAAACAACAGTATTAGCGGATCTGGTCAAACCTCTAATTATGTCTCAAACTTTTTTACCAAAGATGGCTTGTATCTTAAATTGTAGTTAGAAGAGTAAATTTCACGTTTATTTTTTTAGCAGATTCATGTTTTAGTAGGGGTTTATTGCTTAATTAAAATTTGAATCGAAAGTTAATTTAGTTAGCGGATTCGACTCGCTTAACAATTTAAAGAAAAATTCGATTAATTCAATTTTCAAACAAGTACTCAATTATCTATACAGTACAGCAAACCTACATTCATTGAGTTTTAGAATCCAAGTTATAATTGCTGATGCATGGAATGAATTACAGACAAGTACGATTACCTACTTATAATCTTCTATCAATTGAATGGAAACAGATGAACCGTTGGCATTCGATACCATAAAATATCTATGAACAAGCATCACTTGAGGCTTGCTATTGCCAAAATTTCTGAGAAAAAAATCAACCAACCTCGACAATGTATTTTTATTTAACCACGAACCACCATCTCCATAATCACATCGTTCCAGAAGTCTATTGGTCCAGGTAAACACCAATGTAGACAGTCGTTTTGAACCGCTGCCGTTTTGTTCTCCGCAAAAGGCTGAAACTGCCGGTATGGACCCGGATGTCCGTCTGGTCTCATTAATAAGAAATTTGTGAAGTCGAGAAGCTTAAGATTCACCTCATTTTTAGCAGCTTTTGCAGCTGCCTTCTCAAACTCTTCTAATTCGACGTTACGTAGGATTCGGTTCAAGTCCTTTATTTCAATCTCCCCTTCTTTAGTCGGCGTTGTCTTCGGACAAGTCCCTCCGTTATGCCATTCCCCGTTCTCAAAGTGATCCGGTGTGGATGTTCTGAAAAAGATCAACCCCTTGTGCTTTGAGTTTGCAATGAAGTCCATGACATAGTGGAGGGTTTTGTTGTAAGCATAGACAAATCCTAATTCGGTCAGGTTCTTTCCTGGACATATATGGCAGCCAACTTCTGTGTCATTCTCATGGTAGATTGCAGCCTTGAGAAACCACTTTCCGGTCGAGATTATCATGTAATCTAGGCTCGGGTAGAGATCTGTCCATGTCTTATCAAGTTTGTCCAGATGAAGCTGAACTTCTGCAGTAGAAACGCCATTGTTATCTTCGAAAATAGCAGCCTTTACAAGAAAAGGAGACCAAATATTTGATACTGTGAAATTGTATGACTTGAAATGCCATCTCTTTGATTTGTAGTCCTCATCATGGTATACTTCAACAGCTTGTTCAACCTGAATGTTTTACAAAAACGTAAACATCATTAATAATCCGACAAGGCGACAACAGCAAAATGCATTATGAAGAACAAAGTTTTGCTTACAACGATTGTGACATAGAAAAGTTTGATGCTAGGTATCAATTGCATAACAAATTTCTTATAATGGAAATCTCAGGTAAAAAGATCACAAGCCAAGGACCAAAAGGAACCGGGCAAACTATGGATAACTTTATCAACCCCCAAGTGGTATTTCACAATCTTGTATCAAGGTCTTTGCCTATATATAATTTTCGACCCAACAATTTCCAGATAATCATCTAGATTTGGCTCAAGAAACTTATACAGCATGGAAACAACCCAAGGGAGCTGGAAGTATGACAGGGTTATTACCTACCGAGTACAGCACAAGCGAAGCTCATCTATTTTAGCACAAACTATTTCGGCATACTGGCGATGGTTATCGGCAGGAGTGCTTCAGTATCATGAAATGCAATCCACGACGAGCAAAGCACATAAGCATGTTTATGCACAATCTAGGAACCATTAAAAATGCAGAGCAAACATTTTTCACATGATTCGATAAAGTCCCCAAATGCCCCAATCTTTTTAATTTAACATCGAACAGCATGCTAGCACGCCCATCAGCACATCAACTGGTGAATATTAAGTAACCAAACAAAACTACTCTAGATGTAAAGATGCAGTTATCACAAGAACAATGATGCAGAACAGTGATTGCATAATTATTGAAACACGTACTGTGGAGAGCATGCATAACAATGACTGCACATGGTTGCGAGATATGGAATCGCCGATCAAAGCCCATGCTTTATTTCTCATCAACTCCAGAAATCTCTTGGCATCGAATCGAGGTAACTGACAGTCGCGTGGCTTCCACTTCCAGTGTAGATACCCGGAATCAGGGCGGCCGTTCCTCATACAATTCTGATGACCTTCTATCAAGGGACAGCTCTCGTTGGTGTAGGTCGGACCCGAGGGATTGGGAATCCAATCCCCTGTAAAGAGATCACACTTCTCTAAAATAATATCTGGTGCAACCACAAGTTTAAACAGTTTAAGCCACAATAGAAAAATCTGGATGACAATATAAATCAAATAAACAAATGCTGTATCACAATCAGGGATTCAAATAGCGGTCAGCTAGTGCAATAGCCCGCTATATAGCGGCAGCGGCGAAACCGTTAATTGCGAAAAATAACAGCCCGCAGTGAACATAATAACATCCGTTATGTCCGCAATCGCGGTCGCAACCGCAATTTAAATCCCTGATCACAATACTAGGTTGCATCGTAATCAGAACATGTCCACCAAAATCCCTGCATTCTAAACCACAAAAATCAAATTGTGATAAACCCCACCATCAAAGTTTTAAATCTTTCAAATAAAAAGCAAAATCATAAATAGTAGATCTGCAGATCTCAGATTACAAACTCTACTTACAGCTGATTCTATATTAGATGAAAATCAACAAAAAAAGAAGGAAAAAAAACATAGGAAAGATGAAAAAATAGTTACCAAGAGGTAATTGGTCTTCATTTTCAGGCATTACAAGGGGGACAGGAGGCTTCAAGTCTGGTTCTTGAACAAGTTGTTTCTCAAACATGAGGGATTGGAAATCAGCAGCAAATCCATCGGAACTAAAAAAGAGGAGCCTAAAAGCAAAACCCAGTAAGAGAATGGAAATTGCAAGCTTTACAAGCAAGTGATGGTCCTTGTTGAGAGACCATGAGTTCCAGTTCAATCTCATACTGTTTTACCCACTTTTGCTTGGTTTTGTGAAACCTGAAATCCGGGTGGTGGTCGTAAGCCAAAATCCAAAATAATTGAACCAGAAATTCAGAAGACCCACATTACTTGTAACTTAGATTTATTTATTTTAGGGTAGACCGACAAGATGAGGAATATTACAGCTTTCCTTTTTTTTTTTTACGGTTTTTGGTTTTTTTTCTTTTTCTTTTTCAATTATTAAGTAATTATTAGTCTTTGTTAACTTAGCATATAGTATTATTTTCGCAGGTGACGGCTTGCTAAGACAGTGGATTACTAGTTAATAATGGTAGTTTCATGGGCATATAATAACAGTAATTATGACCAAAGAAATGTCGGCTTAAGAGGCATTCTGTATTGTTATTTAAATTAAATAAATATGATGTACGATATCAACTATCAGTTATTCTAATATAAGAAGACATTAAATTTTTTAAATAAGGACAAGAGTTAAAATTTTAACATTATAAACGGAACAATTAAGTTGGGAGGATCACTTTATAATAAACTTTTGTAGTACCTAATTTAAATTAGTCAATCAATAAATTGAATACTAGTGGCTAAACTAAAAATAAATAGGATGTTTGTTAAGTTTCATGCACTGTCGTGTAATATGAGCTCCCGCTTAAGGTCTACATTTTTTACCTTTACAGTTTTAATAATTTTTCAAGTGACAATCTTTTCAGTTAGTGGTCGCATCTTATTATTTTAGTCATATTTAAATTATTTTCTTAACGAAACAATAAAAATATTGTGTTTGACAAATTTTGATTATACTTTTATGATTTATTATGAAATATTAATTTAATTATTTAAATTAATGAAAATATTTTTATTTTATATGGACTTATTTTTGAGTATTCGTTCATGATGACGGCAAGTAATTATTACCAGAAAAAAATATTTAAAAATTATGACCAGAAAAGAGTTTTCAAATGGTTTGGATTCAAATAATTTCATGATAAAAGAAAAAAATAAAAAAAATTATCTGCTACAGTATTTTCTTTTTTTAATTTCAGAAAACCGGATTAGAAACGTTTTTTATTTTTTTATTTTGAATAGAGAAACGTTCTTTATTTTATTTTTTTTTAATAGAGAAACGTTCTTTATTTTATTTTTTTTGAATAGAGAAACGTTCTTTATAATTATTAAAAAAGTTATGTTGTATTATAAGGTTTATAAAATTAGAAAATTCCCCTCATCATTTTAATCAAAGATTAACTTCATATTTTTTTGTTATATTACGTCGACAAAATTTAATAATTATATAAAAACAATTTAACTAAAACAGGGATCATTAAGGTAATTACTGAATAACAAATCTAAGGGCTAAGGCTGTGGGCCTTAAGTTTACTTTTTTAAAAGAAAGAGGCAGAGGTTTATGTCGGCAAACTGTACAAATACTAAAAATTCTTTTTTTATAAAATAAAAATAATTATTTTTTTTAAAAATAATAACAATTATATGTCCCCTCTTTTTAATTTTTTTTATCTATTTTTGACAACCAAACCCTAACACAATTTTAATGTTTATTTACTAATATTATTCCCTGGTTTACCAACTTCGGTTCGGACTCATGTGATTTAAGAAATTAGTATTAATTATTTTGACTAAGTATTATTCTTTTTATTTAAGTTTTTATCCATTTGTTTAATTTATATTATAATAAACTTTTTTAAAATTCAAATAATAATTAAACTCTTCCTCTTAAGTCAATACTTATGTAATAGAGGTAACAATTACTAAGTTTATGCGGATTAAAAGTTACGTGTCATTAATTTAGAAAAGATAAATTACCTATTTAGTACTTCATTTATTCACGTGTTTCTGTTTTGGTCATCTAATTATTTTTTTTAAAATATAGTATATACCGTTATATTTTGTTTCTATTTTAATAATTTTGCTGTTAAAAAATTAACGACAAAACTGACGCGTGACCACTTGATTATGAAAGAAAAATAATAAAAAAAATAACACGCCAACTTTGACATTAATTTTTTAACATCGAGTGCCAAAATAGAAATAAAATATAACTTTAAGTATTATTTAATAAAAAATTAATTGAATAACTAAAACAGAAATACTAGAATAGATAAAGTAGCAAATAGGTAGTTTACAAAAAAAAAGGTGTCATTACAACACAACAAAACAGCGGTCAACTTAATAAATTGCTGAGGATTCAGGAGCTTTAAATCAAGCAATAAATTCATTTAATGTTATAGATGCAAGAAAAAAGTGAGGATCTTGTTCATTTCTCAAGCCTATTATACACACACGCGTTTAATACTTTTTTTTATTTATCCAATTGTTTGATCTATCCGATCTATTTATTTAATTCGAATTGAATTTTACAAAAATCTATTATGGAGTGACCCTTTCAACTTAATTTTTACTATTCACAATATTAAAATTCAAATCTCTAACTTAAGAGACCTAACGCCTCATCTTGTAGATCAGTCGATTGTTGGTACGCTTAACAAAACTTTTGTTGTAACAAATACAACATAACTTTTGATAGGAATCCCACTATTATTGGTGAGTAAATCTCGACACGAAAAAAATCAATTTTTTCGACTCGACTCGAGGTGAAAAAATTCGATTTGTTTTAACTCGACTTGAAACTTCATAAACTCTAATCGATTTGAAAAAAATTCAAATAAAGTTTGAGTTGTAAAATAGAAACTCGAATAACTCGAATTTTTTTAATAATTAGTAGATTTATTTTTAAGTTTGAATCGAGTACCTCAGTTTTTCCTAATATATATATATATATGCCAATATAAAAAAACATGAAGAAATATATGCCACATATGAAAAAATATAAAGAAATATATATGCATATCTTATATGATTAAATAAAGTTGTTTAAATTAAAATGAAATCATACTATAACATGATAAATAACTACAATTAAATTTATATAAGAACTCAAAAACTCGACTGGAACTTGTCTCGAATCGAAAAAATTTTAAATAAAATTTGAGTTGTAAAACATGACACGTCAACTTGAATAACTCGAAACTTTTTTGACTCGACTCGATCGAACACTCACCCCTACCCACATTACATTAACCAGAGAACGTGGTTTTGTTCATAAGATATCAAACAAATATGGCTTTACGAAGGGTGAATGCAATTAATCATCATCAAAACAAGCTGTTTGAGCTGCTCCCAATAAGTTCATGAAATGTATCGAGCTACTCGATCTTCAATCACTCAACCACACCCGGGACTCGCATGCCGAATCCGCGCTTCTCTTTCTCGACTCTGTTAACCGATCATCGACAGTTTGCAATCAGTGAGAAACAATTTATAAAGCTTCTATTGGCAATACCTTCAAAATGACTGTACAAGTATCCTATACTGGGAGACAAGCAATAAAAAACCATGGTGTAGGACTTACGTTGGGGCCAGTTTGCCAAGAGCATACAATTGTGTGCCGGAGTCTTCATCGACAACTCGTCCCGAAAACTCGATAATATAGCTTTTATCTCTTGCAGTTGGAAATCCTTTGCAAGCTAGTAGTTCCAGATCTTTCTGATGCAGTTCTCTCCCATTTATGAACACACCTGTGCTTCCTGCAGCACAGTTTTTCGGCATGGGGTAATCGAATTCTTTGATGAACGGCTGCAAGATTAAAACAAAGAAACATCAAGACCTTAGAATGAACAAAGTTCTGCCGGAAATAAACATTTTCTTTTTGCTAATAATCAATTGATCTCACAGGAATTATGCCAGAGCATGGTTGGCCCATTACACCCCAGAATCCGGCTCGAGAATCATACCTTTCAAAGCCAGATTAAAAGAAACTTCATTACTAGAGCAAATGATATCCAATGATTCGATTCTTGAGTCGTAAGAAAATGCAAATGCAAAATTTATTTGAATGTTATTCGATATTCTACGAGTCCTATATCGCTCAACTGATGCATGCTTACAAGGGAATGCATGAATTACCAGTAATTTCCCGGATGAACTGGTCCAGCTTGCTTTTCAGCCTTTTTAACTACATAGTCTGATATAGGCTGTCCATTCACAAAAACATTAGGTTGTTCATTAGACCTTGAGAAATCTCTAAAGCTTTTCTTTACAAGGCCTACTAAAAATGATTTGCTTCCCTTGTGAAGTTTCAGTTGGTTTTGCTCTTTGCTTGCTTCCAAAGATTCTCGAGATGAACTTGAACTCCGATATCCATTGAAAGAAACTCCCGCCTCAGTTGTCACCGGCGATAAATCTTTTCCGGAAACAACTTGAGAAGCATTTTTCACTAGGATAACCTTCTCTTGATGTTTTGGTTTAGTCCTATCCCTATATCCACTAACTGTTTCATTAGATGATGGGTTCTTAGCCAGCTCTTGAATAGGTAAACTTGAAACTGCAGGGGAAATATCGGAACAAAACAGAAGCTCGAAAGAGCCAGGAGAATCTCTCCAATCAATAACAGTATCAGGGCTCTGAGATTCCTTTGATGATTGTTCGATGGTGCCACCAGCATTAAAACTTCCATGAGAACTTGTGTGGTTTTCAGTCACTAACTTAGTAGACGTTTCTTCGGCTTTTGTAGGTGTTGGATTGGGATTTCCGGGAATAGAAGTGATCAGTCTCTTCTTCTCCATTTCAAACACAATCACTGTGGAACAAGCACCACATTGTAACCTCTGCTCATTGTTCATCATTTTCCTGAATTTTCTTGGCAGCCTTAACAGCTCCGAGCAATTATAGCATGTTATAAACGGTGCACCACCGGCTATAGGGTGACAAAGCTGTTTATTCCTGCTGGTTAGCACTACCCTTCTAGGATGTCGTCGACCAAAACCATCGATATCTGAATCGATATCACTTGGCCATAAGTGCACTGGTGGTCTAGGAGGGTAATGTTGCTCAACTCTATTAGAACTCACATAATGGTTGAAAGTAGAACTGCAAGGGTCTTTCAAAGAGCCTCTATTGCCAAAACCAGCAGGTTGAACTCGCAAAGGGCCTTTCATGTTTTCGTCATAGCAATATAAACACGAGCATGCAGGGAGGTGATGCAAGCCTCCCTCTCGATTCAGATACGGTGCAAGATTTTCATTAAAATCCAAATATTGCCCTGAAGAGTAGCCATAAGTCCTTTGCTGAGGGTTTCGATGTGTTGCTTGATCATGAGGTCTTCTATGCATGCCTGGTGATAGACAATCTCCACGAGTCTCAGGACGAGCATGCTTTGAAACAGAATGGAAGTTTCCATAGAAGTTCTGCATATGTTCATCAACATTCATGGACTTATGATTTGAATAAGTCAACTTCGAAACACGACGATATTGTGCAGACCGAGTATGAGCCGGAGACATCTCAATAGAACCACTAGGAACCAGTTCCCTGGGCCTCTGAGACATATAATGAGATCTACTCTGTTGATCCTTCACCACATCCAGCTTCTGAAGCAGCCGAGTTCGATTCCTGTCAAAATTTCGAACCCCAGTAGGCCAATCTAGATACTCAAAGCTCTCCACTGGTTTACGGTAGCCATAGGCTGAAACATCCCCATAAGTTGAAGGTCCCTCATCTATTGTTTCCAGACTCCCCTTATAAAACCCTCCAAATCCATATCTTTCCACATCCTTCAGCCTCAAGGACCTAGTCAAATTATCTAATCTAGGCGAGTAGACCCCGAAATCGTTCTCCCTACTCGAATTAACAGACTTAGACCTGCCGATGTTGGTATCATGATGATCATGTCTTTGGTGAGCCCAATAATCATCAACATATCCATCTCTTTTCTCAGTTCTATCATGATCAAGCCTGTGTTCCCTCACATTTTTATCATCACCATCAAGGAAACCAATACCCTTATCTGCTATCGATGAAACACTGGTTTTTTCTCCAAAAATTCTCTCTTTTCTCCTAGTTTCACCCTTCAAACTAACCTCACTTCCCTTTTCCTCTTTCTTCTTTGCTGTATTTACAAACAAAACCAGCAAAATCTCTCAGATGTATATATAAGGACGGTCTATTAAATTGCAGACTATAGTATTAAATTGCGGTCACAACGCAGGTTGCAGATCGCAGACAAGGAAAAGGGAGAATTCTAACCTCGAAGAACAACACCGCAAGAGCCACACCTGTATAAAGAATAGTGGGGAAGCTCCTTTATAAGACAATCACACCTCGGGCAACGAACTAAACGAGCTTTTGCTTCTTCATCCGCCATAAATGCTCACCAATAGCAAAGAAAATGAATAGACCTTGTGTATGAGAGAGGAGACGACTAGTGTTTCAAAGTCAAGAGATATATGTGATTCAAGAGTAGAGCTGAAATTTGGAGGGAAAAAAATAATACAAAAAGTCACAATCTGCTGTTGTATCAACGATAGAAGAAGGGGCCCAAAACGATAGCGTGTTTAAGTTTCAATGACAGTTTTGTAGGGAAAAGAAAATCTGGGCTTCCTTTGGTTTGAACAAGACTGCCATTTCTTGGTTAAAAGCGTAGATTAAATTGCGGTTGTGGTCACGTTTTCGATCGATCGTGTTGTATTTATCGCGATTGTGAACATAAAAAATATTATTGTGATCACTACGAGTATCACCGTCGTGAACATTTTTAATAAAAAATGTTATTGTAAATATAACAATTGTAAATATGGCGATTTTAAATCGCTACCGCTATATAAAGACCGATTGCGAACAATTATTTAAATCCTTGGCTCAAAAAACAAACAAACATTTGCCACTCAACTGATCCTTTAGAGTTTTTAGCAGCGTTTCAAATAAAAGTCCACAACCGCTATAGCGGCCGTTATATAAAGATTTTGGCAGTTTTGAAATCACGATACCCATAACTGTTATGTCTGTCATAGCATATGTTCTTTGAAAAATTTATGATCACGATAACCGTAATAAAATTCACAACCGCAATAAACGTAACACGAGCAAAAACTCGACCGCAACAATTTAAATTCACGGTTTTTAATGACTATCCAAGAAAATGAATTTAATCTTAATAGTAAAGGCGGGAATGGAGATTTAATCCACAGGGAAGACTGAGTCAAGGTGATTGAGATAGGGTTTTTGACTCGGAATAAGCTGACTTCTGAAACAAAATATGAAGAAATTTACTCATAAGGTTTTATAATTGATTTCAATGTATTGTAAGTTGCACAGATGCACAATAGAACTGGATGATGATACTAAGACAACTTTCATAAATTGTTTTGTTTTTATTGTGACTCGAAAAATCTTTTTTTAAATATTAATTAGGAATAGTAATTATATGCTATTTTTTGTCTCTATATATGTTTTAATATTAAAGTTTTAAGTTAATGTTTAAGGGTAGGGTTTATTATTTAGGATTTAAAATTTAGGGTTTGAGTGTAGGTTTTAATTGTTAGTGTTAGACATACTTAGAGACACCAAAAAAAATAAAAATTCTTTTTTAAATCATAAATCTTAAACTTTAAACGCTACACTCTAAACTCTAAACCTAATTTTTTTTAGCATGTGAGCATAAATAGGGTATCAAAAAGAAACATAGGATTTCTGTTCACCAAAAAGGTAGATGATTTTTTGTTATTATTTCACGCATTAAAGATACAATTTTTTTCATAGCATGGTTAATTTAACTCTAAAAATTAAAATCCTAAACTCTAACCTTAAACCTTAAATTATAAATCATAACCCCTAAAACCTAAATTCTAACCATAAACCATAAATTCTAAAACCTATAACATAAACATCTAAACATATTAACTCAAACTAAACCCCAAACCCTAAACCATAGATATTTGACTCGAATAACATCACTTGTCTTTTTATTAAGTAGAAAGATAATAACATTCACAAGATAATTATTGGGAATCTAGCCACAAAATGAGATAATATAAGTACCATTGACTATTCGTTCAATTAATAGATCTCCACATTTTTTTGTTTAAGATATTGATGGTATTTAAATACTGCTAGAGCTATTATTTTTTTACTATTAGTGGATCAAATTATATCGTATAATTTTTTTGAAAATATAATTTTATTTTTTAAAAGTATATATTCATATTTGTAGCCCAATATGATTTGAGTTTAAATTATTTCATTAAATTATGACTGTAATTTAATTTAGGCTTAAATATATATTTACTATCTCAACTACACATTTTTTTAAGTTGGTATCTAAAAATTCTTCCCTCAAATTGGTACTTAAAGTACGCACTTTTTCTCAAGTTGGTACCTATAAATTTTTTGTCCTCGGTTTGGTACCCAAACTTTAATTTCATCTACTATCTTGATAGTTTTATTAACGTATTTAGTCGTTAAAACTTATACATTTATTGAATTATTTCACATTAAGACCATGGACGGAGATATATAGGGGATGGGAGGGGCTGTTGCCCCTCTCAAAATTTTTAGTATAATTGCATTTTAGGTCTTTTTAGTTTAAATATTAATTAAATACGACATTTGTCCGTCTCGATTTTCAGATTCAAAGACTTAATAGACTTTTTTCCCTCCCAACGTTTGATCCTAGCTTCGTCCCTGATTAAGACTAAATTGATAAAAATGTATAAGTTTTGACACCAAATGGGAGAATATGCCTAGTTCAAATATAAATTTAAAAGCAAAAATTCTTAAAGTGCCAACTTGAAAGAAGATGTATAGTTCAGGTTCCAATTTAAGAGTAAATTTTCTTTAGGTACTGACTTAAATAAAAATATTATTATTTAATTATTTTATTCTTTAAATTACTATATAATATAACCCAACATTCTTCTCGCATCTATCCTTTCATTATTCAACCCAAAAGTCATGTTACATCTCCAACCACTAAAAGAAATATTATAATCGAGATCTATTAATTGGTTAAATAGTTAAGAATATTCATGTTACCTCATACAAGTTTAAAATTTATACAAGTGACATATAACGAAAACTTTCTATTGACATCTGTCCAAATTCTTACAAGGAGCCATGCAATACAAAGTAAGGAACATTTTCATTCTTCTTCAACCTAACACAAACAAAAACCCTCTGAAAAAACCGAAGACCCTTCATCGCCACCATCTGAGCAACCTTCTTTCACCATTTACGTGTACCGTTCATTCTACCAGTGAACAAGTACATCTCTATTTAAATAAAAAAATGTATAATCATCTACTTTTAAGTAATATATAATTTGATGGATCGAACTTGTCCACTAAGCAAGGGTGTAAATTCCTCTTCATTTTTCTATCACTCAATTCAGACAACAAACTCATTCCAAGACTATAAAGGATTTCATCCACGTTCTTATCCTTCAGTTTCTTAAGCAGTTCCAGATGTAACTAGGGATATGCACCATGTCCATCATTTTATCCTTATACAACTTTGACTTCATAGCTAACGATTGGGCTAGTCTTCACCGATTGGGTATGTGGTCCATTTGTCGAAGCTTATGGTCTTTCTCTGGTGCCGGGGCTTCTTCGGCACAAATTGTAGCCATTTAAGTCCTCAATTGAGACTTATCTCCCAAAAAGGGAAGAAATTATATTTGGTAAACAAAAAAGGAAGTATGATAATACAGCTTTCGTACTGATGAAATATAGATTGAAGGTAGATGAAGAAGAAGAACAGAGAATGGAAACAAAACAAGAAGAGAAATGAATTTGATATTATTCAATGATGAACTCAAAACTGATTTTACAATGTTTACATCTCAACTTATATAGACTGAGATTAATGAAGCTTTATCAGCAATTTTTGACAGATAAGTAAGATTTGACAGCTAATGAACTTTAACAGTTGTATAACAGATCGTATAACAACCTTAACAAACTCTACTAAAGCTTGGATTATATAACCTCTAACATGCTTCCTATTTTCTCTCTTCTTTCCTCTGAAGACCAGCAACCACTCATATGTTGAACATTCTTCCTATTTTCTTCTTTTCTTCTGGAGACCATCAACCATTCATTTTAGTAAGCTTTGCCTGCAGATCTGAACCTTACTTCCTCAGCATAGAAAAATTTTAACTTGTGTCTGAGATCAACAAAGGATGGAGCAGATAGAGGTTTAGTCAAGACATCAGCAACTTGTTCTGCAGCTGGTACATAGTCAATATGAAAAGAACCATCAGTTACTTTCTCCCTGACAAAACTAAGATCTAACTCAACATGTTTGAGTTTAGCATGGTGAACAAGGTTTGCAGGGTGAGCAATCGCACTGGTGTTATCACACCACAAAACAGGGGTAGAAGACAGAGGAATTTGTAATTCTTGAAGAAGGGATTTAATCCATATCCCCTCACACATAGCATCAGCAATGCCTCTGAATTCTGCTTCTGTGGACGAACGAGAAACCACACTTTGTTTCTTTGAACTCCAAGAAACTAAATTGCCTCCAAGGTATATGCAATAACCACCTGTAGATCTTTTATCATCAGCACTAGTTCCCCAGTCAGAATCAGTGTATCCTACAAGAGATGTAGGAGCCCCAGATGTACTGAAAAACAGACCATGATCAGTTGTGCCTTTGAGATATCGAACAATTCGTTTTACGGCCTTCCAATGTGTGTCAAGTGGTGCTTGCATGAATTGGCTGACCTTGTTAACTGAAAACTGGATGTCAGGTCTAGTAGAGCAGATGTGTTGAAGAGATCCTACCACTTGTCTGTAAAGTGTGGCATCAGAGAAGGGCACTCCATCAGAAAGAGACAACTTAGGAGTTGTAACCATAGGTGTGGGTGTAGGTGTAGCTTCCAACATTTGGATTTTATCAAGCAACTCCATAATGTGTTTCCTTTGACTTAGGATGAGACCATTATGCACAACAGTAACACTCATGCCCAGAAAAAAATTCAGACATCCTAAGTCTTTAACTGAGAAAACACAGTTAATATCTTTGATTACTTTATCAACCTCAGCAGAATTGTTCCCTGTGACAACTATGTCATCAACATAGACTAGAATATAAACTTTGTTGCCTCCTTGTTCTCTGAAATATAAGGAAACATCAGCAAGAGAAGCTGTAAACCCAAGTGATTTGACTAAAAGTTCCTTAAACTTATCAAACCAAGCACGAGGTGCTTGCTTAAGACCGTACAAAGACCTTTTCAACCGACAAACAAGCTGATTTCCTGAACCATCTTCTTGTTCAAAACCAGGTGGTTGTACCATATACACTTCCTCTGCTAAATCACCATTGAGAAAAGCATTGTCCACATCTATTTGTCTCAAGGACCAACCATTACTTAAAGCAACACTAAGAAGCACTCTAACATTTAGTGGTTTGACAACAGGGCTGAAGGTTTCCTTGTAATCAAAGCCAGCTTGTTGAGAATATCCCTTGGCTACAAGCCTTGCTTTGTATCTAGCAATAGAACCATCTGAATTCCTTTTTATCTTAAACAACCATTTACAACCTATAGGAACTCTGTCTTTAGGAAGATGAGTTAAATCCCAAGTTCCTTTTTGAATTAAGGCATCTAATTCTTTAAGAACAACTTCTCTCCATTCACTAACATCCATAGCCTGATAAACATCTTTAGGCAACTGAGGATCAACTTCTTCAGAAACATGAAAAGCCTTAGGCATGAAAATCCCAGCTTTTGATCTAGTGACCATAGTATGAGCAGGAACAACAGTATCTTTAGGTACACTAGTTTGACCAAATTGAGATACATCAGTTTGCTCTTGATTAAGACTTAAAGAAGGAGCTTGAGTATAGCTTAAACAAGGAGATTCTGGAGAAATGTGACAAGAACCAGCAGTAGGACTCAAATGAACAGGAACTGAAGTGGAGACAGTATGACCAGGAGTCTGACCAGACTGTGAAATAACATGAGTAACAGCAGCAGGACTCACAGCAACAGATTCAACATCAACTGGTCTCACAGGCGCAGGACTCAGGGAAACAGATTGTTGCATAGGTTGAAACAAAGAAGCATTATCAGAACTATTAGAATTAGAAGAGAAATTAGGATTCTGAGAAACATTTTGCCTAAGAGATGAAGAATTAGACTGAGATGAAGAGGAAAGAACTCTCTGACTTGGATTAGAAGGTACATGGCCAAAATACTTGACTTTGAAGAAATCAACTACCTCATTCTGAGTACAAGAGTTAGTTTTGGAGGAAAAAGGAAAGACAGATTCATTGAACAAGACATGTCTAGAAACAACAACTCTCCCATCATCCATGAGACACTTATATCCATGTTGCTTAGAACTATACCCTATAAAAGTACAAGGTTTAGATCTAAAATCAAGTTTATGCTTATTATAAGGCCTAGTAAATGGAAAACATTGTGAGCCAAAAACCCTTAGAAAAGAATAGTCAGGTTTCAGTTTAAACAATTTTTCATGAGGACTTATCCCTTCTAAAACTTTGGAAGGTAATCTATTGATTAAAAAAACAGCCGAATAGAAAGCATCAGTCCAGAATTTAAGAGGCATACTACTCTGAGCAAGCAAAGTAAGCCCTAACTCAACTATGTGTCTGTGTTTTCTTTCAATCTTTCCATTTTGTTCAGAAGAGTAAGGGCAAGTATGTCTAAACACAATACCTAACTGAGAAAAATAAGCCTCAAGAGTCTTAAATTCAGTGCCACAGTCAGATTGAATAGCTTTTAATTTCCTATCAAATTGTCTTTCAACCATTTTTGTGAAATTCAACAACCACTTTGTAAACATCTGATTTCTTAGGCAGAAAGTAAATCCATGTAAACCTAGTGCACGCATCAATGAAACTGATATAATAACAACTGTTATTAGAAATTAGAGGAGCAGGGCCCCAAACATCCATTTGAATTAATTGCAAAGGTTCAGAATAAAAAGAGACAGATTTCTGAAAGGGTAATTTGTGACTCTTGCCTAATTTACAAGCTTCACAAAAAGGCATTTTATTAGCATTGGAAATATTACAAACAGATGCCAGCTTTACAAGAGAATCAACAGAAGGATGGCCTAATCTCCTATGCCAAAGCTGAGAAGAAGATTCAGAAACAAAACAAGTGCTGACATTATCAGGCTTAGTACAAGCAACGACATTATTAGCAGCAGACTTAGTACTAACAAGAGCATCACTAACAGCAGTAGAAGCATCAGAAAACTTGTAAAGACCATCAGTTTGAAGCCCTCGCAATATTGGTTGACGGGTTATCAAATCCTTCACAAGGCAATAATCAGGAAAAAACTCAACAGAAACATCATTATCTTTGGTAAACCTAGATACTGATAAAAGATTTTTCTTTATCGAAGGAACATGCAATAAGTCATTAAGCAACAAAGACCTAGATCTAGATTGCAGCATAGATACACCAACATTAGCAATTGGCACATAAAACCCATTAGCAACAGAAACCTTACCATTGCCAAAATAAGGAAAAGTTCGAATAATATTACCTGCATCTGGAGTTAAGTGTGAAGTGGCACCCGAATCGGGATACCAAGCAGCATCGCCATAGCCACCACTGAAGTCATCAGAAACAGCTGCAACGGTGGCCACAGGAAGTTCAGAATTTCCATCCCCAGATCCAACAGCGTTGAATCCACCTTGACCGCCGGCTTGACTGCCGTGAAACACTCCTTGTCCAGCAAAGGTTCCTTGACCAGAAAACCCTTGTGAGAAACCTCCTTAATCTTCAGAAAATTCTTCGAAAGAACACTGATTCGCAGAACCACCGTCGAAATCTTGATTGAACCGGTAATAGCAACGATTGGCAAGATGCCCAATCTTGCCGCAGATCTGGCACTGAGGTCGAGAACGGCCTGGAAAAGACCTACCACCTCTGCCTCTGGGAACAGCCGTACCACGAAAGAACGGCCGAAACCCTAGACCTCCTCTCTGATTGGAATTAACCCGACCATTATTCTGACCCATATTGGAATTAAAAAATGGGCCTTGTTGGGCATAAACCACATCAGTCCCATTAGATGGGCCATAGGCCAGATTGACCGACCCATGACTGAGGAATTCTAACTACCGGGCCTCTGTGTCAAGAAGCACACTAGAGACACCGTCGAGTTTATAAGGTTGCTGACTGGAAGTGATGACCGCCACAACGGACTCATACTCCGGCGGCAACCCTGAAAGAATCGTTGAAATGTGCATGGTCTCATAAAGAGGATTACCACAGGCTGCAAGACTATCACATACGGATTGAATTTGTGAAAGATACTCCCGCATGGACTGATCTCTCTTGCGGATATTCTTGAGAGAACAGTGAAGGTGCATGACACAGGTTGTTGAAGTAATAGAAAAATCGAGCTTTATCTTGTTCTAGATGTCAAGAGCAGTCCGACAATTCACCAGTGAGGGAAGAATCGAGGGCCCAATAGAAGAAAGAAGCCAAGAACAGAGGGCACTATCTTCTTGCCTATATCGAACATAATCTGGATTGGTAACCCTCGTACCACCGGCACCGGAAATAGTCTGCGAAGGAACCACCAACGAGCCATCAATATAATCCATGAGAGCAAGACTTTCTACAGCAAACAGAATTTGCTGCTTCCAAAGTAGATAGTTCGAATCATCAAGTCGTATGGAAACAGTTTTGTTGGTGAAAGGCTTGGAAGAATAAGAGCTTTCAACCTATGATACCATGATGAAATATAGATTGAAGGTAGATGAAGAAGAAGAACAGAGAATAGAAACAAAACAAGAAGAGAAATGAATTTGATATTATTCAATGATGAACTCAAAACTGATGTTACAATGTTTACATCTCAACTTATATAGACTGAGCTTAATGAAGCTTTATCAGCAATTCTTGACAGATAAACAAGATTTGACAGCTAATGAACTTTAACAGTTGTATAACAGATCGTATAACAACCTTAACAAACTCTACTAAAGCTTGGATTATATAACCTCTAACACGTACCCAAGTATTTATCTAGCTAGAAGGTTAAAGCAAGTATTTGGATGCTTACGGGACTTCTATCATCTAATAAATTTCACCTGTGCAAATAGTATCGTATAGATATGGAGTATGGACCTTGCAAATGGTTTACCTTTATCTTCAAAATTGACATGATGATGCAGTTTGAGCAATACTTGTTTGGATGGACTTCTTAGGGTCAATGAAACAAATAAAAGTCACTCATGATAGAGTGAGAAGAACTTCTGTTAGACAAAAAGCTTGGGCTGAATTAACAAGAAGATATATATATATATATATATATATATATATATATCATGTCATGAGAAGTTATGTATTCCTAAAGGTTCTTTCGTGATTGGAGACATTAAATTTGGAAGGAGAGGAAATCATAAGGTTGAAGAAGTAACCTGGAAACCTGAAGCTATTATGTCAGATCATCACCTTTGATTGTTCAACTCAAAGAAATTTGAAGACGAATTTCTTTTGAAGGAGGGAGAATTGTAACACCCAAAAAAATTAGGTTTAGAGGAATGTTACTATCTTGATTTCTATGTCAATTAATCTAATGTGTGTTCTGATAATTAAATTGAGAGTATAGGCTTAAAAAGAAAGAAATGAAAGAAGGGATGCTCCTATATCACTATTTTGATTAAAAGTATCACTTAAATAGATATTACATTAATTAAGGACCAATTATGGAAGCTTGGGAAGTATACTAGCTAATTTAAAATGACTAAAATAAAAACCTTGAAAGAAGGAAGGATTGCATGTAAAAGATTTAATAAAACAAGGATTAACACACATGTCAATTATGCATGAAGGCACTTGGGGAGAGATACTCGGCATTTGAGGGGGAAAATGATAATGGGGCACAAATCATCTCCTTCACCTATTGACCGAAACTCCAAATTGGGAGAGTGTAGAGTTTTCATGGAAGAGTTGGATTGAAGTTCATGGAGTTTGCTCTTGGAATATATGCTCCGTAAATTGAAGTGAAGGGTATGAATTCTTTATCCTTCTTTGGTCTAGAATTTAGTTGTGAATTTGGTTGAATTCTTTTGTGTTAATAGCTATTTGGATGGTAGGAAACATCACACTAGATTTAGAAATCCTCTTCATTAATTTGGATACTACTTATGCTAAATTGCTATGTTTATGTGAATTGATGGTATATGTATAACAAGATGTTAAATTGATTTTTTTATGGAACCTTAAAGTTGTTAGGGAAGATGGTGTGATTCGTATGGACCTTGCTGGACTAGGAAGTCGTGTTAAGTATTTGATTTTGGTTAGATTAAATACTAGTAACAGGGTGGAATTGATGTATCCTAAAATGAAATTGGTTTAGGGCTGTTTGGCAACCTAGAAACTGTTTTTTTTTTCGAGTTAAAGTAGGGCTAAGATGTTAAAATCTCAATGTATGATGAGTTGGTTGACTTTGGGGCTGTATGAGAAAATTAGAAGCTGTGATAGATCATTTTATTAGAGGAATGGACTGGATTGAAGAATTTAATCAATGGGGATGAGTTGGTTGACTTTGGGGCTGTATGAGAAAATTAGAAGCTGTGATAGATCATTTTATTAGAGGAATGGACTGGATTGAAGAATTTAATCAATGGGGCTGTTTTTAAACCTGTAATAGCTGAATCATGAATATTTAGGGGCTGGATTGCTAATATAAATCAGGGGAAGGTGTTCGGTTAATAAGTAGGCTGTTTTGTGAAGAGATGAACATAAAGTGGGTTGCTTTGAGTGTGAAATTGTGTGTGTGAATGGAATAGGACTGTTTTGCATCAAAAAGGAATACTTATGGACCGTTTTTGAGTAATATGAAAACAGAGGAAGGGCTGTTAACACTCTATAAAGATTGTCTTGAGTAGTTAAAAATGTTATGGACTGTTTTTAGTATCTATAAATGTATATATATGAGAAATTTGAATAGTTCTTAAAAGTTATTCTAATGTAGGAATACAATTTTGTTGATGATAGATCAGTGAGGTGTTGAGGGACAAATTAAAGAAGTGGACCAAGAAATGGAAAGACAAAAGAGGATGGTGGTTCGTGACCAAAAACTAGCTCGAATTGAATTTTGAGTGTAGATTTTGTTGAGTTGAGAGGAGCTCGATTCGTTCAACCGATGTTGCTCACCAAGTGGTGGAGAGGTGGATTTTTGGGTGGATTTGGTGTGGAAGCTTAAATGTAAATAACACAATGATTTTCGAGTGGTTAAACCTTCTAACCAAGGTCTACATTCACTACCTTAGCTCCCCACTAAGGATTTCCAATCAATCCACTATTGATTCGCCCCCTTTTCTAGGCTTAGGAGGAAACCCTTATACATAGATCAAGCTTTCTACCCAAAGCCTTGATCAAACCCTCTTTTACAAAGAGATAAAGAAAGCAAACACAAATCTCTCTAATAGGTGTTTGTTTGCACAATTAAAGCACTCACCCAAAACCTAAAACACTTGAGCAAATTTGACAATTTTGGCTCACTAGTGTTTGTCTATACAAGAATTGACAATTTAAGTACAAAGACACAATTTGATCATTTGTTGATTGACAATTGAATCGTTAACCATATCTTGATGCTTGGAGGTCCCTTTTATACTCCTTGATGAGTTTATAGCCGTTACTAGCCGTTGAGGTTAAATTGGAGCCGTTGAAGACTTTAATTCCCACCATAAATGCAGTTCTGCAACTCCCGTTTCGAAACACTCGTGACCGTTTCGAAAAGCCCTTTAAGTAGAAAGAGTCGTTGCAGTCTGATGAGGCACCCGTATCGGAACGCCCTTGGCCGTTTCGGAACACATATCGAAACGCATAGTCCCGTATCGAAACGACCTGCATTTAAATGTTAGTTGGGAAATAGTCGTTGGGGTTTATGACCGTTGTGGTCGAAGCCACGTAGGCGTATCGAAACAGCATTGCCCGTTTCGAAACGCTGGGCAAAATTCACATCCAGGGGAAAGCCCATTTCGATACCCGTATCGAAACACTTTTGCTACTGGAATCCCCCGTATCGAAACGCCCTAAGGTGTTTCGAAACGCCTGGATGATTTTGTGTAGTTTGGCCTTTGAAAACATGTAAAACCATTTGAATATGTCCCTAATCATAGTTTCAAGTTATTTGGACTTTGGAAATTGTTTTAAATACTTTTTAAATCAGTCCAAAACATTTTTCAATTATTATATCAAAACATTAGTTCTACAATCTCCCCTTTTTGATATAATAAAACCAACTTGAAAAATTGTTTGGGATTCTCCCCCTTTAACTTTAAAAATGTGAATAAGATAATTAAAGATATAAATCAAATAAAGCTCCCCCTTATTCATTTGAAAATTCAAATTTTCAAACCATTTCTCCCCCTTTTTGTTATATCAAAAAGAATTTAAAACATCAAGTTCAAAATAACTGTAGAGGAAAAATTTTGGAAAAAAAAGAATTTGGTTTTAAAATGGCTCCCCCTTACTCAAAGCATCATTAAAAGTGTTAGTCCAACATATATAATCATCTAGTTGACATAAATAAAAATAAACTAATAAAAACAAAAGCAACTAGATTTTACCACACTTGAACTCAAGGGAGGATGTGAAGCCTTCCTTCTTCAAGTGTTCTTCCTTAGTGTGCATAGAGCTCCCCCTCAAAGTTTGACTTGTTTAACATCTCCATCACACCTATCAAAAGACAATCAAGTAACTTTTGGTATCCAAATTGCTTTGGATCCATGAACGTTAGTAGCACAAATTTTAGTCCCCTTAGGAATCCATTTTTCAATGTCATCCTTTTTAATTGAAGTGGTTAGTCCTTTTGGGACCCAAACACTTCTAAAACATTTACCGTTTATAAATCTAGGGGCACTAGATTGTCTTATATAAAAGTTTGATTTTCCAAAATCATTTTTCTTTTGAAGTTCATTGGAAATCAAATCTTTTTCTTTTTGAACTTTAAGAAGCAAACTTTGTAAATCAAAACATTTTTGCTCAAAATCTTTCAATTTTGCTTCAAGTTCAAGATTTGTTTTGGAAAGCAAATCATTTTCAATTTTTATTTTTGAAATCAACTTTTTGTTTTTGGAAAATGATGCCTTGAATTCCAAAAGCAAATCATCATAGGCATCTTGCAACTCATAAAATGTATATGAAGTTGAAATAGATGAGTTAGAAGTTACCTCCCCCTCATTGAGAGCCATCAAGCACACGTGGGCAACCTCATCATCGGTGAAGTCTTCATCACTCCAAGTTGCCACATATGCTTGCTTTGAAGATGATCCCTTCTTGTTGGACTTATGGGATTCCTTCATCTTCTTTCTCGATTCATGCCTTGAATTCTCCATTTTGCTTTTCATGAATCGGGCAAATTTGTTGAAGAGATAGGCCATCTCTTCATCTTCACTTTCCTCCTCACTAGAATCTACATGTCGACAAGTGGAGGACTTGAGAGCCATGGCATTTGTGTTGATGCCAAGCCCTTTGATTTTCTTCTCTCCCATAGCTCTAATTTCTTCACTCTTCTTCTCCTCTTATTTGTTCTTCTTCATGATTTGACGAGTGAGAAGAGACCCCATGAGCTCATCAAGCTTCAAAGTTTTTAGCTTCGATGATGGCGGTCCTCTTTGAGTCCCATGACTCGGGAAGTGAGTAGATGAGCTTTCGAACAAGATTCTCTTCCGGGATGGCTTCTCCATAACCGTTAAGACCATTGGTGATGGTGGAGAACCTATCAAACATCTTCTCGATGTTCTCTTCCGGATCCATCTTGAAGTTCTCATACTCTAAGGTGAAGAGCCCAATCTTGGTCTCCTTGACTTCATCGGTTCCCTCGTATGTGACTTCAAGCTTGTCCCATACCTCCTTGGCACTCTCACAAGAAGACATCTTCTTATAGATGGATGGGCCAAATGCACAAAAGAGGATGTGCAAGGCTTTACAATTTAGCTCCATCTTCTTGCGATCGTCGGCACTCCACTCCGCTTTGATTCGTTGAGGCACGAACGAACCATCTTCAACTATGTCCCATAGCTTGTAGTCTCTTGATTTGATGAAGAACTTCATCTTTGTCTTCCAATGGGCATAGTGGGTTCCGTCAAAGAAAGGCGGCTTGTCAATTGATTGTGCCATTTGAGCCGGTTGATGAAATAGAGATCGAGCTTGCCGGATCTTCTAGATAGGATGTGAATCCCCTTCGATTGAGCCAAGCTCTGATACCAATTGTTGAGTTGAGAGGAGCTCGATTCGTTCAACCGATGTTGCTCACCAAGTGGTGGAAAGGTGGATTTTTGGGTGGATTTGGTGTGGAAGCTTAAATGTAAATAACACAATGATTTTAGAGTGGTTCAACCTTCTAACCAAGGTCTACATCCACTACCTTAGCTCCCCACTAAGGATTTCCAATCAATCCACTATTGATTCGTCCCCTTTTCTAGGCTTAGGAGGAAACCCTTATACACCAATCAAGCTTTCTACCCAAAGCCTTGATCAAACCCTCTTTTACAAAGAGATAAAGAAAGCAAACACAAATCCCTCTAATAGGTGTTTGTTTGCACAATTAAAGCACTCACCCAAAACCTAAAACACTTGAGAAAATTTGACAATTTTGGCTCACTAGTGTTTGTCTATACAAGAATTGACAATTTAAGTACAAAGACACAATTTGATCATTTGTTGATTGACAATTGAAGCATTAACCATATCTTGATGCTTGGAGGTCCCTTTTATACTCCTTGATGAGTTTATAGTCGTTACTAGCCGTTGGGGTTGAATTGGAGCTGTTGAGGACTTTAATTCCCACCATAAATGCAGTTTTGCAGCTCCCCGTTTCGAAACACTCGTGACCGTTTCGAAACGCCCTTTATGTAGAAAGAGCCGTTGCAGTCTGATGAGGCACCCGTATCGGAACGCCCTTGGCCGTTTCGGAACACGTATCGAAACGCCTAGTCTCGTATCGAAACGACCTACATTTAAATGTTAGTTGGGAAATAGCCGTTGGGGTTTATGACCGTTGTGGTCGAAGCCACGTAGGCGTATCGAAACGACATAGCCCGTTTTGAAACGCTGGGCAAAATTCACATCAAGGGGAAAGTCCGTTTCGATACCCGTATCGAAACACTTTTGCTACTGGAATCCCCCGTATCGAAACACCCTAAGGTGTTTCGAAACGCCTGGATGGTTTTGTGTAGTTTGGCCTTTGAAAACATGTAAAACCCTTTGAAAATGTCCCTAAACATAGTTTCAAGTTATTTGGACTTTGGAAATTGTTTTAAATACTTTTTAAATCAGTCCAAAACATTTTTCAATTATTATATCAAAACATTAGTTCTACAGATTTAAGCCTCGGGATAAGCTTGCAACTTTACCGAGCACTCTTTTATTAACTTACTTACATCATTCTTTGTTGTTAGAGCAATTTTTTACTTGATAATTGGCTTGGGATCGAGGTGGGTACCTTATCATGAAGCGTCGAATAATAAGTCAAATTGGAAGCTATGCTTATATATGTGATTGTATATGCTCGATATGATTTGTTATATGCTATAATGATGTGAAAAAGGTGTGTAGAGCTATGCTTAATGTAACATGAGTGAGATATGTTAAGTAACTTATGACTTAGAGTATGTTTGATGGAAATCCTACCTATATGATTTTTACTTGTTTGATAAACCAATAATGCTAAGTAAACCTTTGATTAAGAGCTTGAATGTGAAAATAGAACCATGGATGGATTGAATAAACATTGATACCACATATAACAAATTCACAGTTGCTTTGAAATCAGATAAATATACATGAATTATTTGTTTGATCTTGAGTATATGCGTACCATGAAAATGATACATGTTTGTGCATGACTAGTGGGGATCCTTGCTATGATAATTCTGAATAGAAGGGATGTTGTTGGAAAATGCATAAATTGATTATGTATACTAGTATCGACGTAATCTAAATCCTACTGTGAATGCCAAAATTGCGAACTATACCCATTTTAGGATGTGTTAAGATATGTTCTTTTGTCTAATATAATACCTAAGCCTTGATGACAATAATTGAAATCTAAGTTATGCTTACTTTTGTAACAAGTAATGATAAGCTATGTCCACTTAATGTATACTTGGATTGAATTGTATAAGTAGTTTGAACTTGTGATATGCTACATGATAAGCCTTTGTGGCAAGACATCAAGTATATTGAGCAATGCTCATCTTTGATAAGGTTATGGCAAGCACTTGATAAAATGATAAGGAGCTATGCTCACTATGTTCCTAATAAAAGACGATAAATAAGAAAGCCTTGATTTTGAGTCACTCTTAGGTATAGTTGGCATGCCATAGAGTCCTTAGAGCTCGTGTTTGGGGGTGAACTACGGTCCCTTGTTTGGTGATAGTTGGAGAGATTGTTTGGTACTCTTAGTACCCTTGTTTGGTGTCATGGAGGGATTTATTGGTACTCCTAGTACGCTTGTTTGGGGATTCGTGTACCTAGGCTGTTACTTGATTCACAAGGCTAAGTTAAAATCAAATTAATGAAATTCCTACTAAACTAAAGAATTACTTTATTAACTTCTATGGCAAGTTATGGAATTACCATGACATGCTTTGTTAACTATGCTTCGACTATGTCGTATCATGTCTAGAGTATGCTTGTTTTTTATACATATTGCCTGATGCTTGCATATTAAGAAATCTATAATGTGGCGGGTAATGTCTAATGTTTTGTAAGAAGAGAGAACTTATGAATAAGATATATGATAGTTAGGTGGTAAGAAATTTATAATTACGTAGTGCCATGATGAAATATCTAAGAACGTAAGTTGAAATCTTGAAGATGAGTTGCGTGATCATCCATTGATATTGGTACTGCTTGCATCTTGGTGGGTTTAGTGAAAGGATAGGAATAGACTTTTGAGGTCTATTATTATTTGTGTATTTACTTGGATTCTAATACTACCTCACTGAGCGATTTTCTTACCCTATTCTTTCATTTCTTTTCAGGGTATTAATGCTTCTGAATATTTGTCAAGCTTGGACTGGATTACAAGTATCAAGAAGTACATTTTGTAATTCCTTAAGTACTCCTAGATGGTGGCACATGGTAGATATGTATGCATTGTGCATTAGACCATCTTTTAAATCTTATATGTATATGGTTATAAGCTCTAAAAAGTACTTTATGCTTCTCATAGGCCTTTTAATTCGTTTTGTGGTTGCGTGGTTAGAATCATCATAGTAGTCATGTTGTGGATATAGTAGTTTAGACATATGATTCTAAATGCATTAATTGGGTAGAATATCTTGTGATATGTGTGTATGCATGCTTATATGTGTATCGTGTATCATGCTCCAAATCTAGATGGGATGAGGTAATTTGTGTGATCGGTTGTTAGAAATATATAATAAATTGGATGGATAGAATTTTAGTTAGATTTCTTTAAATGACCTAGTGAAATATTTAGATTCTAAACTAGAACAATTGTCTACAGTGTAACCATACACATTGAGTTAATTAAATAGACGAATGAATCTTTGTATGTATTATCAAGCTTGACATACTTGAGATGTTTGTTTTCATGATTATATGGTTAGATTTCTTGATATGTTTAATCCGAATTGTTTAGTGATTAAATGTAAATCCTTGATTGTATGTTGGGTTTAAAATATGTGATTACCCGGTTAAGTTGTGGTTTGAAAGGATTGTTGGTCTGCTTATTCTTTAAGTCACCCATATCATATTTCTTTCGAACTAGTAAAAGAATTGGTCGAAAGTATAAAACGTAATTGGATTATAGTAAACAAGATTGTAATTGACCCGAAATTAAATTAGGGGTACATTAATCTTCGGTTCATATGTGATACAAATAAAAATATATAAGAACATGTCAATCTAGAAATTAAAATGTGTGATCATTTGTTTTGATGTGTGATCATTTGTTTGCAAAAGAATAAGCTTAATGACAAGTTTATGTAATCTTTCTTTTTAAAAGGTTCTGAATTACTTTGACCTTCGAAGGAATTGTTGGAAAAATTTGATAATTTTGGAGCTTTGAATAAGAAATTGATTCAAATGTTGTTGAGGAAAATGTGGAACCAATTGTTGGTTCGTAAATGTGCAGACGTGCACGACGTGGGTAACGCAAATGTCTGAACCGGTCTGGTCCTTCGTGGGCTTGCAGATATTTTGACCCAAATTTAAAATGAATTTTCCTCAAATAAAAGCATAAATTTGCCAAATTTTATCTTGAAATCAAAAGGGTAAATATTATAAGTTACCTTTAATTCAGATAATAATTTTGGAAATTGCTTTATAGGAGAATCAATTGATTCTCAATATTGAATGCTCCATTAGGTCAAAATTTCCACTTATACCCTCATGACACTCCTATAAATAGGGAGTAAACCTTCTAAGTTTTACACAACTAAAAACCATAGAAAATTTTCATTGTTTTACTCTGTGGATTTTACAAGTGGTTTTCGGTGATAGGCGAAGGCAAGGGTCAGTTCGTGATCTCCACAGTAGTGCAACTGTGGTTGATCTTATGTTGTTGTATCCTGGGAGACAGACGACCAATGAACTCGAGCACTATAGGAGTGGCCGAAAATCTGTCTTAAGGAAACTGCGTTTGTGCAGGCCTCAACACGTCTCTTTTGGTTCCAAATCGGTTTGATTTATATATTCTTGTATTGTTCTTATTTTTGTATTGTTCGTTTAAATAATATTATTTTGTATTATTATTTATTCTTGGATTAACGTTTACTTTCTAATAATCTTAAGACAGATTTTTTCTAAAGTTTGAATCCAAGACGAACATCATGCTTAAAAGCATGACCAAATTTGCGTTAATGAGGTGAGAAGATTGAGCTACTGCTAACTCTAATCATGTGGTACAATGACAGACAACTCATTGTGCATGTTTTATTGGAAAGATGTTTTGGTATAAGGTAATTTTAAATCTTTAAATATATGGTATATAACCTTATTAATCATATGTGCATATTTTATGGCAATATTAAAATCTTTATTATGTTGCAAATATTATTATGGTTTTATTACCTAATAAAGGTAATCCTTATATATATATATATTTTTACATCATTATGGTAATATTCATGGTACTTTTATTATGGTATTAAGGTAATTTTTAACATTCCTTAATAAGGTTTGGTCAAAATATCATTAAGATATTTTTATAATGATGTTAACGCCTTAAATCAAGGTAATATTTATCATTTTATTACCTTACAATTTTGGCTTTAATATTAAATAGTAAATATGGCATGAATAAAGGATATCTTATGTCATTTATGGAAATACTGTGGATTATTTATTTTTGTACTAATAATTTCTTTTGAGAAATTTTATAGAGAAGAACAGGATATTCAGATGAAATCTTGATTTGTTTTGGAAACAAAGATCTCGTAAATAATTCGTTTCAGAAATTAATTTATGCCGTTTTAACGGATTTACGTGATCTTTCTAAAACAAGAATAAAAAAAATTAAAGGATCGCTTCCTTTGATTTTATTGCCTTGATATCTTTGGTTTGGGTTTTAGTGCTACTAATCCCAATATTTACCAAAAGATATATGAGAAATAAATCACTGAATTTATTTCTTCGTTAGAATCTTGTGTTGATTCTAATTTTGGAAAAGGAAGATAAATCATTGGATTTATTTTCAAGAGAATCTTGTATGATTCTAACGTTGTAAGGAAAATAAATTATTGAATTTATTTCCGTAAGAATCAAGTATGATTCAATTTTTGCAAAAGGAAATAAATCATTAAATTTATTTCTATGCTAGAATCATGCGTTGATTCTAACTTGTTAAGAAAAATAAATCGTCGAATTTATTTCCATAAGAATCAAATATGATTACATTTGTGTAAAAGGAAATAAATTATTAAATTTATTTTCTGTACTAGAATCATGTGTTGATTCTAACTTGTTAAGGGAAATAAATCGTTGTATTTAATTTCGTGAGAATCTAGAATGATTCAACCTTGAAATAAATTGGTGAATTTATTTTGAAAAAAAAAATAACTCAAATTTATTATCAAGTATGATTTTATTTTGGAAATAAATTGGTGAATTTATTTCGGAAAGTAACATTGGTTACCAAATTTAGAGCGCTGATTTTGACTGAGGTCTCGAATCAAAGCATAGAAGAACTTGATTCTCTATGTCAAAATTAAATTCTGAAAGCCTATTCTGATGCATGCTATGAAGTGCACAGTGTTTAAAAATGGCTAAAGAATCGAGAGGGTCGTTGAACCATAAATAGAAGATTCCAAATTGTTGTGAATCAAAGGTAGTGATTCCGATTGATCATCCATGCTTGGAATGATTTCAAGAATAAAATCTAAAAACGGTGATTGAAAGGAAATTTAAAAATGCATGTCTAGGATTGGTTCTTTGAGAGACTTGGTATTTAAGCGTGCCTAGTGCACCACCTCTCTTTCATAAGTTACCTACCTGGTGCATTGTTTATTATTGTTCTTTCTATTAATACCGTGTGAACTTTTGTTTGGGGTTTAGTTTACTAAATCTCCGTCGTCTAACAAAAGTTAGAAATTATATTTCCGTTTCTGATTTTAGTCTTTGACTAAATTCCTAACGCTTAACAGATTCATAATTTTTGGTTCTGGATTGTGTCTACGTGACACAATGGAAAAATCAGTAAAATTTATTGAAAAAAATTTCATACATGACAACAAAAGATGTTGCATAATTGACCATGATAAACCTAGTTAAATATCTGAAGGATGATCCTCCTATTATTAGAGAGAATAAGGTAAATATTGTTACCACCTTCAAATGTTACTAAGGTCAATATTGCTAAAATAAATATTATCATGGCAAACGTAGTAGAAGTCAAAAACGACTTCAAACCGTAAATTGGACGGTGTGTTCAAGAAGCAAACTTTTATGAAAAAAAAATGCTTCAATTGCCATAAGATGAGGAACAAGTCTTCGGACTATAGACTTTCAAACGAGGGCAATGTTATTGCCATAACAATTGATATGACAACATATTGGTTGAAGGAATATGTTTATTACCTTCATTGATGATAGCACAAAATAATGTAAAGATGAAGCTATAGTGAAAATTGTTCTCTATGAGCATGATGTTGAATCCTAAACTTAATTAAAGGTTTAAGATGAGGAGAAGCTCTATATGAGTAACGTTGGTACTATAATGTGCCTAACATGTGGGAGAAGCTGTTCTATAAGCTAATTACCTTTTAAACAAGATTTCCGTAATTAAAGAGACTAGACACCATATAAGTTATGAAAGGTAATTAAACTTTTCTACAACTACTTGAAAATGTGGGGGTGTCTTGCAAAAGTAATGACCCATTACTAAAGCAACTGAGAATAGATCCCTAAAAATTATGGATTGTATTTTTATTGGCTATATAGAACATAGCAATGTATATCGATTTCTTGTGTATGAGTCGAAGAACCCTGAGATTCACAAGCATACGATAATGGAAGATGTATTCCCTTGTAAAGCTAGGGAAGTTGGTCAAAGTTCAATGAAACGAACTTCAAAGATTATCGATAAAGATGACTCAAATGATCAACAATGGTTTGAGCTTGAAATAGAGCCGCAAAGAAGTAAATGAGCAAGGGTAGAAAAATTCATTGGATCATTTTTCTAAACTTTATGTTAGAGGTTGAATCCCAAACGTATAAAGATGTTATACAATCATCTGAAAGCATCTTATGTAAGGATGTCATTAAGAGTGAATTTGATTCCATCATGCAAAATCATACGTAGGAATTAGTGGATCTTTCTCTGTAAATTAAACCACTAAGTTTTGAATGAATTTTCAAAACGGAAAATGAAAGTAGATGGAACAATTGATAAGTATAAGGCCAGATTGGTAATAAAAGGTTACCGAATGCCTTAACTATTTCGATACATAATCTCATGTATCAAGGATAACCTACATAAGTATGATACTTACAATTGTCACTTTGCGAAATCTAGACGTACATCGAATAGATGTTAAAAGAGCTTTTCTATATGAAGATCTTGATGAAGAAATATACATGGAACAACCTGAGGGCTATGTAGTTTCAAGTCAAGAGAGAAAAGTATGTGGGTTGGTGAAGTCCTTGTATAGACTTAAACAAGCACCAAAGTAAAGACATGAGAAGTTCGATAATGTCATGATGACAAACGACTTCAAGATAATTGAGTGTGACAAATGTGTATATGTAAAAACTACTAACATTGGATATATTATTCTATGTTTGTATGTTAATAACATATTCATTGTTGGAAGCAACAATAAAATGGTAAACGTACCAAAGACTTGTCAAATTCAAGATTGACATGAAAAATATGAGATTAACAGATTTGAGTTTGGGCATCCAAATCAAACGATCACTTGAAGGTCTCATATTGACGTAGTCACACTACGCGGACAAGAGAAGTTTGGCAAGGATGTTTCCGGCATAGCCAGAACTCCAATAAATACATGACAACTTTTGTCCAAGAACAAAGACCAAAGTGTTGACCAAGTAGATTCAATAGACCAGATATTGTTTCTACTGTGAGCAGTTCAAGTAGATTCACAAGCAATTCAAGTGAAAATCACTGGAAAGCAATTGTGGGGGGCATTGAGATATCTTAGATATACTCGAGATTATGAATTGCATTATTCCAGAGATTCTTCTATTTAGAAGGATACTCCGATGCGATTGGATATCTGATATTCAAGATATCAAAGGCATAAAAGTATATGTCTTCACTTTGGGAAGAGGAACCGTGTCATGGAAATCCTCAAGAAAAATGGTTATAATCAAATTCATAATAGAATCTGATTTTGAAGTTCTAGACAAGTCTAGAAAAGAAGTCGAATGACTTTTAAAATTTCTTGGAGGATATTCCTGAACGACCAAAGCCAATGCCCACAATAGGTAGGACATAGAGCTTTGTGTATAATGGTAAGTCGAGACATATGCGTTGTCGACATAATACCGTTAGACAACTGATCTCAAATGAAGTTATCTCTATTGGTTTTTTGAAATCAAAGAATAACGTTGTGAATCCATTAACCAAAGGGTTAAATTGAGATCAAGTTGAGAAAACATCTAAAGGAATGAGACTAAAGCCCATGTAAATTTAAGGTGCTATGTGAAGGAAAACCCTACCTAGTTGACTGGAGATCCCAAGATCTAGGTTCAAAGGGACAACCTAATTGCATAGACCTGTGCGGTCACTATAGGGGCTCTTATCCCCAAGTCCATTCCTATGATGTAAACGGTGATCAAAGTGGTTTAGGCTAAGCAAATGCTTTTAATGACCATTGTGTGCTTTTGTGAGTCAAGCAACATAAGTCACCTATGTAAGAGTGAAGTGGGGCCGCTTCAATAAGACTATTGGGCATAGTTCTTTCAAACTCTTGCAGAACCAGGCGATGTCCACGGCCATATGGACATACCCATGAGAACTAATACTCTTGTCAGAGAGGTAGTTGTGTGAAGTATATCATCGTTTACACAAACGGCAGAACAGTTCAAGGACATTATGTCTACTGGTCAGCTAGTAAAGTAAATATACTTTCACAAGGGAAGGTTCAAGGGTGAACACCTACCTATCCTATGCAGCTATCGATCGTAGAATCTATCACCACATCGAGTCAAAATGTTTTGATTAAATCAATTTCATTCATGTGGGGGATTGTTGGAAAAATTTGATAATTTTGGAGCTTTGAATAAGAAATTGATTCAAATGTTGTTGAGGAAAATGTGGAACCAATTGTTGGTTCGTAAATGTGCAGACGTGCACGACGTGGGTAACGCAAATGTCTGAACCGGTCTGGTCCTTCGTGGGCTTGCAGATATTTTGACCCAAATTTAAAATGAATTTTCCTCAAATAAAAGCATAAATTTGCCAAATTTTATCTTGAAATTAAAAGGGTAAATATTATAAGTTACCTTTAATTCAGATAATAATTTTGGAAATTGCTTTATAGGAGAATCAATTGATTCTCAATATTGAATGCTCCATTAGGTCAAAATTTCCACTTATACCCTCATGACACTCCTATAAATAGGGAGTAAACCTTCTAAGTTTTACACAACTAAAAACCATAGAAAATTTTCATTGTTTTACTCTGTGGATTTTACAAGTGGTTTTCGGTGATAGGCGAAGGCAAGGGTCAGTTCGTGATCTCCACAGTAGTGCAACTGTGGTTGATCTTATGTTGTTGTATCCTGGGAGACAGACGACCAATGAACTCGAGCACCATAGGAGTGGCCGAAAATCTGTCTTAAGGAAACTGCGTTTGTGCAGGCCTCAACACGTCTCTTTTGGTTCCAAATCGGTTTGATTTATATATTCTTGTATTGTTCTTATTTTTGTATTGTTCGTTTAAATAATATTATTTTGTATTATTATTTATTCTTGGATTAACGTTTACTTTCTAACAGGAATGTCCAGTCATGTTAGTTGGATGAACTAAATTTACCAAGATTCCTTGTGCGTTTGTTTGGTAATACGTCCTAAGTCTGTTTATCTTCTGGATCAGGTAGGGTATTACCAAGCTGGAAGTAATTTAAGTGTAGTAATATAACTCTAGTCTAAGGGCATGAAGAGTGCACGATGTGTAGGCAATATGCATCAAGTATCCTTTCACTCCCTTAATCAAATTTACTACATAAACTCAAATTTTATTTACCGCCAAGGGTTTTCCGCTGGCATTAAATTAAGTTTGTTCCGTGACATTGTTTGGCATGAGAAATAAGAGGGAGCATACCACGACCCCCCACGTTAATCCAAATATCACTAATCTTTCTCTTCAACTCATACTCTAAGGTTTTGGACTTGAGAACTAAGATGAAGCAAACCACGAATCCCCAAGTAACTTATTACCCCTAAGGTAGAGGAGAGTTCTTTTTTTTAACTTTGCCATGACAGAACATTGCTGCCTTATTAATTTTTTTTAGACTGGCATCAATTTTTTTTTTCAGTCTGAGCTTAATTTTAAAAATTCTAAATTTGCTTAGGAACTAAATGCATACTACGTGTTAAGTGGAAGTTCATTTCCCTAAACTAGAGATCACATGCCAAGCAAACCTGGCATAACTATTCTGCTGGCATGGCAAACTAAAGATTTTAAAATTTCTTCATCGAGTAGACAACTAGATCAAATTAAGCTTGCCTAACCGATTGTTATCAATATTCAAAATTTGGCAGAGACAAAATTTTCTTTTTTACTTTTTTTAATGGTTTAGTATGCAACTAAATTGTATGAACTACATGTCATGGCAAAAAAAATATTTAAACATGGAATGCATGGCATAAATGCGAGAAAATGCACACCTCAAACCCAAGATATGCATTGTCCTTAATGCATGAAAACAATAAATATATACAATGCAATGGAATGCAAAGGAGTTTAGGAAGAGGAGGACTCCTCTTCGGATGATACTTCACGTGTGACACGAGACTTTCTCTTCACAAAGGTCCCACAACCGAGGGCCATCCTTTTCCTTCCCTTCATGCTTGGCTTTGCGGCAACGGTGGAGGCTTCAACATCTCGAAAAACTTCCTCCACAATCTTGATAGGGTCCGACGCGACATGAGTAACGGTGGCATCAGATTGAGCATGTGCACTAGGTGTAGTGGCAGGCTTGCTAGCCGACTTAGCTTTGGCAGACTTGGTTTTGGGTTCCTTCGACTCAACTAGGGACTCAGAATTGGCAGATTCAACTTGGACTGGAGACAACGGGACTGTGACATCAGATGGGGTATGAACTGATTGAGGACTGGATGGCATGGCATTTTCGCTAGCAAAGATTTCGGAAGGGAAATTTGGGAAGTCTGGCAAGACACCTGGGGACAGGTCTTCAAGAGTTTCTTTGGTGGCAACATCCCTAACATGAGAATAACGCAAGAACTTGAGATTCCGCTCCTCAGCTGTCTCTAATTTTTGGAGAATAATCTCCTGGCGCTGGTAGATCTAAGAGAGCAATGCCACTGCATTAGTTGGCATGGGAGCTGGCTCTGCCTTTGGCACCTTGGGCTTTGGCGTTGACACTTTTGCCTTCCCTTTGCCTTTGTCCTTCGCCTCGATGGCGGTGAGGTTTTTCCAAATAACAGCTATGATTGTAGTTCCCTTGATCGTTCGGCTCTTATCTATATCAAGCTTGGGCACACCATCTTGCATGCAAATGTTATAAATTAAGAGAGGGAAAAACAAACTACCATTACCTCTCACCGCACATTTATAGTTTATTTCAATGATGAGCTGGACAACATTGATTTTCTGGCCGACGATGATCGAATGCAACAATGCCAACCTCTCTTTCGATATGGTTTCGTTGTGTGATGTTGGCATTAGATTTGCCTTTAAGAACTGGTACCAACCCCTCGGCTGAGGCTTCAATGCTAACCGTTTCACTGTCTGGTGTCCCTTTGATGAAAAGATCCATGCCGTGCCAGGTTCGCACAAATCAATCAATAATTTCTTTCTCTTTGCGGCATTCATCGGATCAACGACCTCAAAGTGTTCATCCCCTGCACCTTCCAACTCAAAAAATGTGTTAATAAACTCTTCATCAAAACACACACTCGTACCTCGAATCATCAAGAAGGGTGAATCTTTGGTCACGAGATGAGCATAGAATTCTTGAACAAGGGTGGTGTAAATCTCCCCTTTCTGCTGTCAGAACTTGTTCCATTTGTGTTGGTCAACTAAAGTCATGAGCTCGGGAGGAAATTCAATGATTGCCTCAATCTCAAAGTCGAAGTGCTTCTCGAAGCTAAAGGATCTCGAAGCAAAGTTTGCTTCAAACTTATTCCCGATCACCTCATTGAAAGGCCTCTTGAAAGTAGTCGGTGAGGAAGCCATTGGAGCAAAAAGAAAACTTGGAATGGTTTGGTCAAAGAAAAAAGAAGAAAGGAAAATATGATTCTTGGTTTCTTGCTTGAAAAAGAAAGAGAAAAAGTGAGAGACATTTGGTTCTTGAAATGGCTAGGGTAGGTGAAAAGTAAAGAGTTTGAGTATTTTAATGGGTGTAATAAAGGTGGCCGAATTTAATGGGGATAATGATGAAAAATAAAAAGGTTTTATTTGATAATGGAGAAAGTGATAAGGTGGATGTGATAAGTGATAAGATATGTTTAAAGAGTGGAGTGATAAGGTGATTAAGTTGAATTTAATTTCAACCTATTTTTTGGGCGGCTAGGGTTAAAACTTTAAAGAAAAATAATTTCTCTCCTTAACGGGCTGAATTTAATCAAACTAGGATAAATATATTCTTCCAATATTCCAATACGTCACATACCAAGCCTCAGTGCTGACATTTTGCTTGGCACGCAGCATTCGCTCAGTGTGTCATCGTCTCATGCCAAGCCTCGCCTTGGCATAATTCCTGGCATACCAAATCTGCACAAACTCAAAGAAAACCTTCCACCGCAACAAAGGAAAATTAAAAAGTAAAAGAAAAATAAACAAATAAAGAAAAAGCTAAAAGGAAAATATCTAATCCTAATATTTACAAAGATTCAAAACCATGATGATGTTTTTATGATACCTCTGTCAAGATGATAACCTCCTTGACATTGTACTGATTACCTTCCAAATAGTTCTTCAAACGTTGACCATTCACCTTAAAAATTTCTCTCGTCTTCAAATTCTTGATGTCCACAGTTCCATGGATATAGGCCTTGACAAATTCAAAAGGGCCCATCCACCTTTACCCGAGTTTTCATGGAAATAATTTAAGTCATGAGTTAAATAACAAAACTCGTTGGCCTACCTTAAACTATCTTGGCATTATCCTACTATCATGCCAACACTTGGCCTTCTCCTTGTAGATTCTAACATTTTCATAGGCTTGTGTTCTGAATATTTCTAACTTATTTAAGTCTAGTCACCTCTTTTCTTCAGCAACTCTCCATGCCATGTTAAGTGTTCTGATGGCCCAGTAGGCTTTATGTTCAAGTTCAACTGGCAGATGGCATGGTTTTCAAAAAACAAGTCTAAATGTTGAAGTACCCATAGGAGTTTTAAAGGCAGTCCTATAAGCCAACAAGGAATCATCTAGTCTCAAGGACCAATCTTTCCCTGATGGATTTAATGTCTTCTCCAAAATACTTTTGATCTCCTTGTTTGAAATTTTGGCTTGCCCATTTGTTTGTGGATGGTATGCAGTGGCAATCCTCTGCTGAATTCCATACCTACAAAAAGCTTTATAAATTATATTGCATTTAAAATGGGTACCCTCATCATGAATAATCACTCTAGGGGCACCAAATCAAGTAAAAACGTGCTTGTGCAAGAACATGGCAACAACCTTGGCATCATTTGTTGGCAAGGCAACACCTTCTACCCACTTTGATGCATAATCAACAGCCGCGAGAATGTATACATTACCAAATGATGGAGGAAATGGACCCATAAAGTTTATCCCCCATACATCAAACAAGTCCACAAGCATAATATTTTGGAGCGGCGATTGGTGTCTGCCAGAGATGTTTCCATTATGTTGGCATCTATCACATGCCTTAGCATAGTTGTGAGCATCTTTGTATAGCGTGAGTCAAAAGAATCCTGACTGCAACACCTTGGCAGCAGTCTTCATCCCAATAAAGTAACATCTATATGGTGCGACATAGCATAAATGCAATATATTATGCTGCTCATCCTCTGGCACACACCAGCGAATCACTTGATCATCACACTGTTTGAACAATATTGGCTCATCCCAATAGTATTGCCTCACTTCTCGTAGAAATCTTTTCTTGGCATTGTATTCCAAGTCTGGTGGTAGAATGTTGCTTACTAGGTAGTTGACTATGTCAGCGTACCATGGCATGGAATTAACTGCAAGCAAGTACTCGTCAGAAAACTCATCTCTTATGGCAGTGGTCTTACCATCTTCAAGGTGATATTCTAGTCGTGAGAGGTGGCCAGCTACCAAGTTTTCACTGCCCTTCTTGTCTCGGATCTCAAGATCAAATTCTTGTAGGAGAAGTGTCCATCGGATTAGTCTGGGCTTGGAATCCTTCTTTGCCAAGAGATACTTCAATGCCGAGTAATCTGTATACACAAAAAATTTGTTACCAACTAAATAAGATCTAAATTTATCAAATGCAAATACAAATGTAAGAAATTCTTTCTCGATTGTGGAGTAATTTCACCGTGCTTCACTAAGTGTTCGACTAGCATAATATATGGCATGGAAACCTTTATCACGTTGTTGTCCCAATACTGCTCCGACGACATAATCATTGGCATCGCACATGAGCTCGAAGGGATCATTCCAATTCGGTGCCACAACTATAGGGGCGTTAATTAGCTTCTCTTTAAGTTCCTGAAACACTCTTAATAAAGATTCATCAAATGCAAAAGTGGCATTCTGTTCCAATAACAAGCATAAAGGTTTAGAAATTTTAGAATTTTTTTAATAAAACACCGGTAAAAACCTGCATGTCCTAAAAAACTTCTTATACCTTTGACACTTGTAGGTGGTGGCAACTATTTAATTACCTCCACTTTTTCCCGATCGACCTAAAATCCTCTTTTGGTTACCTTGTGCCCGAGAAAAATGCCCTCCTTCACCATGAAGTGGCATTTTCCCCAATTCAACAGTAGGTTTATCTCAATGCATCTCCTCAACACTCACTCCAAACTCTAAAGACATTCCTCAAATGTTTTGCCAAACACTGAGAAATCATCTATGAAAACTTCCATGTTGTGCTTTATCATGTCAAAAAAATGGACATCATGCAACGTTGAAACATTTTTGGGGCATTACACAACCCAAATGTCATCATTCTGAAGGTGAATGTCCCATATGGACACGTGAACGTGGTCTTCTCTTAATCATCAGGGGCGATGACAATCTGGTTGTAACCTCTAACCATCCAAAAAACAATAGAAAGCTTTACCTGCCAACTTGTCTAACATTTGGTCGATGAAAGGCAATGGAAAGTGGTCCTTCCTGGTGGCATTGTTCAGCCTTCGGTACTCCATGCACACTCTATATCCTATGATCGATATGGTAGGATTCAATTCAGCTTTACTGTTTTGTACCACGGTCATGCCACCCTTCTTTGGCGCGCACTGCACTGGGCTAACCCACGAGCTATCAGATATATGATAAATGATCCCGACATCAAGCCATTTTATGATCTCTTTCTTCACTACCTCTTTCATGCTCGAATTCATCCTTCTCTGGCCTTTAATGGTTTTGCCATGGTACTCCTCCAAGATAATCTTGTGCATGTAAATGGTTGAGCTAATACCTTGAATATCGACCAATTTCCAACCCAAAGCTTGCTTATATTCTCTTAGAATCTTTAGCAATCCTTCCTCCTGATCATTAGTGAGTTCATCAGCAATGATTACTAGCAGAGTTGAGTGTTTACCTAGATAAGCATACTTTAGATGGCCTGGCAATGGTTTCAACTCCAACTCTGGTGGCTCCTTAATTGATGGTTTAGGTGCCTTGATCTCTCTGCCTTCTAACTCTAGTGGCTCAAAATATATCACTTCTTCAGCCTCCAAGACTGGTTCTTCAGATACGTCACTCATCTCATCATTGCCAACCAATTCACCGGCATCATCATCTGTGTCTTGGTACAACTATGCCATGTCCAAAGTAAAAATAGACTTCACCATTTCCTCAGCTTGGAATTCCCCAGGCTCATCTGTGCATTTAAGAACTTGAAACACATTAAATGTAACATGTTGATCATTCATGTGCATTGTTAGTTCACCTTTATGTACATCAATTAAAGTCCTACATGTGGCAAGGAATGGTCTACCCAAAATAATGGAAACATTAACATCGGCCTCATAATCCAAAATGATGAAATCAGTTGGAAAAATAAATTTATCTACCTTTACCAACACATCCTCAATCTTACCCTTGGGATGTGCAAAAGATTGATTTGCCAACTGAAGTGTCATCGTGCTAGGTCTTGCTTCTATGACAAGCTTCCTGAAAACGGACAATGGCATCAAGTTGATGTTGGCTCCTAAGTCACATAGTGCTTTTCCCATAAATTTGTTGCCAATGGTGCATGGGATAGTGAAACTTCCTTGATCTTTCAACTTAGGTGGCAATCGATTTAGGATAATGGCACTGCATCCCTCAGTGAGAGCTACAATTTCAAAGTCTCCCAACTTCCTCTTTTTGGACAAGATGCCCTTCATGAATTTGACATAGTTGGGCATTTGCTCAAGAGCTTCTAGCAATGGTATATTGATTTATAGCTGCTTAAGAACTTCCAAGAAGCGCTTAAATTGCTGATCTTGTTTATGCTTTTGAAGCCTTGCTGGAAACGGTGGCGGCGGATAAGCAAATGTCGGCTCCTCTGGCTTTGCCAAGTTGGTGCTGGCATTAGTCTTTCGGGCATCAGTTCTAGCATCGTTTGCTTTTGTTTCCTCTTTCTCTACTTCTTTAGGATCATTTGTTGGCACGAGCTTCCATCTTGATAATTAGTTGGCTGCTTGACAACCTTCTCCATCTCGCATTGCTTGCCACTCTAAAGATTTACAACTTTACATTACTTGTTGTCCATGTGCCGGGCATTCTCTGTATCACTTGGAAATGTTCCTTGGGGTCGATTGTTGAGTGCATTAACAATCGGCCCAATCTAAACTTCTAAATTCCTCATTGATGCTGCCAAACTCTAGATTATGACATCATTTCTCTCTATGTAATCCGTGAGAGTGCCTCCCTTGCTAAGTCTCTACCCTTGCTGAAAGTTATTTTGGGCCTTCTGTGGCATGACATTCTGATTGAATGCTGGCATGGCATTGTTATTTTACCTATGGGCTGTAACACCCCAAAATCCAGTCTAATCGGAATTTATTTTCGATGATCAGAAATCCTTCATTGATGAAGTTTAAAGATTTTACCGGCTAGTTAATTATTGTTATCGAACCCTAATTGGGCTTAAAACATCATGTTTAAACTTTATTAAATAATATTGAGCTTTTAGTTGGAAGAAGTGTAAGTTGGAAGGAAAAAATAATAGTTGAATGAAAGGTGGAGGGCTAACCTCACGATTAGCCTCTTTACTTAAAGCTTCCACTTACGTGGAGTTGTCTGATGACTTTCCTTCAATTGAAGGAAAGCTTGGTGATTAAAAATTAGAAACTAAAAGCAAAAAGAGATAGCTTACCCGAGACAAACTTCCAAGCTAATACCTCTCATCTTCATCATTTTCTTCATCTAAGCACACACCTCCATTGGAGGAAATTTAAGCTTTGCTATTTCTTCACTTTATCGATATCAAATCGTTGCTATCGATCGGGTAAGCTATATTCCTCAATCGGTTGTTGGATTCTATGGATATATTGAGTGTAATCTAAGCTAAGGTTTTGGCTACCCATGGATATCTCATCGCTGTCCTCTTTATTGAAGTCGAATATCAATTTTGATATCGTTATAATGATTTTGATATCGAAACCTCTATCTTAATAGTTTTCTATTAAATTTTCTAGCTCAAGAAGTGGAGAAAGATATTTCACCATCTCCATCACAAGCTAGGAACAAAGGGATTGCTATCCGAGAGCCTTGAAGCTTCGGATTGTTAAGGTGAGTGTAGTCGGAGTCTCGGGTTAGGCAAAAGGCCTCCCCGGATCATTATTTTTTATTTTAGATTATTTCGCTAACATCGTTATTGAAGCAATTGCTTGGATGATTAATCGGACACTTTGGTAAGTGTCGGTAAGTTTCCATTGAACATTGATTATTGTCATTGTATATAGTCATCGACATAAGCATTGTCATTGGATTATTGCATTGAAATCATCATACATTGATATAGATACCAATCTATGAGATAATGATATTGAGACACAAATATTGATCATCGACAACATTGAATTCATTGGACATTGATATATCATTGATTGTTGAAATGAATGTGTATATTGCAACCTTAGATTGGAATGGACTCGGGATACAATTGGCATGCCATAGAATTCATGAGCTCAGTGTACGGGTGGACTACGGTCCTAAGGCTATGGCCTATATTGATTTGGTGAGGCGGAGGGATGGGTATTGTTATTGGTCATATTGGCGAGGCGGAGGGATTAGACCATTCATTGATTTGGCGAGGTGTAGGAATTCGAGTATCCACGATCTTGATTCAATCCAAGGACTATGAATGAAAAAGAAACATGTTTATTACTTTATGCATTGTTACATAGCATTGTTAATGTTGGCATGAGAATATGTATCATTGTAGTTATGGCATTTCATTTACTTACATTATTTGTGGCTACCTCACTAGGCAAAGTATGCCTGATGTGTCTCATCTCATGCATTTTCAGGTTAAGAAGGTTTGCTCATTGGAAGATCAGATCGACTGTCAAGACAAGTCACTACCAAGCTACAAGTAATGTAATTATGAATTTTGAACTCCTAGTAAGGTGGCAAAGTAGTGGAACTAGTCATACATGCCCATTTTGTTGCGTTGGTGCAATGTTTGTTTTGTAACTTGGTCATTGGCCCTAAATGGCCTTTTTGGTGCTTATGAAGTAGCTTTAAAATGCATGATTAACATAAAAAGGTAAAAACGCAGTAAACGTATTCGGATGACCATGAAATTTAGCATGGTAGATGTTTATACCAATGAAATGTTGCATGTAAAGTTTCGTTGCATTTGGACATCTTTTGGTAGGGTAAATTGATTAAAAACCAGCAAAAATCTGTCATTACAGGCCTGTCCGTATCGAAACGGGTTTCAGAATGGTCAAGTCAAAGTCAATGGTGGTCGATCCGTTTCGATACGGGCCAAGCCTGTATCGAAACGGTCTAAAGAGAAAGGTCATCAGGGTTGACTCTTGTACACCCGTTCTGAAACAGCCTAAGGTGTTTCGAAACGGGGCTAGGTAAGTTAGTTAAAAACTATTTGGATGGTTTGATAATGTTGCAATCTAGTCATTGAATTTTTGTAAAGTTAAATTGATGGTACTAAAGATTCTTGATTAGAATGAAATTTAATAGGCATGACCCTTTAGTAATGAATTCCATTTCAGTAAAGTTATTTACATTGAAGGACCTCAACTTGACAGAATTTACAAATTAGTCCTCATTATTTGTAAAAGTTTCAAATTAGCCCTAGAATGGTAATTATGCACCCTACTTGATTATATTGGACTAAGAAGTGTAGTGGTAACATATGGTATGTCTTTTATTAATCATTGAAGTAGTTAATATGAAATTTTATAGCATCGTTTTTCACATCATCCTCCAGTAAGACGCTTTAACCTGGTTCTCTACCAGGCCAGGAAGGGGGTGTTACATGGACATTCTGTCGCTGGGTATTATATTGGTTATCTCCTTGATTTCCCCAGGTCAAGTTAGGGCGTTGTCTCCATCCTACATTATAAGTATTTGAGTTAGGATTAAAATTGCGATTTACATTGCCAACATAATTTACCGACTCAGAGTTGGCAAGGCAATCATCCACATGGTGGCTCTCTCCAGAGATGGTGCAGAATGATTCTCATGCTTTAACTTCTTATGACGCATTATTCTTTTTCAAAGTTCTCACCATTCTGGTAATGTTGGAAATCTCGACATGAATGAATGTTAGTTCATCAACCTTCAATTTCCCAATAGTTTTGGTTTCGGTCCCTAGTCTAGAAATAGGATATTCAAAATCATTGATTGAAATCTTCTCAACGATGCCAACAACCTCTATGTAGTTCTTGTCAAGTAATGAATCACCTGCCAGAGCATCAACGACATTCCTTGTTTGTGCATTCAATCCGTTGTAGGATGTTTGTATTTGAGTCCATTTCAGAAATCTATGCATAGGACACCTTCTCAACAGATCCTTAAATATTTCCTAAGCATCATATAAGGTCTCATCCTCAGCCTGCCTGAATGTAATGATCTCACCCTGTAGCTTGGCATTGAGTTTTGGCGACTGAAAACGTGTCAGAAACTTCTGGCATAGGTCTCCCCATGAGGTGACTCAACTAGGTAGCAAAGAATTGAGCTAAGTCTTGGATTTGTCTTTCAAGGAAAAAGTGAATAATTTTAGCTTCACAATATCCTCAGATACTCCAGACTGCTGAAATAGCTGGCAAATCTCCATAAATTGCTTCAAGTGTTGCCTTGGATCTCCAGTAAGTGCTCCATCAAATTGTCCTACATTCAAAAGAGATCGAATCATTACCGGCTTAAGTTCAAAATTTGATGCATTTACCTCGACGCCAATCACTCCTGGCATTAGGTTTTCAATATTTGGTAATGAGTGCTCTCGTATTGGTCTCTCGATGGCATCATCCATTACGAGTGCGACATGATTTCCTCAATGTATAGGTGGATTTTCTTGATTTTGTGGGACACCTTTTACTCCTTCGTTACCGTTTTGAGCCATCTCTCTGATTTTCTTCTTCAATATGTGGTAGGTTTGTTCAATTTCAGGGTCAAATGGCTGATAGTCTGTAGGGCGGCTCTTGGTCATACAATAAACAAAACAATTAAGTAAAATAAAACAAAAACAATAAAACTCCGTTGCAATCCCCAGCAACGGCGCCAAAAAATTGTTGACTCGCGTGAGTGTTGGAAAAAGGGGCAGAAAACGTATTGGAAATGTAGTAAAATCAGTGCCAAAGATAGAGTCTTTTGTGTGCAAGTATACCTGGTCGACAAGTAATACAATAGTAAGCTGAGTATCGATCCCATAGAGATTGCCTTGGAATTCGATTGCTTTGAATGTTTAATTGTTGAAGAAAAATATTGTTTAAGTTGAGAGTGGATTTGAAATTAAAGTAAAGACAAGAAAAGTAAAACAAACTAGCGTTGGCAAGGAGAGTGTCAAATGAATGATGAACGTTGGCAAGGGATGCCTAGTTTTCACGCTATTCATACCATGCCAGTTTTCCATATTGTAATGCCTTGGCATTGTTTTCCAAGAAGATTCAAGTTGGCAAAGCCTCTCTCGATGGTCATTGCCCTAAATTGATCATGTAAAAACTTGTATATCTCTATAGTGAATGTTTTTTTTCATAAACCAATTTGATTAAGATCCAATCTATACTCATAAGGGGTAGATTTCACTTCTGAAGCAAGTCCATCTATTTGAACATATTCTCTCGAAGCATCTCACGTTAGTATCCAACAACTCGATCGTTGCCACCCAAGTCTGTTAAGATATTGAGGTGCAATAGGCTAACAGTGCCAACTCTCACTTGGCACAATATTTAGAAAATAGTAAAGTATGCCAGATAGAAGAAACAATGCCGAAGCATTTTCATTATTAAAATCTTAACATAAAAACAGCGTTCAGCGCAAACATCTCCCACCAACTATTAAATTAGTTCATGGTGAGGGTATCAACCACAAAACCTTTAACGTTTTTCAAACAGATCATCATTAAAAAGAAAATAAAATAACTAGACAAAGAGAATGGGCGAGAAGGGGTCTCTCGATGCAGCCTTTCAAGATCCAGGCTCTCGGTCAAGTGGGTCGAACCACGTCTCTTTGGTGTAGCCAATCGTCGATTGTCTCTCTCTAAAGTTCCTATCCCCTTTTCTTTGTTTGCTCGACCAGTCTTTAAATAGGTGTGTAAGGTAGACTAGGATAAGCCTTTGCATTTGAAATTTGAATGCGTAAGGGATGAGGCTTGTGATCACCTTTATCTATATTTGAAGTGATAGGATGATAAGGTGATAAGTTGATCAGGCTAGGGCTGACGTCATCTACCGTCGCCGTTTGGCAACCAGGCTTGGCATAGTTCTTCCAACCAAACTTGGCACCAGTTATCTGCTACTTTTTTGGAAATTGAACTAATCGTTATTTTCAAGCAGTCTGATCTGGTCCTAGTTTTTCGAGTTTAATAGCTACTTGGCCTGCATTGAATTCCTTTTATCTGCCACCAGCGCTTGGCATTGTTTCGTCCATCTGTGCCAACAACATCTCGGCATTCTCACTGGCATTCCTTCTTGCGTTGTTCTTTTCTACCAATTACTACTCCAAACCTGCAAAATTCCCAACAAAACTACCCTTCACACTAGCATAGACAAAAAAATCTAAACTCCTTATATAAACGGATGAATTTAACATGTAACACCCGGGTTTAGGGGTTAGGTGAAAATAATATTTTAATATTATTTGGGCTCGGGTTTATAATTAAAATAATCCTTTACGTTCCGGGTTTCAAAAATAAATATTTGAAATGAGACCAAATTGATTTAAATTGCAAACCGAAGAGCTTTTAAAGAAGAAAGGGGATAGCCATTCATTAATGGCCTTTTGGTAATTTACCCATCTTTTAATTTAAATCCCCCTTTACACAAAATAAACACTATTCACTCTCTTCCTCATCCATTTTTAACGTGAACTTAGAGCTCTCTCCCCTTCATCACTATTCTATCAAAAAGCTCATCCATTTCAACTCATTTTCGAAAGGTAACATCATTTTTGACCTCTCCTCAACTCCCTCTCTTTAAAAGTACCATTTGTTTTCATTTTCATTGAAGTCTTGAAATTGGGGTTTTCAAAAGATTTGATTAAAAATGGTGTCTTTGTGTAGCTAAACTTAATATTTTGATTTAATATGGTTAGTTATGGAATATAGGAGACAAATGGTACAACATATGTGAATTTTGAATGATTTTGAGCAACTCCCGAAATTGGGTAAAAATGGGGTTTTTGGAGGGTTTTGGGTGAGTTTTGGGGGTTGTTTTAGGTGGGTTTTGATAGGCTATTGATAGTACTATGGTTAGGGGTTGATTTGGGATCATTTGTGGGTGCAATGGATGTTGGAAACATGGATTTTGGAAGTGGTTTTGGGGCTGCCCGAGTTTGCTAAAAATGAGATTTGTTCATAGCTTGCAACTTGGTAAATTGTTATTGAATTGTGTTCCGGGTTGGTCTTTTGATGTTGGGCTGATTTGGGATTGTTTGAATTGTGATTGAGGTTGTTTAGAAGCGGGAACTTGTGTTGGAGAAGTTTCGGGAAGAAATCCGGGATCGTGAGAGTGGTTGCTTGCTTGGCTTGGAGCTTGGAAGCTTAGGTGAGTGGTTAAACGTTTTACGTGGTATTTAAATGGTTGGTTTGAGTACGTGGACTAGGTTGGGCTTGGTAGACCCACCTAGAGTTAGGATTTGGGTGGTAGCCTAAACCTAAACTTGATCTAGAGCCTTTGGATGAACCTATATATATGGATGCTTATGCCTCGTATGACTTGTGATATGATTACTTGTGTATATTGTGTTATACATGTGAGATGAGGAATGATTTGTGATGCTTAAGGCATGCATGGTAATGGTTCATGATGGTGATCATGGTGAGTACGTGCTAAGCACGAAAATGACTGAAATGAATAATGTGGAATGAGTTAAATGTTGGCACTAGTATGCTTGAGTACAAATGATCGATCATTAGAATGTTAGTGTGCACACATGAGTCTAAATTCGCGCGTGGCCTTGGTGGCGTTGAGTCACCAAGAAGGAGTACGGGTACGCCCGGAAATTGTATTTATATTAGTCGATGATGAGTGGAATCCCATCGACGGGGCGTGAGGATGAGTGGAATCACCTCCGCGAGTCCGGTGATGAGTGTAATCCCACCGTGAGGTAAAGTGGTTGTTGGATGTGAGTTCCAACGTGTTTATCAGCGTATTCGGGTCATAGCTAGGTGCCAATGTTGATTGATATGTGTATCAATGTGTTGTGAAATGTGATCCTTGTTTGGATGTTTATATGTGATTGCATGTGTTGTGAAATAGAGCTTTATGAGCATTGCATTCAATTGGATATTGTTCATGCATCTTTAACTGTTGGCTCTTGTGGACCCTTGGTAATTGTGTATTTACCTTGGCTAAGATCGTGCTTGGACCCTGCATTGTCGAGGTTTGTTTTTAAAGAGCTTACCTTCACTAAGCTTATTGCTTACGCTCTCTCTTTGTTCGACAATGCAGATCCTTAGTTCGTGGGTTGCTGGGAGCAAGAAGGGGGCCTCCAAGTGTGCTTGTGGTGCTTGTTTAGCTACCAAATATGAACTTTTAAATTTAGATGTAATGGTCAAGCAATGGGACATGTAATCGTGTTATGATGTTTTGGATTGTATTGTGGTTGATGTTGCTTAGGAGCATGTTAGACTCCTCGTTTGTGCTTGTTATTTGGCTTGAGATGTATGCCTTGCTTGAAACCTTGTTAGTATTTTGCTATCTAGAATTTGTCTAAGTGTTGGCTATGTGTATGCTTAACTCCTTTAATAATATGTATGAATGCATGGCTTGTGTTGTTATGCATTGGTGTTTATTATTGTTTTAATGATGTTAAAGCATGCTTATAAGTTGGTTTGCCTTAGGATTAATTGTTAGTGTGTTGTTGGAGGTTTTGATGGTGTTTTAGGGCATCCTTGTGCCTTAAAACAGCCAAAACGAGTCTGCAGACAGGGTGCGTTTCGTAACGGGCTACCCTGTTTCGATACGGTCCCTTGTTTTTGGCCGAGCGTTTCGAAACGGATATGGGCTATTTCGGTACATTTTTGCTACTGGAATTTTGAGAAATTGACGAGATAAATGCGTTCCGAAACGGGTCTTTGATGTTTCGAAACGGTCAAATCTTGTTGACCACGAGAAGTTGACCGTTGGGGTTGTTTCGATACGGGTCACCCCTGTTTCGAAACGGTCTCCTCAGGTTGACCCTGGCCTTTTGACTAAGTCAAGGTGTATCGAAACACCCTAAGGGCGTTTCGATACGACCTGCTGTAAAGGGCTAAAATGAGCTGTTTAATGTGTTGTCTTGGTTGGTCGATGTTGGATTGTTTGTGTTTCCGCTGTTGTGCTTCACATAGGATTTAATCATGCCTATAGACAAGATAAAGTTAAAAGAAATTTTCTGGGTCGTTAACCGAGGAGGAACCTTATCGGGTTTCGCTTCGGTTTTCCCTGTTTGGCCCACTCGGACCGGTCATCCGACCAGACCGGGACGAGGGGGTTACACTTGTTGGTATCAGAGCCTAAGGTTACCGAGACCTTGGGCAGGTAAGTGAGGTAAGCTTAAGTTTTAGATTGATATGCACGGTGTTTGCTTGCTTTGTAAGTATGATTGCTTGCGTGACAAGTATGTTGATTGTTTTATTTAAAAGCATGTTGTTTGAGAGTCCCATTGCTACTATTACATCGAAAAAGAATTTTAAGTGAGGGAAACGTACTTGAGCACTTGGAAGCCTTACCTTGCTAACCCGATCTTGTATATTTTGTTTGTTGTGGTTCGTCAGGAACCACGTGTTGCAGCTCCTGTTGAGCCGGTGATTGGTGTGGAGGCTCATATAGAAGGGCCTGGGGCTGCTGGAGTTGGAGTACCTCCACCACCACCACCTCCTCCGCCTGGAGCTGGAGGCGAGGATGGAGCTGAAGGAGAGGGACCTCAAGGTGGCCAAGGTGGCCAAGGTCCGGCCGGAATTGATATGACTCCGCTAGTGCAAGCAATAGCGGGAGCATTTCAGGCCGCAGTTGCGGGAGCTCAGGCTGCAGCTCAGCCTAGGTGTGACGATGCTAGTCTACCTTTGGAGAGGCTCCGTAGCTTGGGGGGCGAAGAGTTCAGAGGATCTACTCCGGAGAGGTCGGAGTTATGGTTGGAGAAGACAGTTTGCATCTTAGCTTAGATGGGTTGTGTGGGCGCACGTAGATTGGGCTGTGTGATTTCCTTGCTTCAGGGTAATGCCTACACCTGGTGGGTCACCATTACTACTGGGGTTCCAGAGGCCGAGATTGGTTGGGATTTCTTTGAGTCCGCTTTCAGAAAGATGTACTCGGGACCGAGGTATTTAGATGAGAAGAAGCGAGAGTTTATGGCCCTTACTCAGGGAGATGCTTCTGTGACTGATTATGAGATTCGTTTCGTTTGCTTGAGTTAATACGCTCCAGAGTTGGTTCCTACTGAAGTGGAACACTGTAACCGTTTCCGCTATGGGTTGAGCGAAGAGGTTAAGAGATACACGCTAGCTTCTGACTACTCAGACTTTGATGTATTGGTCGCGAGGGCCAAAGATTTAGAGCACAGTTTGGGTTCGTCCAAACGATCTGGTGGTTCCAGTTCTGGTAAGAGGCATAACCACTTTGATGGTAGAGATGCCAAGAGGCATAGAGGTGGCAGACATCAGTTTGACCAAAGACGTGGCGGTGACCATCATGGTAGGGGCCATCAGGGCCATAGAGGAGGAGGGCGTCTGCCTGAGTGCACACGATGTGGGAGACAGCACGCTGGTGAGTGTTGGGGTAACTTTCATGCTTGTTGGAACTGTGGTTCGAGGGACCACTTTAGGAGGGATTGTCCGCATCAGGCGGCACAGGCACCGAACATTGCTCAGGCTCCTGCGAGAGCGAATGATTTTCAGAGAGGCCGTGGGCGCGGTCGTGGCTACTTCCAGCCTAGGGCTGATGCACCTAGGGTAGATGCTCAAAGGAACCTTGCTCATGTTGTGGCAGTACAACCGGAGGCGGGAGGACCAGCGAGAGTTTATGCTCAGAGAGAGGCCGGGAACGACACGGATGTGATAACAGGTAATTTTGAGTTACAGTTTATGTCTTTGCTTTCTTTGGTTGATTCGGGTTCTACACATTCCTACATTTTGAGTGAGCATGCACGGAAATTAGACATACCTGTTGAGATTTTAGATGTAGGTATGCATGTGACTAGTTCTTTTGGTGAGACAATTGTGGTTAGACGTATGTATAGGAGATGTCCACTGAAGATTCAGGGTCATGTGTTTTCTGTTGATATGATGGAACTTCCTTTTTATGGATTTGATATTATTTTGGGTATGGACTGGTTGGTTGAGCATCGGGCTAGTGTGGATTTTGAGACGAAGAGGATTTGCTTGAAACTTTCTGATGACTACAAGATAATAGTAGTAGGCGAGAACATTAAGTTCTTGTGTAATGTGGTGTCAGCTTTAGAGGCTCATAGGTTGATGGACTCTGGATGTGGGGCTTACTTAGCTTATGTTATGAATCCGAATATGAGTGAATCTAGACCGAAAGATATCAGAACAGTTTTTGACTTTCCGGATGTGTTTCCTGAAGAGTTACCAGGTTTACCTCCTGACAGAGATGTTGAGTTTGTGATTGAGACTGTTTCAGGGTCTAATCCAGTTTCGATAGCTCCGTATCGTATGGCTCCGAAAGAGTTGGAATAATTGAAGAGTCGGATGCAAGAATTATTAGACCGTGGTTTCATTAGGCCTAGTAGTTCTCCTTGGGGTGCTCCCGTATTGTTTGTGAAAAAGAAAGATGGTAGTATGCACATGTGTATTGACTATAGACAGTTGAATCAGTTGACTGTGAAGAACAAGTATCTGTTGCCTCGCATAGATGATTTGTTTGATCAGTTGAGAGGTGCTTCAGTGTTCTCGAAGATAGATTTGAGATCCGGGTATTACCAGTTGAAAGTGAAAGAGTGTGATGTTCCGAAGACAACTTTTAGGACTAGATATGGTCACTATGCGTTTCTTGTGATGCCGTTTGGGCTCACAAATGCACATGCAGCATTCATGGACATGATGAACAGAATTTTTAGAGACTATCTAGACCGTTTTGTAGTTGTTTTCATTGATGACATACTTGTGTACTCGAAGACAGAAGAAGAGCATGATGAGCATTTGAGATTTGTTTTACAGAGATTGTTGAGCAATCAGTTGTATGCGAAGCTTAGTAAATGTGAGTTCTGGATTCGAGAGGTTGTATTTCTTGGCCATGTTGTTTCGGCCGAAGGTATCCGTGTTGATCCATCGAAGATTGAGGCTATTGTTGAGTGGAAACAACCTACGTCTGTGACCGAGATTAGGAGTTTCCTAGGATTAGCCGGTTATTATAGGAGATTTGTTGATGGTTTCTCTAGAGTAGCTGCTCCTTTGACTAAATTGTTGCAAAAAGGAGTTAAGTTTGAATGGTCAGATGCAAGACAGAAGGCCTTTGAGAAATTGAAAGAAGCTTTGACAAATGCTCCAGTGTTAGTGCAACCTGTTTCAGGTAAAGAATTTGTGATTTACAGTGATGCTTCCTACATAGGCTTAGGATGTGTTTTGATGCAAGAAAGAAGAGTTGTTGCTTATGCTTCTAGACAGTTGAAGGTTCATGAGAAGAACTATCCTACTCATGATATAGAGTTAGCCGCGGTTGTCTTTGCATTGAAGATTTGGCGCCATTATTTGTATGGTGGGAAGTGTATAGTTTACACCGATCACAAGAGCTTGCAGTACTTGATGACACAGAAAGAGTTGAACTTGAGACAAAGAAGATGGCTAGAGTTACTAAAAGATTATGATTTGACCATTGAGTACCATCCGGGTAAGGCGAATGTAGTAGCCGGTGCTTTGAGTAGAAAAGTGGCCGTTGTGTTGAGAGCTATGTTTGCTAGATTGAGTGTATCCGATGATGGTGGGTTGATCACCGAGTTGCAAGTGAAGCCTTTTTTGATTCAGTTGATTAGAGAAAAGCAGTTGCAAGATGTGACTTTAGTTCCTCATGTTCAGGACATAGCCGAAGGAAGACCGACCGAGTATAGTTTCAGTGGTGAGAGCTTGTTGTGCTTTAGAGATAGAATTGTTGTACCAGAAGATGTTGAGTTGAGACGTCAGATTCTGAGTGAAGCACATTCGAGTCCCTTTTCTATGCATCCGGGTAGTACCAAGATGTACCGTGACTTGAAAAATGATTACTTCTGGGTTGGTTTGAAGAAAGATGTAGCCGAGTATGTGAGCCGTTGTATGGTTTGTCAGAGAGTGAAGGACGAACATCAGGTTCCTTCAGGTTTGTTACAGCCTTTGAAGATTCCGAAATGGAAATGGGAGAGAATCACCATGGATTTTGTGTCGGGGTTGCCCTTGTCTCCTTCGAAGAAGAATTCTGTTTGGGTAATTGTTGATAGGTTCACTAAGTGTGCTCACTTCTTAGCAGTGAACACTACGGATTCCTTAGACAAGTTGGCGAACTTGTACATCCGTGAGATTGTGAGACTTCATGGAGTTCCGAAGTCTATTGTTTCAGATAGAGATCCTAGATTTACTTCGAGATTCTGGGGTTGCTTGCATAGTGCTCTAGGTAGCCGTTTGCATTTCAGTACGTCTTATCATCCGCAGTCCGATGGGCAGTCAGAGTGAGTGATACAGATTCTAGAGGATATGCTTCGTTTTTGTGTGATTGACTTCCAGGGTTCTTGGGAGAAGCACTTACCGTTAGTTGAGTTTGCTTACAACAACAGTTATCAGTCTAGTATTCAGATGGCTCCTTATGAGGCTTTGTATGGTAGACGATGTAGGACTCCGATTTGTTGGGCTGAAACAGGTCAAAGATTGTTACCTATGCTGGATTTTCTTAAGGGGACTACCTACAAGGTGAAGTTGATTTGTGATCGTTTGAAAGCAGCTTCCGATTGTCAGAAGTCTTATGCGGATTTGAAGAGGAAAGAGATTGAGTACTCCGTGGGTGAGAAAGTGTTTCTGAAAGTATCTCCGTGGAAGAAGGTAATGAGATTTGGCCGGAAGGGCAAGTTGAGTCCGAGGTTCATTGGTCCGTATGAGATAGTGGAGCGGATTGGGCCTGTAGCTTATCGTTTGAGGTTACCTTCTAAGTTAGAAAAGATCCATGATGTCTTCCATGTATCTATGCTTAGGAGATATAGATCGGATCCTTCTCATGTTATGCCCGTTGAGGAGATAAAGTTAAATCCGGATTTGTCTTATAATGAAGAGCCTCTTGAGATACTTGCTTCTGATAGCAAGGTGTTGCGTGGCAAGACCATAGAGTTGGTCAAGGTGTTGTGGAGACATAGAGGCGTGGAAGAGGCCACGTGGAAGAGGAAAGCTGACATGGTTGAGCAGTTTCCGTATTTGTTTCCGTCAGGTAATTTCAAGGACGAAATTCCTTAAGTGGGGGAGAGTTGTAACACCCGAGTTTAGGGATTAGGTAAAAATAATATTTTAATATTATTTGGGCTCGGGTTTATAATTAAAATAATCCTTTACGTTCCGGGTTTCAAAAATAAATATTTGAAATGGGACCAAATTGATTTAAATTGCAAACCGATGAGCTTTTAAAGAAGAAAGGGGATAGCCATTCATTAATGGCCTTTTGGTAATTTACCCATCTTTTAATTTAAATCCCCCTTTACACAAAATAAACACTATTCACTCTCTTCCTCATCCATTTTTAACGTGAACTTAGAGCTCTCTCCCCTTCATCACTATTCCATCAAAAAGCTCATCCATTTCAACTCATTTTCGAAAGGTAACATCATTTTTGACCTCTCCTCAACTCCCTCTCTTTAAAAGTACCATTTGTTTTCATTTTCATTGAAGTCTTGAAATTGGGGTTTTCAAAAGATTTGATTAAAAATGGTGTCTTTGTGTAGCTAAACTTAATATTTTGATTTAATATGGTTAGTTATGGAATATAGGAGCCAAATGATACAACATATGTGAATTTTGAATGATTTTGAGCAATTCCCGAAATTGGGTAAAAATGGGGTTTTTGGAGGGTTTTGGGTGAGTTTTGGGGGTTGTTTTAGGTGGATTTTGATAGGCTATTGATAGTACTATGGTTAAGGGTTGATTTGGGATCATTTGTGGGTGCAATGGATGTTGGAAACATGGATTTTGGAAGTGGTTTTGGGGCTGCCCGAGTTTGCTAAAAATGAGATTTGTTCATAGCTTGCAACTTGGTAAATTGTTATTGAATTGTATTCCGGGTTCGTCTTTTGATGTTGGGCTGATTTGGGATTGTTTGAATTGTGATTGAGGTTGTTTAGAAGCGGGAACTTGTGTTGGAGAAGTTTCGAGAAGAAATCCGGGATCGTGAGAGTGGTTGCTTGCTTGGCTTGGAGCTTGGAAGCTTAGGTGAGTGGTTAAACGTTTTACGTGGTATTTAAATGGTTGGTTCGAGTACGTGGACTAGGTTGGGCTTGGTAGACCCACCTAGAGTTAGGATTTGGGTGGTAGCCTAAACCTAAACTTGATCTAGAGCCTTTGGATGAACCTATATATATGGATGTTTATGCCTCGTATGACTTGTGATATTATTGCTTGTGTATATTGTGTTATACATGTGAGATGAGGCATGATTTGTGATGCTTAAGGCATGCATGGTAATGGTTCATGATGGTGATCATGGTGAGTACGTGCTAAGCACGAAATTGATTGAAATGAATAATGTGGAATGAGTTAAATGTTGGCACTAGTATGCTTGAGTACAAATGATCGATCATTAGGATGTTAGTGTGCACACATGAGTCTAAATTCGCGCGTGGCCTTGGTGGCGTTGAGTCACCAAGGAGGAGTACAGGTACGCCCGAAAATTGTATTTATATTAGTCGATGATGAGTGGAATCCCATCGACAGGGCGTGAGGATGAGTGGAATCCCCTCCGCGAGTCCGGTGATGAGTGTAATCCCACCGTGAGGTAAAGTGGTTGTTGGATGTGAGTTCCAACGTGTTTATCCGCGTATTCGGGCCATAGCTTGGTGACAATGTTGATTGATATGTGTATCAATGTGTTGTGAAATGTGATCCTTGTTTGGATGTTTATATGTGATTACATATGTTGTGAAATAGAGCTTTATGAGCATGGCATTCAATTGTATATTGTTCATGCATCTTTAACTGTTGGCTCTTGTGGACCCTTGGTAATTGTGTATTTACCTTGGCTAAGATCGTGCTTGGACCCTGCATTGTCGAGGTTTGTTTTTAAAGAGCTTACCCTCACTAAGCTTATTGCTTACGCTCTCTCTTTGTTCGACAATGCAGATCCTTAGTTCGTGGGTTGCTGGGAGCAAGAAGGGGGCCTCCAAGTGTGCTTGTGGTGCTTGTTTAGCTACCAAGTATGAACTTTTAAATTTAGATGTAACGGTCAAGCAATGGGACATGTAATCGTGTTATGATGTTTTGGATTGTGTTGTAGTTGATGTTGCTTAGGAGCATGTTAGACTCCTCGTTTGTGCTTGTTATTTGGCTTGAGGTGTATGCCTTGCTTGAAACCTTGTTAGTATTTTGCTATCTAGAATTTGTCTAAGTGTTGGCTATGTGTATGCTTAACTCCTTTAATGATATGTATGAATGCATGGCTTGTGTTGTTATGCCTTGGTGTTTAGTATTGTTTTAATGATGTTAAAGCATGCTTATAAGTTGGTTTGCCTTAGGATTAATTGTTAGTGTGTTGTTGGAGGTTTTGGTGGTGTTTTGGGGCACCCTTGTGCCTTAAAACAGCCAAAACGAGTCTGCAGACAGGGGGCGTTTCGAAACGGGCTACCCTGTTTCGATACGGTCCCTTGTTTTTGGCCGAGCGTTTCGAAACGGATAGGGGCTGTTTCGGTACATTTTTGCTACTGGAATTTTGAGAAATTGACGAGATAAAGGCGTTCCGAAACGGGTATTTGATGTTTCGAAACGGTCAAATCTCGTTGACCAGGAGAAGTTGACCGTTGGGGTCGTTTCGATACGGGTCACCCCTGTTTCGAAACGGTCTCCTCAGGTTGACCCTGGCCTGTTGACTAAGTCAAGGCGTATCGAAACACCCTAAGGGCGTTTCGATACGGCCTGCTGTAAAGGGCTAAAATGAGTTGTTTAATGTGTTGTCTTGGTTGGTCGATGTTGGATTGTTTGTGTTTCCGCTGTTGTGCTTCACATAGGATTTAATCATGCCTATAGACAAGATAAAGTTAAAAGAAATTTTCTGGGTCGTTAACCGAGGAGGAACCTTATCGGGTTTCGCTTCGGTTTTCCCCCTGTGGCCCACTCGGACCGGTCGTCCGACCAGACCGGGACGAGGGGGTTACATAACATCTAAGTGCAACTAAATGTACTCCAAAGCAAGCAAAAACATTGTAAGAATGGCATCAAAATCACTGCTTTTGAGGAGGTAACAGTCAACATCTACTAAGGATTGTACTATGAGAAGAATTATGTTTGTTTGTTCGTATGTTTGTTTTTCCCTTCGAATGAGGTAGTCATGATTTCCATTGTCCATATTTGCATACTCATTGTTTTTGCATGTTAATATTGTGGTTCCATTTAAATGAACAATATTTATGGGAGCAGCTAGATGCATGTGCTATTTTCGACACGTGCACTATATGCTCTTCTGACTTATCTCGCTTAACTCAAAAGCGAAGATCGTTGAGCTGATTTCTCTATGCGCGCTTCTCAAAAGTGGCGGACGCTTAGACGACCCTTTGTTTATTTTAAGCTCGCGTACTTCGGAAGGGGCGATCGTTGAGATGATTCCTTTATGCGCGCTTCTCAAAATTGGCAGACTCTTAGATGACCCTTTGTTTATTTTCAGCTAACTTACTTCGGAAGCGGTGATCATTGAGTTGATTCCTCTATGCACGCTTCTCAAAATCGACGGACGCTCAAATGACCTTTTTTTCTTTTAAGCACGCTTACTTTAGAAGCAACGATCGTTGAACTGATTCCTCTATGCACGCTTCTCAAATATAGTAAACGCTCAGACGACCCTTTGTTTATTTTAATCTCGCTTACTTCAGATACAATAATCATTGAGCTGATTCCTCTATGCACGCTTCTCAAAACAGGCGGACGCTCAAATGACCCTTTCTTTATTTTAAGCTCACTCACTTCAGAAGCGGCAATCGTTGAACTGATTCCTCTATATGCGCTTCTCAAAAGCGGCAGATGCTCAGATGACCCTTCGTTTATTTTAAGCTCGCTTACTTCGGAAGCGATGATCATTGAGCTGATTCCTCTATGCACGCTTCTCAAAAGCAGCAGACGCTCAGAAGACCCTTTGTTTAGTTTAAGCTCGCTTACTTTAAAAGCGGCGATCATTGAGCAGATTCCTCTATGCACGTTTCTCAAAAGCAGCGGACGCTCAAATGATTCTTTGTTTATTTTAAGCTTGCTTACTTTAGAAGTGGTGATCATTGAGTTGATTCCTCTATAAGCGCTTCTCAAAAGTGGCGGACGCTCAGATGACCGTTTGTTTATTTTAAGCTCACTTACTTCAGAAGCGACGATCGTTGACCTGATTCCTCTATGCACGCTTCTCAAAAGTGACGTATGCTCAGACGACCTTTTATTTATTTTAAGCTCATTTACTTTGGAAGTGGCGATTGTTGAGCTTATTCCTCTATGCGCGCTTGTCAAAAGCGACAGACACTTAGACGACCATTTTGTTTATTTTAAGCTTACTTACTTTAGAAGACATGATCATTGAGCTGATTCCTCTATGCACGCTTCTCAAAAGCGACGGATGCTCAGATGCCCCTTTGTTTATTTTAAGCTCGCTTACTTCAGAAGCGACGATCGTTAACCTAATTCCTCTATGCACGCTTCTCAAAAGTGGCAGACGCTCAGATGACCCTTTGTTTATTTTTAGCTCGTTTATTTCGGAAGTGGTGATCGTTGAGCTGATTCCTCTATGCACGCTTCTCAAAAGTGGCAGACACTCAGACGACCTTTTGTTTATTTTAAGCTCACTTACTTCAGAAGCGACAATCATTGAGTTGATTCCTCTATGCACGCTTCTCAAAAGCGACAGACGCTCAGACGACCTATTTTGTGTAAAAGGTGCTCTACAAATAGTGCAAGTGTACACGTCTCAAGTAATATAATGATATGTATTAGAATATCGTCTCCACAGGGATTGGGATGACTTCCTTCAATTATCTTGTCGCACTGAAAAAGAAAGGAAAAAGTAAAAACACAAGTAAAAGAGTTTTGGATTTTAACTTAAACTAAAAATCATAAACTAAAGCAAATAAGTAAGAATTGAGAAGTCAAGGATGAGAGAATGGGCTGGATTAGATTGCGTCATAGTGTGGAAAGCAATTGACTTGTCTTGATCTTTGAATGCAATGATCACCAAACTATCTCGACAGTGACTGTCGTCCTTACCGTGGCAATAAGATGGGTTGCCTCGAAAATTGCTGGTAGGCAGATGTTGTCAAGGTTCGGCAAAACGTCCTTCGATGGCTCCTTCTTATCTCTAAGTCGCAGCACTGTTGATGAATAGGCCTTGATAATACCTCTTGGCGTAAACCAAAGATAAACGCCAACTAATATCACGCTTCTCTTAGCCGTTAAAACTCTAACTTATCTCTAAGCCGAGTTAGCTTCCACTGTTGGGATGAAAACCATGCTTATTCGTTTCGTGAGTCTAACTCTCCCGATATTAGACAAATAGAGAACCTCACAATACCCTCTCTCGATGAGTTTGCAAGAACAAATTCAATGCCAAGAATAAGCAAACCTTGAACTAAATTGCATTAAAAACTTAAACAAAGTACAATTGTTTTCTCACAACTACTAAGCAAAATAATCTTAACCCTACGAAATTTTAGAACATGATGGACATGGAGAACACACAACTAAGCCTAATCTCAATTCTGACTCTTCGACTCCCGATCAATGCCCTTGGTGTATGCGTCAAGCCTTGCTTAAATAGGAAGATGACTAGGGCAAGGTCCTTCTTGGATAGGAAGTTAAGTTGGACTTGGACTTGTCTTCATTAAAGAGGTGAATCTCTTTAATTTTAATGCCTTTATCCACTTTGTCCAAATTCCATCTTTAACCTTCCTTCTATGTTTTCACCTTCTTCTCGTGCTTCCATTTCCACGCAAAGTGTGTAGGAAAATCCAGCGTTTTATGCTCTTCAAATCGACTATCACTGTACATGCTTTGCCCTCCGGCAAGTTGGTATGTGTACTGCCTCGGCAGGGGTTTGTCACTAGATCTACTCCGTAAGGCTTCCTCTTCATAATTTAGCTTCCTTTAGTAGAAGCTGTCATCTTTGGCTTGGCTTGATCTGGATCTGTCACTAGTTCGTTCTGCACCATCTTTCCTTTTTTCTTCATTGTCCGTTTGGCATCACATGCCCCCGGCAGTGGGTGAATCTGCACAAATACCAAACATGCATTAAAACAGTACCTTTTTATCAAATAAATCAAATATCATGATCAAAGGCAAAAGTAGTGTAATTAATGCATATAAGGCTATAATGCCACTCGAATGGGTGTAGGTTAAGCCATAATTGCCATGTAAAAAGTGTGAAAACATATGACTTTTGGGCACTTATCACGACCCTTGGTTTATTTTAAGCTCGCTTACTTCGGATGCGGCGATCATTTCAGGGATGGCTAACGACCTTTCATCCTTGTGGAGAACTATAGACTAAATAAAAATATTAGTAGAAGAGATATTCTCATTAATGAAAAAAAAATCACATAGAGTGTGTTAGTATGCGTAATGACGAAAAATGAAAATAAAGTGCATCTTGGACAATATAAGCTAGATCACACCTTCGCATGTTTGGTGGGTACCTGCCTTGCGACAAGTTTTCGCTCTCTTGCGTCCTCACTATCGTGCTTGGCTGCTAAATGGTTTGAACCTCTGCATTGGACACCAATCTTGATCACTCCTCAAGCCATCAGAGAGGTCACGGGAGAAGCAGATGAAATTAAAAGACTTACAACTTTGAATTTCATCGGCATGGATCACTTCCTTTCTTCCAGCAGATGAGAGTTCCTTACATCCATGATGCAATACTAATCAACGCCAATTTTCTCCAAAATTTGATCACACCAATGAAGATCCTCAAGGCTGATTCTAAGGGAGTTCTACCTTGCTTTATCTTTTATTATCTTATTTATGCATTCAATATTGTTATAAGCATAACATATTAGGATATACTTGAATTATCATATGTTATCATTCCTTTGCATAGTATATGATATTCATGCATAGCCTTACAACATTGTTTGTTATTTTCTTTAGGTACTAAGGATGAAGGCACAAGCTCAAAACAGCTCAATGACCTCACAAGCAGCTTGGAATAGCTCAAGGTGTATAAGGACAACTCCAGGACCTCACTAGGAGCTCGGATTAGCTCACAAGCTACAAGGAGTGTTCGGATCAACTCAAGGACTAAGGAGAACATTCTAAGGGAGCTCACAGGCTTGAAGGACTAGCTCACCTAACTAAGGGAAGCCCTTAGAAGCTCAAATCAGCTCGAATTTTTAGCTAGCTCATTTAGCTAGTTGGCTTAGCTCAATCCAGCTCACTCCAAGCTCAACCAGCTCATTTCAGCTCCACCTACACATGTTAGCTCATCATCTAAAGGGTCATGCCCCCGACTAAGGAACATTTCCCTAGCTAATTTGAGGGAAACTCAATTGGGTTTCAAATAGGGAAAGTATGAGTGCGCCAAAATGAAGAGATCCAACCAAATCATTCTTCATTGGGAAGATTCATCACCAAAAAAGTCAGTTAGATTGTTTGCCATTTTCAAGCACGATCCAAGCATAACTGGGTTGAGGAGTCTTCATGAAACTTTGTATCCTATCTCTTAGATTTCCAACGCATTTTGAATAGCTTCAATCCAATATCGAGAGCTCGAGATATGTCCAGATTGCCGAAGGAAGTACAGGTTGGAATTTTATACGAGATATTACAACTTTTCACCCAAATGGTTTGTGCACCAAAATCAATTGGAGGGAGACTCAATTTCATCCGAACAAGTACCAAGCCTTTGTAGGGAGTCACCACTTCACCCGAATGGTTTAGAGGCCTTTTCGGCCATGCCCTTTCATCCCTATAAATAGAGTTGTAATCTTCATTTTTAAACACATCTCATTTATATCAATTAAAATTAATCTGTGAGAATTTTCTCTCTTTAGTTATTCATTGAACTTTATCGACTTATCAAGTCTTTGACTTGTGGCGTCAATCCCTCTATTTCTATAACCCCCTCGACCCAGCCTAGACGCCCGACTGAACCGAACGGGTCACACGAGGAATATTGAAGTAAACCGGGAAGTTTACCTCAATAAACGACCCTATTTTTTTCATTTTATCTTTTATAGATGCACATTGTTACCCTAAGAGTTTTGACTCGCAGCGGAAGAAACGTCAAACTAAACAGACATCGATTAGGCATTTAATTGATTACAAACATGTGATAGGGACCAAAATGTAATTCTAGCAAATTACAGAGCTTCCTCCAATTTCAAGTTACCATCCTTTAATTATTCATGTTACATGCCACTGTTTCAAATATTAGCTCAAACGGAGACCAAAAGGGCATTCAATTGCAATCACAAGCATTTAGGGACCAAATTGTAAATCTAGTAAATTATAAGGATTTACTTGAAAAAAGGTTTACTAATGCTTAATTAATCAATTTCCATGCGTGCACGTCCAATTAAAGCTCTAAATGATCATCCAAGCTCATGTAATTGCATCTATAACAATAGGGACCAAAACGTAAGAAAACTGAACCTCAAAGATACCAAATAACTACTTTAACCGTATCGATACGCCAAGGCCTATATCGTACGCATTTGTCCAGTAAGCTCCCAGTTTTTAGATTTCCAAGCTCGTACCGAAACAGAACCCCGTGTATCGAAACATGCCACTTTTTCCCCTTGGTCTGGTATCGAAACGGGTATCCGCGTACCGATATGCCAATCCTATTTTGGCTTACCCATATCGATACAATGGCCCGTGTATCGAAACGCCTGGGCCTGTAATGCCCCAATTTGCTGAAATAACACCCTTAGATGCTATTCAATCCACCTAGACATGCCTTTAACATATTTATAACATATCCAAACACCAATCTTAAGTCAATCATAGCATATTCAACAACATATTATGGCAATTTGCATCAAAGGTAAACTATAGGCATGCAACCTAGTAAGCAAGCCAAGCAAGGTACCAAAATTCATAGCAAAGCATAAACTAAATACCAAAGGCAATTTACAAGTCTAAAACAACAATGAATACTCACTCAAATAGGGAGTTTACACAAATCTCCCAAACACACAACGAATCTCCCATTTCCCTTATTACTTATAGTCTAAACTGAGACATACTTTCTCAAATGAAGTCTTTTATGATCCCTTGCTATCTTTCTTCCTCCAAAGCCTCAATTATCTGCATTGATGGGAAAAATAGAGTGTAAGCACACAAGGCTTAGTGAGGAGTGCTAAAAAACAAAACACCATCAATGCATTAAAATCATTTTCAAACTCCACATTGAAATCTCATTTCAATTAACTTAAATCATCATTTGAAAACCATCGTTCCTTTAAAACCATGCACTTTCCTTAATAAAAATCAACATAATAAATCTCATACAACATGTATCATGAATCAACAACAAGTTCCATTGCTAACACTCCATTCAAGCCTTCCCATGCATAACTATCATATGCAAGGCTTAAAGAGTAAAACATGTATAAATCACAATATACAACATAAACCATCTAATGATACATCATCAATTATATTGGCTTACAAGTGATCATTAAACAAGTTCATTTCTCAAAACCACATATTGGATACACGGATTCAACAAGTGTTAACACAACACTTCAAGCCATCTCAACCGAAATTGGTACATTCACAACCAAAGGTACAATATCAACCGGGTACGATCACAACCCACGAGGACACCAAACCCATCATCATTTTAGATTCTTAACCCACTAACGAGAGACGGGACACCAACCTCCTCGATCGTTAGGGTACTTGGACGGAGACACGAGACACCAACCCCTAGACATCCAAGGCAACTTTTTATAGTGCACTCAATCCTATAGCCGGCTAACTATATTCGATATCATTTATAAACCATTTTCACAACATCACTTGTCAATATAATTCACATTTAACCACATACCTCATTGTTTTCAAAGCATCACCAACAAATCGTATTCCAAAGCATTAAACCATGTTTTAAATCACAAGTATAAAATGTATACTTACAAGGATCACTTACCATGTGCATCCTTCATCATTTCAACATTAAAAACAACAAACAACATGCTATAATCATGCTTTAACAGTAGGTAATCATGTATTCAAAACCAACTGCATAAAAACCATTTCGTAAATAGCACAACCGAGGGAGAAATTCCTTATACTTACTTCTGAACTTAGACAAACGTTTCAAGCCTACATCTTAGTTCCCAAAACCACCTTTATAACATTTCAAAGCTAAAATCCACATTCTCACTCACCGACCCGCGAAACCTTGACTAGCCGACGTGAAACTAAGCGTCCAATGCTCCCGAAACTTCACTGGTGGCTTTCGAAAAGTTCTCCCCTATTTTAAGCACATAAGAACAGAAGATTAATGCATCACAATGCATTAAAAACTCCAGCAAGCATTCCTACCACGTTGCTCTTCCCAAAACCACTAAAACACCTATCCGAAACAACCGAAAACACCATCGATTAGTCTACAAACTCAACCCAGCCAAAACCTAACACTTCCAACCATTTAGAATCATTGATTAACATCCAAAATCATCCTATTATCAAGCTTATACCTCCATCAATCACAAAATCGCATTAACACCACAAAACCCAATTCTAACAACCTAGACAACTAGAGATCCAAATAGTTTCAGGATTACCATGCTTAAACCTCAATCTCAACATTATTAATGTTCCAAAACATGATTAAAATCAATCATAAACCAGCCATAACATATCCATTACGAAAATTACACAAAATAATCATTTAAAGCTTAATTTAACCATTTTCTTCAAATCAATTACAAAACCTTGTTAAGAAACACAATTAAAGAGCTAAATACTTGAGAATTTCATTAAAGAACCTTGATTAGAGGAGAAGCATGAAAATTACCTCTAATCCCTTGTTATTCCTTCAATTGAAAAGATTTGATGAGAAATCTTCAGGATTCCAAAGAGATAAGTTGAGAAAACTCTATAGCATTCATTTGGAAATCAAAATAGAATGGAAAGGAAAAGACCTCTGGAAGTTTTGAAAGAAAAGAGTGATTGGCTGATGAGAAAAGAGAGAAAATGGAAGTTACGTCCGAAATAGATTTGTAAAGCTTAATCACTTTTTAACCAAAACTCTTTTTAACCTTTTTAATTAAATCGTAATTAAAACATGTCAATTAATGGAATAGATGATTATTACAATACTAGCTCTCTAAAGATTCTAAATTTCAGTTCTTTACAATTTAGTCATTAAAAACTATTTTTCACTTTTTACGTTTTAGTCACTAACCCGAAATGTCAACCTTCCAAAAGCCATTTTCCAAAATTGACTTCACCATCCACTTTTACATATTTAAAAAGGATTTTAGAATTTTTTCTCATATTTTTATCACTTCCCGAACCACATTTTCCCTGAACCAATCTCGAACTAACCTAGATCTCCATTCTAGGTTCTACAAACCCTAAACCAAACCTTTAAAACTCTTAGGCCCAAAACCAGGGTGTTCCAAATTCCCTTGATATTTTTGGTTCTCAATTCTCTATAACCAACGGGTCAAAGTCCTTTCTATCACCCCTTAAAGATATCATATAAGGTTCAGGGTTAGGCTTTCTATAGCCTAGTTTTTTCCTTGATTCTTTAAGATACTATCACCATCTTTCACCCTATCCATCACCATTCTTTTTCTTTCCATATCAATGTTCTAAATACCCTACCAACAGCCCACTTCCTTAACAAAATCTCCCCATCCTTATATCATTCCTTCGCAACCCATTTACCCTACAAAACAACACCTCAACTATCCATACCATCATCTTTCATTCTTTCTTTCATTCCATCATTTTAACCCTTTTCTTTAAGCCTCTCACTTGCAGGATTGCTTGCTACCTTCCTAGATTCTACAATCAAAGTAGCCATCGACCTACATCATATGGTAATCGTAGTTATTGGTGGAAGAAGTAAGTGCATCAAGTGAAGCCCGATTCAAGCAAAACAAAAATAGATTGTAAGTGACTATCATGTATCATTTCATTTTGTGAAAAAAAAAGAATAAGAAAGAAAAGAGAAAAATCAGTTTTGAATCACAAAAAAAGAGAAGAAAAAAAAACAAAGAAAGAAAGTTTCGAATAGCACAAGTTCAAGGGTGAAAGCACACAACAACATCATCTTCTACATCAAGTCTGGAAGTCATATCATCATCCTCGAGACTTTAATTGTTGGTGAAGGAAGAGTTTTGAGTTCTTCTTCTTCAGTAAGGAACATATTTTCTTTATTTTTCATTTCTATCCTTAAACCTTCCTTTTCAATTTCTATTTCATGTTTCCTTGTCCTACACTAACTTTTAAGCCGACGCACAAGATCAAAACTTGCCTAAGTCTTGAGCAAGTTCCTTAAAGAAGTTTACAAGAGAGAAATGAGTGGAAAAGGCAATTTGAGAGTGTGAGATCAAAAGGAGATAACAAAAGCCAAATAACATCCCAAAGTGTAAACATGAGAGTGAGTGGAGTGCATTTTCTTTGTATTGAACATTGAGGCTTTGTTGAGTTATTTTGTTAAGGACTTTCATTTCTTATTTTTCACTAACAATGTTATAAGATTCTTTTCCATCTACTTCCAATAGGATTCTTGTAGTTAAAAGAACATTGAACTTACATTCTGTTGAAGATGATAAGCAAAGGGAAAACATCTTCTACACTCGATGCCTTGTGAATGATAAAGTATGCTCTAAGATCATTGACGGAGGAAGTTGCACCAACGTGGTGAGCACCCTAATGGTGGACAAACTTGGATTGAACAAGTCTAAACACACGAGCCCTTACAAGTTGCAATGGCTAAATGAGGGAGGCGAGCTAGAGGTCACCAAACAAGTAATCATTCCATTTTTCATTGGCAACTACAAGGACAGAGCCTTATGTGACGTGATGCCTATGAGTGCAAGTCATATGTTGTTGGTACGACCATGGCAATTTGACAAACAAGCCACCGATGATGGATAAACCAATCAATACTCATTCTCTCACAAAGGAAAGAAATTCATCTTGGCCCCTCTAACTCCAAGCCATGTACATAATGAGCAGATCCAATTGAGAAAAAGACTCGATGATTGGATTAAGAGCAAGAAAGAGGAAGAAATCAAAAGGAAGGAAAAAGATTGTTTTGAGGAAAAAGAACAATTGGAGATTGAGATCGTGGCTGAAAAACAAGTTGGAATTGAAAATAATGAATGTGGAGAAGAAAAGGAGAATGAAAAGCAGATTTTATCCAACAATTCTTTTCATATTCTTGATTTTTTTTGTTTTTATAGGATGTTGAAAGGATAACTCCAAAGGACGTCTCGAGTTCACTACCAATCATGAAGGTTACCAATCATCATCCATGTTTTGATGTTGTTGATAAAGGAATTGTAGATCCAATCAAGTTTTCTATCATCAAGGACATTAAACATCAACCACCATCCATATGCATTGATGGGTTTGTTTTCCCTACTGTTTTGAATCTAATTTTCTTTTCTACTAATCTGGTTGTGATTGTAGGAAATGAAAGGAGGCATAGGTTTGAAAAGGAATTACACCTGAAGATGCGAGGAAACAAAGAAGATGTTCACTCAATTGAAGTATTGACACATGTCAGATCAAATGACATTACTTTGTTTCTAAAGCATTATTAGAAGGTCCTATGGAAAGAAGATGAATCAAAGTCTTTCATTCAAATTAAGGAAGTAGAACGAGGACTTTCCATTCAATCAAAAGCAATCATTCGAAGAAGTACAAAGATGAAAGGACGTGATGTTAAGAATCATCACCAAGGAGGAGTCCAAAAGAAAAGTACCTTCACCAAAGGACGTGATGATTCTGACCTAACGACAAGTTCCTTCACCAAAAGGCATGATGCTACGAACTAGCCCAAAGGAGTGACTCAAAGAGCTCGTGCCTCTTCGGAAAAGGATGAGCAGAGAAGATTAAGCATCTCATTTGGGAGAAGAAGTGAGTATTCGTCCACCCTACAAAGAAGAAGTATCCATTAAAGAACAACTTCGATTTGAGGACAAATCGCCAAAAAGAAGGGGAGGATGATACAATCCTAATCAATCCCAATTTTCTCCATAATTTGATCACACCATTGAAGATCCTCAAGGCTGATTCTAAGGGAGTTCTACCTTACTTTATCTTTTATTATCTTATTTATGCATTCAATATTATTATAAGCATAACATATTAGGATATACTTGAATTATCATATGTTATCATTCATTTGTATAGTATATGATATTCATGCATAACCTATGTTTCACATCTTTATAATTACTTATACTTAGCTACGTCACACATATTTCATGTTACACGTCATTTACCTATGTTAGCATTACATTGCATCTTTATACTTAAGCGTGCATCTTATTTTAGCTTTAAATCAGTTCACACATTTTTTGTTGTTCTCTTGAGGTGCTTAGGATGAAGGCACAATCTCGAAACAGCTCAACGACCTCACAAGAAGCTTGGAATAGCTCAAGGAGTTTAAGGAAAGCTCAAGGACCTCACTAGGAGCTCGAATTAGCTCACAAGCTACAATGAGTGTTCAGATCAGCTCAAGGACTAAGGAGAACATTATAAGGGAGCTGACAAGCTTGAAAGACTAGCTCACCTAGCTAATGGTAGCTCATAGAAGCTCAAATTAGCTCGAAGGTTTAGCTAGCTCATTCATCTAGCTAGCTTGGCTCACTCCAAGCTCAACCAACTCATTTTAGCTCCACCTACACATGTTAGCTCATCATCCAAAGGGTCATGTCCCCCCTAAGGAACATGTCCCTATCTAATTGGAGGAAAACACAATTGGGCGGCAAACACATGGGGGGAAAGCATGAGTGCACCAAAATGAAGAGATCTAACCAAATCACTCTTCATTTGGAAGATTCATCACCAAAAAAGTCAATCATATTGTTTGCCATTTCCAAGAAGGATTCAAGAATAAATGGGTTGTGGAGTCTTCATGAAAATTGTTCTCCTATCTCTTAGCTTTCTAACGCATGTTGAATCGCGTCAATCCAATATTGGGAGCTCGAGATATGTCTAGATTACCAAAGGAAGTGCAGGCTGGAATTTTATACGAGAAATTAAAACATTTCACCCAAATGGTTTGTGCGCCAAAATCACTTGGAGGGAGACTCAATTTCAGCTGAACAAGTACCATGCCTTTGGAGGGAGTCTCCACTTCACCCGAATAGTTTAGAGGCATTTTCGGCCATACCCTTTCATCCCTATAAATAGAGTTGTAATCTTTATTTTTAAACACATCTCATTCATATCAATTAAAATTACGTTTTGAGAATTTTCTCTCTTTAGTTCATCATTGAAATTTATCGACTTATCAAGTCTTTGACTTGTGGCATCAATCCCTCTATTTTCCCTTGATACTTTTGGTTCTTGGTTCTCTATAACCAATAGGTCAAAGTCCTTTTTATTACCCCTTAAAGATATCATATAAGGTTCGGGGTTTGGCTTTCTATAGCATAGTTTCTTCCTTTATTCTTTAAGATTCTATCACCATCTTTCACCCTATCCATCACCATTCTTTTTCTTTCCATCTTCACGTTCTAAATACCCTACCAACAACCCACTTCCTTAACCAAATCTGCCCATCCTTTTATCATTCTTCTGCAACCCATTTACCCTACAAAATAGCCCCTCAACTATCCATACCATCATCTTTCATTATTTTTTTCATTTCATCATTTTAAACCCTTTTCTTTAAGCCTCTTACTTGCAGGATTGCTTGCTACCTTCCTAGATCCTACAATCAAAGTAGCCATCTTCAACAACATCAAGATCAGCCCACATCATATGGTAATCAGAGTTATTGGTGGAAAAAGCAAGTGCATCAAGTGATGCCCAATTCAAGTAAAAATAAAAGAGATTTTAAGTGACTATCATGTATCATTTCATTTTGTGAAAAAAAGAATAAAAAAGAAAAGAGAAAAATCAGTTTCGAATAAAAAAAAGAAAAACAAAGAAAGGTGGAGGCTTTTTGCTTTTCGGACTTCTTGCCTCTTTTGCTCCCGCTTTCCGCCATGTCGTTTGTGGCGCTCTTAGCTTTACATCTCTCATCCAAACTCCTATATCTCGTTGGGTTTTCTTTTTACGTGCATGCACCTTTTCTTTGGTTGTCTCGGTTGCTTCTCCTGACGGGCCCATGACTCCTGATTTACTTTGCATGTTGGCTTTTCATCTTCTTCTGAGGATCAGAGTGAGAGGTGAAGGCTCCATGCTCACCGCACCAATTGTTGATGGACAAAATGGTCATGGGCCGGAGACGGTGGTATGACGGTGACCAGGATGAATGTTCCGGGTCAGAGCTCGTGTGTGGCTCTTGTTTCCCTTATGGTAATAGTTCCCGAAAAGGAAGGTTCCCATGAAGCTTCTGAGAGCTCGGATTTTGGTTTTGAGAGCTTATATATGTGTTGGGGAGTCTGGCCCCTATTTGGGGGGTGCATGGCCCCTTAAAAGGGGTTAGATGAAGTGAGGCATGTGTCAATCGAGAGAGACATGTGTTTTAGTGAGTTGCCGTGACTTGGTGTCAGTGTGGATCACATGTATCGTCACGTGATTGCCAGATGTGATGCTACTTGTATTCTTGCTGATTCGCCATAATTTCGAAGGGCGTCCTATGATTCGCAGGCGACCTCATGCGTTGCAGTTCGCAGCAATCTCATGTGTTGCTTCGTCGACTGTTAGATGTCATTTGTGTTATATTGTTCGTAGTCTTGTTCATTCGGCCCGTCTGGTCCTGACACGTGGCGGTTTGTGCTCATGGGTACCAGCAGTTTTTAATTGGAAATTTGATGAGTTGGTTTTGTGTAACCCCTTCAACCCGGTCTAGTCACAAGACCGAATCAGGAGAGTTACACGAGGATAACTAGAGAGAAACCTGAGGATTTCCCACCGATTAACAACCCAAGGTATATATTTTTTTCTTTTTATCTTTTCTAAAGGCTTCATTATTATCCTATATGTTCATGTAAGCAACGGTTAAAACCTCACCTCAATCGGACATCGATTCGAAGTCCAATTGGCCCTTTTTGCGATTAGGGACTAAAATGTAAAAATAGATTAAAAACATGGACTTTTAAGAAATTAAAGTTACCAATAAGCAATTATTCAGGTTTCATGCTCTCATGTTAATTTTCAGCTCTAAAAGATCATTCAAACTCACCCAAATGCATGTTAAACAATCAGGGACCAAAACATAACTTTTCAAACTAATTTTCAACTTTACCAAACAAAGGTTTCGAAACCTTCTCAAAGGTTTCGAAACTTTCCTTCAGATTTCCAGAAAATTCAACAAGTTTCGAAACCTTAAGGTTGGTTTCGGAACCAGCTTTCAAAGGTTTCGAAACCTTTTCAACTAGTTTCGAAACGTACCTGCAGATTGCAGAAAATTTACATTCAAGACACTTTAGAACCTTCCTAAACATAACCGAAACTACCCCAAAACTCTAACAAACTTCAAACATAACCACAACATGATTAAAGATCAAACCTCATCTACATAACACAAAAACATAATCAAAACATCAAGTCTCCAAACATAAAACATAGCATCCCCATTGCTAGTAGTATTATTACAAACTTAAAAATCATACTTGAGCTAAAGTGGAAAAGAAATGGCCTCGCTCCCCTTGCTTGCTTGCCACCCGGAACTCTAACGATCTACATTGTTGGAAAAGAGAGCGTAAGCATTTAAGCTTAGTGAGCGGAGCTCAAAACCGAACAACAACAATGTAGTTTTAAAAATCAATTAGAGCTTTGAAAACCAAAACCTTTACCAAACCAAAAATGGGCATACATCATCTTGCAACAACATAATAACCAAAAAGATCGACTTACCATTCAACCATTCTTACAAAAGCACAACTTAAACTTTCAAGGCCTTACCAAACCTTAACCCAACTTACAATAATGTAACAAAGGTCGTACAAAGGAGAAAAGTAGCATATTGGCATAATTAACAACAATACCCGGATATACAGATTTCTTACAAGTCTTACAGGACGTCGATGAGAGTAAACTCAATCACCGCGCCCAAGCTAGTCTTACACATATGAATTTGTTTGATACGACCGAATTTTCTTACATGTACGAATTTGTCTTACACGCATGCGAGTTTTGTCTTACAAGTCTTACATGTGCACATTAATCCTAGTTGATCGATCAACTATATCCGGTAAAGATTTTAACTTATGCCAATATTCTAACAAAGGTCCAACTTACCAAAATCATATGGCTATCAAGCCCATCTTACTCTTACCAACGTTTTCATACCAAGCATGTCTTTGCCAACACACATATCTTACAATCGTACGACAACAACATAAGCATGCTCACAACATAACATATGCATTAAAGGTAAGTAAAACAATAGGCAACAAACACGAGTCTTACCGAAATTTTATAGCACAACACACAATATCAAAAACATGGTGAAATGTAAAACCACTTACTCTTGAGTTTAGATTGGCTTATCCAGCCCAATCTAAACCCCCAAAATCATCTTTGAACATTTCCAAATGCTTTAAAACAATTCCACTCACTGATAAACTCGTTCCAATAAGTCGAAACCCACAAATAGCTAACGATCACCCGGATTTGCTCCCAAACTAGAATCCATGTTTCTAACAAGTTAAAATAGAGTATTAACACCCAAATAAGCATCCAAACTTGCAGCAACACTGAAATCCAACAATTACTCTTAAATACCCAACAATCCAATACCGAAAATCATCAAAATCACTTCCAAAACGTCTAAAACACAAACCCACCCATTACCCAACATTTCAACCATCAAAAACTCATCTATTAACATCAAAATTAGCAACTTAAACATGCCAAAATCACTGCTGCCACTAAAACCTGAAATCAAGCTTAAACTCAAGATTTTTCATACCAAATGTAACCCCCTAGACCCGCCTACGCGTTAATACGGATCCTAGGAAGTCACATTAGGGTCACCGGAGCGACCCACGTTAAAATTTTAAATAAAACAAAGTGTTAAACTATTAAAATCATAAATCAAGTTTTAAATTAAAATACAATTTCATAAATCATTCAGACAATAAAACAAAACTGTGATACAAGTTACGAAAACAGATTTCAGACTCATATATAACATAAGACGTGACATACATGCCCCCTAATTACACAAATACCATACTCCGCGAGAAAGCCGAAGAAACTCTCCTACCAACGTTGGTAGATGCAACTCGGTCGATCCTTAAACCTGTGATGGTAAAAACAGCGTGAGCTTCGAAAAGCTCAGTAATACAAACTACCAACGGATGCTAAAATCACATGCAGGTATATGATAAACTTAACACTTGGCAAAGAACTGGACAACTATACCCAAATTATGATTCAATATTTTGTGAAGCATCACATCATAAGGTAACAAAGTTGCTCTTTATTCGATCACCCGAACCTTAGGAGGTGAGTTTAAAACTGGAGACTCAGAAGAGATTCAGATTTCAGAAGTGAACCAAGGAGTTTAGGGTGGTTCATTAAGTGTAGATTAGAAGTATATCGAGTGTTTCAGACTTAGTTGCACTAATTCAGTAGGGTGGACTTCAGAAGAGGTCAGAAAGTTTTATCAATTTACTTAACTATCCTCCAACCGTACACCATTATGTAGAAACTCAGAATTGTATCCAGAAAGACTTACCCTAGGCCCGTCAGGCGTATGAGCTTACAGAAAGGCTTACCCTAGGTCTATTGGGCATAGGAGCTTAGGTCCAGAAGGGCTTACCAGCGCTAAGCCTACAAAATCTTCATCTATATTCCAGACAATGCCCAGATGAATTTAGTTTATAATCAGAAGACAATAATACCAGAAGACAGTTATCCGACCTATTTTTTTTATACCAGAAGACATATGTCAGATTTATTTTGTTTTATTATAATTATTATGTATTCAAGGTCATATATCAGATATATTTCCATGTTAGAGAACAGAAGCCAATGATTACTTTCTTTTCGAATAACAGAGTCTTAATTTTAGGCGGGTAGCATTGGTACAGAACAGGGAGTATTTTACGGACACATGATACGCGCCTTATGACCCAATTTGTTTCTCAAGATCACTCTCCAATCATCAGAATAAGAAAACTTGACAATTATGGAAAGATTCGAGAATGAGGTCCCATGAAAAAGGGGGTACGATAACTATGACCCAAACCAGACATCAAGGTCGATACATCAGAATCATTAAGATTTTAGATATATCGAGAGTGATTCGATCGTTAAAGCTTACGAGGGTATTGTTGGTCATTCTGGCCTTCGAGAGGTGGTAATTTGGTAAACTAAACCAACAAGGTATAAACGGTGATGTACTGAATTCAGGAATTCTAGCTGCTCATCAAGCTTTCGAGTCCTTCTGAACTAATTGGAACCATTAACACAGAGTTTGAAAATATAATCGGATAAGTACATCTTAAGCATTCATTTCCAAAACTGATTACAGCGTAACAACAAAGTAGTTCGTCTTCACCCTACATCCACTGAACTTACTACGAGAGATCGAACATGTATTAAAGCGGTAATTTTCCAAATACATGAACATGTATATAACACCCGAACTCGTTCTATAGCATCGAATTTATCTTTTTGAGGAAACATGTTGCTCTTACCAATAGCTGAGTACTTTCTCCAAATAACCCGAACATGTCGCCACATGGTATCTTTCCAAAATTATGATAGTATCAGAAACGACCAACAAACACAAGCCGTGTATTACCACTTTAGAGTCATTATATTGTCTAGCTTTATTGGTATTCCTTATTCCAGTCTTAGAGGTACTTTCAGTCATTTTCAGCATTCGCAGGTATTTCAGATGCTTCATATTCGAAGGTGTTCCAAAAATTCTGAGCCTTTCGGTCGTTCCAACTATTCATTCATTTCCGATCTCGAGGGTATATTCATCATTTCAGTTAATTTTGGCATCTAGTGCCCGAGGGTAAATCAGTCTTTTTTTGGTCATTACGTTGTTCCGATTAATTCAACGTTATTAATATTTTCAATCCTCTTTGCCATTTCAGACGCTTTAGTCAATCCGATAATTACACCATTGGTAGCTCTAGACATGCGAAAAATTCTTGTAAATTTGTCTTTGGAGATTATTCAGAATTTAGGAAAAGCTTAAGTGTTTACATTCTCGTATGTGCAAATCTTATTACTAGGTTATTCCAAGTATAACGAGATTTTCCGATGAATCAGTTGCTTATCAAATAAAGAGCAAAATCTCATATCGCATTATTCTCAGGGGTATTTTCATCATCTCTTAACTTATAATTTCAGAAATTTAAATCATTAACAAGCAAAACCCAATTTAGAGAATCGCAGTCTTATCAATCATTCTTAGATCTCGAAAGTTCTTTTAAGTCACTCGTCTTTCTAACCGAGCACTAGTCTCAACTAGTTTACTACCCTTTTTCCATATTCGATTAGGCATTAACAGAATTAATCATACGCTTAAACACAATCATGCATGAGTTTACCGGATACCACTAGGTTTCATAAAGCATACAAGAGGTAGTAATGTATTACCTCAACTCCGAGCTACACCGGTCGATTCATGTTACTCCGTTCGATCGCACTCGAACCCAAATTCGACGTCCCTCAACATCTTGGATACAAGGAACTTTGAACACCTTCAAATACACAAACTCTAAGATCAGACCTTATTCACAAAGTTCTTAACTGAATAATTAAATACATATACAAGTTCGGGTTCGAGATCAGATTCGGAGGCTTTTGGGTTGGAATTTTAAGAAACGGGCTTCAAAATCGGACTCAGGACGTCGAAAAACATAAAATAGGAGTTTTCAGAAAATTTAACTTTTTGGATTAAAGTCAACGCTGACATCATGCTGATGCCAGCAGTCAACGTTAACGTCAGCGATCCAGTCAATGCTGACGCCACACTGATGTCACAAGTCAACTGGGTTGACTCGGTTGAGTTAACTCAAGCGAGTTGACTCACTGAGTTGACTCGAACGGGTTGGCTCACTGAGTTGATTCGGTCAACGGGTTAACGGGTCGGGCGGACGGGTCCGGCAGATGGGTCGGGCAGACGAGTCTGGGCTCGGTTCGGGTTTGGCTTAGACCGGGTTGGGCTGGTTCAGGTCAATTCGGACTGGTTCACTTACCCAAAATATTGTGACCGTCGGAAGGTCGCCGGAACGTCGCCGGAAAGTCCATTTCGCGTCGTTCCTGCTGGATAAACACAAATAATCAAGCCTTCATTTTATATTACACATCTAAGAATCGAAATAACGCCGAAAACTAACCAAATCTTACCGGATCTAACTCTAAAGCTTCGAGAATCGCCGGAAAAAGATGAGTCTCCGATGACAGATTAAACGATGACAGACAGACGATTAAAAGGATGGGTTTTGCTCGGCTTAGGACGAGGAACCCAACGACAATGGTGGCGAGACGAACGGACGTCGAAAATGGCCGTAATCGGTGAAAAACCGTTCGATATAACCTAGGTTCGCCGAAACTTCTTCCTCTGATTTCTGGCGAACGGGGTAGCGGTTGGGCGTGTGGCTTGAGGGTTTCGGTCGGGGTTCAACGGTGATCACGATGGTGATGGCGGTGTGTGGCACGACGGCGCGGTGGCTGAGATCGAGGGCTGACGGTGGGTTAGGTGAGGGAGAGGCCTTTGGATACTTTTGGGTTTGAATCTTCATCAGACTCGAATGGTCACTCCAAAAGGTGAAAAGTCAGATCAAGCTTTAATTAAGTTTTTTGGTATAACAACATGATATCGAATAAAATAAATCTAGAAGGGTGCTAAGACTAAGGGTTGACCTTAGCCCAACGGTTAAGGTTCAAGTTTGCTAAGCCAAGGGTCACAGGTTCATACCCCTTAGCTAGCATTCTCATTCTTTCTCATTCATTCATTCATTTTTTAGTGTTACACCAAACTCCACACAAACTTCAAGTTTCAATTTCCTTATGATCTTTCTTTCATATAAACATCATTTAAACACCAAAACACCCTTAAAAACATTCCAAAACCCAGCCTAAGCCATTTGAATAAAAATCTTCTAAAAATTCATTTTATTTCAAACTTGAACCTTTGAATCAAAAGGGGTAAACCATTTGGTATTGATAGAAAACTAATAAAAACAAGTTTAATTAAAGAAAAGCAAGATGAAATCAAGTTTACCTCCCAAAACCTTGATGAGTAATCTCTTGGGTTGAAAATGCTTCAATGGTGGCTTGGTTTTTAAGAACTAACATGAAAAATGGAAGATGAGGCTGATTCAAAAGCCATTCTTGTACCATATTTTTGGCTGATTTTACAAAATGGCCACTAACTTTTAAAAACTTGCGATTTGGTCACTAGACCCAAATCTCCATCCTTCTAGAATTGATTTTCCAAAATTGTTTTCACAAAACTCTTATACATAATAAATAGTAATTTTAGAAATTGTTCACAACTTTTTAGAAATATCTGAAAAGGATTTTCCCTGGTCAAAACCCAAAATGCCAAACTAACTCATCGAGTTTCAAAATCCACATCCGCGACATCTAGCCCCAAAATTAGAGTGTTACATTTTGGGTGACCCGAATGTAATACTTTGGATTCGGATCAGGGTGTTACATGAAACCTAATTTGATCAGATGCTTTTCATAATGTAGAAAATAACTAAAATTGATTTACTGTTATAAAAGACAACATCAATTTAATTTAATTTTTTTAAAATTATAAAAATAAAATTTAGAATAAAAAATTTTAATTTAATTATTGTATAATTTTAGTTAATAAAGAAAAGGGGTTTTTTCCCTCATCAAGTAAAAATCCTTAAAGACTAATTAAGGAATCAATTCCAACTGAAAAAAGTTTAAAATAAGTTAAAATAATATGACAATATGTACCCTCCGATTGAAAGAAAAATAAAATCACTCATTGAAGATTGTCTATGATCCATTTAAAGCATGCATTATTCGTCTATAATAAAGAAATAAAATTAGTAAACATGAAGTTTAACGAAAAATGGCTTAAAGGCTCATTTGCCCTTAAACTATACACTTTTTTCCCAAACAGTTCATAAAGTATTTTTTTGGGGACGTTGTGCTTCCTTAATTAAAAATCGTTATTCTGTTTGGCCTCTCCGTTAGACACCGTTAAAAATTCTCACAGGCCAATCAGAATGCGTTACATGTCATTTTATTAACAAAAAATAAATCGACTTAAATAAAAGGGGTGAATTGCACTTTAGATATGCCAAATTTTATTTTTTGTTCATTTTAGTCCCAAACAGTTTATCTTCTTCCTCAATTTATTTGGTTTGGAAAACCAACGATTATTATCTAAAACCCAGAAAACTCTCTGAAGAATCTCTCAACGCAGGTTATCAAGGTGGATTTGGGAACAACACCAATCATTGCTTCTTTCTTCTCCCCATTCTTAAAGATCATTACTGTTGGAATGCTTAGAATTCCATATTCGGTTGCAATGTTAGGGCACTCGTCGGTGTTAATTTTGTAGCATTTGAGCTTCTTTGCTTACTCGTTTGGCAGTTCGTCAACTACCGGGTGAATCATACGGCAAGGTCTACACCATGGAGCCTAAAATTCAACCAGAACAGGCAATTCACAATCAGAAATCAAGAACAAGTGATTACCATGCATCTTCCTTCACCGGTGCCACTGCAAATTTCGAAGAACAAACAAAATAACATATATATTTCACCAAGCATATATTCTAAATACAACGGCAAGGTCAAATCAACAAAGATCTACGACCATCGACTTTGAACAGAGAAAAATAATTTGAACTCTCTACTATTATATTATCCTCTTTCATTTCTGAACAAGGAAAGAAAATAAATTTCAAAATCCCTCAATTTTGTTTTGAAAAATAAATTAATGACAGAGTTAACAATAATGCGAGCCAATCAAATTCTGTAAGGCTCCATTAAAATATGGTTGAAAGGGGTACTGAATTGTCATTGCTTTACCAGTAACTACTTGTATGAAATGTAAATCAATAGGGATGGGTTTCCCCTGTTCATTTCATTTGTAAAACATCTTTCGAACTTTATTTATTTATTGTGTTATATAAATCCATAGTTATTGTTGAGATTTTATGGGCTCGATTCGTTCAACCGTTCTTGCTCGCCAAGTGTGGAGAAGTTGGATAATTTGGGTGTAAATGTAGGAAGGAAAAAATAGATAATTTACACAAGGATTTATAGTGGTTCAACCTTCTAACCAGGGTCTACATCCACTACCTTAGCTTCCCACTAAGGATTTCCAAACAAATTCACTAAGAATTTCGTCCCCTTTTCTAGGCTAAGGAGGCAACCTTTACAACCCTCAAAGCTTTCTACCCAAAGCTTGAGGAAACACTCTCTTTTACAAGAAAAACTTAGCAAACTAGAAATCCCTCTAAAAGGTGTTTGTTTGCACAATTAAAGCACTCACCCAAAACCTAAACACTTGAGCAAGTATAACAATGTAAGCTCACAAGTGTTGTCTAAGCAAAGAATTTACAATTTAAACTCTAGACATATTTTGACATCATAATGTTGTAACAATTGAAGCATTAACCATTACAAGATGTTTGGAGGTCCCTTTTATACTCCTTGATGAGTTTATAGCCGTTACTAGCCGTTGAGATTGAATTGGAGCCGTTAGGGTCTTTATTTCCCTCCATAAATGCAGTTCTGCAACTTGGCGTATCGATACCCTTCAAACCGTATCGATACGGTCTCGAAGAGGAATTAGCCGTTGTGCTCTTCAGCTGATGCGTATCGATACGCTTACATAGCGTATCGGTACGGTCCTGCAAATTAAAAGACCATTGGGAAAATGACCGTTGGGGTAGTTAGGTGTATCGGTACGCGATACACCCGTATCGGTACGCGACTAGCCGTTGGGATATTTCAAAACACACCGTATCGATACGGCTAAGCGTATCGGTACGGGTTTTGGCTACTGGAAAATTCAGGTAGTTGAAACCCTAAGGCGTATCGGTACGGTCTGAGACCGTATCGGTACGGGCACTTGAAAAGGCTGGTTTTGACTACTTTAAATGAACTTTAAATCATTCCAAAGCCTTGTAAAACCCTTAAACATGTTTTCAAGTTGTTTTTGACTAAAAATACATTTTAAATTCTTTGCAATTTAGCCCAAAACATTTTTCAAATATTATATCAAAACTTAGTTCTACAGTTATAATCTAAAGAAATAAATTTTGAAATTTGTGAATTGTTTGTTTTACTCAATAATTTAATAATAAATTATATGTTAATAGAATCATTAAGCATTCCCTAATTTGGATTGTGCAAACCAACTCGAATATTCGTCGTAGTTTTGAGAGTTTTTTGGGTTTTAGATAATCATCATTGGTTTTCCAAACGAAACAACTCGAGCAAGAAGATGAACAGTTCAGGACTAAAATGAAAAAAAATAAAATTTGGCGTACCTAATGTGTAATTCTCCCCTTTTATTTAAGTCAATTTATTTTTTTGTTAATAAAATGACATGTGGCGCGTTTTGATTGGCCTGTGAGAATTTTTAACAGCGTCTAACGGGGTAACAATTTTTAGTTAAGGGGACACAACGTTCCAAAAAAAACTTTAGGGGTCTATTCGAGAAAAAAATGTATAATTTAAGGGGCAAGTAGACTTTTAATCCCACGAAAAATGACATTACATCTCTTTGCGACAGACTATGTATTACAAATTAACTTAATATGAATAATAATGGCATGGACATATAGAATGATCTAAATTCAAAATAATTCAAAAAACTAACTTAAAATAACTTAACTAATATTAATTACACTCGAAACTATCAAATTATTAAATCTAGATGAAAAAAATTTACAACATAATACAAAAATAATAACCATATTAAAATTATAAATAAAAAATATTATATATAATAAGAAAAACACATGGCAAAGAGTAAACGTAAAAAAATGTAAATAAAACACCTACGACTGAATTAGAAACAAAATACATTTTACAACTTTCATTTAATTAACAATTAAAGATTCTTTCTTTAGAGATAATAACGTATACATTATTTAACCGGTTTACATTTTCTACATTAACAATCCAAAAGGCTTTTAAAGGATTAATGTATACATTATATAACCCGTTTTAGAGACATAATAGAGTTATAAATATAGTTTTTATAGTATACATTATGCTTAGTATACATTGCTTACTAGTTGTCGTGAACCTACTCTAATAGATATATAATGTTATCATTCAAAACATTTTACTCATAAAAATAAGTATTCTTTTTTAGATAAAATGTCATTTAAAGGGATAAATGAGCAAAAAAATCTAAAGTGATTAAAAGTTACAATAGTTAATAGTTAAAAGGGAAAAAGTTATTTATTACAGTACAATAGTTGTACAGTGTTAGAGAATTTTTACACTAATTTATAGTAATATATCTATTGATTTTATTAGAAGATTTTTAGGGTAATTTATAGTAACATATTGATTAGTTCTATGTTAGAGAATTCTTAGGTTAATACCATTAGAGTTTTTTTTTTGAATAATTGTGTCAGCTAGCTTTTATTGGATAAAATAATGGAACAATAAAGAAACAAATAAAGTAAACAGTGGGAAACCCAACCGACACCACACATAAAAGAAAGCCAAAAAAAGACAACACATCAAAAGAAAACCAGAAAGCCATGGCTAGACCAGCCACCTCCATGCAAGGCCGTACCGGCGAAGATCGTCTTCAAATAGAAACGATGGAGGGGAAAAGGGTCAGTATTAGATCCACAGAAACCAAACCCTTCGAAAAACACAAAGAAAGAAGAAGCCCATCACGGCGGATCAATCCACCGTCTATCCTCTGTCGCGAGCCGCTCGACTGAATCCGGCGCCTCCTCCACCCAGACTCTCTCCGATGACGAGGTAAGACTCACCCTTGCCAACACATGCGCTGGCTTGTTCCCATTTCGTGCTATGAAGGAAAAATTGCATATCTGAAATTTTCCCCCCAAAATTTTTGCATTACGAACAATCCAACTAATCTCCAATCTGTCCACTTCCTTTGTTTGCAATTTCTTGACGGTGGTGAGCGAATCACTCTCGACTGTGACGCGCCTGAAGCCCAACTCGAAGGCAAACTGAAGCCCGTGAACCACCGCTAAAACCTCAGCTGTAAAGCTCGTAGAGGTAAAATTTATTTTTGCACATTTTGAACCCAACACATAACCTTCACAATCGCGAATAAGGATGCCTACACAAGCTAAATTCGAGGCCTTTTGAAAATAGGCATCGACATTCACTTTTATCATCTTGGGCTGCGGAGGGGACCATCGGACAGGGGGCTGATTTCTCACCGGCACAAAGCGCGTTCTCAGGGTCATCAGGTCCAAGCAATAGCTTCGAACATAGGTAATAACTTCTTCTGCCCTTGTTTCAAACCCTTCAAAGATAAATCTATTACGAGCATGCCAAATAGCATATAATGTAATAATAATTTCCTGAACCTTATGGCTGCCGTTTATGTTGAACATCGCTTCTAACCAATCTGGGAAGCTTAATTGATCTGCATTTGTCGGCTCACGTAGTGATAGAGTACACCATACCTGTTTTGCAAATTGACAATCACAAAGGACATGTATCACATCCTCTTGGGCTTGATGACATCTGTAACACAAAGAATTTGTGGCCACTCTTTTAATGCATAAGTTTATCTTAGTAGGAACAAAATTCTTGATAAACTTCCAACATTGTATATTCATCTTTGATGGGCACTTCGAAAGCCACACTTTTCGGAATAGAGAGCCAGTGCTCGGTGAGCTTTGGACGGGATCTAGACTCAATCAAGAAGATTAGGAGCAGATCTGAAAATTCAAGAGAAAAGAGAAGGGCTTTTCTTGAAAAATTCAGATTCTAGGCTGGAAAATTAAAGAAACGAAGATAAGAAAGAATATTAAGGATTAAATAACAAGAATTAAAACAAAAAGATTGAAAAAGATTGAAAGAGAAGTAGATAAAGAAAATCTGAAAATTCAGCTTTGTTTATCGCTATGGAGATGGCATGAAGTTGAAGATGGAGATGGCTTGATGGATTTGTGATGGTTTTGTCCTCGGCACCCTCTTAGACGCAATTACCTAAGCAAGCAACCTCAAGCGGCTCTAACCTACCCTCCTAGACGTGATTACCTAGGCAAGTAGGAGTGTGAAGATGATCTCCCTCACAAGAACTCGTCGGACTTATGTTGAAGAAGACTTCGAAGGCACAAGTAATCAGCACTTGCAAAAACAAACTCACTAAAATTTTATTAATCCTAGAAAATCTCAATAATCTGAATTACAATGGTGGAGGCTTCATCCTTTTATAGGTGAAGGATAGCCAAAGTAATCTAACTTCTACTAAAACAAAGAAACCCTAATTTAATTAAAAAAATAAAAGAAAAACAGCCTTTAAACTCCTTGTGCTTGGGCTGCAAGTGATAAGCTGATAAGTGCAGGTGATAAGTTGATAAGAGTTGCTTGGGAGAAGGGTGGCTGGTTCCTAAAGTATATAAAACCCTAAAAACATAATTTAAATGTTAATAATTAAGTTGGGCTAAGTCTAATTCGTCCAAAAGCCTTATATAATAGCTTTTGGGCTGAATTTTACAAATTCCAGTAATAATCTCGTATCCAGTTTTCTGCATGCGCAGTCTTCAGTAAAATGGACGTATCTTGAGTTCCCGATGTCCGATTGATGCTTTTCAAGATGCGTTGGAAAGGTAACTGAATGTCGGTCAATTTGTTAGAAGACAACTCTGCCCAGAAATGCCAGGATCCCATCCGAAATGTCGTCTCAAGTTGGCTGACTTTCCAGACTTCACAAACAGATTCAACTTCTTATCCAATATGCATTGCTTTAGCCCTCCCATGCATGTATCACACACTTTTCGGAATAGAGAGCCAGTGCTCGGTGAGCTTTGGACGGGATCTAGGAGCATCTTGTACCCACACCGAGTAGTGTAGTTACCTATATGTTCGCCACCCCAAACTAGTGAGTCCATCTGATGGTCGATAGGTAGGGGGATACTCAGAATTTCTCTCGCTTCACTTTCTGAAAAAATACTAGTAACACGATCTTGATCCCAGCGACCAATTTGATTATCCATTAAATCTGCTACCCAATTAACACCATCCACTGGCGGGGAAGACACCAGCCTACGCGTCGGACCAGGCAGCCAAAAATCATTCCACACCGAAATCATATTTCCACAACCCACCTTCCACTTCAGCCCCTTCTCTAACAATCCTCTGGCACTCCATACACTCCTCCAAACTAGTGAAGGGTTGGAACCTAGACTAGCCCGTAAGAAATCGGACGTTGGAAAATATTTCGCCCGGAAGAGCCTACTCACCAGCGAAGACGGATTCGTGACCAATCTCCAACCTTGCTTTGCAAGAAGAGCAACATTGAACTTACACAAATCTCTGAACCCAAGCCCTCCAAAATCCTTCAAGGAACAAAGCTCATTCCAACTGCACCAATGAATGCCCCGTTTCTCCTTCGAATTGCGCCACCAAAAATTTGCTAGTAGACCCTCTAATTCTTTACAGAGCGTTTTTAGTAGAAGGAAACAGCTCATTGCATATACCGGAATAGCATGAAGGATGGCCTTAATCATAACCTCCTTACCCCCTTGGGATAAGAAACGGGTGCTCCAACTCGAAATCCAGGAGACGATTTTATCCCGTAAGTTCATAAAGGCCTTCTTTCTGTTACGACCGACACAAATAGGGAGACCAAGGTACTTTTCAGGATTAAAGCCTTGATTAATTCCCAAGATCCGACGAACTTCTCCTTTGCAACCCTCCTTCGTATTGTTACTGAAAAATATGCCCGACTTGTCGAAATTAATGAGTTTCCCAGAACAACCCGCATAGACCGTAAGCAAGTCGTGTATAACAGCAGCCCCTCTCGATGAAGCTTTGCCAAAGATCAAACTATCATCTGCAAAAAACAGATGACTTATTTTGGGAGCACTCCTAGCAATGCGGACACCCACGCCTTCATCCGCCTGTCTAAGAAGAGAGCTAAGACCCTCACTACATATCAGAAATAGATAGGGGCTTAGAGGATCCCCTTGACGGAGGCCCCTTGTAGGAACAAAACTCTCCCCTACCGTACCATTCAACACCACCGAATAGGAGACCGAAGAGATACAATGAAGAATAAGAGCTATCCAATTAGTTGCGAAACCCATCTTTTCCAAAACAGTTTCTACAAATCCCCATTCCACTCTATCATAAGCTTTGCTCATGTCAAGCTTGAGAGCAAAGTAACCATCTTTCCTCTGTCTTTTATTTCGAAGAGAATGAATGATTTCAAACGCTGCTAGTATATTATCAGTAATGAGCCGACCCGGGACGAAAGCACTTTGTGCTTCATCAATACACAGCGGAAGCACAGACTGAAATCGGTTAACCAGCACCTTCGATATTATTTTGTAGAGGACATTGCACAAGCTAATCGGGCGGAAATGAGACATACTAGTAGGATCATCAATTTTCAGAATCAACACTATTCTTGTATGATTAATGGGGTCCAAATGAAATTGACCATTGAGAGCTTGGATGCAGAAAGAAGCGACATCCCTGCCCACGATGTTCCAGAATATCTGGTAAAAAAGCGCTCCCAAACCATCCTCACCTGCCGCCTTTAGAGGGCTCATGGACTTCAAGGCCACGTATATTTCCTCATGAGTGTAGTCCCTATTCAGCTCGTGATTCATCTCCTCCGTAATGCAACGATCAATCCCATTCAGAATCCTTCCACAATCCCTCACACCTTGGGACATGAAAAGCGAAACAAAATAATTGCGAGCAACAGATCCCATCATGGCCTCATCCGTAACATCAATATTATTAGCATCTCGCAATTTTGCCACCTTGTTTTTTTCCTCTTCACCGTAGTCGTCCTGTGGAAAAAAGAAGTATTGCGATCCCCATGCTCGAGCCAGTTAGATCGGGCACGCTGTTCCCAGTAGAGCTCTTTTTTTATCAAGCTCTAAATTAAGCGACAGTTTCGTTTCTACAATATCTCCCAGAACGTCATCAGTGGGAGATAGCTCATTCAAGCGCTCCAGTTTCTTATTCAAATCAGCAACTGAAAAATTCTTTTCCTTTCTAACTTTTTTAAACCAGACATCCAAACCTTCTGAGACTTCAGCAAGCTTTACTAACAGACCAGCATCCGAAGAGTGCCAGATATCCGCAACCGTGGCTTCACAGGATTCTTCGAGTAGCCAAGAAGCCTCGAATCTGAAATGCCACACTTTGTTTGATAAATTCCTCCCCGCATTTGTTTGTAGTAACAGCGGACAATGGTCTGAAAAAGAGTGTTGTAAGTGTTGTAATTTAAAATCCGGAAATAAAGACCACCACGCATTATTTGCTACACCCCTGTCAAGCCTTACTCTAATATTTGAAACCTCTCGTTTCCCTTTCTCCCACGTGAACCACTGGCCTGAGAAACCAATATCATCCAGAGCACAATCATCCAGTGTCGATCTAAAGAGGTCCATTTGTCTTTGATTTCGTAGTAAGCCCCCCTCCTTTTCAGAAGATAGGAGAATTTCATTGGAATCTCCGATAACTAGCCAAGGTATCTCCGGGCAATTATCCAAACTTCGGAGAAGATCCCACGCTTCCTGTCTTCTCTAGACCTCCGGAGCCCCATAAAATCCCGTACACCGCCATTGAAAACCCTCCGAATCATCCTCAATAATAATGTCTGTAACCCCCTCGTCCCGGTCTGGCCGGATGACCGGTCCGAGTAGGCTACACGGGGAAAACCGAGTGAAAACCCCTTAAGGATTCCCCCTCGGTTAGCAACCCTATTTTTTTCATTTTAAAACTTGTCTAGATGAGTATTTAATCTTATGTGATCATACAGCGGAACAACATTCACGAGGCAAACAAACGAACTCAGCCCAACACCTTACAGCCCAATTCTAAGCTTTAACTACAGGCGGTATCGATACCCTTAAGGGGTGTATCGATACCCCTTGACTAGGTTTAAGCTTTAACTGCAGGCGGTATCGATACCCACAAGGGGTGTATCGGTACCCCCTTGACTAGGTCAACTGGTCAAAGTCAACCCGTAGAGACCGTATCGATACACCCAAGGAGTGTATCGATACCCTCCCCAACGGTTGACTTCCCACGGTCAACGCTAAGATGACGGTATCGATACACCAGAGGCCAGTATCGATACCGAAATGGACAGTAGCTCCAGTGACCAAAATGGTATCGATACACCCCTCAAGTGTATCGATACACGAGGCCTGAAACAAGAAGGTGGTATCGATACCGTACCAACCGTACCGATACCCCTGCTACGAACTTGCAGGTTTGAGCTGATTTAAGGCACAAGGAGGCCCTTAAATCCCTCTAAAACCCCAACCAACACACTAACATCAATCCTAAGGCAAATCAAACCTAAAAGCATGCTTTAACATGAAATCAAAGGCACAACCCACCCCATGATGATACACAAGTCATACAAGCAATATAAGCTTTCAAGCATGGCATTCCAACAAAAGGCAATTTAGCATTTAAGGCACGAGATGACACAAAGAGGTTTGCACCATGACAAGGCAACCTAAACATCTAAAGGCATGCCACCATACACAAACACTCATCATAGAAATCATGCATTACAGACCATAATCAATCCAAAGCATCAACATGAGGCATTAACAACATGTGGCCAACACAAAGGAGTCTAGATACAAGCTCATAAAACACGTAGCATTTCCCATTGCTAAACTACTACATTATTTAATAAACCATACTTGAGCAATTACCACACGCTTGGACGCCCTTTTCTTGCTCCTTGCTAACTCCAAGCTAAAGATCTGCATTGCCGGAAAAGGGAGAGCATAAGCATAAAGCTTAGTGAGCGGAGCTCTAAAACATAACTACGACAATGCAGGGTTCAAAGCTTTCTTTAAAAATAAAGACCAACACATATGAGTCATCCAACGACCTAATCCTTCTACTAACATACAAGTTCAACCAAGGGTCAACAATAAAGATATTTATCATGGCATCACGCTCTAAGGTATGCTTGAAGACATGATCTTAGATTAAACCAAAACAATATAAAGGAATGATATAGTGAGATACAACATGAGCACACATGGTATGCACAAGCATAACCAAAACACACACGGTGGGACTACACATCACCGTTTCGACCAGTAGTTTTCCAATGGGACTACACATCAAAGTACTCTTCTACTAGTCACTACCGGCGGGACTACACATCACCGGAGTCTTACACCACTCGCTACCAGTGGGACTACACATCACCGGAGCAAAGACAACCATCACGTGAGGTTCGACACCAACCATACAACACAATATACACTCACTATCATGCGACATGTACTCACTATATCATGCACAACCCAAAACAAGTTGCAACAAATTCCACAATTAGGCATCACTTACTACATTACAATCTTACCAATCACAAATGGTCTTACTCACCATTTTCGTGCACAACCTGCACCAACTTACACACATTTCACAAGGTATAACAACGTCACCATTATTACCATCATACATAATCAACGATTTAATAAATAGCCACATGCTTCCTCCCAAAGTATTGGGATTTCATGTATATCAAAAGGTCATCTCAAGCAATGAAAACAATGGTATAAAGGGAAATTAAGGAGGCATTTCACATCAACTTACTCTTTGAGTTTAAGTTACTTTCAAGCCCAAATCTAAACCACTTTCATAATTACCTTTGAACCAAAACGATTCATGAAAACATTTCCACATCCACGTGCTTGAACCAAATCTTAGAAAATCAAATTAAAACGTTAACCACTCACCTCACTTCTTTAAGCAAATCAAGCAAGCTGACTCAAGCCTCCATGACTTCCAAAATCGATCCCAAAACTTTACCAACGCAAATCCTTGCTTCTAATCATCCCAACACAAGTGAATTAACCTCAAATCAGTCCACAACACAACATAGCAAACCCGGAATACAATTCAAACATTAAACACTTGTTTTTCGAACCAAGAACAACCCCCAAAAGGCCATTTCCGAGCAGCCCCTTTGTACGGCCGAAAACCATTGATTCCAACTCTTTTAACAAACCTAATAGCTTCCAAAACAACCCCTAACTATCATACAACCATCAGCCCTCATTTCCCAACATAAAACACACCCAAAATCAACCTTTAAACCCTTCAAAAGCCCCATTAAAACCCAAATTCGGGAAACTTAACAAAACCCTTTAAAAATCATATATGTTGAACCATTTGGTTCATAAACTTCATATCTATCACTATTAAATCAAAACTTTAAGTTAAACACAATAAAGCTACCATTTTTATTCAAATCCTCTAAAAACTCAAATTCCAAAACATGGATGAAAATGAAAACTACTTGTACTTTTGAAGAGAGGAAGTTGAGAGCAAGTCGAAAACGTAATTACCTTTCAAAACCGAGCCAAAATGAGGGAGAAAGGAGATGGAATAGTGAAAGGGGGAGGGAGCTCTTCAAACCCGTTGAAGAAGAAGAAGATGAATAGTAAAAGGGTGTTTTATTTGTATAAAGGGGGATTTAAATTAGAAAATGGGTAAATTACAAAAAGGCCATTAATGAATGGCTATTCCCTTGTTCTTTAAATAGCCCTTCAACTTGCAATTAAATCAATTTGGTCCCATTTCAAATATTTATTTTTGAAACCCGAAATTTTAAGGGATCATTTTAATTATAAACCCGAGCCCAAATAATATTAAAATATTATTTTCACCCGACCCCTAAACCCGGGTGTTACAATGTCAATGTGCCTAGCCGAGTAGGAACGCAAAGAGACACTACAAGGATTCTTCCAGCCCAATGACAAACCTCCACTTCTACCCACTGCGCTCACGTCAATACCATTAGGGAAACCACACCTTTTTCGAACTTTTTCCATCCTAGCAGCTGATAACTTTGTTTCTACTAAAAAGAAAATACTCGGATTTTCCTCACTCAACTTTTGATTGAGGTGACCCACCGTCCGAGGTTTGCCCAAACCTCGGACATTCCAGCTCAGGAGTTTCATGATGAGCGGCGGACCTGAGCAGACAGGTCGGCCGATGTGGATAAATGGCCATCTGATGAATCCAGATACTTAGAAACATCAGACAAAGTAGCAAGGACACGTGCACGTTTAAGCCCATCTGCATGTTCAATGGGACTCTCTTCCTCTACAACTGTCATTATCGTATCAGAGGCACTGATTGGGCCTACCTGAGATTGCCGAAATAAAAGGCCCGGATTTAGGCCACCCAATTTAACTCCAAATTTATTGCCCGGAGCCAAACCAGGATACATTCCCGAAATACCAGATAATGGGGGAATCCATGAATTATGGCCTTGGTTAAAGGCCTTTCCACTTTTCGCATTCACACTGTCAATTCTCGGCTGTGCTGCCACCGGAGCCGCATCTCGCAACCAGATGCTTCGTGATGCAATTGATCTTCTCGACGGAGCTCTCAGGGAACTATCCCATTCCATCTTAATGTCTCCAGGGTCTAACGAAACACGTAATGGGCAAAAACTTTCTCCATGGCCCAATTTGCCACAGATAAAACAAAAGAGAGTAAGTTTTTCGTACTCAAACCGTACGTAGTGCTCACTGCCATTCACGCCTCTAATCTTTTTCCTATGCTTTAATGGAAGACGAATGTCGAGACACACTCGGATTCGCATCACACCTTTATAACCCAGAGAAATGGCCAATGTATCATACTCCATAAAAGCGCCTACGAAATTCCCAATTGCCACTGTGAACCTTTCTGAGACGGATCCATGGGGAACATCGTGGACCAGTACCCAAAAAGCCACCTTCGTCAGCGGAACTAAGTTTGGGTTTTCCCCAACCTGAAGTCGATGAAGAACCAATAAATGGTTATTAAAATTCCAGGGGCCCCCTGATTCGATCCTATCCGCATCGATCTGCAAATAAAGACGGAACAAGAATCTGCCATCTCCCAGATCAGAAATCGAGATACCCCCCAAGGGGTGCCAAACATTTGCAAGAGTAGATCGTATCGACACAAAGTGAATCACACTCGAAGTGAGAAAAGACCCCACAAAACAGAAATCATAAGAGATCTCCAACTCCTGACCGGCAACATAATCCTGCAAGACCTCGTCCTCCCCAGTATTTATCGAGAGGCCTGCCAAATCATTCTCCACATCCGCCATAACCAAAACTCCAAAAACCGGAGACAGAAAGAAAACAAAAACCAAGAAAACGTGCTACTGAGAGCAGAGGAAAAAGCGTGCTACTGGGAGCAGAGTTTTAATACCATTAGAGTTTTTATATTTAGTATTTTATGTGAGTTGTATATATGTACATGTTTTTTTCCATTAATCAATAAGATAACAAAATAATTTCTTCTTCTGCATCATTATTCTTATATGGTATCATAGCAATAAAAATAAAGTAAAATACGCTTAAAGACTAATTAAGGAATTAATTCCAAATAAGAAATTTTAAAAAAATAAAATACTATGATAATATGTACCCACCGATTGCAAGAAAAGTAAAATTGTTCTTTGAAGATTGTCTAAGATCAGTTTAAAGCATACACTATTGGTCTATAATAAAGAAAGAAAAGTAATAAACTTTATGTTGTGCAAATAAATGACATTACATCTTTTTACCACCGCCCATGTATTATAAATTTTAAATTGTATATCATTCTAACATTTGTTTTTATTACTTAAATCAATTTAGTTTTTTTTGAAATAAATTTTAGAATAAAATCTCATTTTTATCATCATATTAGATATACCATACTTCAAAATTATAATTATTATACCTCTTCCGAAAGATATGTCTGATAAAATGTGCAGCGCCACTGTTTGTATATCTCAAAACTTTCATTTTTATTTTCGATGTGAGATTATTGTCCCCGCCTCTTCCCAAATATGGCATATTTCTAAAGCTAGATAACATCTAATATTAACAACATTATATGTAATGAAGTCGTATACCATCACTTTTGGTTATTAATTACTTTTAGATTACTAAAACTAGCCATTACCCTTTGTCAAGTACTTGTATTTTTCGGTGGACCTTCCTACATATATACCCCGACAATTAACATTAATTTTCACTCCTATAGATAGTTATATTGTTAGAGTAAAATATATAAAACAATTTATATTATTTATTTATTTATTTTAGAAATTTTAGATTATTTAAATATATATATATATATATATTAAATTTATAACGTTTTATTTTTTATTATTATTAAATTAGTATACTTTAAATTTGTGAAGTTATCTCAGTTTAGGAAGTTACAGCTGCAGAACTGTGAGCATTAAAACCTGTATTACCTTGAAGATCTTTTTCATAACTTTGTTTTCTTTTATTTGCCAATATGTTTTGGATAATATCTCATTTATTACTTTGTATCAATCACTTTAGAAATGTAGAAATGTGATTTTGACATGTTTAACATTTTTTAAGATTTTCTTATATCTATATATCTTAGAATTGATTTATTAGTTGATATTTTTCCTAATTGATTTTGATAGTAGTGATAAACCCAATCAAGATGAAGTTTGAGAAGAAATTTACAACTTAGATGGTGCCCGAGAATTACGAGAAAACCTTCCTTATGCAAGGAGCCACTACACCAGATTTCGTATATAGCGGCGTTTTTGGTGGCGTTTTTAGGAAAAACGCCACTAATATTTACTTATCATGGCGTTTACAACACAACCGCCGCAAAATGACAAACTTCGCGGCGTTTGTAGCAAAAACGCCGCTAAAGAATAACATATAGTGGCGTTTGTGAAGAAAACGCCGCAATAGGTAGAGTTTTAGCGGCGTTTAGTTTCACAAACGCTGCAATAGGTCTAATTTTAGCGGCGTTTGTCATAAACGCCGCAATAGATCTAGTTTAGCGGCGTTTGATTTTATAAACGCCGCTATAGGTATACTTTTAGCGGCGTTTAGTTTTACAAACGCCGCTATAAGTCTACTTTTAGCGGCGTTTGGTTTTATAAACGCCACTATTGGAAAATGAAATAAAAAATTTTAAAAAAAATGACACGGTATAAACGGAAAAAGGAAAGAAAAGAGTAAAAAGCAAAGGAGTTAAAATCACGGAATTTTAAAACCCATTCAAATGCCAAGCCCTGTTTTCTCTCAAACCATAGTGCCGCCGTCATTCTCCACATCGCCGCCATCGCTCCGGTGATTACTCCGGCAAGCCAAAGCCACCAAGATGAAGCCGTCGTCCTCTTATCCATTTCTAACGATTTGGTTAGCAAAGAAGGGGCTCGACATGACGCGCAAAAGAGCCCAATGGCTCCGACGTTGCAGGGGTCAGATCTGCGCTACCCACCGTTGGATGGTCTTAGTTCCGAGGTATGTCACTCCCCGATGCACGTACCACATTTTGACCGTTCGGATCGCTGGTCAGAGACTCCGGCCACCGGGAGCCACCATGGCCGAATGGATAAGCTCATCTTCTATTTTCCTTTCTTTTCTCCTTTCGATGTTTCTTCATCTTCAATTTTTTTCCCTTTCGATGTTTCTCCTTTCGATTTAATTTGTGAATGTTGTAATTGTAGGCTGAAAGGGAGTTGGCTTCCAATAGGAAGTCCCCGAAGAAATTGAAGGGAGCTGGATCTTTCCTTATGAAAGTATTTGGTGTTCTCGCTGTAGGTTTTTTCATCTTCTATTAGCAAGTCGTTTAATAATCACCATTCTTGCTACCATTTGTTATGACACACGGATACTAGGGAAAAGGCCCGAAACGTGTCGGAGCATTGTATGTGACTTGCCGACTGTTTAAAATCTACTTCAAGGTGATACTTATGTTTCTTCTATATTTGCTTTCTGATTTGTTATAATCTTTTTGTTTGTTGTTATATATTTATCATGAAATTAGTTTTGGGGAATGGATTGTACTTAGAACCAGATTTGAGATGCATTTAAGATTTTTTTCAGCCCTTGGCCTAGGATATTGTGTTCTCTTCCTCCATCATGCATGCCAAAAGGAAATCAAATGATTTTCAGTTCCAACATCTGTTATGAGTATTTCGTTTTGGAGTTGAGAAGCGCACAAGTATTAAAATTGCTCGTATTTTATTTCGCAGCTTGGTACAGTACACCTTTACCGAAGTGTAATAAAAAGTATTGAAATTGCTCGTATTTTATTTTTCAGAAGCTTAATGAATTTTTAATTGCTTAGTTCATTTGGTTATTCTTCTTTCTTTATTTTTTTACTTCTGTTGGATGTTTAATCGACAGTTGGTATTAAATTACCTTTAGTACTAATTTTTGTGTACTCTTTGGTGCAGTTGGTGAGAAGCTTCATGTTGCAGAAGCCTTTAATGAAAAAATATCATTTTGCAATCATTTGTCGAGGTAACCTAACTTCAAAGTGATGCTAGGTTCTTAACCTCAGCTTTTGAATCATAAATTAGCATTTGATTATAGCTTGTCATGTTTTTAGCTCTTGCATTAGGTTATACTTCATGGTAGGGTATGTGTAATGAAACTAAATGCAACATTTAGCTGCTATGATTTATCGTTAATGACAGAAGCAAACACTAGCGTGAATTACGACTAGAAATGGTCATGAAATCTGCTTTGTTTATGTTAATGTTTATGGTAATGACACAGAACAGTAGATCTAAAATTTTCAACCCTGTTTTACTCGAATACTTGAGCTTAATTGAACCTTACTTTACATTTGGCTAACACCTTAGTTGACATTAAAAGTACTGCTCTGTTGTGTCTATATACTTCGGTATGAGAAAAGATATTAATCTAGGATTAAAGTATGAATCAGTAGCTTCTTAAGCCACTCAACTTTCCTATAGTATCTTGGAGCATTGCATTAATACAATAAGAGAACAACTTGTTAATAGTCCAAATCGGTTCAGTTAGCGTGTTGAGGTAAAAATATCAAAACAACAATCACCATGTTTTTTATTTGATTTCTTGTTATCATTAATGTCCTTATTTTGTTCTCTTATCGCTTATTTTATTATATTCATTGAAGTATCAAAACTAATCATATCTCATTTCTGTATTAAACGTTGACACGAGGTCGCAAGTTAAGTTATGCTTTTATCATTTCTTGTTTCTAATTCTTATTTGGTTTGATTTTCCTAAGATGATATTAAAATACTTGATACCGGTGAAGCTTTCATTAAGCATCTTACCTGAAACTTCCTTCCTAGAGAAGTATAACCTCCTTGAGGTACGGTTTCTGAGCCCTTTCTTTGAATTTGACTTTGTTATTTACAATTTGTGCACTATGAACTTTTAGCAATGATACAGGAAGTGAGAAGGATGGAAAGGTTTCTATGGAAGAAATATCCGAGAAAGATCATGTAAGATTTCACATTGCATTACCTTTCCTTGGGATTGCCTAATTCAGGCTTCTCTTTTATTATATAGCATGTCAAGGTCTATAAAAATGTCATCAAGCTTAAAAAGTTGGTTGTGGATCATGTATTAGAATTTAACAGGATGATAAAAGCTTTATAATTAATGTTAATGTTACTTCATATGTTTGAGACTTAATACTATAATAAGATAACAATCCTGGTATTACTCTAATTAGATTGGAGGGATATTGTTAATATCAGTGCTGATGAAATTAGTTGGGTGTTGAACATTATCTAGTTAGTATTTTACTTGCTCTACCATTGATATCTATATTGAGTTATAAATACTAAATATAGTTGTCATTATGAGCAAACCAACCAGCTTTGAGTGGTTAACTGGTTGTATAATATATTTTTCAATGTTTGTTTATATTGGCTTCTAATATTACTGATATCTGTGTATGTTATTAAGAGGACTGGATTTAGTAGGTCTTGTCATAAAACGAAAATCTTTCTTACCTCAGTTAAATATTTTAGGTGCGTTTGAATGGGGTTGCGACTTTCAACCTTAACATAACATATTCTTTTATATAGGCTTAAGCAGACTGTCAATTCGCCTAAGGCAGATGTAAAGTCAGTTGCTGGGTCATTCCATTTCAAAAGTGGTGAACGAGCTGAAAGAAGAAAAGAGGCAGGCGAGCATGTTGTCATTATGAAACTTTTTTTATTTCTTTAGTTTAAGGATGGACTTTAATGTGCTTATTCTTTTTTATTTCTTTAGTTTATGGACCACATTCAAGGGATCACATTTTTCTCTTTTATTTTAAGGATAAACTTTAATGTAATGCATTTTAAATTATTATATAATATGTATTTAATTTTTTTTTTGAAACATGATGTTACTCGCGGCGTTTGTAAAAAAATGTCACTATAGAACATGTTCTCGCGGCATTTGCAAAAACAAACGCCACTAAAGAACACTTATTCACGGCGTTTGTATTAAAAACGCCACTATAGAACATGTTCTTGCGGCGTTTGTAAACATGGCTTTTTGCGGCGTTTGCAAAGACAAACGCCACTAAAGAACACTTATTCGCGGCGTTTGTATTTAAAAATGCCACTATAGAACATGTTCTCGCGGCGTTTGTAATCACAAACGCCGCTATAGAACTTGACTTTTTGCGGCGTTTGTAAAAACAAACGCCACTAAAGAACACTTATTCGCGGCGTTTGTATTTACAAACGCCACTATAGATCTTGACTTTTTGCGGCGTTTTTTACCTAAAAACGCCGCAAACTATTGCGGCGCTGCTTTAAGCGGCATTTTTTGCGGCGCTTTTTTAAGCGCCGAGAAAGTTTTTAGCGGCGCTAAAAAACGCCGCTATAGAGTTAAAAAACGCCGCTAAAGAACTATTTTGTTGTAGTGAGCTAAAGGTGGAGAGTACGAACTGGTGTACTTCAAGAGGCTAGACAATGAGTTCAACAAGTTGGATAAGTTTTACAAGTCAAAGGTGGCCGAGGTAATACAAGAGGTTGTGTTATTGAACAAGCAAATGGATGCTTTTATTGCTTTAGAAACAAACTAGAGAATCTTAAAGGATAGTTCTCGCAAGACCGGTCCATCAACATGACTCTTCTTGCCTTGTCTTTAACAACATCAAATGTTGTGCTGGGGGCTTCGACTCCTACCGAAGCTAGTGCAAGCGGAAGTAAGCACGTAATGTTTATACCAAAAATTAAAGCACAAAAAATAATTTTTTATGAATATAATTGTTGACTTGCATGAAGATTAGATGAGAACATGGGATGATCGAAGAAGGGCCAAGCGTGCACGACAATTCGGAAAACGATAAAAAAATACTGCAATGAAAGATATGACTCCTCTCATCTCGTCTGTATCAAAATTAAGAGTTGCATTGGCAGCTTCGATAAAAGAGTAAAGAAAACATCTACTATTAAATTAGAAGAAAAAAAATACCTATTAAAACTTTCACTTAATTATATATTAATAAGATAATAAAAAATAATCTTATTCTTTTGCGTCATTATTCTTTTATGGTATTAGAGCAATAAAAAATAATAGTAAAATTCACTTAAATAGTAATTAAGGAATTAATTCCAATTGAAAAGGTTTTAAAAAATAAAATACTATGAGAATATGTACCCTCTAATTGAAAGAAAAATAAAAATTATTCTTTGAAGATAGTCTAAGATCAATTTAAGGCATGCATTATTCGTCTATAATGAAGAAAGAAAAGTAATAAACGTTAAGTTGAGATAAAAATGACATTATATCTTTTTACCACCTCCCATGTACTACAAAGTTTAAATTTTAGATCGCTCTACCATTTGTTTTGATTAAATTAATTTAGTCTATTTTTTCGGGAAAAAAATTAAATCAAATTTAAAACAAAAGTTCATTTTTAATTTTTAATCAGACTAGATATATCATACTTTAAAATTATAATTAATATACTTCTTTCCAAAAAAACATGTCTGATAGGATGTGCAGCGTCACCGCTTATATATCTCAAGACCTTCTTTTTTTTACGATGTGAGATTATTGTCCCCGTCTCTTCCAGGTGTGGCATATTCCTAAAACGAGATAACTTTTGGTTATTAACTATTTTCATATTACTAAACCTAGCCATCACCATTTATCAAGTACTTGCATTTTTTGGTGGACCTTCCTACATGTATAGCATGACAATTAGAATTAATTTTCACTACTAGAGATAGTTATATTGTTAGAGTAAAAGATGTAAAATAATTTATATTCCTTATTTGTTATAGAAATTTTAAATTATTCGAAAATGATTACATATATTTGAATTTTAAATTTATAACGTTTTATTTTTGTGTAATTGGTAGATTAGTAAACCTTAAATTTGTGAATTTATCTCAGTTTAGGATGTTACTGCTGCAGAACTGTGAGCATTGGGAACAAGTATTACCTTGAAGATATTTTTCATAATTTTATTTTCCTTTATTTGCCAACCTGTTTGGGTTATTAGCCCAATTATTACTTTGCATCAATCACTTAAAAAAAAGTGGAAATGTAATTTTGATATATTTAACAAATTTTCAAGAATTTCTTTCATTTATATCAAAGCTCCATAGCTTAGAATTGATTTATTAGTTGATACTTTACATGTTTGATTTTGTATAGAAGTAAAAAGTCCAATCAAGATGAAGTTTGGGAAGGAATTTGCAGCTCAGATGATGCCTGAATGCAAAGGGGCATACATGGATTACGATCTTAAAAAATCCTTTTAAAAGATATTCAAGTTTTCAAATAGAGAACCAAACAACAACAATCGATCCGACTTCGCCAGACGTTGAAGATTATCCTATTTTCTTAAACTCCGACAACCTGAACGGTTCTGAGAATTACGAGAGAGCCTTTTTTACGCAAGGGGCCAAAGATGGAGAGTACGAACTGGTATACTTTAGGAGGCTGCACGATGAGTTCAATAAGGTGGATAAGTCTTACAAGTCAAAGGCGGTCGAGGTAATGCAGGAAGCTGAGTCCCTGAACAAAAAAATGGATGCTTTTATTGCTTTAAAAACAAGTGGAGAATCCTCAAGGGCGGTCGTCACAAGACCGTCCATCAACATGACTCCTCGCCTCGTCTATAACAACATCAAATGTTGCGCTGGCGGCTCGGCTCCTACCGAAGCTAGTGCAAGTGGCAATAATCACTGAATGTTTGTACTAAAAATTAAAGCACGATAAACAATTTTTTTTATGAATATGATTATTGAATTGGAGGAAGATTAGTTGAAAACATGGGGATCATCGAAGAAACTTCAAGCGTGCACGATGATTTGTACAACGATTAGAAAGATATTGGAATGCAAGACGTGATTCCTCTCGCCTCGTCTGTAGCAGAATTAACAGTTGCGCTCGCGGCTTCGAAAAAAGAGTAAAAAAAACATAGACAACTGAATTAGAAACAAAATACTTATTACATCTTTCACTTAATTAGTAATTAATAAGATAACAAAAAATAATTGTTGGGTTTGTAGCACGCTCTAATCGATCACCGAAACCGTCAAAGAGGGTTGTAAATGTTTGGTGGTTGAATTGGCTAAAATCGAAATAAAGGTAGACAAGTGACACAATGATTTTAGAGTAGTTCGGCCTTCTAACAATCACCTACATCCACTACCTTAGCACACCACTAAGGATTTCCTAATTCACTCAACAATGAATTCGTCCCTTTTTCCCGGTTTAGGAGGAAACCGTTACAACTCTATCTTTTCGATTTGGCTAAGATAGAACCAACTCTAGTTTTTCTCTCAAGGTTAAACTAGAACCTCTCTTTTTAGAAGGGATTTGTTTGGTAAACTTAATACCTCACAAGGTGGGTGTTTACACAAATTTAAGCTCACAAGAGTACAAAGGATTTACAATTAAACTCTCTCTCTAAAGACTATGTACAAGAGAATGATAAAATAAAGATTTAGACTCTAATTCTCTTGACCATGTTGCTTGGATTTTGTCTCTAACATTCTTCAAGTGTTCCAGCCTTCAATTTATAGTCCCAATTGAGTTTGTGGTCGTTACTAGCCGTTGGGGATGTTTTGGAGCTGTTGGGGTCTTTATTTCCCACATTAATTACAGTTCTTGTGCCTATCGTATCGGTACACGGGGACTCGTATCGGTACGCCCTTCTTCAGAACTAGCCATTGGGTTCTTGCCAGCCTTTGCGTATCGATACGGTCTACATTTTGAAAGACCGTTGGGAAATAGCCGTTGGGGTTGTTAAAACGGGGATCAGTACGCTTTAAAGGCGTATCGGTACGAGCCCTCTCCGTATCGATAAGGGCAAGCCTGTATCGGTACGGGTTTTGGCAGAACCAAAACTGGAGAAAAAAGGTATCGATACGGAGTATACCGTATTGGTACGGTAGAGCTGAAAAGTCAGTTTTTAGTACTTTAAAACATTCCAAATTTTGCCAAAAACCTTTTTAAATACTTCAAATATATTTTCAAGTTTTTTGGACTTAAAGACATGTTTTAAATTCTTGTCAAATTTGTCCAAAACATTTTTCAATTATTATATCAAAACACTTAGTTCTTCAATAATATTTTTCATCTGCATCATTATTCATATATGGTATCAGAGTAATAAAATATTAGAAGTAAAATTCACTTAAAGAGTAATTAATGAATTAATTCCAGTTGAAAAGGTTTTAAAAATAAAATATTGTGACAGTTTATACCCTCCGATTGTATGAAAAGTAAAATTATTCTTCGAAGGTAGTCTAAGATAAATTTAAGGCATGCATTATTGGTCTATAATGAATAAAGTAAAGTAGTAAACATGTTGAGAAAAAAAATTACATCTTTTCACCACCATCCATGTATTACAAATTAACTTAATCTACACAATAATGATATATGTAATCACTAATTTTATTTGAGTCTTGAACATGGTTTAATTTCTTTTTTGCTTTTATAATTATTGTTGTCAAAATACTATTATTATTATTATTATTATTATTATTATTAAACTAAAACAAAATAATAATAATAATAATTTTGTATAAATAAAGCCCATTAAATTAAAACATCAAGTCCATTTACATCGTATAAAACCCAAAAAAATTTATGTTATATGCCAGCTTGGTAAGGCCCAATATTATCACTTTTTGCTTGCGCGTGTGGAACACCATTGGCCTTTTCGTCTTCACGCGCCCCGCTCTTCATCAAGGAACGGATTTGGGAAGTTGTTCGAAGCTATGTCTGACGTTGACGAATTGACCAGTCACTCCTCGTGTGTCACATCAGCCGTAGAAGTAAGCCGTGATCACCAAGAGCTCATATGTCCAAGCCACGTCGTACCGTTCTCTCTCTGGTCCCCCACCTCTGTAGCGTCGCCACATGCAACCAAAAAATAGCAAGAATGTCAGAAGCATCACCCCATGAAACCAACAATTGTAGAAATGCATGTGAAGGCAAACAAAAAGGGAATGACAGACGACAATAGTAGTATGACAAATGAATTCGACTAAAAACTTAAAAAAGCAACTAATGGAGGATTTTAGAATTTCATTTTCCTTTTTGTGATGGGTATATATACAAAAACCCTAAACAATGTAAAGCATTCAACAATCAATAAAGCAAAGCAAGAGCATTTTAAAGGGTAAGAAAGGGATTTTTCTTTCTTTCATTTTCTCTGGTTCGAATCAAAAAATAGAAGAGATTAGGGTTTTTCATTACCTAGAAGGACATCGGGTGGCCGTTGCTTGGCCGAGGCTATCGTCTATGATGATATATGCCACTTTGAAAAGCTGATGATATGAAGTTTGGGTTTGTTTTATTAAAGGGTTTTAAATAAGGTGGATAAATTTTACAAGTCAAAAGTGGTCGAGGTAATGCAGGAGGCTGAGTCTCTGAGCAAGCAAATGGATGTTTTTATTGATATAGAAACAAGTGGAGAATCCTCAAGGGTGGTCTTAGTAAGGCCGGTCCATCAACGTGACTTCTCTCGCCTCGTCTATAACAACATCAAATGTTGTGTTGGTGGCTTCGACTCTTGCCGAAGCTAGTTCAAGTGGGAATAAACACTAAATGTTTATAAAAAAATTTAAAGCACGATAAACATTTTTTTATGAATATGATTGTTGACTTGCAGGAAGATCAGTTGAGAGCATAGGAATCATCGGAGAAGCGCCAAGTGTGCACGATAATTCGTACAACGAGAAGAAAACACATATTGCTGAATAACAAAATACTTATTACAACTTCCATTTAATTAGTAATAATTAATAAGATAACAAAAAACAATCTTTTTTTCCTGTATCATTATTCTTATATGGTATAAGAGCAATAAAAAAATAAAATTCGCTTAAAGAGTAATTAAGGAATTAATTTTAATTGAAAAAATTTGTCTTCATGATATTAGAGCACACTACAACAAAACAGTTCTATTGCGGCGTTTTTTTAATTCTATAGCGGCGTTTTTTAGCGCCGCTAAAAACTTTCCCGGCGCTTAAGAAATGCCGCTTAAAGCAGCGCCGCAATAGTTCGCGGCGTTTTTCGGTAAAAAACGCCGCAAAAAGTCGAGATCTATAGCGGCGTTTGTAAAAACAAACGCCGCAAATAAGTGTTCTATAGTGGCGTTTATTTTTGCAAACGCCGCAAAAAGTCGAGTTCTGTAGCGGCGTTTGTGTTTACAAACGCCGCGAATAAGTGTTCTTTAGTGGCGTTTGATATTTCAAACGCCGCGAAAGCCTGACCTTTAGTGGCGTTTTATTTTACAAACGCCGCTAAAGCCTGACCTTTAGTGGCGTTTTATTTTTCAAACGCCGCTAAGCTTGATTGTAGGGGAAATAAAATAATAATAATAAATTAAATTTTCCTAATTTCTATTTCGTCAAAAAAAATGTAAATTACAGATTAAAAATATTTGTTAAATAAAATATTTATTTCATCTCAAAAATATACTGTCACAATTAACTTAAAATATTGGTTAAACAAAATATTTATTTCATTACAAAAAGTACATTTTGTCACAATTTAATCCCTCTACATATTTCGTTCCTATGCCTCTCTTTCCCGATCCACTAGCTCTTGGTCAATACTACTACCGACCACCATCTCGAATCCCTATACCAAAAAAAGTATAAACCAAAGTATAAATACTTTAAAATATTTAAAGAAGTTGTGCACGCAAAGCAGATCCATATCGATATTACGATTAGTGGCAAGAAGAGAAAGTGACAAAACTCAAAATCAGCATTCACTGCAAAAAAAATTACCTGAAATTCAAATGATCTGCTTACAAGATTGAGAGCAAAGCTTACAAGGTGTTGGAGTGGTATTACAGTATGCTGCATACAACAAGGTTAGAAAAAATGATTAATCACTTAACAATTTTTTATTGCGCAATAAAAAAGAATTAAAATCCGTTTAACATTTGTGTTTTTACCTTTTACCATCTCGTGTATGTGTATCGGTGTATAGTTTGTCTTCATGGTACCTCTTGTTATTATATTGTTTTTATATGTGCCGCATGTATGTACTTGATGTAAATTGTATATGGTACATGGTTCTCTATCTCGATATATGCATTGGTATATTTATGTCTTTTATGGTATTGATATTTGATATCCATGTCTATTTATTTTATATCTTGCTTTTATGTCATGCCATGTTAGTATGTTGCATCCAGGATATAAACTGTTAATGCGGTGCTCTCTTGTTCGTGGGTAAACTTGGCTAGTATCTAAGATATAGGTGGTGGTTTTCGTTTATTCCTTGAACACCGGAATCCTTTAAAATTAATTCGCATTAATAACCAAATTTTAATTTAAATGTCACTTAACTCGCAAAATCTGATATTAATAGAATGATAATTAAGTTAGTACCAAGTTTGGGTGTAGTGGGGTGCGAAGCCTTTCCCACGCGTAACCGACTCTCGAACCCAAAAGAATGATAATCTCTGATTTATTTTTTGGTGTCCGGTCTACCTAACCCAAGTGACCGGTGGCGACTCCAGATTATTATTTCAAAACATGATTTTTAAAATAAATCTCCCAAATCAAATTTTTTTAGTCATTATAATATTAACATTTATAATAATTCAAATTCAAACTAATTAAAAAATAACTCAAAATAACTTAACTAAAATTAATCCAACCTTAAACTATCAAATTAATATATCTAGATGAAAATTTTTACAACATAATACAAAAATGATAACCGTATTAAAATTATAAATAGACAAAACTATTATATATGATAGGAAAAAAATACCTAATAAAGAGTAAACGATGAAAAAAGAGTAAATAAAAAACCTACTATTGAATTAGAAACAAAATACCTTTTACAACTTTCACTTAATTAGTAATCAGAGACTCTTTCTTTAGAGATAGATAATGTATACATTATTTAACCCATTTACCCTTCTTACACTGACAATCCAAAAGGTCTCTAAAAGATAAATGTTTACATTATTTAACTCAGTTTAGAGACATAGTAGAGTTATCAGTGTAGTTTTTATAGTATACCTTATCCTTACTAGTTATCTTGAACATATTCTAATGGATATATAATGTTATCAGTCAAAACATTTTACTCATAAAAGTAAATTTTTTTTTTAGATAAAATGTTGTTTAAAGGGATAAATGAGCAAAAAAATATGAAGTGATTGAAAGTTGTTAGATAAATGAACGTTATTCCATAAATAAATAATAAGATAAAATATTATTATTTAAACGAACAATACGAAATTAAGGACGATACAACAATATGTAAATCAAACCGATTTGAAACGAAAATCGAAAGAAAACGTGTTGAGGCATGCACGAACGTAGTTTCCTTAAGATAGATTTTCTACCACTCCTGTGGTGCTCGAGCTCGTTGGTCGTTTGTCTCCCAGGGCACAACAACTGATATTCATCTACAGTTGCACTACTGTGGAGATCACGAACTGACCCTTGCCTTCGCCTATCACCGAAAACCACTTGTAAAATCTACGAAGTAAAACAATAAAAATTTTCTGTGGTTTTGAGTTGTGTAAAAATCTAGAAGGTTTACTCCCTATTTATAGAAGTGTCATGAGGGTATAAGTGGAAATTTTGACCTAATGGAGCATTTAATATTGAGAATCAATTGATTCTTCTATAGAGTAATTTCCAAAATTACTATCTAAATTAAAGGTAACTTTCAGTATTTAATTCCAAGATAAAATTTGGAAAATATATGCTTTATTTGAGGAAAAATTATTTTAAATTTGGGTCAAAATATATGCAAACCCACGGAGGACCAGACCGGTTCATACATTTGCGTTACCCACATCGTGCTCGTCTCCGCATTTATGAACCAACAATTGGTTCCACATTTCCCTCAACAACATTTGAATCAATTTCTCATTCAAAGCTCCAAAATTATCGGATTTTTCCAACAATCCCCCACATGAATGAAATTGATTTAATCAAAAACATTTTTGACTCGATGTGGTGATAGATTCTACGATCGATAGCTGCATAGGATAGGTAGGTGTCCACCTTTGAACCTTCCCTTGTGAGAGTATATTTACTTTACTAGCTGATCAGTAAACGTGATGTCCTTGAACTGTCTGTCGTTTGTGTAAACAATGATATAATTCACACAACTACCTCTCTGACAGGAGTATTAGTTCTCATGGGTATGTCCATATGGCCGTAGACATCGCCTAGTTCAGTTTGAAAGAACTATGCCCAATAGTCTCCTTGAAGCGGCCCCACTTCACTCTCACATAGGTGACTTATGTTGCTTGACTCACCAAAGCACATAATGGTCATTAAAATCATTGCTTAGCCTAAACCATTTTGATCATTGTTTACATCATAGGAATAGACTTAGGGATAAGAACCCCTACAGTGACCGCACATGTCTATGAAATTAGGTTGTCCCTTTGAACTTAGATCTTGGGATCTCCAGTCAACTAGGTAGGGTTTTCCTTCACATAGCGCCTTAAATTTTCATGTGCTTTAGTCTCATTCCTTTCGATGTTTTCTCAACTTGATCTCAAATTAACCCTTTGGTTAGTGGATCTGCAAAGTTATTCTTTGATTTCACAAAATCAATAGAGATAACTTTATTTGAGATCAGTTGTCTAACGATATTATGTCGATGACGCATATGTCTCTACTTGTTCTCTAGACTTGTCTAGAGCTACAAACTCAGATTCCATTGTAGATCTGGTTATAACCATTTTTTCTTGAGGATTTCTATAGAGCGTTTTGGTGTTCTCTATTTATGAGCGCAAGTGCACACTCTTGTCAAGTTATAGTATAAAAGATATCGTCTCCCACAGGGATTGGACAGCTTGATTCGAATTGTTGTTCCTGCACAAGAAAAAGTAAATGCATAATTAATTTAATTGTTGAGAAGAAAAGTAAAATAAAAACACAAGTAATTAAAAGGGAAGAAATCGGGTTGATAGAATGGGTAGGGTTATGCTGCTGTTTAGTGTGAAACTGCGTTGAACAGGACAAGTTGTTTTACGCTACCAGACTCTGCTGCCTCGACGGGGGATGGCAGGTAAGTTGCTGAGACCCTCTCGCTGCCTCGGCAGGGGAATGGACTTGTGTCTCGGCGGCAGACTCGGCAGAACTACAAGGCTCGGCAAAACACTTCGGAAGTGATCCAGCTTATGTCTAAGTCAGGATGCTGTTGATGCCCACTGCAGATAATACCAGTCGCGGCGTGAATCGTGCAAAGACAGCAATGTTGATTCGTTCTCTTTTAGCCGCCTTAAACCCTAACCTAAGTCTAGGCCGGATTGATCGCGCCGTCTATAGATGAAATCATACTTACTTCTTTCGTAAGTTCGACTCTCTCGATACCGAACAAATGGATAGTAATCAACTAATCTTTCGCCTTAATTTGATAACTATGAAGAACATGGAATAAGTAAACCTTGAAGTTTTATTTGCAAAAACAAACTTAAAAATCCTAAACAACCGTTCTCACACTAATTACAACATAACACAAACCCAAAGAGAATTTAGAACATAATGGCGGCAAGAAAACCTAAACTATGCCTAAGGAAAACCTAAGTTGTTTTGAAATAAAATTACAATGGGTATATATAGGCATTAGCTAGGTCTAGTCCTTCTTGAAGTAGAAGTCTTCAAAGTAACTTTTGCATTAAATGTGACTTTAAACTCTGGCTTCTTTGAGTTGAATGTGGACTTTATCACGTTGCCTTGCTCCACTAGTAAGCTCGAGTTCCTCCTCCGGCGGCTCTGCCTACTGCTACAGTCATCGAAAAATTGAGTGGACAATATCGATAGAATCATGATTTTCTACTCTACAGATCGCACTCTAGTTCTCCAACTCCATAGTCTGCTGTCTTGGGCGATAGGTAGGGTAGCGGCAGCTACTCAGCAGCTGTTGTCTCTGTCTAGAACTGCATCAGTACAGCTCCTTGGTCTGCTGCCTCAGCATCATGTCCTCAGCTCATCTTTCTTTCTGTCAGTCTCTAGTACCTGAAATTAAAAATAAACTAAAACAGTACATTTTCCTTACCAAATAAAAGATAATCTATAAAAGCATGGCAAAGTAAAGAAATACTGTAAAATGCAATTCATGATCCTAATTATGATTAAAATGCACTAAAAAACACCCCCAAACTCGAACTATTGCTTGCCCTCAAGCAATGCAACCTAAACATACTTGAACTTATATTAACTAGAAAGAAAAACTTGTTTTCAACTTGATTTCGCACCTCAAGGCCGTGGCACCTATATTAGATTAGTGAAGGGAAATAGCAAGAAAATAACTCAGAATTAATTTCTAATGCCAGTGATGTGTGTGCAGAACTGTGTACAGGCTGAGTATGCAGAATAACTAGATAAACAAAGATGTTGTTATGATATATAAGGTTGTCGCCGAGACAGCACAGTTAAGCACAATTATTTAATCATGGCAATGAGGGCTTCAGCTTATCACAACTACTCTTCTAAGTCTGAAATTAAGATAGGAGCAAACTAAAAAACCCCAAACCCAAGGAGTAGAGTCACCCCGTGAAGACTTTCATTCACTCACGCTAATTTGTTCGTCACTTCAAAATTTTCAGATTCATGGACTTTGATAGCAGGGGAGTGTCATTGCTCATGATTCTTCCTAGAGCCTGTTTCGGGCACCTATAGGGTAAAACATCAATTTTTCCCTATCGTGGCAGTGCTTTATTTTTCTGTTTCTGTTTCCTGCCTCGGCGGCTACCTGCAACCATTGTTAGAACTTTGCAAAGAATTCTAAAAACAAAGCGGACAGTGTTCATTAGATATTCTAGCAAATTCAGCAAGTAACATTAGTGTTTGACAGTTTTGGCAATTAAAATAATTTTAAGTAATTTTTCATGTTTTTTTCCTGGAATTAAGTTCAATTTATTTATTGGTGCAAAAATAATTAAGCGGCTAACTATCATAGGCACAAGTTATAACAATTTTTCTATTCCGATTAATATTAAGGCAAGTACAATGCAACATATATGCTACTAAGTATGACTAAACAAAAATGTGAGAGCTATCCCCCCCAAACTCGAGATGGGCATTGCTCTCAATGCACAAAATAAAAAAAAAAAGAAAAAACAGAACATTAAAAAATAGAAAAATAAATACAAGTGAAAAAGAGAAAAAAAAAACAGAAAAATAAAGAAGAGGATAAAAGAAAAAAAACTCTAAAAATTGGCTGAGGGTTGAGAGGAGGCTTGAGTCTTTGCTACTGAAGAAGAGGAAGAGGATTGGATGATTAGGCGGCGGGCGGCAGATGTCCAGGCGGCAGACTTAGCAGGGGAGACCTTGGCTGTCCTCGGTGGCTGGAATCTTTTCGGAGTGGGACGAGGTTCTTCTTGAGGTTTGGTAAGGGGGCTTCACTCTCTTCTGATTCTGTTTCGTCGTCCATTAGCTCAGCGGCTATGATGTGCCGTTTTCTCTTCCTAGTTCCTTCCTCCGTTGGTGTTGTTGGAGGGTCTGTCGCCATTGGGATGGTTGCTTTTGCCGCTGCTGGTGCTACTACTAGTGATGGCGGCTGCTGCTCAATCTCATCTGATGAAGTGGTGTTTGCCACTATTGTCGTTATGCAGGCAAGTGAATGACGTTGTTGATGCCTCTCGGGGGAGTCTGCCACCGTGTTGGAAGCAGAGGTGGTACAATATGATGGGTAGTGCGTCGGAGATGGCATCTGCCGGGGGAAGGCGGCGTAGCGGGCAGCAGCGGCTGATGGTGTTCCTTGTGCTGGGGCAGCTTCGGCTAGATCTGCAGGGTAGGGAGGCAAGGTGGGGCCGTCATCTGGGTACTTCTGTAGAAGATAAGCCAAAAAGGCTTCCAGGACCTCCCCCACATACTTCATAAAGGTCAGCTGCTGTTGCTCAATCTGTTTGTTGCTGTCAATGAGGGTGCGCAACAGCATGAGGACTTCATTGGTTGGGGCAGCTTCAGTACTGTCGGGGGCAGCTGGAGTGGCAGGCTGGGCGGTAGAGGGCTGGCTGGGGGTTATGGGCTCTGTCTCCTGGGCCTGCATCATCTGCAGGCGGACTTTCCTTGTCCACCCATCCTTGGCTGTTGTCATCTCATCCTTTGGGTCGGTTGGGACGTTGAAATTTTTGCAAAGGCATGTGATGAGAGATGGGAAATACAGCCTGCCCTTTGTCTTGTAGAAGCAGTTGTGGATCTTCTTACATATGATCTCCCCAACGTTGATGGGCCGATTCATCATAATGTTGTGAATTAGGGTAAGGCGCGACCGGTCGACAGTGGAGTTGTGGGAGGTGGGCAGCAGACGCCTCTTGATGAACGTATTCCACAGCATTGCCTCGGGCAATAGGTGGCGGCATTGAACAGAACCGCCATGCTTTCCTGCCAGCCACGGCGTGTTGGGCTTGCACAACTTGGCCTTGAGTTTTTCATAGTCGGCAGCCGTTAGTGACTACCTTCATTCCTCGTGAAGGTTGTCGTTCATATCTAGGCCGTAGAAATTGTTGATTACGATAGCGTTGAGCTTGACAGGTTCCCCTCAGACAAACACGAATGACAACTCAGGGCGGAGATGATGGGCATAGAACTCCCTGACCATGGTGATGTTGGCTATCTCAGGCTACCGTGTGAATATTTCCCATCCATTGCTATGGATGGTTTCAAACAAATTAGGTTCTAGGTCGAGATCCCCTATTTGCTTTGTATAGTGGAAGCCTTGCTCCTCCCCTATGGCTTGTTTTGCAAACTGGGTTCTGTATCTCTTTTCATCCTCGCAGGAGAATAAGCGTTGGAAGGTGGGTTTTGGGTGCCGATGTTGAAGCCATGCGTGAGACGGTTGAAGTTTACTGAAACTTAAAAAAAAGTAATTAGAGAGCAGTGGATACAAGAATAAGATAGCAAGGAGGTGAAAGTAGAGTAAATGAATGGGGTGATAAGGGTTTAAATAGAGGTTGCCGAGAGGTATCCTGGCAACATTAAATGTCCAACGGTCCAGTTGTCTCGCGCACGTTACGAGATTTCTACTCGTTACTTCTGTAGCTGTTGGCAGCTAACCGTTAGCGGGCAACTAGTTGTTACGCGCTTTCTGCGCTGGGCCGCCCTTTGCTGTCTCGGCGGGATGGTGGGCGGGCTCCTTGTTGGGCCTTCTTCTTGTTTCGGCTCTTTTATTACTAATCCTGAAATAAAAAACAAAGATAGTTAAATGATATAATAATTTTTGGAAAAATTTGTGAAAAATAAATTCAAGATCCAATCCTAAGGAAAATAAATTGCAATAAATTAAACTCTAATCCTAATGCATAAATAAAAAATTAAAGGAAATATAAAATAAAATTTAAGTTATGTTGGGAGTGAATTTGGGTGCATCTCCCATACATAACCACTTCCTGAGGTGATTTGGCTTGTCCTTCCCTCCTGGGGGGTCCTCATGTTCTTTACGGTATTGTGCTACTATGTTCTTCAGCCTGCCCTTCGGTCTACCGTAACAATTGCTGCCTTAGCTTGTCTTTGTGCTTATTTTGGCGGCCTGAGCATCAGGGCATCCTTCCTTTTCTGAGGGATGTAACGCATTTAACTTAATGCTCTGATTGTCTACCCTCATGGTCAGCTCCCCATGTTCCACATCTATTAGAGTTCTACCCGTGGCCAAAAATGGTCGCCCAAGGATGATAGGGCTTTCTCATCAGCCTTACAGTCTAAGATGAGGAAATCTGCTGGAAGAATAAGGTTGCCCACTCGCACCAGAATGTCTTCGATCTTGCCATCCGGTTGTATAAAAGAATGATCAGCAAGTTTCAGCATGAAAGAGGTAGGTTTGGCTTGCCCAATTCCTAGTTTGTCGAAGACTGCCTTAGGCATCAAGTTTATTTTGGCTCCCAAGTCACACAGGGTTTTTGTTTCGTGCTTGCTGCCTATCCTGCATGGTATAACAAAGCTGCCCGAGTCTGTTTGCTTGGGCGGCAGTTTGTTGTGCATCATAGCCATGCACTCCTCTGTTACAGCAACTGTTTCGAACTCCCCAATTCTCTTCCTTTTAGAAATCATGTGTCTGAGGTATTTGGCATAGTTGGGCATGTTCTGAATGGCTTCTATGAGAGGGATATTTATATGCACATGCTTCAGAATATCCAAGAATTTCCTGAACTGGTGCTCCTGTTTCTGTTACTTAAGCCTCTCGGGGAAAGGTGTTGGAAAGTGGATGTCCTCTATTCGTTCTTTGCATGGGAACTTTATTTGTGGAGGATCATTTGCTTCAAGACTACTTTCAGGTTCAGCTGCTGAGGCGGGTGGTGTTGATGCTGCTACGGCAGGTGGTTCTTTCTATGTTGACTGCTTTTCTGCTTGCTTTTCCACCCTGGGTTCATCCAACTGCTTCCCACTTCTGGTTGATATGGCTTTGCATTGTTCATAAGTGGGCTTGGCTACTGCCTTTGTACTACTGGATGCTGCTCCCATTGTTCTGCTGCTAAAGATCTCCGTGAACTGCCCAAATGGGTCTCCAAGTTCTTTATTGTAGCATCTTGGTTGTTCATCTTCATCTATGTCATGTCCATGAAAGACTCAGTTTTATCAATAAACTTATTAGTGCGAACAATAAAATCACTAGTTCTAGACATAAAAGTATGAAGAGCTGCTTCTAGTGAATTATTGTTTTGTGGCTATTAAGCATGTTGTCTGGATCGGTTTTGCTGGTAGCCTCCTTGTTGCTGTTGTAGGTTGATAGCAGTCTTAGAATTGCTCCAGGAGAAGTTGGGATGATCCTTCCATCAAGGATTTTATGTGTTCGTGGCAGGCCGGTTGTTCCTCTCGTATCCTCCTATGAAATTGGCAGATGCTGTGCATTTAGAGGAATCGTGGTTGCCCCCACACTCATCACAGAATGGCTCCACAGCCTTGGCCTCATAGACTTTCCCAGTGGGTTTCATTATGCTCATAACCAGCTCTGTCAGCTTGTCGAGGCGGGCATTGACAGATTCTGAGGCTTGCACTTCGTTCACAGCAGTTGGTTACCTATCGCCACCTCAGCGGGCTGTTGGGTACTTATAATCGTTCTTGGCGGCTTGGTTCAGGATCCACAGTGCCTCCTCTGATGGTCTGTCGAGGATGATTCTATTAGCTGAGGTATCAATCATTATTTGTGTTGGGTAGTTCACCCCGTTGTAGAACATTGACACATGTGTCTAAGCCGGGAAACCATAGAGCGGGCAGTTGTTAAGCATCTATTGGTATCGCTCCCATGCTTCGTACATTGGCTCATCATCCCCTTGTCGGAAGGCTGTTATTTCATTTCACAATATGTCTGTGATATTGGGTGGGCTGAAACGATCAAGAAAATCCTTGTACAGCTCTGTCCATGTGTTGAATGACCCTGATGGCTGGTTGTTTAACCACTGCTTTGCCCTATCCCTCAGTGAATAGGGGAATAACCTCATCCTAAGCACGTCTTGGTGGATCTGACTCTGTGTATCTTTAATGCTCTGCATATGTCCAGAAATCCTCTTAAGAGCTGCCGAGCATCTTCTGTGGCAGTCCCACCAAATTGCCCCAACGTGTTGATCATGTAGAACATCACGGGCTTCAGCTCAAAGTAATCCGCCTCAATCTTAGGTTCTTTCACTGTTGGATCAAACCCTCTGAAGTCATGTTCCAAGTAATCCCTAGTGGTTCAAACGTATTGTGGATGCCTGGGCGGAACTTGCTGTTCTCTGGGCGGCGGGTCTTGCTGCCCATCCCTACCGATCTGGGCATTGTTGGCAGGGTTGTCGTTTTCCATGTTTACCTCTGCTTTTCTTTCTTCTTTAGCTTTCTCTAGGGTTGTTCTGATTTCCTTTTTGAGTTCTCTTGCTCTTCATTCTATATCGTCGTAATAAACGATTTCTCCTTTTGGATTCGCCCTAGTCATGCACTAGTAAAGGAAACTGTAAAATTCTTTCTTTTTTCGATTAAAAATAAAAACTAGAAAATAAGGTGCAGAAATTAAAGAACGAATTTCGCTGTTACTAATCCCCGGCAACGACGCTAATAACTTGTAGAGCGTTTTGGTGTTCTCTATTTATGAGCACAAGTGCACACTCCTGTCAAGTTATAGTATAAAAGATATCGTCTCCCACAGGGATTGGACAGCTTGATTAAAATTGTTGTTCCAGCACAAGAAAAAGTAAATGCACAATTAATTTAATTGTTGAGAAGAAAAGTAAAATAAAAACACAAGTAATTAAAATGGAAGAAATCAGGTTGATAGAATGGGCAGGGTTATGCTGATGTTTAGTGTGAAACTGCATTGAACATGACAAGTTGTTTTGCGCTGCCAGACTCTATTGCCTCGGCGGGGGATGGCAGGTAAGCTGCTGAGACCCTCTCGCTGCCTCGGTAGGGGAATGAACTTGTGTCTTGGCGGTAGACTCGGCAGAACTACAAGGCTCGGCAGAACGCTTCGAAAGTGATCCTGCTTATGTCTAAGTTAGGATGTTGTTGATGCCCAATGTAGATAATACTAGTCGCGGCATGAATCATGCAAAAACAGCAATGTTGATTCGTCCTCTTTTAGCCGCCTTAAACCCTAACCTATGTCTAGACCAGATTGATCGCACCATCTATAGATGAATTCGTACTTACTCCTTTCGTGAGTTCGACTCTCTCAATACCAAACAAATGGATACTAATCAACTAATCTTTCCCCTTAATTGAAAACTATGAAGAACATGAAATAAGTAAACCTTGAAGTTTTATTTGCAAAAACAAACTTAAAAATCCTAAACAACCATTCTCACACTAATTACAACATAATCCAAACCCAAAGAGAATTTAGAACATAATGGCGGCAAGAAAACCTAAAATATGCCTAAGGAAAACCTAAGTTGTTTTGAAATAAAATTACAATGGGTATATATAGGCATTAGCTAGGTCTAGTCCTTCTTGAAGTAGAAGTCTTCAAAGTAACTTTTGCATTAAATGTGACTTTAAACTCTGACTTCTTTGAGTTGAATGTGGACTTTATCACGTTGCCTTGCTCCGCAAGTAAGCTCGAGTTCCTCCTTCGGCGGCTCTGCCTGCTGCTACAGTCATCAGAAAATTGAGTGGACATCATCGATAGAATCATGATTTTTTGCTCTACAGATCGTACTCCAGTTCTCCAACTCCATAGTCTGCTGTCTTGGGCGGTAGGTAGGGCGGCAGCAGCTACTCAGCAGTTGTTGTCTCTGTTTGGAAATGCATCAGTACAGCTCCTTGGTCTGCTGCCTCAGCATCATATCCTCAGCTCTTCTTTTCTTCTGCCAGTCTCTAGTACCTGAAATTAAAACTAAACTAAAACAGAACCTTTTCCTTACCAAATAAAAGATAATCTATAAAAGCATGGCAAAGTAAAGAAATACTGTAAAATGCAATGCATTATCCTAATTATGCCTAAAATGCACTCAAAAACATCAATAATATGAGATGGAATGTGTATAAAATATGAACTTATGGACACTTTACAATTTCCGTGGCACAGTTTCTCCTCCCAAAGTGAAGACATATCTACTTGTGCCTTTGGTATCTTGAATATCAGATATCAAATTGGCATTGGAGTATCCTTCCAAACAATAAGATTTCTGGAATAATACAATCTATAGTTTCGAGTATATATATAAGATATCTCAGTACCCTCACAATATCTTTCTAGTGGTTTTCACTCGGATTGCTTGTGAATCTCCTTAAACTGCTCACAGTAAAAGCAATATCTGGTCTAGTGCAGCTCATGAGGTACATTAAATTGCCTATGACCCTTGCATATTCCACTTGTTCAACATTGTGGTCGTTATTCTTGGACAAATGTTGGCATGTATGTATTGGAGTTCTGGCTATGCCAGAAACATCCTTGCCAAACTTCTCTTATTCACATAGTGTGACTACGTCAATATGAGACCTTCAAGTGACCGTTTGATTTGGATACGCAAAATCAAATATGTCAATCTCATATTTTTCATGTCAATCTTGAATTTTACAAGTCTTTAATACGTTTACCATTTCATTGTTGTTTCCAACAATAAGTATGTTATCAACATACAAACATAGAATAATATATCCAATGTTAGTAGTTTTGACATATACATATTTTTCATACTCATTTATCTTGAAGTCGTTTTCCATCATGAAATTATCGAACTTCTCACGTCTTTACAAGGACTTCACCAATCTACAGACTTTCCTCTCTTGACTTGAAACTACATGACCCTCAGGTTGTTCCATATATATTTCTTCATCAAGATCTCCATTTAAGAAAGTTGTTTTAACATCAATTTGATGTACTTCTAGATTCCGCAAAGCGACAATTGTAAGTATCATCCTTATGGAGGTTATCCTTGATATATGAGAGTATGTATCGAAATGTCAATGCCTTCCTTTTGTCGGTAAACTTTATTACCAATATGGCCTTGTACTTATCAATTGTTCTATCTGCTTTCATCTTCTATTTGAAAATTCATTTAGAACTCAGTGGTTTAGTTCTCGGAAGAAGATCCACTAATTCTCACATATGGTTTTGCATGATGGAATCAATTTCACTCTTAATGGCATCCTTCCATAAGGTGCCTTCAGATGAACGTATAGCATCATTATATGTTTGAGATTCAACCTCTAGCATAAAGTATAGAAAATTGAATCCAGAGAATTTTCTACCCTTGCTCGTTTACTTCTTTGTAGCTCTATTTCAAGCTCAACCCCTTGTTGGTCATTTGAGTCATCTTTATCGATAATCTTCGAAGTTTGTTTCATTGAACTTTAAATAACTTCCCTAGCTTTACAAGGGAATACATTTTTAAAGAAAGATGCATTTTTTTGTTTCATTATCGTATTCTTGTGAATCCCAGGGTTCTTTGATTCATACACAAGAAATCGATATACGTTGCTATGTTCTATATAGAAAGAAAATACTATCCACCATTTTTGGGGATTTATTTCCATTTGCTTTAGTTATGAGGTCATTACCTTTGCAAGATAACCCCTACATTTTCACGTAGTTGTACAAAGGTTTAATTACCTTTCATCACTCATATGGTGTCTTGTTTCTTTTGTTGTGGGAAACTTTATTTAAAAAGGAAATTAGTTGATTTAACAACTTCCCCTACATGTTAGGCATATTATGGTACCAACGTTATTCATATAGGGCTTCTCTCCATCTTAATTCCTTAATTAAGTTTGGGTTTCAACATCATGCTTATAGAGAATAATTTTCTCTATAGCTTCATCTTTGCTTTTAAGCAAATACACATAGCACTATTTTTGTGTTCAACAATGAAGATAATAAATGTATTCCTTCAAACAATATTTTGTCATATTAATTGTTACGCCAATAATATTGACCTCGTTTGGAAGTTTATAGTCCGAAGACTTGTTCGCCATCTTATGGCAATTTAAACATTTCTCATTAGGTTTTTATTTCTTGAACACACCGCCTAATTTGCGGTTTGAAGTCATTTTCTACTTCTATTATATTTTTATGGTAATATTTGTCTTAGCAATATTTACCTTAGTAACATTTGACGGTGGTGACAATATTTATTTCATCCTCTCTAATCATAGAAGGATCATCCTTCAGATATTTGACCAGGTTTATCATGGTCAAATATGCAATATATTTTGTTGTCATGTTTGAAAGTTTTTTCAATGAATTTCATTGATTTTTCTATTGTGCCACATAGACACAATCCAAAACCAAAGCATTATGAATCTGTTAAATGTCCGGAATTTAGTCAGAGACTAAAACCAAAAACAAAAACATAATTTCTAACTTTTGTTAGACGACAAAGATTTAGTAAACTAAACCCCAAACAAAAGTTCACACGGTATTAATAGAAAGAACAATAATAAACAGTGCACCAAATAGGTAACTTATGAAAAGGTGGTGCACTAGGCACGCTTAAATACCAGGTCTCTCAAAGAACCAATCTTAGACATGCAATTTTAAATTTTTCAATCACCGTTTATGTGATTTTCCAGAATTAACAATAATTATGTAATAACCAGAAAATTAATTCTTAATTATTTCGATTTTGTTATCAAACAGAATTATAATTCTGAAACAAAATCAGTAACCAGTGTTACTTCCAATGACAATTTCTGTTTAAACAGATGTGTCCACAACAAATTTGAATAAATAGATTTATTCAGATTTTTCCTTGTTCGAAAGAGAGATCACGTAAACACATTAAAACGACAGGAATTAAATTCCCGAAAACAAATTTATTTACTAGATCTCAGTTTACAACTGATCAAGATTCCCAAGAAATAAATCCAATGATTTATTTCCAAAATAGAATCATACTTAATTCCCAAGAAATAAATTCAACAATTTATTTCCTTTTACAAAATTGAATCATGCTTAATTCTCAAGAAATAAATTTAACGATTTATTTTCTTTTACAAAATAGAATCATATTTGATTCCTAATAAAATAAATTCAATGATTTATTTTCCTTACAAAATTAGAATCACACAAGATTCTCACGAAAATAAATTCGGTGATTTATTTTCCCCCAACATTATAATTATACAAGATTCTCTTAAAAATAAATTCAATGATTTATCTTCTTTCGCAAGATTCTAATTTAGTAATTTATTTCTATTATATCTTCTGTTAAACAACAGAGATATAAATCCAACTTAATTATGTTTAACCAACATAAATTAAAGGGAATCAATCCTCTGATTTTAATTCAATTGATTTTTATTTTAAAAATCAAGTAAGCCCGTTAAAATGGCGAGAATTAATTCTCGAAACGAATTATTTACGAGATATTTATTTTCAAAAAAAAAATCATGATTTCGCTTAAGTATCATGTTCGTCACTAAAAAATTTCTGAAAAAGAAATTATTAGTACGAAGGAAATAATAATTAAAACATATAATAATTATTATGACATCATACATTTTTTTTCATGTCATACGTATTAAAGGCCAAAAATATTAAAGGAATAATTACCTTAAAAAACATGTCATAATAATACTATGATTTAAGGATTTACCTTATACCAAAATTTCTATTCCAATAACGCATACACCTACTTTAAATAGGGTTAGAGTTGGCGGCCACTCAATCGTCTCACCCACGCCAATATGGTCATGCTTTCCATGTATAATGTCACGGGGTAATTATCCTCTTCCCAAAAGACATGTTTGATAGGATGTGCAGCGCCACCGTTTATATATCCCAAGACCTTCAACGCCACCGTTTATATATCCCAAGACCTTTCTTTTCTTTTTCGATGTGGAATTAATGACTCCGTCTTTTCTCAGACGTGACAATCTCCCCCACTCAACCTCGTGACGCCCTCGTCACGAGCTTCCGCTCTCGTGATTGGCCAATTGTCACAGTTGTCCAGCCTGCCTACCCTACTCATGGGCGCTCAGCGTGAAATCGGACAGTCAAAGGATCGCTCCGATACCATTTGTCACGGGGCCATTATCCTTTTCCCAAAAGACATGTCTTATAGGATGTGTAGCGCCACCGTTTATATATCCCAAAACCTTCCTTTTTTTTTTCGATATGAGATTAATGACTCTATCTTTTTTCAGACGTGACAATAACATCATGCTCTCGTGACTTGAAATATATGGCTTAACCTTTCCATCAAGCATGTGAAAATCACGTTAGGAAATAATTAAAGGGGGGGAAAAACAAAGATTGTTAACATATAAATATGCGAACAATTGATGTTGATACATCAAGCATAAACATGCGGTACAACAACGGTAAACACTTGTACACCGGCAACACTACTTCCCATAAACACAATGTTCGTCTTGAATTAAAGGAAACGTGTTGAGGCATGCACGAACACAATTTTTTTAAATTAAATTTTCGGTCATTCTTATGATGCTTGAGCTCGTTGGTCGTCTGTCTCCTAGAATACAACAACAGATAATCAGCCACAATTACACTACTGTGGAGATCACGAACTGACCATTACCTTTGTCTATCACTGAAAACCACTTGTAAGATCCACAGGGTAAAATAATAAAAAAAATTACGTGGTTTTAGTTGTGTAAAAAACCTAGAAGGTTTACTCCCTATTTATAGGAGTGTCATGAGGGTATAAGTGAAAATTTTAACATAATGAAGCATTTAATATTGAGAATCAACTGATTCTTCTATAGAGTATTTCTAAAATTACTATTTAAATTAAAGGTAACTTTTAGTATTTACCCTTTTAATTCCAAGATAAAATTTGGGAAATATATACTCTTATTTTAGAAAAAATTATTTTAAATTTGGGTCAAAATATATGCAGGCCCACGGAGGAACAGACTGGTTCAGACATTTGCGTTACCTACGTCGTGCACGTCTGCACATTTACGAACCAACAATTGGTTTCACATTTTCCTCAACAATGTTTGAATCAATTTCTCATTCAAAGCTCTAAAATTATCAAATTTTTTCAACAAAAGTTACAATGGTTAAAAGTTAAAAAGGGCAAGATCATTTATTACGATATAATAGTTGTACAACTTTGTATTAGAGAATTCTTAGACTAATTTATAGTAATATATCTATTACTTTTATTAGATGATTCTTAGGGTAATTTATAGTAACATATATATATTGGTTTTATGTTAGAGAAATCTTAGGCGAATTCAATTAGATTTTTTATATTTAGTATTTCTTATGAGTTGTATATATGTACATGTTTTTTTTCATGAATCAATAAGATGACAGAAAATAATCTTCTTCTTTTGCATCATTATACTTTTATGGTATTAGAGAAATAAAAAATAGAAGTGAAATACACTTAAAGAGTAATTTAAAAATTATTTCCAATTGAAAAGGTTTTGAAACAATTAAAATAATATGACAATATATACCCTCTGATTGCTATAAAAAGTAAAATTATTTTTTAAAAATAGTCTAAGATTAATTTAAGGAATGCATTATTGGTTTATAAAGAAGAAAGAAAAGTAGTAAACGTAAACTTGAGAAAAAAATGGCATTACATCTTTTTACCACCGCTTATGTATTACAAATTAACTTAATCTGAAAATTAATTTAACTAAGATTTATCTAACTCGAAACTATCAAATTAATATGTCTAGATGAAAAAAAATTACAACATAATATAAAAATGATAACCATATTAAAATTATAAATAGACAAAACTATTATATATGATAGAAAAATACCTAGTAAAGAGTGAACAAGAAAAAAAGAGTAAAGAAAACACCTACTACTATGGGTGTTCAATCGGTCGGTTCGGTTAATCGACCGAACCAAACTACAAAAAATTCATTTACCGAACAAAAATTTTTTCGAAAATTTTAACTAAACCGAAAAAAGTTCGTTTAATTCGATCGGTTTTCTAATTAATCGAAATTTGTTATAAAATTTTGGATAAAATGCATAAATGGTAACTAAATATGTTAAATAGTCATTAAACTTTCAAAAGTTATAAAACATCCATTAAACTTATCAAACTATTAAAAAGTGGTTATTGATTCATCGCATGTTATAAATTATTTATAAATATTAAAAAGTTTAATGATCATTTTTATATAATTCAATAAATTTAGGGATCATTTTGCGCTAATTTGATAATGTTTAATGACCATTTATAATATATCCAAAAAATTATGATCATGACCAAAAATAAATATATGTAATATATATATAATGACCATGTTTGGCAATTAACGAATAACGGATTACATTAGTTGATAGCTGATAGCATTAGCTGGTTTGACTAGTGGATAATATTAGCTAATTGTATAAAAGTGTTTGGTAAAATTAACTGATAACTAATAGCTGTTTGATTATTTAAACAAGCAAAATAGCATATAAGAACATGATTATATTTGATACTTGTTTGAATAATTTATTAGTTATTAACATTTTGCACCTAGTAATATTAATTAAATTATAAAAATTAATTATTTTAATATCATTAATGGGTATATATATGAGGATGTACATATTAATTTTTTTTTTGTGATCATATAATCGAGGATGGAACGCTCTGCGGTAAGTTTGCACCGCCGTCGGCAAGGGTCTTAAATTTTCATCGATAAGTCAGTAAGAGGATTCATCAGTCATCGCTTCGAGAAGCTTTTGTGGCCTATGGGTCTGTTGTGGATGTCTTCATAGCATCTAAGAATTGCAGGAGGTTACACAAATCAACCACGTTTGCTTTTGTCAGGTTCAGCTGTTATGCAGATGTTGAGGTAGCCATAGAGAAAGCACATGAAAGGTTGATGGATGGGTTCCATATTAGGGTTTTCTTCGTGAAGCATATCACGCATAATCCAGGCTTAGTCAGAAACGAGCCCGAAAAGCTTGGTAAGAATCTATGGTCTCTCAAGGACTCGAGGTCCTTCAAAGATGTTCTTTTGGGAACTGGCAAAAAGGTTGCTGACTCTCATGATGCTAGTTCCCCTGCTAAGATGGGAGTTTGTCCACCTCTTAAGGCTAACGAAATAGTAGTAAGGTTTGAGGACGATCGAGTCAATGCTGGCGCGCCATTGAGTGTTGGTTCCCCAAAGTTTATTGCGCTTCCAAACTCTGAAATGGAATGGCGAAGCCGTTTCTTAGTGGTTAACATTAAGAGAATGTATAACGTCGATATTGTTCAAGATGCTTTGGTCTCAGATGAATTTCAAGCTACAGTCTGCCAATGGTATGGTTTACTAGTTATAATCTGTTTCCCTACAAAAACTGAAAGAGGGCGATGCTGAGAGTTGCGTAATGATTTGCTAAAGATGTGGTTTGAAGATTTAGAACTTCTGGAGGGTTTTGATGGAAAAGGGAAGATAAAGATTTTGGTGAGTCTCTCTGATGTTCCTCATCAGGTGTGGTCTACCTCGTTTTTCCGCAAACTAGGATTGAGACGGTGGTTAGTATTATCTATTGACGAGGACACCACGAACTTGAAACATTTTGATGTGGCAAAAATGGTGGTGCAAACCCAGAAGGAATCACTGATACCAGATAGAGTCTCAATTGTAGTGAATGGAAAGGTGCACCAAATTAAGGTTTCGACGGAGGAGTTTGACGAGGAGCAGGTTTCAACTAGGGGTATATGTGCTTCAGTTAATGATTCCCCTAGTTTTGAGATTCAATCCATGCATAAAGGGAAATTCAATAGGATTGTGGGTGGTGATCAGCGGGATCTAGTAAGTGGTTCCTCTCGCCACGTGGATAATCATATCAACAAAGTACAATCATGTTCCAGTGCCATTGGGCTCCATGAGGTCCTAATAGTGTCTGCTAACTCCACTGAAATGGCGGGCCAACTTGGGCTAAACAATTGTTGTGGGCTGCAGATGGGAGCTGATGTTTTAGCGTCTGAGTCCATCTCTAATGGCTCAAGACTACAGGACGTTTCTGTGGGGGGGTTTTATATGAGGCTATCGCTCTGGCTGAGGATTCAAAAGAAAGCATAGAGAGCGGGGTTAAGCTAGCAGAAGAGAGTGAATGGCCTAACCGGAGCAGGATTTGCAGGCCTCTCAGTATGAGAGCGGGGCTTGACAAGTTTAATTGGTGGGTTCACCGCTCAAATGGCAACAACAAATCTAAGAAGAATGACCCTAAAAGAGGGAAGGGCTCGATTCTAAAATCTGATTTCTCATCTAATTGTTTAGTGGGCAATATATCTTTGCTCCAAGATATGTCTTCCCCGATCTCTGGTGGGTGCTCTTTCGGTATCGAAGCTGCAATACGCTTGAAGTTGGGAAGAGTTTGAGGGTGGAATTCGATGTGCCTGACGATGTTGTGGTGGCTCGACTTGTAGCCGAAAGCTGGTTAAGAAGGTCAGACTATTTTTCCTTTGCGTATTCCTTTTGGATTTATTTAATGAGCTACAAGTTCCTATCTTGGAATGTGAGAGGGTTGGGAAGACCTGAGAAGTTACGTGCTGTGGCCAAAGTCATATCGTCTTGCAAAGTTAGTGTTGTATTCATTCAAGAATCGAAGTTATCTAAGCCAAAAATGTGGACTCTGAATAGGTTAAAAGGGAGGATTTATGGGATATCGAGTTCTCTCCTTCGAACGGTGCGTCAGGTGGACTCATATCTGCCTGGGTCCCTCTCTTTTTTAAAGTAGACCAGAAGATAGTGCAAGAGAGAGCGTTAATTCTCATCGGGAAGCTTGGGAGTTCTGATCTAAAGTGTGGGCTGATAAATATTTATGTGCCCAACGATCCTACAGAAAGGAAGAATTTTTTCGAATCTTTATCCCTATACATCGATTCTCTACAGGTACCTGTACTATTGGGGGGTTTCAACATTGTCAAGAATATGGAGGAAATGATTGGGGTGGACTTTAATTGGGATGCTATGAACTGCATTGTCGATTTCATCTATAGAAATAATCTGATTGACCTGTTTTTATTGGGTAGCTCCTTCACTTGGTTTAGGGGTGGTGGGGGAGTTACAGCTAGTATACTTGATTGTTTTCTGGTTTCGCTTGCTTTCCCAGTGTTCAACAAATCACTCTTCCTAAGAGCCTGTCTGATCATAGGCAGGTAATTCTGGAAGAAGTTAAGGATTGGGGTGGTCCGCGACCCTTTAAGTGGTTTGCGCATTGGGGGGCATTCTGATATGGTAAAGATTGTTTATGAAGTGATGTTTTGCTCTGGTGGGAAAGATGTTGGAGCCACATTGAGAATGAAGGATTGGGTTTAAGTTTTTGAAGCCGAAGAGATTTTCTCCACAGATTCCCTAGAAAAGAACATTTCTTCCTTAGAAGACAAGTTATCCGCTGAAGGCTACAAAGCTGAGATCGTGTCTGAAATCCAAGGTTTGCAATCGGAGCTTTGGGCAAGATATCGGAGAGAAGAAAGGGAGTGGTTCCAAAATCCAGAGTTAAGTGGTTCGTTGAAGGGGATAAAAATATTAAATTTTTTCACCTATCTGAATCCTTAATGAAAAGTAGTAACAATATTTCATATATTACTGTTGGCAGTAGGGTACTCAAAGATCCCATTCAGATCAGACAAGGTTTTGAGGATCACTTCCTTCATAGCTATAACCTAAGTTATACAGATACAGGGACAGATACGAGGACGGGACAAAAAACGGTAATTTTCAAAATTAGAGGGTACAGATACGGCGAGGGTACGACAAATATAAAATAAAATTTAATATATAATAAAAAATATTAAAATTTATAACACAACATGGACTAAAATTATAATTGTATTAAACAATAATTATAATTGTAGTTATTTAAATTCACTTCTAATAATTTTAAATTACTTTTTAACACTTAGATTAAGAGATTACTAAAATTAAATGACTAAATTGAACGAAAATTTAACTTTACATTCTAAATAAAGAGAAAATGAATGACTAAAATAATAAAATTAAAAGATGACATGGCTGAAATATATATTTATCCATTCCTATTTAAAGCTTGAGTGATTAAACATTAAAACAGGTTACAAATACAATACACAACTAATATCCCACATCCTTAAAATACATAAAGCAAGGAGAGAAAGCAGCCTATAAATATGCATTTATCAGATAAAACAAAGAAGCAATCTAGTCTTGGCTTTTTGGCTGAGATTATGTGTTAAGTTTATAGTTTTTAGGTGGAGTGTTTAATTTAGTAGTTTTTTAAGAATAATTTTTTAGTTTAATTGTCCTTGAGCTTTTTAAGTTCGGATATGTTTAATGGTTTTTAAAACCTTGCTCAAAAAGAAGATGGGGGTTTTATTTTTTATTTTTTTAAGTAAATATATTCGGATACGTCCCTGGGTACGTTCCCAATAAGCGTTGACCGTACTCGATATAGGTTTGATCGTCCCCGATAAAGCTGGGACGTCCCCCAGCCATCCCTGCATCGTCCCCGTGCTTCATAGGCTATAACATCTCTTCTACACTTCCTATCAAGAGTTTTAGGGTGGTTTCAACCAACTTTCAGCATATTCTGCTAACAGTCTAGAATCTCCCTTCACCTCAGAAGAAATTTGGAATGCAATCTAATCTGTAGATGGTAATCGAGCTCCAAGTCCCCACGGTTTTAATCTAGACTTTTATAAGAAGTTTTGGCCAGTGCTTAAGAGGAAAGTATTGTAGTTTTTTAAGGTCTTTTATTTAGGGAAATTGAAGGACAAGTCCATTAATCATTCCTTCATAACCCTAATTCCGAATAAGTCAAATCATGTGTCCATTGACCACAGACTTATCTTTTTGGTGAGTAGTTTATATAAGATTCTGGCAAGGTTTCTCTCCAGGAGGCTTTCGAAATGCTTAAATGAAGTGGTGGACTCTATCGAATTCACTTTTATTGATGGTAAGAAAATTGCAGACTGTGCTTTAATAGCTAACGAGTCATTGATGATTTGAAGAGCAAAAAGGCCAAGGTCATCGTGTTCAAAGCAGATTTCAGAAAAGCGTATGATACGGTGGATTGGTCGTTTTTAGATTTCATCATGTGCAACATGGGGTTTGGGTTGAAATGGAAGAGATGGATTAAAATCTGTCTTGAAACGGCATCAATTTCTGTCTTGTCAATGGAGTTCTGTCAAATAGATTTAACATTAGGAGAGGGCTTAGACAGGAGTGTCCGTTATCGCTTAAGTGCCTTAATTATGAAGGCAGTGGAGACAGGTGTCACATGGAGATTGGAAGTAGGCAATTATGGGTTCCTCGTTACCCATTTGCAGTTCGCTGATGATTTAATTTTGTTCAAGAAGGCTAACAATAATAATATGCTCAACATAAAGAGAATTTTAAGAATTTTTGAAGTGGTGGTCGATCTTAGACTTAATTTATCTAAGACAAAATTATTTGGTGTCAATATGGACGAGTGAGAGGTTAGGGATTGAGCATGCATGTTAAATTGCAGCTCAGACTCCTTTCTTTCTTCATACTTAGGGCTGCCATTAGGCTATCCAGGGAACTCGTTGGCCATCTGAAATCTTATTATAGATAAATTTTGATCAAAGCTTGAAGGTTGGATGGGTAAGTTTATGTCTTTTGGTGGCCGAATCACCCTCGTAAAGTCAATCCTTAATAATCTTCATGTGTATTGCATTTATTTGTTTAAGATGCCTTTCTCTATTGCGAATATTTTAAACAAACTTATAGTCAATTTTGTTTGGGGCTCTAAGTAGCGAGACCAATTCATTGGGTCAAATGGGAAAACATTTGCAGACCTAAAGACTTCGGTGATTTAGGATTTGTTGACTTGAAACTGAAAAACCGAGCTTTGTTAAACAAATGGTGTAAAGGTTTGGTTGCGAGCCTAATAGTCTAGGGAGACAAGTAATTGTGGAAAACTATGGCTATGATAATGCTAGTTTTGTTCCCGAAGATGATAGAAAGAAGCAAGGGTCGTGGATTTGAAAGAATATAACTTATCCTCGAGCAAAAACAGATGACCTATTTACTCAAAATATTAGATATGTTCTGGGTGATGGTAAGTGTAACCACACAACTTTTGGGAGGACTGGTGGACTGAAGTCCCCTCTCTAAAAGTTGCATTCCCAGGAACTTTTGCAATGGCTATGCTTAAAACTGGTAAGAAAAAAGAGTTTGGTTCCAAAATCTCGGTTGCTTGGGTCTGGAAGATTAAGCTTAGAAGAGTTTTGTTTGACTGGGAACTTGAATTGTGGGCGGCTTTTGTCCAGATCCTGGATTGTGCTGCGAAATGGTCTTCGTCGATTGATTGTTTGAAGTGGTGCGTAGACTCTTCTGGTTTATTGTATCCAAAGTCTTTTTGTGTGCAGGGCCTCTACTTTGGGCGCTGCCAGGGACCCGGTTTGGAAATTAATATGATTAAACTTAGCTCCTCCAAAGGTGGAAGCGTTTCTATAGAAAGCAGTCTAAGGAAGAATTTCAATCTTCGAATAACTAGGAAAGTGCGAAATCTCACCTCTGAACTTAGGTACATGTGTCATTTGCTCTAAACATCCTAAATTCGTGAACTATATTTTTTTTTCAGTGTGATATAGTTTGGAAAGTTTGGCAAAGCTGGTGCACCCTATGAAACCTTCATATAGTAGTGCCTTTAGATTTAAAATCGTTTATTTTGATATGGGAGGCTCAGCCAATTGCATTGTAAGCTAAACCAGTGTGGAAGATTGCTTTTTCCGAGATTGTTTGGGCTATATAGATGTGTAGGAATGAATTTATTTTCAATGGCAAAATTTGCCGTGTAACTCTTATTTTCGATTTGGTCATATCTAGACTTGGGTTTTGGTGTAAAAGTAGATGGCTAGATTCTGCCTTGACAATTTCATATTTTATTAGCAATCCTAATATGTTTGAGGTTTCAATATATAGAAATCTCAGACCAAGTATAGGTTCTTGGGTCAAGTTTCCTATTGTTAAAATTCAACGTGGATGCGTCGGTTAGGGGGAGTTTTGGTGAATATGGTATGGGTGGCTTGTTACGCGATCATTTAGGCTCTCTTCTGTTGGAATTCTCTTTATCCATTGGTGTATCGGATTCGACTAGTGCTGAACTAAAAGCCATTCTTAAAGCATGTCAAATATTTGAGGCTTCGAGGTGGAGGAACTTGTTTTTCTTGATCTTGGAAACAGACATCAAGTTAGTAGTCAAGTGGATTTCTCAAGATGACCCTATTCCCAATTCTTTTGATGAGATTGTGGGAAATGCAGGTTCTATTTCTCCAATCTTCCCTGGGATATTTGTTTCGCTTATAGGGAAGTAATTGGTGCAGCCCATATTCTTGCCAGGCAAGGTGTTTTAAGGGACTCTGATTTTATTTGGGAAACAGAACAATTTTGTCCTTGTCTGAGTGATTGTCCGAATCAAGTCTTTTTGGGCACAATGTTTTTAATTTCAATTGTGCTAGCTGTAATTTATGTACCGTTGTTGTACTTTCAATCGTGTACTTTTGAAGTTCAATAAAATATGACATTATTTTCCTCCTGATTAGGTGTATAGAGGGTCTTTAAAGATGACCATTTCTTTTCAATTTTTTATTTGTGAATTTATCTTTTTAATATAATTTTAGTAATTTTTAAATTTAGATGTATATATTAATTTTTTATCTATAAAATTATATTTTTAATATATTTTTATTAATTACTAAATTTATATGTATTTATTAATTTATATATTAATTTTTTATTTATAAAATTATTTTTAAAATTTTATTAGTTAATCAAATTTATATTATTTACAGAAATTTTTATAATTATCAAGGACAAAATAGTTTTTACAACTCTTTTATCTAAATCTCTAACTCAAAGCTCCTTTTTAAAATGAGAGGTTTCACCTCAATCCACTATTACAATATTTTATTTACCAAACATCTAAATTAGCAGATTTGACTAGTCAAACCTCTAAAAATGCTTCAAAATTCTAATTTTAACTCAAAAAACTCTTTACCAAACATGGCCAATATATAAAAATCCGTTTAATTAACTAATTTCTAACCGAATTAACCGATAACTAAAATTTGAAAAATTCATTAACCGTTAACTGACCGAACCTAATATTAACTGACTAATTAACCAAAAAAACTTCGGTTCGATCAGTTAATTTGGTTAAAGCAGAAGTTTAAACACCCCTACCTATTACTGAATTAGAAACAAAATACAATTTACGACTTTCACTTAAGTAATTAAAGACTTTCTTTAGAGATAAAAATTGTATACATTATTTAACCCATTTACCTTTTTACACTGACAATCCAAAGGGTCCCTAAAAAATAAATATATATATTATTTAATCCATTTTAGAGACATAATGGAGTTATTATTGTAGTTTTTATAGTATACTCTATCCTTACTATGGGTATTCAAAAAACCGTAGAAAATACATAATAATTAGACTTTAAAGATGACAAACTTTATATGCACGCCACCGATTCTAGGAGTTGTCAAAAATAGAGGGGGTAAACGAGTCGAACTTGAGTAGTGCTGATGTTAGTTCAATTCGTTAAAAATTCAAGTCGAGTTTGAATTTGACTCGAGCTTTAATATACTGAGCTCGACTCGGCTCCTTAAGAACTCGAGTCGAGCTTGAGCTTGAATCGAGTTTAATCGAGTTGAGTATTGATCGAGCTTTGACTGAGTCAGACTCAAGTAGCTCGCGATATGTCTCATTTCATTTACAACAATGTTTATTATTATTATTATTATTATTATTATTATTGTTATTATTATTATTATTATTATTATTATTATTATTATTAATAATAAATTGCATAATTTCATTGTAGATAAAATCATACAAATGAAATATTTGCATGTGACTTATTAAAAAACCCTAATCCTAGTAGAAGGAAAAAAAATACGCATGAAAATATAAAGAAAGTTAAACTAAAAATTAAACTAACATAACATAACAACAAAAAACACTCAACCTACTTATGTAAAAAAACACTCAACTTACACTTTAGTTCACTTTAATTTTAAAAATTTAAAAATAGTTTATTATATTTTCGAGTAGCTCGCAAGCTTTTCGAATCGGGTATCAAGTAGCTCGGCTCGGCTCGTTAAGAACTCGAGCCGAATTTAAGCTCAAATCGAATGTTGATCGAACTTTAACCGAGTCGAGCTCAAATAACTCGCGATCTGTCTCGTCTTATTTACGGCCTTAATCAAAATAGGTATTTACAAAGCGAAAGAATAGACTTTTTGGCTTGTTGTTGATGTGATTTGGTCTATCTAATATTTATCTGTGTCATGTTATTTTTGGCTTGTTGTTGTTGTTGTTGATTACCGAGCGGTTTAATGCCATGGACACTAACATGGCTTCGGGTTTTGGTGCCATCAACACTCGCTTGCAAAATGTAGAGGATCGACTCCAATCCCTTGAGGCTTCCCACTCGAACATGGATTTGTCCTTCTCTACCCTTTATGGCCAATGGACGAAGTTTCGCCGTTCTCAAGTCAAGAGCGATGATGAGACTTCGGATGATGATGATGGTGGTGTTGAGGCCTAGGATATTCATATCATATCATATTATCTATGCATTTTAGATTTAAGTTTGCATTTTTTATGTTTCATTATGTTTTAGGAACCTATGCTTTTGATCTTATTTGGGATTATGTTTTGAACTTAATGTTGATTTATGTTTTGGATATTTTAATTTTATGAATTAATATTAGTATTGCTTATTACTTAATGCTTATTGGTACTAACCCTTTATCTTCTCTATGAGCCTTATTTATTATTTTTGATCTAACAAAAAGGGGGAGAAGAAATTTAAGAGCCACAAAAATTCGTTTTAAATGTTTAAAGAGTTTTTAAGTTTTAAAACTTGAATTTCATAGTTAAAACATTTTTAAAACTTTAAAAACTTATCTTAAATTAAGGGGGAGTTAGAATATGTTCAAAATTTTTAAAACTCTTAAAAATTCTAACTTTGGTTCTGTTATATCAAAAAGGGGGAGATTGTGAAACCGATATTTTAATTTTGATATAACTAAAGAACCTAAGAACTAAATTGAAAATGTCAAAACGAATTTTTAAGTCCTCAAACATCCCCATATGATTTTAAGAATATGCCAAAGTTAAAAACTAAGATTTTCAAATATTTTCTAAGTGTTCTTAAAGCCGAAACAGTGTTTTTCAAGTCCCTGTTTCGAAACGGCCTAAGGCGTTTCGAAACGATTTCACCACTGCCAACCCCTGTTCCGAAACGGGTATCGAAACGACTTTAGAACATAAGAACCCGTATCGAAACAACTTCAAGTGTTTCGAAACGGTTCTTCATTTTGATTTGAAAAATATGACCGTTGCAAAGTTTTTAACTGATTTTTTAGAAACCGTTAGGGTGTTTCGAAACGGGCTCAAGCTGTTTCGAAACGACCATTGACAGTGGCAAAAGTGTTTCGAAACGAGTTCAATCCGTTTCGAAACGGGCTCTTAAATGCACCCCAACGACTCTTTCTATTTTGGTCCGTTTCGAAACAGGTTCCCGCGTTCCGAAACGGGTGGTTGCAGACTGCATTTATGGAGGTGAGATAACACCCCCAACGGCTCTATTGATGAATGCAACAACCACAACGGTTAGAAATCAATGAGAAGGTATAAAAGGGACCTCTAAAAGCTCCAGCAACATTTATTGATCCAAAAGCAAACATCCAAACATCAAATCCAAGCATTTGTGCTTAAATCCCAAAATTGTCTAGAAACCCCAATTGTAATTTTAATTCTTATCTTTTTCGATTGGGTTGAGTGCTTGTAATTGAGCTACAATTTGTATTGAGAGATACTATCTTAGCCATCAAACTCTTTGTTATCTTTGTGTGAGGATTGGATTAAATTTTGGGTAGAAAATTTAACCGAAATTGTAAGGGTTGCCTCCTTAGCCTAGAAAAGGGGAAGAGCAATTAGTGGAATTGTTGCAAATCCTTAGTGAAGCTAAGGTAGTGGATGTAGAGTTCATTTGGAACTTAAACCACTCTAAAATTCCTTGTTCATCTTTTTAATTTGCAATTTTCACCACCTAAACCTTTAAAAATCCAATTCACCCCCCTCTTGGTTCATATCGATCATTCGATCCACTCAACAACATGCTTGAACCAAACTCTTAAAAACCACTTTGAAAACATTAACCACTCGCCTTCACTTCCAAGCTCAAATACCAAGCAAGCAACCACCTTCAAGCTTCCGGATTCACTCCCGATGCTTCACCAACACAAGTTCTTGCCTCTAAACAACCTCAACACAATCCAAACAACTTCAAATCAGCCCAAGCATCAAAGTAGCTAACCCGGAAAACAAATCAAACATCAAACACAACATTTCAAGCCGTGAACAAACCCCAAAATCACCAAACTCGAGCAGCCCATAAACCTCAACCAAAACTCATGTTTCCAACACTTTTGACACATTCAAATGATCCCAAAACAACCTCCAACTATAGCACTAACCTCAGCCCACAAATTTCAACCTAAAACAACCCCAAAAATCACTCTAAAACCCTTCAAAAACCCCTTGGGAACCCAAATCCGGGAATGAGCTTAAAATCATATAAAATTTATATATGTTGAACCATTTGACTCATAGACTTCATATCTAACAACATTAAATCGAAATTTTAAGTTAAACACCATAAAGCTACCATTTTTAATCAAATCCACCAAAAACTCAAATTTCAAAACCTTGATGAAAATGAAAACTACTTGTACTTTTGAAGAGGGGAAGTTGAGGACAAGTCGAAAATGAAATTACCTTTCAAAACCGAGTTGAAATGAGGAAGCAATGTGATGGAATAATGGAAAAGGGTTGAGACCTCTCTATCCTGTTGGTTTTGTTTTGAGAAGAGAATGAATAATGAAGTTATTTGATAAAAGGGGATTTAAATTGAAAGTTTGGTTATTTACAATATTGCCATTAATGAATGGCTATTTCCCCTTTTCTTTAAAATCCAACCAAATTGAATTTCATTTCAATTTAGTCCCACATAAAATGTTTGTTTTTGAAACCCGAGGCCCAAAAGATTATTTTGATTATAAAACCGAACCCGAAATAATATTAAAATATTATTTTCACCCGACCCCTAAACCCGGGTGTTACAAGTATACTGAGTTCGATTCGACTCTTTAAGAACTCGAGTCGAGCTCGAGCTTGAGTCGAGTTTAATCGAGTCCAGTATTGATCGAGCTTTGACCGAGTCAGATTCAAATAGCTCGTGATCTGTCTCATTTCATTTACAACCATATTTATTATTATTATTATTATTATTATTATTATTGATCAGATTGCATAATTTCATTGTAAAAAGAATCATACAAATGAAATATTTGCATGTGACTTATTAAAAAACTCTAATCCTAGTAGAAGGAAAAAAGTACGCATGAAAATATAAAGAAAGTTAAACTAATATAACATAACAATAAAAAAACACTCAACCTACTTGTGTAAAAAACACTCAACTTACACTTTAGTTCACTTTAATTTTTAAAATTAAAAAATAATTTATTATATTTTCGAATAACTCGCGAGCTTTTCGATTCGCGTATCATGTAACTCGGCTCGGCTCGTTAAGAACTCGAGCTGAGTTCAAGCTCGAGTCGAATGTTGACCAAATTTTAACTAATTCAAGCTCATATAGCTCACGATCTGTCTCGTCTTATTTACTGCACTAGTCAAAATAGGTATTTACAAAGCGAAAGAATAGACTTTTGGCTTGTTGTTGATGTGATTTGGTCTACCTAATATTTATCTATATCATGTGATACAAGAATAACATGGGTAAAACTAATAAATTTTTATATATAAAAAAATTAAAGTTATTTTTCAAGTCTATAAAATGATATAACTTAAGACATTTAGAATGGGAGTCAAGAACTTTTAAGTCGAGATGTCTTCAAATAAATTGATCAATTTTAAATTATTTTTTAATACATCTTGAAATGCCTCAATTGAACATTAAAAAACTCAAAATATACCGCAACACTCAAAGGTAACATCAGAAAAGTCTAAATAGCCATTAAAACTATACCACGTCCATGTGCAGCACCAATCACAACAAGCATTGGAATTGGAATTGGAATTGACCATGACATGTCAACTATATTTGTGACAATAATAAGACAATCAAGGCTCGTTTTAATTAATTCTCACATTTTACTAAACTCATTGGCTTCGAAAGCTTAAATTCTATTTCTACAATTCAACAATGGAGGTGGGCATGGAAAAGAAAGATGAAAAATCAATGGATGGCTTTGATTTCATCTTACTTTAACAATGGAAAATCAATTGTAGATATGAACTCCAACGCATCCCACTTACACAACAACATGGTTTAATTATACTTCAAGTAAATCATTTTCCATTTCTTTGTTTCAGTTGCACAACATTGTCATTTTCACTTATTTGGTTTTCAATTCAAGTCCTGAAAAAAAGCCTAATTAAACATTTAATGGATCAAAAATGATGGGGTTTGAACAATATGCAAATTACACAGAATTTCGACTGTTCTAATTCATTCACATTACAGAATACTGACATGAAAGGAATGAAAATTTTCTCTCAATTCTCTACATCATCCAAGGAGAAATGTACCAAAAAAACAAAAACAATGACACCCAATCCAAGAGAATGGAAAGAAGTGAAGAACAATTACAGGAATTAAGCAAAATCCATTAGATGCAAAGAGGATACCCATAAATCCTGATGCTCAAAACCACCCACGGAATCAGCAGCGAAACAAATGCAAGCTCCCCGTACAAGCAACCAGCACCCGATCTCTGCCTATCACCCATTATGTCCCCCATTGTTGGGGGAGGAGGAGGCGCCTGCGGCAGTGGTGGGGAGATGCCATAATCAAGGCCAGCATCACCACCGTAGACAGTGTAGTTGAAGAGCGATGCAATGCCGTGGACGGCGATGGCGGACGTGAGGTAAAGATCGGGGTGGGAAATATGAGAAGCATCGAGGGTGAAATTGGAGGGGGAAGTGTTGGTTACGAGAATGGATTTGGAAGGGAGCAAAGTGGGTAAGCGAGAGAAAGGCTTGAAGAGGGAGAGTTGAGAGAAGGTGAGGCGTTGCGGGACGATGTGGTAAGGGATGATGAGATGGTCAACGTCGGCGGAGGTGGTGGAGGTAGTGGTGGAAGTTGGGAAAGGGACGAGGAATGTGAAGAGAGAATCATCGGACGGGATGAAGAGGGTGGCTGAGAGTGGAAGCATGAAGAAATGGGAGGCGGAGAGCATGCTTGCCCAGTTGTTGAAATCCCCAGCTCCGATGAGAGCGTCGATTATGTTGTTGACTTGATGCTGATGCAGCGGAGGAGGTGGCGCTGGCGGAGGAGGAGACGGTGGACGACGCCGGCGGTGATGGTTGGGAGCCAAAGCGGAAATGGGAAGCAGCAGCAGAAAGAGAAAGAAGGGAGAGAATTTAAGCATGATCGGAGAAAGGGTTTGAGCTACGTATTCTTTGGTTTTGGTTTCAGATTCTTTTAGGCAAATAATAATGCTAACCGCCACCTTCACTCCCTAACAAACTATTCCCGCCAATCATATTAATGGTTCGATTTTAAAGAAAAAAACCAGTAATTTTTTATTTTTTAAAACTCCAACTAAACTCGGTCTGAGTACGAAGGATAATCAGTAATTCTGATCAATTATGTTCATTGGTTTTATATTTTTTAAAATGTATATAAAATTTTAATTATTTTTATTCACTTAATATATAAAATATAAATATTTATATTAAATTAAAAAAATTAATTTAATTCGCCAAACCGAATAAAAAATAATTTAAAACCAAAACCGTATCGACTGCAATAATTTGAATCCATTTTTAATTATGTACATTTGGCTGCTTAGCTATGCTCAAGGTTACTTGCTCGTATAGATAATTATAGTTTGCTAGAATACATATATGGAACTAATACATAATGAAATTAAATATTTTTATTTTAACAAGTAAATAAATCTGAAACTTGTTACATCTAGATGTTTGTAAGTGTCCTACAAACATGGACGGATGTACCTAGAAAGTTTAGGGTACAAATTATTCTATTAATTTAATTAAAATATCTTTTAAACTCTTTATAAAGTATAAAAAATTAAAAAAATATAAAAATATAACAATTGACCACGCTTAATTTTTTGGGATACAGGATCAACAATACTTATTGTAGTGCTATTGAAATTCTCCAAATCTCATATCTCACTATGACCCCCACCAAATGTAAATCCTAGCTCAACATCTCAAATTTAAATTAAATTAATTCATCATGTTCATCTCAATAGGACCACGTAAATCAAGGGATATGAACTAATTAAAAATTAAGAAATTCAATTTTATACGTCGGTAAATTCATAAGTCCGTCTCACAATGACCATCTAAAACTTGGGATATAAACTCATTAAGAATATTTAGTGGTTCATCCTAAAAATTTATTGAATTCATCAAGTCTATTTGGAAAGGACCAACCAAATCATGAGCTATAAACTTATTTAGAAAGTTAAGTAGTTCATCCTATAAATTAAGCGAATCCATCAAATTCGTCCCAAACTTTAGACTATGAAATCATAGAGAGAAAAGGCTTAATTTTATGTATGTACATTATAAGCCAAAGGAATAATTAATAAAGATTTATCATAGGAGTCTTTCTCAACAAATGGACTTGATGTTCCTTAACCTAGAAAGGGGATCAACAAGATTCTTCTTTGTTCTCGTTTACTCTATAATGAATGTTCTATCTTTATTACATGTTTCATGGACTCATGTCTAATTTTCTTGGGCCTTTGTCCCAATATTATAGGCTTGGTTTTTAGTCACTCAAATTGTAGCTTGTGAGTAAATTACAGAAAATTATTTATGTAAGTAATTGTATTTTTTATGGATCAAACAATTAAAATGATTTGAAAATTAATTCATTAATTTGAAAATTGATTACAAAGTGGAATATAAAATTAATAAGTCATGATTACAAAGTGGAATACGAAGGGGTGTTTTACGCGATAGTAAGGGTCGTGTGTCGAATATGTTTTCGGGACCATTGGGGATAATGAATTCTAATATGGCGAAATTTCGAGCTATTACATTCACATTTGGATATGTTGGTAAAATCAGAATGGTGTGATGCTACGGCATTAACTATCGAATATGATTCTACAGTGGCCGGTGGCAGATGCCCTGGTAGGGTGCATTCGCATCCGCATCCCTATTTTTATTTTTTAAAAATAAGTTTAATTTAGTGTTATTTTTTCTGAAAAAAATAATTTTGTTTAGTATGTAGAGGAACATTTTATTTTTGCATACCCATTTAAGAAAAAAATATTTTAGTCTCTTATTCTTAAATTTCTAGATCCGTCACTGACAATGGTCATCTCTTAGGTCCTACATCAGGTTTGTCGTCCTTAGAAGTTGTGGCGTTGGTTTGATCAGATTGATGGGGCTTGTCGTGTAATACTTTGTGTTTGTTTCACACATGTAGTTGGTGAGGTGAATGTTTGCAGATGCCTTGGCAAGGGGTGTTGACCGTACTTCCTGGTTTGGTGCATGCCTTTGAGCTTGGTTTAACGGTGGAGCTATTCGAATGGGTCGTGTATGTTAAGAGTTATATTTCTGTTAAAGTTGTTATTGTATTGTTAGGCCGTTTGGGCCGTTTTAGATAGTTTGTTACCCCTTATAGCTTGGGCTATATAAATGTAATTGGGCTCCTTCATAATAATAATATATAGAAAAACAATCAGATTAACTCATTTCCAATTTTCCTTTCTTTTTCGATAGCTTTTCTCATCGTCTTTGTTCTCTCTCCTTTTCCCTTTCTTAGAATACTTTAACATCTCTATTTCTCGATTCATATGCTCAGTAGCTCTTCATCTGATATGGTATCAGAGCCAAGTTCCAGGCTCGTTACCGGAATCTTAGCTGTTACGGTTAGCTTGTTCGCTTGTGCTTTTGCGTTGCAATTCGAAGTCCTGTTGCAGTGATGAATCTTCCATCGTTTCATCGGTTGTGCTAAGCTCTCTGAAGGTTGCTAATAGAGGCTGCTAATAGAAGTATTGCGCATCAATTGCTTCCTCTAAATAGAGGCTTGGTGAGATTGTTCTTGATTTGTGCCCTAATTCATCATTTGACGTCTTTGTGCCCTAATTCGTCTAATCTTGCTTCTATTTTGGTACTGTTTGAGATTCGTACACATTGTTTCTCTTGCTCCCTATTGAAACATCTGTGCTTGATCTGAAATTTATGCATCTCTGGTTGTATTCATCTTGGATTGTTGAACCTGCTCTATTGTATGAATATGATCTGTTTTGTTTGCATTACGTTGCCTCTTCTGATTGAGTCTTGTTTCTGAGATCTCATCTGCTCAATTAGTTTCTACCTTGAATCATTTGCTACCTAGGTTTCTGATTTTCTAATTCATGTTACCTTTTGTGTGAGTTTCTGCTTCTCCGCTATGGTTGACTCTACAAGAACATCTGATAATGCTGTTAATGAGAGTGAGAATGCTGTTGATAACACTACTCAGGTTCCTAGTCAGAGTGTAACTGTAGCACCCCTCGCCCGATTAAGAACGAGAGATGTCACATTCGAACAACAAGAAACATATAACAAAATACACATGCTTGTCAAACCATAATAGTCAATTAAATATACAACTTATAACAGAATAAGAAATGATCATAAAAACATGCTTAGCAAACTAAAGTAATCAATCCAATTCATTACTTAGAATGTAACCCCCTCGTCCCGGTCCGGACGCTTGACCGATCCGAGTGGGCTACACGGGGATAACCGAGGTGAAACCCGTTAAGGCTCCACTTTGGTTACCGACCCTAGGAAAAACTTTTTCATTTTATCTTATCTAAATGTATTAATTTAACTTAAGCGGAAGCCCAACATCAAACCGGGCCTAAGCCCAACACTTGAAACCCCTTAGAGATGTCAAAAAACCAAAAAATATGCCTGTGTTTCGAAACAGTCAAAGCCCGTTTCGAAACACCAGCTCCAGTTTAAAAAGTCAAACACCCGTTTCGAAACGCATCCACCCCGTTTCGGAACAGGGTCTCATTTTGCCTTGCCGTTTCGATACTAGTTTCGAAACGGCAATTTCAGTAGCAAAAGTGTTCCGAAACTTGTTTCGAAATAGGGGCTCACAGTGGCCAAAACGTATCGAAACGAGTTTCGATACGGGGCCCTGGAACCACACCCGTTTCGAAATAGGACAACCCGTTTCGAAACACCTGCTGTCTGCAACTTCCCAAAATCAGTTTTAGACATCCCCAATTGGTTCCAAACGTTCGAAACGACTACACGAAGCATACAAATCATACGAATACATTCTAGAGGCATGCATCCTATATCAACAAACTCAAGTACACAAGATATAAGATAGACGTCTAAAATACCAATTCATACATATCATTCAAGGTCCATGCTTCAAAGGGTCATACACTTAACCAAAATAAGGTAGGCAAATCCACATGGTTTACAAGCAAGGCATACAACCAAAAGCCAAATTCAACACAACCATTACCTTCGGTGGGATTACACTCATCACCGGTCTCGCGGAGGAGATTCCACTCATCCTCACGCCCCGTCGATGGGATTACACTCATCACCGACTATCACAATATAGAGAAGAATTTCCGGGCGAACCCGTACTCCATCTTGATAACTACCATCATCAAGACCACGCGCGCATTTGACTCACGTGTGCACACTAACATCCTAATGATCGATCATTTGTACCCAAGTATACTAGTGCCAATACTAACACAATCCACAATATCAATCATAACCAATTCCGTGCTTAGCACGTACTCACCATAATCACAATCATGAACAATCCACATGCATATCACAATGCATCACAACCATGCATCATCACACATGTATAATACATTATACACAATCATCATAAATACACATCACCATGAGGCATAAACAACAAGTTAAGAGTTCAACCAATGTCTCTAACTAAAACTTAGGATTAGGCTACCACCCTAATCGTAACTCTAGGTGGGTCTACCAAGCCCAACCTAGTCCACATGCTTGAACCAAAAATATTCAAAGACCATTTCAAAAACTTTAACCACTCACCTTCACTTCCAAGCTCAAATACCAAGCAAGAAACCACCTTCAAGCTTCCGGATTCACTCCCTATGCTTCACCAACACAAGTTCTTGCCTCCAAACAACCTCAACACAATCCAAACAACTTCAAATCAGCCCAAGCATCAAAGTAGCTAACCCGGAATACAATTCAAACATCAAACACAACATTTCAAGCCATGAACAACCCTCAAAATTACCAAACTCGAGCAGCCCATAAACCGCAATCAAAACTCACGTTCCAACACTTTTAACACCCCCAAATGATTCCAAAACAACCCCCAACCATAGTATTAACCTCAGGCCACAAATTCCAACCTAAAACAACCCCAAAAACCACTCTAAAACCCTTCAAAAACCCATTAGAAACCCAAATCCGGGAATGAGCTTAAAACCATGTAAAATTTATATATGTTGAACCATTTGACTCATAAACTTCATATCTAACATCATTAAATCGAAATTTTAAGTTAAACACCATAAAGCTGCCATTTTTAATCAAACCCACCAAAAACTCATATTTCAAAACCTTGATGAAAATGAAAACTACTTGTACTTTTGAAGAGAGGAAGTTGAGGACAAGTTGAAAATGAAATTACCTTTCAAAATCGAGTTGAAATGAGGAAGCAATGTAATGGAATAGTGGAAGGGGTTGAGAGCTTCACTATCCCGTTGGTTTTGTTTGAAGAAGAGAATGAATAGTGAAATTATTTTAGTAAAGGGGGATTTAAATTAAAAGTTGGGTTATTTACAAGATTGCCATTAATGAATGACTATTTCCCCTTTTCTTTAAAATCCAACCAAATTGAATTTCATTTCAATTTAGTCCAACATAAAATGTTTGTTTTTGAAACCCGAGGCCCAAAAGATTATTTTAATTATAAAACTGAACCCGAAATAATATTAAAATATTATTTTCACCCGACCCCTAAACCCGGGTGTTACAACTCTCCCCCACTTAAGGAATTTCGTCCCCGAAATTACCTGACGGAAACAAGTACGGGAACTGCTCAAGCATATCAGCTTTCTTCTCCCACGTGGCCTCTTCCACACCTCAATGTCTCCACAATACCTTGACCAACTCTATGGTCTTGCCACGCAACACCTTGCTATCAGAAGCAAGTATCTCAACAGGCTCTTCATTATAGGACAAATCCGGATTCAACTCTATCTCCTCAACAGGCATAACATGAGAAAGATCTGATCTATATCTCCTAAGCATCGACACATGAAAGACATCATGGATCTTCTCTAACTCAGAAGGAAATCTCAAACGATAAGCTACTGGCCCAATCCGCTCAACTATCTCATACGGACCAATGAACCTCGGACTCAACTTGCCCTTCCGGCCAAATCTCATCACCTTCTTCCACAGAGATACTTTCAGAAACACTTTCTCACCGACGGAGAATTCAATCTCTTTTCTCTTCAAATCTGCATAAGACTTCTGACGATCGGAAGCTGCTTTCAAACGGTCACAAATCAACTTCACCTTGTCGGTAGTCCCCTTAAGCAAGTCCAGCTTAGGTAACAATCTCTGACCTGTCTCAGCCCAACAAATCGGAGTCCTACATCGTCTACCATACAAGGCCTCATAGGGAGCCATCTGAATACTAGACTGATAACTGTTGTTATAAGCAAACTCAACTAAAGGCAAGTGTTTCTCCCAATAACCCTAGAAGTCAATCACACAACAACGAAGCATATCCTCTAGAATCTGTATAACTCGCTCTGACTGTCCATCGGACTACGAATGATAAGATGTACTAAAGTGCAAACGGCTACCTAGAGCACTATGCAAACAACCCCAGAACCTAAAAAGTGAATCTAAGATCTCTATCTGAAACAATAAACTTCGGAACTCCATGAAGTCTCACAATCTCACGGATGTACAAGTTTGCCAACTTGTCTAAAGAATCCATAGTGTTCACTGCTAAGAAGTGAGCACACTTAGTAAATCTATCAACAATTACCCAAACCGAATTCTTCTTCAAAGGAGACAACGGTAACCTCGACACAAAGTCCATGGTGATCCTCTCCCATTTCCATTCCGGAATCTTCAAAGGCTGTAACAAACCTGAAGGAACCTGATGATCTGCCTTTACTCTCTGACAAACCATACAACGGCTCATATACTCGGCTACATCCTTCTTCAAACCAACCCAGAAGTAATCATTCTTCAAGTCACGGTACATCTTGGTACTACCCGGATGCATAGAAAAAGGACTCGAATGTGCTTCACTCAGAATCTGACGTCTCAACTCAACATCTTCTAGTACAACAAGCTCTCACCACTGAAACTATACTCGGTCTGTCTACCTTCGGCTATGTCCTGAACCTGAGGAACTAAAGACACATCTTGCAACTGCTTCTCTCTAATCAACTGAATCAAAGAAGGCTTCACTTGCAACTCGGTGATCTAACCACCATCATTGGATACACTCAATCTAGCAAACATAGCTCTCAACTCAACTGCAACTTTTCTACTCAAAGCATCGACTACTACATTTGCCTTACCCGGATGGTACTCAATGGTCAAATCATAGTCTTTCAACAACTCAAGCCACCTTCTCTGTCTCAAATTCAACTCTCTCCGTGTCATCAAATACTTCAAGCTCTTATGATCGGTGTAAACTATACACTTCTCACCATACAAGTAATTTCGCCAAATCTTCAATGCAAATACAACTGCGGCTAACTCAATATCGTGAGTAGGATAGTTTTTCTCATGAACCTTCAACTGTCTAGAAGCATAGGCAACAACTCTTCTTTCTTGCATCAAAACACAACCTAAACCTATGTAGGAAGCATCACTATAAATCACAAATTCTTTACCTGAAACAGGTTGCACTAACACTGGAGCATTTGTCAAAGCTTCTTTCAATTTCTCAAAGGCCTTCTGTCTTGCATCTGACCATTCAAACTTAACTTCTTTTTGTAACAATTTAGTCAAAAGAGCAGCTACCCTAGAGAAACCATCAACAAATCTCCTATAGTAACCGGCTAATCCTAGAAAACTCCTAATCTCAGTCATAGACTTAGGTTGTTTCCACTCAACAATAGCTTCAATCTTCGATGGATCAACATGGATACCTTCGGCCGAAACAACATGGCCAAGAAATACAACCTCTCGAATCCAGAACTCACACTTGCTAAGCTTCGCATACAACTGATTGCTCAACAATCTCTGTAACACAAATCTCAAGTGCTCATCATGCTCTTCTTCTGTCTTCGAGTACACGAGTATATCATCAATGAAAACAACTACAAAACGGTCTAGATAGTCTCTGTTGCATGTAAAAGTGTCTATTGCAATGTAGTGAAAGTGTACACGACGCAAGTAGTAAAGTGATACTGAAGTATCGGATATCGTCTCCACAGGGACTGTGCTAATAGCTTCACCTTGGATTACTGCACGAGAGAGGAAAAGAATAGTTTAAATTGTTGTCACGAGAATAATAAAGAGAACTTAAATAAAAGAGTAATGGAATCAAGATAGAGAGAATGGGCCGGTATTGAATTGCTCAGTACTGTAGGTGTTGCAAAGTCTAAGAAACTTTGTTCTGTCGTCGTGCCTGCTGCGGCAGCACCTGTCGCGGCAGCGGTCTGTTGGTTATCGCGGCAGCGATTACTCAACTCAGTACTTCAAGCTTGGCAAGAATCCCTGCTGTGCCTTGGCCTATCCCTAGGTCCAAGTCTGTCGATGAACACGTCTTTGATGATACCTCCCGGCGTGAATCGAAGGATGAACACCGAAGTTGTTGAATTCTTCCTTAGCCACTTAACCTCGTCCTATCCCTAGGTCCGAGATAGTTCAACTATAAACTAGAGAACCCGCACTTATTCATTTCGTATACTTAACTCTCCCGATATTAAGTAAATAGATAATCTCACAATGCTCTCCCGATACTCTTGCATGATGTTAAAAACCAGAATAAGAGAACTTGAAGTAATTTTATTGAACAAAGAAAATCCTAAAACAATGCAATCCTTGCAACTACTTTACAAAGCAACCCTTAGCCCTAGAGGAAGTTTAGAACATGGTGAGGAAGGTAAAACAGCTAGGGTTTTGGGAAGAAGGCTAGAGAATGGTGATGTGCTCTCCTAGGTCGAATTACATGCCTTTATATAGGCCTTGGGTTCAAGTTTTCTAATATGGCAAGAATACAACTTTAAATTAAAGTACAACTCTAATAAAGACTAAATCTTCAGAGCAGCAGTCTTTAATTCGTCCTTCCTTCTTGCTTAGGATTTCTTCCTTGAACCTTGGGCTTGGCCTTCATTCTGATCTAGGGCTCGGAAAAATATAAGGGTACTCCACGACAGATGGGCTTAATTTTCTCTTTCTATCGAGGTCCACTTCACTTTCTTCCATTCACTATCGTTGTCGTCCTTGGCTGCCACGGCAGCGGCCGTGGCAGCATCGACCTTTACGTCTGCACATCCATTTCCAGCTTTGCTTCTCTACTGCCCAACGTCTGCTTCTCTACTACCCTCCATCTGCTACAGCAGCTACCTGCAAAAGCAACCAATTTCAGTAGAAACCGTGCCATTTAATATATTTGTGATGTAAAACTGAAATCTAACCTAACTGCAATGAATTATGCTTGAATGCAGCAGAAATATGGGCTAAATATAGGGTAAAATATAGAACTTTTACATACTCAACATACCCCCAAACTCAAGTTTTTGCTTGCCCTCAAGCAATTCAGACCTAACAAAGAAAAACAAAAATTTTTGTTTGGCTTAAAACAATGAACTTTCCCTTACCTACCATTTCATTCCCTATTGCAAGCAACACCTTGTCGGATAATTCAGGATTTATTCAGAACCATGCTATAATTCTCGTGTAGTGTGTGCATGCTTTGTGAACAATTATATGTCTAGACTCACTTAGCTTAATAGAATAGCTGAAACTTCTAACTTGAATTTTTATGCCAAATTTCATCTTTTTGGAGGCAATTTTTAGGCTCCTTTAGTTTTTATGCAGACTCGATTCTATTTTTCAAGCTTAAGTTTGACTAGAGCCGGTTTCGGGCACCTCTAGGTGTAAGAGTCTATTTTTCTTAACTTCTTTTCCTAGAGCCAGTGTTAGGCACCTCTAGGGGCTATTCAAGTACTAAGCTTTTCCCTATTCTAGTTTATCAGTAAAGTTATAGACAGTATACGAGTCACAAATGGTGTTTAAGTTTCAGAACTATAGCAAGACTCTAAACTGTTCCTAAAACTATCCTAAAGGCACTGCCACGACAGAGGCTGTCACGGCAGGTAAGTTCAGTTCAAAAGACTTAAGCCAAAATTTTCATCATTATATATATATATATATATATATATATATATATATATATAGCAAAAATAAACTAAGTAAAAGACACGAATTTTAAACTAAAACAAGACTCCATTAATGGAGGGATGCCACCCCCAAACTCGAGGGTTGCATTGCCCTCAATGCAAATGACAGTTAAAAGAAAATGAAAAGTACATCACAAAATATATAAAGAGACAGACAGCAATATAAGATAAGAAACTTAAAATTTAGTTGCTGTCGTCGTCGTTGCTGAGCCGGATCTATCGGCGGGCAGGGGCCTTCTTGACTGGTGCTGGCTGGCGGATGGGGGAGGCAGAGGTATTCTTCGTTTTGGCTTCCCTTGGCGGTTGAATGCGGGTAGGGGAGATGTGGGGAGGTTTCTCCACTACCTGTACCTCATAGCTGTTGTTGCTCTCATCGCCGCTGTCGCTGCTACTGCCGCTGCCACTGTCTACCTTGTTCTTGTCTGCCACTGTTTTCTGCCGCTTTACTGGTGTGAACTATTTGGAAAAATTCCTCTTTACGGAGGGTTCGCCATCGGATTCTGCTCAGACTGAAGAGGAGGAGAAGCCTGCTATGTATGCATCGAGTTCGTCGGACGACATTCTTCTCTTGGTCCCCATGGCAGAAGTGTTTGTTGTGCGGCTGCCGCCTGCAACTGTTGGGGCAGGGGTTGGCGTGGACGCAACAGTTGGCGTTTGGGGCGTGGTAGCAGGGGTAGAGGTATGGACAAGGGTGGTGGCAGCAAAATACTGGTTTGGGAAGGCAGGAAATACAGCATCAGGAAAATTAAGAGAGGTTTGAATAAATTGTACCGTGGCTGTGGTGAAATCCCTGATGAAGCTCATGAGCCCGAGCTGTCGTTCCTCCATCTTTTGTAGGGCAGTAAGGATCTGGGAGGAGACGTCGGCTGCAGGGGCTGCTGCTGTTTGCTACTGTGGTTCTGTGGCAGTAGGGTCGGTGTCGCTGGGTGCTGTCGTCTCTGCTGCTGTGGCAGTAGGATCGAAGGATGACAGCGGGGTGGCAGCAGTGAGTTCCATCAGGCTGAGTAGATTTCGATCAGTCCAGCCCTTCCCTTGCACTCTTAGATATGTGGCAGCTTCTGGTACATGATGGCCGCGGCAGAAGGCGGTGATGAGATAGGGGAAGTAGAGTGGTCCTGTCGGCCGGTGTGCGCATTCCAATATGCTCTCCCGGATGTATCTACCCACGTTAATGAGCCTCTCATGTAGTATAGAATGAATGAGGGCTAACTTGGGTTGGTCTACGGTTGTGTTGTGCGAGGAGGGCATAATTCTCTTTTTGATGAAGGTGTTCCACAGCTTGGCCTCCGAGGTGAGTTGAACTCTCTTCACCGTCCTTGGGTTCTTCGGATCCATGTTCCACTGGGTTTCTTCTTCCGTGAGCTCTACCATGACAGCGTCATATGCAGCATGGTCGAGGCTCTCCAGAAATTGCTGGTGACCATCTTCATTTATGCCCACATAGAAGCCATATAGAGTGTTGATATATTCTGGCTCGAAGGGCACCTCTCTTCCTCTCACCGTGACTGCTGTCGCGTGTCTGCTGTCGATGGCAGCATAAAAATCTCAGACCAGAGACACATTCATCTCCTCTGGTTGTTCTGCGAGTAGCTGCCACTGCAGGGCTCTGATCTTCTTCGCTATGAATGGTTGCAGTCCCAAGTTCCCCTCCTTGGACGTGTAGATAAAACCCTTTTCCTCCCACATGTCGCGAATTTGGAAGGATCATGGGGTGGATGCTGCCGGGGCAGAGCCTGAAGCAGCATTTCTGCGGGTGTTCCTGGAATACATGGTTGCAAGGATTGTGTAAGAAAATGAAAATGAAAGCAAGTAAAAAATCTAGAGAAAGCAAGTAGAAGGAGTAGAAGTGAGTGAAAAATGAAAAGTGAAACGGGGTTTATAAATGAAAGAGTTTGCTGCCCGTTGGAGCTGTAACGGCAGGCGCGAATAACGGGGCCATCTGTTACGCGGTTTCTGACGCGTCTGTCACGCATTTCCGTGTCTGCTGCACGTCTGTTACGCGTTTACGTGTCTGTCGCGACAGCGTGCTGACAGGCTGTATTTTCCGCGTCTGTCGCGGCAGCTGTAACGGCAGCATCCAAAAGTTGGGCTTTTTGGGCTGATGGAAAATGGTGGGCTGGATTCACTTCTCCTCTTTTCCTTATCTCCTTTATTTCCTGAAAAATAATAAAATTAAAAACTTTAATTCCTAAAATAAAATAACTCTAATTACCTAATAAATATATAAATAATAAAAATAAAATTAGGTTAAATTAGGGATGCCAGGAGGGGCATCTCCTAAGGTAACCACTTCCTGCATTCTTGACGCTTCAGTCCCCTGATATTGCTTCAATCGTTGTCCATTCACTTTGAATTGGTGCCCGTCTTTTAAAGATCTGATCGTGATGGCACCATGTGGAAAAACCTGTACCACTTGGAATGGGCCAAACCATCTAGATTTCAGCTTCCCTGGGAAGAGCTTCAACCTAGAGTTAAATAGCAACACAAGCTGCCCTGGGCAGAACTGCCGTGGCAGCAACTTCTTGGTCTTGTCCTTGTATATTCTTGCGTTGTCATAGGCCATTGTTAAAATTTCTTCAATTTCGTTCAAATCAAGTAGCCTTTTCTGTCTGCTTTTTCCAAGTCCATATTAACTGCCTTGATGGCCCAGTATGCTCTGTGCTCAATCTCGACAGGTAAATGGCACGTTTTCCCATAAATCAGCCGATAGGGGGACATTCCCAATGGAGTTTTGAATGTTGTCCTGTAAGCCCAAAATGCATCATTAAGGTGTAGAGACCAGTCCTTCCTAGTTGGTTTAACCATTTTTTCCAGAATGTTCTTAACCTCTCTGTTGGATATTTCAGCCTGTCCATTGGTCTGAGGGTGGTATGCTGTTGCGATTCGATGTTTGACACCATACTTTCTCAAGGCAGCAGCTATAACCTTATTGTCAAAATGCCTCCCCTCATCACTGATGATCGCCTTAGGGATGCCAAATCTGGAAAAATGTTTTTATGCAAAAACCTCTGAACCGTCTTGGCATCGTTCTTCTGAGTGGCGATCGCTTCAACCCATTTGGACACATAGTCCACTGCCAGGAGGATGTATAAATTCCCACATGAAGTTGGGAATGGTCCCATAAAATCTATCCCCCAAACGTCGAAGATCTCGACTTCAAGAATATTTTGCAGCGGCATCTCGTGTCTCCTTGAGATGTTTCCAGTCCTTTGACACTTGTCACAGTTTTTATATAATGTTTGAGCATCCTTAAACAGTGATGGCCAGTAAAATCCCGACTGCAAAACCTTGGCAGCAGTTTTGTTGCCTCCTAAGTGTCCTCCATACTGTGAAGCATGACAGTGATGTAGTATAGCTTCATGTTCGTCCTGTGGTACACATCTCCTAATAACCCGATCTGCACAATTTTTGAACAGAAGAGGTTCGTCCCAATAATAATGATTTACATCATTTTGGAACCTCTTCCTAGCTTGGTAATTTAGTTCAGGAGGAGTTATTCCGCTAAATAGAAAATTAACGAAATCAGCATACTAGGGGAGTTCAGAAAACTTACCTGCCACCATGGCTGTCGCGGCAGTGATTGTGGCAGCAAACAGCTGCTCATCGGGGAAGGTCTCTAGTATGTGTGTCTCGTCTGCCGATAGAATCTTTCCCTTCTCTAACCTTGACAAGTGATCTGCGACTTGATTCTCTGTCCCCTTTTTGTCCTTGATTTCCAGGTCGAACTCTTGCAGTAGCAGACTCCAACGTTTCAGTCTAGGCTTTGCATCCTTTTTGGTGAACATATACTTCAATGTAGAGTGGTCTGTGTGGACTATGACCTTCGTTCCAAGTATATAAGAACGAAACTTGTCAATAGAGAATACCACAGCTAATAGCTCCTTCTCCGTGGTGGTGTAGTTCACTTGGGCGTCATTCAGTGTTTTGCTGGCATAGCATATGACATGAAAAAGCTTGTCTTTCCTCTACCCAAGTGCTGCCCCGACAGCATAGTCACTAGCATCACACATGATTTCAAACGGCAGTTTCCAATCTGGTGGCTGTACTATTGGGGCTGTTACCAGCTTTTCTTTCAGAACCTTGAATGCTTCAGTACATTCAGCGTTGAAGTCGAAGGGACGGTTCTGCTGCAGAAGATGGCATAAGGGCTTCGTGATCTTTGAAAAGTTCGCGATAAACCTTCGATATAAACCAGCATGCCCTAAGAAACTTCTGATTCCCTTGACTGTGGTGGGTGGCGGCAGCTTTTCGATTACTTCTATCTTAGCTCTGTCAACTTCTATGCCGCGGCAGCTAATTTTATCGCCGAGGACTATCCCTTCATCCACCATGAAGTGACACTTTTCCCAGTTCAATACCAAGTTTGCCTTTTTACATCTCTCGAGCACTTTCTGTAGGTTGCCTAGGCAGCTTTCAAAGTTGTCTCCAAAGACTGAAAAATCATCCATAAATATTTCTAGGAAATCCTCCACCATATCGGGGAATATTGCCATCATGCACCTTTGAAAGGTGGCTGGTGCATTACAAAGTCCAAATGGCATCCTTCGAAAAGCATAAGTACCGTATGGGCATGTGAACGTCGTCTTTTCTTGATCTTTCGGTGCGATGGCTATTTGATTATAACCTGAGTAACCATCAAGAAAACAATAGTAAGACTTACCCGCTAACCTATCAAGCATTTGATTAATAAAGGGTAAGGGAAAGTGGTCCTTCCGGGTAGCTTTGTTAAGCTTCCGGTAGTCCATACAAACCCTCCAACCGGTCACAGTCTTGGTTGGGATTAGCTCATTGTCTTCGTTGGTTACCACGGTTATTCCTCCTTTCTTGGGAACGCACTGCACCGGGCTCACCCACTTGCTATCCGAGATGGCATAGATTATTCCAGCATCTAGCCATTTTATGATCTCTTTACGCACCACCTCTCGCATAGCATCGTTCAGTCGTCTTTGTGCATCAATGGTCGGCTTATGATCATCCTCTAGGAGGATTTTATGCATGCATAGTGCCGGACTGATGCCTTGGATATCAGCTATCGTCCATCCAATCGCCTTTTTGTGCTGCTGCAGCATCCCTATTAGTTGCTGTTCCTATTCCTGCATCAACTTGGAAGAGATGATTACGGGCAACGTATCATTTAAACCAAGGAAAGCGTATTTTAACTGCTCTGGCAGGGGCTTAAGATCTAGAACAGGGGGCTCAACAGTTGATGGCTTTTGAATTATATGGTTATCCGAGGTATAATTTAAGGGCTCGAACAACTTACCTGGACGATTGCCTATCCAGTTTACCTCCTCTTGATCTTTAGTATCAGATGTATCAGATTCTGAGGAGCTGTTGTCGTCGGTGCTGTCGTGACAGTCTTCTAAATGGCTGCCGAGGCAGTGGCCAATTTTGATGTCGTGGTAGCCCGACCTGATGCAGGGTTGGTCAAAGGTAATTGCAGTGATGACCTTGCACTCTTCTTCTGCATCAGCATGTTTCATTGCTTGGAGAACATTCAGCTTGATTTCTTGATCGTTCACTCTCATAGTGAGTTCTCCTTTTTCCACATCAATCAGTGATCTTCCTGTGGCTAAGAAGGGTCGCCCCAGGATGATTGGTGCGTTTTCATCTGCTTCACAATCTAAGACAAGAAAGTCAGCAGGAAAAATAAACTTATCCACTCTTACCAGAATATCTTCAATTTTTCCTTCTGGATGAACGTAAGAGCGGTCTGCCAGCTGTAGTACTACTGTTGTGGGCTGAGCTTTTCCAATACCTAATTTCTGAAAAACAGATTTGGGCATTAAATTTATACTAGCACCAAGATCACAAAGTGCCTTACCCAAAAATTTGTCTCCGATTATGCACGGTATGATGAAGCTCCCAGGATCCTTCTTCTTCTGGGTGGATACTTGTGCAGAATACTCATGCATCCATGTGTTATTTTAACCGTTTCAAATTCCCCAAGTCTGGATTTCTTCGACATGGCATCCTTGAGAAATTTGGCATAACCAGGTATTTCCCTAACGACATCTAACAACAGAATGTTGATATGAACCTGCTTAAAAATATCATAAATTTTCTTAAGCTGTGATTCCTGTTTCAATTTCTGTAACCGTTGAGGAAAAGAAGGTGGGGGACGATAATCATCAATGCGTCCTTCCCACTGCATACGGATCTGAGGAGGTTTAGGTTCATCATCTTTCTCCTCTGTCCCTTCTGCTGCCGTGACAGGTTCATCGGTAGCAGGCTGTTTGTCGTCTGTCGGGGCAGCTTCCTTGGCAGGTGACTCAAAGGCTGGTTTCTTAACTGTTTCAGCTTCCTTCTCTGGCCCTCGTAATTTCTTCCCACTCCTAGTAGTGATGGCTTTACACAGCTCATGTGTGAGTTGTCTAGCATTTTCAGTATTGCTAGGAAATCCACCATTCTGCCTTGGTTTAACATACTGGGAAATCTGACCCATTTGTGTCTCTAGTGACTTCAGAGTAGCTTCATGGTTAGTCATCCGCATCTCTGTTGTATCAATGAATGTCTCAGTCTTTTTGACGAAGTGATTCATGTTCTCAATGTAGATTCCTGTTTGAGACATAAACTTAGCCAGGGTCTGCTCCAATATGCTAGTCGTGGCAGGTGGTGACTGTTGCTACTACTGCTGCGGTTGCTGCCGAGTCAGTAATCTAGGTCCTCCCTGGTTTTGAGTATTCTGTGCTTAAGGATTCAAGGCATTATTAGGATTGCTCCAAGAGAACTTGGGATCCTTTCTCCAATTGGGATTGTAGTTGTTGGAGTTATAATTCTGCTTATTGTAGTTCCCAACATACATCCCTTCTTCTAACTGTAACGGGCACTCCTCCGAACTATGATTTCCATCGCAAGTTTCGCATACCTCTTCAGCAGAATAGACAGGCTGTGAATCTTCTTTTAAGAGCTTTTTCATCGCCTTTGTGAGGTATGCCACCTGTGATTTTAATGAACTGTCGGCCTCATAATCCTTTACAGCTAGAACTCGTTTACCCCCTCTTCTTGCCGTTGGAAACTGTTCCTCATTCTTCACCAGATTTTTCAATACTGCCATTGCTTCATCTGGGTCTTTGTCCAGCAGTAATCCATTTGCTGTCGAATCAATTCTGATACGAGTTTGTAAATTGGCAGCATTATAGAATTTGGTTACCTGGTTCCAAACGGGGAATCCATGCATCGGGCAGTTTCTCAAGAGAGTGGTAAATCTGTCCCAGGCCTCGTGCATCGGCTCGTCTTCTTCCTGTTGAAAAGTAGCGATTTAGTTACGTAATCGCTCAGATAAATGTGAAGGATTAAAATAGGATAAAAATTCACGAGTTAAATCTGCCCAAGTTCGTATTGAACCCGACGTTAGTTTATTCCACCAAGTCTTTGCTCTGTCCCTCAATGAATGAGGAAATAACCGAAGCCTCAGTATCTCCGGATTAACTCCTGGTAGTCTAAACGAACCAATGATTTCCTGGAACGTTTTCAGATGTTCCCTAGCATCCTCAGTAGCAGCACCACTAAATTGGCCAGCGTTGTTGATCATGCTGAACATAACATGTTTCAGCTCAAAGTTATCAACATCTACATCTGGCAGGGTTGTTTCCAGTTCTACATGATCATTGAGCATGTAGTCTCGGCATGACCGGCGTGCGACAGTGGCAGGAGGATCGACAGGTTGGCCGTTCACCCCATTCCCGACAGGATTGTTATTATCCTGGGGATTGTTTTGGTCGTCCCTTCTTTCTTCGTGCCTTCCGTTCACCATTGCGTCTAACTGTCCTTCTAAGTATTCGTTTCTCTCTACGAGGTATCGAACTCTTTTTCTGAGATTATACGTATATTCAATTTCAGGATCTAACTGGTGTTCAGGTTCTTTTCCTCGTTGAAATCTGCGCATAAGCAAACAAAAGACCTTGTGAAAGGTATAGGTTGAACGATCCAAGTAAAAGCAGAAAAGTAAAGGAAGTGCAGTAAAAGATAGGGTAAAGATATGTTGCCAGTCCCCGGCAACGGCGCCAAAAACTTGTTGCGTGTAAAAGTGTCTATCGCAATGTAGTGCAAGTGTACACGACGCAAGTAGTAAAGTGATATTGAAGTATCGAATATCGTCTCCACAGGGACTAGGCTAATAGCTTCACCTTGGATTACTGCACGAGAGAGGAAAAGAATAGTTTAAATTGTTGTCACGAGAAGAATAAAGAGAACTTAAATAAAAGAGTAATGGAATCAAGATAGAGAGAATGGGCCGGTATTGAATTGCTCAGTAGTGTAGGTGTTGCAAAGTCTAGGAAACTTTGTTCTGTCGTCATGCCTGCTGCGGCAGCACCTGTCGCGACAGCGGTCTGTTGGTTATCGCGGCAGCGATTACTCAACTCAGTACTTCAAGCTTGGCAAGAATCCCTGCTGTGCCTTGGCCTATCCCTAGGTCCAAGCCTGTCGATGAACACGTCTTTGATGATACCTCCCGGCGTGAATCGAAGGATGAACACCGAAGTTGTTGAATTCTTCCTTAGCCACTTAACCGCGTCCTATCCCTAGGTCCGAGATAGTTCAACTATAAACAAGAGAACCCGCACTTATTCATTTCGTATACTTAACTCTCCCGCTATTAAGTAAATAGATAATCTCACAATGCTCTCCCGATACTCTTGCAAGATGTAAAAAACCAGAATAAGAGAACTTGAAGTAATTTTATTGAACAAAGAAAATCCTAAAACAATGCAATCCTTGCAACTACTTTACAAAGCAACCCTTAGCCCTAGAGGAAGTTTAGAACATGGTGAGGAAGGTAAAACGGCTAGGGTTTTGGGAAGAAGGCTAGAGAATGGTGATGTGCTCTCCTAGGTCGAATTACATGCCTTTATATAGGCCTTGGGTTCAAGTTTTCTAATATGGCAAGAATACAACTTTAAATTAAAGTACAACTCTAATAAAGACTAAATCTTCAGAGCAGCAGTCTTTAATTCGTCCTTCCTTCTTGCTTGGGATTTCTTCCTTGAACCTTGGGCTTGGCCTTCATTCTGATCTAGGGCTCGGAAAAATATAAGGGTACTCCACGACATATGGGCTTAATTTTCTCTTTCTGTCGAGGTCCACTTCACTTTCTTCCCTTCACTATCGCTGTCGTCCTTGGTTGCCACGGAAGCGGCCATGACAGCATCGACCTTTACGTCTGCACATCCAGTTCCAGCTCTGCTTCTCTACTGCCCAGCGTCTGCTTCTCTACTGCCCTCTATCTGCTACAGCAGCTACCTGCAAAAGCAACCAATTTCAGTAGAAACTGTGCCATTTAATATATTTGTGATGTAAAACTGAAATCTAACCTAAATGCAATGAATTATGCTTGAATGCAGCAGAAATATGGGCTAAATAGGGGGTAAAATATAGAACTTTTACATACTCAACAGTCTCTAAAAATCCTGTTCATCATATCCATGAATGCTGCAGGTGCATTCGTGAGCCCAAATGGCATCACAAGAAACTCACAGTGACCATATCTAGTCCTAAAAGCTGTTTTCGGAACATCACACTCTTTTACTTTCAACTGATAGTACCTCGATCTCAAGTTTATCTTCGAGAACACTGAAGCACCTCTCAACTGGTCAAACAAATCATCTATACGAGGCAACGAATACTTGTTCTTCACAGTCAACTGATTCAATTGTCTGTAGTCAATACACATGCGCATGCTGCCATCTTTCTTCTTTACAAACAACACCGGAGCACCCCAAGGAGAACTACTATGCCTAATGAAACCACGGTCTAATAACTCTTGCAACTGACTCTTCAATTCTTTCAACTCTTTCGGAGCCATAAGATACGGAGCTATCGAAACTGGAGGAGACACTGAAACAATATCAATCACAAACTCCACATCTCTGTCAGGAGGCAAACCCGACAACTCTTCAGGAAACACATCCGGAAAGTCACAAACTGTTCTAATGTCTTTCGGTCTAGCCTCACTCATATTCGGATTCATAACATAAGCTAAGTAAGCCCCATATCCGGAATCCATCAACCTATGAGCCTCTAAAGCTGACACAACATTAGACAAGAACTTAATGTTCTCGCCTACTACTACTACCTCGTAGTCATCAGAAAGTTTCAAGGAAATTCTCTTCGTCTCAAAATCCACAGTAGCTCGGTGTTCAACTAACCAGTCTATACCCAAAATAATATCAAAACCATAAAAAGGAAGCTCCATCATGTCAACAGAAAACACATGACCCTGAATCTTCAACGGACATCTCTTATACATACGTCTAACCACAACTGTCTCACCAAAAGAACTAGTCACATGCATACCTACATCTAAGATCTCAACAAGTATATCTAACTTCCGTGCATGCTCACTCAAAATGTAGGAATGTGTAGAACCTGAATCAACCAAAGAAAGAAAAGACATAGACAGTAACTCAAAATTACTTGCTATGACATCAGTGTCATTCCCGGCCTCCCTTTGAGCATAAACTCTCGCTGGTCCTCCTACCTCTGGCTGTACAGCTACAACATGAGCAAGGTTCCTCTGAGCATCTACCCTAGGTGCATCAGCCCTAGGCTGGAAGTAGCCACGACCGCGCCCACGGTCTCTCTGAAAATCAGTCGCTCTCGCAGGAGCCTGAGCTATGTTCGGTGCTTGTGCCGCCTGATGCGGGCACTCCCTCCTAAAGTGGTCCCTCGAACCACAGTTCCAACAGGCATGGAAGTTACCCCAACACTCACCAGTATGCTGTCTCCCACACCGTGTACACTCGGGCAAGCGCCCTCCCCCTCGATGGTCCTGGTGGCCTCTACCATGGTGGCCACCGCCACGTCTATGGTCAAACTGTTGTCCGCCACCTCTATGCCTCTTGGCATCTCTACTGTCAAAGTTATTATGTCTCTTCCCAGAGCTAGAACCACTAGATCGTTTGGTCAAGCCCAAACTGTGCTCTAAGTCCTTGGCCCTCGCGACCAAGACATCAAAATCTGTGTAGTCAGAAGCTAAAGTGTACCTATTGATCTCTTCATTCAACCCATAGCGGGAACGGTTACAACGTTCCACTTTAGTAGGAACCAACTCTGGAGCGTACTGACTCAAACGAATAAAATGGATCTCATAGTCAGTCACAGAAGCATCTCCCTAAACAAGGGCCATAAACTCTCGCTTCTTCTTATCTAGATACCTCGGACCCATGTATCTCTTTCTGAAAGCGGACTCAAAGAAATCCCAACCTCTCTCGGCCTCTGGAACTCCGGTAGTAATGGTAACCCACCAAGTGTAGGCGTCACCCTGAAGCAAAGAGATCACATATCCCAATCTGCGAGCACCCACGCAACCCATCTTAGCTAAGATGCGAACGGTCTTCTCTAACCACAGCTCGAATCTCTCAGGAGTAGATCCTCTAAACTTTTCGGCCCCTAGGCTACGGAGCCTCTCCAACGGTAAACTGTTATCATCCCCTCTAGGCTGAGCTGCAGCCTGTGCCCCGGCAACTACGGCCTGGAATGCTCCCGATATAGCTTGCACAAGCGGAGTCATATCTATTCCAGCTGGACCTTGGCCACCCTGAGGTCCCTCTCCCTCGACTCTAGCCTCGTCTCCCTCACCGGGCGGAGGAGGTGGTGGTAGTGGAGGTGGTGGAGGAGCTCCAACTCCCGCACCAGCAAGCCCTTCTATATGAGCCTCAACTCCAACCACTGGCTCAACAGGAGTCGCAACGCGTGGTTCCTGACGAACCACTCTCGGCCTACCCCTCGGCCTAGACATCGCTCTCACAGATATTAACTACAACCACAACAACAACACATACAAAATTGGGTTAGCAAGGCAAGGCTTCCAAGTGGCTCAAGTATGTTCCCTCACTTTAAAAATTCCTTTTTCGATGTAATAGTAGCAATGGGACTCTAAACATCATGCTTTAAAACAAAACAACGAGCATAATTGTTACACAAGCAATCATGCTTACAAGGCAAGCAAACACCGTACATGTCAATCATAAAAACACAACTTACCTCACTTACCTGCCCAAGGTCTCGGTAACCTTAGGCTCTAATACCAACAAGTGTAACCCCCTCTTCCCGGTCCGGACGCTTGACCGGTCCGAGTGGGCTACACGGGGATAACCGAGGTGAAACCCGTTAAGGCTCCACTTCGGTTACCGACCCTAGGAAAAACTTTTTCATTTTATCTTATCTAAATGAATTAATTTAACTTAAGCGGAAGCCCAACATCAAACCGGGCCTAAGCCCAACCCTTGAAACCCCTTAGAGATGTCAAAAAACCCAAAAATAGGCTTGTGTTTCGAAACAGTCAAAGCCCGTTTCGAAACACCAGCTCCAGTTTAAAAAGTCAAACACCCGTTTCGAAACCCATCCACCCCGTTTCGATACAGGGTTTCATTTTGCCTTGCCGTTTCGATACTAGTTTCGAAACGACAATTCCAGTAGCAAAAGTGTTCCGAAACTTGTTTCGAAACAGGGGCTCACAATGGCCAAAACGTATCGAAACGAGTTCCGATATGGGGGCCCTGGAACCACACCCGTTTCGAAACAGGACAACCCGTTTTGAAACACCTGCTGTCTGCAACTTCCCAAGATCAGTTTTAGACATCCCAATTGGTTCCAAACGTTCGAAACGACTACACGAAGCATACAAATCATACGAATACATTCTAGAGGCATGCATCCTATATCAACAAACTCAAGTACACAAGATATAAGATAGACGTCAAAAATACCAATTCATACATATCATTCAAGGTCCATGCTTCAAAGGGTTATACACTTAACCAAAATAAGGTAGGCAAATCCACATGGTTTACAAGAAAGGCATACAACCAAAAGCCAAATTCAACACAACCATTACCTTCGGTGGGATTACACTCATCACCGGTCTCGCGGAGGGGATTCCACTCATCCTCACGCCCCGTCGATGGGATTACACTCATCACCGACTATCACAATATAGAGAAGAATTTACGGGCGAACCCGTACTTCATCTTGATGACTACCATCATCAAGACCACGCGCGCATTTGACTCACGTGTGCACACTAACATCCTAATGATCGATCATTTGTACCCAAGTATACTAGTGCCAATACTAACACAATCCACAATATCAATTATAACCAATTTCGTGCTTAGCACGTACTCACCATGATCACAATCATGAACAGTCAACATGCATATCACAATGCATCACAACCATGTAACACCCCAATTTTGGGCTTGGAAGTTTAGGGTCTAAGCCGTACCGGTCTGTTTTTCGGTTCGAATAAAAAGGGTGGTTTTAGGGAAAGCCTAGTTCGGGATGCATTAAAAATATGGAAAACTATCTATAAATCCTCTTTTAATATATATAAGAGAGTGGTGAAATCAATTTTGCAAAATAAGGTTTGGAAGTGTGACATTTCAAAATAGTGACTAAAATGTAATTTTTGAAAAGTTCAGTGGTGACTGTTTTGTTAGGATTGAAACTTTGAATCTTTAAGGAGCTAATTTACTCAAGGAAGGATTTCTCCAGATTTTTCTTAATTTTAATTACTCATTTAATGTTTAATTAATTAAAAGAAAAGAGGGAAACATATTTTAGTTTTCATAACTAACTTTTGCTAAAATTTTCTCATTTCATTTTCTCTCAAAATTCCCTCAGCCAAACACATTTCCACAGCAACTTTCCTTTTGATTTTCACACTAAATGATGAGGTTTCAATCATCAAAAGATTCCTAATCCTTTGTACATCAAATCCTCTTCATTTGCTTATTGAATTTTCAAGGATTTTGGCTCTAATCAAGGAGAAATCTACATTTAGAGGTAAGAATGTCCTTCTCCTCTAAATACTCAGTTCTTTACTGAAATTCCCAAGTTCTCAATCCTTAAATTAAGTTTTATAAAAGGTTTTGATGATGTGATCTTGATTTTGGCTTAAAACTCAAGATTTGGATTTAATCTTGAAGAAATTCGTAATGAATGGTTGGGATCTATTTTGAGATGTCTTTTTAATGTATTTTGGATGATTAATGATGTTTAATTGAGGTTTAATCAATGCAATCCCGAATAGATTGATTTTCCTAAGTTTTTACTTGTGAAAATGGTGGTTTTTGGGGTGATCTTGGTGATATGTTATAGCTAGAGGTATAAGGACGAGTTTATGATCTTTTTGGATGATAATTGATGTTTAAGAATGTTTAGAAGTGATGGATCTTGGCTGGGTAATGTTGTGGATGAGTTTGGAAGTGATTTCGGTTGTGTTTGGTAGCCGAAATGTTAGATTTGTTGTGAGCAGTGAGTTTAGGTGTTGTGGCTGAAGATTTTAATGCATGAAGATGCATTGATCCTCTGCTTTGATGTGTTTAAAATAGGGGAGACATCTTCGGATCCTTGTGGTGTTGATCCGGAGGCATGAACGGTGTTTCGGCAAGCTTGCGAAACGGAATTGGTGAGTGAAGTTTGGTTTTCAGCTTTGAAACCAATGTTTGAAGGTTTTGGGAGCTTAGTTTAAGTCTAAGCAACTTAACTAAGCTCAAGAGTAAGTTTTCGGAGAAACTCTCTCTTTGATGAACCATGAGATGGTTGGATGCAATGTGTTTAATTTGCATGTTTAAATTCTGTTTTGAAAGCATGTTTTAGCATGATTAATGCTGGTTTTGAAAGCCATGTGTTGAAGGATGCTCAAGGTAAGAGATCTTTGGTTTGATATCGGTAAATGTGGTTTTGATGCATAGTGATGCATGATGGTTTAATGGCTTTGATTAATGCTTTAAAAACAGTGGAATGTTGATGATAAATGATGTATATTGGCAAGTGATGTTTGGTTTTAAAGTACTTGAATCGGATATAGTTAGCCGGCTATAGGATTCAGTGCACCGTGAATAAAGTCGCCTTGGATGTTGAGGGGTTGTAATGGTACCGTAAACTTCATCCAAGTACACTAACGAGATGTCTAAGATCATAATGGTGGTTAAAATGCCATGTGTGGATCTTGTGTTGTGTGTCCTGTGTTCTCGTTAGTGATGTTATACAACTACCGATGAGTGATGTGGAGGGGTTGTAATTGTACCGTTAAACTCCATCACGGGTGTTGAGGGGTTGTGATTGTACCGGTAAACTCCACCTTGTGTGTTCGGTAGTGTGTATGAAGCGTATGGGATAACGCTTGTAATCCGCGTATCCGATTGTGTTTTTTGTTGAAAATGGTTATGGATTATCACTTGGAAGCCAATATGACATGTTAATGTTAATGAAGCATGAGATGCTTGTTGTGTATGCATTGTTGCATGAGAAATGATGTTTATAAATTTAAAGGCCTTTGAAAGGTGTTTTATAAAGAGCATTATTGTGTTGTTTCTTTAGAGCATGCCTCACTAAGCATTTGTGCTTACGCTCTCTTTCTTGAACCAATAATGCAGAGAATTGAAGTGCTTTAAAGGCAGCAAGGAGGCTAAGAATCCAAGGGAAAGCTAAGCTCATGTATGGTGACTATTTTTAAAACATTATTAGCTTTTGGTATTTGGCAATGGGAACCTAGGTTGTGTTTTTGGGAGATGTTTTGGACTCCCTGAGTTTGGCATGATGCCTATAATGTTTTGGACTTGTAATTGGCCACTTGGTGTTTGCTTTGGTGATTTGATGCTTGGATGATTTTCAATATTAGGATGCATGCCTATAGATTTGTGGTTTTTCCTAATTGATGCCATGAATGTGATTTGATGATGCAAACATGTACCTAATGTGTATGATGACTTGTTGGCATGATTAGGAGGTCATAGGGATGTGTTTGAGTGGTTAATTGTTTGTTAAACCAGCAAAATCTGCACTTTCTGGGCAGTCCGTATCGGAACGGGCACTACCGTTTCGAAACGGGGGCCCGTAATGGCCTTCCTGTATCGAAACGGGTAGAGGGCGTTTCGAAATGGATTTGCCACTGTCAAGCCCTGTTTCGAAACAGGTCTCGAAACGAACCCGCATTTCGGAACGGTCAACCCCCGTTCCGAAACAGGTGACCGTTGGGCACTGATTTGAATGGTTTAAGGTTTGCAGGTTTTACGTTTTAGTCTTGAATTTTGTATATGCAATTGCTTGATTTGAGATGTCCGTTTGAGGTGAAATTTGACAGGGAAGCATGTAATATGACTAATTTCATAATGGTAACTTTATAATCAGTTATGTCTTCTTATTTTCCAGAATTTACATTTTGGTCCCTAAAAGTTGTAATTTATACAATTGAGTCCCTTAACGTTTTCCGATCGCTGTGCTTTTCAAGTATGTCTTTCTCAAGGCTACATCTAGGGTTAATTTGCATCTAGAAAAGATTATAAAGTAAAAAAAAGGGTCGTTAATCAAGGTTGACTTTGGTTTTCCCCATGTAATCTTCGTAGTTCGGGTCAACCGTCTAGGCCGGGCTAAGGGGGTTACATTTGGTGGTATCAGAGCTGAGTTCTCGAGTAATTGGGAATGGTAATATGAGTGATATATGTATGATTGCTTTGTATGTTTTTTTTAGTGAAAGTTGATGTTTGAATTGTAAGTATGTTGCAATTGTGATGCTATGCTGTGTTGAAGCATGTTAGAGGGACCCATTGCCATATCAAAACTAATGAAATGAATTGTTTTTGAAAAATGAGCTTGAGTGCTTTGATTACTTACCTTGCTGAGCCTGATTATGTTTATTGCATTGTGTTAGTGCATTGTTTGTGAATGGGACCTCGTAGAGAGACGAGGATTAATACGCGAGCTATGGCTCAGAACGAGAATGAGGAGAATGCTGACAATGTTGTGGATTTACCTCCTCCTCCTGGTGGTGGACCACCTGGTGGTGGTGGTGCTGGAGGTGATGGAGCTGGTGTTGGGGTCGCTGGACCTGAAACTGGGCAGGGGCAGACTGCTCCTGACATGTCAGTGCTGATTCAAGCTATTGCGGGAGCCTTCCAAGCGGCAGTAGCTGGAGCTCATGGAGCTGGGCATCAGAGAGATGCTAATGCTAGACTACCTTTGGAACGTTTGCGCAGTCTGGGAGGGACTGAGTTCAGGGGTTTGTCTGCTGAAGGTTCTGAATCTTGGTTGTAAAGTACCAAGAGGATATTGGGACAAATGAACTGCAATGATGTGCAGAAGTTAGGATGTGTGGTATTGCTGTTACATGATGATGCGTATACCTGGTGGACGACCGCTATCTCCGGAATGGAGGAAGTTGATGTGACTTGGACGTTCTTTCTAAACGCGTTCAAGAGGAGGTATCTGGGTGTACAATACCTGGATGAAAAGAAAAGAGAGTTCATGTCTCCGACACAAGGAAGTATGTCTGTAGCTGAGTAAGAGATCCAGTTTGTCCGTCTCAGTCAGTACGCACCTGAGATTGTCCCTGATGAGCGGGAAAGGTGTGAACATTTCTGTTATGGTTTGGTGACGGATGTAAAGACCTATATGCTTGCAGCTGAGTACACTGATTTTGATGTGCTGGTTAGTAGGGCGAAGGATATTGAGCAGAACCTGGGTTTGTCTTCCAGGAGTGCTGGTTCTGGCTCGGGCAAGCGAGCTGTTGAGTATAGTTCCGGTGGTGGGCGGAACAAGAGGGGACGAGATAGGAGGTATCAGTCTTCTGCTAGGCGTGGTGGTGGAGGTCATGGTGCGCCTGCTCAGGGAGACATGGCGAGAGCTGATCAGAACACATGCTGGGCGTGTGGATCGCGTGGCAATTTGAGGCGTGATTGTCCTCGAGCAGCGAGGGAGGTACAGGCTCCTGTTGTTGTAGTTGGTACTTTGTGCTGGAATTGTGGTTCGGCAGACGACATGAGGAGGGAGTGTCCTTTGTTGGCCGGTGGAGGTCAGGGACGTGCTCCTGGAGTTGCTGCACCACAGAGATGTCGTGGGCGCGGCCGTGGTAACTTCCAGCGTAGAGAGGATGGTGGAAGGAATGTGGCGCATGTGGTGGTTGTCCAACCTGAGGGTGGAGGCCAGGCTCGAGTGTATGCGCAGCGAGAGGGGAGGAATGACACGGATGTGATCGCAGGTACCTTCACTTTGCAATCCTTGTCATTACTTTCCTTGATTGATTCTGGATCTACACACTCATACATATTGCGTGAACATGCTCAATTGCTTGGTTTGCGTGTCGAGTCTTGGATGTTGGTATGCGTGTAACTAGTTCCTTTGGTGAGATCGTTGTGACACGAAAGTTATATAGAAGGTGTCCCTTGGTTGTTCAAGATCATGTTTTTCATGTTGATCTTATGGAATTGCCTTTCTATGGTTTTGATGTAATCCTTGGTATGGATTGGCTTGTTGAACATCGAGCTGTGGTGGATTTTGAGAACAAGCGAGTTTCGTTGAAGCTTGCGGACGATTATGAGGTAGTGGTGGTTGGTGAGAATGTGAAGTTTCTTGCCAATGTGGTGTCTACTTTGGAGGTGAGTCGGATGCTGAGGCAAGGTTGTGAAGCCTACCTAGCCTTTGTGATGAATCTTAGCACTAAAGAGTTGCGAGTGCAAGATATCAGGACTGTGCGAGAGTTTCCTGGTGTGTTTCCGGAGGAGTTGCCTGGATTGCCTCCTAATCGAGAGGTAGAGTTTGGAATTGAGTTGTATGAGAATACAACTCCAGTTTCTATTACTCCTTATCGAATGGCACCTAAGGAGCTGAAAGAGCTGAAGACGCAACTTCAGGAGTTGCTTGATCGTGGTTTCATTCGGCCGAGTGTGTCACCTTGGGGTGCACCGGTCTTGTTTGTGAAGAAAAAGGATGGCACGATGAGAATGTGCATCGATTACCGTCAGCTGAACAAGTTGACTATCAAGAATCAGTATCCATTGCTGAGGATTGATGATCTTTTTGATCAATTTCGGGGAGCGGCTGTGTTCTCTAAAATTGACTTAAGGTCAGGGTATTACCAGTTGAAGGTGAAGGATGTGGATGTGCCAAAGACAGACTTCAGAACGAGATATGGGCATTATGAGTTCCTTGTGATTCCGTTTGGTTTGACGAATGCTCCTGCAGCTTTTATGGACATGATGAATAGAGTGTTCCATGAATATTTGGACAAGTTTGTGGTGGTGTTCATTGATGATATCCTCGTGTACTCTCGTACTGAGGAAGAGCATGAGGGACATTTGAGGATTGTGTTGCAGGCTTTGTTGGAGAATCAACTTTATGCTAAGCTAAGCAAGTGTGAGTTCTGGCTCAGGGAGGTTGTGTTCCTTGGTCATGTGGTTTCTGCTGAGGGGATTCGTGTTGATCCTCAGAAGATTGAGGCAGTGATGAATTGGAAGCCTCTTAAGTCTGTTCATGAAGTCCGTAGTTTCCTTGGTTTGGCGGGATACTACCAGAGGTTCGTGGATGGGTTCTCAAAGATTGCTGCACCTTTGACGAAGTTGTTGCAGAAGGATGTTAAGTTTGAGTGGACGGAAGCGAGACAACAGGCTTTTGAGAAGCTGAAAGCAGCTTTGACGCAAGCTCCTATCTTGGTTCAATCTGAATCAGGGAAAGAGTTTGTGGTGTATAGTGACGCGTCCTACGTTGGTTTGGGATGTGTGTGATGCAAGAGGGTAAGGTGGTGGCTTATGCATCGCGCCAGTTGAAGGTGCATGAGCGCAATTATCCTACGCATGATATTGAGTTAGCTGCGGTGGTTTTTGCTTTGAAAATTTGGAGACATTACCTGTATGGTGAAAAGTGTACTGTGTACACGGATCACAAGAGTTTGAAGTATCTGATGTCTCAGAAAGAGTTGAATCTTAGGTAACGACGTTGGGTGGAGTTGCTTAAAGATTACGATCTGAAGATCGAGTATCATCCGGGAAAAGCTAATGTTGTAGCGGATGCCTTTAGTAGGAAGGTGGAAGTGGAGTTGAGGGCTATGTTTGCCAGCTTGAGTATTTCGCGTGATGGTGGTCTTGTGGCTGAGTTGCAAGTGAAACCATCCTTGGTTCAGTTGATAAAGGATAAGCAGTTGTTGGATGGTTCCTTGGTGCCGAATGTTCAGGATATTGCTGAGGATAGGCCATCGGATTTCTCCTTTAATGATGATGGAGTTTTATGTTTTGGGAGTCGAATAGTAGTGCCCAATGATGCTGAGTTGAGGCGTGCTATTCTGACTGAAGCTCATAGTAGTCCTTTTGCTATGCACCCTGGTAGTACTAAGATGTATCATGATCTTCGTGATGAGTACTATTGGGTGGGTTTAAAGAAAGATGTTGCTGAGTATGTGAGCAAGTGTATGGTTTGTCAGCGAGTTAAAGCTGAGCATCAGTTTCCTTCTGGGTTGTTGCAACCGTTGAGGATTCCTGAGTGGAAGTGGGAAAGGATTACCATGGACTTTGTGTCTGGTTTGCCTTTGTTGCCATCGAAGAATAATTCGGTGTGGGTGATTGTAGATCGCCTGACGAAGTGTGCGCATTTCTTGCCTGTGCATACTACGTATACTTTGGACAAGCTTGCAGAGCTGTACATTGCTGAGATTGTGCGGCTGCATGGTGTGCCAAAGTCGATCGTGTTGGATAGAGATCCGAGGTTTACATCGCGTTTCTGGGAGTGTTTACATCAGGCTTTGGGTACACGGTTGAATTTCAGTACTTCTTATCATCCATAGTCGGATGGACAGTCTGAGCGTGTTATCCAAGTGCTGGAGGATATGTTGAGGTGCTGTGTGATTGAGTTTCAGGGTTCTTGGGAGAAGCATTTGCCGTTGGTGGAGTTTGCTTATAACAATAGCTACCAGGCAAGTATTCAAATGGCACCTTATGAAGCCTTGTACGGGAGGAAGTGTAGGACTCCTCTTTGTTGGGCTGAAACAGGCCAGAAGTTGGTTTCAATGCCAGCTTTGTTGAAAGGAACCACCGAGAAGGTGAAGCTTATTTGTGAGCGGTTGAAGGCAGCTTCTAATCGACAGAAGTCTTACGCGGATTTGAAGCGTAAGGAGATTGAGTATGCAGTAGGTGACATTGTGTTTTTAAAAGTTTCGCCTTGGAAAAAGGTGATGAGGTTTGGTCGAAAGGGTAAGTTGAGCCCTAGGTACATTGGACCATACGAGGTGATTGAACGTGTGGGTCCTGTTGCGTACAAGTTGAGGTTGCCACAAGAGTTGGAAAAGATTCATGATGCGTTTCATGTCTCTATGCTTCGGAGGTATAGATCGGATCCTTCGCATGTTATGCCTGTGGAGGATGTGGATTTGAATCTGGATTTGACCTATGATGAGGAGCCGGTGGAAATTCTGGATTCAGACAGTAAAGTTCTTCGAGGCAAGACCATTGAATTGGTAAAGGTGTTGTGGAAGCATCGTGGTGTTGAGGAAGCCACGTGGGAACGAAAGGATGACATGGAGAAGCAGTTTCTGTATCTATTTCCTCCAGGTAAATTTCGAGGACGAAATTTCTTAAGGGGGGAGAGTTGTAACACCCCAATTTTGGGCTTGGAAGTTTAGGGTCTGAGCCGGACCGGTCTGTTTTTCGGTTCGAATAAAAAGGGTGGTTTTAGGGAAAGCCTAGTTCGGGATGCATTAAAAATATGGAAAAATATCTAAAAATCCTCTTTTAATATATATAAGAGAGTGGTGAAATCAATTTTGCAAAATAAGTTTTGGAAGTGTGACATTTCGAAATAGTGACTAAATGTAATTTTTGAAAAGTTCAGTGGTGATTGTTTTGTAAGGATTGAAACTTTGAATCTTTAAGGAGCTAATTTACTCAAGGAAGGATTTCTCCAGATTTTTCTTAATTTTAATGACTCATTTAATGTTTAATTAATTAAAAGAAAAGAGGGAAACCATATTTTAGTTTTCATAACTAACTTTTGCTAAAATTTTCACATTTCATTTTCTCTCAAAATTCCCTCAACCAAACACATTTCCATAGCAACTTTCCTTTTGATTTTCACACTAAATGATGAGGTTTCAATCATCAAAAGATTCCTAATCCTTTGTACATCAAATCCTCTTCATTTGCTTATTGAATTTTCAAGGATTTTTGCTCTAATCAAGGAGAAATCTACATTTAGAGGTAAGGATGTCCTTCTCCTCTAAATACTTAGTTCTTTACTGAAATGCCCAAGTTCTCAATCCTTAAATTAACTTTTATAAAAGGTTTTGATGATGTGATTTTGATTTTGGCTTAAAACTCAAGATTTGGATTTAATCTTGAAGAAATTCGTAATGAATGATTGGGCTCTGTTTTGAGATGTCTTTTTAATGTATTTTGGATGATTAATGATGTGTAATTGAGGTTTAATCAATGCAATCCTGAATAGGTTGATTTTCCTAAGTTTTTACTTGTGAAAATGGTGGTTTTTGGGGTGATCTTGGTGATCTGTTATAGATGGAGGTATAAGGACGAGTTTATGATCTTTTTGGATGTTAATTGATGTTTAAGAATGTTTCGAAGTGATGGATCTTGGCTGGGTAATGTTGTGGATGAGTTTGGAAGTGATTTCGGTTGTGTTTGGTAGCCGAAATGTTAGATTTGTTGTGAGCAGTGAGTTTAGGTGTTGTGGCTGAAGATTTTAATGCATGATGATGCATTGATCCTCTGCTTTGATGTGTTTAAAACATGGGAGACATCTTCGGATCCTTGTGGTGTTGATCTGGAGGCATGAACGGCGTTTCGGCAAGCTTGCGAAATGGAATTGGTGAGTGAAGTTTGGTTTTCAGCTTTGAAACCAATGTTTGAAGGTTTTGGGAGCTTAGTTTAAGTCTAAGCAACTTAACTAAGCTCAAGAGTAAGTTTTCGGAGAAACTCTCTCTTTGATGAACCATGAGATGGTTGGATGCAATGTGTTTAATTTGCATGTTTAAATTCTGTTTTGAAAGCATGTTTTAGCATGATTAATGCTGGTTTTGAAAGCCATGTGTTGAAGGATGCTCAAGGTAAGAGATCCTTGGTTTGATATTGGTAAATGTGGTTTTGATGCATAGTGATGCATGATGGTTTAATGGCTTTGATTAATGCTTTAAAATAGTGGAATGTTAATGATAAATGATGTATATTGGCAAGTGATGTTTGGTTTTAAAGTACTTGAATCGGATATAGTTAGCCGGCTATAGGATTGGGTGCACCGTGAATAAAGTCGCCTTGGATGTTGAGGGGTTGTAATGGTACCGTAAACTCCATCCAAGTACACTAACGAGATGTCTAAGATCATAATGGTGGTTAAAATGCCATGTGTGGATCTTGTGTTATGTGTCCCGTGTTCTCGTTAGTGATGTTATACAACTACCGATGAGTGATGTGGAGGGGTTGTAATTGTACTGTTAAACTCCATCACGGGTGTTGAGGGGTTGTGATTGTACCGGTAAACTCCACCTTGTGTGTTCGGTAGTGTGTATGAAGCGTATGAGACAACGCTTGTAATCCGCGTATCCGATTGTGTTTTATGTTGAAAATGGTTATGGATTATCACTTGGAAGCCAATATGACATGTTAATGTTAATGAAGCATGAGATGCTTGTTGTGTACGCATTGTTGCATGAGAAATGATGTTTATAAATTTAAAGGCCTTTGAAAGGTGTTTTATAAAGAGCATTATTGTGTTGTTTCTTTAGAGCATGCCTCACTAAGCATTTGTGCTTACGCTCTCTTTCTTGAACCAATAATGCAGAGAATTGAAGTGCTTTAAGGGCAGCAAGGAGGCTAAGAATCCAAGGGAAAGCTAAGCTCATGTATGGTGACTATTTTTACAACATTATTAGCTTTTGGTATTTGGCAATGGGAACCTAGGTTGTGTTTTTGGGAGATGTTTTGGACACCCTGAGTTTGGCATGATGCCTATAATGTTTTGGACTTGTAATTGGCCACTTGGTGTTTGCTTTGGTGATTTGATGCTTGGATGGTTTTCAATATTAGGATGCATGCCTATATATTTGTGGTTTTTCCTAATTGATGCCATGAATGTGATTTGATGATGCAAACAGGTACCTAATGTGTATGATGACTTGTTGGCATGATTAGGAGGTAATAGGGATGTGTTTGAGTGGTTAATTGTTTGTTAAACCAGCAAAATCTGCACTTTCTAGGCAGTCCGTATCGAAACGGGCACTACCGTTTCGAAACGGGGGCCTGTAATGGCCTTCGTGTATCGAAATGGGTAGAGGGCGTTCCGAAACGGATTTGCCACTGTCAAGCCCTATTTCGAAACAGGTCTCGAAACGAACCTGCGTTTCGGAACGGTCAACCCCTGTTCCGAAACAGGTGACCGTTGGGCACTGATTTGAATGGTTTAAGGTTTGCAGTTTTTACGTTTTAGTCCTAAATTTTGTATATGCAATTTCTTGAGTTTGAGATGTCCGTTTGAGGTGAAATTTGACAGGGAAGCATGTAATATGACTAATCTCATAATGGTAACTTTATAATCAGTTACGTCCTCCTATTTTCTAGAATTTACATTTTGGTCCCTAAAAGTTGTAATTTATACAATTGAGTCCCTTAACGTTTTCCGATCGCTGTGCTTTTCAAGTATGTTTTTCTCAAGGCTACGTCTAGGGTTAATTTGCACTTAGACAAGATTATAAAGTAAAAAAAGGGTCGTTAATCAAGGTTGAATTTGGTTTTCCCCGTGTAATCTTCCTTGTTCGGGTCAACCGTCTAGGCCGGGCTAAGGGGGTTACAAACCATGCCTCATCACACATGTATAATACATTATACACAATCATCATAAATACACATCACCGTGAGGCATAAACAACAAGTTAAGAGTTCAACCAATGTCTCTAACTAAAGCTTAGGATTAGGCTACCACCCTAATCCTAACTCTAGGTGGGTCTACCAAGCCCAACCTAGTCCACATGCTTGAACCAAAATATTCAAAGACCATTTCAAAAACTTTAACCACTCACCTTCACTTCCAAGCTCAAATACCAAGCAAGCAACCACCTTCAAGCTTCCGGATTCACTCCCGATGCTTCACCAACACAAGTTCTTGCCTCTAAACAACCTCAAGATAATCCAAACAACTTCAAATCAGCCCAAGCATCAAAGTAGCTAACCCGGAATACAATTCAAACATCAAACACAACATTTCAAGCTATGAACAACCCCCAAAATTACCAAACTCGAGCAGCCCATAAACCTCCATCAAAACTCACGTTTCCAACACTTTTAACACCCCCAAATGATTCCAAAACAACGCCCAACCATAGTACTAACCTCAGCCCACAAATTCCAACCTAAAACAACCCCAAAAACCACTCTAAAACCATTCAAAAACCCCTTGGTAACCCAAATCCGGGAATGAGCTTAAAACCATGTAAAATTTATATATGTTGAACCATTTGACTCATAGACTTCATATCTAACATCATTAAATCGAAGTTTTAAGTTAAACACCATAAAGCTACCATTTTTAATCAAACCCACCAAAAACTCATATTTCAAAACCTTGATGAAAATGAAAACTACTAGTACTTTTGAAGAGAGGAAGTTGAGGACAAGTTGAAAATGAAATTACCTTTCAAAACCGAGTTGAAATGAGGAAGCAATGTGATGGAATAGTGGAAGGGGTTGAGAGCTTCACTATCCCGTTGGTTTTGTTTGAAGAAGAGAATGAATAGTGAAATTATTTTAGTAAAGGGGGATTTAAATTAAAAGTTGGGTTATTTACAAGATTGCCATTAATGAATGGCTATTTCCCCTTTTCTTTAAAATCCAACCAAATTGAATTTCATTTCAATTTAGTCCAACATAAAATGTTTGTTTTTGAAACCCGAGGCCCAAAAGATTATTTTAATTATAAAACTGAACCCGAAATAATATTAAAATATTATTTTCACCCGACCCCTAAACCCGGGTGTTACTAGAACCTTTCAACATGTGAATAAAAAAAACATATACACCAGATCATTTAGACTAAAGTGGGCCATTTTAAAATTTTATTAACATGTGATCTAACTTATTAACTAACATATAACATGACTATTTACATAATTCAATGATTAATCATGGATACACTTGAGCATTCAATGCCAATTAACCAATCCAATTCATAAAGATAAACATTCGGCTAACATATAAACAACCTATATACAATCGGCTATCCTAACATACTAATACTTCAATATACATATCAATTAGCATGTTCAAATTATTAAACTATATGAAACCATTACTTTATGCATCATTCGAAACAAGTAACAACCATAACAAAGTCTAAATGCAAATACCTAAACCAAGCATATAAATCAACTTGTACATATCATATCATTCAAATCCATATCAAGCTTAGATAACTTAAACATAACTTATTCATATCACCAAATCCATATATATATATATATATATATCAACCATCAATTCTATTACATAACCTAATTTGTCTTAACTTATACAAGCCAACTATCAAAATACATATTCTTCCATGCATGTGACACATTAACATAGACTATGCCACCATCTAGGAGACTAAACAAAACTATATCATACTTGTGTTTTGGCTTGTGACGACCCTCAAAATAAAACGGCTAGCTTTCGAATATTCGAGGACATGTTATTTGGAAGAAGGAAACAATAGAGTGATAAGTACACTTAATGTACATAGTGATGCAGCCCTAAACATTACTAGTTTCAATCTTTTAAAGTCTTATTCAATCTTCAAGGTTACTTAGCTAGGCTTAGCACGTATTGGAATACCTAGCTAGTCTATCAAAACCAAGTTAACATAGCTATTTTCATGTACTAACCAATAGGGCAGCAAACATTTACATGTACAATGACTTATTGGGCAGCAACCATTTCATTTAAAACACACCAATTTGGGCAGCAAGCTACATATACATTTCATACCAAATTGGACAGCAAACAACATATACAATTCAAGCCAAATTTGGGCAGCAAGCACATGTACAATTCAAGCTAAATTGAACAACAAACAACATATAATCTCATTGTCATCTTGGCAGCAACATTTCATAGTTTCACATCACAACATAGTTCATTTTAAATCTCAACCAAGTACACATATTCATTCCATATCATAAGGGCTAATACCCAACTTGTTCATTTAAACATATATCATTGTTCTAATCATGTTTTGCCTTGGATGATTAATGAATTAGGTAATCAAGTCTTCATGTAACATGTAACATTAGATACTCAAAGTATCCATTTCTCATTTCAACTTATAACAGAGGATGCATAGGCATCAATGGTGACTTACCACCATTCAATTATCAAGGTGACTAACCACTTTATCAGGTTTATAGGTGACTAACCACCATCCTGTAACAAAGATCAGAGGAGCTCAATGACTCTAAGGCATGCCCTTCTACCTATAGACACTAATCAAACCAAGGACTTTACTTATCTTTCTTTATTAACAAGAGCATTCACTTGCCAATCATTCATAATTTCAAAGGCATTTAACCATTTCAATAGGCATACACATATAATCAATCAAGCATCATAGTAACATAAAATTCCAGCAAGCACATGAGATCATTTTCATTTTATAATAATCAAAAACCAGTAGCAAAGCTTATCATTTAGTCTCATTTCACATAGCTCAAGCAATCAACACATCATAGCAACTAATCATATTTATGCTAAGCATGCTTATCTAACAAGCAATACACACTTAGGTCAATATTCTTTCCTTTAATCCTTCTTCCTTATCATTTTAAATTTTACCAATCATTATTAAATTCATTACATGCTTCATTCATGTTATCTAATAATCAAAAACATAAAGGTTAGGATACTAGTCCTAACACTTAAGCAATGCTACACTCACAAATACTTCCAAGCTTAGTTGTTATCCTTGATGATGATTCCTTTCCCCCTTCTCTTTGCTTGACCACTCCTTGAATCTTCTTGAAATTCTTCACCAATGTGATCTTAAATCATAGAATATCATATACAATATCCATTAGTAATTAATTCAAACATATAAATTCATTTACTTAAGCATAATCACCTAGACAAGTGAATCTGCCCCCTAAACTGGCAGTTTGAGTAACCTCTACTAAACTGGCCATATCTTTTTACTCACAACTCCAAATAAGGAGTTCTTTACCATTATAGAAAGCATATAAATAAACATTTACAACCATGTATGACACATAATTTTATCATTTTCCTATCAATACAGTTTATTACTCGAACATAAGGCATTTTTAGAAACCTAATCTGCCTATGCTTAATTTGTGACTTTAGTGCATTTATAACCTATGTTTCACTACACCATTAATCTTGAGATTTTAACCACATTTACCTACACATATTAACATAATAATGTTGTTCCAGAAACCATGAAAACAGGACATATAAGTCCTCAAATTATCAATCCTTACAAACTAGTCCATTTTGATCTTCTATGTGTTCTAATGATATTTAAACTATCAATTGATATATAATTCAAGATAAATCATTTATTTTTCATTCCTACAATACCTACCCTGTTTCTAACAAATTTTCCAGAATTTATTGGCATCAATTAAACCCCTAAACATTTTCAAAATTACAATTGAACCTAAGCAGTTTCCAGATTCATTCAATTCTGAGCAGTCTTTTTGTAATTCAATTTTCAGCCACTTCCTATGTCGTTTTCATACTGAAGAGGCCATTTTCTTATAGTACTCATTCATATATACAACTTTTATTTACAAAAGTTTTCCTAATTTGAACCCTAACCCATTCTAATTTTCAATAAAAAACAGGGCAGTGCATGAATCCTAATCTGGGCAGATTCAACCTAAGTTCATGTTCTTACTTAAATTTCCAGAAATTCAACTATATTTTCTTAAACCCATCTATCAAAGAACATATTAACTTGATTATAATTCTAATTCCAACAAGAAATCATAATCAACACATCAAAATAACCCTAATCAAAATAACACAAAATTATACTTACTTGAATTTTACAAGAACATGCATGCATTAGTATCTTAATTTCCAGCACATAATCCTTCAAAACTCACTCACTCTCTCTCTCTTGGGTTCTATGGTTTCGGTTAGAATGGATGAAAGATAAAGAAGATAGTGAATGAAAGATTGGCAACACTTCTTTATTGCCTTCAAACATAGTGACCGTTTATGGTCATCACAAAGACACATGGAATGTCTAGTTTCCATGTGTTTCCACTAAGTGATATTTAATCTATTATATTAAGGATATTATCCTTATTAATTTCATTTAAATATCAGCCCATTACCTGTAACACCCCGTTTTTTTATAAATAAAATAATAAAATAATAAAAAAAGGAAGAGAATGGTGCTTGTATGAGGGTTTGAACCCACGACCGCACCCCTCTTATGTCCTTTTACTTAAACCATTAAGCCAATGGCTCATTTCTGTCAAGGGTTACCTAGTTTGGCTATTAGAGTTAAGCCTAAGAGAAGTGAATCAGACTTAATAACCCCAACCCTTCACCTACCTCTGGAAAAATTATTCGAATCTGGAATTTTTGAGAAAATTTCAGAAAACTCTCCCAAACCCCATCAACCCATCTCTGATCTGCCACTCCGCCACCGCCGGGCCGTGGCGTGCACCGCCAGCACCGGCGTGACCATTACCCTTCTCCGATCGTGACCCAGCCTTCCACGCGCAGTGATGTGCCGCCATTCGCCGTGGAGAGCTGGTTGAAGTCCGTCAAAAACCCAAGCGTCGCCTTTTTTTTTGCCGTTTCTGGTCATCCTCGCCGTCCGTTCGCGATGCCGCCGCCAGATCCGGGCTCCCGACGTGATGACAAACAAAACCTATTTGGCCGATCGTCGATCCGCCGCCGGGAGAGCCCTCGTCGGAGCTTCATGATTTTTCGGCGTAATCACACCATTATAGGTAAATTCTGGCTCGATTCCAGCTTTAATTCAACATGTACGGTATGGATTGAAATAATAATGTCTTTCTCTCTGTTTTTCCGGTGAAATCGAGGTTGTTGGGGGTCTCCGGCGGCATTCCGATGGGTTTCTCGGCGAGGTTCCGGCAGGTTTCTATTGGGTAAGTGAACCGGCTGGACCGGTCAGCCCAGTCGACCCAACCCGAGCCGGTCCAACTCGTTGACCTGACCCGTCTGCCCGAGTCCGACCCGACCCATCCGACCCGTCCCGTCCGAACCGTCCCGTCAACCCGAGTCAACTCGTCCGAGTCAACCGAGTCAACTCGTTCGAGTCAGCCCGAGTCAACTCAGTTGACCCCTGTTGACTGCTCACGTCAGCATTGACTTTGACCAGTTGACTCTGACCCCGTTGACCGTTGACCTGCTGACTTCAGCGTTGACTTTGACCGTTGACCAAAAAGTCAAATTTTCCGAAAACTCCTGTTTTATGTTTTTCGACGTCCCGAGTCCGTTTTTGAAGCCCATTTTGCATAATTCTGATCCGAAAGCCTCCGAATCTGACCTTGAACCCAAAAGTGTTTATGTGTTTAATCATATTTAGGGCTCTGTGAATAAGGACTAAAACGTTAACCTGTGTAATTGAAGGTACCCTTATACCTTGGTGTTCAAGATGTCGTGCGACGTCCATTTTGGGATTCGAGTACGGTCGAATAAAGTATTATGAATCGACTGGTGTAGCTCGGAGTTAAGGTAATACATTACTACCTCTTGTATGCTTTATGTACATGTCGATATCCGGTTAATGCATGCATGCTTATGATGAAGTGTTTGTGAACTCTGCTTAAGCCGAATTCGATACGAAAAATAAGTATGAGAGTCAGTAAGATCAAAATACTCGGATAAAAATATTGATAGACCAGGAGTGTCGAAAGTGCTAATAATAATAATAATACAGTTAAATCTGAAACTCTATCAATGGTGTCTAAAAACCAATGTTCAGAATGTGGAGTATGAGATGTTGGTTATGAAATTACGAAAATGCCCTTAGGTTATAAAAATGACTAAACTACCCCTCTAGTAAAGAAAATGACCGGAAACCTGCATTTGACCTGATGGTGTATTTTACTCTACCTAAGATGTATGTTTTATTGGAAAGACTTCGACATCATTATACAATACGTGTGTTATAAAACTTGGATTTTCCCCTCAAACTCCGTATAACACATGAATGAGGATTTTCTGGAAATATTTTTGAAATCCTAAGTCGATCCTTATGATAGTAATGCGTGAATTAAATAAGAATGACCGTAATGACCAAAAAGACGGTAATGCCCTCGAGCACCGAAATGTCTGATTAATTTGAATGACGTTATACCCTCAAGTTCTGCAATGAATGAATCGTCTGTAAAGGGGCGTAGAGTTAGGACGCCTTAATCTCGTTTGAGTACGTGAATGATGGAGGTACCAAATGGTAATTCAGAAAGAAATGGTAGATTTATCTTAGTCGAAAATAACCGAAATACCCTCCTGAGTTAATCGGTAACTTTGTATTTGACGAAATTCTGGATTTGTTAATAAGACTTAAATAGCTAAGGTTCCCTTAAGTGTTAAGTTCTGATGCACGCAAATTACTCACATCTGAACGTTGGTAAGTATTTTCAATTTGGGTTATGCCGCATTAAACAAATTCTGGAGGTATGATAAATTGTTAGAGTCCCTGAGAATTATAATTTTCATTCCGTTATGATTGTGTCATAGTATAAGATTTGTCATGACAGTCAAATAACTAAAAGGCCATGATAGCCTAAATAATCGGAACATCACTGAAAATATCCGATAACTTAAAAGACTTTAATTTAGAAATTCTTGAATGTCTGGATAGAAAACTAATGAGCAAATAGGATACCCGAGTTCTGTGAACCATTGCTTCCAATGTTGGTATAATTACCAGAATGTCTATGAACGTCGAAATGACCAAAATGCCCTTGTATGCTTAAAGGACTAAAGTACCCATAATATATCTGAACTTTCTAAGATCTTGAAGTATCACCTCCTGAATATCTGGGTTAAACCGTTAGTATGAACCCCTTTTTAATAGGGGTCACATTTCAGAAATCCGTTCAAATCGTCAAAAGTTTAATGTCCCATTCCGTAAATGCCAAGTATCTCCAAGAAAAGATCTGTCCCACCTAGTGTGTTCCATGTGTGCTATATTCTGTTGAATGGATTGTATAATGATTTGATCATGAATAATATTATGTCTGATGACATTCTATGCCTACTTGATGTATGTTTGCTCAATCTGTATACTTGTCATGTGATTGCTTGATCTGTGATGGTATTGCCTGATTGTCCGATAAACTCGATAGTATGATCTGTTAGTTTGACCTATGATGGGATAATCTGTTTGCATGATGAATGCTGAAAATGTCTGCTCTGCTCAATAGTATGCCCATTTATCTGTCAAAAGCATGAACTTCTGTTTCTGATACTCTGAATAGAATATGTCTGTTACATGTATTATGTTACTCATGTCTGGAATCTGAACACCGATTACTGTCTGGGGTATACTGTTGGGTTATGTTATGAAGTGTCTGCAGGTACAGCCCTGATCCAGCTGGTAAACCCTTCTGTTAAGCTCCTACGCCCACGGGCCTAGGGTAAGTCTTTCTGGACCTAAGGCATTCCCTTAGGTAGGCTCCTACGCCTCAGGCCTAGGGTAAGACCTTCTGTATGCAGTTCTGAGGGACTGCATATTGGTGTAAGGTTGGAGGGTAGTTCTTGTAAACTTCTGTATGAACATTTAACATTTGCATTTAATCTGTTATGTGCTCATATGATATGATGTTAAGTACTTATGTATGTTTGATTTGCAACTTATTAAAACAGACTAGGCTTCGTGGTTTAACTACTCCAACCCTCCACTCTGTTGATTCTCTGAACAATAAGCTCTCTTTTAATACTCAGTAACATAGAAAGAACAAACCTTGTAGTCCTCAAGAATAGTGCTTCACTAAATTAGCGAAACATAAATGGAGACAAGTATTGCCTGGAACATCATAAAAATGTTATGCCTACCATATGTCTGCATGAGCTTACAGCATCTTTTGGTAGTTCTGTATTACTGAGCTTTTCCAAGCTCACGTTATTTTTACCATCGCAGGTTAAAAGATTATAGCATGGTATAATGTTTGACATCAGTGTTCGGAGTTCCCTCGGCGTTGCCTCTGGAGTACGGTACTGTATAGTTAGTGGGCATGTATGCCATGTATTGTTTCATGTCAGTGTCTGTAAAATGCTTTCTGAAAGTTTTGTTATGTGTTTTAAATGATTTCCGGAAATTGTATTTTAAACAGAAGTTGATTTTACAGTTTAATAAGTGTTTCGAGAAAGAAAAATGTTTTCATGTGTATTTTTCACTGTGGGTCGCTCTTGTGACCCTAATGTGACTTCCTATGATCCGTTGTAACTATATTTTCTTAAACCCATCTATCAAACAACATATTAACTTGATTCTAATTCTAATTCCAGCAAGAAATCATAATCAACACATCAAAATAACCCTAATCAAAATAACACAAAATTATACTTACTTGAATTTTACAAGAACATGCATGCATTAGTATCTTAATTTCCAGCACATAATCCTTCAAAACTCACTCTCTCTCTCTCTTGGGTTCTATGGTTTCGGTTAGAATGGATGAAAGATAAAGAAGATAGTGAATGAAAGATTGGCAACACTTCTTTATTGCCTTCAAACATAGTGACCGTTTATGGTCATCACAAAGACACATGGAATGTCTAGTTTCCATGTGTTTCCACTAAGTGATATTTAATCTATTATATTAAGGATATTATCCTTATTAATTTCATTTAAATATCAGCCCATTACCTATATATATATATATATATATATATATATATATATATATATATACTTTAATTATTATTATTATCATGTATTATTCATGTATATATATTACACGTATATGTATATAATTACATAATCTCACCGAAACATACATGTGAATTTTTATGTTGCACTTTAATCCATTTATAACCTAAAATAACTTAGTTAATGTGGTTTCATTTCAATCTTAACTAGATCAACAAATGTTTACGTTATTCTTGTCGTTTTCTATAGTTCGTACTAGGGTAGTTTTTAGGGTGTTACAGTAACACCTTCCTTAACCACAAATAGAGTTTTCTCTTCAAAGAAAATTAATGTCATTCTAGATGACAATAACTACTTGATGTGGTAACAACAAGTCTTGTTAACTATAAAATCAAATAGGCTTCAGAAGTTTATAGATGGGAAATTAACATGGCCCTCACAGTATATCACAAAGAAAGGTGTTGTCAGTCTTAACCCTAAATATAAGTTTTATGAGGAACAAGATGGAGCCTTAACTTCATGGCTATTGTCTATTGTGAGTGAGGAAGTGTTGCCACACCTAATTGGTCATAATACGTCTGTTGAAATATGGAACACCTTACATAGACTTTACAATGGGAAAACCACCTCTAGGATAATGTCCCTAAAACAGTTATTATACTCACAAAAGAAAGGTGACTCTCCTATGAGAGATTTTCTAATGAAAGTTAAAATTGTGTGTGACAACTTAGAAAGCTGTGGTGAAGTGATCTCTGATCATGAGCATGTTACAGCCATTCTCAATGGCCTATCACCTAAATATGAGTCTGTGATTACTGTTATTACAACTAGTCCCTCACCCTTTGATGTTAAGACTGTTAGAACAATCTTGCTTGATGTTGATGCAAGACACTCTCATTTGGTTAGCTCTGTTAATGCTTCTGCTCATGTTGTTGTTAAGAATTACTCAACAGGTCCTGTTGGTATGACTGAAACTCCATCAAAGTCTTTTCATGAGACAACCACAAATGTTTTTCCTCAGTTTCAATCCTACCAAGAGTCTGGTGACTTCACTGGTAGTGGTTTTTATGTTGCAACAGAACCTAGCTCAGATAATTTTGGTACTACTCTTGTGTTATCTTCATTTCCTTCACAGTCTGGTTATACTAGAGGGAGAGGTAGAGGTAGAAATAATTCCTCAAGGCCTCAGTGTCAGTCATGTGGGAAGTTAGGACATTTAGTTGATAGATGTTGGTCTAGGTTTGACATGCACTTTAAGAATGAATCTTCTAGGCCAACACAAGGTTATGGTAGATCTGCTCAGGCTAAATTTAGCTCTTACACTGTTCGTGGTAATACTTTTCAGACTTATCCTTCTACTCATGTGTTTTATACACCTCCACCTTTCTTCAATCCACACATCCTACATGCTACCACTACCAGACCTCCTCTAGTGCATTCTGCTGTTGTGCCACCTTCTCACACTCTAGTTTTCTTTCACCTACCTCCACTATTCCCACTGCAAGTCCAGCTCATGTCTACTCTCACTACACTGCCTCTTCTCCAGTGGTACAACTTCCCTCTTCTTGTCCTCAGCCTCAGGCTTTTCTTGCTACACCAGAGACTGTAGGTGACAACACATGGTATCATGACTCTGGAGGCACACATCATCTGACCAATGATCTTCAGAATTTACATACTAGCTCTCCTTACACTGGCACAAGTAATGTTAGGGTTGGTAATGGTCACATTCTACCTATTAAATATATACGACAATCTGCTCTTTTAAGTCCTACAAAACAATTACATCTTAAGAATGTTTTATATGTACCTGCAATAACTAAAAATCTTTTATTTGTGTCTAAGCTCACACAGGACAATCAAGTGACAATTGAGTTCTTTCCTAAGTATTGTCTTGTTAAGGATCTGCACACCAGTGACATTTTGCTGACTGGATATGAGCATAATGGTTTATATGAGTTTTCTTCTTCTGTTGCTTCTGCTTCTATGCATTCTGCTGCTTCAGCTCTATCTCCACAACATAATCATGTTGCTTCTACTTTTGTGCATTATGATTTTTCTACTTTACCTTTGCATACCTTACATGAGAATAATTAGAATTCTTCTTTCAATAATTGTACCTCTTATTTTTCCATTTGTAATGCTTCTACTGTTGGAAATAAAGTGTCATTGGAAACTTGGCACAATAGACTAAGACACCCTGCCCAAGATACTTTGCTTCTTGTTCTAAGAAATTGTAATATCTCTGCTGATATGAATAAAGTTCCTAATTTTTGTTCTGCTTGAAAGTTTGGTAAATCACACAAACTCCATTTCTCTGCTTCTAAAACTCAGTATACTCACCTTTAGAGTTAGCGGTAGCTGATGTCTGGGGGCCAGCCCCTTTATATTCCAATGGCTTTCGTTATTATGTAGCATTTACTGATGCTCACTCACGATTTACTTGGTTGTATTTTCTAAAACAAAAAAATTGGAGTTTACAGTGCCTTTCTTCAGTTTCATCAGGAGACAGAAAGACAGTTTGGGTGCAAGCTCAAGGCACTTCAAACAGATGGTGGAGGGGAGTTCACAACACTGAATGCTTACCTTCAAGCACAAGGTATTATTCACAGACTCTCTTGCCCCTATACCTCTGAACAAAATGGCTTGATAGAAAGAAAACATAGGCAAATAGTTGAGATAGGCCTTACCTTACTACCACAAGCTTCAATGCCCCTAAGTTTTTGGAATGATGCTTTTACAAGTGCAATCTTCCTCATTAATAGGTTATCTACAAAAGCCTTAAATGGAGTGTCACCTTATGAAAAACTGTTTCAAAAGAGTCCAGACTATAATTTTATGAAAACCTTTGGGTGTGCTTGTTATCCCTTTTTAGGTCCTTACAACAAAAATAAGATTCAGTTTAGGTCTGCTCTTTGTACCTTCTTAGGATACTCTCCATCTCATAAGGGATACAAATGTCTTGATTCTACTGAAAGAGTCTACATTTCTAGACATGTTCAATTTGATGAACAACATTTTCCTTATAAGTCAATTGTTGAGTGTCAAGGTTCTGTGAACAAGTCTGATTGCAAGAAATGTTCTAGTTTTCTCAAAAAGTCTTCTACTTCCTTTCCTCAATTACAAACTCAACATTTTACCATCCCACAAAATACACCTCCTCCTGTCCCTTCTCCATCTCATGTTTCTGTGTCTATTCCACCTTCTCAAAATGTTTCACTGACTGGACAAGATCAGGCTACACCAACTTTGTCTTCTACATCATTTCTAGCACCATTACATTCACATTCATCACCCTCCACCCCATCTCTATCTGCATCCACCAATCCAAATCCATCATCTCCACTACCATCTCCCATTTCATCATCACTTCCATCTCCCATTTCATCATCACTACCATCTTCCACTCTATCTCTACCTTCCTCCACAACTCCATCACTACCACTGGTTCACAATAATCACCCAATGGTTACTCGTGCTAAAGCTGACATCTTCAAACCAAAGGTGTATCTCACTGAAGCACATGTCTCTGAACCTGACAACATCACAGAAGCTCTACATCATCCTGGTTGGAGTGCAGCTGTACATGCAGAATAATCTGCTCTGCTCAACAATGATACTTGGGATTTGCAAGTACTACCATCAAACAGAAAGATAGTCGGATGCAAGTGGCTGTTCAGAATTAAGAAGAAGGCTGGTGGTTCAGTTGAAAGACTTAAGGCAAGACTAGTGGCTAAGGGGTTCTCTCAGGCTGCTGGGTATGACTTTCGAGAGACCTTCAGCCCTGTTGTGAGGTCTAATACCATTCGAATTGTGTTAGCTGTGGTTGTTATGAAAAGGTGGTGCATAAGGCAGGTTGATATTAATAATGCTTTCCTCAATGGAAGCCTGGTTGAGGAGATTTTTATGGATCAACCTCATGGCTTTGAGAAACATGGACCCATTGGTGAAGTACTAGTGTGCAAATTGAAGAAAGCACTGTATGGTCTTCGTCAAGCCCCACGTGCTTGGTTTGACACCTTGCGAAACTTTCTTACTTCCAGCTTGGATTTTGTTGCTTCCAAGGTAGATACATCCTTGTTTATTAGAGACACATTATCTTCTCAAGTGCTATTGATGGTATATGTTGATGATATAGTCATCACAGGGAATGGTCCAGCAGATGTGGACTTTGTGGTTCAACAGATTAATGTTGCTTTCTCCTTGAAGGATCTAGGAAGTTTAGGGTTCTTCTTAGGCATGGAGGTCCAACATGATACCAAGGGTCTCCTTTTGAATCAAAAGAAGTGTGTAACTAAACTGTTGAACAAAACTGGTATGTCAGCTTCAACTTCAGTTCCAACACCAATGGTTGTAACATCTAAGCTCTCTACAAGTGATAGTGATACATTTGGTGATATTCACTTGTACAGAAGTGTGGTAGGAGGACTACAATATGTGTGCCTTACCAGGCCTGACATTTCATATGCTGTGAACAAGGTGAGTCAGTATATGAATAACCCTTGTGAATCACACTGGAAAGCTGTTAAGAGAATACTCAGGTACCTCAGAGGAACAATTGAGTATGGTTTGTTCTATAGACGTGGAGAGGAGTTTAGCCTAACTTGTTTTACAGATCCTGACTAGGTTGCTTCGCTTGAAGACATACGGTCAACCTCAGGCTACTACATTTTTCTTGGAGACACTCCCATTGTTTGGTGCTCCAAAAAGCAAAGTGTTGTGTCCAGATCAACATGTGAAGCTGAGTACAGGAGTTTGTCCAACTCAGTGTCTAAGCTTATCTGGGTTGAACAGCTTCTAAAGGAGTTAAATGTCACTATAATAGGCAAGCCAATTGTGTGGTGTGATAATACTTCAACAGTATCCATGTCTGTAAATCCCACACACTATGCAAGGATCAAACATGTGGAGATAGATCTTCATTTTGTTCGAGAAAGGGTACTTGCTGGGCAACTTTATTCCCAGTTCAGAGCAAACAACTGAAATACTTACAAAGCCTATTCCACCATCTATGTTCTCAGATTTAAGACTCAAGCTTGGTGTGTTGTCTTATGCTGATATCCATCAAATGGAAGAGAACTCAACATGGAGAGTAATAGAGCTTTCTAAAGAAGGAGACAAACCAGGAGAATGTTATGAGTTAAATTTCAGTTAAAGTTGTTATTGTATTGTTAGGCCGGCCGTTTTGGGTAGTCTGTTACCCCTTATAGCTTGGGCTATATAAATGTAATTGGGCTCCTTCATAATAATAATATATAGAAAAACTATCACATTAACTCATTTCCAATTTTCCTTTCTTTTTCGATAGCTTTTCTCATCGTCTTTGTTCTCTCTCTCTTTTCCCTTTCTCAGAATACTTTAACATCTCTATTTCTCGATTCATATGTGATGAACTAACATTTTGATATAACAAATTAAAAGAAAAAAGTTTTCGGACTTAATCGAATATATAAATTCTTGCAAAAATAATTCAAAGTCCAAACAAACATGAAAAATTCGTTTCAAATGTTTTCCAACTTACCAATCTTTTTCAAAACAAGTATGATCCGTTTTTTCACTAAGAAAACTGTTTTCCAATCTTCAAGGCAAAAAGAATCGATCCCCTGATGAAAGGGATCGATCCCTTGATTGACAGTTTCACTTATTTTTTTATCTCAGTGCAAAAGGATCGATCCCCTGGCGTATGGGATCGATCCCTTTTTGCAACGATCATATTTTTCATAAGAAAGGATCGATCCCTTTGTAGAAGGATCGATCCCTCGTGCTTTAAATGCTCTGATTTCAGGTTGGTAACGACTTTATGACATCCCCAATGACTCCAAACGACTAGTATTGATTGAGAGGATATAAAAACAAAGAAAAATCAACTCAACAACAACAACAAAGTCCATAAAAAACATTCAAGCTTCTAAGAGTTCATTTTGTGCTTATTTTTGGATCTTTCTTGTAAAACACTAGAGTGTTCTTCATTGTAATTCTTGTGCTAGTGTTTCTTTGGGTGTGTAAGAGAGCTTAAACTTTGCAAACACATTCCTAGTGAGGATTTCCTAGTTTGCTTATTTGTATTTATTCTTGGGGAAAGGATTCAATAGACTTTGGGGTATAAGTCTATTGAATTGTGTAAGGTTACTCCTTATCCTTAAAGGAAAGACAAATTAGTGAATTTGTGAAAAATCCTTAGTGTGGTCACTAAGGTAGTGGATGTAGACTCCAATTAAGGGAGTTGAACCACTCTAAATCTCCTTGCAATTTCTACCTTTGCAATTAGTGTCCACCGTTCTTTTAAAAATCCAGTTCATCCCCTTCTTGGTTTTGTTCGATCGATTGCCACTCTCAACAATTGGTATCAGAACTTGGCTCATTGGAAGGTCTTACAACCTCTTGAGAAGATCCAAGAAGTGTGCAATCATCTACAAGGTCATCCTTGGCTTCCACCTCCACCGTTGAAGCTTGGGGCGATTCTCAACCCACCAACAAGCCTCCCTTCTTCAATGGAGTGAATTATGCTTATTGGAAGAACCACATGAAGCTATTCATTCAAGCTTTTGATCTTGAAGCTTGGAAGATCATCATGAGTGGTTACACCGCACCGACTAGTAATATGGAGACATGGAGCAATGAAGAAAACAAGAGATTCTCCACAAATGCTAAGGCAATGCATATAATATTTTGTGCCCTTGGCCCGGATGAGTATGGAAGGGTGTCATCTTGTTCCAATGCTAAAGAGATTTGGGACAAACTTGAAGTTACACATGAAGGAACAAATCAAGTGAAGGAGACCAAAATCGGGCTTCTCAATCTTAATTATTAAAACTTCAAGATGGACCCCGAGGAAGACATCAAAACCATGTCTGATCGATTCTCCGTGATTGTTAATGGTTTGAAGGACTATGGAGAAGTGATCCCGGAAGATAAACTTGTGAGGAAAATGATCTATTCTCTTCCCGATTCATGGGATTCAAAGAAAATGACGATTATAGAAGCAAAGGACCCCAAGACTCTCAAGTTGGATGAGCTCATTGGTTCCTTGCTTACACATGAGATGATGTCAAAGGGTAAGGAAGAAAAGAAGAAGGAAGTGGAAAAGAAGAAATTTGGTGTTGCTCTCAAAGCATCAAAAGAAGATATTTATTCTAGTGGAGAGGATGAAGATAAAGAGATGACTATGTTTGCCAAGAGATTCAAAAGATTCATGAGATCCAACAAAGGAAGAAGATTTCAAAGAGAAGAGGATTTCAAGAGTGACAACAAAGAGAAAGATCAAATTATTTGCTATGAGTGCAAAAAGTCGGGACATATCAAGTTCGATTTTCCCCAATTGAAGAAAAAGAGCTATGAGAAAAAGAAGCACAAGGCTCATGTAGCTACTTAGAGCGATGATGAATCATTCGACGAGGATGAGAATGAAGTAGCCAACTTGTGTCTCGTGGCTATTGAGGATGACTTTATTGTAACCTCTAATTCATCTTTTTCAATTGATTATAATTTTGATGAATTGCAAGAGGCTTATGATGAATTAGCTTTGGAGTTTGAAGAGTCAATTTTGAAAAATAGAAAAATCATTTTAAAATTGAAAAATGAAAATTACTCTCTTTCCAAATCTAATAAGGAATTTGAAAGTAAAGTTGAGGAAATGCAAGTTAAAATAAAAGAATTTGAAAAGAAAAATCAAGACTTGCACAACTTACTTTCAAAGGTCCATGATGATCATCAAAATGAACTTGATGATCTTAAAGTTTCTTTCAATAAAGTTGGGACTAAAAGTTTTGAAAAAGGTGAGAATTCAAGACCTAACTATGTTAGGAAGAACTTTAATGGGCATAGACAAGGAGGTCATCAAAGATCATTTAATAGAAAGATAATTAGAAGCATTTGGGTTCCAAAAGGACTCATTGCTAACAAAGAATATGATCTCTTGTCTAAGTGGATACCAAAAGGGACTAAAATTGTAGGAACTAACTCTCATGGACCCAAAAGAGTTTGGGTACCAAAGAATGCATAGTTCCTTGATTGTAGGTGTGTTGGAGCCATGGTGAGCAAAATGAAGAAATCGAAAATCTCTAGACACACTAGAAGGAAGGACACTTGAAGAGGTTATGGGCTAATCAACCTATCTTGGTTCAAGTGGTAACATTTTATTTAACATGCAATCTTTGTTCATATATGTTGATTATGTGTGTTTATATGTTTCAAAGCATGTTTGAGGGTCCTCATATGTTGTTTAAGTGCCTTTAATAAGGGGGAGTTAAGATTGCATGAGTTGCACATTTATGGCCCAACATGCTCATAATTATGTTTTTGGCCTTAAATTTGCAATATTTGATTGATTTTGTGAAATCGTGTTCTCTATGCTTAATATGATCTTTTATGATGAATTTTGAGAATATGATATTGTCTTGTAGCAATTTTATCAAAAAAAATGCATGCTTAGGACCTCATAGAGCCTTTGTGTGTATGTGACTTGAAATAATCTTGATAGTGTGCTTTTAGAGGACTAAATTTTGATCTATGATGTAATTTGCATATCTTGTTGTTTCAAGTTAACATTCATGCTCATAGATATCTTCTAAGGCATTTAAAACTCACTTCATATCATACGTATGACATAAGATGCCTCCATTAGAGCTTAAATCTCGTATATACGATCCTTGTGCCCAAAATTCACATTTTCCAGAAAAAGGATCGATCCCCCAAGAAAAGGGATCGATCCCTTCGTTGACAGTAAGCTCCTAAAAATCGGTCCTTGATTTTTACACTAAAAGGATCGATCCCCTAACCCGAGGGATCGATCCCTTTAGGCGTGTTGGCTGGGCGCGCTGTTTTAAAAGGAGGTTAACACTCTAATTTTTTTAAAACCCCTTGTTCGAACAAAAGGCACCAAAATACCCCAAAACTGACCCCTTTCGAAAACCCTCTCAATTTTCTTCCATCCAAATCAATTTTCAAGCTTGAAACACGGATTTCCTTCGAGTTTTCATCTCCAAACCGGATTTGGCCCTTGTTCTTGAATTGTGGTTCTTCAAAAATCACTCTTTGGGTAAGTTCTAAACCCTAACTTTTTCATACGAATTTTTTCTTTAAAATTGTGGTCTATTGGTTGAATTAGGTATTGTTAGAGAACTCATATTGTTGAAAATCAATGTTTTTTGTTGCAGGAGGGTTACCCATTGTTTAAAATCACTCAAAACCTCTTCTTTCAACACTTACACACCAAGTGTTTGATAAAAAGCCTAAACCAATTTTTACCCTCTACCAATTTCGGCCAAAGCTTGATTTACCATAATCTTGTGCCTTTAATTCCTCAAAATTTTCCCCCTAAACATCCTTTTACTAAGCGAAACTAATTTTTTTTATTTGAAAAATGTCTAAGAGAAAAACTATGGCTTCCAAGGGGAAGGGGATTTCATCCAACCCTCCTCCATCTTCAAACTCTTTAGACTCATGTTTTAGAAACTCTAGGGAAAGTGGTCGTTTTTGAAACATCTTTGCATCCGCACCGATTAAGGAAACACGCTCAATTGATTTTAATTTCCTAACCAAACTAGATTTTGCCTATTTACAAAAGTTTAAGGATTTTAAGTGGATGGATTTTTTAAAATTTAAGGGGCCAACTTTTCCTACTCTTGTTCGAGTCTTTTATTCTAATGTCACCGTCTCTTCTTCAAAACTTGCGGATGGCACCATCATTCGAACAATCAAATCTTATGTTTTGGGCAAACATGTCACTCTTACCATTGATTTTCTTGCTAACGCTTTTAGTCTTCCTGATGATGGTGTTGAGATTTATAAAGGGCTTTATCCTGAAAATTCTCGTGTCACTAACAACCAAGCTACCTTCCTTCCTCTTCATGATCGTCTCTTGCACCTTATCCTTTCATATGTGATTCGTCTTCGTGGGATGAAATATTCTTCGGTTCGAGAGTCCGATTATTGGTGGCTTCATTGCATTTGTAGTGGAACTCAACTCCATCTTTCTGCCTTCATCTTCAATGATATGATAAAGATTATCAAGGCAAAGAAGGTGCAAACCTTAGCATATGACATGTACCTTAGCCATATCTTCTCTTTGCTTAACATCGATACATTCTTCGAGCCCGGCATCAATCCTCCCACTAACAACATCATTGGCCGTCATTCGATGGATCGTTTGGGTTACAAGGAAGAACCCGAATTCTCTATGAATTGGGTGAAGAAGAGAGGCGAAGTTCAAGAACCGGAACACCATGAAGAAGGAGATGAAGAACATGAGGATGAACATATGGATGACGCTCTATGAGCCTCCACTCGTGCTAGATCTCATGACATGTCATTGAGGGAGCTTCATGATTCTCTCATTCATCATATGGACTCCTCCATTGGATCTCTTCGGGCTCACATGGATTCTAGACTTGATTCTCTCGAGGCACGTCATGCTTCCTTGGGGTGATGCTTTTAGCACTCTTCAGCGCAAGTTTGATAGTTACTCATTCCCACCGCCACCATCTTCATCTTAGATGCATGCATACATGGACATCATATTATATTATGCTTTTGTTTATGGTTGCTTTTAGACATTGCTACATGCCTTCTATGACTCTTTGTTGGATGTTGCTTTAAACGTTGATGATATGTTGCTTTGGTTTATTTTGGTACTTATGGATACATTATGTTTTGTTTAATTTAAGCACCTATGGATGTTTATGCTTTATTTATGTTATCTATCGTTTCAATTCTAGCCTTTACTTTTATTTTTCTCCTTTGTTATATTGTGCTAACACTTTTCTTGAATTATTTTTGATATAACAAAAAGGGGGAGAAATATGAGCAAATAATGAAAAATGGTTTTTAAATAATATTGGAGCAAAATATTTTCTTAAGGGGGAGCTTTTTGTCAAAAACAAATTTTCAAAGAGTTTTGTTATATCAAAAAGGGGGAGATTGATGAACTAATATTTTGATATAACAAATTAAAAGAAAAATGTTTTTGGACTTAATCGAATATATAAATTCTTGCAAAAATAATTCAAAGTCCAAACAAACTTGAAAAATTCGTTTCAAATGTTTTCCAACTTTACCGATCTTTTTCAAAACAAGTATGATCCGTTTTTGCACTAAGAAAACTGTTTTCCAGACTTCAAAGCAAAAAGGATCGATCCCCTGATGAAAGGGATCGATCCCTTGATTGACAATTTCACTTATTTTCTATCTCAGTGCAAAAGGATCGATCCCCTGGTGTATGGGATCGATCCCTTTTTGCAACGATCATATTTTTCATAAAAAGGGATCGATCCCCTAGTATTGATTGAGAGGATACAAAAACAAAGAAAAATCAACTCAGTAACAACAAGAAAGTCCATACAAACATTCAAGCTTCCAAGAGTTCATTTTGTGCTTATTTTTCGATCTTTCTTGTAAAACACTAGATTGTTATTCATTGTAATTCTTGTGCTAGTGTTTCTTTGGGTGTGTGAGAGAGCTTAAACTTTGCAAACACATTTCTAGTGAGGATTTCCTAGTTTGCTTATTTGTATTTGTTCTTGGGGAAAGGATTCAATAGACTTTGGGGTATAAGTCTATTGAATTGTGTAAGGTTACTCTTTATCCTTAAAGGAAAGACAAATTAGCGAATTTGTGGAAAATCCTTAATGTAGCCACTAAAGTAGTGGATGTAGACTCCAATTAAGGGAGTTGAACCACTCTAAATCTCCTTGCAATTTCTACCTTTGCAATTAGTGTCCACCATTCTTTCAAAAATCCAACTCACCCCTCTTGATTTTGTTCGATCAATTGCCACTCTCAACAATATGATCAGTAGCTCTTCATCTGACATTGTATATCGTTGAAGCTTGGTGTAATGTCAGGGTGCTAGTAATTTTATTGGAAGTCTAGTGTCGATTGGTAGAAGGGTTGGATAAGGTACTAGGCGGTCCTGGCAATATGAGGTATTTTATCTTGGTTGCGATGTTTACTTCGATCGGGATGAAATTCCTCTGCCCCTTTTCGGTGCCCCTACATATGCCCCCACACTCAAAATTAATTTTAGGGTTTAGGGTTTAGGGTTTTATGTTAGGGGTTATGGTTAGGGTTTAGGGAATTTAGGGTAGGGTGTATTTTTTAGGGTATAGGGTGTAGGGTTTAGGATTTAGAATTTAGGGTTAGGGCTTAGATTTTAATTTTGTAGTGTTTTTTAGTGTTGGGGCATATGTAGGGGCACCGAAAAGGGGCAGACGAATTTTATCCCTTCGATCGTATGAGGGCTCATATGATGGTCTTTTTCCGTTTTGTAATATCACTGCATATATTTTTTTTTTTTTAAATTTAGAGAAGTTTTTAACGAAACACTTGATGGTAAATTTTATATGATTTTTATCTAATAAAATCAAATTTTATTGAGCAAAAATATATTAAATTAATTAATCATTATTTTGAATTAATTGAGTTTGAAAATTAAAATAAATAATTAAATTTAGTTTTACACAAAATTTAAGATGGTAAAGTCATAATGATTTTATGAAATTAGAATTGTAATATGTAGAAATTATTTAAAGAAAGAAATTAATTTTATCATAATTAATTAATTAATTATAAATTAAAATTAATTTTAGTTTATTTTAATTGTTAGACATTTAATTAAGTATTTGAATTTTTGGCTTGAATATGTATTTAATATCATAAATTGAATAAATACCAAACCAAATAAACAATTAAAAGCTATTCAAAAATAAATTAAAATGAAAAAGGGAAAATAAATATTATATATATAGATATTTATAAAAGTTGGCGTGAAAATCCAACTAAGGTTTTATTATTATTATTATTATTATTATTAAAAAATATATATGATATGATTTATCTTTAATTTAGTATGTTTATATTTTAATTAGAGTGCTAATTCTAGTTAATTCAAATGTCTTTCTATCTCTCCAAAGTAGATAGGTTTGGTTTCATTATTTTGTATCCTGCAAAGTTTGACGCATGTACTAGAATAGAAAGATTTTTTAATTATTTATAATTATCAATAAGAAAAATTCTTGGAAAATAATCATTGAATTGATTAGAATTTTGATAAAAATAGTCTAACGGATTTATTTGATATTTTCCTGTGTTCATAAATTCTATTGTGCCCACATACCTAGCATGATCTTAATGGAAGAGACAACATTTATCCCCTTTAAGAGTTTAAGCAAGTGGGTATATCAACAACATTTATAGTTAGATTGGGTATAGTTTATTAACAACATATCGCTCTCAATAACATACTAAGATTTATAAAATAATATTTTTTTATTTCAGTGTTTATGTTAAAATTATAGAGAATTCTTTAAAAGAATCATTTCAAAACTAAAAGTTTTAAGAAGAAATTATTTTAAAACATTTCTTACTAGTTTTAGTATCTTTTAACCTTAAGATTTCATCAGCCTCACTCAAGTCATAGAACCTTAATTTAAGAGGTTAAAATACTCTTAACCAATTCATTAAGGAAAAAATTAAATTAAATTAGGTCACGGAATCCACTTTCTAACATGGGCCTAATTAGGGATGTAAAAAGCTGACCCGACCTGAAAACCCGACTGAAACCTGCTCAAGTCAGAACCTGATTTGACCTGAAAATTTAATGACCCGAACCCGATCTGTAACCGACTGTTGTTGACCCGAACCTGAATTCGACCTGTTACTGTAGTGACCGAACCCGACCTGCGTCCGACTGAAAACGACCCGAACCCGAATTGGACCTGTTACTGTGGACCTGAAACCCGACCTGCGCCCGACTGAAACGAACCCAAACCCGAAGCCGACCTGGCAGATAACCGATTTTACCCGACTGAATTGACCTGAGATCCGATATTACCAGACCTATTTTGAACCCGACCTGTTTTGGACCCGACCTGTTTTGAACCCGACCTGTTTTGAACCCGACATGTTAATTGACCCGACCTGCTTTGAACCCGACCTATTTTTAACCTGAACTGATATTGATCTGACTTGATATTTACCTGATATATAGTTGAAGAAGTCTACGATTTGATAAATTTAAAGTGTTGCTAAATGTAAAGTATTAATTTATTAAATTAATTTAATACTAACTCGTTTAATATAAATTATTTGTGAAGTTTAATAAGAATTAACATACTTAAATTTATTTTATTAAAAATATTCAAAATATTCAAAATTTTATTAAATTAATAAGTTGTGATGGATAAATTTAAAACAAATTATTTAAAATTTAAATCAATTTATTAATTGTGATCATTAAATTTAAGAAATATTTTATTAAAAAATTAATTATAACTATTAAAATAATAAAAATAATATTTTTTAGTTTAGGGAGAATTTTTTTAAATTAATGGGGGGAAAATTTTTTTAATTGATAGAAAATTATGGGGGAATTTTGGCACCATATCAAATAAAAAGAGGGGGGATTTTGGCACCATATCAAACAAAAACAAAATGGGGGAGGTGGGTAATTTGCCGACAGTCAACCAAAATTTTGGGGGGTGGGGGAATTTTGCCGCTGGTGAGATTTATTTATTTATTTAGGGGTTAATTATCCTTTAGGTCCTTCCTTAATTAAATGGTTAGGGTTTAGGTTTTTTAGGTTTTAGTTTACTTTTTTAGTCTTAATTTTTGGTTTAATTTCTTTAAATTTTATTTAATTAGGCCATCCTTCATAAATTAATTAATTATTAAGCTTTTTGGTTTGCTTTAAATTTGATTTGGTCTTCGTATAAAGATTTGGTAAGTAATTAGGTTTAATAATTTTATTCATTTGTGATTTGGGCTCTAATTAATAATTTAGTTTTAATTTATTTTTAGATTTGTCCTTTTTATGTTTCAATTTATTTTGTTTGTTAGATTTATGAGTTTATGTTTAGGGTTTAAGGGTAAGTGTGTCAAGTTGATTGTTTGGGGTTATGAGATTAGTTTAGGGATTATGTGATTAAGCTTGCACTCTAATTATTAGTGAATAGTATCTGTAAGATTTAGATATTTATGTTTGGGGTTTAGGGGTAAATGTGTCAACTTAATTATTTGGAGTTATGAGATTAGTTTAAGGATTGAGGGATTAAGCTTGTACTCTAATTATTAGTGATTATAAGATTTAAGGGTTGAGGTTTATGGGTATTGTTTAGGGGTATACATATATACATACAAATATGTATGTTCTAGTATATATATAACAATATATGCATACTAAAACTTACATACATATATATATATATATATAATTATAACAATATATATATATACTAAAACTTACATACATACATACATGTATATATATACTAAAACTTAAATACATGCATATATATGTGTTTTAGTATGCATGTATACATGCATTTTTAGTATTTTCTTCATTCTAGTCCCTTAACTTTATTTTAATTTGTCCACATTTATTATTTCAAATTGACCCACATTTATTTTTTTAATTTGTCCAATGTTTTATTATTTTAATTTGATATTTTCTTCATTCTAGTCCCTTAACTTTATTTTAATTCCATATTAACCCCTATATATATTTTAATTCATCATGTTTTATAATTTTAATTTGAAATTTTGTTCATTCTAGACCCTAAAACTTTATTTTTATTCTAAATTGACATCTACTTATTGTTTTTTAATTACTCTAATTTTTATACTTTTAATTTAATATTTTTGTTTATTACAGTCCCCAAAATTTTATTTTTATTCCAAATTGACCCCTTTTCATTGTTTTCTTTTAAATTTGTCTAATGTTTTATAATTTTAATTTGATATTTTTGTTCATTATAATCCGTGAAACTTTATTTTTAATCTAAATTGACCCCCTTTTCAGTCCAAATTGACCCCTTTTCATTATTTTTTAATTACTCCAATGTTTTATAATTTTAATTTGATATGACTTTAAATAATTAACTCCAAATCAATGACGATTGACGAAGACCAACCTAAAGTCCATCGACTACTTATACGGTTGTACCGAACTCAAACTCAATAAGAATTTCAATCCTAAAAATACCCCGACCTGAATTACCCGACCTGAAACTACCCGACCTAAAATTACCCGACCTGAAATGCACCCGACCTGAAATGCAACCGACCTGAAATGAACCCGACCTGAAATGGATCTGACCTGAAATGGACCCGACCTGAAACGGACCCGACCTGAAATGGACCCAACCTGAAATGGACCCGACCTGAAGTGTATCCGAACCCGAATTAACCTGTCAATTTTCTACTTCAGACCCGATCCATTTTGACCCGACCTGAAATGAACCCGACCTGAAATGGACCCGACCTGAAATGGACCCGCACCCGACCCGAGTCGAGTCAAAATAGAAAAATGACCTGAAATGACCTGTACCCGATTTTACCCGACCTGAAACCCATCCGATTACCTGTTTTTACATCCCTAGGCCTAATATTGCCAGATTCCCCCCCCCCTAAAGTTACTAACTGATCCTTGATAAATAAGCCCATGAGTAAAAGATACCGAAAAACTGATCAATTTAATCGGAATTGTGGGTAACCTTAAAACTTTTTCTCTCTAATCGCTGCACCTTTTCCTTTTTTTTTTTTTTTTTGCTTAACCATGTGTACAAGCTCGCAACGAGGGACATGATCTTGCCGCTCAGGGCAATAAAATTATTCGCGAGGCTAGTAAATGAAGTCCTGAACTATCTACAGCGTGTGAAGTATAGAAGAGATCAAATTTGAATTCAAATTAGTAGATATTTTAGATAAATAAAAAAAATAAAAATTGACTTCAAAGCAATGGGTCGGTTTGTTGAATTGCAATTAAATTCGGCCCAATCTTTCTAAGTAAAGGATTAAGCCGACCTTATTGTCTGTTGTCTATATTTTTGATAAATTTATTTTTATCTAGATATACAAAATCTTAAATACAAAAATAAAAGACTAAACACAACTCAACATTATTTTTAATGTTGGTTGTTCACTCCCGGTAATACTTTCTCTTCCTTTGTTTTATCATATCTTATTTTTATTTTTTCTTTGTTTTTTCTCTAGTTTTTATTAAGCATAAATATGTCTTTGTGGCACGTTTTTCCTGTCTTTTTGCATGTTTTTTTGTCTTTTTTCAATTGTTTAGCATTTTTTCTTATTTTTTTTCTCAGGGTTCAATTTATCGCCGTCTCGACTTATTATGATGATACGTATTTGGTTATCATATTGATCTTTCATGCTTTGGCACCTCGAGCTAGGGGTGCTTTTTGAGTTGAGCAGCTAGCAAACAACTTGAACACAACTCAGTCAAAACTCGGTTAACGCTCGACTGGAAATCGAGCTCAACTCAAGATCTTAGCAAGTCAAGTCGAGCAAGGCTCAACTCGACTCAATAAGTTCGTGAGCAACTCGTTAATTTTTATAATTTATTTTATGATTTTTTGGTGGCTACCTTAAAAAATTGTTTTCCAAGAAGTTTAGATACTAATTGAAAACTCTAGAAAAGTTTAATGAACTGCTAGGTACATTAATTTACCTATAAAATTTTGATTTCAAATTTTCAAAATGTTTTGTATCTCCCGAGAACTAAAAGTTAATTTGTATTAATAAGAAATTAATTATAATAATAAGTCTTTTTTTAATTAAAATCTCTCATTCTTCTTTTATTATTATTTTTTTAGATAAATGTTGTTTTATTCATCCAGAGAAATACTAAAAAAAATTATCCAATACCATCAACCAATCTATAAAAACAAATAACTAATTAATTACAAATCAATTCACATCTATCAACCAAACACGAAAAACAATTTACCAATTCGGTATATCCATCCAATCTCATACTTACAGTCTTTTTAATCCGCAAAAACAGAGCCTCAACCGTTTGGGGAACCTTCCTATGCAACCTTAAATTCCTTTCTTGCCAAATCAGGTAATTGCAACAGCACCATGCAAGTCTTATGATAATGACACTCAAGGCTTTGCCCTTACCCCTCAATTGCATCCAAGCCTACAAGTCAGTCCAACAATTATAATTCTGTTAAATCCCATAATGTGAAAGAATCTTTCCAATTAGTTGTCGCACAAACCCACAATCTGTAAAAATATGGTCTCTCGACTCCAAATCATCTCCACATAGTAGACAAAAAGGGTTCAACATCACACCTATGCAAGCAATCTGCATCTAGTTGACAGCCTATCAAGGATTGTCAGCCAAGTTATAAAAGAAATATCGAAGAATAGAAGGAGATCTCCACACAACCTTGGCTCGGGGCACCTTCTCCTGTCTATGCCTGAGTTCATCCCATATAAGCTTTGCCTTGAAGTTACCATGTACATTCACATCCATCTTTAGCTATAACACTCTCAATTTCAAGAGTTTTTATTTTAATCCCGACTATGATGACTCTTAGTTTGGACCTCCCAAATCGAACTACCCTTCAACAAATATTTTTCAATCCAAAAAACCCAAATCGAACCAAACTTGACAAAGATAAGCCATAAACACTTAAGGAGACAAGCCCTATTCCAAACATACAAATCTTTAATTCCCAACCCCCCTTCATTCTTCGAATGACACACTTGCAACCAACTAACTCGTGCTCCTTTAGCAAATCCAACCTCCCCTTTCCACAAAAAAAGAAGTAGATAGAGACTCAATATTTTTAATTAACTTAGCTAGAAGAAGAAATATTCTACACAAAAATTATAAATAATGAACACCACAACTTGTATCAATCGGAGTCTTCCCGCAAACGAGAGGCACCTGGAAGTTCAACCATAAATCATCTTAGTAATCTTATCTACCTGCACTACAACAATATATGTTTTTAGTAACAAAATGGCAATGGCTAGAAGTAATATTGTCACAAATATTAAACTTTTTATGACAATTTTTTTGTGCGACACTATTAGTATGAGTAATTATGATGTATTTTTATTTGGTCATTGCTATAGTAGTAATTGTGGCAATTATATTTTTCACAATTAAATTCTCACTATAAGTCTATAACTGTGATAGAAATTTCTTTGACACTAAAACTTTGACACATGATAGTGACTATACATAAAGTGGTCACTATTATTTAATATTTGTTTGATAATAAAATTGTTTGTCACTTAAAATTTTACTTTTTGTTATGATAAATTTTTTCACCATTGAAAAAATAAAATTAGTGAAAATTCAATATTGTTACAATAATAAATATATTTTTTATAATACTAGTAATAATAACAATTATAAAAAAATGAAGTTATCATAAATTAGTTTGTCAAAAGGTAAAATAATTCTATTATTCTCTATACTATGTGTAAATTTTAGTTTTAGTCATTCTATTTTGATCAATTTTAGTCCCTATTGTTTTCAAATTTTAAAATTTTAATCCTAATCCAAACGCGACAACGACAACATGACTAAATTGCAATGACTAAAAATGATCAAATAAAAGAACAAAAATCAAATATGCAACTTATGTATAACAAATGGGCTAAAAAATTTACTCAACATATTTAAAGACTATCATTCATGTTAAAATCGAAATTTCAAAATTTAAAAAGTACATAAATTTAAAGTGACCAAATTAAAGTACAAAGACTAATATGTAATCTTAGCATATATGATATCAAAATTTTACACTTAATATTTGTTTAAACTTTTCTTATGGAGTTAAAATTTGCATTGTCAGTATACCAAATAATTATCACATAAAAGGATAACTCTATCAATAATTTGAATTAAATTAAAAGTAATTTAATTATTTCATTAAAATATTATATTTAATATTTTAGGCATAAATCTTAATATTTACATGTTTATATTTTAAAACCAACTTAATTATATTTATATATTTTCTTTAACAACATATTTTGTATAAAAACCCATAGAAAAATGAATTAAATTATTATTATGATAATTAATGTTATAATTAATACACATTTTAAAAATAAATAAAATTATTTTCAATTACAATTTAACCTAAATACTATTTTCTTTCAAAATAATATTAAATTTTTTGCCTAACCTAATGGATAAACATTGCACTCTCTCCCTAAAAGTTCTAGGTTTGATCCTCCTTGAAGTCATGCATTGTATTTATTTATTAAAAATTGGCATCTAAAGGTGCCACACCATCTACAATTAAAGTTCAGTGACCTAAATGAAAGGTTAAAAGTGTTTGTTGACTGTAATACAAAAGACCCATTAAATTTTAGGGACATAAATAAGATAATTACAACTAAAAATATAATTATTATATAATTAATTTTTTATTATTGAAAGTGACAACATATTTTAGACAATATTTTAATATGTATTTGTGATAAATGTTTGTCATTAATAAGAATAACATTAGTGTCTAAATTTTAGTCACTATTGTTAATCTTTTGTGTAAAAAACATAGTCATAGAAAATATTACTAATTGTGACGAAATACAAGAAAGTTGTCACAAATATAATAGTGAAGGAGCTATTAGTTACAAGTGGTGACGACTCAGAATAATTCCCACTATGAATTTCAATGACTAAATTTAATACTTTTAGCGACCATTTTCAATGTCACTAAAAATACATTTTCTTGTAGTGCAAGCTCTCACAGTTCACCCTAGTTAGATTCTTTGTCACAAGGGGAACACCCAAGTATTTAACTGGCAAACATTCCAATCTAAACCCATACAAATAAGCCAAATTCTACTCACCAACAACCTTCAATCCAACACAAAAAATCTCACTTTTAGCCTCATTTAGCCGCAAATCAGACATAGAAAACTTTTATAATTCTCTTAACACCCAACACAGAATCAATGTCGCCAAGTAAAAATTTAAAGGTCATTTGCAACCCACCCTCTTACATTTTGGGTGATAATCAAACACCCCATGTTCAGCAGCAAGATTCAACAGACCAGAAAGAACATTCCTGCCAATAATAAAAAGATAGGGAGATAAGGGATCCTCTTGCCTAACCCTCTTGGCACCTATAAAATACCCTACAAGTACACCATTAAGTCCAATGGAGAACCTAGGGTGAGTGGCACAAGTTACAATCCACCTTCTGAACAAAGTTGGAACACCTAAAACCTTAAGAACTTGAAAAATAAAATCTCAATTCAGAGAGTCAAAAGGCTTCCTAAGGTCAATCTTCAAAGCACATCGAGGGAAAATATGTTGTCTACCAAAACTATTAATTATCTATTGGGAAAGTAACACATTTTCAACAAGATCTCTCCCTTCTAGAAATGCACTCTAATTAGGGAGAATAACATAGAGAGACTAGTCTTTAATCTATTTGCAAGTATCTTTGTGATGCATTTGTATATATTACTACAACAAGCAATGAGCCTAAAATTTATAGCACAAACAATGACCTCTACCTTAGGAACCAAGGAAAGAATAGTAGAGTTAAAAGTCGTGGGCAACGAGAAAGAAGAAAAGAAATGTTGCATAGCTTGGATAACCTCATCCCCAACAATCTTCTAGGAAACCTGAAAAACTTAGCTAGAAACCCATTAGGGTAGGAGCTTTGTTACCACCCATGCCAAAAATAACAACATTAACCTCATTCCTTGTAATAGGAGCAATCAGATCATCCCTAACCCCAAATTTTAATTCACATCCCAAGATCTTCTTAAGAAAGGAATCTGATACACCCTAAACATTAACATCTTTAACCTTTAAAGTACCAGAGAAATATTCAACAAGCTCAACAGAAATGTCCTCATAAGACTTAAGTTTTTGCCCCTAACTATTGTAAGGACATTGAACAATATTCCTTTTTTGTTTTACTACAACCTTTCGAAAGAAATAAGCAGAATTTAGACCACCCTCCTTAACAAACTGAGCCCTAGATTTCTGCTGATAAAGTTTCTCTTCAGCTTTCTCCAAATCACCTAACTATCTCATGAGCTCTTTCTCCCTTTTAACACAGTCCACAGTAGGCTCACTCATTAGCAAATTTTAAATATTCCCAAGCTCAACCTTCATCTCCAAAACTCTCTAGGATATGCCACTAAAATTTTCTTTGTTAAATTGTCTTAGAGGACCTTTAAGCCTCTTCAACTTTGCAAAGAGAGCTTGCAAAGGATTACTAGAAACTGGTAGAGCCCAAGATTCTTCAACCACCTTAAGGAAACTTGGATCATCAACCCAAAGCCCAAAAAATATATAAGGTTTAGTGGGACAATGAGTAGTATTCCTTAACACCAAATGAATAGGACATTGATCAGAGCATTTAGGCTCCAAATATCTAACATATTCTCTAAAACAAGGAGCAAAATCAACTCTAATTCACCAAAACTCTATCCGATTTCTAAGACAAATGGCCATCCTCTCTACGGTTGTAAGGGAAAGAGGAACCCAAATAAGGATGATCAATGACATCCATAGCTTCTTCGCAAGTCAAGAACTCTTGCATAGCACCAATAACACCCTGAGAGCCATTGTAATCAGGATTTTCCCGCGGTCGAGAGATAATGATAAAGTCCCCTAGTAGAACCCAAGGATGAACCCCAATCCTAGATTTAACAACAACTAGATCTCTCCATAACTCCAACCTATCCTTTCTCCCATGACAATCATAAGCAAAGAAGAAAAGGAAATAAGCATCCCCTTTCTGCAAACTACATGTAATAACCTGGGAAGTAACATTAATAATTTCCTTTAATTACCATGCCCTTAATAAGAACCACATTTGACAATTAGAAGCAAAAATATAATTATTAAAAAAACCTGCAACCCCTAAAATTATCTTGAACAATAGATACAACATTAGAAGTTTGCACATTTGTCTCTAACAAACACATAATCTCAATATCCAGTTTCCTAGCAATACTAAGGACCTTCCTCTTTTTTAAGGGATCATTGAATCCCCTAATATTCCAAACCAGCATAGACATAAAAAATAAGGAGACAATCCTTCCTTAGAACCCTTACCCTTGCATGCACCTCGACCCTTACCTTTCCTTTTTTTTCTTATCTACCATTTCTTTAGGCTTCAACTTTTCCATAAGGTTCGTAACACCATCTGCAGCAATTCTCTCTGGCCTCGAAGACACATCATAGACCTGGTTTTCTACAGCATCACAAAGTGCATCAAACTTATTTGAGCTTAAAACTAGAATCTCACTCTAATTAGGGGCAACTGCTACATGGTTAGAAACAACCTTTTCATCCTCACTCCCAGAGCACAATTCTGCATTTCCATAATTATCCAACTCAATATCCACAACATCCACTGCAATAGAATCAGCAACATCCAAATCCCTTGTCACATATGTATGCATAGCATCAGGGCTGGCAGCCATAGGGTTAACAACCACATGAATAGCAGCCATATGAGCATCAACCAAAGGGCTAGCAACCACAGAACTAACCTTAACATGTTGCACTACATTCTCAGACATAACATTTTTCTTACATTTATCAATTGAATGACCGTAAACACCACAAGAACTACAACATGTAGGAGCCTAATCAAGCTCAACCCCAACTTCCACATAATTTCCATTGCCCAAATCAACAGTAATATAAGCAGGAAAGGTATACTTAGCCATAACTTCAACACAGACTTTCGCATATTCAAGATTCAATTTCATAGAAGTTGAACTATCCGTATATAAAGGCTTACCTAAAGTACTAGCTAGATAGCCTAAACCTTGACGTGAATACAATTCTAACGAAACATGCCACATTTTCACCTAAATGGGAGATTTATCAAAACTACAAATTCCAGGTATCATACATGGAAACGATTTTCGGAGTATGAGAGCTTTCTATTGGATGTGCCATGGGCCAGACTCCAGAACCCAATCACGAACCCGTTAGGAAGGAAAGTTGATTAGGTACACACTCGGAGCAAGAAATTGAAGCACAATAGAGCCATCCTTCCCTCACAACTTATTCACAGTACGCTAAAAAGCACCAACTGGTGAGATTTCCCCAAAAAAATTCCCAAAAAGGCATTATCACAATGCCCAACCCCTAAATTTATAACCTCGCGAGTAGGTTGAACCAGAATCTTACCATCAATTTCCACCAGAGGATGAAAAGGGAGAGATTGTTCAGAGAACAAGGACTTCCAATCTCTACCCGAATCTGCCACACCGCAATCCGGATTTTGAGACCTCGTCTGTAGCGACTAAAAATTTCAAGATACCTCGGATGTCACTTGGAAGAACTGGGTTTTAATTGGTTTTTGAAGATTTAATCGGATCTAAAAAGGAGGAGTCACCACCGGCCATTTAAAATGGTAGACCGGACACCGAAGTTAAAATCAGAGATTTTTTTCTTTTAAAAAATGGGTTCAGTAGTCGGTTACTCACGGGGAAGGATGAGCACCCCCGTCGTGCCCTAAAATCGGTACCAAAACCATTATCACTTAGTTAATATTAAATTTTGCGAATTAAAGTAACAAATCGTATCGAAATTTGGTTATACGGGTAAGTAAATTTTAAAAGTCTTAATATTCGAGAAGGAACGTCCGAACCACTACCACTACGATTGGTACTAGCCTTGTTCGTTCCCAAATAAAAGGAAACCAAATTATATTTTATGTTTCGGAATACAACTTAACATGACATATGAGAGTAATTAAAAGAGACATGAAACAAATACAAATGGATTTAAGAAACACAAATTAAAAGAGGTTGCATGCATAACAAAGGTATACAACGACACGAATAGATCAACAAAGACGTATGAAGCAATCAAAGCAAGTATGTACACAACGATATTTAAATGCATGATCAAACATATAAAGGCTACGAAAAAGGCCAACATAAATAAAACGAAGCGATCACGAATACACATATAAACATATAATGATAACTAACATCGTATTGGACTGTAAACATACCACATACTTAACACACAAAACGTTCATACATATATACCTAGATAAACTAGTTAGACAATGAACTTACATTCATAAGACCCAAAATATATACATATTGCTACGTAAATTCATGAAGAATTTAGACAATAAAAGCTCATGTACATATATTTAAAAAAGACAAATGTTATGTAATATAAACGTGATACGCAGGAAAACGTAATGGGAAACAAGTAATGTTCATGCATTATTGCCATGTTCAAATATATATACCAACGTCAAAGCATAACTACCCGTAGTGGAAAATGAAACCTAATCTTGTATGAATCAATATGGGTTGATTAAAAACTTTATGACTGATTAAAGGATCGAATCGAGTAGGAAAACAAATTTTGGGGGTTTGAAAGGAGATTTAAGCCCTTAAAAACATATAAAGCTCTCGGATAGGGGCTAAATTAAAAAAAAATTTAAAATAACGGGGACCAGGGACGAAATTTAAACAAACGAAAACCCTTGGGGAGAAAAACTCTAAAAGGCGGAATGGCTTCAATGGGAATAGGCCATTTTTAAATGGTTTAGACACTATAAAAGACCCGTTTAAGACATTTTGAGACCCTTTTAGCATTTTAATTTCATGAACCTTCAGACCAAGTGTTCCCTTCCTCTATAAATGAACCTGAAAGCCTTTCCTGCCGCCGATCACCACAAACCCGGCACCAACAAGAACTAAAATCCCTTTTTTGAAACCCTAAAACAGACCCCAAAATCTCCAAAACGAAAGACAACCTTCCCCTTAGAAGAAAATAGTCACGAGATATTTTTTTGGTTTTCGATTCGGAAAAAAGAAGCCTCTTCCTTCTGTTCAATGGCTCACTGGACACGGAATCAGAGGAAACAAAAGGGTTTACCGCCGGCGTGAGAAGACTGAGAGGCAATGAATCGACACCCACGAAGGTAACATTAGCACACACATAATAATAAAACAATAATGTCTTAACCATTTAAAACAACAATAATAATAATATATATGATAATAAAACGCAATACTAATAACGTTAGCACATACAATGATAGGTAACATTAGCACACATATAATAATAATAATAATAATAATAATAATAATAATAATAATAATAATAATAATAATAATAATAATAATAATAATAATAATAATAATAATAATAATACAATAGTGAATATAGTAATAATAATAATAATAAATAAATAAATAAATAACAATGTAATGATAATGAATAATAGTATAAGGTAATAAGGGTAATAATATTTATTTATATATGTATATATATATATATTCTCTTTTTTTCTCATTTTTATTATTATATTTTTTTTATTTTTTCTCTTTTATTTATTTTAAAAATCTAACAGCCCAATAAGCCCAAGATAAACACAAACAAAAGGGTTCATGGTCTGAACAAAATTAGTGATTACAGTTGCCCCCCTATGATTATACTTGTGGAACAAGAATAAAGCAAATGCCATAAGCACAAATTTTGTCCTACTTCCCTGTTGGACGGTTAGTTTTCTGAAGCAGCCACGCGATTCCAAGTAATTCTTCTTCCCAAAGCCTTCCGATCATGAATTCTCCCCTCAGATGCCCCGAACAGATAGACAGAGAGTTTTTTTTATTGCCCGAATAAATGGGCAGATTTCCATTCTCCAAGTGCCCGAACGGATATGCGGGTTCTATTCTCCAAATACCCGAATAGATGAGCGGACTTCAAATATCTTTGTCTTCCCGCCACGGCCGTAAAGCAAACTGGTCGTCGCTAGATTTGTCCAACTTCCTTGTCGGACCATTTGCTCCCCCGGAGCTGCAACGCGCTAGACCAAGCGATTTTCTCTCTAAAGATTTAAGAACATGAGTTATCTTTCCATAGAACTCATTTCCTTGGCGTATTCTCCGAGTAGTAGTTCCTTTTATACAGAACTCTCGTCTTCATATATATGAAGTCAAGGATCTACAAGTCCCCCTCTATAGGACCCTTCACGTTCGAGGTCTTGAATCCTTAGGATCTTGAGTTCTTTCTCCTCACCGAACTCTTCTTCCTTGGCGTACTCTTCGGGTGGCAGTTCCTTCTCAACAGAACTCCCCTCTGAAATCAAGGATCTCCAAGTCCTCTCTCTGTAGGACCCTCCGCCTTCAAGATTCTGAAGTCGCAAGTTCCTCCTATATAGAGACTTTTTTGACCCTTTCTCTGTAGGATCCTTCATCTTGGAATCTGGCGGCAAGCTTGAAAGCTTTTACCTGACATCCTTGAGCGGTGATCATGAAGGGCTTTACCTGAAGTCCTTGAGCGGTGACTATCTGCCTTCTTTTCTCTGAAATCTTTTCTAAGTTTTCACTTTGTCGTTTACTCCTCCTTGATTTTCTCTTGCTTTCCTCTTTTTCTTTTTCTCCGTAATGGCGGTGCCTCCTTCTCACCTCGAGTCCTTCCTTTATATTCCCTCTTTTCTAGAGTTCCTTAACCTCTTGCTCTAAAGCACCTCTCATTTCTCTTTTTCTTTTTCTCCTTCTTCTTCTTCTTCTTCTTCTTCCTTTTCTTCTTCTCTCTTCTTTTTTTCTCTTCTTCTTCTTAGGAACGGTATCACGTCTTATATTCGGGTTCAACCATCTTTGTTTCTTTCTTTTAGGGGTTTTGAACATTTGTCCTTAAACTGCCTTTTCAAGCTTTCACTTTGCTTTTTTCAAAGCACCCCTTCAGGTATTCATTTTTTCTTCTTTTCCCTTCCCTTTTTATCTCTCTCATTTCTTTTCATTTTCTTCTCGCTCTTCTTCTTTATCTCTCTCTTTCTTTTCCTTTTTGTTTTCTCTCTCTCTCTCTCTATCTCTTTCGTTTTCTTTTTCTCTTTTTCTTCCCTCTCTTCCTTCTTTTCGTTTTCTTTTTTGTCTCTATTTCCTCTCGTTCTTCTTTTCTTTTTTCCTTTTTCTTTTTTCCCTTTTTGCTCTCTTTCTTTTTCTTTTTCTCTTTCTTTTTCCATTCCTTTCTTTCTGGCAAACTTTCCTCTCTCTTCGGCTAAGCGAGTCCCTCTCCTTGGTAACTTCTTCGAATTTTCGTTACATGAGTTTTTTCGTTAGGGACTCATCGTCGAGGAGTTTCAAGTCAAAATCCTTTGCAGACTGCAAAATCTGTAAGAATGCTTTGATGATATGATACGAGTTAGTATGTTCCTAACCTAGGGACGTCTAACTAAATATGATGCATGAATGGAGTCATCATTTTTTAAAGTTGTTGGGGAAGAAGCCTTGCTTTCGGGTCGATCACCCTCAACTTCCATGAGTTTTCAGTCTTTGTCGAGTCTTCAATTTTGTTTCGCCTTGGAAGGACATGGTTGGCTTATACTAGAATATGTCACCTCATGAAGTTCTCTTTCATTGCCCCATTCAACCCGGGCTTAAACATTAACCTTTCCTGACGGACTCTTTTCAAATTTACCGCTAGGGCGACCATATGCCCCCCTCGCATTTAGGACTTCTTATTTTTCGTAAAGTTCTGTCGGTATTCATCCTTGCTCTTCCTTGGAGAGGGACGTTGACTTGTGCCGGCTAGAGTGTGACACTTCTTGGTTTGTCCATTCTTATTGCTTACCCTATTCGAGTCTTTAGGATTTGATCTTCATCCTTACCCTGGCTTATGACAACTTTGCTTAACAATGGGGGGAGTCCAATTCCCCGAGTTTTCTGGACCTTGACTTCTTATTCTTTTTACTGGATTGTACCGATCATAGAATTAATACCCACCTAGTTGGGGTTTATAAACTTTCCTTAAAAAATGGGGGCAATTCGTGCCCCCGAGCATTCATGAACTTCTCGCCACTGAATCTCCTTTCTTCCTAAAATTGGGGGATAGCCCCCAAGTCCTAAAACATCCCATCAATTTCTACCATTCCCAATAGTGGGCTGCTCATTCTAGCTAGGTAAGTTTCTTGCATTCATGCCCTCACATTGAGTTTATCTCCTGAAGTAATGGAAAGGAATCTTTTGTTTATGTTTGATAATTTCAAAAGGGGTGTTTTTTTTGAAAAAACTGGAATTTCCTCTTCAATTTGTGAACATACCAAGCTAAATTAGGTGCCCCAAATATCACATACACAAGTGACACCCGAATAGGTCACCAAGGGATGTCTCGAGCCTCCTGTGTTGAGGAGACTTCGAAAGCTGAATTGATGTTTGAAGATGTGATGTACCCTTCAAGTTATCGTGATTTATTATCGTTATTATTCCTTTATTGCTTTGTCTTACTTTCCTTTTGTTTTGGGGAAATCAACTCATCACATTCTTTGGCCTGAGGTAAATGATGGAGCAAACAACAAAACCCCGAGCTACTCGACATTGTCATGATTTGAAAATATTATCATCACTCATGAAGCGATGCGTCTGAATTAAAACGGGCTTCAGCGGAGTGCCCCAAAAATTCCACACTCATATCCGAAAAATTCTATTACCAGGTTTCGTACATTGGAGTGCTTTTTGATTAATCTCTGAAAGGAGATGCCTATTATCAGGCTCTCTCCATTTTTCTCTCTCTTCTCTTTTCCTTTATTATTATTATTATTATTATTATTATTATTATTATTTTCTTTTTCTTTTCTTTTCCTTTTTCTGAGAAACGCCTATTACTAGGCTTCTTTTCCCTTCTTTCTCTTTCTCTTTTCTTCTTTTTTTTCTTTTTTTTCTTTTTCTTAAAAAGGATGCCAATTACCAAGCATTACGAGTTAAATCAAATAACTTTTGTTTTAAAATAGCCTATTACCAGGCTTTGATCATTAAGCCAATTTATTTTCATTTTTATTTTGGTAACCATCTCCATAATCTAAGCAGCTTAAGATTTCATTTAAACACAAACCGCTTGAAATCATCCTTTGGGATCTTGACTGACATCTTTCATGCATTTGATATAAGGGCAACCCAATTAGCCGATACATACACAAAGTGAAGAGGCAATTAAAACACAAAGGGCAATCATTTCATTCAAACAAGCCCATAACATAAAAAGCCTTTGCCACTGTTGGGCCAACAGTAGCAAGGTTGATCCTCCACATTCCTCCAAAAGGTAAAACAAACACGATGCATAGAAAAATAAAATTCTAAACTACGCTGAAGATCGACGTCTTCCAAAAGTTGCCCCTTCAAAAGATTGCCCCCTCTTAATCCATCTTCAGACCTAATCCGCGTGGTAGACTCAGGAATACATCACCAGAGGGGTGAATTTTTCCCTCCCCTTTTCGGCACCTTTGGCCTTCCTTGAGCTTCGAGGGTCTTTAGTCGGACCCCAGGGTTTCGACACTGTGGCACTCTTAGTGGCCTCCACCCTTCCTTGCTGCTTTCGGTCCCATTCTTCATCTAGGATTTTCCTCAGCGAATCCTCTATCTTGTCTAGAGCCAACTCGATAGGGCATTCGGAATTGGAGTAGTGTACCTCATATTGGCCGATGACAGCTTGGTCTTCTTCAGATAAGACCTCCTACATCACAATATTTGAATCTTCGTTCGTAGTTTCCTTGGGCTGGGGGCTTTGCCTTTCTTGGTCAAAGTCGCGATCATAGCCTTCAACTCATCAAACTACTTCTTGGTCTTGTCTTGTAACTTCTTCATGCACGCGATTGTTTCCTTCTGGTTCCACACCAACTGTTGGTGGAACTGTTCAAGCTCATCCATTCTCCTTACCAGGTTGTTCATGTTCCCAAAGCGGTATTGTCTGGAAACTATTCCTTTGTCCATTCTCTTTCTCTCTCTTTCTGACATGAATGTTTTCCCCAAATTAGCAAGGATGCGAGGAAAGGCCTTAAGCAACATTTAATATCCAATGAATGCAATGAATGCATTACTCAAACAAGTTTCTACTGGCATGATGCATGATTAACCGACTTAATGTTATTGGGACGATGCACAAACACATGTTGCGATATATGCAAATGCGTATGCAAGTCAAATGTGTTGGTCTTATAGGTGATTCCCCTCTGGTCAACTCTCATTTAGACATAAAGGAGGTCTTTCATTGCAAGGCAGTCATAGCAAACTCCTTTGAGCGCTCTTCGGATCTCTGAACTGTTATTCAAGGAAATGAAATTTTCGGCCAAGGTAGCCGAGGCCAGATTTGCTTTCTTCTCTAGTAGTTCAAGGACACCTAACACTGCCAGTACCAAGTCTCGGAGGCATTCTAAAAACCAACTATCTCCTCGAAGCTGAATCAATCCATTGACATAATCCATGCCCTTTTCGGGCGCCACGCTCTTTCCGGCCGCCTCTTTGCACTCAGTCGGGTAGTTTCGTGACTTTGGATGTTCGGAATGGATCTGATCTTGTTTGAGTTCCTCGGGATGGAGAAGGATTGTGCTTTCTTCAATGGTGAGAATTAGATCTTCTATAAGTATGACCTGACACTGTGCGTTTTCTCGGTAAACTGCCTCCTTTACCTTTCTAATTCAACTCTAACCGATGTCGGACTTGCTAATTAACATCATCCTTTCTAGTAACCTTCCGTCCATAATGATAGCTTTTGAATTGGGTAAAACCACCCTGACTCAACACCTTTGGGTAATGAAATGCATGCAAGAATGAATGCAAGAAGGTCACGAGAAAATTCGTTAGTGTCAGACAAACACATTTAATAAATTACACAAAGAAGCAAGCAGTCCTACTTATGCGGTCTAATAAACCTAGGTTGTCCGCATGGCTCTAAAAGGGGTGGGCTTTCTAGTTCTCTAAATGCAATTTTGGTTCTAGGAAGTACTCGAATTGTCCTTGCTGTCCCATACTAAGGGTAGCAAAGCCCCCGGTCATCACCCATTATAGGCTCCTCTCAACCGAGTTCAATTTGAGGGGACCCTTTAGCTATATCCGTATGGAGAAACAATATTTCCACGAAGATATAGAGTATTCGAGCCCCGAAGGTACTTGCTAGGTCCATACGGAGGAACGGTATCCCCACGAAAGCACTAGCATTTTCCCCCACTAAGACAAACGGGTTTAAATGTCACTTTTAAATGCATTTAAAATAAACTCACACTTATTAACAAATATCGATCGATTCAGTCACTTTAATTCGCAACTTCTAATATTAATTGAGCGGTAAAGTTATTTTGGCTTGACTCTTTTTTGTTTTGTTTTTGAAAACAAAATTTTTTTCTCCAACGGAGTCGCCATCTGTAGCGACTAAAAATTTCAAGATGCCTCGGATGTCACTTGGAAGAATCGGGTTTTAATTGGTTTTTAAAGATTTAATCGGATCTAAAAAGGAGGAGTCGCCACCGGCCATTAAAAATGGTAGACCGGACACCGAAGTTAAAACCAGAGATTTTTTTCTTTTAAAAAAATGGGTTCGGGAGTCGGTTACATGCGGGGAAGGATGAGCACCCCTGTCGTGCCCTAAAATCGGTACCAAAACCATTATCACTTAGTTAATATTAAATTTTGCGAATTAAAGTGACGAATCGTATCGAAATTTGGTTATACGGGTAAGTAAATTTTAAAAGTCTTAATATTCAAGAAGGAACATCCGAACCACTACCACTACGACTGGTACTGGCCTCGTACGTTCCCGAATAAAAAGCCACAACATTATATTTTATGTTTCAGAATACAACTTAACATGGCATACGAGAGTAATTGAAAGAGACATGAAACAAATACAAATGGATTTAAAAACTCAAATTAAAAGAGGTTGCATGCATAAGAAAGGCATACAACAACACGGATAGATCAACAAAGACGTATGAAGCAATCAAAGAAAGTATGTACACAACGGTATTTAATTGCATGATCAAACATATAAAGGCTACGAAAAAGGCCAACATAAATAAAACGAAGCGATCACGAATACACATATAGACATATAATGATAACTAACATCGTAGTGGACTATAAACATACCACATACTTAACACACGAAACGTTCATACATATATACCTAGATAAACTAGTTAGACAATGAACATACATTCATAAGACCCAAAATATATACATATTGCTACGTAAATTCATGAAGAATTTAGACAATAAAAGCTTATGTACATATATTTAAAAAAGACAAATGTTATGTAATATAAATGTGTTGTGCAGGAAAATGTAACGGGAAACAAGTAATGTTTGTACATTGTTGCCATGTTCAAATATATATACCAACGTCAAAGCATAACTACCCGTAGTCGAAAATGAAACCTAATCTTGCATGAATCAATATGGGTTGATTAAAAACTTTATGACTGATTAAAGGATCGAATCGAGTAGGCAAACAAATTTTGGGGGTTCGAAAGGAGATTTAAGCCCTTAAAAACATATAAAACTCTCGGTTAGGGGCGAAATTAAAAAACGATTTTAAAATAACGGGGATTAGGGACGAAATTTAAACAAACGAAAACCCTTGGGGAGAAAAACTTGAAAAGGCGGAATGGCTTCAATGAGAATAGACAATTTTTAAATGGTTAAGACATTATACAAGACTCGTTTTAGATATTTTGAGACCCTTTTAGCATTTTAATTTCATGAACCCTCAGACCAAGTGTTCCCCTCCTCTCTAAACGAACCTGAAAGCCTTTCCTCCCGCCGGTCACCACAAACCCAACACCGGCAAAAACCGACATCACTTTTTTAAAACCCTAAAACAGACCCTAAAATCTCTAAAATGAAAGACAACCTTCTCCTTAGAAGAAAATAGTCACGAGATCTGACGGCTGCGGGCTTGCAGCGCGGGTCGATTGAAGGCCCCTCTTGGGTTTCTGCCTCGGACTGAATCTGGACCATCATATCTAAATAGATATGACGGCTGTGGGCTAAGTGGCGCGGGATGTTGAGAGAGCCTCTCTAGCTTTTCGCTAGTCTGAATCGATCTGGACCGTCAGATCTCAACAGATAATAATAATAATAATAATAATAATAATAATAATAATAATAATAATAATAATAATAATAATAATAATACTAATAATAATAATAATAATAATAATAATAATAATAATAATAATAATAATAATAATAATAGTATAAGGTAATAAGGGTAATAATATATATATATATATATTCTCTCTTTTTTTCTCTTTTTCTCATTTTTATTATTATATATTTTTTCTTTTTTTTTATTTTAAAAAAACTAACCGCCCAATAAGCCCAAGATAAACACAAACAAAAAGGATTCGAGGTCTGGACAAAATTAGTGATTACATCGTCGCAACACCACTATCACTAGTTGCAGCCCCTGCCACAACAACAACACCCCTAGTTGCATCCCCCGTCTCAACCACCACAACATCAATTGCCCTAACAGAAGCAGCAACACACCAGTAGCTATCTCCTTTATCGCAGCAGGAGCCCCTCTAGCAACCAAAGGGGGGAAATCCCCCAAGTTAAGAGCGCCAGGGTTAGAACTAACTGAATGCTCACCTCTAGTCCCGAACTCACCATAAACCAAGATGGATTACAAAAATTAATCAATAACAAGCTAAATCGAAGGAAGAAAACAAAGGGAATGAGAAAAAAACCCAAAATCACTGCATGTGCATTTTAGACAAGTTAACATGTGCCATCAGAGGAAAAACTCGTCATGATATATGGAGTTTAGAATTTTTATTCTTATTTTATTATTACTTTATGTATAAAATTACAAAAAGAAAAAAAATCTTCGGTTTTCATTTTCTATATAAAAAATACGATTGAAAGTTAAAACCCAAAATTCCTAAGGCATACTCTCCTATGTTGTTCATCGAAGATTGTTGAGAAACTAAAAAAAGTCTCACACTCGAATATCAACTTCATCTATAACTAGGTCGTGGAAGGTTCATTTATTTATCTCCTGAGAAACTAAAAAGAGTGTTAGGGTTGCAGGTCGTTAAAGAAGAAGGGTTTAGAATATAGGTGAGAAAGAGAGCAAAATGAGAGAAAAGGGAGAACTTTTCTTCAATTTTTCATATATGTTTCCGCCTTACATCATCTCCTTTTAACTACACTTGAGGACAAAAAGAAAAAGGGCATAAAGACAAATAAAATATTCGGCCGTTATTTCTCTTTCAGTGCAGAATGAAATCCTCTAGGGCACGTGGCACTCTCCTCTCCTGCACCCCTCTGCGTGACTCTGGGCCCACACCTGCAGCTGTGTCCTCCATGGTTGTTGGGTGGTTATCCGCCTCTGGTGGTCCCTCCTCTGTGTACGTAACAGTACCCCCTTCCCGAAGAGCGTTCTTGTCCTTAAGGGCGGGGTTGCAGTCGACTGGAATAGCAGGTAACAGTGGTAGGGGTGTGAACTGCTGTGAAGGCTCGCCCTGGCACCGTTTGAGCTGTGATATATGGAACACAGGGTGGATGCGAGTCTGCTCTGGTAAGTCCAACTCGTAGGCCACTGGTCCGAGTTGTTGACGTATTGTAGGGACTGAAATATCGGGGGCCAAGTTTCTGGTTACGGTGGGGATGGAGGGACAGATGACGATATGGTTGGAATCGAATGAAAGCCCAATCACCAATTTGAAGCTCGACCTCGCAACGTTTCCGATCAGCCTGGTTCTTCATGCGCAGCTGAGCCTAACTTAAATTGTGTTTGAGGTGTCGGAGAATCTCATCGCGATCTTGGAGTACGGAGGCCACCTCTGGGTTTGCCGTCCCACCTTCTGTGTAAGAAATCAAGGTTGGTGGGTCGCGACCATATAGAGCTCTGAACGGAGTCATGCCGGCGGAGGCTTGGAAGGCAGTATTGTACCAGAACTCATCCCAAGCCAAGTACGAAACCCATTTACGTGGTTCATCGCCGGCCAAGCAACGCAGGTACATTTCCGGGCAACGATTCAACGCTTCCATCTGACCGTCCGTCTGTGGATGATAGGCGGAGCTAAGACACAACTCGGTGCCTTGAAGTTTGGCTAATTCCCGCCATAATGAACTGAGAAAAATGGGATCTCTATCGCTGACCATTGACCGGGGAATCCCATGCAGTTTAATAATTCCTTCCACCATGATTCGAGCGATCGCCGGAGCATCATACTTCCGAGGTAAGGCGAAAAAATGGTCGTATTTTGTCAGACGGTCAACCACGACCAAAATAGCGGCCTTGCTTTGTGATGGAGGTAACCCAGTGATGAAGTCGAGGGAGATGTCCTCGAAAACCTGTGCCGGAATGGGTAAGGGCTGGAGCAAACCGGCTTTCACTAGATTTACCTATATTAAAAAAAACAAGGTAAAAATTTTGGCGAGTTTAACAAGCAACGAGTTGAGTCAAGTAATGAGATTTTTTAACAAGCACGAGTCGAGCAAAACTTTATCGAGCTTAACGAGCAACGATTTTTGTCGAGCAAAGAGATTTTTTAACGAGTGCGAGTCGAGCACTACTCAACTCGCGATCGATTGGCTCTATAAATACCCCTACCTCGAGCTAAATTTAGATACATGCTCAAAATCATTTTTTCTTATTCATGATTGAGTTGTGGTTTGACCGTTTTGTCAATGTACCTCAACCTTAGATGAACATTTATATTAGTGTTGATAGTTTTTTATCCTTCATTGTCAATTAATAGTTTTGTTCGTATGTCTCTTTTGTTTGAGTATTTTGGGTGAGTTTTTACTCTTTTACTTATATAGTTCTTTTATGATTTTAAGTTTCTAGTGTCTAGTTTCTTCTTTCACTGGCTATAGAAAAATGTTTAGATTATGTGTTTAGTTTATTCTCATGGTTGTAAACAATAATTGTAATTTTAGATATTTCATCTCTCTAATGAAACTAGAAGCTTCTACTCTAAAAGAGATCACCGTAAATAATTTTAAAATCATGTTTGAACAACAACAAGATATTATTTTTAAATTGTTAGTAAAAATATTGTTGCAAAAAGAAGTATTACCATAGACTATCACAAACAATAATAACAGATAATAAAATAACAAATTGAAATTATTGTGTCGTGTAAATCATTCTCTTAGAAACAATTTCATCGAGATTGTATAATCACAATAATAGATGTTGCTCCCAAAATTAACACATTCTTTCAATATTTGTACACTCAAAATAAAAAACAAAATAAAATTTACATAACGTTGCTCTTTTCGAAAAGAAAAATTGTGAGAGAAATTAAGAAGAGAAAATCTGATGTTACATGTATCTGAAATAATAAATTTGAATTTGGTATTTATAAGAGAAAATCAGGAATAAATCAACAAATAAAGATGAAGAGAATTATCATAAAATTCTTAACAAGATTTTTTATTATTTGCATTACCAACAACGTAAGAACTGTAAAATTTGAACATTTATCCAACATGCAATTGCATGCTGATTCCCACCGTCCTATAATTCTTGGTGGGGGAGCTTCATTAAATTGGGCCGCTGTTTACAAACTTAATTGGAATGTCGTTGTTATTAAAATTCAGATTTTATAAAATATTATCTAAATTAATCGACTAATATTTTTTAAAATATAAATCGATTAATAAATTAAATATTAGCGGGTATACAAAAGAATAAAATATAATATTCAAACAAAAACATACATGCTTAACTAAAAGTTTTACCTAAGCTGTATCAATTACCTAGTCGATTTGTAATCCAAATTACCTACTATGTTTGGGCCTCGTCGACTTGAAATAAAAACCATCTTGTCCAACTTCTATCTTAATTTAGCTGGGTCTATTTGATCAGATTTAATAATCCTTTTAAAATCTGTATTTTAATTTTTGAAGCAAACATTTTTCATTAAATCTGTCTAATGTGACTTACTTTTTTTAAAATATATGGGTTACTGAGCATGCGATGATGGCCTGGTGGTCAGAGCACGCTCACCTGCTCCACTCCCTTCCCCTTAGGTCCCGGGTTCAAGACCCCTCAGGAGCATTGCCTTCACCTAGATTTCCCTCCTCTCCCTCTAGGTAGAAGTAGAATAGGATTTTTAAAAAAAATATATATATATATGAGTTACTTGTGATATGGTATAACTCTTTTGTTTCTCTTTTTCTATATATTTTATCCTTTTAGATATGAAAAAAAAATCTAATTGTATAAAAATACCAACTTTTTAGTTTTACACGAGGTAAAACTTTTTAGTTTTACACTGATTATAGATTATTGAATGAGCGTAAATTGATGGCTTGGATTAAAAATTGAAGATGTGGAGATTTTTAAGGAGAAAAAACAGTGAATAATCTCAACTATAATTTTTCACTCATCCAATGATCTAAAATTAACATGAAACTTTTTAATTTTTACATTGTGTAACTGGATTTTACCTCATACATACATATATATAGAGAGATATCCTCTTACATCATGTACAACTTAGAAGTTTATACTTTCTTTTGAACCGTTGGATGAAAGTATATGTATGACTGAGATTAACGATAGAAAATGTAAAAAATATCACACAATAAATAATAAATAATTTTAGTCATTTATTTACACGCCTGCACAAATGAAATTATCCTTTTCAAAAAACTAAGTGAACTTCGATATTTTGTAAATAAATTATTTATATTCTAAAGGTTCACTCACAAGTTTTAAAATTTACTATTAACATCATGTATTCGTTTTTTTTAATAAACATCATGTATTCTTAATCTTTATTGTATGCATTTGCATTTTCATTCATATATATTACGCATTCTAACTTCTTGAAATGTGATCTTCGTTAACTTCTCGAAATAAGAGGATATCATTTTTAAATTTAGGTGAACTTTGACGTTTAAAAGGGGAAATTGCAACTTGTTTTCAAATAATTTTACTCTTTTAAAATAAATTTATATTCATAAAGGATGCTTTAGTTTTTGTGGATAGCTTTTAACCAGAATGATTTTAAAACTTTTAGGCTATTTGAGATTGACAGCTTTCAATGGCAGACATTGAAAAATGGCAAAAACTTAATCAAAGTTAATAACATTGCTTTGCTTTTATTTCAACAAATGAATTAAATTCATATTGAACAACTTAATACTTATAAAAAGTTTTATTTAATTCATATTGAAACTTTTAAATTCTAAGGTATAATTATGATTGAAGTGACGAATATAAATCTTTTATTTTTTGGTGCCTCTATGTATACCTTATATTAAAAAATTAAGTTTAAAATTTATAGTTTAATGTTAAGATTTATAAAATTTAGTATATAGTGTATTTTTTATTATGTATAGTGTATAGTTTAGGTTTTAAAATTTAATTTTTTAATATTTATAGTATTGTGTTGTAGGAAGGGGCGATGGTTTTTGTCGTTAAAGTAACCCATCTCAATTTGATTATATTGCCTTTTGATTTTCCAGTTCGGATTTGTTGACCTTTTTCATTTGCATTACAGTTAAGGAATTTATTTATTTAATAATTTATGGTTCCTTATTGGTAGTGCAAGTAGACTTTGAGAAATGTCCAAAATTAGTGCAAGTTTAATCATGACAAACAGAATTAAATACTAAAAAAAAGATGAGTTTCCTGATTCTGCACCTTACAAAGTTGGATAGCTTACAATTTTGTCATTTTCCAAAGATTTGCCAACTTTTGCGGAAAATTATTTAACTTTGATTAAAAAAATTAAAGGTAAATTACACCACATACCACTCAACTATAGACGTTGACTCTAAAATGTCACTAAACTTCTAAAAAGTTCAAAGCTAACACTGAATTCTAGTTTATGAATAGAAAATATCACTCTTTCGTTAATTCTTAACACCTTGTTAAGCCAAAACGACGCCGTTTTGGTGCAGCTATTCTGAAGCCTTATTTAGCCCAAAACGACGTCATTTTGCTGGAGAGTAGGGGTGACAATCGGGTGAGGAATAACCGAAAACCGCGAGGATCTGAACCGATGGGTATGGGGAATAACCGAATTATTCACCCATAGGGATAGGGACGGGTAAAGTTTTATCACCGAAGCTCAAATGGGGATGGGGACGAGGATTGCTATATTCGAACTGTTGGGATAACCGAACCGTACCCGTATAAATCACCGTGGGGACCCCCTAAAAATATCTGCATGAATCCCCAATATTTTACAAATTTAAATGGACATAAGGGTAATTTACTCATTTTCAACAAAAATCTAATCTTCTATAACCAAAGTATGGTTGTGTGGAGTAAGTTTGAAAATTCTCTGTAAATTTCATAAAAATAATTAGAAAGTGGTCTATACATCGTTGTAAACGTGATTCAGTCTAGTTTTGTTTAAAATACACAGTGATCGATTTCGATATATATTTTAAAAAATATGAATATTTGAATGTTGAAAGGTCTTAAAAATTTAGCAGCATATTCCTTAGAAAGAAGTTTTAACAGTGACTTTGAAAAATCACCAAAAATCTTAAAGATAAATCAGAAAGTGAGCCTTATATTTCTATAACCATACGGAAGCCTAGATTCGTTTTGTAACACCCGTGTTTTGGGGCTAGGAGTTAGTCGGGTTAGTAGTCCGAGTCAATGAAAATTTAATTAAATCAATTTGGCCTAAGCTTGACCTAATTGGGTTTTAAAATAAAGAGGAGGGACCACTTTGGTGATTTAACCCAAATGTTTTAAAAAAGGGAGACAACTTTTAAAAAGTAAAAAGAACAAAAAAAATGTTATCATCTTTCCCATTCTTCCTTCTTCACCGTGGAAACCCCACCAAACCCTCCCAAAGTCCCAAATTTGTATTTCCATCAAATTGCTCCATCAATTCAAGGGCGTTTTTGAAGGTAATCACATATTTGAACTCTTCTCTTCATCTTCTACATTTACATAGCTTTAGATTTCGAAACTACCCACTTTGTAATTTTCAAGTTTAAAGAAAGAATGGATTTTTGATGGGTTTTACACTTGATTTTGATTTATTAAGTTGGGTTTTGGTTTAGTCTCATGAAAATACACATAATATGTTAAAATGGAGGATTTTGGGTGAAAACCGAAATGGGTTTTTGTGTCTATTTTTGAAGTGTCTAAAACTTGGATTTTGGTGAGTTTTAGGGTTAAATTGAAGGGATGATGGTTTAAGTATGTTAGGAAGGTGTTTTGGGACCATTTGGGTGTCATTTGGATGATTGAAAATGGAATTTTCAGCTAGGGTTTGAAGGAGAACGAAAATGGGCATTTTGGGGGGGGGGTTACTTTGGGATCATTTGTGGGTACAAAATGTGTTGGAAACTTGGGTTTTGATCAAGGTTTATGGGCTGCTCGAATTTGATAAAGTTGGGGTTTGATCATGACTTGAAATGTTGAGTTTGATGTTTGAATTGTATTCCGGGTTAGCTACTTTGATGTTTGAGTTGATTTGAGGTTGTTTTGCTTGTGTTGAGGTGATTAGAAGCGAGGTTTTGAGTTGGTGAAGCCTTGGGAACAAATCCGGAAATTGAAGACCATGGTTGCTTGGTATTTGAGCTTGGAGGTGGAGGTGAGTGGTTAATGTTTTTAAATTGGTTTTTAAGTGGTTGGTTCAAGCATGTGGACTAGGTTGGGCTTGGTAGACCCACCTAGAGTTAGGGTTAGGGTGGTAGCCTAATCCTAAGCTTTAGTTAGAGACCTTGGATGAACTCTTTAATCGATGCTATGCCTCATGATGATTTGTGTTGTGATGATTGTGTATAATGTGATATACATTTATGTTGAGGTATGACTTAATGCGTTGTTATATGCATGTTGGTAACAAATATAATGTGGATACATGTGTGTGTGAAATATGATGAGATAATTGTTGGATGATATACATGTAGTGTTGGCTTGTGAAATGAGGTTATGAGGTGGTTGCATGATTGTGAGGATCATGGTGAGTACGTGCTAAGCACGAAAATTATATTGGAATTAATGTTGTGAAAGGTCGTGGATTTTATTTAATATTGGCACTAGTATGCTTGGGTACAATGATCGATCATTAGAATGAGTGTGCACACGAGAGTCAAATTCGCGTGTGGCCTTGGTGGCGTTAAGGCACCAAGGAAGAGAACGGGTATGCCCAGAAATATTTATATTAGTCGATGATGAGTGGAATCCCATCGACGGGGCGTGAGGATGAGTGGAATCCCCTCCGCGAGAACCGGTGATGAGTGTAATCCCACCGCAGATAATGGTTATGTTGGAAATGTGTTCCAACATGTTATCTGCGCATTCGAGTCATAACTAGGTGCCAATATGAGGTTGTAAGTATATACTAATATGAGTTTGTATGTGCCTTGATGACTTGAGATGTGTTGCCTATATGATATGAAACGTGATTTTCTAAAATGAACCGATAAATGATGCGGTTAATACATCGAGTTATGTAACATGGTATGTAGAGCTTATGAGTTGTTGAGCATGGCATACTGTTAGATACATGTTCATGCATCATGATAATTTTGGCTCTTGCGGATCGGAGGTAAGATCATGCATTTAATCTTGGTTGTAGTTCGTGCTTGGACCCTACATTGTCGAAGGTTTGTTTTATGAGCTTACCCTCACTAAGCTTTTATGCTTACGCTCTTTTTTGTTCGGCAATGCAGATCAATAGCTTGTGGGTGGCAAAGGCAAGGAAAGGTCTCCAAGTGATTCTTTTGGTTAGCTCAAGTATGAACTTTAAATTGTAGATTGTAATAGTCAAGCAATGGGATAGGTGTTGTTGATGTGAATGTTGGTTGTATGTTGATGTTAGTTTGGCCTTTGGATGCTTCGTTTGGATTGTAAACCTTGATTTTGTTGCATGTCTCGAATGCTATGTATATGTTGGTCTTGTGCCTTTTTGTGGATGTGCTTATGAATGTTTGCCTAGGTATGCTATTTTTAATGCCTAGAATGATCTTGTGAATAGAGGTCTTATCTTCCAATCTTATGTGTTTTAAGTGTGTTTGCAATAGGGTACATGCCTCTAGAGTGTATTTGTATGTGGTGTATGCTTCTTGGAGCCGTTTAGGGCCTTTAGAGTTGTTAAGAAATGCCTAAGTCTGGCTTTCGAGGGTTGTAGACAGGCCGCGTTTCGAAACAAGCTAGGCCGTTTCGGAACGGGTAGGCATTCAGGGACCCCGTATCGGAACGCATTTCGATACGGTTTGGCCACTGAGAGCCCATGTTTCGATACGGGTTTCGGAACGTTTTGGCTACTGGAAATCGTAGAAATTGCCGAGATGAAGGCGTATCGAAACGGGTCTAAGGGTTTCGAAACGGTCAAAATCTCGCTGACCACGAGAAGTTGACCGTTTAGGGCGTTTCAGAACGGTTGACCTCCGTTTCGATACGGCCCCTTATATGGGCTTTGGGGCAGTTTACCTGGTCAAGGCGTTTCGATATGCCTCAAGGGTGTTTCGAAACAGCCTGTTTAAAAGTTTAAAATTGGGTTGTTTAAATGCTGTTTTGGGTTCGAATGTTTATCTCTTGTGTTTTATTTCCGCTGTTTGATCACATAGGATTCGAATGAGCATTTAGAAAAGAATAAGTTAAGGAAAAAAATTAGGGTTGCTAACCGAGGGGGAACCTTAACGGGTTTTACTTCGGTTTTCCCCGTGTGGCCTACTCGGACCGGTCATCCGGCCAGACCGGGACGAGGGGTTACATTTGTTGGTATCAGAGCCTAAGATTACTGAGACCTTGGGCAGGTAAGTGAGGTAAGTTGTGTTTTATGATTGATGTGCACTGTGTTTGCTTGCCTTGTGAGCATGATTGCTTGTGTATCAAGTTATGCTCGTTGTTTTATTTAAATCATGTTGAGTAGAGTCTCATTGCTACTATTACATCGAAAAAGAGTTCTAAGTGAGGGAACATACTTGAGCACTTGGAAGCCTTGCCTGGCTAACCCAATCTTGTGTGTTTTATTGTTGTTGTTGTTTATTTATTGCTTTTAGTAAGTTTGAGGTCAGTGTGTGGGCCGTGAATCGGTAAGTGGAGGTTGTGGTTTCTAAAATGTAGATGTTGTTGAAGGAGATCATTGCTATAGTTAGAGAAGTACGGTTGTACCAGAGTGGAGGTACAATTAGTTTGTTTAAGTCAGTATGTACGTGGGTTGATACATGTTGATGAGGGACGATGTGATCGATTTTGGTATTAGTTGGTAAGAAGAAGTGAAGGCCTATGAGTGGGAGTCAGAGTGGTGTCGATGTTTTAACAAATAATCCCTTGGTACAATATTAAGTTTGTTTCCTCCAGTTGATTCTGAATATGTACTTCTGTATGTTGTTAGCAAGTATGCAAGTTTGAATATGCCTGGTGAAGTGTTAGGGGTGGGTATGAGTATCTTAGTTCTTTTGACGAGATCAGAGTAATGGTCTCGTGTGAGTAATCTGAAATTTAGAAATGCTAGTTAGTGATCGTTAGGGTTCGGCCTATGGTTTTGATACAAGTCAGCCAGTCAGTATCCGTAAGTGGGAATCAGTTTGTGTGTTTGGGCCAGTGGGCGTCTGAAGTTGTCTTCTAGCAAGAATGAGAGGTTAAGTCGCTTCCGGTGTAGTTGAGCCAAGAAGGAAGTCTTGAGCTTTAACTTCAGATTGTTTGGTAGTGGGATGTTTTGAGCCGTCAGGACCGAAGTTATAGAACAAGTCCAGCATGACTGTTTGTATGTGATCAGAATTGAATTTTGAAGTTTCGAGATGCTCTAAGAACGATTTAGAAGAGTCAGATTTTGTTGAAGACCCAGCTTGAAAACAAGAGGACCGAAGACTACCCTGTTGAGATCTTAGACGTAGGGACGCACATGATTAGTCCTTTTGGTGAGATTGTAGTGGTCAGAAAAATGTACAGAAGATGTTTGTCGATGGTCCAGGGATACGTGATCCTAGTAGATGTGCAATAATTGTCTTTTTACGGTTCCGATGTAACTTTTGGCATAGTTTAGCTTGAAGAACAAGAGCTAGGGTATACCTTGAGACAAATAGAGAGAGAGAGAGTTGCCTTGAAGTTGCAGATTTTTGTGAGACTGTAGTGTTAGGTAGAGATGTGAACTTCTCATCGAGTGTTGATCCAGCTTTAGAGGTCGAAAACTGATTGAGTTTAGTTGGCAGGCTTGCTTAGCAATTGTGATGGATTTGATTTTGAATGATGATTAGACCATAGAATGCTAGAATAATTTGTGTTTTCCTAGAAGTGTTTGGAAGGATTGTCGGTTTGTCTCCCGACAGAGAAGAAGAGTTTGTTATTGATACCGTCTCCGAGTTTGCTCCCGTTTTGATTGCTCTGTATCTTAAGACTCCTGAAAGAATTGAGAGTGTTGAAGAATCAATTACGAGATTTGTTAGACCTTAGATTCATGGGGCCTGGTGCATCATCTTAGAGTTCGACAGTGTAATTTGTGAAGAAGAAAGAGTGACAGTACGAGAATGTGTTTAGATTCAGACAGTCGAAACAAGTGGCAGTGAATAATTAGTATCCGTTTCTGAGTGCCGGTGATTTGTTGATCAGTTAGTGTGTGCTTCAGTCTTTTTGAAGATTAATTTGGGATCCAATTGCTACCAGTTGAATGTGAGAGAAGTTGATGTATCGAAGACAACTTTCGAGGCAAGATGTGACCGCCTTGAGTTCCGAATTATGGTTTTGTTTGACTAGTGTGTTAGTTACTTTTATAGAGATGTTGAGCAGAATAATTCCCGAGTTCCTTGATCAGTTGTAGTCGTTCTCATAGTTGACACATGAGTATATTCACGTACCGAAGAAGATCATGACAGGCTATGGAGTTAGTGATGTAGATCCTATTAGAGAATTAGTCGTATGCCAAGTTGTGCAACGTGAACTCCGAGTTAATGGAGATGTTCTCCTAGGACATGTAGATCAGTCGAGTGTATTTGAGTAAATCCTATATAGGCAGAAGAAGACGTGAGTTGGAAGAAACCGAAGACAGTGATAGGTATCTATAGTCCCTAAGTCTAGTGATGCTAGTACCGGAAGTTTGTAAATAGTATTTTGAAGATGGCTGCTCCTTTGACAAGTTGCTACAGAAGAATGTTCAGTTGTGTGGTCAGATGCAAGACAATGAGCCCTTGAGAAACCGAAAGAAACTTCGAAGAGAAACTTCGACCTTGATTCAACCTATATCAGAGAAAGAGTTTGTGAACCATAGTGATGCGTTACATGTAGAGTTAGGTTGTGTGCTTATTCAAGACAGAAGATTGTAGCTTATTCATCGAGATAGTTGAAAGACCTAGAGAAAAGTTATCTGACACGAGACGTAGAGTTAATTACAGTTGTATTTGCTTCGAAGACTTAAAGACAAAGCTTGTATAGTAAGAAATGCACAGTGTATATGTACATATCATCAGAACTTGAAATATTAGACGACTTAAGAAGGGTTGAAACTTGAACAACATAGGTTGTTAGAATTGTTTGAAGACCGTAATCTCGAGATTGAGTATCATCCGAAGAGAGTCTACGTAGTAATCGATCTTCCGAATTATATTTGTTGTTAGATTGGTAGTTGAGTTGCGAGTTGTATTTGTCGAATTCAGCTTACCGAATGATAGTAGTTTTGTGGCCAAGTTTCATGATAAACCTACTTTGAGCCAGATACTTGAAGAGAAACAGTTGCAATATAGATTCTTGGCACCTCACGTGCAAGTCATAGCAGAAAGAAGACCTTCAGAATACAGTTTCAGAGATGATAGAGTTTGTATTTTCAGAGACAAAATAATTGTACCGATTGACCTAGTGTTTTGAGACATATTGTTTTGGCCGAAGCACTTGACAGTCTGTTTGTATTGCATCTGAATGGTATGAAGACGTACTGTGGGTTGAAGATGAGTACTTCCGGATTTAGTTGATGGATGATGTGGTTCAGTGTGAGAGTAAGTGTATAATTTACTAGCGTGTCAAGACCGAGCATCAGTTTTCTTCTAGGTTGTTACATTCGTGGAAGATTCTTAGTGAAAGTGAGTAATAGAGGTTCGAGATTTCTGCTAGATTTTTGAAGACGTATGCATAGTGTTTGGTTGTATGTTGAGGTCTGATGATCAGTCAGAGAAAGTTATGGGTCAGGTATTCAAACAGGGTTGTATGAGACTGTGAATCGGGCTAGTCTTGTTGTTTATTTGTTGCGGTTACCACCGGAGTTAGAAAGAGATTTGTGATGTGTTCGTGTATCTATAATTCGGGAGTGTGAGTCAGATCTGTTCTGTGCTATATTTGTAGTAGAGATCAAGTTGAGTTTAAAGTCGACATGCCTTGAAGAATCAGTTGAGATCTTAGTGTCAGATAGCAAATGTTGTGTGGTAAGTCCTTCGAGTTGGTTAAAATGTTGTGGTGAGAAGGAAAGGGAAGTATGGAGGAGCATGTTTCAGTGACTCTTCATGTCCGATAAATTTCGGGGACGAAATTTTCTTAAGTGGGGGAGAGTTGTAACACCTGTGTTTTGGGGCTAAGAGTTAGTCGGGTTAGTGGTCCGAGTCGGTGAAAATTTAATTAAATCAATTTGGCCTAAGCTTGACCTAATTGGGTTTTAAAATAAAGAGGAGGGACCACTTTGGTGATTTAATCCAAATGTTTTGAAAAAGGGAGACAACTTTTAAAAAGTAAAAAGAACAAAAAAAATGTTATCATATTTCCCATTCTTCCTTCTTCACCGTGGAAACCCCACCAAAGTCCCAAATTTGTATTTCCATCAAATTGCTCCATCAATTCAAGGGCTTTTTTGAAGGTAATCACATATTTGAACTCTCCTCTTCATCCTCTACATTTACATAGCTTTATATTTCGAAACTACCCACTTTGTAATTTCCAAGTTTAAAGAAAGAATGGATTTTTGATGGGTTTTACACTTGATTTTGATTTATTAAGTTGGGTTTTGGTTTAATCTCATAAAAATACACATAATATGTTAAAATGAAGGATTTTGGATGAAAACCTAAAATGGGTTTTTATGGCTATTTTTGAAGTGTCTAAAACTTGGATTTTGGTGAGTTTTAGAGTTAAATTGAAGGGCTGATGGTTTAAGTATGTTAGGAAGGTGTTTTGGGACCATTTGAGTGTCATTTGGATGATTGAAAATGGAATTTTCAGCTAGGGTCTGAAGGAGCACGAAAATGGGCATTTTGGGGGGTTGCTTTGGGATCTTTTGTGGGTACAAAATGTGTTGGAAACTTGGGTTTTGATCAAGGTTTATGGGCTGCTCGAATTTGATAAAGTTGGGGTTTGATCATGACTTGAAATGTTGAGTTTAATGTTTGAATTGTATTCCGGGTTAGCTACTTTGATGTTTGAGTTGATTTGAGGTTGTTTTGCTTGTGTTGAGGTGATTAGAAGCGAGGTTTTGAGTTGGTGAAGCCTTGGGAACAAATCCAGAAATTGAAGACCATGGTTGCTTGGTATTTGAGCTTGGAGGTGGAGGTGAGTGATTAATGTTTTTAAATTGGTTTTTAAGTGGTTGGTTCAAGCATGTGGACTAGGTTGGGCTTGGTAGACCCACCTAGAGTTAGGGTTAGGGTGGTAGCCTAATCCTAAGCTTTAGTTAGAGACCTTGGATGAACTCTTTAATCGATGCTATGCCTCATGATGATTTGTGTTGTGATGATTGTGTATAATGTGATATACATTTATGTTGAGGTATGGCTTAATGCGTTGTTATATGCATGTTGGTAACAAATATAATGTGGATACATGTGTGTGTGAAATATGATGAGATAATTGTTGGATGATATACATGTAGTGTTGGCTTGTGAAATGAAGTTATGAGGTGGTTGCATGATTGTGAGGATCATGGTGAGTACGTGCTAAGCACGGAAATTATATTGGAATTGATGTTGTGAAAGGTCGTGGATTTTATTTAATATTGGCACTAGTATGCTTGGGTACAATGATCGATCATTAGGATGAGTGTGCACACGAGAGTCAAATTCGCGCGTGGCCTTGGTGGCGTTAAGGCACCAAGGAGGAGTACGGGTACGCCCGAAAATATTTATATTAGTCGATGATGAGTGGAATCCCATCGACAGGGCGTGACGATGAGTGGAATCCCCTCCGCGAGAGCCGGTGATAAGTGTAATCCCACCGCAGGTAATGGTTATGTTGGAAATGTGTTCCAACATGTTATCCGCGTATTCGAGTCATAACTAGGTGCCAATATGAGGTTGTATGTATATACTAATATGAGTTTGTATGTGGCTTGATGACTTGAGATGTGTTGCCTATATGATATGAAACGTGATTTTCTAAAATGAACCGATAAATGATGCAGTTAATACATCGAGTTATGTAACATGGTATGTAGAGCTTATGAGTTGTTGAGCATGGCATACTGTTAGATACATGTTCACGCATCATGATAATTTTGGCTCTTGCGGATCGGAGGTAAGATCATGCATTTAATCTTGGTTGTAGTTCGTGCTTGGACCCTGCATTGTCGAAGGTTTGTTTTATGAGCTTACCCTCACTAAGCTTTTATGCTTACGCTCCTTTTTGTTCGGCAATGCAGATCAATAGCTTGTGGGTGGCAAAGGCAAGGAAAGGTCTCCAAGTGATGCTTTTGGTTAGCTCAAGTATGAACTTTAAATTGTAGATTGTAATAGTCAAGCAATGGGATAAGTGTTGTTGATGTGAATGTTGGTTGTATGTTGATGTTAGTTTGGCCTTTGGATGATTCGTTTGGATTGTAAACTTTGATTTTGTTCCATGTCTCGAATGCTATGTATTTGTTTGTCTTGTGCCTTTTTGTGGATGTGCTTATGAATGTTTGCCTAGGTATGCTATTTTTAATGCCTAGAATGATCTTGTGAATAGAGGTTTTATCTTGCAATCTTATGTGTTTTAAGTGTGTTTGCAATAGGGTACATGCCTCTAGAGTGTATTTGTATGTGGTGTATGCTTCTTGGAGCCGTTTAGGGCCTTTAGAGTTGTTAAGAAATGCCTAAGTCTGACTTTCGAGGGTTGCAGACAGCCCGCGTTTCGAAACGAGCTGGGCCGTTTCGGAATGGGTAGGCATTCAGGGACCCCGTATCGGAACGCATTTCGATACGGTTTGGCCACTGAGAGCCCATGTTCCGATACGGGTTTTGGAACGTTTTGGCTACTGGAAATCGTAGAAATTGCCGAGATGAAGGCGTATCGAAACGGGTCTAAGGGTTTCGAAACGGTCAAAATCTCGTTGACCACGAGAAGTTGACCGTTGAGGGCGTTTCGGAATGGTTGACCTCTCTTTCGATACGGCCCCTTGTATGGGCTTTGGGGCAGTTGACCTGGTCAAGGCGTTTCGATACGCCTCAAGAGTGTTTCGAAACGGCCTATTAAAGTTTAAAATTGGGTTGTTTAAATGCTGTTTTGGGTTCGAATGTTTATCTCCTGTGTTTTATTTCCGATGTTTGATCACATAGGATTCGAATGAGCATTTAGAAAAGAATAAGTTAAGGAAAAAAAATTAGGGTTGCTAACCGAGGGGGAACCTTAACGGGTTTTACTTTGGTTTTCCCCGTGTGGCCTACTCGGACCGGTCATCCGGCCAGACCGGGACGAGGGGGTTACACGTTTAAAACAAACGGTTCTTGATTTTGAGTTATGTATTAGGAGTTATTAATTTTTGAGTGAGCAATGTTCAGAAGAAAAGACTATAGGTTGTTTCTAAAAACAACGATGAGAGTAACATAAAAAATTCATCATAAATCGAACAAGTAAAATTATAAGAGATAATTTATATGGTTGAAAAAATTATTGAATCTAGCTATTCTAGTTCTTCATTTTACAACAAACGGATCATGATTTGAATCTGTAAAGTACTAGTAACATATTTTCTTTTAAACGTAGTGTATGTCGATATGTTTCAATAGTTAATATTTTAGTCATTGTAAAAAATAATATTTTAGTAATTTATGTTTTTAGTTTTGGAGATTTAATGCTGAGTGTTTATTTTAATGTATTATTTTTTTATTTTTTTGGGTACGGGGAATAACCGAAAACCGCGGGGATCCGTAAGGGATGGGTATGGGTCCTAAAAAATTCCCAAAACATTTAATGATGATTCCCCAAAACCGTACCCGCAAGTGTTGGGGACGGAGTGGGTAATACAAAACCGTCCCCGAACTGTCCCATTCCCACCACTACTGGAGAGAAAATATTAAAACCATCAAATATAATATATCTCAAATTACTTAAGATTAATTCAAATTATTTTATGAAATAAATAATACTATAAATGATATTTATATATAGAAATATAAAATAATATATTTATATTATTAATAATATATAAAAAACCTTAAACCCTAAAGTATTAACCCACAAACCCTAACCCTTAAACTTAAACTCTAAAATCTTATAGTTTAGAATTTAGGGTTTAAGGGTTTTTTATATATTAATGTTATGAATATTTTAAGTTTTTTTTAAAAAATAATATATTTATATTATAAAAATATAAAAATAATATATTTTTATCTAAAACATACAAATTTATCCATTTGGTTCAACCAAATTATTTTATGTAAAAAGTAATACTATAAATAATATTAAAATATAAAATATATTATTTACATATATATCAATAAAATATAAATATATATTTTAAAAATATTCATTAAAATAATATATTTATTTTATAAAAAAATATATAAAAACTCCAAATTCTAAACCTTAAACCATAAAATTTATGGTTTGGGGTTTGGGCTTTGTAGTTTAAAGTTTAGAACTTAGGGTTCAGATTTTGTATATATTATTTGTATGAATATATGTTGAAGTTTTTTTTAAATAATATATTTATAATGTAAATATTATATAAAAAAATAAAAACAATACACTTTTATTTATATATATTGATATATATATATATATAATATTTTAATTATTTATATATTAATATTATTTATAGTGTTATTTATTTTATAAAATAATTTGAATTAATCTCAAGTAGTTTGAGATATATAATATTTGTGGTAAAATATCATATAATTTCAAGTTGGTTTAGTGGTTAAGATTTAGTCTTTTTATTTGAAGGTCTTAGGTTAAAATCCCTCCAAGTACATTGTTATAGTATTTTTTTCTCCAGCAAAATGAAATCATTTTGGCTAAATTAGGCTTCAAAACAGCCACAACAAATTGATGTCGTCTTGACATAACGTGGGTGTTAAGAGTTAACGGCGGAGTGATATTTTCGAGTCATAATCTAAAGTTCAATGTTAGTTTTAAACTTTTTTAAAGTTCGGTGGCATTTTCGAGTCAGTGGCCATAGTTGAGTGGTACGTGGCATAGTTTACCCAAAAAATTAAATCTGATTCCATTGTTTCTTTGTCAAGTTTAATTTTTTATTAGTCTGACCGTACTTTTAAGGTAATATTTGTTTATATTTTTTAAATTATGATATCATACATACTTTACAGCAAAACTGTTTCTACCCTTTATCAAATTCAATCTTGAGGAGTAGAGGTGGCAAACGGTTCATTCGGTCTGGTTTAGGTCATTTCAGATTTGACTGCATTCGGTTTAAGTTCGGTTCGAGTCGGTTCGGTTTTTGTTCGGGTCTATGGTGATGTTGGTTCGGGTATCGGGTCAGGACGTCAGTTCGGTTGATTTTCGATTCGGTTAACTTTCAGTTCGGTTGATTTAAGGTCGGTTATTTTCGGTCAATTAATTTCGATTCGGGTCAATATCTGGTTAATGGGAGCTCAGTTGGTTTCAATCGAGTTTTTAGGCCAATTTAAGTTTTTGTGTAACGACTCAATTCTCGGATTAGTGAATCGGGTCTCAGACCCAGGTTATGGGCCTTTATCTTAGAAGTCCAAGTTAGGATCTTTAAGTGCCCATTATGTTGAGGGGAGTAGGTTTGAATTTTAAAGGGATGTGAATAGGTGAAAAAAAGAGGAAAAGATGATGGAAAGAGAGAAAAATATAAGTAAGAGAGAAAAGGGGAAAGTGAGAGAGAAAGTGTTGGTGGGATATTCAACCTCTAATCTACAGAAACCCAGTTGTTCGTTGTCGACATCTCCACTACCATTGTGTTTATCTCGTCGAGATAAGTTTATCGGTATTAGTGTCGTCGTCATCGAAGTTGCTGTCCGAGGGAGTGAGAGAAGAGAAGTTTCAGGTTGTTGAGTTGAGGGGGTTAGAGGGCTCAAAACGAAGAACGGAGGCCACCATCGTGCTCACCGGCGTTGAGATAGTCGATCTGGGAGTTCGCCGTCGTCGTCCAGACACTAGAAGCCGCCGCACGCGCCGCCCCTGCGCGTGGGCGACGTCCAGCCGTGTAGGCAGATATACCGGCTCAAGCCGTTGGGCCAGCCAGTTGAGCTGGCCTGTTAAGCCGACCTAAGCTGACCCAAGCCGAGCTGCAGCTACGTCGGAAGCTGCCGACGTTGACTTTTAACCAGTGTTGACTTTTTTCAGGGGACCCTACTTGGGGGTTTCTCAACGTTCTGGATTTATTGGCGCAATCCGTTTCACAAAATTCGAATCTGATAAGTTATTGTTACGCTTTTGACCTTTCAAATTCATGGAAGTATGTGATTTAGTGATATTTATGTTATTAATTGGTATATGAGGATTATTCGGGATCAGATATCGGATCAAGTGGAATATTCAGGAAACTCGAATTTGGATTTTAGCGATATGGACTTAAGGTTAGTACACCTCGAACTCTTATTGCTTCATGAGCATCATAAATGTGATTGCCTTGCTTGTTAGTGTTCGCAAAATAGGTAGACGATAAATAAGCTTGTTGTGAGACCGATATCATGAGATTGATATATTTATGAGATGCATGATGATGCCATGAATATGATGTGACTCGTGGAGGCTTTAGAGACCGTGCATGGTCGTTGAAATGCTCGTATGAGTAATTGATGATTGTTTGATTGATTGATAATCATGATGCATTGTATGCTTGTTCGAATATATTAATATATTCAATGGAAATTATGTAAGGGGTGAATAATGGTAATATTCGAATAAATGATTATGAAGCTGATAATTAATATTAATTGATTTAATACGTTAGTAAACCAACCATAATGACTTTCATAAGCTTTAGGGATCAAATAGAGTGTTATAGACGATAATTCAAGAAAATGGTGTGCACCGTGAATAGGGTAATAGTATGAGCTTTGGTCGTACTGGTACTTGTGGAAATCTAGGATTTTCAGTAAGTAGTTTTGTATCGATACTTATGTTTGAGTACCGGCACCCGATACACTAAATAATCAATAAATGTAATTTATGGGTGGAATTTGATGTGTATATTAATAATTGAATTATGTCCTGATAAATGAGGTAACGAGGATTAATGGTGGCAATAAATAAGATTAATTATATATTTCTCCATAATGTATTAACAACTTGGTTATGTAAAATAAATGATGTGATGATGTTTAAAAACGATAATGAGATTCTTGGAATCACTTGCTTGTATGTCGGTTAGACATTTAATTGGTTGGGTCTTTTGATTGATGGGATCCAAATACCAGTGAATGACTGTTGCAACACCATGGTTAGAGATGTCGAGTGTGGGTGTATGTTCCGATGCTGTGTGACCCGGCCTCACCCAGAGTGTATGTTCTGATGCTAGGAGACTCAGACTCACCAGAGTGTAGAAGCTCGAGGGGGGATTCCGAGCAAAGGTGTATGTTCCGATGCTATGTGACCCGACCTCACCCGGAGTGTATGTTCCAATGCTATGTGACCCGACCTCAATCCAAAGTTGTTGTTAATATGTGTTTTCGCCTTGATAATCTGTTGAGATCTCGAGCTTGGTTGAGCCTTGTGTGCCATGTATGAAGTTTTGAGAGCATGTGTTTGGCGACTAATTGTAGCGCCACGTGTATTTATCTCTCCTTATTGTTCGTACTAGCTTGCATGCTTATGTTTATGGTTAGCATGAAATATAGTAGAACAAATGTGTACCACTGAACTTTGTAAGCTCAACGCTCGGAATCGTTGTTTTCGTGCGTAGGTTGAACGTTGGATCGTGGGATCGAGGAGCACTGTAACACCCTAAAACCTAGCCCGAATTTTATGAGTTAATTGAACAAATTAGTGACTCGATTAGATTAGAAAATCAAAGTAATTAAATTAAATTAATGGCATTAGGAACTAAATTGAAAATTTAGAAAGAACTCAATAACTAGTAGAGGTGGCTAAATCGAATAGAGAGAAAACTATGAAGGATTGCATGCAATAATTTTGGGATTTCCGAATCTGCCCTCCTTAGTGAGATAATTTAATGGACAAACTAGGGATTAATTAGACTAAGATGGGTAATTAGGTGATCATCTTGTCACCTCATTAAGGCATCACTCATGGTCGGTTCCCTTAGTAGGAAAGGAAGAGAAAATTAAACCAATAATAAGAAAATTTAGAGAGAAGGAAGCTTGGTTCGACCATTTTTAAGGAAGAAGAAGAAGAAGGGGAGAAGCTTTGCATGTATTTGATTTTGGCCTAGGATAACCAATCAACAACTATAAGTAAGCTTAATTTCTTCTCCATTCTAATGTATCAATATTATAGGGGTTTCGTGTGTTTTTAATTCTTGAACTATTATGGGAAATTGAGTTGATTAAAGGTTACTTTACTATCAAGAAGTTGCTGGAAAATTTTGTATAGACGTGATAAGAAGGAAATTGAATAGGTTGTATGTGAAACAAGATCCTTAAGTTTAAGTTTAAGCTAAGTTAGGACCCTTAAACCTGTCCAGCACTTCTTTGAGTTTAGACAGTCCACTTTAAAAATTCATTAAAAATAGAATACTTTGAGTTTTGGTCTGAAAATTTAACAGAACATACCTTGAGATGTCTATTTTAATGAGGAACAAACGATATTAAGTTTCGAGTATCCTAGAAAAATCTGGAAAGGAAATGGCAAAGACACTCTAAACTGCCAGTGTTGATTTAGTCTTGGCAGCAAACTTTGAAAATTCACACAAAAATGTACACTTGGAGTTTAGGTCCAAAATTTCGATATGTGATAGTTGAGCATGTTAATTGAACCTGGAAACAATCGGAATTTAATTTCGAATAGTATAGTGAAATCTGGAGCTAAATCCGTAAAGGTGGTCAAAACTGTCCGATTAAAGAATAATGAATTTTGAATAGAAATTCTGAATTGAATTGATAAGAATTATAATAAGGAGATTAAGTGACATTAAAGAAGAGTTCATAAGTACTAAATTGGCATAAGAAAATTGTAAATTCAAGTTGTAGATTAAGAGATACAAGTAGAATACTAAGTTAGTTCAAATCTGTCCAAAATTAAAATTAGTTCAGGGACTAAAATGAGATCGTTAAATTGAATAATGAATTGGTTTGATTGATTCTGAATTATGTATCATATGATTGTAAATGATTTAAAAGAACCTAGAGGAGAAGGTATCGAAGAGAATCCGATAGCTGGATCATCGAAAGAGCGTGGAAAGAGCATCCGAATTCAAGATTAGCACGACGACTGTGAGTGAAACAATCTTAGAGTTGAGAATAGTGTCTCAACTAAGCTGTTTAATTTCTGTTATTCAATTGCATGAAATTGGACATTAATATGGATTGGTAATCGAAAGAGAAGAAAGATTAATAAGGAAACATGTTTGTGATATGTTGTTGTGTGATCGAATAGATGTGTAATTGGTTGAAAGGTTTGGATGATTTTTTTGCTAAAATTTTATGGGATTGAATTTTGTCGAATTGAGTTTCTTTGATTGAGTGTAAATTTCTTGTTGATTGAATATATTGACATTGAATGTGAGATATGTATTACTTGGTGGACAATTAATAGAGTTTGTTAATTTGAAATTATGCATGTTGAATTCTTGGTTGATGTCGAATGAATGTCCATGTTGCTAGTTCGAATTGTGTAAGGCTGTGGTAATATGATCGAATTGAAGTGTGAATTATGTGATTTAGTTGCTGGAAATTTTATGCGAGATGGGAAAAACTACAAGTTCTATGTCATACATGTGATATGTTAGGAATCGATATGGTATGATCTATGATTGGATTATTGAATTGGAAGCTTAAATTGTATGTGGGAAATTTGAATATGAGCATTGTGATATGAGACCGTGTGATATATGAACTAATTCATGATGTAATTACATGATAAATTGCCGAATGTAAAGTTTAATTACATGATGTAACAAGCCCTTGGTTATATGGTCAGTTTAGGTAGTACGACATGCCTAGAGTCTAGAGCTCTTTAAAATTGGTACGTGAGTGTACCTGATTGTTATGGTACGTAAGTGTACCAATTCGCTTAGTGTAATTGGCACTAAGATGACATGTAATACGATAATATGAAAATGGTACTTGAGTACCTCTTATATGGTGAAATAATTCACATTTCTGTAATACGTGACTCGAATACCTAGCTAACTATATGAACCAAGACACAATAATTAAGTTAACAAGTGAATGAATTGGTAAATTGTATTGATTGATTTCTTGGGATTTCAATTAATTGCTAATTAGAAGTATGGTGAGGTACTAAATTGATAAATTAAATTTTAATCATTTAATATGCTACAGTTTGCTGCTGCTTGTATTTAAATTAGAAGTATTTATGGTTGTGAGATCGATTAGGCTTGGAATATAATTGAATTGCTATTTCCTTGATGATTTGTAAGCTTGAATATGTAATTAAAGAGGAATTCGAATTGTTTGAACTAAACATACCTTAAATTCGAGTTGAATAAATTGACTGTTAATTAAATCAAGAAATTCTAAAATGGTTAGACTAAGGTTTCCTCACTAAGTACTGTAAGTACTTATCACTCTTGTTTTCTTTCTTCCCAACCCACATGTAGTTGATTTATCGGCTTGTTCACCCTGATCTTGTTAGCTGTCAGAAGATTAGAAGTATGCTTTTTGTTATCTTTGCTGTACTTATGATGGGTGGCCTAATTGTCAGCATGTTAGTTCAGTTTGCACTTATGGTTATGTTCATGAATTACTATATGAAGAACCTCTGAAATTCTGGTTAATGTTTCCCTCATTTTGTTATGTAAGTATGGGGTATAGATTAGCCCTTTTGGTATATTGTATAGGGCTTGATTTCGTTTTGTTATGTTTTGTATAGACGACCATTAGGTTATAGCCTTAATGTTCGGTTACCCTGAGAAATCCTATGTGTAAGGGAAACGAAACGTTATAGTTGGTTGATATAATATGATGGTATGATGTAGTTCTTCAAGTTTAGAATGTATATCGTATAAATTCGAATATAATCCTCCATAGCAAGTCGATACATTGTACAAAATAATAATAGTTATTATATGTTACATGTTTAATTAGAAATCAGATAGTTAAATTAGGTTTAATCTGAATTTATCCAATTCTGAATTGACTAGAATTAAATGAACCAAGAAATGTTTATAAGGGTGTGTTCGAATAGAAAAAAAAAATTTGTCCGTTTCAGCTGCTCACTTGTAATAAGATCATACGAATCGATTTAACACTCTTTACTCCTAATCAGGGGTGAGGGGTGTTATATAAAGTGGTAATCAGAGCTTTTTAGGTTAATTCCTAAGGTTTAATCGGGTCTGCATGCATTTACTATATTTTAAGTATGCCACCCATGAGTCGTACACTGAGATAATTGCAATGAGCTTCTCTAATCTTTTCTTGTTTAAATATATGATAGAAAATGTCTGGCCAAAAGAATGGAAGTTCAGACGAATCTTCAAGTGAAGGTGAAAGCGTGAGGTTAGGTGAGAACCCACCATCACGAACTGAACTTCCATAAAGGGCGAAAAACAAAGAGTCTGCTCAGACTACTGAGCGTGAACAACCTCAGCCTGAAAATCCCATGGTCCAATCGGCTAAGAGGGAATGTCTTCTTAGTATGAAGGAGATGTTCAATCAACTTCTGTCAAATCTTAAGCAAGAGAAACCTGTTGCTTCTGCTATTGTTGTACCCAGCAGAGCACCGATAGATAAACTTACCCAACACCGAGCCTACACATTTGCTGGTACAAATGATGAAAGGCCGGAAGACGCTGAGTATTGGCTTGAAAACACCACTAAGGTTGTACCTAAACAATTACAATGCTCAGATGAACAAAAACTTGAGTGTGTTGTGGCCTTGTTGGTAGATGAAGCTATGAACTGGTGGGAAACTACTACTCTAACCGTCCCAGCTGAATCTGTTACATGGAAATTCTTCATTGAGGAGTTTAAAAAGAAGTATATTAGAGAGAAATATCTGGCTGAAAGAAGAAAGCGATTTCTATACCTTAAACATGCCAATTGACCTATTGAGCAGTATGTTGCAGACTTTTGCAAGTATTGCAAATATGGTTCGGAATGCATCAAAACTGAAGCTGATAAATGCCAGATGTTTATTGATGATCCGAATGATGAATTGAGCCCAATCTTCACTGCTTTGGGAATCACTGATTTCCATAATCTTGTTAATCGGGCCATTGCAACGGAAGCTAAAATGAAAGCCGCTGAAAGAAGAAAAGGGAATAATCGACCTGACAAAAAGTAGAAACGGGACGACAAATATCAATGGCAGTCTAAGAAGACTAAATTTCAAAAATAAGGGTCTTCTAATTTTATCTCTACTCTGAGTGGCAATTATACTTCAAAATCATCCACGGTGATCACATCCTCAATATCGGCTATATCAGTCAATAGCACGGGAAATTCAGAGAAGATTTCTCCTTGTAAGTTCTATCAGAAACTACATCGTGGCCAATGCAGATTTTAGTTGAATCTGTGTTATGCATGTGGTGGTGATGATCATTACGTTAAAGATTGCCCTCAGATGCCTAAATCAATTCCAGCTCGGATCTTTGCAATTCCTAGTCTGGCACCATCTAATCGAAACAAGAATGCTAAACCAGCTAAACCGAGCTATAAAATAAGAGGCAATGGTACTCATTCTAATGCTCCCACTCATCAGGAATCTCGAGCTCCTGCTAGAGTTTACCACATTCGTGGTAGGGATGACGAAGAATCTCCTGAAGTAATTGTAGGTACTGTTGAGCTAAATTCAAATCATGTTTATGCCTTAATAGATTTGGGATCCACTCATTCATTTATATGTCTGTCTGTGGTTAAAGAATTGAAATTCGAGCCTGAAATTGTGAAAACAAGTATGATAGTCTCAAATCCTTTAAGAGGAAACTCAAACATCAGCTTAATATGTAGAAATTTTTCCTTGCATATTAGCAATCTGCCATTCTCTATTGATCTCTACATATTACCATCCTGTGAATTTGATCTAATTTTGGGGTTAGATTGGTTAAGTAAACATGAAGCTTGGGTAGACTGCCAAAATAGAAGATTATACCTCCAGGGCTTAGGAAAAGAATCCATACTCCTGATTGATAAAAAGCCTAGTTCCATTTTTGCTTCTATGGTTTTACGAGATCAAATTGAATTTTGATTACTTGAAATGCCTGTTGTTTCTGAATTTATTGATGTGTTTCCCGAGGAACTACATGGTCTTCCTCCGACTAGGGAAGTAAAATTTGGGATCGAAATTCAACCTGGCTCAAGTCCGGTGTCTATCACTCCATATCGGATGGCACCTCCCGAATTGAAAGAATTGCAAAAGCAACTTCAAGAGCTTTAGGACAAGGGTTTTATTCGGCCTAGCACTTCTCCGTGGGGTGTACCTGTTTTATTTGTAAAGAAGAAGGATGGAGCAATGTGCCTTTGCATTGACTACTGTCAATTGAACAAGATTGCAATTAAGAATCGATATCCACTTCCAAGAATAGAAGATCTTTTTGATCAACTTAGGGATGCTTCAGTGATTTCAAAGATCGACCTTCGATCAAGATACTATCAAATGAGAGTCAAGGAGGAGGATGTATCAAAAACAGCCTTCAAAACTCGTTACGGTCATTATGAATTTCTGGTAATGCCATTCGGATTAACAAATGCTCCGGCATCATTCATGGATCTCATGAATCGAGTATTGAAGCCTTATCTCGTTAAATTTGTAGTCGTCTTCATTGATGACATTCTGGTCTATTCCCGCAATCAAGAAGAACATGCTGGACACCTCCACATTGTCTTGCAAACTCTTCGGGAACGTCAGTTATTCGCCAAATTTTCTAAGTGCGAGTTCTAGTTAACAGAAGTTTCATTTCTCGACCATGTAATTTCAGCCGAGGGAATTAAAGTAGATCCAAAGAAAATACAGTCAATTGTTGATTGGCGACCTCCCAGAAATGTCAGTGAAGTACGAAGTTTTCTTGGTTTGGCCGGTTACTACAGAAGATTTGTCAAGGGCTTTTCCACTAAGGCTTTACCTTTGATTAAACTTCTTCGCAAAGACCAACCATTTGAATGGTCTGAAAAGCTTTGACCAACTTAAAGCAGCTTTGACTCATGCTCCAGTCTTGATCCAACCGAAATCGGAAAAAGAATACACAGTATATAGTGATGCTTCGCATGCAGGTCTTGGGTGTGTCTTAATGCAAGGCGACAATGTGATCGCTTATGCTTCACGCCAATTGAAACCTCATGAATTGAATTATTTGACACATGATTTGGAACTTGCTACTATCGTGTTCGCTCTCAAAATATGGAGACACTACTCGTATGGTGAAAAATGTTATCTATTTACCGATCACAAGAGTCTAAAATATCTCCTAACTCAAAAAGATCTAAATTTGAGACAACGAAGAAGGATGTAATTGTTGAAAGACTATGACTTAATTATTGACTATCATCTCGGAAAAGCCAATGTGGTGGCAGACGCTTTGAGTCGTAAACCGACATTGGGTAATTTTTGAATCCCCGATTCTTAAAAATAAATAAATAAATAAATATTCTTTCAATAATAGCCCAGTCTAAATTGTTTTGATTTATTCTTGTAGCTCCAAATGCTATCAACGCTCATCTGCGAGTGTATCAAAAACAAGGATTTTTGTCTGAACTCCAAATTCAGTCTAGTCTGATCTCGACGATTGGAAGTCTTCAGCAAACTGATCCTGAATTACAGGACATTATCTCCAAATTTGATACAAAGGTTGATGAATGTTGAGTGCATAAATGTTCTATATTTTAACCCTCATTTACCCATATTATTGATGCACTCAAGCATGTTTAGTTACATTTTAGGTAGATTTTGCATAAACATCACAAATGAATGATTATTGTACAGATGCTACTGATTTCGATCAATTCTTGCAGGTACCTGTCGTGGCAGCATCCAGGGCAGCAGAGGAACAGAAGATAACTGAAGCTGGAGTAAAAGGGTCGAAGCAAACTGCCATATAACTAGCTGTCGTGACATCTGCCGTGACAGAGGTGGCGACAGTGAAGAAGAAGAGATGGAAAAATGCAAAGTGGAGTTCGACTGATAGAAAATTTCAAGCCTAATTTTTACAGACCACTTGCATTATTTTTGGATTCCAGAAGCATAAAGAAGGCATTGCCCAAAGTTTGAGGATAAAGTCAAAGCAAGAAGATATGACGAATTAAAGGAAGTCTACTAAGAGATTTAGTCTTTAAATGAATTTTACTTTAATTTGAACTAGTATTCTTGGCCATTAAGAAAACCTACACCCAAGGCCTATATATATGCTTGTAATTCGACCTAGAGAGGGATAACCTAGTTCCTAGCCGTCTTCCATCATAAACCCTAGTTTTTTCTACTCTCCAACATGTTCTAAACTTTACCCAGGGCAAAGGGTTGATCTTGTAAAGTAGTTGTAAGGGTTAAACCGTTTCTTAGGATTTTCTGTTCAATTCAATAAAACTTCAAGTTTATTTACTCTGGTTTTCATATCTCATAAGAGTATCGGGAGAGCATTGTGAGGTTATCCATTTACTTAATATCGGGAGAGTTAAGTATACGAAAGGAGTAAATACGAGTTTTCCAGTTTATGGTTAAACTATCTTGGCCTAGGGATAGATACAAGGTTAAGCAGCTAAAGAAGAATCCACAACATCAGTGTTCATCCTTCGATTCACACCGGGAGGTATCATCCAAGACGCATTCATTTACAGAACTTGGACCTAGGGATAGGATGAGTCACAACATGGATTCTTGCTGAACTTGAAGTACAGAGTTGTTGTTCACTGCCGCGACAGGTGCTGCCACCACAGGCTCGACGACAGACACAACAGAAGTCCTCTAAACAGTGCAACACCTGCACTACTGAACAAATCAATACCAACATGCTTTCTCAATATGATTCCTTCATCTATTTTAGTTTATATTCAAGATTATTCACAAATCTTTATTAAATTTATCTTTTCCCCTGTGCAGACTTTTAAAGATAAAAGTATTTCCAGTCCATGTGGAGACGATCCGATATTTTGTATCACTATATTACTTGCGTCGTGTATACTTGCACTCAATTGCGATGGCCTTATTTACACACAACAAGTTTTTGGCGCCATTGTCGGGGACTAGCAACATACCTTTACCTTTAATTACTGCACTTTTAATTTTTATTTCTTTTTTGTTTCTAGTTGTTATATTCCCCTGTGCTTTTCACAAGGTTGTTTTCTTTTGCATATGCGCAGATCAAGACGTGGTTAAGATCCTGAATACAAATTAGAACCGGAAATCAATCGGACGTACCATCTCAAGAACCAAGCCCGACTCTTGATAGAAAGAAACCGCTATCTTGAGGAAAGACTTGAAGTAATGGAGAACGAAGGACAAGGCAATGGGACAATTAACGACAACAATAATAACAACCCCAAGGTTGATGTTGATCCTCCTGCTTATGTTCATGACAACCGGCAACCTCCACCTGCCCCGATAGTACGACAGACTTTTCGAGAATACACAGACAATGATCAAGTTGAAGTACACAAACTACGCTGCCAGATGTAGAAGTTGAACACTTTGAACTAAAACCGGTGATGTTCAACATGATAAATTCAGCCGAACAATTTGGTGGTTCTGCTACAGAGGATGCACGTGAACATCTGAAAACCTTCCAAGAGATCTGTAGATCATTCAGGTTAATGCCGGGTTCAATAAGAACTTGGGTGGATCTCTATCGTGAATTTCTCTCCCGTTTTAATCCTTCTCTTTTAACTAAAAGATTGCGTAACGAAATTGCTACTTTTCAACAGAATGATGACGAACCGATGCATGAGGCGTGGGACTGTTTTACAACTCTCTTACGAAACTGCCCAATGCACGGATTCCCTGTATGGAACCAGGTCGTCAAATTCTACAATGCTGCCAATGTACACACCCGAATGAGAATAGACTCGGCAGTCAATGGTTTGTTACTGGATAAAGAACCATAAGATGCAATGCTTGTGTTGAAAAGGTTGGTAAAGAACGACGAACAGTTCCCCACGGAACGAAGAGGATGAAGACGAGGTGTATCTGTAAAGGAACACGAATCTGACAACTCGGTGAGAACCCAATTAGCATACATCACCAAGTTAGTTGAAAACCTACAGCGGAAGAACGAATCTAAGGCGGTGTTTTCTGCCGAGGAGATGTGTGAAAATTGTAGTGGAAACCACAGTATAGAGGAGTGTCCCCTACAACTAGAAACGGGAATGTATGTTGGAAATTTCAACAAGAATAGAGGCTACGACTCTAACAATTACAACCCAAATTGGAGGAAGAACCCAAAATTTTCCTGGAGTAATCCAGAAAATGCCTTGAATCCTCCTATCCAGAACACTCAGAACCAAGGTGCCCCCAGAATACTGTCACGACAGCAGCCACAACAGCAGTCGGCGTCATCCACAAGTGCATTGGAACAGACCCTAGCAGCTTTCATGTCCCAAACTGGAGCATATATGGCCAACATGGATCATTTTGTCAAGAAGACTGAAACATTCATGGATAAAACAGAGACGAGAATGACAAACCATGAGGCCACTTTGAAGTCTCTAGAAACACAGATGGGTCAGGTAGCTCAGTTCATCAATACAAGACAAAATGGAGGACTCCCTAGTGATACTGAGGTCACTAGAAAACCCACACATGAGCAGTGTAAAGCCATAACAACGAGAAGTGGGAAACAGCTACAAGGGCCGAAAATTAAAGAAACACCTAGTAAGAAACCGACCTTACGGACACCTATCGATGACACTGCCCCAGCAGACGTGAAGCAACCTATTGTTTCCACCCCTGCCACAACAATAGAAGAATTAGAGGAGACGACAGAAGAAGTTGAAGACTGTGAACCTTCTCATATCCTAATTCCATGTGAAGGACGTCTCAAAGATTTCCGTCCTCCACCCTCATTTTCTACAACAGATGAAAAAACAGAAACATGAGTACCAACTTTAGAAGATCTATGATGTTTTTAAGTAAGTACGTATCAATATTCCCTTGTTGGAGGCCATTAAGAAGATGTCTGGTTATGCAAAGTTCCTTAAAGATGCAATGTCCAGGAGATCCAGACTTGGGGAGTTTGAAACTGTAATGATGACAGAGGTTGCATGGCAATCCTACATAATCGTACACCCCCAAAGAAGATGGATCCTGGGAGTTTCATTATACCATGCATAATCAGTGACCAGTATGTGGGTAAGGCAATTTGTGATCTTGGAGCTAGTATTAATCTAATGCCTAAATCTATTTTTTCAGAAATTAGGTATTGGACAAGCAAGACCCACAACAATCATGCTGCAATTGGCAGACCGCTCTTATGTACAGCTGGAAGGAAAAATAGAAGACATTCTGGTAAGCATGGATAAATTTATATTTCCTGTTGACTTCCTTGTTTTAGACTGTGAAGCAGATGAAAATGCACCGATCATCCTAGGGTGACCCTTCCTAGCCACAGGCAGAACAGTGATCGATGTAGAGAAGGGAGAACTAACTATGAGAGTCAATGACCAGCAAATAAAGTTAAATATTCTCCAGGCCATAAAACAAGCTGATGTACAGGAAGAGTGTAAGGCAATATCAGAGGTAATCTTAGACCAACCTTGCATCAGATCAAGCTGTCACGATAGACAATTTGGTCATTGTTTCCATAGCCACCTAGAAGACTGCCACGACAGCACTGGTGACAGCAACTCCTCAGACAATGACGCATCTGACACTGAAGGTCCTGAGGAGGTAAATTGGAAAGGCATACGTGTAGGTAAGTTCTTTGAACCTTTGAACTAACGAACATATGATTCAAAAGCCTTCCATAGATCAACCACCTGCTTTAGATCTTAAACCCCTGTCAGGGCAGCTTAAATATGTTTTTCTTGGTCTTAATGATACGTTGCCCGTAATCATCTCTTCTAAGTTGATGCAGGAACAGGAACAACAGCTGATCAGGATGCTAAAGCAGCATAAGAAGGCAATTGGATGGACCATTGCTGATATCTAGGTCTTCAGTTTGGCAATTTGTATGGATAAAATCCTCTTGGAGGATGATCATAAGCCAACGATAGATGCTCAGAGACGACTAAACGAAGCTATGCGAGAGGTGGTACGAAAGGAATTTATCAAATGGCTTGATGTTGGAATTATTTATGCCATATCAGATAGCAAGTGGATGAGCCCTGTGCAATGTGTACCCAAGAAGGGAGGAATAACTGTAGTAACCAACAAGGACAATGAGCTAATCCCAATCAGGACTGTGACCGGTTGTAGGGTTTGTATGGACTATCAGAAGCTTAACAAAGCTACCCGGAAGGACCACTTCCCCTTACCTTTTATTGACCAAATGCTAGATAGATTAGCGGGAAAACCTTACTACTGCTTTCTTGATGGTTATTCAGGTTATAATCAAATAGTCATTGCACCGGAAGACCAGGAGAAGACAACCTTCATATGCCCTTACGGAACATACACCTTTAAGAGAATGCCATTTGGACTGTGTAATGCACTAACAACTTTTCCGCGGTGTACGGTGGCAATATTCTCTGACATGGTGGAAGATTTCCTGGAGATCTTTATGGATGACTTTTCTGTCTTTAGAGACAGTTTCAACAATTACCTAGGCAATTTGAAGAAGGTGCTTGAAAGATGTGAATATGCAAATCTTGTACTGAACTGGGAAAATGCCATTTTATGGTAAATGGGGGCATAGTGCTGGGACACAAAGTATCCTATTGTGGCATAGAAGTGGGCAGATCCAAAATTGAAGTCATCAAAAAACTGCCGCCACCCACCACAGTCAAGGGCATTAGGAGTTTCTTAGGACACGCGGGTTTTTATCGTAGATTTATCGCTAATTTTTCTAAAATCACTAATCCTTTGTATCTTCTGTTGGAACAGAATAAAGCCTTTGATTTCAACACCGAATGCACTGAAGCATTCAAAACATTGAAAGAGAAGCTAGTAACAGCCCCAATAGTACAGCCACCGGACTGGAGTTTACCATTCGAGATAATGTGTGATGCGAGTGACTATGCTGTAGGGGCAACACTGGGGCAACGAAAGAAGAAACTCTTCCACGTAATATATTATGCCATCAAGACCGTAAATGATGCCCAGATAAACTATACCACAACAAAGAAGGAGTTGCTAGCGGTGGTATTCGCCTTCGACAAGTTCAGACCATACATACTTGGAACAAAAGTGGTGGTTCACACGGATCACTCAGCAATAAAATATATGTTCACCAAAAAGGATGCACGACCACGATTGATACATTGGATTCTGCTGCTGCAAGAATTCGATATAGAAATCAAAGACAAAGGGAACAGAAAACCAAGTAGCTGATCACTTGTCAAGACTGGAGATGGGAAAGGATCAAGATAAAAACAAAGTTAACATACAGGAGACTTTCCCAGATGAGCAGTTATTCACTGCCACAAGCTCTGCCGCGACAGCCATGGCGACAGGTAAGCTTTCTGAATTTCCTTGGTATGCTGACATAGTAAACTATCTTGTCGGTGGTTTATTACCTCCTGAACTTAACTACCAAGCAAGGAATATGTTCCAAAATGATGCAAAACATTATTATTGGGACAAACCTCTTCTATTTAAGCACTGTGCAGATCAGATTATCAGGAGATGCATACCAAAGGAAGAACAGGAAGAAGTACTCCACCATTGCCATGCTGCTCCTTATGGAGGACACTTTGGAGGAAACAAATCTGCTGCCAAAGATGTACAAGCCTTTTACAAGCATTGTGACAAATGCCAAAGGATAGGAAACATCTCTAGAAGACATGAGATGCCCCTACAGAACATTCTCGAAGTCGAAATTTTCGATGTTTAGGGAATCGACTTCATTGGACCATTCTAGTAGCAAAACTTTTCGAAACCAAGCTAGGCCGTATCGAAACGAATACTTTACCTTTAAAATTTTGGTTCTGACAAGCAACGGTCGAAAACATTAAATGCCCAATTTGAAAAATTTTAACCCACGTATCAAAACATACAACTATCGTTTCGAAACAAAGTCAAAGTTTGACTTGCCCAGATGAAGGTCGTATCGGAACAGGTTGAGGTCGTTTTGAGACCTATTCGATATGAAAAATACTAGTAGCAAAACGTTTCGAAACAAGCCTAAGCCGTATCGAAACGCCCGGGCAAAATCTACAGATTTAGCTTGAAAACACTTAGAAAAATTTATGGGGATTATTTTTAGACCGTAAAACATTTTGGGTTAAATTTTTACTTGTCAATTTTTGAGCTTTTTGAGAACTTAAAAATTTATTTACTTTGCAAAATAGTCTTTAAAGTATTTGTTATATCAAAATCAAGTTAATTCAAATTAAGGGTTTTACAATCTCCCCTTTTTGATATAACAAAACCAACGTAAAATTTTTAAGTGAGCTCCCCCTTAGTTTAAGCTAGGTTTTGAAAACTTTAAAAATTTACTTAAACGTTTTTCTCCCTCTTTTTGTTAGATCAAAATCATAACAAGCATAATTCAATGAGAAATAAAGAGATAGGCAAAATTAAACCAAACAACATAAATCATAATTCATAAAGCATAAGTTCCAAAAGCAAAATAACATCAATCCAAACTTAAATCCTAAAAAGCATAATCCAAAATAATAAACTAAAGTATAGGTCCAAAAATATACAAGGTGCATAAGAATAAAGTCCTAGATGATATGAGATGAATGCAAGCTACACTAGGGCTCATCATCGTCTTCATCTTCATCCATGACATCTTCATCTTTCTCTTGGCTCCTTTTAAAGTGTTGCCATTCACTATAGAAGGCGGAGAAGGAGAGATCCGTGGAAGATTGTTGATTCTCGATAACGACAATGTGATTTTCCATACCATCAAAGCGTTCCTCCAAGGCTTTGAAACAATTGTCCATGTGAGTACGCAAGCCGGTGAATTGCTCAGTTAGGAAAGCCATCATTGCATCATTGTTAGGAGCTTGTGGAGCAATATAAGCTTGGGGAGGAGCTTGAGATTGAGCATGTTAACCTCGAGGTACACGAACCCAATCATCACCATTGAAACAGAAACCACACTTCATGAGTGTAGTCTCATTTAGCTTCTCCTTGAGAGGCCCCTCAATATCAAATGTGCAATCAATTCCACTAAGAACAAAGATATGACTTAGGACAGTTCCATATATTAAGGAGGAGACGTTGTTGCGATTCTTTACTAAGTGCACCATCTCAGCAAACATAATCTTCACAAGGTTCGATTGTTATTCTTGTCGGAAGCACTTGAGCCAAAAATCATCAACCTCTCTAATGTGCGAAAACTTCCCACCGGATGGACGGAACCACAATGAAATCATAAGATGAAGAAACCGATCATGGACATTTGAGGTAGTAACTTGGTCGGTATAGGGATCAAGAGAGCTCTCATCTTCAATACCCTCATCTTTGAGACCAATGAGATTGACTAAGGTAGACGGCTCAATACGAATTTTCTTTTCAAAAAGGTAAGACTTAAGGGTGACAACTTGGGAACGGTTGGAACTAAGGATACATTTGGCATTGGAATAGAACAACAAAAAAGAGGTTTCGGTACATGATTCCGGGAATGCCTAAAAAGGTCATGAAATTCCAACAGGTTAAAAGGCCATAGTATCTAAAGTGAAATCAGTCAGAATCAAGGAAATCAACGTCAACTACACGCTCGGGTCGAATTTTGATGGTTTGATAGTATTTAAAAGCTTGTTGAGTGGTAGAGGTTAGGAAACTCCTTTTGAAAATATAGGCAATATTAGGTCTAGGGAGGTTTTTCTCGGACGTTTCAGACCCTTGACCCTGTTTAGAAACTATAACTCTCTTGTTGGAAGAAGTCATCCTAAAAATATTAAGCAAGCAAAAATAAATATGTATGCATTAGAAATCCACATTCAATCTAATAGTAATACTATAACCAAGGTTTGATAATATACAATATATGTTTAAAGAATATACAAAAAGGTTCAAAAACAAGTTTTTATAAGAGAATCACTTAAAACAGTTTTTGAAAAATACGGTTAAAGAAATTTATATTTGAATAAAAAATTTCAGATTTTTAGAAAATATTTGCAAAAACATCAAATCCCATAGTATATACAAGTAATATATGCAAAAATAATAATTTTAAAGTATAGAAATCAAACGAAAATTGAAAAGAAAAAGAAAATAGGAAAATACCTTGAATTTGGGATTTAGGAAGAATGGATGGATGATAATGCACAAAGTTGTTGAAGCTTGCTTAGGATTGTTGTTTAGAGCAAAAACCCTCAATTTTGTGTGTAAAAATGTTTAGGTTTAGTGGGTATTTATAGGAAAATTTAGGTTAGGGTTTGAGACGAGTTTGGGTTTAGGTAAAGTTCCTTTTAAAGATGGAAAGGCATTAAATAGCCTTTACAGCGAGTAACCGTATCAAAACAGTTACGAGCATTTTGAAACAGACGTTTCGAAACCAAAAGTCGATCGTTTCGAAGCTGAGGTCCGTATCGAAACACCACTTACCCGTTTCGATCACAATGATTCCGGAGATGTCCCGTTCAAGAGCCTGTTCTAAAACATTTCCTACCGTTTTGAAACCTTTAAGGGCAAAATCCCTTCAGAAGGTAGCCCGTATCGAAACAAGGGAACCCGTTTCGATACACCTGTGCCAGAATGTGCAGATTTGGCACAAAATGGCATAAAAGTTTATTTTCAATCAACTCTAAATGCATGAACATGATATATGAGCAAGTTCTATAGGCAAAAACATGTGCATACTCCTCGTAACTATGAGCATAGAAGCAATTAACATCAAAAACACATAAGCATGCAAATCAAAATAGATTCAAGCAATTTTTGCGTAAAAATGCCCCTAAAAGGTCAAGAAAGGCTGGTTAAACCTAACTCTCTCCTAAGGGTCCAAAAATGTTCTTTGTCTAGAGGTTTGGTAAAGATGTCCGCTATTTGGTTCAAGGTATCTACATATTCTAGAACAACATCATTCTTTAAGACATGATCTCTAATGAAATGGTGTCTTGTCTCTATGTGTTTTGTTCTAGAGTGTTGGATGGGATTTCTAGAGAGACATATGGCACTAGTGTTGTCACACTTAAGGGGTATGCTACCCACCTCAACTCCATAATCTAAAAGTTTTTGCTTCATCCAAAGGACTTGAGCACAACAACTTCCGGTCGATATGTATTATGCTTCGATGGTAGATAAGGCTACACTATTTTGTTTCTTAGAGAACCAAGATATGAGCATACTATCTAGGAATTGACATGTTCCGGAGGTACTCTTTCTATCTATCTTACAACCCCCATAATCTGCATCCGAATAAGCATGAAGGTTAAAGGTAGAATCTCTAGGGTACCAAAGGCCTAAACAGTGGTATCTCTAAGGTACCTAAAAATTCTCTTAACGACTATAAGGTATGATTCTCTAGGACTAGCTTGAAACCTAGCACACACGCAAACATTAAACATGATATTTGGTCTACTTGCGGTAAGGTAAAGCAATAATCCAATCATAGAACAATAAAGCTTGGAATCGACACACTTACCTCCTTCATCTTTCTCAAGCTAATGATACGTATCAAGTTGTGTGATGACCGAATTCGTATGTGATGTTGCCCGATCGTGATTCTAGTATGAAGTTGCAAACTTGAAACTTGAGTGTGGAAGTGATGTATATGGAATGAAGATGGTGAAAGTTGTTGTTTTAATAGGTGTTGTAATGGTTGGTGATTATGGTTTGAAAGATAAATGTAAGGGGAAAATGGATAGAAGTTGATATGGATATATGGAATAGAATCAGTATGGAACAAGGAAGAACAAACAAGATAGTGAATGTTGACCCAAACCTTACACGTTCTTACCCTTTGTGAAATGATGGAAGAAGGTTGGATTGTGACCCTTTAGCTATAATTGAGCTAAGAACCAACAATATAATCAAATGGAAGTGATGGTGGAATGGTGGAACGTAACCCGCTAGCTAGAAAGCTAGGAACTAACGCTATAAATAGAATGGAATGAAAAGGGAAAATTTGCCACAAGACTAGCTTGAAAGCCGATAAAGTTCTTAAAGAACAATGAAGAGAACACTCTCATATATTTTCATAAAAAAGGTCCCCTACAAAGGCAAATGGGCATCCTATTTATAGTACATGGCAGCCTAGAATTTGAATGGACAAAACAATGCATTAATGCTCCAATTTATGACATTCAATGGTTTGTCTTCAATCCTATCAAGTGTGGCTGGTCATTTGTGTAATTTAGAATGAATTTGGACATAATAAGGCTTGAATGAAGACTTATGCACGTCCAAGTGATGGTTCCTTTGATATTCCACTTGCTTAGCTCTTAAAAGTGCACGTAGATGACTTGGAATGAATCTGTCCATGTTTGCATCTAAGTATATGTGTCTCTTCCACTTCCTTTCTTTATTTCTCAACTTTATTGGCTGAATAAAAGCATAATAAAGTCTTCTAAATGCTTCATCCCCCATGGAATTCAAAAAGACTCTCTCTTTGAATGGTGATAAAGATGACATGTCTCCTTGAAGAAGATGAAAAGTCTTCAATTGTTTCCATCTTAATCCCAACGTATAATGACACTAAAAACACATAAAATATTAATCCAAATATGATAAAAATGTTATGCAAACTTAAAGAATTAATTGAACAAGTTCAATGAATGAACTAGTTTAATTAATGAACTTACATGCTTAAATGAAACACATACATAAGTGAAGTATTTTCATAAATGAAGTGCTTGCATAAATGCATAAACAAGCATATTTATTCTCATGGAATGAATGAACTATTATGCAACTACTCATGCAAATTCTTATGAAACTTATTTCAACTTTCCAACAAACTCAAAACGTTGCAAGATCTAATTGTTGCTGTCATTTCTTCATTCATTTTCCAGCATTGGCAAAGCAAACTTTCCACAGCATCTTCAATCATTTTAGCTCTTGCACGAGTCATAGGACCTCTAGGAAATTCATTGGAATTCTTGTTGGTTGTGGTCACATTAGTCCCTCCCTCTTGAAAGCGATTTGCCCCCAAATTGTCACCTGCATCATAAGGAGATAGATCAGCAACATTGAAAGTAGCACTCACATTATACTCACCGAGAAGGTCTATTTGATAAGCATTATCATTAATCCTCTTAACCACTTGGAAAGGACCATCTCCTCGAGGCATAAGTTTCGATTTGCGTTGGGCTGGAAACCTCTCTTTCCTCAAGTGCAACCAAACCCAATCTCCGGGTTCAAAAGTTATTCGTTTCCTCCCTTTGTTAGCTTGCTGCTCATATTGCTTTGTTCTCCTCTCAATGTTGTCTCGCACTTGTTGGTGAAGCTTCTTCACAAATTCAGCTCTATTTTGCCTATCCTTATTTTTGAATTGATCAATAGGCAAAGGAAGCAAATCAATTGGGGTCAAAGGATTGAAACCATATACCACTTCAAATGGAGAACATTTAGTGGCGGAATGCATGGAGCGATTATATGCAAACTCAACATGTGGCAAGTCCTCTTACCAAGTCCTTAGATTCTTGCGTATAATTGTCCTAAGAAGCATGGACAATACACGATTGACAACTTCAGTTTGGCCATCTGTTTGTGGATGACAAGTTGTAGAAAACAACAGCTTTGTTCCAATCTTACTCCATAGCGTCCTCCAAAAGTGACTCATGAACTTCACATCTCGATCAGACACAATAGTTCTTGGAACTCCATGTAATCTCACAACTTCCCTAAAAACAGATTAGCAATATGGGAAGCATCATTAGTCTTGTTACATGGAATGAAATGAGCCATTTTTTAGAATCTATCTACTACAACAAAAATGGAATCTTTGTTATTCCTTGTGCGTGGAAGTCCTAGCACAAAATCCATGGAAATATCCTCCAATGGAGCATTTGGAATTGGTAATGGTGTGTAAAGTCTATGGGGCATGACTTTGGACTTTGCCTTCTTACATGTGATGCAATGCTCACACCACTTCTCCACGTCTCGTTTCATCTTTGGCCAATGCAAATGTTCTTGCAATATAGAGTGCGTTTTGGCCACTCCAAAGTGTCCCATTAGTCCTCCACAATGGGCATCTTTGATAAGCGATTCTCTAATGGATCCTTGAGGGATGCAAAGCTTTCCTTCCTTGAAAAGATAGCCATCAACCCTACAAAACTTCTCATATGTTCCTTTTTCACAAGCTTTGTAAATTTCATCAAAATCATAATCAGGTTCATAAAGCTCTTTGATTAAGGCAAAACCTACCAATCTAGAATCCAAATGGTTAAGAAGAGTATACCTTCTTGATAAAGCATCAACAACAACATTTTCCTTACCCTTCTTATATTTGATAACATATGGGAATGTTTCTAGGAATTCAACCCACTTGGCATGTCTCTTATTAAGCTTGTGTTGTCCCTTCAAGTGTTTCAGCGCCTCATGATCCGTGTGGATGATAAACTCCTTAGGCCATAGATAGTGTTGCCACGTTTCTAATGCCCTTATTAGAGCATACATCTCCTTGTCATAAGTTGAATAATTTAGAGTTTCTCCACTCAATTTCTCACTGGAATGTGCAATAGGACGTCCTTCTTGAGATAATACAGCTCCAACTCCTAAACCTGATGCATCACATTCAATTTCAAAAACTTTATCAAAATCAGGTAAAGATAATAAGGGTGCATTGGTTAAAAGTTGTTTAATCAAACAAAAAGACTTCTCTTGTTCGTCTCCCCAAAAGAAGCTAGAGTTCTTTTTGATAACTCTGATCAAAGGTGAGGCTATGGTGCTGAAATTGGGAACAAACCGGCGATAGAAACTAGAAAGTCCATGAAAACTCCTCACTTGACTAATGTTAGTAGGTCTCGGCCATTCCTCAATTGCTTTAATCTTTTCTTGATCAACCTCCAAACCCTTTGAACTAACAACAAAACCTAAGAACACAACTTTGTTAGTGCAAAATGTACATTTTTGTAGGTTAGCATACAACTTTTCTTTTCGCAAAACATCCAATACTAACCTTAAATGTTGAGCATGATCATTCAAAGTTTGACTATACACAAGTATGTCATCAAAATACACCACACAAAACTTACCCAAGAATGGTCAAAGTATATGATGCATTAACCTCATGAATGTACTTGGTGCATTAGTTATGCCAAATGGCATAACCAACAGCTCATACAAACCTTGCTTGGTTTTGAATGTTGTCTTCCACTCATCTCCTTCTCGCATTCTTATTTGGTGGTACCCACTCTTAAGATCAATCTTAGAAAATATGTTAGAACCACTTAATTCATCAAGCATATCATCTAATCTAGGAATAGGATGACGATACTTTACCGTTATCTTGTTCACTGCTCGACAGTCCACACACATACGTCAAGTTCCATCCTTCTTAGGTACAAGTAAAACCGGCATGGCACATGGAGTAAGGCTCTCTCTCACATAGCCTTTTTCCATTAACTCGGATACTTGTCATTGCAACTCATTAGTTTCTTCCGGATTGCTTCTATATGCTGGTCGATTTGGAATGGTGGCTCCGGGAATGAAATCAATTTCATGCTCTATTCCTCGAATTGCTGGAAGCCCATTCGGAATCTCCTCCGGAAACAAATCTTCAAATTCCTGCAATAAAGAGACAATAAAAGATGGCAAACCATGATCAAGATCATTAGTGTTCAAAAGATTTTCCTTGTACATGAGTACAAGTGCCAATTTCTCTGAAAGCAAACACTTTTTGATCTCTTTCTCTCTTACAAAAAGAATGGTTTGTTTTCCCTCATTTTTTTCACTCTCTTTGGATTTAAACTCTTTTTCTTTCTCTTTGGCTGTTTTGAAACTCTCTCTCAAGTGGATTTGGTCTTTATGGACTTGTTTTGGTGAAATAGGGGCTAAAGTGATCTTTTTGGTTTGATGGGTGAAAGTGTAACGATTGGTATAACCATCATGTATAGCCTTTTTGTCAAATTTCCACGGTCTCCCGAACAAGATATGTCTAGCGTGCATTGGTACAACATCACACAACACCTCGTCTTTGTATTTTCCAATGGAAAATGGCACAAGAACTTGCTTGGTGACTTTGAGTTCTCCCCCATCATTGAGCCATTGTAGCTTGTAAGGATGAGGATGCTTTGTTGTTGCCAATCTAAGCTTCTCTACCATCAAAGTACTAGCAACATTAGTACAACTTCCTCCATCAATAATGACAAAGCATACCTTTTCGTTTACATGGTAGTGAGTATGGAAGATGTTCTCGCGTTGATCTTCTCCTTCTATGTCGATCTCTCCATCTTCTCGAATGAGCATTGTGTTGCGATTTGGACATTGGCTAGCAATGTGACCTCACCCCAAGCATTTGAAGCATTGCACATCACGGGATCGAACTGGCATAGCGGTGCTCTTTCCCTTACTAGTTTCGGCAATGGGTTTGACACTCTTTGTTGGAACGATTCGTTCATTAGGCGTAAAGGATGCCTTCTGTTTGTAGGTACCCTGCCCCCATTTAGAAGAAGAGACTCCATAAGCACGAGTTGTGCCCTTCCTTTTGAGTTGCCTCTCGACCTTCATGGCCATATGAACCATGTCTTCGATCTCCACATAATGTTGCAACTCAACAGTGGCCGCAATATTAGGATCAAGGCCGGATAGAAATCTGGCCATGGTGGCTTCTCTATCCTCATCAATGTTGGCTCGGATCATGGATACTTCCATCTCTTTGAAGTAATCCTCAATAGTACGGTTGCCTTGGGTGAGATTTTGAAGCTTGTTGAACAACTCCCTATGATAGTGAGTTGGAACGAACCTCCTACGCATAACAGCCTTCATCTCATTCCAAGTAGAAATTGGATGTTCGCCATTGCGTCTCCTGTTAGATGTCAACTGATCCCACCATATTAGTGCATAATCTGTAAATTCAATGGCTGCAAGTTTTACCTTCTTAAGCTCAAAGTAGTTGTGGCACTCAAAGATGTGCTCAACTTTTTTTCCCATGCAAGATAAGTTTCAGGATCCGTTCTTCCTTGGAAAGAATGAATGGTTATTTTGATGTTGCTAAGATTATCATTAACTCTTGGCCGAGCTCTTTGGTACCTAGGTTCTCGACGCCTCAAACTTTGCTGGGAGGCTCGCTCGTCTATGAGTTCTTCATCCACCTCTCCCTCATACTCTTCCTCGTGATCTGAATTATGCCTTCGTTGAGATCTTTCCTCCAAATGATCTAATCGTTCTTGCATCGGCCCCAACCTTTGTTGCAACAACTTGTCCATCTCTCGGATAATATCTTTAAGATTGGAGTTAGTTGCATCTATGTTAACATTATTACTAGCACCAATAGTGTTTCTCACGGAATCTTGAGACATGATTAACTAATAAACCTCACTAGCACAAATTCTCACCGTTACACTCCAAGGAAAACACTCACACTCGTGTTTCACTCGGGATGGCTTTTACCCTTGATGTACACTCTTGCCTTTTACCGCTCTTGTTCTCCTATCAAAGTCCTTAGAGAACTTACTCAAGGCTTAACAAGTTTTCTTGTAGAAATTGGCTGGAAGAAAGGGTTTAGAAAAAAAAGTCTACAGGTAGAAAAGAAGAATGATTAGAAAATAACAAGGCAATAGGAAATAATAATTTGCTGAATTGAGTATTACCAACAACAACCAAACTTCCTTTTTTTTCTTTTTTTCTTTTTTTTCTTTTTTTATGCAAACCGGGAGAGAGAAACACTTAACTTACTGAATCAAAATATCTCTAATGCCAAATGATACGTATCCGGTTGTGTGATGACCGAATCCGTATGTGATGTTGCCCGATCGTGATTCTAGTATGAAGTTGCAAACTTGAAACTTGAGTGTGGAAGTGATGTATATGGAATGAAGATGGTGAAAGTTGTTGTTTTAATAGGTGCTGGAATGGTTGTTGATTATGGTTTGAAAGATAAATGTAAGGGGGGAAATGGATAGAAGTTGATATGGATATATGGAATAGAATCAGTGTGGAACAAGGAATAACCAACAAGATAGTGAATGTTGACCCAAACCTTACACGTTCTTACCCTTTGTGAAATGATGGAAGAAGGTTGGATTGTGACCCTTTAGCTATAAATGAGCTAAGAACCAACAATATAATCAAATGGAAGTGATGGTGGAATGGTGGAACGCGACCCGCTAGCTAGAAAGCTAGGAACCAATGCTATAAATAGAATGGAATGAAAATGGAAAATTTGCCACAAGACTAGCTTGAAAGCCGATAAAGTTCTTAAATAACAATGAAGAGAATAGTCTCATCTATTTTCATCAAAAAAAGGTCCCCTACAAAGGCAAATGAGCATCCTATTTATAGTACATGGCTGCCTAGAATTTGAATGGACAAAACAATGCATTAAGGCTCCAATTTATGACATTCAATGGTTTGTCTTCAATCCTATCAAGTGTGGCTGGCCATTTGTGTAATTTAGAATGAATTTGGACATAATAAGGCTTGAACGAAGACTTATACACGTCCAAGTGATGGTTCCTTTGATATTCCACTTGCTTGGCTCTTAAAAGTGCATGTTGATGACTTGGAATGAATCTGCCCATGTTTGCATCTAAGTGTATGTGTCTCTTCCACTTCCTTTATTTATTTCTCAACTTTATTGGCTGAATAAAAGCATAATAAAGTCTTCTAAATGCTTCATCCCCCATGAAATTCAAAAAGACTCTCTCTTTGAATGGTGATAAAGATGGCATGTCTCCTTGAAGAAGATGAAAAGTCTTCAATTGTTTCCATCTTAATCCCAACGTATAATGACACTAAAAACACATAAAATATTAATCAAAATATGATAAAAATGTTATGCAAACTTAAAGAATTAATTGAACAAGTTCAATGAATGAACTAGTTTAATTAATGAACCTACATGCTTAAATGAAACACACATAAATGAAGTATTTTCATAAATGAAGTGCTTGCATAAATGCATAAACAAGCATATTTATTCTCATGGAATGAATGAACTATTATGCAACTACTCATGCAAATTCTTATGCAACTTATTTCAATTTTCCAACAAACTCAAAACGTTGCAAGATCTAATTGTTGTTGTCATTTCTTCATTCATTTTCCAGCATTGGCAAAGCAAACTTTCCACAACATCTTGAATCATTTTAGCTCTTGCACGAGTCATAGGACCTCTAGGAAATTCATTGGAATTCTTGATGGTTGTGGTCACATTATTATAGATGAGCTCATTGGTGTAGCTTGAGGCTTTGCATGCTCCAAGTCAAACTTCTCGACCATATCCTTTATGTACTTAGCTTGATTGATGAATATGTCATCCTTCACTTGTTTGATTTGGAGTCCCAAGAAGAATAAGAGTTCCCCCATCATGCTCATTTCAAATTCACCTTGCATTAACTTAGAAAAATCTTGACAAAGAAGTTCATTAGTAGATCCAAAAATAATATCATCAACATATATATGCACTACTAATATATATTTGCCACTGCTTTTAATATATAGTGTTGTGTCCACATTTCCTTTTTCAAAGTCCTTTTTAATAAGAAAATTTGAAAGCCTTTCATACCAAGCTCTTGGAGCTTGTTTTAAACCATATAAAGCTTTTGTTAATTTAAAAACATGGTTTGGAAATTATGGATCTTCAAAACCCGGTGGTTGTTCCACATACACTTCTTCATTTATAAAACCATTTAAAATGCACTTTTGACATCCATATGAAAAATTTTGAAATCATTGTAACATGCAAATGCAAGTTGCATCCTAATTGCTTCCATTCTAGCTACGGGTGCATAGGTTTCATCAAAATCAATTCCCTTTTCTTGAGTGTAACCTTGAGCAACAAGCATAGCCTTGTTCCTCACTATGTTACCACTCTCATCTAGTTTGTCTCTAAAGACCCATTTTGTCCCTATAGTAGATTTATTTCTAGGCCTATCAACTAATGTCCATGCTTTACTTCTCTCAAATTGATTTAATTCTTCTTGCATGTCCAATACCAAAAATCATCATTTAATGCTTCTTTGATATTCTTAAGCTTAATGCATGAAATGAATGCAACATTATTAAGGAGTTTGAGAGAGGATCGAGTGGTTACCCCCTTGGATGTATCACCTAAGATTTCACCACCTTTGACATAGTTGTACTCCCTTGGCTAGCTCACTTCCTTTTCCTCAAGAGTCATGTATTGCAAAGCTTCTAGAGGTGGTTTTTGTGCTTCTTCCTCTTTGGTTAGAACCTCATTCACCTTTGATGATTGGCCACCATCATTGGCTTCAATGATTCCTACATCATCATCATCTTCACAAGAATCCTTCCTCAGAAGGAGGTTATCATCAAAAATCACATGTATTGACTCTTCTACAACTAAGGTTCTCTTGTTAAAAACTCGATAGGCTTTAGAGTTTAAAGAATGACCTAGAAAAATAGCTTCATCACTTTTTGCATCAAATTTACCTAAATTTTCTTTTTCATTGTTTAAAACAAAAAGCTTGCAACCAAAAGGGTAAAAATAGCTAATGTTAGGCTTTTTAGATTTTAAAATCTCATAAGGTGTTTTCTTTAAAATTGGCGCAATCATTACTCGATTTATAATGCCGCAAGCGGTATTTGTGGCTTCCACCCAAAAATATTTAGGTAGATTATTTTCACAAAGCATGGTCCTAGCCATTTCTTCTAAAGTTCGGTTTTTCCTCTCAAATACCCCATTTTGTTGAGGACTGTGAGGTGCAGAAAAGTTATGGCTAATCCCATTAGAGTTACAAAAATCCTCAAAACATAGATTTTGAAATTCGGTTCCATGGTCACTTATAATGTGAGAAATATTTTGACCAAGGTCATTTTGAGTTATTTTTGAAAATGTGATGAATTTTTCTAAAGCCTCATCCTTAGTGCTTAAAAATAGAACCCAATTATATCTAGAATAGTCATCAACAAGAACAAATGCATATGATTTTCCACCCAAGCTAGTTGTCGTAATAGGCCCAAATAGATCCATATGGATTAGTTGTAATGTTCTACTTGTTGAGACATCATTAATAGGTTTAAATGAAACACGTTTTTGTTTGCCCTTAACACATGCATCACAAATTTTATCTAATGAGAATTTAAGCTTAGGCAAACCTCTTACTAGATTTTGGGAAACTAATTTCTCTAAAACATTAATGCTAGCATGTCCTAGTTTCCTATGCCACAACCATACATCATTTTCATCATGAGGAACCAAACATGAATGTGATGTATTAATATTATCTAAATGCACCATATAGATATTTCATATGTGATGACCTATGAGCATTATCTTATTTGTTTTAATGTCCACTATTTTACAACCATTAACATCAAAAAGGACATGAAACCCTTTATCACATAATTGACTAATGCTCAATAAATTATGCTTAAGACTGTTGACATATAACACCTTTTCAATTAAAATAGAAGAGTGATTACCAATGGAGTCAATTCCTTCAATATGGCCTTTAGAGTTGTCACCGAAGGTTACTACTCCACCATTCTTTGGTTTGAGTTCCATGAATCTACTCTTGTCACCGGTCATGTGTCTTGAGCATCCACTATCAAGGTACCATGAGTGTTAACTTGAAGCTTTGGCCTTGTAGCAATGCTCCCCCTACAAACAAATGATTAAACTTTGATCTTTGGTGCCCAAATCATTTTGGGTCCATGTGTGTTAGCTCCCAAAACCTTGGTCCCTTTAGGAATCCAATAAGACATAGCAACATAATTTTTTGAAGTTACAAGTTCCTTAAGAACCCATACACTCCTAACCTCTTTAGCTCTAGGATGCCTTTGAGAGCTACTTTGCTTGTAGTGAAATGACTTTCTCTTTACATATTGGGTTTTTGAAGAATATCTTTTCTCAAAACCGTTTTCCCAATAGAAAGAGAAGTTTTAAGATTATTCACTTCCTTTGTGTGATAATCTTGAAAATTGGAAAGAAGTTTTTCAACATCAAGATTTTTCTTTTTAAGATCATTTGAAAGACTGATCAAATACAAAACCTTCTTTTCTTACTAGGAGTTAGTTTTTGAAAGAGAGTCATTTTGAGTTTGTAAATCGATAATTATTTTCTTGTTTTTCAAAACCGATTCCTTGAATTTCTCTACCAACTCATCGTAAAATTCTTGCAACTCATCATAAGCATCATAGAGTTCATCATAAGTGAAATCAAAATTAGATGAGTTAGAGTTTACCTTAGGATCATACTCAATAGCCATGAGGCAAAGATTGGCCACTTCATGTTCCTCGTCGGATGATGACTCATCATCACTCCAAGTGGCAATGTTGGCCCTCTTGCTCTTTTTCTTGTCGGATCCCCTCTTCTTGAGTTGAGGACAATCTAATCTTATATGCTCGGGCTTCTTGCACTCATAGCATATTATTTGATTCTTTTCTACTTACTTGCTCTTGTTCTTGAAATCCTTCTTTCTTTGAAATTTTCTCCCTCGGTTGGACTTCATGAACCTTAAGAATCTTTTGGCTATCATAGACAATTCCTCGAATTCATCATCTTCACTTGAATTGCTCTCCTCTTGAGGTAGAGAGACCTTGAGAGCAATTCCTTGGATTTTCTTCTCCACTTCATGTTTTTCCATTTTCTTCTTTTCTCTTATCTTCTCTTCTTCTCTCTCTTGCTTCATAATCTCACGTGTGAGGAGAGAGTCAACTAGTTCATCGAGCTTCAACATCTTCAAGTTTTTAGCTTCGATGATAGTCGTTCTCTTCCCATCCCAAGATTCGAGAAGAGAGTATAATAACTTCTAGATAATCTTGTCTTCAGGAATCTCCTCTATGAATCCTTTGAGACCATTTACAATCACCAAGAATCGATCAAACATTTTGGAGACGGTCTCATCCGGCTTTATCTTGAAATTTTCGTAGCTAAGATTGAGAAGTCCAATCTTGGTCTCTTTGACTTCATTAGTCCCTTCGTATATGGTCTCTAGCTCGTCCCACACCTCATTTACGCTCGTACATGAAGACAACTTTGAGTAGATGTCCGGACCAAGTACACAAAATATTATATGGAGAGACTTGTCATTGATTTGGAGCTTCTTTCTTTCTTCATCGGTCATCTCAAACTTGGTCTTTGGCATAAGCCTTCCTCCATCGGTCCTCTTCAATGAGATTGTTGGGTCATCTTCCACAACATCCCACACCATGTAGTCATTGGACTTGATGAATAGCTTCATCCTTTTCTTCCAATAGGGATAGTTATCCCCCATTGAAATAAGGTGGCTTGGTGGTGGATTGAGCTTCATAGAGGTTGGGGCCGGAAGTAGAAGCCATGGCAATGGTTGAAGTAGATGATCATACTCTTCTAGGATCTTCTCTTGAGAATGTAAAGCCTTCAAAGAGTCTAGCTCTGATACCAATTGTTGAGTGGATCCATTGAATGGAAATTGTCAAGAGGGGGTGAATTGGAATTTAAAAGTTTTGGATGAAATTGGAAAAATGAAAAATTGAAGGACAAGAGGAATTAAAGTGGTTCAAGCTTAGAACAACCTCTACATCCACTACCATAGTCGCCACTAAGGATTTTCAACCAATTTCACTATTGAAATCTTCCTCTTTTATAGGCTTAAGAGGAAACCTTTTACAAAGATCAATCTTTCTATCCTAAAAATTGATCTTGAGACCCTCACAAGAACAAAGGAATACAAGGCAATAATAGTATCTCTCAGTATACAAATTTTCCCAATTTACACTCAATCACACACCCAATTTGTGAAATAAAGATATACAATGAAGAATTACAAAATTGGGGTACAAGATATGACTATTTAGCACAAGGGTTTGGATTGATTTGCTTGATATTGCTTTTAGGTTCAATAGTTGTTGCTGGTGCTTGAAAGGCTCCTTTTTATACCTTCTAATTGATTTCTAGTCGTTTAGATGGTTGACATCATAAATATAGCCGTTGAGACTTCGTCTTCCCACCATAAATGCAATTCTGCAACTACCCGTATCGAAACGGTACCTACCTGTTTCGGAACACGACTAAAACTCAAATTTTTCTCATAATTGCTCGGAAGAAGTTCGCACCTCTCTTGCGCGGGATTTTATGTTTGAGGCCGTAAAAGATTTGGGGAAGTATTTAGGGGTTTCACTGCTCCATCAACACATGACCAAAGCAACCTATGATTTTCTACTTGAAAAGATTTGTGCACGCCTCCCAGGGTGGGCGACGAAGTCCCTTTCCCTTGTTCAGTGATTACTTTGGCTAAGGTCGTTCTTCAGACCATACATGTATACGTCTTCTAGTCTACTTGGTTGCCTAAGGGAATTTGTGAGGAGATAGAGAAGATTATAAGACAGTTTGTTTGGGCTTCTAGGGATGGTAAAGTCGGTGTTCCTTTATTCCCTTGGAAGGTGGTGCAATGGTCTATTGATGATGGAGGCTTAGGTTTCAAGGATGTGCATCAATAGAATCGATCGATCGATTCTTATGAAGATTGGGTTTTAATTGATCTCGAGAAGTGAGAAGCTTTAGGTTCGAGTATTGAAGGCAAAATACAAGGTGAAGGAGAGTATGACTTTATCCTTGGTTCGGAGTAGTTGTTCGAGACTATGGAATGGATTGTGTAATATTTGGGAATATCTTAAGGAAAGTGTAAATTGGAATGTTAAGGATGGAACTCACACTAATTTCTGGTATGATGATTAGCTCGATTTGATTGGCAGATTAGTTTTTGATTGCATATAGGATGAGGCGTCTATACCGGCCATGGTGTCAAACATGCTCTCTCTCACGGGCGACTGGATTAGGATAGGTTAATGCCTCAATTGCCAGCGACAGTGCTTGAGAAAATTGCTGCCATTCTGCCGCCGAGGCCTCAATATGGGGCCGACTTACTGGGGTGGAGGTGGGATGAGAAGCATCGGTTCACTTTGGCTTCAGCTTATAAGTATTTACATAATGTAGAGGACCGAATTCGAGACCCAAAATGGAGAAAATTTTGGACGTTGAGAATACCTCAACGAGTACGAGTATTCATGTGGATTGCGGCTCATAGGCGTCACTTGACGAATGTGGAACGTATGCGTCGACACCTTACATTATTGGACGAGTGTGGTATATGTCATGATAGGGCTGAGGATATTGATCATGTGTTCCGGTATTTTATCAAGGCACGTGATCTGTGGTCGAAGGTGCTAAGTCTGGAGCAATTAGAGCGATTTCTTGAGCTTCCGTTTGAAACATGGTTGCAAGGAAACCTTAAAGTTAAAATTAATCCCGCGGATCCGAGCTTTGATTGGTGCAAGATGTGCTTCAATTTTTTGCTGCTTATTATGGAAGACAAGGTGTTGCATGGTACTTGATGAGGATTATGTAATGCGCGATGATGTTTTTGGTACGTGGAATAGATTGATTGAGGAGTGCAATCGGGTTTATGCTCATTGTTAGGATTGAAGCACGCTCGAATCGATCTCTGAAAACTGTCAAGTGGATTGTATTTGGTCCTTGGATGAATTGGCTAAAACCGAAAAATAGTAGACAATATTTGCACGTTGATTTTAGAGTGGTTCTACTACTCAACCGACTCTACTTCTACTACCTTAGCACACCACTAAGGATTTCCCAATTCACTACTATGAATTCTTCCTTTTGAGGCCAAAGGGATAACCTTACAACCCTATCTTTTCAATGGCTAAGATAGAACCACTCTAGTTTTTCCTTAGGCTAAACTAGAACATCTCCCTTTTCCAAGGAAATTTGTGTAAACAATGAAAACCTCACAAGGTGTGTGTTTACAAGAATTAAGCTCACAAGAGTGTAAAGAATAAAATAATGAAAAACACTCTCTATACAATATATACAGGAGAAATGAAGAATAAAAGACTTAAATGTTATTTCTCTTGATCATGAAGCTTAGATATTGTCTCTAACTTTCTTCAAGTGTCCCAAGCTTGCTTGTATAGAGTGAATGATATTCTAGCCGTTTATGGTCGTTGGGGATGTTTTAGAGCCGTTGAGAGTCATTAAAATCGAGCATTAAATGCTCACCTGCACAATGGTTTCGAAACCATTGAAGAGGTTTCAAAATCTTTAGAGGTTTCCAAAAGAAAAACTAGCTGTTACATGTGCCTGGTATAGAAACCAGGCAGGGGGTTTTGAAACCGGTGGTTTCAAAACCTTTAAGAGGGTTTCGAAATATGTTCCAGGTTTGGTTTCCAAGCCTTACTGCCTCACTAATTTCGAAACCACTTATAGAGGATTTTGAAACCATGCAGGGGGTTTTGAAACCGGTGGTTTTAAAACCTTTAAGAGGGTTTCGAAATATGTTCCAGGTTTGGTTTCCAAGCCTTACTGCCTCACTAATTTTGAAACCACTTATAGGGGATTTCGAAACCTGCATTAAAAACTTGTAAACCGGCTAAAAATTGACTTTAAAAGATATATTCGATATAGGAACAAATTCAAAACATTTTAAACATATTTTCTGAGTTTTTTGGACTTTGAAATATGTTTGCAATATTTGAATTTAGTCTAAAAATATTTTTACTTTGTTATATCAAAATCAATATTTGAACACTCATGATAGAGTGAGTGGGAGCCCTATTTCGAGCAACAATGTACATTGGCTTGGTCCTAAACGGGGGTGGATCAAGGGGAATGTGGACGATGTTCGGTTCTTATGGTCGAGCTTTGGGCGATTCATGATGGACTATTGCATGTGTTGTCCTCGGGGTTTAGGCAACATGAATTGGAAATGGATAACAAAGAGGTGGCGAGCATTCTTGATCGATCATCGACGCTTCTCACCAATAGCGCGTTGGTTCATGCGATTTATGCTTTGTTGCAGCAGTAGTGGCAAGTACGAGTGCAGCATGTCCCTGGGGAAAGCAATAAAGTTGCGGACAAGCTTGCCGCGATGGGACAATCTCAAACAAAGGAAGGATCGGTATTTGCGTTGCCTCTAGTTATAGTAGCAGTGGTCGTGGAAGAGGAGCAGTGGCGATGTGAGAAGAGGAGGTTGAGGGCAAGGGTTGCGCCTGTAGGTGTCTCGAGTGGTTCCTTGCGTAGGTTAGATGACCCAGGTGGGTAGGAAGGCAGCACTTGTTTGTGTTATTTGTTGTGTTTAGGTTGACATATTAAAGATTTATTTTGTTATAGTGTTGGTTTTTATCTCGCTCGTTTTATGTAGGTATTACTATGAATATTCTTTTCCCCAATTAGGTTTAGGAAGTTTTTAACGAGGCTTGTAGTAGTACGTTGTCTTTCCTTTCTTTCTATATAAAAAAAAGTTTAGTTTAATATTATTTTTAAAATGTGCGATTAAAATATTTGCAAATTATTTTTGTTTAGGATTACTATAAAATGTTCTTTTAAAAAAGATAAATTATTTATTTTAAACATGATTATCAAAGTTAAAATATGTTAATTTGATTTCATTAATGTTGTGTTATATGATGTTTATCAACATAAAGTGTTGTACATCGTATCAATGTTTTCAATAATAATACTAGAGCGTATCAATGATAAATAAGAGTAGAGGTTGCAAACATGTAATTCGGTTCGGGTTCGGTTTAGGTGATTTAGAGTCTGTTTACATTCAGTTTAAGTTCGGTTCAGGTCGGTTCGAGTCTGGTTCGGTTTTAGTTCGGGTCTATGGTGATTTTGCTTCGGGTATCAAGTTGGGTAGGTTGATTTTCGGTTTGATTAATATCGGGTTGGTTATTTTTGGGTCGATTGATTTCAGGTTGGGTAAATATCGGGTCAATAGGAGATCGATCGGTTTTAGTCGAGTTTTCAGGCCGAGTTATGTTTTTCCACCATATATACGACTTTATATGACCTGAATATTTAACTTTTTCGTGAGTTGTGCGACAATTCACATCACATCTTTATTTATTTATTTTAATATATTTTCTTTATTTAAGGTTGCTTTCGGTTCGGATCCATTTAGTTAGGTTAAAAATCAGTTCGAATCTATTTGGTTCGGCTGAAAATAAGTTTAGGTTCATTTTTTGTTTAATCAAAATTCAAATCAATTACGATTCAGTTTCATTTATTTCAGATTTCATATTAAATTTAGGTCATCATATTCAGATCTCGATTCTAATCTCTAATCTTGAGTTAAGTTTGCCGTGTCTAAATAAGAGAATTCCCGCCCCACCTATTTAATTGACATTGACATTCCTAATCTACACCGACAGCAAGGAAGCTATAATGCATTTTTTCTTCTTCTTTTTAAAATAATTGTGATCCCACCCTTTGTTTCTATTTCCAATCTGTGGGTTTCCACTACTTTGGTTGTTTCTCCCTTCTCCTCATCTCAAACTCAGTCTCTTGTTATTTTTCATTTTAAAATTTGATTTTTCTCAAAGGGACGGAATTAAGAGGGGTAATTGCTTCTCGCCCTTAAAAATATTTTTTTTCATATATCTCCTTTATATATTTAAAAAAATATTTATTTATAAATTTACTATTTTTAAATATTTATGTTTTATCTCAACTCCAAATGTAACTCTGTCCCTATTTGCTCTTCAACCTTACCCTTTTTTTATATTCTCTTCACTTTCTTTGCATTTTCTGAGTTTTAGTGGGTAATTTTTAACGGAAAAGTTGAAAGATTTGATGTATCTTTTTTAAAATATATCGGTGTGATTAAATAATAATATTTGTTATATATATTTTTTATTTTTTTGCGACTCACATATTTTTTATACTCATATATTTAAACTCGAATTTCTTAAGATAATCATCATTTTTTTTACTAAAATAATCGCTGAGTTGAAATTAGATGCATTTTAACTTTTTAAAGTTTACAAAACATTGTATACTTGTGGGAATTTGGACATTGCGTGACTAATTAATTTCCATTCAAGAATACGCTCGGAAAGTTGGAGTGGTTAATTTTAATAATTAAAACCTATTAGTGGAAGAGAAAATCAATGAAGCTAATGGAGTAATGGGTGGTTAATTTTGTGGTAATCATTGACTGTTTTGCTTTTAATTAGTTATGTAAGAAAATCGTCACTTGGGTGTATTCTTGTATTGTTATCATTAAAAGTTAGGAAAATTCTAAACGCTCGACGAGCATCACTGAATACCACTAATGATGGGTATTGCCGATTACTATTAATTTAAATTATAAAAATTAAAAATTTAAATGACTCAACATATAATAATAAATTATTTAAAATAAAATATTAATTAAATTACTTTCCATATATAATATTTTTAATTTTTTTAAAAATAATTGGATCAAATATCAGCCTTATTCAATTTAAAAAATAAAAAACAAATTATAAACCCTAAACATAAAACCATCAACCCAAAACCTTAAACCATAAATCATAAACCTGAAACCATAAACTTGAAATCATAAACCTAAAGTCTAAAACCTTAAACCCTAAAACTTGATATTCAAATTTATGGTTTAGGGTTAAGGGTTTAAGGTTTAAAATTTAGGTTTTCTGGTTTAGTGTTTTGGATTTAGGATTTCAGGTTTCAAGTTTATTGTTTTGGGTTTCAAATTTCGAGTTTTTATTTTTTTAAACTGACTAAGGTTTGTATTTGGTCCTTTAAATTTTTATTTTAAATAATTTATAATTATACGTTGAGTCCTTTAAATTTTTAATCTTTATAAATTAATTTAATGGTGCTCAGCGGTGCTCATCGTTAGTGATACTCAGCGGTGCTCATCGTTAGTGATACTCAGCAGTGCTCCTCGAGTGTGGTAGACTCATCCTAAAAGTTATCGCTTCTTAGAGGTACTATATTTTCAAGACAAATACCGATATTCAAATTTATATAAGAAGGGATAACATGGACATACTTGACCCCTCGTCAATTAGTGGATTTAAAAATAAATATTCAAATAGCGGTTCATTACAACGATAATGGTCGCTAAATAGCAGTAACAACACTGTCCGAAGTGCTATTGTGAAAAATAACGGTGTACAATAACCACAATTCATTCATTATTATCTGTAACCGCGATAAAACGTCACGACCAAAAATGCGACCGCACCGTAATTTAAATTCATGCTCAAAAGTCACCCATTCTTATTAATTAGGCATTAGTACAGTGGAACTAGAAATTAGATCTTTTAGATAGGATTAAAAACTTGATTCATTGTTAAGGAAATATATTGAATTGAACTAGCAGTCCTCTAATATTTTTTTTTTGATTCAAAATAATTAACTAATATATTAAATACCAATAATTATATAAAAAACCAACCTCTCTTTACTCTCATCCATTCGAAATTATGTTATTATGAGTCCCTAATCCATCAATAATTGAAGGTCTAATCATGATGTCAAAACTTAATACTGTTGAAATGACGGGTAAGGTGTATATATACTAGATTTTGTTTTGATTTTTTTTTTAAATAATAATACACAATGCAGAGATATTTAAATTTATAAATTTCTTTGACGTACTATTAATTTAAAATATTTTATAATATTTATTATTTAAATTTATATTTCTATACATTAAGTAATTTATGATTTATTTAAGGTAAGATTTTTTAATTATTTGTCGCCGCTCATTATCTTCTCATTGACTTATGTAATCTTTCTTGGGTTTTATTTTGATGCACAAGCTGTGTAAATTTTTTTTACACAACCCTTTTATAAAATTTAAAATTTAAATCACAAACCCTAGCAACCTAAAACCTAAACCCTAAGCCCTAAACCCTAAACTCTAAATTCTAACCATAAACCTTAAATTATATACCCTACATACTAAACCCCTAAACCCTAACCTAAAATCTTAAACCCTAAACCCTAAAATTAAAGGGCTTGTGTAAACTTTAGTTTACACAAGCTTGTGCATCAAAGTATTTTCCATCTTTTTTTTCTTCCTTTGATTGATAGTCGACAACTAATTTTAATATTAATTCTTGATTATCGAGTTTATTCTTTTTTATTTTTTCTAATATTTTAAAATTTTAATAAATTTCTCTACTTTGTGTCACATGTTTTCTTTATCCTCGTGATAAGTTTTTTTTTTGTTTTAGGGTTTATTTCATCTGTCATTGTGGCATGATTTCAGCATACCCTAGCGGTTGTTTGTTGCTCGCACAAAGATTTTAACAGCGCTAGTTTCTGATTATAATTTTATCGGTGGTCATGGAAAGTTAGATCCTCACTCGGTTGATGGTTGTTTGCCGGTGTAATCAGTCTGGGTAGCGGAACATTCTGCCTGATAGTTTGGGTCGCTCACCACTCTTTTTTCACTTGTTATGCGTCTTGATTGAATAGGGACAAAGAGATTCAGGAAAAGCTTCTGGATTTTGATGGTATGCTTATCTCTATGGAAGTATTTTTTTTTCTTTATTTTTGGGTTGTAAGAGATTTTGGTGGATTAGTCTCTTTATTCTCATTCCTAGATGCATTGTAATTGTGATATCTTCTATGATTTTAATAAAAATCCAGTGGCTACTATCAAAAACAATAATTTAAATATGTGACCAATGAGTGACTCTAGTGAAAAAAATGATGATGTTCATCATAAGAGGTTGGGTTCAAGTATCTGTGTGTGCAAGATGTGTTTGCGTTGTCAAAAGGTTAAAAAAAATATGAACATATATTATCATATAATCAAACTAATATATTAAAAATAATAATTTAATATGTCAATAAAATTTAATTTAGTTGATATTATTATCGGTATAACATACAAAAAAATGTGAGATTAGATATGCTTAAAAAATTCATTATCCTCTTATTTATGGACGAGGACTGACTTAGATGGTCTAAATATTATATAAAAAAGCTTATACATAATATCTTTTATTTTTCAATGCAATCGAAAATCAAATTTTTGTTCCAAATATTAACAAATAAATTGCTACGATTCTTGCAAATCATTAGCTTAATGACCAGGTTCAAGTCTCACCGTACGTAAACATATAAATTTATTAATTTATAACCTAAATATGATTATTATAATTAAAATTAGATTTTAAAAAATATATATATATATAGGGGGGCCGGATCTTGTATTTCTGCAAATCTAGAGGGTGTTGGCCATGTCAAAATTCAACCACAATCTAAAAAAGTACGGACTTCAATGATTATCAACAAGCACCAAACAAGATACGATTCCTTTAAAATTTTCATGTTTGCTTAGGTTGGAGGTATGCAATCATCATAGTTGTATTTAAGTGATGTGGGTCAAAAACCAAAAATAATTAAATTATTTTTAGTGCCCACCACACATTGCAATCGTACACTCTACAATTATACATGAAATATATATTGTATAAAATAACATAAACATAAAATATTTATAATATTAATATATCAATTTTTATTTAAATCTAAACAAAAGAATTTTAGTGACCTTCCTCTTTCCAGGTTTTCTGTTAATATTTTTGTGCCACATTTTTTCTTTGACTTTTGTTTAGCTGGAATTGACACCAATTTTAATGTTAGTTGCCGACCGCCGATGTTTATTATTTTTTTATTTTTTTCATATTACGTCCTTTTATTTTTTTTTTGAGTTTTATTTTCAATTTTGAATAAGAATTTTTGTTCACGTGACACGTTTTTCTCTGTTCTTTTGGCATGCTTTCTCTCTGCTCTTGTGGCACGATCCTTATGACTTTTAGCACGTTTTTCGCATACCTTTGAGGTCGTTTCGGTGGTCGTACAAAAACCCTCACGACATTTGTTTTCTGATTGGTTTGTCGGTGGTCATGTATAGCCAGATCACCTCTTTAGTAAAAGGTTATTTGCAGATATAATCAAAATTGTGTAGCGAAGTAGCCTGTCATATAATTTGGTTCGCTCACACTCCGTTGTCACTTTGTAAAGCGTCTCGTTCGACAGAAACAAAGTGTTTTTTATGAATGTTACTGGGTTTTTGATGTTGGACGTCACTCTTAAGGGAAGATTTAGTTTTTCTTCATATCATTGGGTTTAATATAGTTGTTTTATGTATGAGTTTTTTTGGTGACTATTTTCCTTAATTTTTCTCTTGAGTGTGTTGTAATTCTAATTCCTTCCATTATTTTTATTAATGAAATTCAATTGACATTGTTTAAAAAAATATTATGTCATCATCTTCAAAGGGACTGTTCTAAAACAAGTGGTTTTCTGCCCTGAACTCATCTTCATAATGAGCAATCACGACAGTGGTGCAACTTGGACTAAAAGTTTGAGGGGGCTAACTTAAATTTTTTAAACATTCAAGTTTAAACGAATTTTTTCAAAAAAAAAACCAAAATTTTTAATAATTTTGAGATATTTAGCAACAAAAAAAAATAACCGAGAGAAAATTTAATTAAAAATATTCAAAATTTTGAAGTTTAATATGATTTTTTAAATCTTGAGGGGGTTAAATTAAATTTTTTTAAAAGTTTAGGGTCAAAATTTAAATTTCCTGAAACGGGGGCGTGGCCCCCACTAGCCCTTTAAACGATCCGCCACTAAATCCTGACACCATACTCTCATGCCTAGTGGTGTTTAATCGGTCGGTTTGGTAAACCGACCGAACCGAATCACCAAAAATTTATTAACCAAAATTTTTTCCTATTAATTGTTAATCGAACCGAAAAAAGTTCGATTAATTCGGTCGATTTTCGAATTACCCGAAATTTGTTATAAAATTTTAGATAAATTAAAAAATGGTCAATAAACAATGTTAAAAATAATATTTTTAGTCATTGAATTTTCAGAAATTATAAAACAATCATTAAACTTATCGAACTATTACAAAATAGTCATTGACTCATTGTACATTATAATTATTGATAAATATTGAAAATTTTAATGATCATTTTTTAATAATTCAATAAATTTAATGATCATTTTGTGCTAATTTGATAAAGTTTAATAACCAGTTTATAATATATCAAAAAATTTCATGATCATTTTATAATTTTTAAAAGTCCAGTGACCATATATATATAATACATAATATATAAAAAATTTAATTGATTAACCGATAACCAAAGTTTAAAAAAATCATTAACTGTTAATTGATCGAACCTAAAATTAATCGACCGATTAACAAAAATATTTTGGTTCGGTCGGTTAATTCGGTTCTAAATGAAATTTGAGCACCCCTACTCTTACCCCTTCTCTGACTACTTATGGCTACTCTGTGTTGGTAAAATTATAGTAATGCAAAAAAGTTTCTTGTTTCCTACGTTGATGAGATACTAGCTTGAAAAACAGTTTATATAAGGCAAAATGACAAAAGATGCCCCCAACGTTTGCATATTTTGTCATTTAGCCCCCTATTCTTTTTTTGGGTCCAAATATGCCCCCAACGTTTGCTTGTTTTGTCATTTGGCCCCCTATTCTTTCTTTTGGTCCAAATATGCCCCCAACGTTTCATTCATAGTCTAAATATGCCCCTGTTGGATGTAAACTGTCAATCAACTTACGGGCAACGGCTTATAAAAAGATTTTGACGTGGCATCAGCAGATCTTAATACGTGGTAAGTCCAGTCAGCATCAGCTGTTGAACATCAGTTGTCTGACAGTTTCCATCTAACGGGAGCATATTTGGACCAAATTGAAACGTTGGGGGCATATTTGGACTACGAATGAAACGTTGGGGGCATATTTGGACTACGAATGAAACGTTGGGGGCATATTTGGACCAAAAGAAAGAATAGAGGGCCAAATGACAAAACAAGCAAACGTTGGGGGCATATTTGGATCAAAAATAGAATAGGGGGCTAAATGACAAAACATGCAAACGTTGGGGGCATCTTTTGTCATTTTGCCTTTATATAAAGACTCATATCTTTACTCACCTTGAGAAGTAAGGTTTAGGCTAGACCCAACCCAACCCACAGGCACGGACATCGATCCGTCGACTCGGTTTGGTTTAACACATTTCTATGACATGTTCGCGTGCATATCCTTTGTGACTTAATCCTCACAGTTTTTATTTATATTATTATTTTCTTTTTTGAAAAGAAACTTTTAGATTTAAAATTTGAAATTCAAATTTTAAAATATGTATCCTATCTGTGAGGATATAATTTGTGTGGCTAAGAGTGAATTTTAGATTTCAAATTTATATATGTTGAATAAATTTGACTTTCATTTCACCATGAAAATAACTGTCATGCTTCTTACTTTTACACCAGAATCATTCTCTCTACTGCTTTCTCTTTCAATGATCTTTTCCCCTCACCTCCCAATTCAGAAAAGAGCAATAATATTCGAGTTCTATTTCTTTCTTTCGGGTGTACAAAATTAAAAATATTATGCTATCTTTAAAAGTAATAATCTTTTTCGAGATTACACTCGTCCGGGCATAAATACTTCTAAGGCCGTGACTATATGACACAATAACCATTTCATTCTTCTTCGGGTTTTTTAACCAATATACTGTTTAGCCGGTACTATCCATATTGATTTCCAGCAATAAATTTACAAACAATTTAAAAGCATTTGGTATTGTTATGAAACAAGATTGAACCATTGTACGAATCCAAACTATGTTTCAATGGTTGATGGATTATTCCCGGGAGTGCATTGATGATCTTTTAGGAGGTGTAATGGACTTTTCAATTGAAGTTAGCCCTTACGCCGTGCCATTTTTGTCTCTCTTGATCTCGAGGACAAGTGTTTACATAAAAAAAACATGTAAAAATGCATAGATTAATATCAAATATTTGAATATTACACATTAATTGTATGAATATGATTGTAAATTAACATTAATGTGCCAAAAAGTTTCCATGTGATAAAAGACATGGGACTTTATATATTTTATAAAGAGTGACATTAAATTTACATTTGATGTATTTTTATATTATTCTATATTTATATGAGAACAAATATTATTTATAAAAATAGATAGATAGATATGTTACAAGTATTGATCGTCATGCATGGTTTATGTTATTGATACATTAATTTTGATTTTGTTCATGAGTGTATGCATAACTTTTGAATCTTGTCTTTATAACTAAAGTATATCACTACATTTTCGGTACTTATATTTTTACTTTTTGAAAAGTATAAATTTATAAAGATGACATGACGATTAAAAGACCAAATTGTGAACAACCTCTTCGAGATCAATCCAATTAAGAATAAAGATGAGTGGATTGAGGACTCAAACATTTGCATCCATCTTTGGGCCAATAAATGGTAAACAAGTTTACTAGAGGTATTGACTATGAAATTAGATTAAATTATTAATTTAAGTTGATTATTTTTTTAATAGAATTCGCTAGTCTAATTAAAATGAGAAAATGTTAAAACCTAACTAAAAGACTCGAACGAAATATAGATAATTAAACACATAATTTGGACATTTTCCTATAACATAGACACAAGAAACTAGTCACTTCAGGTCATACAACGATCATACATATGGAAAAAGGTTAAAACCTAACCAAAAGACTCGAACGAAAAATAGATACGAAACAAATCTGACTAAATTGGCACGTGAACCATAAAAGGGGATTAAGCTATTGAAAGTCCATTGTGAACTGCAAATCAGAGCCGAGCGTCGTGAAAAACTATCCACGAGCGCAAATCGCGTATCCAAATTCAATCCGAGGGTCTAGAGAAGGGAAGATCAGCATTGTTGAGTGGATCAATGGATTGACCAAAGCCAAGAGGGGGTGAATTGGGTTTTTAAAATTTTGTTGGAGAAAGTGGAATGACTAAAATTGAAGAACAAGGCAATTTAGAGTGGTTCAAGTTCCAAAAGAACTCTACATCCACTACCTTAGCTACCACTAAGGATTTTCCAACAATTCACTAATTGCTCTTCCCCTTTTCTATGCTTAGGAGGTAACCTTTACAATACCAGTCAAATTTTCTACCCAAAATTTGACAAAACCCTCACTAGGATACAAAGAAGAATTTTAAGGCAAGTAGAATATCTCACAATACAAATTTGCCCCTTTTGATAAAAGCACTCAACCCAAATTGAAATACAAGATAGGAATTACACTCAACACAATTTGGGATTTTACAAGAATGAGAAATTAGGCACTTTGAGCTTGGATTTTTGTATAGATGTTTCTCTTGGATGCAATAGTTGTTGCTAGTCTTCAATTGGCTTGATTTTATACCTTCTCCATTAATTCTAGCCTTTGGGTGGTTAGGGAATTGAATATAGCCATTGGAACCCTCTCTTTCCACCATAAATGCACTTCTGCAGCCTACCGCATCAGTACACAGGGAGCCGTATCGATAACTATCTCAAAACAGAAGGAGCCGTTGCACAAATATAAGAGGGGCGTATCAATACGCGTGTAGGCGTATCGGTACGGGTTAGGGAAGCGTTTCGATACGGGCAAGACCGTATCGATGCAATTTTTTCCAAAAAGCTCACTGGAAGAATCTGTATCGATACGGGTAAGAGCGTATCGGTACGGGTTAACCAACTCTTTAAAAATTTGTTACCTACCAACTGACGCCCAACGATCAAAAACATTTAAGGCTTCTGAATTTAAAATTCCTTTTAAACTGTATCGATACGGGTGAAACCATATCGGTACGCCATTCAAACTCCATCTAATTTTATAGAGAGAGCGTATCGATACAGATGCAATCTGTTTCGATACCCTGTTTCGATACGGTAAGGGGAGTATAAAAACGGATTTCTCTAGTGGCCAAGTTTGTAAAAAAGGTATCGATACAACAAGAAGCGTATCGATACGCATAGACGATTTTCAATAGTTTGGCCTTGGAACACTTAGAAAATATTTTAGAGTTTGAGTTTTTCAAACTAGAGTAAAGCCTTGTTGATTTGAAACCTTTTGAGGGAATTAAAAATCTATTTCAAGTTTTTCAATTTAATCCTTAAAACACTTTGTTATATCAAAATCATAGGTTTTACAATCTCCCCCTTTTTGATATAACAAAACCAAAACTTAAATTTTTTAAGACTTTTGAAAAACTTTGGAAAACAACTCCCCCTTAATGTTAGCTAGGTAAAATTTAAGTTAAAATTTTAAGTGAGTTTGTTCCCTCTCCCCCTTTTTGTTAGATCAAAAATAAGAGACATACGCTAAAGGCATAATCAATAACCAAGCAACATGTAATAGATAAACATTAAGTTCATAAATAAGAAAAAACATCAAAATGAAATCTAAACACAATAATCAAAGCATAGGTTTTAAAAGGTAAACTTAATCCTAAGAACATAATTCAAAGTGCATAACTAGAAATCCTAAATGACATGAATGGAATGCAAATATGAATCTACTGCTCGTCTCCATCACCATCTTCATCTTCATCCTCATTGGCATCGTCATCATTCCTCCTAGATTGACGCCACTCATTATGAAAGGCCGTGAGAGAGATGTTCATCAAATTGTGCTCGGCCTCAATGGATGAGATACGCTTCTCCACATTTGTCATAAGATCTTCAAGGCTTGTGAAGCGTGTGTCTATGGCAGCAAACCCCGAATTAATGACTTGATCTATAGAAGCAATCCCCGTGCGTAGGCCCGTGAATTTTTCATTGAGAAAAGTCATAAGAGAATCCATGGAAGGTGGAGGAGGAGCTTGAGGATTGGCAATCTCTTCGGGAATCGCATCGCTAGGAAGCTCGGAGATACGGAGCCAACTACCATTGAAGTAATGAAACTTCCCCCTAGAAAGAGATCTCTCATCAACGGGATCGGTAAGGGGTGTAGGATAGTCATGAAAGCAATCAATCTCCTTTTGAGTGAAGAAATAGCTCAAGGCGATGCCATATGTGAATGAAGTAACAAGAGTTGTATGACGATGTTGCACGAGAAAGACAATCTTCGCAAACATGATGTGAGCAAGGTTAGGTTGTTGTCTCTGGCAAAAACACTGAATCCAAAAAACATCAACTTGGCGAATGGTTGAGTATTTTCTGCCCGAAGGCATGAACCACCAAGTAATCATCAAGTGTAGGATTCAACCTTGAGCATTGAGAACGGTCACGGAACCCCCCCCCCCCCCCCCAAAACATGTCCAAGTGAATTCTCATCTTCAATACCCTCATCCTCAAACTTAAAAATAGCACAAAGAGATAGAACATCTACGATAATCTTTTTGCCCATAAGATAGGAGTTAACGACAATAATATTACCCGAGGGATCAACAACACACTTGGAATTAGCATAAAATATCAAAACCAAATTGCGAAAGAAAAATCCCGGAATTTGTATAAAATCCATGAACTTCCATTCTTGGAGCAAAGGTAAATAGATAAACTTGAAGCGCTCCAAATTAAGAAAAGAAACGGAAATTACCCTATCCTAACGAATCTTATAGTTTTGAAAAGATCGAAAGTAGGTGAGTTCTCCGGGAGTTCTAAAGCACCGTTGATAAATAAGAGTTAAGTTTGGACGTGTGCCATCACCGGGATTGAATCCTTCACCAACTTCGCTTGTAGTGCGCGCTCTCTTTTTGGGTGACATAAGTCTAGAAAAATTGATCAAAACAATGTGTATGCATTACTTTTCTCATTCAATCCCATGTAAATCAATAATCAAGGTTTTAAAAAAATTGAAAGTCAAAACAAAAACAAGAAAAGGTTTGATAAAATCTATTTTTGAAGAAGCAAAACAAAACAAAAGAATTTAAAAACGAAAATCATAAAGAAAATAAAAAGAAAAAGAGTTTTATACATTGATATTGAGATAGGGAAGAATGGAAGAACATTGTGCACCAATTTGATGGAGAGCCTTAAGACTTTGGCTTGATTTAGAAAAACCCTCAAGAGATTTTTAGTTTTGTGGTGAAAATATGGGGGATTGAGGGGTTTTTTATAGAGTAAAATTGGCTAGGGTTTTGAAAATTTATTTCTGGTAAAAGTGAAACACTTTTAATGCCATTAAGTAGATGTCTGCGCGATCGAGTATCGATACGCCAAAGGGTGTATCAATACGGGGTAAAATGGTAATTCCCTAGAAACGTGTGTCAATAGATCGTATCGAAACGGATGACATCCGTATTGAAACATTCACAACTCGTATCGAAACATGTTTAACTGTATCGATACCCGTAAGAGAGAAAATGCAGTTTGGTCAACTAATGAAGTACTCATATCGATACGCATAAGGCCGTATCGATACCCTATGCCTAGAAATGCATTTTTGGCTTTTAGAACAATCAAAGGCTCGACTTTAATTACATCTAAATGAATGCAATAGATGAATGAGCAGATCTAAGCATATTTTAACAGAAGCATATTCCCCCTATCTATAAGCATGGTTTCTATCAAGATCACCAACACATAAACATGCATTTTCACAAATTCAAGCAATTTTAACCTCAAAAGAGTCTTAAAGGGTCAAGATAGGCTAGTTAGACCTAGCTCTCTCCTAAGGGACCAAAAACGCTCTTTGTCTAGAGGTTTGGTAAAAATATCCGCTAGTTGGTTCAAGGTGTCAACATACTCTATAACAACATCTTGCTTAAGGACATGATCTCTAATGAAATGATGCCTTATTTCTATATGTTTGGTTCTAGAGTGTTGGATGGGATTTTTGGTGAGACAAATTGCACTAGTATTATCACACTTAAGGGGTATGGTTTCTACTTTAATTCCATAATCTAAGAGTTGTTGCTTCATCCAAAGGACTTGAGCACAACAACTCCCTAAGGATATGTACTCGGCTTCGGTGGTAGATAGAGCTACACTATTTTGTTTCTTAGAGAACCAAGATATGAGCATACTACCTAAGAATTGGCAAGTGCTGTAAGTACTTTTCCTATCAATTTTACAACCCACATAATCTGCATCTGAATAAGCATGGAGGTTAAAGGTTGAGTCTCTATGTACCAAAGATCTAAACAAGGAGTATCTCTAAGGTACCTAAAGATCCTTTTAACGGCTATAAGGTGAGAATCTCTAGGACTAGCTTGAAACCTAGCACACAAGCTGTAACACCCCTCGCTCGGGTTAGGAGCAAGAAACGTTAACGGAATCGGAAACAAAAAATCAAAAACTCAGAACAGAAAATATGAAGCAAGAATCCATTCTTAAACAAGCAATCCGTATTAATGCGCACGCGGAAAGTGGGCTAACTAAAACTTTTCTAAACATACATGACCAAACATAATTCATTTAGTCTAACTTATAGATTTTCAAGCCAATTTAAAATTTAAGATTTTGTTTAAGGTTTCCATTCAAACATTAGGCTAACTACGTCGTTAATTTACTCTAGCCATTAACTAATAATTTACAAATTATTTCATTGATAATAATTAAATCAAACATGTCGATATACTTAAGCAATTCATTACCATTCCATTTGAAACCTTGATTAAATTAGTCTAGGTGGTTTTCGAATTACACCAACATTACCAATAATTAAGACATCAATATTACATACAAGTCATGTTCGATTTCATAGACCATGATATCAGATTTCCATTAACTATTTCATTACAAAATATCGAGTTATCAAATGCTCATAAGCCATGCCAAGCTATCAACTATGTACAACAAAAAGAATAATGTAAGACCACTAGCTTGACTTACATATTTACAACAAAAGAATGAGGCTTTCGAACTAAAAACAAAACATGATTTTAGCCTCCTAACTAAACATCAAGGAGAATATAACTTCAAACACCAACGTAAACTTAAGCTAAGACCAAACAAAATGAAAGGACCCCTTAGACAAACTTCGAAGCCACCATCTAGGAGTCTAAAAATAAGACTAAGATCATACATTTTTGGTCTTGTAATTTGTCTCGGTCGAATGCTAGCTTTAGATCCAAGCTACCCTGCTAATATTGGGAAGAAGGAAACAAAGGAGCGTTAAGTACAAAATTGTACTTAGCGAGGTAATGCTAAAGCTAATTCATTCTTGAATTTATATGTGATCAAACATTGAGTTTACTTAGCTAGGGTTGATAGCATAAAATTTTCACCTAACTAAGCTTAGCAAAACCAAACTCAAGTGACTTCATACATCACGCATACAAACATTCATAGCATAATATTCGAACACATTTCAATTAACATTAATTTATCCTCATGCTTCATTTTCGATTATGCCAAAACCATACAACAATTCAGTTCCATCATGCTTATTCTCATGCTTCATAATCGAGATAATAAAAAATCATACCAATTATAACATTGCATTAACAATTAGTCATTAGCAAAATCACAAATTATCATTAAGCATGTCATTCGAATGGGTCACCAAACATCGACCATAAGTCAAAATTTTCAAAGATATCACATTTCATTTTCATTTTATTTGAAAGGGGTCATTGCCCACATTGCTTATATTCGAACATTGCAAGCATCTCATATACATTTTATCACAATTGAAAGGACCAATGTCTACAAAATTTATCCATCAATTACACATCATGTCATGCCAATTCAAATATCAGTCCATTTATCCATTTCATAAGCTTCCCATAATTACATATTTCCATTTAATTTAGTTAAGTTGCCCTAGGTAGAATAGAAGAATCAGACAATCAAGTCATCAAGAGGGTACCAAGTACCAAACATGGGTTGCCTAAGCAACAAGTAAATGGATGCTCAATAGCATCAATGTGTCTTGAACACCAAGCAAGATCACATTCAATCATCAAGTTCAGAGAGTACACAAGGTACTAAACAAGGGTTGCACTAAGCAACAAATAAGAGAGCTTGAACTCTAGGCATGCCGTACTGTCTAAGACCTCTAATCGACTGAGGGCTTATTATTCTTATTAACTTATCATTCATTTTTCAACGACATCATTCATATTTAATTTAGCACATACATATTGCATAATTTGATTTGCATGCTCATTCTATCATATAATTTTACAAAATCATATAAATCATGCTGATTAATTTCATGTCAAATTCGAATAACATCAAAACATATATGGGCAGCAACATCACATGAAATTACATGCATATTCAACATAGCAAAAGTACCATATAGGGGTAGTCCCCATATTCATACATTCAAGCATTAATAAAGATCCAATTCATGCATATATATCATAACAAATAGATCACATAAGGCAGTCCACGTATTCATACATTCAAGCATTAACAAAGATCCAATTCATGCATATACAACATAACAAATAGATCACATAAGGCAGTCCACATATTCATACATTCAAGCATTAACAAAGATCCAATTAATGCATATACAACATAACAAATAGATCACATAAGGCAGTCCACATATTTATACATTCAAGCATTAAAAAAGATCCAATTCATGCATCCATTTTCCTTCAACCTCCTTCCCTTACTAAACATGTTACCAATCATAAATTAAGTCCATTTCATGCACAAAATTATAAATTACATAAATAAACAAAGTGGTTAGGACACTAGTCCCAACCCTAATATAATTACACTCACAAACTCCTTAAGCTTGATCTTTGATTAGGATGCCCTTGTTCCTTCCCCTTGATTGGTCAATCTTTGCTTCCTCCAAAGAATCCTCACAATTTTGATCTTAAGACTCAACAAAAAAATGAATACAAACCATATCAAAGAGTAATTCAATTACATTGACTCCCTTAATACAATTATAAACATTAATCTTCAAGTCTGTTTTTTTTTCTAGTGAATTAGTTGGAGGACCAGTTAGTATTTTGATCATAACTTCTTAATTACTAATCCAAAACTCACTTATCATACACCATTAGAAAGATATTAAACTCCGTTTTCTAACCATTTAAGCCTCATATTTTATCTCATCTGAGTTAATACAATTTATTACTTGAATATGACCCTTTCAACAAACCTGGACATCTTGTACTACCCAACTTCTTTAATCCATAACTTCCAATTCACATACTGGAATCCAATTCCGTTTTCTCTCAGTGATACTAGACATTTCAAAGTTTGTACCATAAAAATTTCAGTTCAAAATATCCTATATCCTATGTTTTGTGAATTTTCAAAGTTACAGCTTATGGTTTAAGTTTTCTGGACAGTTTACTCATTGGACACATTTAGCTTTGAATTCACCTAGTTACCTTAGTCTAATTCTAAATTCACTTAATACATGATTTGTATTATCTTTTTACAACATTTTTAAGTCCATATTAATTCTTATTATCAACAGACAAGTCCTCCATTTTACTAATTTTCGAGATCAGCCCTATTCTTAGGTTTCGAGTAACTAACTTCCTAAGTTCACCAATTTAGGCCTTTTCGACTTCAATTCAAGAGTCTAATTTCATTCCTACATAATCCCCTGATTCTAAATTCTGAGTTAAGTGTCAAATTTCATATAATTCAGGTCCTTGCAATTAACGATTTTATTCAAAACAGTCCGTAATTCCATTATTTTCGAATACATGTCCAATGTTGATTCTAATCAAAATTTCCTCATTCGAATTCATTTTCCAGCAATCCAAGACATGTTCCCTATAGAAATTTCATTTCTCTTCAACTTTGTCCTAATAGGAATTTTACAGTTTGGTCTCTAACTATTTCAATTTTTCATTCAATCATGAATTTCTATCCTTTCCTCAAAACAGTCCTATTTTTAATCAATTCACCATTTCACAAATAATTATTCAAAAACTTCATTATCTCAGCTCAACATAATCACCAAGACTCTAACAATTTCATGTTTAAATCAATTTTAAACTTGCATGCATGATTTTTGCACTTATTCGAACAACTAGAAGAAGGAATGTGAACTTACTTCTTTGGCTTTGCTACCACTAGTTAACTCTTCTTAATCCTAGCTTAAATCCTACAACATGCAAGCCATTTCCTTCTCCATTAGAGCTCAATTTTCAGAGTTTCAAGCTTTCACCCTCTCCCTTTTCTCTCAAGTTACAGGGCAACAAAGAAGAGAATGATGGAGAAAAAACACTTTCCTTAATTTGGGGGATTTGATGGGATTTTGATTTTACTTAATTTCCCTTCTTAACATATCTAATATAAACTTTTTACTAAGGGCAACCCCAAAGAATAACAAATTTTAACATGCAAATTTTGAGTTTTATTTTCTCTTTAATTTAGTCATCAATTCCCTTCACAAACTCTTTCTTTCTTTCATCCATTTTGGTCCGATTTCCACTAGGGAAATGTACCCTCTGTAATTATTTTTAATTTCTCTAATCTTATTACTTTGATCAAGTTATTATCAATTTACGTTCGACCAAATCATCAACTCGACTTAATTCTTTAATTTGAAGGCCTTGTTCCCTTTAATTCGAGTTGGTGCAATAATTGCCCAATTAAAGGAAATTCAAGGACTAAATTGAATAAATTACTTAATTATGAACTTAATTGCTTTCAAGGAATAAATTAATATTCTAATTTAATGAATTAAATTCTAGGACGGAAATGTGGATGTTACACAAGAAAACACTAAACAATATATCCGATCTACTTGCAGTAAGGTAAAACAAAGATCCAATCATACAACGATAAAGCTTAGAGTCAACACACTTACCTCCTTCATCTTTGTCAAGCTTTGTAAATGAGCTCATTGGTGTAGCTTGAGGCTTTGCTTGCTCCAAGCCAAACTTCTTGAGCATATCTTTCATGTACTTTGCTTGATTTATGAAGGTGTCATCCCTTCTTTGTTTGATTTGGAGTCCCAAAAAGTATGAGAGCTCCCCCATCACGCTCATCTCAAATTCACCTTGCATTAACTTAGCAAACTCTTTGCAATGACACTCGTTACTAGATCCAAAAATAACATCATCAACATATATTTGCACTACTAAGATGTCATTTTTATATCTTTTTATGAAAAGTGTAGTGTCCACCTTACCTTTTTCAATTAAAAAGTTTGAGAGCCTTTCATACCAAGCTCTAGGAGCTTGTTTTAAACCATAAAGGGCTTTGGTTAACTTAAAAACATGATTTGGAAATTTTGAATCCTCAAAACCCGGTGGTTGTTCCACATACACTTCTTCATTTATAAAACCATTTAAAAATGCACTTTTCACATCCATTTGAAAAGGCTTGAAATTATGATAATATGCATATGCAAGCAACATCCTAATAGCTTCCATTCTAGCTACGGGTGCATGAGTTTCATCAAAATCTATTCCCTCTTCTTGAGTGTAACCTTGAGCAACTAGTCTTCTTGCATACTAGGTCTTTCAACTAATGTCCATACATTACTTCTCTCAAATTGGTTTAACTCTTCTTGCATAGCCATAATCTAAAAATCATTTTTAGTGCTTCTTTAATGTTCTTAGGCTCAATGCATGAGATAAAAGCAACATGATTCATGTGTTTGAGAGAAGATCTAGTAGTTACCCCCTTGGATGGATCACCCAAGATTTCACCACCTTTGACATATTTGTACTCCCTTGGGTAGCTCACTTCCTTTTCCTCAAGAGCCAAGTCCTTCAAGGCTTCAAGAGGTGGATCTTGTGCATCTTCTTCTTTGGTTGGAATCTCATCCTCCTTTGAAGTTTGTCCTCCATCAAAGGTATCAAGGATTCCTATAGCATCATCATCACAAGATTCCTTCCTCGGAAGGAGGTTATCATCGAAGAAAACATGTATAGACTCTTCTACTACTAAAGTTCTTTTATTAAATACACGATAGGCTTTAAAGGTTAAAAAATACCCTAAGAAAATAGCTTCATCACTTTTAGCATCAAATTTACCTAAGTTGTCTTTTCCATTGTTTAAGACAAAACACTTGCAACCAAATAGATGAAAATAGCTAATGTTAGGCTTCTTAGATTTAAAATCTCAAACGGTGTTTTCTTTAAAAGTGGCCTAATCATTTCTCAATTTACAATGTAGCAAGCGGTATTTGTGGCTTCCGCCCAAAAGTATTTAGGTAAATTGTTTTCACAAAGCTTGGTTCTAGCCATTTCTTCTAAAGTCCTATTTTTCCTCTCAACTACCCCATTTTATTGAGGAGTTCGAGGTGCCGAAAAATTGTGGCTAATACCATTTTTATTTAAAAACTCTTCAAAACCTAGATTTTGAAACTCGGTTCCATGATCACTTATAATGTGAGAAATCTTAAGCTCAAGATCATTTTGAGTTAATTTTGAAAATGTGATGAATTTTTCCAAAGCCTCATCTTTTGTACTTAAGGATAGAACCCAAGTATATCTAGAATAGTCATCAACAAGTACAAACGCATACGATTTACCACCCAAGCTCATAGTTCTAATAGGCCCAAAAAGATCCATATGAATTACTTGTAAACATCTACTAGTAGAAACATCATTAATGGATTTAAAGGATGATTTATGTTGTTTACCCTTAGAGCATGCATCACATATTTTATCATTAGAGAACTTAATCTTGGGTAAAACTCTAACTAGATTTAGGGAATCTAATTTTTCTAAAACACCAATGCTAGCATGCCCTAGCTTCCTATGCCATAACCACGCATCATTTTCATTTTGTGCACCAAAACATGCATGTGATGAATGAATGTCATCTAGATGCACCATATACGTGTTACCTATACGATGACCAATGAGTATTATTTTATATAATTTAATGTCAACAATTTTACACCCATTTTTATCAAACAAGACATTAAACCCTTTATCACACAATTGACTAATGCTCAATAAATTGTGTTATAGACCATTGACATGCAAAACATTTTCAATGAGTATAGTAGATTGATTACCTATGGAGCCAATACCTTCAATGTGACCTTTGAAGTTGTCACCAAATGTTACTACTCCTCTACTTTTTGGCTTTAAGTCCATGAATCGACTCTTGTCTCCGGTCATGTGCCTCGAGCATCCACTATCAAGGTACCATGAGTTTTGGCTTTGTGCTTTGGCCTTGTAACAATGCCCCACACAAACAAAGAGATTAAGCTTTGATTTTTGTACCCAAATCATTTTGGGTCCACGAGTGTTAGCTCCCAAAAGCTTGGTTCCCTTAGGAATCCAAGGTGACATTGTAACACCCCAATTTTGTGCTTGGAAGTTTAGGGTCTGAACCGGACCGGTCTGATTTTCGGTTTGAATATAAAAGGTGGTTTTAGGGAAAGCCTAGTTCGGGATGCTTTAAAAATATGGAAAAATATCTAAAAATCCTCTTTTAATATGTATAAGAGAGTGGTGAAATCAATTTTACAAAATAAGGTTTGGAAGTGCAACATTTTGAAATAGTGACTAAAATGTAATTTTTGAAAAGTTCAGTGGTGACTGTTTTGTAAGGATTGAAACTTTGAATCTTTAAGGAGATACTTTACCCAAGAAAGGGTTTCTCCAGATTTTTCTTAGATTTTAATGATTTAATTAATGTTTAATTAATTAAATGAAAAGTGGAAAACCATATTTTAGATTTTCATAACTAACTTTCTTAAAACTTTCTCATCTCATTTTCTCTCAAAATTCCCTCAACCAAACACATTTCTCTTGATTTTCACACCAAATGATGAGGTTTCAATCATAAATTGATTCATAATCCTTTCTACATCAAATCCTCTTGTTTTGCTTATTGAATTTTCAAGGATTTTGGCTCTAATCAAGGAGAAATCTACATTTAGAGGTAATGATGTTCTTCTCCTCTAAATACTCAGTTCTTTACTGAAATTCCCAAGTTCTCAATCCTTAAATTAAGTTTTATAAAAGGTTTTAATGTTGTGATCTTGATTTTGGCTTAAAACTCAAGATTTGGAACAAATCTTGAGGAAATTCATGATGATTGTTTGGGCTCTGTTTTAAGATGGATTTTTAAAGTATTTTGGATGTTTAATGATGTGTAATTGAGGTTTAATCATTGCAATCCCGAATATGTTGATTTTCCTAAGTTTTTGCTTATGAAAATGGTGGTTTTTGGGGTGATCTTGGTGTTCTGTTATAGCTGGAGGTATAAGGACGAGTTTAAGTTCTTTTTGGATGTTAATTGATGTTTAGGAATGTTTAGAAGTGATGGATCTTGGCGGGGTAATGTTGAGGAAGAGTTTGGAGGTGATTTCGGTTGTGTTTGGTAGCCGAAATGTTAGATTTGGTGAGAGCATCGAGTTTAGGTGTAATGGCTGAAGATTTCAATTCATGATGATGCATTAATCCTCTGCTTTGATGTGTTTAAAACAGGGGAGGCATCTTCAGTTACTTGTGGTGTTGATCCGGAGGCTTGAACAACGTTTCGGCAAGCTTGCGAAACGGAATTGGTGAGTGAAGTTGGGATTTCCAGCTTTGTATTGAATGTTTGAAGGTGTGGGAGCTTAGTTTAAGTCTAAACAACTTAACTAAGCTCAAGAGTAAGTTTTCGGGAAAACTCTCTCTCTTGGATGAACCATGAGATGGTTGGATGCAATGCATTTAATTTGCATGTTTAAATTCTGTTTTGAAAGCATGTTTTAGCATGATTAATGCTGGTTTTGAAAGCCATGTGTTGAAGGATGCTCAAGGTAAGAGATCCTTGGTTTGATGTTAGTAAATGTGGTTTTAATGCATGGTGATGCATGATGGTTTAATGGCTTTGATTAATGCTTTAAAACAATGGATTATTGGTGATAAATGATGTATATTGGCAAGTGATGTGTGGTTTTTAAGTACTTGAATCGGATATAGTTAGTCGGCTATAGGATTGGGTGCACCGTGAATAAAGTCTCCTTGGATGTTGAGGGGTTGTAATTGTACCGTAAACTCCATCCAAGTACACTAACGAGATGGTTAAGATCACAATGGTGGTTAAAAGTCCATGTGTGGATATTGTGTTGTGTGTCCCGTGTTCTCGTTAGTGATGTTATACAACTACCAATGAGTGATGTGGAGGGGTTGTGATTGTACCGTTAAACTCCATCACGGGTGTTGAGGGGTTGTGATTGTACCGGTAAACTCCACCTTGTGTGTTCGGTAGTGTGTATGAAGCGTATGGGACAACGCTTGTAATCTGCGTATCCGATTGTGTTTTGTGTTGTAAATGGTTGTGGATTATCACTTGGAAGCCAATATGACATGTTTTACTAATGAAGCATGAGATGCTTATTTAAGTATGCATCGTTGCATGAATAATGATGTTTATGTGTTTAAAGGCTTTGAGAAAAGTGTTTTATAAATGCATTATTGTGTTGTTGCTTTAGAGCATGCCTCACTAAGCATTTATGCTTACGCTCTCTCTCTTGAACCAATAATGCAGATAATTGAGGTGTTTGAGGGCTGCAAGGAGGCTAAGAATCCAAGGGAAAGCTAAGCTCATGTATGGTGACTTTTTCACAACATTATTAGTTTTTGATATTTGGCAATGGGAACCTAGGATGCGTTTTTAGGAGATGTTTTGGACTCCCTAGTTGTAGCATGATGCCTTAAAAGATTTGGACTTGTAAATGGCCATTTGGTGCTTGTTTTGATGCTTTAAAGGTTGTTTGGTTTGGTTAATAGGATGCATGCCTATAGACTTGTGGATTTCCTTAATTGATGCCATGAACGTGTTTGGATGTTGCAAACATGTGCCTTATATGTATGATGACTTGTTGGCATGATTAGGAAGTCATTGGGATGTGTTTGAGTGGTTAATTGTATGTTAAACTAGCAAATTCTGCACTTTCTGGGCAATTCGTATCGGAACGGGCACTAGCGTTTCGAAACAGGGGCCTGTAATGGCCTTCGTGTATCGAAACGGGTAGAGGTCGTTCCGAAATGTTTTGGCCACTGCCAGGCCCTGTTTCGATACAGGTCTCGAAACGAACCCGCGTTTCGGAACGGTCAACCCCGTTCCGAAACAGATGACCGTTGGGCACTGATTTGAATGGTTTAAGGTTTGCAAGCTTTACGTTTTAGTCCTGAATTTTGTATTTGCAATTGCTTGAGTTTGAGATGTCCGTTTAAGGTGAAATTTGACAGGGAAGCATGTGCTATAATTAATTTGATATTGGTAACTTAAAAATCAGTTAAGTCCTCCATCTTTCCAGAAATTACAATTTGGTCCCTAACTTTTGTATGTTGTGCAATTGAGTCTCTTATTGCTTTCCGATCGCTGTGCTTTTCAAGTATGTTTTTCTCTAGGGTACGCTTAAGGTTAATGGAATCTAGATAAGATTAAAAAGAAAAAAAAAGGATCGTTAATCAAGGATGACTTTCGGGTTGACTTTGGTTTTCCCTGTGTAATCTTCGTAGTTCGGGTCAACCCTCTAGGTCGGGTTAAGGGGGTTACAGATGTAACACCCCTAAAAATATTAAAGTTTTTCTTGAGCTAAAAAAGAGGGAAAATGGATGAAAAAAAAATATATGCAAACTTAGGGGTTCAAACTTGTGACCCTTAGCTTTGTAAGCCCGAGCCTTAACCATTTGTGCTAAGAATCACTTATGGTTAATTCTTACACCAAACTTATTTTGAATTATATTTGAATAGTCTGAACCAATTTATTACAACCATCCAGATCTGCCTACCATAATTAACACCCAAAAATACCCAGATTATTTTTTCCCCTCTCTCGACCCTTCACCTTCACCCCCACCGTCCGACTCTGATCTGCCGCACCGCCCGTCCGTGGCTTCCACCGCCCCAGCCATCGGAAGCGCTGCTTCGACCCGAGCAAACCAATGGTCTCCACGCGCATAACGGAGCCGTATTTCACCGGTGAAGCTTGCTTGAAGTTTCGGTCAGAAACCCCAAATTGCGTGCCTCCGTTTCCTACATTTTTCGGCCCCGTCCACCGTCTGTTCGCGACGCAGCCATCGGATCCGAGCTCCTGACGAAGTGGGGTGCAAAACCCAATCACTCGACCACTCGTTTGACGCCGGTAAGGGCCTCATCAGAGAAATATATTTTTCCGGCAAGATTTTGGTATTTTAAGTGATTTAAGGCTCGATTTCAGCTTGATTCATGTTTCTGACAAGTGTGTTAAATTGTTGTGTTGGTAAGGTCTCGTTTCTGACGGAATCGGTATAAATATGGTGTCTCTGGCGACTGCTCCGACGATCGGCCGGCGAGTTTAAATTCTGGGTAAGTGAACCAGGTTCAACCCGGTTTAATTTGGTCCGAACCGGTCTGAACTGGCCCAAACCCGAACCGAGTCAACCCGAGTCAACTTGTTCGAGTCAACCCGAGTCAACTCGTTCGAGTCAACCCGAGTCAACTCGTCCGAGTCAGCCGAGTCAACTCACCGAGTCAGCCCGAGTCAACTCAGTTGACCCTTACCAGTTGACTGCTGACGTCAGCGTTGACCTGCTGAAGTCAGCGTTGACTTTGACCGTTGACCAAAAAGTCAAATTTTCCGAAAACTCTCATTTTATGTTTTTCGACGTCCTGAGTCCGATTTTGAAGCCCGTTTCGAAAAATTTCAACCCGAAAGCCTCTGAATCTGACCTCGAACCCGAACTTGTATATGTATTTAATTAATTGGTTAAGTGCTTTGTGAATGAGGCCTGATCTTGGGATTTGTGTAATTGAAGGTACTCATAATTCTCGAAATACGAATTGTTGAGGGATATCAAATCCGGGTTCAAGGGTGTTCGAATGTCGTTCGCATATCGATCGTTGTAGTTCGGAGCCAAGGTAATACATTACTACCTTCTGCATGCTTTTGCAACATGTTGGTATTCAGTTAATTTTTACACGACCATGTTTGAGCGTATGATTATTTATGATTATGTCGATCATTTATGAAATAAAAATAATAATGGCTAAGGCAATTATTCGAATAAGTGGTTTGATAAATCTAAAGGACTCCCGAGTTCAGTAAGCGTTTAATAAAAAAGTTTGATCTCTAGGTCTGATTATTTTGACTAATGAATCACAAAAATGCCCTTGATGTAGGAAAACGACTAAAATACCTATATTAAAGGAAGTAGTCTGAGAATCTACACCAGATCCGGTAAAACCATCTAGTCCTTCTAAAAATCTTGAAATTTGCTTGGGAAGTTATGGTAGTGAGACTTCACGTTTGAGTCTGTAAATTGCTTAGATTCCTTTTTGAGATTGAATATTCTCTAAAGACAATTGCGAGAAAACAATTGTATGTTTGAATTAGACAAAGTCGCGTAAATTGATGAATTGATCGAGATGACCGAAATGTTTGGTAATACTGATAAAGTTGAATCGGTCGGAATATCCATAATGATTAAAAAGAATAATGTATCCTCGACACCAATTGTCAAATTAATCGAAATGTCGAATATACCCTCGATATCGGAAAGGATTGAATAGTTGGAACGACCGAAAGGCTCAGAATTTGTTTTGGAACACCTTCGGATATGAAGCATCTGAAATACCTGCAAATGTTGAAATGACTGAAGCTAACTCCAAAACTAAAATAAGGAATACCAATAAAGCTAGACAATATAACAACTCTAAAGTGGTAATTCACGGTCCGTGTTTGTTGGCCGTTTCTCATACTATCCAAATTTTGGAAAGATACCATGTGACGACATGTTCGGGTTATTTGGAGAAAGTACTCAGTGATTGGTAAGAGCAACATGTTTCCTCAAAAAGATAAATTCGATGCTATGGAACGAGTTCGGGGGTTATATGCATGTTCAGGAATTTGGAAATTTCCGCTTGGATACATGTTTGATCTCTCGTAGTAAGTGCAGTGGATGTAAGGTGAAGGCGATATGCTTTGTTGTTACGTTGTAATCAGTTCTTGAAATGAATGCTTAAGATGTACTTATCCGATTATTTCTCAAACTCTGTGTTAATGGTTTCAATTAGTTCAGAGGGACTCGAAAGCTTGATGAGCAATTAGAATTCCTAAATTCTGTACATCACCGTTTATACCTTGTTGGTTCAGCTTACCAAATTACCCTCCGAAGGCCGAAATGACCAACAATACCCTCGTAAGCTTTAGCGATCGAATCACTCTCGATATATCTGAAATCCCAATGATTCTGATGCATCAACTTTTGATGTTAATTCGATATGTCTTCCGAACTCCCCTATCCGTAGGGACCTCGTCTTGAAATCAGTCTAAATTCGTCAAGTGTCATCTTTCTGATATCTATCGAGTACCTCTGAGAAATGAATCAGGCCATAAAGCGTGTACCCTGTATCTGTAAATACCTTCTGTTCTAAACCAAGGCAATATGCTTAAAATTTAAAAGTATGATATTGTAATACGAAAGGAAAACAATTCTCTGATTTCTGACCTCTGTTATAAAAAATATATCTGATATATGACATTGAATACGAAATAATGATAATAAAATAAATTTGATACATGTCTTCTGGTATAAAAATAGATTTAATATTTATTTTCTGCTATATTGTCTTCTGAATATAAATTGAAATCATCTGTGGTATATTATCTGGATATGAATGATGATCTGTAGGCTCAGCACTGATAAGTCCTTCTGTACCTAAGCTCCTACGCCCAATGGGCCTAGGGTAAGCCTTTCTGTTAAGCTCCTACGCCCACGGGCCTAGGGTAAGTCTTTCTGGACCTAAGGCATCCCCTTATGTAGGCTTCTACGCCTCAGGCCTAGGGTAAGACCTTTTGTATGTAGTTCAGGGCGAATTGCATTTTAGAGTTCGGTTGATGGTAGTTAAGTTAATTAATAGAACTTATTGACCTCTTCTGAAACATACCCTACTAAATTAATGTATCAATGTTAAACCCTCAGCAAACTTACAATTCGCACTTAATGGACAACTCTAAACTCCTCGATTCAATTTCTGAAATTTGTATCTCTTTTGAATCTCTGGCTTTAGACCACCTTTTACGGTTCGGGTGATCAAATAAAGAACAGCTCTGTGACCTCCTAACAATGCTTCACTAAATTATCGAATCGTAATTTGAACTTATCGTTGTTCAATTCTTCCTAAATTGGTTAAGTTGCTATATACCTACTTGTACCTTTAACATCTCCGGGTAGTTTGTATTACCGAGCTTTCCGAAGCTCACGTTGTTTTTACCTTCACAGGTTAGAAGATCAACTTTGTCGCAGCTGTCAACGTCGGTATGAGAATTTCTTTGGCTTGCTTGCGGAGTATGGTATCTGTATAATTAGGGGGCATGTATGTCATGTTTTTATTTATATTCAGATTTGAAACTTGTACTAATAAATTATATTAGAGTTTTGTTTTATTGTCTAAATGTTTTTCTGAAATTGTATTTTAATTCAGAACTTGATTTATGATTTCAAATGGTTCAGCAAATTAGTTTATTTGAAATTTTATCGTGGGTCGCTCCAGTGACTCTAATGTGACTTCCTAGGATCCGTGGTAACGCATGGGCGGGTCTAGGGGGTTACATTTAGTGGTATTAGAGCTTAGATTTGCGTCTTTCTGGGTAGATCGGCCGATCGTCTGTCATAGGGTGTTTGGTCTGTGCATGCCCCTAGCATAACCGTACTCCTCCGAGCCGAAAGTCCGATGTCGAATTCCTTCTTCTGAATTAAGTGAATCTAAGCGTTTTGCCTTCCATAGATCAATTTATACTAGCAAGAAATGTCTATATCATTCGTCTGTGTTTTGGATTAAATTGATGGATTAGAATCTGGATAAAGAACCTGAGATGATTTATGCATGTAAAATCGAAGATCTGAATTAGATTAAGAATAAATGTTTGATCTTATGAGATAATCGATATAAGATTACTTGTAAGGTAGCTCGGTGATAGTGATTGTGTTTGAGAATATTCTGATTAAAATTTGATAAAATTATTGCGAATTTAAAATAAAGGTGTCCGTGAGATTGGTGAGAATGTAGATTATGTGGTGGCTCCGTTATACACGAAGGAAATAGTTGCCTGAACATTACGCTGAAAGTAAGCGTTATCCGTTCAAAACCTTGGATTGTGTTTGTTCGGCAGGGAGTAAGTCATTTCTAGGAAAAGTGGCATGTACCGTCATATGCATCCTAGTTATTGAAATATGATGATTACATCCTGATTTTGGAGGGTACTGGTTGAAGCTTTGAGTACTTGTATGAATTTCACGCACAATTGTTCGTCCGTAAATTGATTGTCAACCTAGTAAAGTAATTCAGATTTTGAAAGATGTACTTTGGACTGTATGATTGACTTTTGTGGCGACGAGAATGTTTTGTAGTCATGACTGAGTATGTCATAATAATAATAACGGTTACGAGATAAGTGTTCAAGTGGCTCCGTATGAAGTTCTGCATGGATTCATGTATTGCATTTTAATCAATTAAGTTGAGATACATCATCGGATGGTTGTGAGTCTAATGTCAGTCCGAGTGACCGAAACGATATCAAATTGATCTGTGACCTTCTGAGCGTCCTAAGAAACAAGGATACCTGATAGATAAGTTTTAGTACAAGAACAGATGAAAGAGTAGTTCTGCATTCCTCTGACTCTGGTAAATTTCGAGGACGAAATTTCTTTTTAGGGATGGAGAGTTGTAACACCCCTAAAAATATTAAAGTTTTTCTTGAGCTAATATAAAAAGAGGGAAAATGGATGAAAAAAAAAATATATGCAAACTCAGGGGTTCAAACTTGTGACCCTTAGCATTGTAAGCCCGAGCCTTAACCATTTGTGCTAAGGACCACTTATGGTTAATTCTTACACCAAACTTATTTTGAATTATATTTGAATAGTCTGAACCAATTTATTACAGCCATCCAGATCTGCCTACCATAATTAACACCCAAAAATACCCAGATTATTTTTCCCCTCTCTCGACCCTTCACCTTCTCCCCCACCGTCTGGCTCCGATCTGCCGCACCGCCCGTCCGTGGCTGCCACCGCCCCAGCCATCGGAAGCGCTACTTCGACCCGAGCAAACCAATGGTCTACACGCGCATAACGAAGCTGTATTTCGCCGGTGAAGCTTGCTTGAAGTTTCGGTCGGAAACCCCAAATTGCGTGCCTCCATTTCCTACATTTTCCGGCCCCGTCCACCATTCGTTCGCGACGCAGCCATCAGATCCGAGCTCTTGACGAAGTGGGGTGCAAAACCCAATCGCCCAACCACTCGTTTGACGCCGGTAAGGGCCTCATCGGAGAAATATATTTTTTCCGGCAAGATTTTGGAATTTTAAGTGATTTAAGGCTCGATTTCAGCTTGATTCATGTTTCTGATAAGTGTGTTAAATTGTTGTGTTGGTAAGGACTCGTTTATGACAGAATCGGTATAAATATGGTGTCTCTGGCGACTGCTCCGACGATCGGCCGGCGAGTTTAAATTCTGGGTAGGTGAACCGGGTTCAACCCAGTTTAAATTGGTCCGAACCGGTCTGAACTGGCCCAAACCAGAACCGAGTCAAACCGAGTCAACTTGTTCGAGTCAACCCGAGTCAACTCGTTCGAGTCAACCCAAGTCAACTCGTTCGAGTCAGCCGAGTCAACTCGCCGAGTCAGCCCGAGTCAACTCAGTTGACCTAGAGATGGCAAAAATACCCGAACCCGGCCCGACCCGATCCGACCGGGTTTTTACTCTTAAATTTCAGGTTCGGGGCGGGGTCGGGGCGGGTTCGGTTTTAGAGCCAAAAATTCCCGACCCGACCCGACCCGAAGTATTTAAATTAGATTTTGATATATTTACAAAAATGCCACCGCTATATATATATATATATATCTTAAGTCTATTAGGTTTCTTTTCCCCTTTCATTTTTCTCAATCTTGGCCGTTTCCCCTTTTCACTCTTTTCCAGTTTCCCATCTTTTTACCTTCCTTTCTTTGTTTCATCTTTTTCAAATTTCATTTCCATTCTTCTTCCTCCATAGCTTCCTGCTTCATTTAATTCTTTTTTTCATTTTTTTGTCTTTGTTCTTTTTCTTTAAACACCTGATACTTTTCTGATAAATCTGTGATGATATTCGAGTTTAGTGGTTTCATGGCCTTCTTCAACAGCAATTTTAAGATTCAACTATGTTGAAATCTTCACAGCAAACACGAATACTAATTTGAGTTTCAGATTTATTAATTTGTGTGGGTTTTAGATTTGTTTTGTTTTTTTGTTATTATTTTTTTAGATTTACAACAGTTTCTGGTTTATAAAAATAGAAAAAAAAATTAATCGGGGCGGGTCGGGGCGGGAACGGGTATGCATGTTCTGTTTCGGGTCGGGGTCGGGGCGGGACAAATATAAAAATACCCGGGTCGGGTCGGGGTCGGGTCTTATATTTTAATTATCGGGTCGGGGTCGGAGTGGGCAAAAACCCGCCCCGCCCGTTGCCATCCCTAAGTTGACCCTTACCAGTTGACTACTGACGTCAGCGTTGACCTGATGACGTCAGCGTTGACTTTGACCGTTGACCAAAAAGTCAAATTTTCCGAAAACTCTCATTTTATGTTTTTCGACGTCCTGAGTCCGATTTTGAAGCCCGTTTCGAAAAATTTCAACCCGAAAGCCTCTGAATCTGACCTCGAACCCGAACTTGTATATGTATTTAATTAATTGGTTAAGTGCTTTGTAAATGAGGCCTAATCTTGGGATTTGTGTAATTGAAGGTACTCATAATTCTCAGAATACGAATTGTTGAGGGATGTCAAATCCGGGTTCAAGGGTGTTCGAATGTCGTTCACATATCGATCGTTGTAGCTCGGAGCCAAGGTAATACATTACTACCTTCTACATGCTTTTGCAACATGTTGGTATTCAGTTAATTTTTACACGACCATGTTTGAGCGTATGATTATTTCTGAATATGTCGATCATTTATGAAATAAAAATAATAATGGCTAAGGCAATTATTCGAATAAGTGGTTTGATAAATCTAAAGGACTCCCGAGTTCAGTAAGAGTTTCATAAAAAAGTTTGATATCTAGGTCTGATTATTTTGGCTAATGAATCACAAAAATGCCCTTGATGTATGAAAACGACTAAAATACCTATATTAAAGGAAGTAGTCTGAGAATCTACACCAGATCCGGAAAACCATCTAGTCCTTCTAAAAATCTTGAAATTTTCTTGGGAAGTTATGGTAGCGAGACTTCACGTTTGAGTCTGTAAATTGCTCAGATTCCTTTTTGAGATTGAATATTCTCTGAAGACCATTGCGAGAAAACAATTATATGTTTGAATTAGACAAAGTCGCGTAAATTGCTGAATTGATCGAGATGACCGAAATGTTTGGTAATACTGATAAAGTTGAATCGGTCGGAATATCCATAATGATTAAAAAGAATAATGTATCCTCGACACCAATTGTCAAATTAATCGAAATGTCGAATATACCCTCGATATCGGAAAGGATTGAATAGCTGGAACGACCGAAAGGCTCAGAATTTGTTTTGGAACACCTTCAGATATGAAGCATCTGAAATACCTGCAAATGTTGAAATGACTGAAGCTAACTCCAAAACTGGAATAAGGAATACCAATAAAGCTAGACAATATAACAACTCTAAAGTGGTAATTCACGGTACGTGTTTGTTGGCCGTTTCTCATACTATCCAAATTTTGGAAAGATACCATGTGACGACATGTTCGGGTTATTTGGAGAAAGTACTCAGCGATTGGTAAGAGCAACATGTTTCCTCAAAAAGATAAATTCGATGCTATGGAACGAGTTCGGGGGTTATATGCATGTCAGGAATTTGGAAATTTCCGCTTGGATACATTTTTGATCTCTCGTAGTAAGTGCAGTGGATGTAAGGTGAAGGCGATATGCTTTGTTGTTACGTTGTAATCAGTTCTGGAAATGAATGCTTAAGATGTACTTATCCGATTATTTCTCAAACTCTGTGTTAATGGTTTCAATTAGTTCAGAGGGACTCGAAAGCTTGATGAGCAATTAGAATTCCTAAATTATGTACATCACCATTTATACCTTGTTGGTTCAGCTTACCAAATTACCCTCCGAAGGCCGGAATGACCAACAATACCCTCGTAAGCTTTAGCGATCGAATCACTCTCGATATATCTGAAATCCCAATGATTCTGATGCATCAACTTTTGATGTTAATTCGATCTGTCTTCCGAACTCCCCTATTCGTAGGGACCTCGTTCTGAAATCAGTCTAAATTCGTCAAGTGTCATTTTTCTGATATCTATCGAGTACCTCTAAGAAATGAATCAGGCCATAAAGCGTGTACCCTGTATCTGTAAATACCTTCTGTTCTAAACCAAGGAAATATGCTTAAAATTTAAAAGTATGATATTGTAATACGAAAGGAAAACAATTCCCTGATTTCTGACCTCTGTTATAAAAAATATATCTGATATATGACATTGAATACGAAATAATGATAATGATAATAAAATAAATTTGATACATGTCTTCTGGTATAAAAATAGATTTAATATTTATTTTCTACTATATTGTCTTCTGAATATAAATTGAAATCATATGTGGTATATTATCTGGATATGAATGATGATCTGTAGGCTCAGCGCTGATAAGTCATTCTGTACCTAAGCTCCTACGCCCAATGGGCATAGGGTAAGCCTTTCTGTTAAGCTCCTACGCCCACGGGCCTAGGGTAAGTCTTTCTGGACCTAAGGCATCCCCTTAGGTAGGCTCCTACGCCTCAGGCCTAGGGTAAGACCTTCTGTATGCAGTTCAGGGCGAATTGCATTTTAGAGTTCGGTTGAGGGTAGTTAATTTAATTTATAGAACTTTTTGACCTCTTCTGAAACATACCCTACTAAATTAATGTATCAATGTTGAACCCTCAGCAAACTTACAATTCACACTTAATGGACAACTCTGTTCGGGTGATCAAATAAAGAACAGCTCTGTGACCTCCTAACAATGCTTCACTAAATTATCGAATCGTAATTTGAACTTATCGTTGTTCAATTCTTCCTAACAATGTTAAGTTGCTATATACCTACTTGTACCTTTAACATCTCCAGGTAGTTTGTATTACTGAGCTTTCCGAAGCTCACGTTGTTTTTACCTTCACAGGTTAGAAGATCGACTTTGTCGCAGCTGTCAACGTCGGTATGAGAATTTCTTTGGCTTGCTTGCGGAGTATGGTATCTGTATAATTAGGGGGCATGTATGTCATGTTTTTATTTATATTCAGATTTGAAACTTGTACTAATAAATTATATCAGAGTTTTGTTTTATTGTTTAAATGTTTTTCTGAAATTGTATTTTAATTCAGAACTTGATTTATGATTTCAAATGGTTCAGCAAATTAGTTTATTTGAAATTTTATCGTGGGTCGCTCCGGTGACCCTAATGTGACGTCCTAGGATCCGTGGTAACGTATGGGCGGGTCTAGGGGGTTACAACAGACATGGCATCAACATTATTAGATTTGACAAGTTCCTTAAGAACCCATACAGTTCTAATTCTTTTAGTTTTATTATGCCTATAGGAGCCACTTTGTTTGTAGTTATAGTTGTTTCTCTTAGGTTGGTTTGTTCTAGATGATTCACCTATTTCATTTTTCACATTACCAACACTCTTGAAAGACTTTTTGAGCTCATTAAGCTCATCTAACACCTTTTGGTGTTCAATGTTACATTGAGAAATAAGATTATTTAAATCTACATTTTCATTTTGAAAGTATTCAAGTTCGTCTTGTAGATCTAAAATCTTTTTTCTCAAATTTCAAGTTAGCTTGAGAAAGTAAATCATTTTTAGCATTTAAATCCTAAATGATCTTTTTATTTTTTTAAAACGAACTCCTTATACTTCTCAACTAACTCATCATACACCTCTTGTAACTCATCACAAGCTTCATGCAATTCATCAAATGTAAAATCAAAAGTACATAAGTTAGGGGGTTACCATAGAAGAATCCTTCTCAAGAGCCATGAGGCAAAGGTTGGTCACTTCTTGTTCCTCATCCTCGGATGACTCCTCATCACTCCAAGTAGCAAGCTTAGCATTGAGCTTCTTCTTCTTCTCAAAGCCCTTCTTCTTGAGTTGAGGAAACTCAGAACGAATATGACTCGGTTTCTTGCACTCATTGCATATGATCGGATCCTTTTCTTCTTCTTTGTTTTTGGTCTTGAAGTTCATCTTTCTTTGAAACTTCCTACCCTGGTTGGACCTTATTAACCGTGAGAATCTCTTGGTTATCATAGCCAATTCTTCAAAATCTTCCTCCTCACTAAAAGTGCTCTCATCATGTAGAGAAGCTTTAAGAGTCACTCCTAGTTTCTTTTTCTTATCTACCTCAAGCTTCTCCACTCTTCTTTCTTCTTTCTTCCTTTCATCTTCCCTTCCTTGCTTCATGATTTCATGAGTTAGGAGAGAACCAACTAGCTCATCAAGCTTTAGTGTCTTCAAATTCTTTGCCTCAATGATAGCGGTTCTTTTCCCATCCCAAGACTTGGGAAGTGAGTAGAGTAGCTTCGCACTAGCTTGTCCTCTGGGATGATCTCTTCAAAACCCTTTAGCCCATTGATGATTTTTGAAAAACGATCAAACATCTTTGAAACAGGTTCAACGGGTTCCGTCTTGAAATTCTCATAGCTAAGATTGAGAATTCCAATTTTTGTTTCCTTCACGTCGCTTGTTCCTTCATAGGTTGTCTCAAGTGTATCCCACATTTCTTTAGCACTTTCGATGGAAGAAACTTTAGAGTAGATAACGGGTCCAAAGGAACAAAATAGCATGTGAAGAACCTTGTCGTTGATTTGAAGCTTCTTTCTATCATCTTCACTCATTTCATCATTCCTTTTGGCACAAGTTTTCCTTCATCGTCTCTCTTCATAGGAATAATGGGACCATCCTCTATAGCATCCCAAACAAGATAATCACTAGACTTTATGAAGAGACGCATACGGTTCTTTTAAAAAGGATAGTTGTCACCGTTGAAGAAATGCGGTTTGGTGATAGATTGAGACTCGTACATGCTAGAGCCGGAGGTAGATACCATGGCTTGTGTTATAGATGATCGCACTCTTCCTAGAATCTCCTCTTCCGGTTGTTAATCCTTCAAAGATGTAGGCTCTGATACCGATTATTGAGTAGATCAATGTATTGATCAAAGCCAAGAGGGGGTGAATTGAGTTTTTAAAATTTTGTTGAAGAAAGTGGAATGACTAAAATTGAAGAACAAGGAAATTTATAGTGGTTCAAGTTCCAAATGAACTCTACATCCACTACCTTAGCTACCACTAAGGATTTTCCAACAATTCACTAATTGCTCTTCCCCTTTTCTAGGCTTAGGAAGTAACCTTTACAATACCGGTCAAATTTTCTACCCAAAATTTGACCAAACCCTCACTAGGATACAAAGAAGAATTTTAAGGCAAGTAGAATATCTCACAATACAAATTTGCCCCTTTTGATACAAGCACTCAACCCAAATTGGAATACAAGATAGGAATTACACTCAACACAATTTGAGATTTTACAAGAATGAGAAATTAGGCACTTTGATCTTGGATTTTTGTATAGATGTTTCTCTTGGATGCAATAGTTGTTCTTTGTCTTCAATTGGCTTGATTTTATACCTTCTCCATTAATTCTAGTCGTTTGGGTGGTTAGGGAATTGATTATAACCGTTGGAACCCTCTCTTTCCACCATAAATGCACTTCTGCAGCCTATCGTATCGGTACGCGGGGAGCCGTATCGATACCTGTCTCAAAACAGAAAGAGTCGTTGCAAAAATATGAGAGGGGCATATCGATACGCGTGTAGGCGTATCGGTACGGGTTAGGGAAGCGTTTTGATACGGGCAAGACCGTATCGATGCAATTTTTTTCCAAAAAGCTCACTGGAAGAATCAGTATCGATACAGGTAAGAGCGTATCGGTATGAGTTAACCAACTCTTTAAAAATTTGTTACCTACCAACTGACGCCCAATGGTCAAAAACATTTAAGGCTTTTGAATTTAAAATTCCTTTTAAACCGTATCGATACGGGTGAGACCGTATCGGTAAGCCATTCAAACTCCATATGATTTTATAGAGAGAGCGTATTGATACAAATGCAATCCGTTTCGATACCCTTTTTCGATTCGGTAAGGGGCGTATCGAAACGGATTTCTCCAGTGGCCAAGTTTATAAAAAAGGTATCAATACGACAAGGAGTGTATCAATACGCATAGACGATTTTCAGTAGTTTGGCCTTTGAACACTTAGAAAATATTTTTGAGTTTGTGTTTTTCAAACTAGAGTAAAGCCTTGTTGATTTGAAACCTTTTGAGGGACTTAAAAATCTATTTCAAGTTTTTCAATTTAATCCTTAAAACACTTTGTTATATCAAAATCAAACACAGGTTTTACAAGTATGATTACAAATAAGCACCACCTTGATCAGTCGCGACGTCGTCAAATCCAACCCTGAGAAAACAGAAAATAAAAGAACAACCAAACGATTGAAAAAAAAAGACGAAAAACATGCCAAAAGAAAGAGATAAATGTGCGACGAAGGTAGAGGAAAACGTGCCATCAAGGCAGAGTTATTCTTATTAAGAATTAAAACAACAAAGAAAAAAAGGAATTGGTAACGACGACCAGCATCGAAACTGGTGCCACCGCCGGTTAAACAAAATTGAAAAAAAACTTACGGTACTCTATAGAAGAGAAATATGGTGCGAGGAAAACCCTAAAGAGGAGAAAAAATTAGTATATCATATCTTTGGTGTTACTTCATGATTTATTGCATGGATTGCATATCATTTAAAATGAGTAAGCCTTAAAAATAGTCTTTAAAAGTAGGGAACAATATGGGCTTGAGAAAACAATAAAATTTAAAGACTAAAAAAATTATTAAGCACAATTTATATTTTTAATAATCATTTTACATACTTAAAACATAGGCTAAACTACTCCAATGACCACCTAACTATGAGTCGCGGCCTGTTTTAACCACCCAGCTAAAAAAATTCAAAATTTAACCACCCAACTTTTTAAATAAACCTATTTTGACCACCGGCCGTTAAAATCTAACGGAAAGATTACGTGGCGGTTAAGTAAATTTTTTATAATTACACTTTGGTCCTTGTTAGTTCTTTATTATATCAATTTAGTCCTAATTTTAATTTTAATTTAAATAAATAATAAAATTAATTAACCAATCAGTTGACGACACATGTCATCATTCAATTGGAAGATTTTAATCTAATTTTTATTTTACTTTATATATTTATTTTCCTTCGATCATATGGTAACTTTGTAAAAAAGTCAGATATCTTAAATTTCTTATACCCACAACCCACATAATGAACATTGAAATCGTTGCTTAAATTTCTTAGAGGGGTGATAAATTTGGGTTGTAAAGTGTCAGATATCTTATAATATTAGAAGATTATGGGGTAACTAATAGTGATGATATATCTTTTACTAGTGGGTGCATTTTGAAGAGCAATTATCTCTTAGAAGTTTGTTAAATATACATATGTTGCCCGTACTAATATGTAGTATGAGTTTATAAGTCAAGACTAGGGATGGCACCGGGGTGGGTTTTTGGGTGCCTCGACCCCAACCCAAAATTTGAGAGAGCACGCCCGGCTCCGCCCCGCCCTGACACTTTAATGGGACGACTCCGCCCCGACTTACTGAGACAACACTTGACCCTGCCTCGCCCTGTTTTATTTTTATTTTTGAAAAAAATGAGAAACCGTTGAGAATTAAAACTAATAAAAATTTGCTTTTTGAATTATTTTTATTAAACTAATGTCAAATTAAAAGTTAATTTTAACATAGAAAATGACTTTAATTCGATTCATTGAAGTACAAAATATTTTTAAAAAATATTCAATCGTTGATTTTTATTATAAAATATAACCAAAAATTTGAAAAGTGTGAGACTAAGATTAATCAAACTAAACTATATAAACTAAATCAACAATTGCTACATACTACAAGATTTAAACAAATGAAACACAATTACTACATCCACAAGATTTAAACACAATTTCTACATACTACAATATTTAAACAAATGAAAAACAGTAAGTCTGTAGCAAAACATTGTCCAACTAAATTCACCAACATAAACAAGTCCGTAGAAGATCATTCAATGAAGGAATTCAAACACAAGTCTAAACACAAAACGAGTTCAAATTCAAGGTAATTAAAACATGTCCGAAGTAAGTAAAGTTCAACTAAATTCATCAACACCAACAACCATGCAAAAGAAAATCATTCAATGTCATCCGCGAATGACTTTAATTTCTTCAATCTTCTTTAACCACACAAATCCGATAAATAAATTCATTGAATCAATATATATAAACAATATATAATAAAAATTAATAAATACAAAATTATTCATTACCATTATTCAATAAAGCCCGATTCTTCAGTTTTATCATCATCATCATTGAAAGAGTTTGCTTCATTTGAAATTGATTCTAAAATGAAATAAACAAGAATAAAATTTAGTATGAATTAAACAACTAAAGATATAAGTAAAAAGATAACAAAAAATTAAATAATAAGTATATTTATACATTTTTCAGCCCATAACTAATTTTAGCAACATGTCAAAGCTTCTACAATTGATGGATGAAGTCTATTACGTTGTGGATTCACCAATCTTCCTCCAGTGTTAAAAGTAGATTTTGAAGCAACGGTAGAAATTGGTATTGCGTAAACATCTTTGGCAATAGCTTTCAAGATAGGAAATTGGGGTCTATTTATCTTCCACCAAACCAATATATCAAAGTTCAGTGTTCTAGGAATGACATCATCTTCCAAATAACAATCCAGCTGTTAGGCTTGATAGACTCGATTTCCTTTAACCGATTTAGCTTGCCAAGTGGTGGAGAAGTTGAGGTATTTGGGTGATTGGTGGTGGAAGCGAAAAATAAAAGACACGAAGATTTAGAGTGGTTCGGCTTTCTAACCAAAGCCTACATCCACTACCTTAGCTTCCCCACTAAGGATTTCAACCAACTTCACTAAGAAATTTGTCCCCTTTTCTAGGCTTAGGAGGAAACTCTTAGAACAATCAAAGCTTTCTAGCCCAAAGCTTGATCAAACCCTCTTTACAAGAGATATAGATATTTGGCTACTTTAAAACATTTTAAGTTATTCCAAAGCCTTGTAAAAACCCTTAAACATGTTTTCAAGTTGTTTGGACTTATAAAAAACTTTGAAATCCTTTTCAATTTAGTCTAAATCAATTTTCTATTATTATATCAAAACATATATCTTAACACTAGATTAGACATAACCTTGTTTTCTTTTGTTTCTTCAATGAAACATATGCATCATATTTTGTTAATTTTCCCTTACCACTCACATCGATATTACAAGATGTAGTGCTAGAAAATTGAGCTTCACTCCCTGAAGACATTTTTTCTCGATACTCATCCGCTAAATCTCAACATAACTGGACAATTCTTTTAACTTCAGATTCAGCGAAAAGCTCGTAAATATCTTCAAAGTAATACTCCAACAACGTTGTTTTATACCTTGGGTCTAAAAGTATGGCAACACCCATAATACCATTTACCTTGCTCCAATACTTGTCAAATTTATCCAACATTTGTTTTGCCATGGTCGAAAAAGTGGCATCACTATGCAGAATCCATTCTTTCAATGTCACCTTAATCGAGCAAATACTCGAAAAATAAAGATTTGTCGTTGAGTAGTTCGTCCATGAAAATTCTTCAGTCACTTCATAAAATAAAATAAGCTTCTCACAAATCTCAACTGCAAAGGCCCAATCAGCTTCAGTTGGCAAATACTTGTACAAGGGAACACAGCGTAATTGCAAACAACAAAAGAAAACATCCTTGTAAGATAAAGTTGTATGGAGCATAAAAAAGTTGAATTTCACTATGTTTTGATATCAGTACACAATTTTTTTGAAGTTAGAATGCGCAGTTGTTGTGCTGCCTCTTCAAACTTTTCCCACATTTTTACGGTAGAACTCCAAAAAAGAACACTATGACGTATTCTTTCAATTCCATCTCCAAGAACACTCAATCCATCTTTAATAATTAAATTTAGTATGTGCGCACAACAACACATGTGGAATAAACCTCCATCATGCAACAATGTATCGGGACCCAATCTATCAACTAACAATTCCATAACACCATCATTCATGCTACAATTGTCGACTGTGATAGCTGAGAATTTTCTGTCAATATTCCAATCTAGAAAATATTTGATCAAACTTGAAGCAATGACTTCACTACTATTTAGAGTTGGCACATACTCAAACCTTATTAAACAGTAAATAATATATATTAGTTTAAAATAAATAAAATAATCTCATCTGGATTAAATAGTTAAACAATGCAATCTTTAAAACATACCTTATGATGCGCTTCTGTAAAGTCCATTCATTATCTATGTAATGAGCTGTAATAGCCATGTATCCTATGTTTTGATGATCACCAGTCCACATATCTGTTGTGATGGAAATTCTTCCTTCGTTAACCTCCAATTGGGACATATCTGTTGTGATGATTAACAACCAAATGCGTCACTACAACCGCCAGCTGTCTAAATCCTTATGGATAAGGATGGCGACGCCAGTTGTATAGTCTGTTATAACAGACTGAGTGTGGCATTCTTTTACACAATTCACATGAAGAACATGTGTTATCCTTAGATCGGCCTATATAAAGGATATTTTGAGGAGTGAGCAAGGGAGGTCAACCCGGATTATCATATTTATCATCTTTAAACGCTTAGAAGCTTCTCTTATCGTCGTTTGAGCTTATTTTCTGGAGAAACGAGGGAAGACGATGCAGAATTCTTGGTGAGAACGAAGATCCAAGCGCTAACGCAAGGGGGAACGTATAGATTCATGCCGAATCAACCAAGGAGTAGAGGTTTTTGTTTGAGTGTATATGTTTCTTTATAATTGAATGATGATGATTTACTCTTTAATTTGCTTATGAACTTGAATTGTTTTGGATTTTGAATTCAAACTATTTTATGCGCTTTCTTTCTTGTTTCAACTATTCGATTTGAACAATGTTTACAAGGAAATGCTTAGCGTAACCATTGACATCAGAATATGCAGTGACAATTCAGATGAACAAGCATTACAACGAGAGTTGGAAGAGGATACAACATGATTTGATCCACTTGTTTGAGAATGTGTAGTTTCGACCAACAATAGGAGTTGTGGTAAAATTACATATTTGAGTCATCGTTGAAAGTTTGAAAGAAAGTTAGTAAAGCAAGCTTAATATTACTTATTAATTAAATTATCATATATTGTTACTGTAGACTCTCAGCGTGAATAGGAAATTGCTGGCAATAGGGCGTAAAAGATGATGAAAAAGTAATAAAACAATGCCAAGAAAAGTCTATTGTGTGCAAGTATACATGGTCTGCAGGTAATACAACAGTTAAGTTGAGTTATCGATCCCACAAGGAATGCATTTTGGAATTTCGATTGCTTTGCAGGTTTAGTTGTCTTCAAGAAAAATGTTTATTTTGAGTTGAATGAAGGGAAAGAAAATAAAACGTTGGCAAGCGAGTGTCTTAGAAAATGATAAGTGAAGGCAGGGAGTGCCTGGTTTTCACATTAATCATGCTATGTCGGCTTTCAATAAATCCTGTCATGGCATTGTTCGCCGAGCAAATTCAAAAATGATGGCAATGCCTATTTTGATGGTAAATGCCTTAAATCGTTTATGTTAAAAACCCATATATGTCTATAGTGAATGTTTTCTCAAAAATTGATTTGATTAAGTCCTAATATTTACTTTTGAGGGGTAGATTTCACTCCTGAAGTAAGTTCATCTACTTGAACAGCTTCTTTCGAAGCATCTCATCTCAATATCTAGCATTTGTTTGTTGCCACCGAAATCAGTTATGATATTGAGTTGCAATAGGCTAACTATGCTATTCGTCACTTGGCATAGTACTTTTAAAAAGAGAGTGCCAGCTTCCGCTTGGCAGTACGCTTAAAAATGGAAATCATGTCAGATAGAACAAAACATTGCCGTGGCAGTTATGATTTATTAAAAGCTAAGCATAAAACATAATGATCAATGTAAACACCCCCACCAAATATGAAATTAGTTCATGGTGGGGTTAACAACCAAAAAACCATCACCGTTATTAACATTCATTATCATTTGAAAATAAATAAAAATAATCTGACTAAGGATGGGCTAGAAGAGGGTCTTTTGATGCAGCTCTCCACAACCAGACCTTGGTTGAAGGTTGGACTCCTTGGACTCCGATCACTCTCCTATTATTGTGCCTCTTGCTATGCCATCCTGCAAAAAGGTGTCAAAAACAACCCTTCAAACTAGCATAACACAAAATCCTAACTCTTAAAGCAAATGCATGATTCGTAAGGCAAAATGCAACTAAATGTACTTAAAAGACAAGTACAAGCATGTGAAATTGGTATATAAATCAGTACTTTTAGGGTGTCAACACTCCCCACACTTAGCTCATTGCTTGTCCTCAAGTAATTAAAAGAAGAAAATAGAAAAACTAAAAATGTGAAAATAATACCTCGACAAAGTTTTGGTCAGCACGCCAACAAATGCAGGCAAACAGAATTTGGCATGGATCTATCCTCAGTAATGCCAAGCAGACAGTAAATTCAAGAGCAGTAATATAACTCATGTGCAAGGGCATGAAAAAATGCATGAAGTGCAGGCAATATGCATCAACTAACCGCTAACTCCCTTAACCAATTTTACTAATCAAACTCGGAATTCTTATTTTCATTTTTCTTACTTGCCGAGGGTCTTTGGCATTAATTTAAGCTTCGTGGCATTGTCTTGCGTGAGTGATAAGAGGGAGCATACCACGAATCCCCACCTTAATCCAAACATCACTAACCTCTCTCTTCAACCTATACCCTAAAGTTTTTGACTTGAGAACTACGAGGGAGCGTACCACGAAGCCCCAAGTAACTTATTATCTCTAGGGAGAGAAGAGTTCAAAAAAATTAGTGATATGGCAGAACATTGATGCCTTATTTATTTTTCATTTTTTAATCACCCTGGCATAAACTTTTTTTTAATTCCAAGCATGGTTTCAAAAAGTTTAAGCTTGCTAGGGAACTAGATACATATCACATGTTAAGTGACGGTTCAATTCCCTAAACTAGAGATCAATTAACAAGCAATCTTGGCATTACTATTCTGGTGGCATAGGCATCAAAAGATTTAAATTTCCTCATTAGACATACACCTAGGTCAAACTAAACTTGCCTAACAAATGTTAACATGCTTCAAAAATTAGTGGAGACAAAATTTTCATTTTCTTCTTTTTAGTGGTTCGATATGAAAACTACCCTAACCTACATGGCATGACATGAAAACAGAATTTAAACATGAATGCATGGCATGACATAACTATGAGGAAATGCACACCCCAAACCCAAGATGTGCATTGTCCTCAATGCATGAAACAACACATATATACAAGAAAAACAAAAAATAGAAAATACATGAACATATAAAAATGCATGAAAAATGAATGATAATGCAAAGATATAGGAAGAAGAGGACTCCCCTTTGGAGACTTCTTCTTGGTGTGCACGGGTTTCCTCGGCCATCTTGGTATGGGTCTTCCTCTGAGTAAGGCTCCCACGTTTAAGGGACATTCTCTTCTTTTCACCCCAATCGAGCTTAGAAGCGGCCGTCGAGGCAGGAGTTTCTTTGACAATCTTTACAGGCTCGAAGGAAGTCAGCGTGACAGTGAGTTTCTTTTCACTTTCAGTAGCAGATTCATGTAGAGAGTCGGACTTAGTGGATTCATCGTTAGCAGGGGAAATTGGTTATGTGGCATAGGAGGGCAATGGACTTGTTGGCATGGCACTCTCATTGGCAAAGAGCTCCTTTTTGAAGGCAGGGAATGCCAGTAGAATGCCCGGAGAAAGGCTCACCAGGGTTTCTTTCATAGTAAAATCTCGGGCATGCATATATCATCATAGCTTCTTCTGGTTATCCTCAGTTTTCTCCAAATTAAGAAGAATCAATTCTTGGCGCTGAGAGATCTGAGAAAGCAGTGCCATATAATTCTCTGACATTGAAGATGATGATTTTTTCCTTGGCGTTTTAGTCCTAGGCTTTGGCGAAGCAGCCTTGCCCCTACCCTTGTCAAGCACATCAATTCCAGTAAGGTTTTTCCAACCGGCCGACGTAATAGTTTAGCCCTTCACCTCAAGGGCAACGTCTTCCTCGGTCGTACGCACCTCGTAGTGCATGAAAATGTTACAAATCAAGAGCGGGAAGAATAAACCTCTAATCGGCTTATTGGCACACTTGTAGATTTCATTAATGATGATCCGGCTAACATTCATTTTTCGGCCAAAAAGAATGGAATGCAACAATTCCATACATTCCTCCGAAACAGTCTCGTTGTGTGTCTTCGGCATTAGACTAGCCTTGAGAAAGTGATTCCAGCCCTTTTCTTGCGGTTAGAGGGGTTCTCTCTTGACCGTTCGGGTGCCCTAGGAGGATACAATCCATTTTGTGCCCGACTCACATAAATCTTCTAACAGTGTTCGGCGCTTGGCATCCGTCATTATAGCCACGAACCTGCCATGGCCATCTTCTCCGTCTAGTTTGAGCATAATATTGATGGCTCCTTCATCAAACCTTACACATTCACCTCGAATCATTAAAAAAGATTTGACTTAGTAGTTAACTGTGCATAAACTTCTCGAACAAGATTCGGAAAGATCTAAACCTTTTGTTGGAAAAACGTTTTCCATTTGTACTTGGTGACTATTTCCATAAACTCACGGGGAAATACTTGATTCTTCTTGGGGTTGAAGTCAAAATTCCTTTCGAAGAAAAAAGATTTCAAGGCGAATTAATCATGGTACTTCTTCTCTATCTCTTCGTTGAAAAATCTTTGAAAAGGCTTAGGTGAAGATGCCATGGCTATGGAGAAAGAAAAGAAAGATAAAAGCTTGATTTTCTTGGAATGGTGAGAGAGAGTAAAAGGCTAAGGAAAGAAGGTAAAATGAAGAGGGTAAAAGTTGTAGGAGTTGAAAGAGGGAAAAGTTAAGTGTTATGGTAGTTTTTTTTTATTATGAATGGTGTAAAAAGGGTAATAATGAAAAGATGGCGTTCTATGAGGAGAGTAAAAAGGGATGATGTGATAATTATGGAAAAGATAAGTGATAAGGATAGGTTTTAAAGTGATAAGATATGGAGTGATAAAGTGATTTAAATTTAATTTTAAATTCACCTCAAATTGTGGGCGGCTAGGGTTTATTTTCTCTTATGGTTTAAATTAAATCAGACTAAGGTGATTTTCTTTTTCCAAAATTATTGTCGCGGCATGCCAAGCTCAACTGTTGGCATTTCTCTTGGCATGACACTACACCCATTCTTTCGTCCTGCCAATATATGTCTTTGCACAGGCATACTTCCTGGCATAAAAATCTACACGCACTCAAACAAAAACCCTTCAACATAGAAAAGAGAAAAGAATGAAATCTAAAAGGAAAAAAGTAACAAATAAAAAAAAGGAAAATACTGAAAAGAAAATTCTAATCCTACTATTTACAAGAAAATACCAACTTGGTGGTATCATGGTAGTTCTGCCAAGAGGATGACCTCCTTCGCAGTACTCTACACTCCATCCCAATAATGCTTTAGGTGTTGCCCATTCACCTTGAAAGTATCACCAGTTTTTATGTTCTTAATGTCTACTGCTCCGTGGGCATAGGGTCTCACAACCTCGAAAGGACTCGACCATCTTGACTTGAGCTTTCCTGGAAACAACTTTAGGCGTGAGTTAAACAAAAGGACTTGTTGACCTACCTCGAAGTTTTGTGGCAATATCCTCTTGTCATGCCAGCGCTTGGTTCGTTCTTTATATAACCTAGAATTCTCATAAGCTTGTTCCCTGAATTCTTCCATTTCATTTAGGTTCAAAATCCGTTTTTCTCCCACCATTGCCCATGCCATATCCAACGTCCTAATTGCCCAGTTGGCTTTGTGTTCAAGCTCTACCGACAAGTGGCATGGCTTCCCAAAGACAAGTCGAAATGAAGAAGTCCCAAGAGACGTCTTAAATGTAGTCTTATACGCCCATAAGGCCTCATCCAGCCTTAGTGGCCAATCCTTCTTCGAAGGATTCACTGTCTTCTCTAGGATGTTCTTTATCTTCTTGTTGGAAATTTCTGCTTGTCCATTCGTTTGTGGATGGTATGATGTGGCGATCCTTTGCTGAATTTCGTATCTGCACAAAGATTTGGAAATTCGATAAAATTTAAAATGAGTGCCCTCGTCATGAATGACCACACGAGGAGCACCAAAGCGAGTAAATATATGTTTGTGCAAAATTTTGGCAATGACCTTGGCATCATTTGTTGGATAGGCTATAGCCTCTACCCATTTGGAAACAAAGTCAACTGCCACTAGGATATATATATATATTTCCAAAAGATGGGGGAAATGGACCCATAAAGTCTATCCCTAAACATCAAACAAGTCCACTAGTATGATGTTTTAGAGCGGAAGTTGATGTCTTCCAGAGATATTCTAGTCTGTTGGCATGGATCACATGCATAAGTGAAGTCATGAGCATCCTTATACAGCGTGAGCCAATAAAAACCTGACTGCAACACCTTGACAACACTTTTTATTCCAGCAAAGTGTCCTCCATATGGTGCGGCACAACATGCTTGCAAAATAGCATGATGCTCATCTTATGGAACGCAACGACGGATCACTTGATCAGCGCATTGCTTAAATAGAAATGGCTCATCCCAATAATACTGCCGAACATAGCGCAAAAATCATTTCTTGGCATTGTACCACAAATATGGTGGTATGATCTTACTTACCAGATAATTGACTATGTTAGCATACCATAGAGTGGCATTGACTGTTAGTAAATACTCGTATGGGAACTCATCTGTGATGGCATTAGTCTTACCATCCTCTAGGTGATGCTCTAATCGAGATAAGTGGTCAGCTACTAAGTTTTCATTGCCCTTCTTGTCTCGGATCTCGCGGTCAAATTCTTGAAGTGCGTCTATTGAATCAATCCCGGCTTGGCATCCTTCTTTGCCAAGAGGTACTTCAATGCCGAGTGATCTGTAAAAACAACTTTATTACCAATCAAATAAGATCTAAATTTATCAAACACAAATACAACTGCAAGAAATTCTTTCACAGTTGTAGAGTAATTAAGTTGTGCTTCATTCATGGTTTTGTTGGCATAATAGATGGCATGGAAAACTCTGTCATGTCGTTGTCCCAACACTACGCCGACATCATAGTTGCTGGCATCACACATGAGCTCGAAGGGCTCATTCCAATCCGGTGCCACGAATATTGGGGCATTGATTAATTTATCCTTAAGAACTTGAAAAGCTCTCAAACAAGAATCATCAAAAGCAGGAGTTGTATCTTTTTTCCAATAACAAGTATAAAGGCTTAGAAATCTTAGAAAAATCTTGGGTAAACTACTGCAGGGGTCACTCTCGTTTAGCATTTGTACAGAGTTAGTCACCACTTTTGAAAAGTGCCAATTAGTAGTCCTCTACGTTTTCGATGTGTAAATACTTGGTCACTCCGACGTTATACTCCGTTAGTCCCCTAACGGATTGCTGATGTGGCAGAATTAAAATAAAGATAAATTACTGCAATAGCCATTAAAATTTATCTCATGTACATTTTTCTCCTCAATTTAAAAAAGTAAACATTATAGTCACTAATAAAAATGTTTCTTTATAATTTCACCCTTAAATTTTTAAAAATTCAATTTTCAATCCTAAAACTTTACAATCAATTAACACAATAATATTATAAATGCTTAGATGAAAAATAGGTGACCAAAGTATACCCTTTGAAACTTAGGTGCCCAAATTGCTCCTATTTAATAACTCAAACTTAAAAATTTAGTCCACTAACTACTAAAAAATTCGAGTTATTGGAATTTCTATTTTATAATTCAAACTTTATTTTGAATTTTTGAGTCGAGTTTATGAAATTATGAGTCGAGTATTTTCACATCAAACCAAAAAATTTAATTTTTTCGAGTCAAGTCGAGTTATTGGAATTTCTATTTTATAATTCAAACTTTATTTTGAATTTTTGAGTCGAGTTTATGAAATTATGAGTCGAGTATTTTCACATCAAACCTAAAAATTTAATTTTTTCGAATCAAGTCGAGTGTTGCACTTCCCTACATATAATTTTTAATTTTAATCCGTGTTTGTCCCAAGCATTAAATTATGCGTCAGCTTTTTAAATTCTAATTCCCTGGGCGATGCACTAAAGGTTGTATAATTGGATTCAAGTACTCGTGTCTAACACCGGTGTCCCGTGTTCGACTTTTCATTTGGTAACCAAATGTTTTGCTCAGTGTTAGTAAGAATTAGAATTTAATATTTCAAGCTTAAAATTTGGTTGTGATTTACTTTTTCATGCTTGGGACAAACACAGATTAAAATTAAAAATTATATGTAGGGAAGTGCAACACTCGACTTGATTCGAAAAAATTAAATTTTTAAGTTTGATGTGAAAATACTTGACTCATAATTTTATAAACTCGACTCAAACTTTATTTTGAATTTTTGAGTCGAGTTTATGAAATTATGAGTAGAGTATTTTTACATCAAACCTAAAAATTTATTTTTTCGAATATAAGTAATATAGGTAATAGCTTCCTAAATGTCGCTTAATTATATTTATCTCAACTAATAAGTGTCTTAACTTTACCTCACTAATCCCTGTTTGGTGTTATCAACTATTAGAGAAGCCACTGGAGGGATTCCACATTGTTGTCGATGTAGGAAATGGTGCAGGAGGTTTCTTTGCAGTAAGTTTAGGTTTGATTCGAAAAAATTAAATTTTTAGGTTTGATGTGAAATTACTCGACTCATAATTTCATAAACTCGACTAAAAAATTCAAAATAAAGTTTGAATTATAAAATAGAAATTCCAATAATTCGACTTGACTCGAAAAAATTAATTTTTTTGGTTTGATGTGAAAATACTCGACTCATAATTTCATAAACTCGACTCAAAAATTCAAAATAAATTTTGAATTATAAAATAGAAATTTCAATAACTCGAATTTTTTAGTAGTTAGTGGACTAAATTTTTAAGTTTAAGTTATTAAATAGGAGCAATTTGGGCACCTAAGTTTCAAAGGGTATAATTTGGGCACCTATTTTTCATCTAAGCATTTATAATATTATTGTACTGATTGATTGTAAAGTTTTAGGATTGAAAAATGAATTTTTAAAAATTTAAGGGTGAAATTATAAAGAAACATTTTTATTAGTGACTATAATGTTTACTTTTTTAAATTGAGGAGAAAAAATGTACATGAGATAAATTTTAATGGCTATTGCAGTAATTTATCCTTATTTTAATTCTGCCACATCAGCAATCCGTTAGGGGACTAACGGAGTATAACGTCGGAGTGACCAAGTATTTACACATCGAAAACGTAGAGGACTACTAATTGGCACTTTTCAAAAGTGGTGACTAACTCTATACAAACACTAAACGAAAGTGACCCCTGCAGTAGTTTACCCAAAAATCTTTAATGAATCTCCGATAAAAACTTGTGTGTCCTAAAAAACTTCTTATACCTTTAACAATTGTAGGAGGAGGTAATTGCTTTATTACCTCTACTTTTTCTAGATCAACCTTTAGTCTTCTCTTGGTTACATTGTGTCCGAGAACAAGTGTAACCCCCTCGTCCCGGTCTGGCTGGTTGACCGGTCCGAGTGGGCCACACGGGGAAAACTGAAGCGAAACCCGTTAAGGTTCCCCTCGGTTAACAACCCTAATTTTTTTCATTTTAATCTTGTCTAGAGGAGTATTAAATCCTAAGTGATCATACAGCGGAACAGCATACACGAGACAATCAATCGAACCCAAACTAACATTTAGCAGCCCAATTTTAGACTTAACTGCAGGCGGTATCGATACACCTAAGGGGTGTATCGATACCCCTTGACTAGGTCAACTGGTCAGAGTCAACCCGTGGAGACCGTATCGATACGCCCAAGGAGTGTATCGATACTCTCCCCAACGGTTGACTTCTCACGGTCAACGCCAAGATGTCTGTATCGATACGCAAGAGACCCGTATCGATACCAAAATGGACAGTAGCTTCAGTGACCAAAAAGGTATCGATACGCCTCCTCGTGTATCGAAACACGAGGCCTGAAACAAGAAGGCCATATCGATACGGGACAAACCGTATCGATACCCCTGCACTGCAAAACTTCCAAACTCAGCTAAAAAGAACAAGACTCGGACCTAGATGCAATTTAGGACTTCCCTAGACCCAAACAAACATTCATACAACATTTACAGGTCATTATTTAGCCATACAAACACCCAACAAGTACATACATCAAGAAAAAACATGCAATTGAATCAAAGATGACATTTAAGCATTCAAGGCTCATACTTCAACATTCAAACATAAAGACAACCTCAAAGGCACATAGCCAACATTCATGATAAGCAATTTAGGCATGGATTACAATTCAAACATGGCAACACAAGCCATACAAAAGCAAGATAACAAGGAGTCTAAGCAAGCTCCTAAACAACCAACAACTATCCATCAAAATAACACATGTCTCATTGCTTAAACTATTACATGCTCAACATTTAAAAGTTCATACTTGATGTACTCAAGCCAACAACCACACTTGGAGGCCCTCCACTTGCGCAAGCAACCCACGAACTAGGGATCTTCAATGTTGAACAAAGAGAGCGTAAGCAATGATGCTTAGTGAGGGTGAGCTCTTAAAAACAAACCTCAACATTGTAGGGTCCGAGCACGATCTAGCCAAGGCATTACACATATATACCAAGGATCCACAAGAGCCACAAGATAAAGATGCATGAGCAATATACAAGTAAATGCCATAATCATGAGCTCAATTCCTCAACACATGTAATCACATTTAAACATCCAAACAAGGATCATATATCACAACACCTTGATACACATATCAATCAACATTGACACCTAGCTATGACCCGAATACGCGGATAGACACGTTGGAACTCACATCCAACAACCACATTACCTCACAGTGGGATTACACTCATCACCGGTCTCGCGGAGGGGATTCCACTCATCCTCACGCCCCGTCGATGGGATTCCACTCATCACCGACTATATATAAATACAATTTCCGGGCGAACCTGTACTCCTCCTTGGTGACTCAACGCCACCAAGGCCACGTGCGACTTTTGACTCATGTGTACACACTAACATCCTAATGATCGATCATTTGTACTCAAGCATACTAGTGCCAACATTTTACTCATTCCACATTACTCGTTTCAATCAATTCCGTGCTTAGCACGTACTCACCATGAACTATCATCATGCATGTCTCAAGCATCTCAAATCATGCCTCATCTCACATGTATAACACAATATACATAAGCATTCATATCACATTTCATACGAGACATACACATCCACATATATGAGTTCATCCAAAGGCTCTAGATCAAGTTTAGGATTAGGCTACCACCCTAATCCTAACTCTAGGTGGGTCTACCAAGCCCAACCTAGTCCACATACTCGAACCAACAATTTTAAAACCATGTAAAACAATTAACCACTCACCTAAGCTCCCAAGCTTAAAGATTAAGCAAGCGACCACCTTCAATTTCCCGGATTTACTTTCGATGCTTCACCGATGCCCAACCTTGATTCTAATCAATCCCAAACACAAACAAAACATCCACAATCAATAACTTATCGTCAGAACTAACCCGGAATACAATTCAACCACAATTTACCATGTTGCAAGCATGAACAATTCCCATTTTCACTAACTCGGACAGCCCCAAAACCATGTCCAAAAACCATGTTTTCAACTTCCATTACACCCACAAATGATCTCAATTCAACCCTTATCCATAGTACTATCAAAAGCCTATCAAAACCCACCTAAAACAACCCCCAAAACTCACCCAAAACCCTCCAAAAACCCCATGTTTACCCAAATCCGAAAATTACTCAAAATCATTTGAAATTCACATATGTTATACCATTTGACCTCTATACATCATAACTAAACATATTAAATCAAAACATTTCACTTAACATCGTAAAGTTTCCATTTTTAATCCAAACCTTCATAAATTCCATTTTCTAAAACCTCCATGAAAATGAAAATAAAAGGTACTTTTAAAGAGAGGGAGTTGAGGGTAAGTCAAAAACGTCATTACCTTTCAAAATGGAGTTGAAATGAGAGAGCTTTGAAATGGAATAGTAGATTGGGGAGGATGAGCTCTTCTAACGTTGGGTGAGGATGAGGAAGAGGGTGAATAGTGGTTATTTGGGAAAAGGGGGGATTTAAATTGAAGGATGGGTAAATTACAAAAAGGCCATTAATGAATGGCTATTTCCTTGTTCTTAAAATAGCTCTTCAATTTTGAAATTAAATCAATTTGGTCCCATTTCAAATGTTTATTTTGAAACCCGAAATTTTTAAAGGATCATTTTAATTATAGCCCGAGCCCAGATAATATTAAAATATTATTTTCACCTAACCCCTAAACCTGGGTGTTACAACAATGCCCTACTTCACCATGAAGTGGCATTTTCCCAGTTTAACACAAGGTTCGTTTCAATGCATCTCCTTAGTACATGCTCCAAACTCAGAATGCACTCCTCAAATGTGTTGCCAAACATTGAGAAATCATCTATAAACACTTTCATGTTATACTCAATCAAGTCAGAAAAATGGACATCATACAACGTCAAAATGTTACCGGTGCAATGCACAAACTGAATGGCGTTCTTCTAAAAGAAAATTTCTCATGGGGACAGGTGAACATGGTCTTTTCCTTATCGGCAGGGGCTATTGCAATCTGATTATAACCCAAATAGCCATCTAAAAAATAACAGAAAGCTTTACCTGTCAATCTGTCTAACATCTAGTCGATAAAAGGCAATGGGAAGTGGTCGTTCCTCGTGTCATTGTTTAACCGTCTATAATCCATGCACACTCTCCATCTTGTGATCGTTTTGGAGGGGATCAACTCATCCTTGTTGTTTTTCACTATAGTCATGCCACCCTTCTTTGGCACACACTGTACAGGGCTAACCCAAGAGCTACCGGATATGGGATAAATAATTCTGGCATCAAGCCATTTTATTATCTCCTTTTTAACTACCTCTTTCATGCTCGGGTTTAATTGTCTCTGGCCTTCAATGGTCTTACCTTGATAATCCTCTAAAATGATTTTGTGCATGCAAATGGTTGGGCTAATACCTTGAATGTCGGGCAAGGTCCAACCCAATGCTTGCTTATAAGTCTTTAATAATGCCAACAACCTTGCCTCCTGATCATTAGTGAGATCAGTGGCAATGATCACCGACAGTTTTGAGTTCTTACCTAAATAGGCGTACTTAAAGTGTTTTGGCAACAACTTAAGCTCCAACTCTCGTGGTTCCTCAACCGATGGTTTCGTTCTGGTTGTCGCCCTACTGTCTAACTCCAATGACTCAAAATAACTCACATCTTCAGCTTCCAAGGCTGATTCCTCAGGTTCCTCAAAAAGTTCAACAATGTCATCAAGCATGATGGCATCAAATTCTGCATCATGGCACAACTGTGTCGGGTTCATCACAAAAACATACTCCATAGTCTCCTCATTCTGATATTCATCTGGCTCATCTGCACACTTCAAAGCTTTAAACACATTAAAAGTAACATGTTGATCATTCATTCGCATTGTTAGTTCCCCTTTATGAACATCAATAAGAGTCCTACCCGTGACAAGAAATGGCCTACCCAAAATAATTGGAACATTCACATCGGCCTCATAATCCAAAATGATAAAATCAGTTGGGAATATAAATTTATCTACCTTCACCAAGGCATCCTCAATCTTACCCTTGGGATGTGCATAGGATCGGTCTTCCAGCTGGAGCGTCACGGTGGTGGGTCTCGCTTCTATGCCAAGCATTTTGAAATAGACCCTGGCTTCAGGTTGATACTGGCACCCAAGTCTCATAGTGCCTTGCCCAAGAATTTGTTGCCTATGGTGCAGGAAACTGTGAAATTCCCTGGATTTTTCAACTTTGGTGGCAATCTGTTTAGGATCATGGCGCTGCATTCTTGCGTGAGTAATACAGTCTCAAATTCTCCCAACTTCCTCTTTTTGGAAAAAAATCTTTCATAAATTTCACATAGTTGGGCATTTGTTTAAGGGCTTCTACCAATGGCATGTTGATTTGCAGTTGTTTGAGAACTTCAAAGAAGCGCTTAAACTACTGATCTTTCTTGTGCTTTTGAAGTCTTGCTAGAAATGGTGGTGATGGATAAACATATGCTGGTGCCGATGACTTTGCCAACGCAGTCCTGACATCAGGGTGCTATCTAACCTCAGTCTTTTTGTCCTTGATGTTGGCATCACATTTGTCATTACGTCCGGCATTGTTATTGGCACCAGGTCTGGCATCAGAACTGGTACCGGTACTGCATCATCTGTTTTGGGGTTCTCTTTTTTATGCTTCACTGGGCTTGTCTACTGGCATTGGCTTTTCACCTTGGCAATCGATTGGCCGTTTGACTGCCATCTCTGCCTCACAATGCTTACCACTCTGAAGGGTTATGGCCTTGCACTGCTCATTATTTTGGTGCCGGGCATCTTCAGTGTCACTTGGCAACGCACCTTGAGGGCGAGTGTTAAGGGCATTAGCGAGTTGCCCCATATGGACTTCCAGATTCCGTATTGATGCTGCTAAGCTATGAACTGTTATATCATCCTTCTCCATGTACTCTGTGTGAATTTTTCCTTGATTGAATCCTTTCCCTTGCTAGAAATTTTTTTAAACTCTCTATGGCAATGTGTTTTTATAGAATGCTGGCATGGCATTCTCATTTTGCCTCTGAAAATTTTGGTTTTGTCTCTGGTCATTCTGGCGTTGTACATTGAACTGGTTTCCTCCTTGATTACCCCAAGCTAAATTAGGATGCTGTTTCCAACCTGTATTATAAGTGTTGAAGTTATTATTATAGAAACGACCAGTATTGCCAATAAAACATACCGACTCGAGGTTGGCAGGGCATTCATCCTCACAGTGATTTTCTCCACAGATTGTACAAAACGGTTTTAAAACTTTGACTGCTTGAAACTCATTACCATTTTGAAAAGTTCTTACCATTGTGGTGAGGTTGGAAATCTCGGCATGGATAGACGTTAGCTCGTCAACATGTAATTTCCCATTAGCTTTATTTCTAGTCCCAAGTCTAGCAACAGGATATTCAAAATCATTGATGGCTATCCTCTCAAGGATGCCGACATCTTCGATATAGTTTTTGTCAAGCGGCGAGCCGGATGCTGAAGCATCAACAACAGTCCTTGTTTGTGCATTCGATTCATTATTGAAGGTTTGCATCTGGGTCCAATTTGGGAACCTGTGCATAGGACACCTTCTCAACAAATCTTTAAATCTTTCTCGGGCATCATGCAAGGTCTCGTCCTCATCCTGCCTGAAGGTAATGATCTCCCTGCGCTGCTTGGTAGTGAGTGTTAGCACCTGGAAACGTGTTAAAAGTTTCTGGCACAGGTCTGCCCATGAGGTGACCGAACCAGATGGCAAAGAATTAAGCCATGACTTCGCTCTGTCTCTCAAAGAAAAAGTGAATAATTTCAGTTTCACGGTATCCTCAGACACTTCTGGTTGCTGAAACAATTGGCATATCTCCATGAATTGTTTTAGATGTTGCCTTGGGTCTCCAGTCAATGCACCGTCGAATTGTCCTACATTCAAAAGAGTTGAAATCATTATAGGTTTAAGTTCGAAATTCGATTCATTTACCTCATTGCCAATAACTTCTGGCATTAAGCCAGTGATGTCATGTGTTGATTGTTCTCAAATGGGTTTATCTTCTTTGGCATTGTTGTTGGCATTGTTATTGTTCAATGGTATTCCTTCATTATTTTGCTAATTTTCTTAGTTGAATTGAACACCATCTACTCCATTACCGATGTGTTTCATCTCTCTGATCTTCTTCTTTAGCTTGCGTAGAGTACATTCAATCTCGGGGTCATATGGCCAATCTTCCATCTCAGGGCGGTTCATGGTCATACACCAAACAAAACAATTAAATGAAACAAAACTTAAACAAAAGTAAAGCAAGACAAGACAAAATAGTAAAACTCTGTTGCATTCCCTGGCAACGGTGCCAAAAACTTGTAGACTCTCGGCATGAATAGGAAATTGATGGCAATAGGGCATAAAAGATGTTGGAAAAGTAATAAAACAATGCCAAGAAAAGTCTATTGCGTACAAGTATACACGGTCTGCAAGTAATACAACAGTTAAGCTGAGTTATCGATCCCACAACGAATGCATTTTTGAATTTCGATTGCTTTGCAGGTTTAGTTGTCTTCAAGAAAAATGTTTGTTTTGAGTTGAAATTGAGTTGAATGAAGGGAAAGAAAATAAAACGTTGGCAAGAGAGTGTCTTAGCAAATGATGAGTGTTGGAAGGGAGTGTCTGGTTTTCACATTAATCATGCCATACCGGATTTCAATAAATCCTGTCATGACATTATTCGCCGAGCATATTCAAAAATGATGGCAATGCCCCTTTCGATGGTCAATGCCCTAAATCATTTATGTTAAAAACCCCTATATGTCTATAGTGAATGTTTTCTCAAAAATCGATTTGATTAGGTCCTTATCTTTACTCCTGGGGCGTAGATTTCACTCCCGAAGTAAGTTCATCTACTTGAACATCTTCTTTCAAAGCATCTCACCTCAGTATCTAGCATTTGTTCGTTGCCACCCAAGTCAGTTATGACATTAAGTTGCAATAGGCTAACTATGCCAGTCGTTGCTTGGCATAATACTTTTCAAAAGAGGGTGCCAGCTTTCTCTTGGTAGTACGTTTAAAAATGGAAATCATGTCAGATAGAACAAAACATTGTCGAGGCAGTTATGATTTATTAAAAGCTAAGCATAAAACTTAATGATCAACCTAAACACCCCCACCAACTATGAAATTAGTTCATGGTGGGGTTAACAACCAAAAAACCATCATCATTTTTAACATCCATTATCATTTGAAAATAAAATAAAAATAATCTGACTAAGGATGGGCTAGAAGAGGGTCTTTTGATGCAGCTCTCCACAACCATGCCTTGGTCGAAGGTTGAACTCCTTAGACTCCGATCACTCTCATGTTCTCTCCTCTCTTCCGTTCTTGATTGATCGAGTATAAATAGGACTCAAGGGACAGCCTTGATTTATCTTGGATTTGAATTTGAACGCGCAAGGGATAAGGAAAAGGATCATCTTATCCAGCGTTTGAATCTCAAGGCTGATTGGATTAGGGCTGACGTCACCGTGCCAATGCTCATTTGGCATCGCACCTCGGCATGGTTCTGCCAACTGCACTTGGCACTGCTTGCTATTTTTTCGCAGCCTAATCTGACCCTATTTTTTCAGAGTCAACAACTTCTTATCCTGGCATCAAATGCTCTTCTCTGCCAACCGGTGCTTGGCATTAAAGGTCCTTCTATACCAACAGCTACTCGGCATCATCTCTTTTCTTCCTTGGTTTGCTTTGCCCTGCCAGAAACTGTGCCTCTTACTGTATTTGGAAATTTGATGAGTTAAACTGATGAGATCCATTTCCTTAATTGATAATCTACTATTTTTGTTTGTTTGTTTGTTCTTATTGCTCTCACATCAATCTTTAATACAAACCTTTTTATTTTTCTTTTACAGTCATAACTACACTCACATTTTTTTTACTTACAGTGTTGCTTACATCGGCATAAGAATATAACCAAATTCCTATCCTCGTGGGATCGATATCAGATAGGATTTACCTATCAACTATACTTGCATCGACAGTGTACGCTTAGACAATTCATGTGACGTTATTTCACCGTTCAACGTGTCAATTTTTTATTCAGTGATATTAATATAATAAATTTAAAATAATATTTTTTTTCAAAAATAATTTGACTTGACAATAGCCATGTCATCAAACTGTCCACGTGGCTATGCCATGTCAATAGAGCATTCCACATGTACCTGCTGAATCACACAGAAACCTTGGCAGTCAGTTGACTAGCGATTCTAGTTAACATAAGGGTGCTTTTGCTAAAAATGAAATGTAACACCCGTGTTTTGGGCCTAGGAGTAAACCGAGTTTATAGTCGAGTTAATAAAATTTAATTAGAATCAACTCAACTTAAGTTGTGGTGTAATTGAGCTTTAATAAAAGGGGAGGGACCTATGTTGCGATTTTACCCAAAACTTTTAATTAAAGTAAGATAACTTTAAAATTATATGAGTCATCATCTTCTTCTTCTCTTCTATTTCTTTCTAACGTGAGATCACCATCTCCAAAACCTCTCATCTTTTGCTACTATTTCATTGCTTGTGCTACTTGATTTCAACACCGTTTTGAAAGGTAAATTATGTTTTCCGACTCTCCTCCTTATTCTCTATCTATATTTGGTCTTAAAACTCAAAAATATGAGACTTTGAGAAATTATGGTTTTATGTTAAAGTTTGGATTTTAGGTGGTTTTCCAAATTGTTTTAATGTTTTGAGTTGGGATTTAGCTTAATCATGATGGAATACACATTATATGTCAATTTGGATGAAAATTCGTACTATGTTCATATGTTAATTTTTAAGGTGTTAAAACTTGGTTTTTGGTGAAGTTTATGTTGAAAACTAAGGGCTGATGGTTAGGGTATGATATGAGAGTGATTTGGGATGTGTTAGAGGTCATTTTGGTGTTTGGAAGTGGAGTTTTCAGCAAGGTGTTTGGGGAGTACGAAAATTGAGTTTTTGGGATGATTGTGGATTGAGAGATTGAAGAATATGGCTTATGTTTGTGAAGTGAGTTGTTAGTTGAGTTTTAGCATTGAATTATGGTGTAATAAGTGTGTTTTGTTTGGTTAGAAGCAAGAAGAAACGTTGAAGGAGCTTTGGAGCCGAATACGAGGTCGTAGGAGGATTGTTTCGATTGACAAAGGAAGGGCGGTGAGTGGTTTTAAACTTATCCTAAAGTTGGTTCGAGTATGTGTAGTGTGCTTGTGTAAAGTGTGCTTGGTAGGCCACTTATAGTTAACTCGAGTTGTTAGTTATTCGTTGATATCCATATATGCTATTGTGCTTACTTAGCTATGCTTTTGTGATCTTGGTGGTTTTGAACATGTATATTCATGAGGTGTATATATATGTGATGAGCATGAGTTATGATTGATGGAAAACGTGTTGTGGTAAATGATAATTGGCACTAAATAATTACCGGTTGTAAATGATCGATCATTAGGATTAGTGTGCACACAAATTGAGTCAAAACGTACGTGGCCTTGGTGGCGTTGAGGCACCAAGGAGGAGTACGGTAATGTAATATTCTACCGGAAGCTTTTATTCATTTCTACGTGATGATGAGTGGAATCCCATCCGTAGGGCATGTGGCGATGAGTGGAATCCCGTCCATGCAAGGCCGGTGATGAGTGTAATCCCACCGAGGTAACGTGTTGTTGAGTTTTAAATCCGCACAATCTGGGTAATTTAAAGTGGCCAATTAACTTATTCATATATGGTGATATATGGTGGTGAAACATGACTATTGTTATTGATGCTTGGTGCTTAGTATGAGGTAATATGCCATATTATGCCACTTGATGGACTAGCTAGGACTACTTGTGATGTTGCCTATGCATGTTAGATATGAGGTTTAGGGATTACATGCTTGAACCCTGCATTGTTGTTGCTTTCGTTTTAGAGCATCCTCACTAAGCTTATAGCTTACGCTCTCCATGTTCAACAATGCAGATCATTAGTGTGGCGTTAGCTCGGAGCAAGGCAAGAAGGGCTTCCAAGTTTTGTAACTCAAGTACGGTGGTAATTTTGTACTAGTTAGCAATGTGGCAAAAGGGTTGTTATATAAGTTTTTATAACTCTTTGTTATATATGATGTTTTGGGGTGTAAAGCATGAATTACTTTGTTGAATGTTAAGGGGGATGGTATGTTGTAAATGCTTAGGTTGCCTTGTTGTATGAATTCTTGAGATGCATGATCCTTGTGTGTTTGAATGCCATGTGTGTTGACATCTTGGTTGTTAAAGGGTGTTTGTGTGTTGTTGGGTCTAGGGAGGTTTAGTTATGCATTTAGAGTGTGTGCCTTATATGTTTTTGCTGAAAAACAGAGTTTTGTAAAGCAGGGCGTATCGATACACCCCTGTGTATCGATACACCCTCAACTCTCTGAGATTCAAATCAGGCTGAGCGTATCGATACGTGGGGTGTATCGATACGGTCCCAACTCTCTGAAATTCAGGTTAGGCTGGGCGTATCGATACACAAGGGTGTATCGATACCCTCTTAACTCTCTGTAATCTTGGGAAGTTGTAGAGTGCATGGCGTATCGATACGGTGTCCAGGCGTATCGATACGGTTCAACCTAGTTGACCAAGTGGTGTTGACCGAGAAGGGCGTATCGATACGCTCATGGGCTGTATCGATACGGTCCTCTTATGTTGACCATAGGGTGTTGACCTTGGTCAAGGCGTATCGATACCCTCTGAAGGCGTATCGATACGTCCTGCTTAAAATGGAAAATTTGATTGTTTAATTGCAGGTTTGTGAGTTTTGTGTCCGTGTTTGTTCGATGCGTGTCCCCTCACATAGGATTTAATACAAGCATCTAGAAAAGAAAAGAAAAAAAATAGGGTTGCTAACCGAGGGGGAATCTTAATTGGTTTTCGCTCGGTTTTCCCCGTGTGGCCCACTTGGACCGGTCAATCAGCCAGACCGGGACGAGGGGGTTACATTTGTTGGTATCAGAGCCTAAGGTTATCGAGACCTCGGGCAGGTAAGTGAGGTAAACTTGTTATGTTGAGTAACTATGTTGTTCAATGCATGTATTGCCATGAAATCTTTGATATTTGACTGTTCGCATGATGTTTTGAAGCATGAATTGATGTGTTTGGTGTAGAGTGTGTGCCCATTGCTACTATTACTTAATTTACAAAGATTTTGAAAAGATGAGTACTTGAGCACTATTGGACCCTTGCTTTGACTAACGAAATCCTTATATGTTTCTTGTTGTAGTTTATACCTTGATAGCTGTACCATGAGACCACGTGGGAGGCCTAGGAGGTTTCGACCGGAACCACGGGCAGAGGCTCCAGGAGTAGAGCCAGTGGTTAGAGTTGAGGCTCAAGTGGGAGAGCCTGTGATTGGAATTGGAGCTCCTCCACCACCTCCACCACCACCACCTCCTCCACCGGGAGTTGGAGGCGAGGCTGAGGCCGGAGGAGAGGGACCACCAGGAGGTCAGGGTGGCCAAGGTGGCCAAGGACCGGCAGGGATTGACTTAGCTCCATTGGTTCAGGCGATAGCTGGGGCTTTTCAGGCTGCAGTAGCTGGAGGACAGGCAGTACATCATCATGGTGAGGGCACCGGATTGCCATTAGAGAGACTTCGGGGTCTTGGGGCTGAAGAGTTCAGGGGGTCTACTCCGGAGAGGTCAGAGTTATGGCTTGAGAAGACCGTCCGTATCTTGGCTCAGATAGGGTGTACTGGTGATCGCAAGTTGGGCTGTGTTGAGTCCTTGCTTCAAGGCGATGCCTACACTTGGTGGGTCACTGTTACTTCAAGTATGGATGATGCTGAGATCACTTGGGAGTTCTTTGAGTCAGCATTCCGGAAGAAGTATCTAGGTCCACGATACATCGACGAGAGGAAGAGGGAGTTCATGGCTTTGATTCAGGGGCTTAGATCCGTGACAGACTATGAGATTAGATTTGTCAGACTAAGTCAGTATGTACCTGAACTTGTTCCTACTGAGGTGGAACGCTGTAACCGGTTTCGTTATGGGTTGAATGAAGAAATCAAGACATACACTTTAGCGACAGACTACACTGATTTTGATGTCTTGGTATCGAGGGCCAAGGACTTGGAGCACAGTTTGAGTCTGACCAGGCGATCAGGTGGATCTAGTTCGAGTAAGAGATCCAGTAACTTTGATAGAGATGATGCCAAGAGGCATCGAGACAATAAACCTCATTATGATAATAGGCGTGGTGGCGGTAACCACGGTAAAGGCCATCAAAACCAGAAGGCTGGTGGGAAGTTGCCTACATGTGCTACTTGTGGGAGGAACCACACCGGTGAGTGTTGGGGAAATTTCCATTCTTGTTGGAATTGTGGGGCTAGAGACCACATGAGGCGTAACTGTCCACATCCAGTGGGACAGGCAGCAGCACAGGCTCCTGCAAGAGCCAATGATTTTCAGAGAGGCCGTGGGCGCGGTCGTGGCTACTTCCAACCTAGGATAGATGCACCTAGGGTGGATGCTCAGAGGAATCTTGCTCATGTTGTGGCAGTGCAGCCAGAGGCAGGAGGACCAGCGAGAGTTTATGCTCAGAGAGAGGCCGGGAACGACACTGATGTGATAGCAGGTAATTTCTAGTTACGGTCTATGTCTTTGCTTTCTCTGGTTGATTCGGGTTCTACGCATTCCTACATTTTGAGTGAGCATGCACAGAAGTTAGATATCCCTGTTGAGATCTTAGATGTAGGTATGCATGTCACTAGTTCTTTTGGTGAGACAGTAGTGGTTAGACGTATATATAGAAGATGTCCACTGAAGATTCAGGGTCATGTGTTCCTAGTTGACATGATGGAACTTCCTTTTTATGGTTTCGATATAATTTTGGGTATGGACTGGTTGGTTGAGCATCGGGCTAGTGTGGATTTTGAAACAAAGAGAATTTCTTTGAAACTTTCTGATGACTACGAGGTAGTAGTAGTAGGCAAGAACATTAAGTTCTTGTCTAATGTAGTGTCAGCTTTAGAGGCTCACAAGTTGATGGACTCTGGATGTGGGGCTTATTTAGCTTATGTCATGAATCCGGATATGAATGAAGCTAGACCAAAAGATATCAGGACAGTATGTGACTTTCCGGATGTATTCCCTGAAGAGTTGTCGGGTTTACCTTCTGACAGAGATGTTGAGTTTGTAATTGAGACCATTTCAGGGTCTAATCCAGTTTCGATAGCTCCGTATCGTATGGCTCTAAAGGAGTTGAAAGAGTTGAAGAACCAGTTGCAAGAATTATTAGACCGTGGATTCATCAGGCCTAGTAGTTCTCCGTGGGGTGCTCCCGTGTTATTCGTGAAAAAGAAGGATGGTAGTATGCGTATGTGTATTGACTATAGACAATTGAATCAGTTGACGGTGAAGAACAAGTATCCGTTACCTCGCATAGATGATTTGTTTGATCAGTTGAGAGGTGCTTCAGTGTTCTCGAAGATAGATTTGAGATCCGGATACTATCAGTTAAAGGTGAAAGAGTGTGATGTGCCGAAGACAGCTTTTAGAACTAGATATGGTCACTATGAGTTTCTTGTGATGCCATTTGGGCTCACGAATGCACCTGCAGCATTCATGGACATGATGAACAGAATTTTTAGAGACTATCTAGACTGTTTTGTAGTTGTTTTCATTGATGACATACTTGTGTACTCGAAGACGAAAGAAGAACATGACGAACACTTGAGGGTTGTTTTACAGAAATTGCTGAGCAATCAGTTGTATGCTAAGCTTAGTAAATGTGAGTTCTGGATACGAGAGGTGGTATTTCTTGGTCATGTTGTTTCGGCCGAAGGTATCCGTGTTGATCCATCGAAGATCGAGGCTATTATCGAGTGGAAACAACCTAAGTCTGTGACAGAGATTAGGAGTTTCCTGGGATTAGCCGGCTACTATAGAAGATTTGTGGATGGTTTCTCTAGAGTAGCTGCTCCTTTGACTAAACTGTTGCAAAAAGGAGTTAAGTTTGAATGGTCAGAGGCAAGACAAAAAGCCTTTGAGAAATTAAAAGAAGCTTTGACAAATGCCCCAGTGTTAGTACAACCTGTTTCAGGTAAAGAGTTTGTAATTTACAGTGATGCTTCCTACGTAGGTTTAGGATGTGTTCTGATGCAAGAGAGAAAGGTTGTTGCTTATGCTTCTAGACAATTGAAGGTTCATGAGAAGAACTATCCTACACATGATATCGAGCTAGCCGCAGTTGTGTTCGCATTGAAGATTTGGCGTCATTACTTGTATGGTGAGAAGTGTATTGTTTACACCGATCACAAGAGCTTGAAGTACTTGATGACACAGAAGGAGTTAAACTTGAGACAGAGAAGATGGCTTGAGTTGCTAAAAGATTATGATTTGACCATCGAGTACCATCCGGGTAAAGCGAATGTAGTCGCCGATGCTTTGAGTAGGAAAGTGGCTATAGAGTTGAGGGCTATGTTTGCTAAATTGAGTGTGTCTGGTGATGGTGGTTTGATCACCGAGTTGCAAGTGAAGCCTTCTTTGATACAATTGATTAAAGAGAAGCAAATGCAAGATGAGAGTTTAATTCCTCATGTCCAGGACATAGCCGAAGGAAGACCAACCGATTACAGTTTCAGTGGTGAGGGCTTGTTGTGCTTTAGGGATAAAATTGTTGTACCAGGAGATGTTGAGTTGAGACGTCAGATTCTGAGTGAAGCACATTCGAGTCCCTTTTCTATGCATCCGGGTAGTACCAAAATGTATTGTGACTTGAAGAATGATTACTTCTGGGTTGGCTTGAAGAAAGATGTAGCTGAGTATATCAGCCGTTGTATGGTTTGTCAGAGAGTGAAGGCAGAACATCAGGTTCCATCAGGTTTATTACAGCCTTTGAAGATTTCGGAATGGAAATGGGAGAGGATTACCATGGATTTTGTGTCGGGGTTGCCCTTATCTCCTTCAAAGAAGAATTCAATTTGGGTGATTGTTGATAGGTTCACTAAGTGCGCTCACTTCTTAGCAGTGAACACTACGGATTCCTTAGACAAGTTGGCAAACTTGTACATCCGTGAGATTGTGCGACTTCATGGAGTACCGAAGTCTATTGTTTCAGACAGGGATCCTAGGTTTACTTCGAGGTTCTGGGGTTGTTTGCATAGTGCCCTAGGTAGCCGTTTGCATTTCAGCACTTCCTATCATCCACAGTCTGATGGGCAGTCAGAGCGAGTAATACAGATTCTAGAGGATATGCTCCGTTGTTGTGTGATTGACTTCCAAGGTTCTTGGGAGAAGCACTTACCGTTGGTTGAGTTCGCTTACAACAACAGTTATCAGTCTAGTATTCAGATGGCACCTTATGAAGCTTTGTACGGTAGACGATGTAGGACTCCGATTTGTTGGGCTGAAACAGGTCAGAGATTGTTACCTATGCCAGATTTGCTTAAGGGGACTACCGACAAGGTAAAGTTGATTTGCGACCGTTTGAAAGCAGCTTCCAATCGTCAGAAATCTTATGCAGATTTGAAGAGGAAAGAGATAGAGTACTCAGTGGGTGAGAAAGTGTTTCTGAAGGTATCTCCGTGGAAGAAAGTAATGAGATTCGGCCGAAAGGGCAAGCTGAGTCCGAGGTTCATTGGTCCGTATGAGGTAGTTGAGCGGATCGGGCCTGTAGCTTATCGTTTGAGGTTACCTTCTGAGTTAGAGAAGATCCATGATGTCTTTCATGTGTCTATGCTTAGGAGATATAGATCAGATCCTTCTCATGTGATGCCCGTTGAGGAGATAGAGTTAAATCCAGATTTGTCTTATACTGAAGAACCCATTGAGATACTTGCTATTGATAGCAAGGTGTTGCGTGGCAAGACCATAGAGTTGGTCAAAGTGTTGTGGAGACATAGAGGTGTAGAAGAGGCCACGTGGGAGAGGAAAGCGGATATGATTGAGCAGTTTCCGTATTTGTTTCCACCAGGTAATTTCGGGGACGAAATTTCTTAAGTGGGAGAGAGTTGTAACACCCGTGTTTTGGGCCTAGGAGTAAACCGAGTTTATAGTCGAGTTAATAAAATTTAATTAGAATCAACTCAACTTAAGTTGTGGTGTAATTGAGCTTTAATAAAAGGGGAGGGACCTATGTTGCGATTTTACCCAAAACTTTTAATTAAAGTAAGATAACTTTAAAATTATATGAGTCATCATCTTCTTCTTCTCTTCTATTTCTTTCTAACGTGAGATCACCATCTCCAAAACCTCTCATCTTTTGCTACTATTTCATTGCTTGTGCTACTTGATTTCAACACCGTTTTGAAAGGTAAATTATGTTTTCCGACTCTCCTCCTTATTCTCTATCTATATTTGGTCTTAAAACTCAAAAATATGAGACTTTGAGAAATTATGGTTTTATGTTAAAGTTTGGATTTTAGGTGGTTTTCCAAATTGTTTTAATGTTTTGAGTTGGGATTTAGCTTAATCATGATGGAATACACATTATATGTCAATTTGGATGAAAATTCGTACTATGTTCATATGTTAATTTTTAAGGTGTTAAAACTTGGTTTTTGGTGAAGTTTATGTTGAAAACTAAGGGCTGATGGTTAGGGTATGATATGAGAGTGATTTGGGATGTGTTAGAGGTCATTTTGGTGTTTGGAAGTGGAGTTTTCAGCAAGGTGTTTGGGGAGTACGAAAATTGAGTTTTTGGGATGATTGTGGATTGAGAGATTGAAGAATATGGCTTATGTTTGTGAAGTGAGTTGTTAGTTGAGTTTTAGCATTGAATTATGGTGTAATAAGTGTGTTATTTTGGTTAGAAGCAAGAAGAAACGTTGAAGGAGCTTTGGAGCCGAATACGAGGTCGTAGGAGGATTGTTTCGATTGACAAAGGAAGGGCGGTGAGTGGTTTTAAACTTATCCTAAAGTTGGTTCGAGTATGTGTAGTGTGCTTGTGTAAAGTGTGCTTGGTAGGCCACTTATAGTTAACTCGAGTTGTTAGTTATTCGTTGATATCCATATATGCTATTGTGCTTACTTAGCTATGCTTTTGTGATCTTGGTGGTTTTGAACATGTATATTCATGAGGTGTATATATATGTGATGAGCATGAGTTATGATTGATGGAAAACGTGTTGTGGTAAATGATAATTGGCACTAAATAATTACTGGTTGTAAATGATCGATCATTAGGATTAGTGTGCACACAAATTGAGTCAAAACGTACGTGGCCTTGGTGGCGTTGAGGCACCAAGGAGGAGTACGGTAATGTAATATTCTACCGGAAGCTTTTATTCATTTCTACGTGATGATGAGTGGAATCCCATCCGTAGGGCATGTGGCGATGAGTGGAATCCCGTCCATGCAAGGCCGGTGATGAGTGTAATCCCACCGAGGTAACGTGTTGTTGAGTTTTAAATCCGCACAATCGGGGTAATTTAAAGTGGCCAATTAACTTATTCATATATGGTGATATATGGTGGTGAAACATGACTATTGTTATTGATGCTTGGTGCTTAGTATGAGGTAATATGCCATATTATGCCACTTGATGGACTAGCTAGGACTACTTGTGATGTTGCCTATGCATGTTAGATATGAGGTTTAGGGATTACATGCTTGAACCCTGCATTGTTGTTGCTTTCGTTTTAGAGCATCCTCACTAAGCTTATAGCTTACGCTCTCCATGTTCAACAATGCAGATCATTAGTGTGGCGTTAGCTCGGAGCAAGGCAAGAAGGGCTTCCAAGTTTTGTAACTCAAGTACGGTGGTAATTTTGTACTAGTTAGCAATGTGGCAAAAGGGTTGTTATATAAGTTTTTATAACTCTTTGTTATATATGATGTTTTGGGGTGTAAAGCATGAATTACTTTGTTGAATGTTAAGGGGGATGGTATGTTGTAAATGCTTAGGTTGCCTTGTTGTATGAATTCTTGAGATGCATGATCCTTGTGTGTTTGAATGCCATGTGTGTTGACATCTTGGTTGTTAAAGGGTGTTTGTGTGTTGTTGGGTCTAGGGAGGTTTAGTTATGCATTTAGAGTGTGTGCCTTATATGTTTTTGCTGAAAAACAGAGTTTTGTAAAGCAGGGCGTATCGATACACCCCTGTGTATCGATACACCCTCAACTCTCTGAGATTCAAATCAGGCTGAGCGTATCGATACGTGGGGTGTATCGATACGGTCCCAACTCTCTGAAATTCAGGTTAGGCTGGGCGTATCGATACACAAGGGTGTATCGATACCCTCTTAACTCTCTGTAATCTTGGGAAGTTGTAGAGTGCATGGCGTATCGATACGGTGTCCAGGCGTATCGATACGGTTCAACCTAGTTGACCAAGTGGTGTTGACCGAGAAGGGCGTATCGATACGCTCATGGGCTGTATCGATACGGTCCTCTTATGTTGACCATAGGGTGTTGACCTTGGTCAAGGCGTATCGATACCCTCTGAAGGCGTATCGATACGTCCTGCTTAAAATGGAAAATTTGATTGTTTAATTGCAGGTTTGTGAGTTTTGTGTCCGTGTTTGTTCGATGCGTGTCCCCTCACATAGGATTTAATACAAGCATCTAGAAAAGAAAAGAAAAAAAATAGGGTTGCTAACCGAGGGGGAATCTTAATTGGTTTTCGCTCGGTTTTCCCCGTGTGGCCCACTTGGACCGGTCAATCAGCCAGACCGGGACGAGGGGGTTACATTTGTTGGTATCAGAGCCTAAGGTTATCGAGACCTCGGGCAGGTAAGTGAGGTAAACTTGTTATGTTGAGTAACTATGTTGTTCAATGCATGTATTGCCATGAAATCTTTGATATTTGACTGTTCGCATGATGTTTTGAAGCATGAATTGATGTGTTTGGTGTAGAGTGTGTGCCCATTGCTACTATTACTTAATTTACAAAGATTTTGAAAAGAGGAGTACTTGAGCACTATTGGACCCTTGCTTTGACTAACGAAATCCTTATATGTTTCTTGTTGTAGTTTATACCTTGATAGCTGTACCATGAGACCACGTGGGAGGCCTAGGAGGTTTCGACCGGAACCACGGGCAGAGGCTCCAGGAGTAGAGCCAGTGGTTAGAGTTGAGGCTCAAGTGGGAGAGCCTGTGATTGGAATTGGAGCTCCTCCACCACCTCCACCACCACCACCTCCTCCACCGGGAGTTGGAGGCGAGGCTGAGGCCGGAGGAGAGGGACCACCAGGAGGTCAGGGTGGCCAAGGTGGCCAAGGACCGGCAGGGATTGACTTAGCTCCATTGGTTCAGGCGATAGCTGGGGCTTTTCAGGCTGCAGTAGCTGGAGGACAGGCAGTACATCATCATGGTGAGGGCACCGGATTGCCATTAGAGAGACTTCGGGGTCTTGGGGCTGAAGAGTTCAGGGGGTCTACTCCGGAGAGGTCAGAGTTATGGCTTGAGAAGACCGTCCGTATATTGGCTCAGATAGGGTGTACTGGTGATCGCAAGTTGGGCTGTGTTGAGTCCTTGCTTCAAGGCGATGCCTACACTTGGTGGGTCACTGTTACTTCAAGTATGGATGATGCTGAGATCACTTGGGAGTTCTTTGAGTCAGCATTCCGGAAGAAGTATCTAGGTCCACGATACATCGACGAGAGGAAGAGGGAGTTCATGGCTTTGATTCAGGGGCTTAGATCCGTGACAGACTATGAGATTAGATTTGTCAGACTAAGTCAGTATGCACCTGAACTTGTTCCTACTGAGGTGGAACGCTGTAACCGGTTTCGTTATGGGTTGAATGAAGAAATCAAGACATACAGTTTAGCGACAGACTACACTGATTTTGATGTCTTGGTTTCGAGGGCCAAGGACTTGGAGCACAGTTTGAGTCTGACCAGGCGATCAGGTGGATCTAGTTCGAGTAAGAGATCCAGTAACTTTGATAGAGATGATGCCAAGAGGCATTGAGACAATAAACCTCATTATGATAATAGGCGTGGTGGCGGTAACCACGGTAAAGGCCATCAAAACCAGAAGGCTGGTGGGAAGTTGCCTACATGTGCTACTTGTGGGAGGAACCACACCGGTGAGTGTTGGGGAAATTTCCATTCTTGTTGGAATTGTGGGGCTAGAGACCACATGAGGCGTAACTGTCCACATCCAGTAGGACAGGCAGCAGCACAGGCTCCTGCAAGAGCCAATGATTTTCAGAGAGGCCGTGGGCGCGGTCGTGGCTACTTCCAACCTAGGATAGATGCACCTAGGGTGGATGCTCAGAGGAATCTTGCTCATGTTGTGGCAGTGCAGCCAGAGGCAGGAGGACCAGCGAGAGTTTATGCTCAGAGAGAGGCCGGGAACGACACTGATGTGATAGCAGGTAATTTCTAGTTACGGTCTATGTCTTTGCTTTCTCTGGTTGATTCGGGTTCTACGCATTCCTACATTTTGAGTGAGCATGCACAGAAGTTAGATATCCCTGTTGAGATCTTAGATGTAGGTATGCATGTCACTAGTTCTTTTGGTGAGACAGTAGTGGTTAGACGTATATATAGAAGATGTCCACTGAAGATTCAGGGTCATGTGTTCCTAGTTGACATGATGGAACTTCCTTTTTATGGTTTCGATATAATTTTGGGTATGGACTGGTTGGTTGAGCATCGGGCTAGTGTGGATTTTGAAACAAAGAGAATTTCTTTGAAACTTTCTGATGACTACGAGGTAGTAGTAGTAGGCGAGAACATTAAGTTCTTGTCTAATGTAGTGTCAGCTTTAGAGGCTCACAAGTTGATGGACTCTGGATGTGGGGCTTATTTAGCTTATGTCATGAATCCGGATATGAATGAAGCTAGACCAAAAGATATCAGGGCAGTATGTGACTTTCCGGATGTATTCCCTGAAGAGTTGCCGGGTTTACCTCCTGACAGAGATGTTGAGTTTGTAATTGAGACCATTTCAGGGTCTAATCCAGTTTCGATAGCTCTGTATCGTATGGCTCCAAAGGAGTTGAAAGAGTTGAAGAACCAGTTGCAAGAATTATTAGACCGTGGATTCATCAGGCCTAGTAGTTCTCCGTGGGGTGCTCCCGTCTAATTCGTGAAAAAGAAAGATGGTAGTATGCGTATGTGTATTGACTATAGACAATTGAATCAGTTGACGGTGAAGAACAAGTATCCGTTACCTCGCATAGATGATTTGTTTGATCAGTTGAGAGGTGCTTCAGTGTTCTCGAAGATAGATTTGAGATCCGGATACTATCAGTTAAAGGTGAAAGAGTGTGATGTGCCGAAGACAGCTTTTAGAACTAGATATGGTCACTATGAGTTTCTTGTGATGCCATTTGGGCTCACGAATGCACCTGCAGCATTCATGGACATGATGAACAGAATTTTTAGAGACTATCTAGACTGTTTTGTAGTTGTTTTCATTGATGACATACTTGTGTACTCGAAGACGGAAGAAGAACATGACGAACACTTGAGGGTTGTTTTACAGAAATTGCTGAGCAATCAGTTGTATGCTAAGCTTAGTAAATGTGAGTTCTGGATACGAGAGGTGGTATTTCTTGGTCATGTTGTTTCGGCCGAAGGTATCCGTGTTGATCCATCGAAGATCGAGGCTATTATCGAGTGGAAACAACCTAAGTCTGTGACAGAGATTAGGAGTTTCCTGGGATTAGCCGGCTACTATAGAAGATTTGTGGATGGTTTCTCTAGAGTAGCTGCTCCTTTGACTAAACTGTTGCAAAAAGGAGTTAAGTTTGAATGGTCAGAGGCAAGACAAAAAGCCTTTGAGAAATTAAAAGAAGCTTTGACAAATGCCCCAGTGTTAGTACAACCTGTTTCAGGTAAAGAGTTTGTAATTTACAGTGATGCTTCCTACGTAGGTTTAGGATGTGTTCTGATGCAAGAGAGAAAGGTTGTTGCTTATGCTTCTAGACAATTGAAGGTTCATGAGAAGAACTATCCTACACATGATATCGAGCTAGCCGCAGTTGTGTTCGCATTGAAGATTTGGCGTCATTACTTGTATGGTGAGAAGTGTATTGTTTACACCGATCACAAGAGCTTGAAGTACTTGATGACACAGAAGGAGTTAAACTTGAGACAGAGAAGATGGCTTGAGTTGCTAAAAGATTATGATTTGACCATCGAGTACCATCCGGGTAAAGCGAATGTAGTCGCCGATGCTTTGAGTAGGAAAGTGGCTATAGAGTTGAGGGCTATGTTTGCTAAATTGAGTGTGTCTGGTGATGGTGGTTTGATCACCGAGTTGCAAGTGAAGCCTTCTTTGATACAATTGATTAAAGAGAAGCAAATGCAAGATGAGAGTTTAATTCCTCATGTCCAGGACATAGCCGAAGGAAGACCAACCGATTACAGTTTCAGTGGTGAGGGCTTGTTGTGCTTTAGGGATAAAATTGTTGTACCAGGAGATGCTGAATTGAGACGTCAGATTCTGAGTGAAGCACATTCGAGTCCCTTTTCTATGCATCCGGGTAGTACCAAAATGTATTGTGACTTGAAGAATGATTACTTCTGGGTTGGCTTGAAGAAAGATGTAGCTGAGTATATCAGCCGTTGTATGGTTTGTCAGAGAGTGAAGGCAGAACATCAGGTTCCTTCAGGTTTATTACAGCCTTTGAAGATTTCAGAATGGAAATGGGAGAGGATCACCATGGATTTTGTGTCGGGGTTGCCCTTATCTCCTTCAAAGAAGAATTCAGTTTGGGTGATTGTTGATAGGTTCACTAAGTGCGCTCACTTCTTAGCAGTGAACACTACGGATTCCTTAGACAAGTTGGCAAACTTGTACATCCGTGAGATTGTGAGACTTCATGGAGTACCGAAGTCTATTGTTTCAGACAGGGATCCTAGGTTTACTTCGAGGTTCTGGGGTTGTTTGCATAGTGCCCTAGGTAGCCGTTTGCATTTCAGCACTTCCTATCATCCACAGTCTGATGGGCAGTCAGAGCGAGTAATACAGATTCTAGAGGATATGCTCCGTTGTTGTGTGATTGACTTCCAAGGTTCTTGGGAGAAGCACTTACCGTTGGTTGAGTTCGCTTACAACAACAGTTATCAGTCTAGTATTCAGATGGCACCTTATGAAGCTTTGTACGGTAGACGATGTAGGACTCCGATTTGTTGGGCTGAAACAGGTCAGAGATTGTTACCTATGCCAGATTTGCTTAAGGGGACTACCGACAAGGTAAAGTTGATTTGCGACCGTTTGAAAGCAGCTTCCAATCGTCAGAAATCTTATGCAGATTTGAAGAGGAAAGAGATAGAGTACTCAGTGGGTGAGAAAGTGTTTCTGAAGGTATCTCCGTGGAAGAAAGTAATGAGATTCGGCCGAAAGGGCAAGCTGAGTCTGAGGTTCATTGGTCCGTATGAGGTAGTTGAGCGGATCGGGCCTGTATCTTATCGTTTGAGGTTACCTTCTGAGTTAGAGAAGATCCATGATGTCTTTCATGTGTCTATGCTTAGGAGATATAGATCAGATCCTTCTCATGTGATGCCCGTTGAGGAGATAGAGTTAAATCCAGATTTGTCTTATACTGAAGAACCCATTGAGATACTTGCTACTGATAGCAAGGTGTTGCGTGGCAAAACCATAGAGTTGGTCAAAGTGTTGTGGAGACATAGAGGTGTAGAAGAGGTCACGTGGGAGAGGAAAGCGGATATGATTGAGCAGTTTCCGTATTTGTTTCCACCAGGTAATTTCGGGGACGAAATTTCTTAAGTGGGAGAGAGTTGTAACACCCGTGTTTTGGGCCTAGGAGTAAACCGAGTTTATAGTCGAGTTAATAAAATTTAATTAGAATCAACTCAACTTAAGTTGTGGTGTAATTGAGCTTTAATAAAAGGGGAGGGACCTATGTTGCGATTTTACCCAAAACTTTTAATTAAAGTAAGATAACTTTAAAATTATATGAGTCATCATCTTCTTCTTCTCTTCTATTTCTTTCTAACGTGAGATCACCATCTCCAAAACCTCTCATCTTTTGCTACTATTTCATTGCTTGTGCTACTTGATTTCAACACCGTTTTGAAAGGTAAATTATGTTTTCCGACTCTCCTCCTTATTCTCTATCTATATTTGGTCTTAAAACTCAAAAATATGAGACTTTGAGAAATTATGGTTTTATGTTAAAGTTTGGATTTTAGGTGGTTTTCCAAATTGTTTTAATGTTTTGAGTTGGGATTTAGCTTAATCATGATGGAATACACATTATATGTCAATTTGGATGAAAATTCGTACTATGTTCATATGTTAATTTTTAAGGTGTTAAAACTTGGTTTTTGGTGAAGTTTATGTTGAAAACTAAGGGCTGATGGTTAGGGTATGATATGAGAGTGATTTGGGATGTGTTAGAGGTCATTTTGGTGTTTGGAAGTGGAGTTTTTAGCAAGGTGTTTGGGGAGTACGAAAATTGAGTTTTTGGGATGATTGTGGATTGAGAGATTGAAGAATATGGCTTATGTTTGTGAAGTGAGTTGTTAGTTGAGTTTTAGCATTGAATTATGGTGTAATAAGTATGTTTTGTTTGGTTAGAAGCAAGAAGAAACGTTGAAGGAGCTTTGGAGCCGAATACGAGGTCGTAGGAGGATTGTTTCGATTGACAAAGGAAGGGCGGTGAGTGGTTTTAAACTTATCCTAAAGTTGGTTCGAGTATGTGTAGTGTGCTTGTGTAAAGTGTGCTTGGTAGGCCACTTATAGTTAACTCGAGTTGTTAGTTATTCGTTGATATCCATATATGCTATTGTGCTTACTTAGCTATGCTTTTGTGATCTTGGTGGTTTTGAACATGTATATTCATGAGGTGTATATATATGTGATGAGCATGAGTTATGATTGATGGAAAACGTGTTGTGGTAAATGATAATTGGCACTAAATAATTACCGGTTGTAAATGATCGATCATTAGGATTAGTGTGCACACAAATTGAGTCAAAACGTACGTGGCCTTGGTGGCGTTGAGGCACCAAGGAGGAGTACGGTAATGTCATATTCTACCGGAAGCTTTTATTCATTTCTACGTGATGATGAGTGGAATCTCATCCGTAGGGCATGTGGCGATGAGTGGAATCCCGTCCATGCAAGGCCGGTGATGAGTGTAATCCCACCGAGGTAACGTGTTGTTGAGTTTTAAATCCGCACAATCGGGGTAATTTAAAGTGGCCAATTAACTTATTCATATATGGTGATATATGGTGGTGAAACATGACTATTGTTATTGATGCTTGGTGCTTAGTATGAGGTAATATGCCATATTATGCCACTTGATGGACTAGCTAGGACTACTTGTGATGTTGCCTATGCATGTTAGATATGAGGTTTAGGGATTACATGCTTGAACCCTGCATTGTTGTTGCTTTCGTTTTAGAGCATCCTCACTAAGCTTATAGCTTACGCTCTCCATGTTCAACAATGCAGATCATTAGTGTGGCGTTAGCTCGGAGCAAGGCAAGAAGGGCTTCCAAGTTTTGTAACTCAAGTACGGTGGTAATTTTGTACTAGTTAGCAATGTGGCAAAAGGGTTGTTATATAAGTTTTTATAACTCTTTGTTATATATGATGTTTTGGGGTGTAAAGCATGAATTACTTTGTTGAATGTTAAGGGGGATGGTATGTTGTAAATGCTTAGGTTGCCTTGTTGTATGAATTCTTGAGATGCATGATCCTTGTGTGTTTGAATGCCATGTGTGTTGACATCTTGGTTGTTAAAGGGTGTTTGTGTGTTGTTGGGTCTAGGGAGGTTTAGTTATGCATTTAGAGTGTGTGCCTTATATGTTTTTGCTGAAAAACAGAGTTTTGTAAAGCAGGGCGTATCGATACACCCCTGTGTATCGATACACCCTCAACTCTCTGAGATTCAAATCAGGCTGAGCGTATCGATACGTGGGGTGTATCGATACGGTCCCAACTCTCTGAAATTCAGGTTAGGCTGGGCGTATCGATACACAAGGGTGTATCGATACCCTCTTAACTCTCTGTAATCTTGGGAAGTTGTAGAGTGCATGGCGTATCGATACGGTGTCCAGGCGTATCGATACGGTTCAACCTAGTTGACCAAGTGGTGTTGACCGAGAAGGGCGTATCGATACGCTCATGGGCTGTATCGATACGGTCCTCTTATGTTGACCATAGGGTGTTGACCTTGGTCAAGGCGTATCGATACCCTCTGAAGGCGTATCGATACGTCCTGCTTAAAATGGAAAATTTGATTGTTTAATTGCAGGTTTGTGAGTTTTGTGTCCGTGTTTGTTCGCTGCGTGTCCCCTCACATAGGATTTAATACAAGCATCTAGAAAAGAAAAGAAAAAAAAATAGGGTTGCTAACCGAGGGGGAATCTTAATTGGTTTTCGCTCGGTTTTCCCCGTGTGGCCCACTTGGACCGGTCAATCAGCCAGACCGGGACGAGGGGGTTACATGAAACATTAAGGACAAAATAGCTTCAAAAAAATAAAGGGTCAAAATGACCAAACTGTCAAACGATAGGGGCAAATTAGGCATTATGCCTATATATACGCTTTATTAATTTATCGAGAACTTTAGTGGATGAATGAGGTTAGTTGTGTGTTATGAGTCCCCTCTTATCTTAACAAGTTCAAGATCCGTTCACTTAGTTACGAGAAGAATTACACATTTTCACTATATATTAGTTCCGGATACGTTCATTACTGCTTAAGCGGCTAGTCTCGCTATTGTTGATCTCGCATTTTAAAACTTAAAAATTTCTCAAATTCATTCACATTAATGGGGGAATGTTGGCAATGCTCAAGGGAGTAAGAGCATATAATCCAACAATCGTGTTCACACGTATCTTTGACACGTACAATGCGCGAATCATCTTTTGGAGAAAATTTTTAAGAATTTCTCCTTGCGTTTTTTACATTATGAAAGAATAATTTTCTTCACTATTTATAAGCTCGGATTCGAATATAGTCATACCAGAATTTAATTGATTTAAATTTGAGGTTTAATTCTTTTAAATTCTAGCCTAATTGCAGCAATTTTCAACTTTGTATTTGAACTAGAAATAAGCTTATATTCGATTGAATAACAGGTAGTTGTTACTGCTGCTATTTGGACGTTTCAACGTCTAGAAAATTTCAATTGTTTTCAACATCTACTATGCTGTTGAATTCATTCTCATTTTTAACATTGTTTTAGCGTTAAAAACTATGTTTTTATGACGTTTTTGCCTTTGAAATGTTCCTATAAACTGAAAGCTTTTGTCCTATTTCTAATTACTCATAAGCAAAGACATATTTTCATAACAAACACTTTGTTTGGAGAGACCATGTTAATCTCAGAGGACGTTCGTCCATTGTAGCAGTTACATATGTCGGCACAGATTCATTTCTTTTTTTTTTTGCTCAGCAAATTAGTTTTTATTATAGGGTAAAAGAACCGAAACCTACGTTGAGTGCTTCGTTAAAAACCTTCCTAAACCTAAATGAAGGAAAAGAGTACACGCAACGAGGTACAAATTACACCCAAACCAAAACTAATCAAGTAACAGAGTACATATTACACCCACAGCATCACCAACAAACCGTTAACTATAACTCTTGGTCCTGCTATCGCCTCTAATGACCTTCAAATCTTTGCAATTTCCTCCTAAGGCCACACAAAATAGTCAGCCAGCAACAATCTGTTAACCATGCAAAGGTATCACAACAACCCAACACTTGGCAAGACAATTATAAATTTGAAGCAAAATCTCCAATACGAACTAAACTAACGCAGTCAGACCCCAAAGAAAATTCAATCTATGGCCACCTTGACTTCTCAACCCAACACACAATCATTGAATGCCAATCCACCAAAGCAACTCCGTCAAAGCTAAATACATGACCATCATGAAAATATATCACAACTCCTGGCACCAAGATAGAGACTTATATACCTTCCAAGGACACAACAAAGCTCCCAAAGAAAACCAACCGACAAGCAATTATCACTCCTAAACTTAAACCGAATCTCCCAAATTACTGCATGGTTATCCCCCCATTGATCCTTACCCAACAACTTAGTTAAATCAGACCCAAAGACCTAAACATACGACACACAACATGGTCCATTCATATAATAAAAGAAGAGCTACTCAACTCTTACAATATCTAAAGAACTCACCTTACTAGCAACCTTTGCTTGGAACTACACCTAAAAACGAACACAATCACCTATTCATGATTAAGTAACTCAATCCTTACCAATTCATCCACTACTTCCTCTTCATTTCCAATAATCTGCACCCCTAATCCTTTACATAGTTCAAGCGCTTCCTTCGCCTCTTTATACAACGACTCTTCACGCATCACCTTATCGGTTTTCCTAGCCTCCTTTGCCGACTTTGTAATTATTTGCTTTCGTGCTATGTCTGAATCTGTAGGAGCATGCACGACTGAATCCTTCAGTGTGGAATCTAGACCGGCTTTCTTACTTTTCTTTATGGCTCGACCCCTCTTCTTTTTATCCTTGGCCGAAAGAGCCTTATCTTGCATTTCGGCTAAAGAAATAAACTTTCTCCTGAAATTGTGATCTTGAAGCTCAGGAAAGAACGTCGAGTTTCTGCCCCACCCTCACAATTACGACCTCGATCGACAGCCTCCAAGTTGCCATTCGCCAAATCAACACTCACCGCCCAAGGGAGGTTATTATTGGAGCATGGGACCATCTCACAATCAGCCTCAAGATTGCCATCTGAGTTGGACTTCTCAACGTCTTGGGGCTCCAAACTATGAGAAGATCCAAGATGAAAATTGTCTTGCTAAACACACTGTGCCGACAACATGTGGACTGGTGCACCAACCTTAAACCGACATGAATCAGAATCTTGAATATGCTCAATCTCTTTAATTCCAGCTGACCCTTTCTCATTAAAGATTGCATTGGTAACCTCTTCTCCTCGAGACACCACCTTCTCTGACACACCATATGTAGCCTCTTGGATCTCCACGTAAGCTCCTAGAGGTTGTTCACCTTCCACCAACTTTTCCACTCCCAAGTTCCCTGATGAAGATTCAACCGAAGCTTCCCCTCCCTTCCCCTCTCTGTGCAATTCAAGTGAAGCTTCTGACAAAGTTTCCGACGACCGGACATCGTCCTCGCCATCACTTTCCGACTCTTCAACACCACACCAAACTGATGACGGCCTGATGATTCTTTACTTGAGTTATTTTTTTATTATTGTTCTTCCAGTGCTAACGTCGCTTCTAAGGCACTAGTTTACCATGACACGGTTGTTGATTCTTTACTTTAGTTAATTTTTATTATTATTGTCATATTAGTGTTAACGCCTCGTTTTGCAGTAATTTTACAAACAATTTTCTCTTGACACAAAACTCTCGAACGAGGAAAGAGAAAAATACAAATTAACATATTTCTTGGGTCATTACTTTTTTATATAATTGATTATTAAATTAATTTTTAAGTATTTATAATTCCAACCCTCATCAAATTTAAAAATACAACTTATGTTATCTCCATTTTTATTTTTTATAACATTTTAATGCTTAAATGTAATATAATTGGTCACTTAATTTTGTATCATTCTTAACAATAATATAATGCTTTATGCATATGTACTCACAATTACAAAATTTTATTCAAACACATCAATCCACTTAAATCGGATCTCTCAATTAACTACCCTTAAAAAATCATATGGAGTTAAAAATAAACAATCATCTATTAAAATGATGATATAAAGAAAAATATGGAGTAGTTGAATTAGCAGAGATCATAAATGATGTGAGGGAATGATTCATAAAACAATTGTTCGTAATTGAAGTAGATGATTTGCTTTCATTGCCACGTATGAATATTTTTTTTCTTAAATCATATAGTAAAAAATGATGTCTTTTTTGAGCAGCCACATTTGGTCAGTTGGCTAAACTGCTCATCTTTGTTCCCTCATATATCCTTAAGTCATGAGTTTTAAATCCACTAGGAGCAGGGTGGATCTTGACAATAGAGTTTGGGGGAGCCTAATAAGAATTTTTTTTAAAATTTTGAAGAAGACTTAATTAAAAAATTTTAAAATTTTAAAACATGAGAATTTTTAAAATTTATAGGGGCCAAATTGAAATTTTTAAATTTTCAAAGGGCTAATCTTTAAATTTTCAAAAGTGGGGGGTGTGTGCAGGGCTACCCCGGCTCCTATAGTGATTCTCCTTTGATTAGGAGCACTCATCTTCCTTCTCCTAAAATTTCTCTTCTTCTCTGCTTTAGGTAAGATTAATATTAAAATTTGTCAACAAAATAATGTATTTGCTAGTAATTGTGTGATAAAATGTTTTAAGGTTTTTTTTTCAATGTGATAAAATGCTTTCATTGTCACGTATGAATATTTCTTTTCCCTTAAACCTTATAGTAAAAAATGACGTCTTTTCTGGTAATTGTGTGATGAAATGTTTTAAGTTTTTTTTTACAATATGATAAAATGTTATGTTGGGTGTATCATTTATCTGTGCTTAAATTATCTATTTATCAATATCTAAGTTTTAATGATGCACAACTCTTTTTTTTATTATGGCCACTGAATTTTTATTATAATTATAGAAGATATCACAATTACAACGCATCTAGGAAGGAAAATAATGAGATTAATTCGCCCAAATTTCTTACAACTCAAAAACAAAGAAAAATGAAAAATTTCTATGGAGATAAGCATACCATCAAAATTCAGAAGCTTCGTGAATCTACATGTCTCTATCCAATCGAGACTCATAACTGATGAAAAAAGAGTGGTGAGCGATCCAAACTATCAGGCAGAATGTTCTGCTACCTAGGACTGATTACATCGGCAAACAACCATCAACCGAGTGAGAATCTAACTTTGCGTGACTACCGACAAATCATAATCAGGAACTAGCGTCGATTAAAAACTCTATGCGAGCAACAATCGATCACTAAGGTATGCTGAATCATGCCACAAGGACAGATTAAACAAAACCACAAAAACAAAGAAAACATGTCACAAGGACAGAAGAAAACGTGTGTCACAAGGACAGAGAAACCACGTGACATAAAGGAAAAGATTCTTATTAAAATAATAATAATAATAAATACCGAAGATCGACAACTAATAGTTAAGTAATTGCCGATCACCAGCTAACGTCAGACGACGCAAAATTATTAGGGAGAAGAAACTAGGGTGTTTTTAGAGCATGCGGCTAAGATAAATAAACCCCGGCTTTAACCTTATTATTAGGATTTCGTTTCACTTCCTTACAAATATGGTTATTTGATTTCAGATTATCAAAGAGGAATAAATCGTCGTAAGTCATTGGACCACTCAATGATTTTAATTATACATAATTTTTTTTATTTAACCATCTGTATTTGACTCATTGGTCGACTACATATTAGGTTTTGTAAAAGTTTAATATGGAACGATTTTCTCAACCCAATTTTCTCTGTTTACAATGTTAGGATCGAACTCATGATCTTACTTAAGGGACCTAACACCTCATCCCGCTAGACCAATTGATTATTGGTAATAATGCACAATTTATATACATATCAATTGAACAATTAAAAGATTCAGATTCAAACATTAAAAAACAGCTTAATATAAAAATAAGTGCAAAAATAAGTGTCTAACGTCTCATTTCGTTAATTTTAGGTGTCTGGTAGTTAACTGTCGTTAAAAAAATTCGTTAACCAATTATAATTTTACATGTGGCGGGTTTTAAGTTATAATTTCATTTTACTTTTTAATTTTAAAATCTATTTTTTCAAAAAAAAACCTGAAAGTCTAAAATAGTTTCCAAAACGTAAAAATCTCAAAACCCTAAATAATCATTGATGTCACCGTCGAGCCACCCCTTCATTTGTCGGACTCAGCCAACCATTTCCTCTACCTACCGTCGTTGTCGAGCCACCTCTTCAGTCGTTGAACATATCCGACCATTTCTCCTAACCTACCGTCGTCAGAAACCATCGAATGGCGTCCCAGTTGAGCATTGAACGGTGAATACAAAATTATCATTCGACTAGCACGTCGTCCGTCGATTTCCAGTCGAACGATCGATTTTCGATGTTGGTAAGATGAAGAAAATGGTTTTTTGGGTTCGATGACTAAAGGGGTGGCTCGACGGCGGCATCAATGACTATTTTGACTTTTGAATTTTTGTGGTTTTGGAGACTATTTTAAAATATCATAGAATTTCAGGTTTTTTAATCGAAAGTTTTAGTTTTTTTTTTCAAAAAAAAACTAAAATTATTGCAGCGCGACCTTTAATGACAATACACCTAAAATTGTAAGGATGAGTCTACCACGTGCGACAAACACCGATGAACACCACTAATGATGAACACCATTAAATTAATTAATAAAGATTTAAAATTTTAAGGACCCATCATATAATTAATAATTATTTTTAAAAATTCAATTAAATTATTATATATATATATTAAAATTTTATTTTTTAATAAGGGTAAACTATATATTTAGTACCTCGCCTATTTTTCTATTTCTATTGAACCCTCATTATTTAAATATTATTTCAATTTGACCCTATTCTTTATAAAAAAATAATTTAACCCTTAACCCTCAACCTAAAACCCTAAACTATTAAACCTTAAACCCTTAAACTCTTAAACCTATACCCTAAATCATATACAATTAAAAATAATTTCACCATCATCGATTCAATTCAATCCAATGAATTGTTGAATTCTCCTAAAAAATTCAATTAAATTATTTTTTATATATATCAAAATTTATTAAACTTGAATCTCCTAGAATTAACATTATCATATTATTTGAAATGAAGAGGTCATCACAATTAATTAAATTCGAGCAATCCTTCCAATGCCTCAGCACGTTGCTGGAACGATGAGGGATCAAACCTTCGTCTCCGTGTGTCTGATGAGGTACGGCTAGATGCCCCAGCAGTTGCGTTCTGATCAGAGGAAACACTTACATCATCTCCGTCCACTTGAAACATGCTGCGTTGAATTCCTTGCCATGCATCAGCAAAATCGGGTTTTCTAGACAATTGATCACATATTTGCACCGTATATTTGTCTTTCGTGATTGGACGGTCGACAAATTGTGGCGAGCTAGAGAATCCCTGTGCAGATTTTGGTGAAGTTTTGTTCATGGAGACCAAGGTTTGATCCCTCATCGAATTGTGATGACATCTTCATCTCAAATAAGATAATAATGTTAATTCTAGGAGATTCAAGTTTAATTAATTTTGATATATATATAAAATAATTTAATTGAATTTTTTTAGGAGAATTTAACAATTCATTGGATTGAATTGAATTGATGATGGTGAAATTATTTTTAATGGTATATGATTTAGGGTATATGTTTAAGAGTTTAAGGGTTTAAGGTTTAATAGTTTAGGGTTTTAGGTTGAGGTTTAAGGGTTAAATTATTTTTTTTATAAAGAATAGAGTCAAACTGAAATAATATTTAAATAATGAGGGTTCAATAGAAATAGAGAAATAGGTGAGGTACTAAATATATAGTTTACCTTATTAAAAAATTAAAATTTTAATATATATATATAATGATTTAATTGAATTTTTAAAGTAATTATTAATTATATGTTGGGTCCTTAAAATTTTAAATCTTTATTAATTAATTTAATGGTGTTCATCGGTGTTCATCATTAGTGGTGTTCATCGGTGTTCGTCGCACGTTGTAGAATTTTCCAAAACGGTAATGGTATAAATGTTAAACACCTAACACCTATTTTTTTTAAAGGTAAACTACACGAAATGCCACTAAACTTTAACCTTCGTATCGAATATACCATTGAACTATAAAATGATACTATTATACCACTGAACATTGTTTTTTGCTATTATTATACCACTGAACTTTATTTTTTTTCAATCCAAGCACTCGACGTTAAACTGTAACATACTATTAATACCTAAGATAGACCAAAACGACGTTGTTTTGCTAGTAAAAAATAAAAAAAAATACCGTGTTTAAGGAGGATTAAACCAAGAACCTCTAAGAAGAAAAGTTTACACCGAACCACCAAGCCAACTTAAAAACTTGATATAATCCTAACAAAAACAGTATATAAATAATATTGCAGTTGAACTTAGTTTTATTTATCTCATCATATAATTTTATAATAGGGTAAACTACTGCGGTGGTCACTTATGTTTCCCTTCAGTACAGAGTTGGTCACCGATTTTGAAAAACGACAAGTAAGGTCACTTACGTTTTCGAGGCGTAAACTTTTGATCACCAACCGTTTAGTGCCGTTAAACTTTAACGGTTTTCTGATCTGGAAATTAAAAAAATAAGGGTAAATTACTGCAATGGCCCCAAATTTCCTAAAATTTCAGAAAACCCCCAAATTCATAAAACCCTAAATCCTTAAATACCTAAATCCCTCAATCTGGTCACTCCTATCGTCGTTGGCCACGATTCCGGCGACAGAATGGAGCGTCCTCCCTTCTCCCAAACACTCATGCACCAATCGTCGTCGTTTAATCGTCGCTTGTTGCAAATCGATCGAATGAATTTTTCAAATATTTCAACTTTCGTCCGACATTTTGCACGACTCCGATCAATTTTTAGCAGCGGCGTGGTAGGGTAAACGGTCATGGTGGTCCGGCGACAGATGTGGTGGGCGGCGGCGTTACAATCGGCGACAAAATCGACTTAAATCGTGATTTAAGTTTTGGTGAGTTGGGGATTTCGAATATGGAGGTTATTTTGTGAATTTTGAAAATTTAGGGATTTTTTTAACTGCCAGATCTGAAATTCGTCAAAATTTAATGGCATCAAATGGTTGGGTGACCAAATGTTTACGTCCCGAAAACGTAAGTGACCTTACTGGTCGTTTTTCAAAATCGGTGACCAACTCTGTACTGAGAGAAAACATAAGTGACCACCGCAGTAGTTTACCCTTTATAATATTATAATATAATTTCTTAAATATATTAACTTTATAAATAAATATTGTTTATAATTTATATTAGAAAACTAAAATATTGTTTATAATAATAATATATTCAACTAAACCTTAAACCATACATGTAACTAACTAAACTACAAACCATGAACCCTATATATAATTAAATCTAAAATCCCAAACCTTAAATATATATAATTAAATCACAAATCTCAAACCCAAAACCTTAAAATTAAAATGTTATTTATAATATATATTAGGATTTGTAATATAAATTATAAATGATATTTTAGTTTTAGTGTTTATGATTTATGATTTAGTTATATATATAGAGTTTAGTTACATGTAGAGTTTAGGGTTTATGATTTAGGATTGATTTGGCTTAAAGGTCAAATTGGCCCTCAACGAAAAAAAAAATCAATTAAGCACTTATGAAAATTTTGCACCCAGTTGAGTCCTCATAATTTAAATTACATCCAATTTGGCCCTCAACGAAAAATCAAAAAATCAATTTAGCCCTTTCGTTAAGTTGATCGTTAACTCAAAAGTAGTTATTATGATTGTGACACATGGCACACTCTGGACGTGCCACATCATCAAAACCGCAAATAATCATTTAAAAATTAAAATTATTTAAAATTATAAAATAATATATTTAAAATTAAAAAAATTAAGATTTTGAAAACATTTAAAATTATAAAAATTAAAAATATAAAAAATTATTTAAGAATTCAAGAAAAATTGAAAATATTTAAACGTGTAAAAAAATAAAATTATGTATAAAATCATAAAAATATTTTTTACTTAAAATAAAAAAATTGTAATAATTATTAAAAATATATAAATATTTATAATGACATATTTAAAAATTGTATAATTTTTAATATATATATATATATATATATAATTATAAAATCCCAAATTTTCAAAAAAAAATAAAATGCCCAAAATTTTTAAATCTTTAACCTTGAACCCTAACCCTAAATTCCAAAGTCCTCAAATCAGTTTTATCGACGGTGGAAGTTGTTGGTACTGTGGCAGACGACAGTACTGGTGAGAAGAAATATTGAGGGAGAACGAGAGTTTTCCTGCGATGGGGAGTGGCCGGTGGTTGATTCAGTGCTAATTTTTGATTTAGGGATTTATGAGGCTTTTTTGAAAGAAATGAAACTTTTGGGTTTTTTAGAAAAAAAATATTATTTTATATTTTTTATAAAAGAATAAAGGAAAATAAGAAAAAAAATTAAATTAAATTAATATTTTTAATTTTTACAATTTTTTATGAATTTTTATAATTTTTTTTATAATTTTGTATATTTTTAGAATTTTTTAAAAAAATTGATTTTGATGATGTGTCATGCCCAAAGCATGCCACGTGTCTTATATTTTGACCGTTAGATGACATTGACAGTCAACGCGGTCAAACTAACGAAGGGGACAAATTGGGTGTAGTTTGAATTATGAGGGCTAAATTGGGTGTAAAATTTTCATAAGGGATTAATTGGTTTTTTGATTTTTTGCTGAGGGTCAATTTGACCTTTAAACTGATTTATTTTACATCTGGTTTAGGGTTTGAGGTTTAGTAACATATGTTATTTAAGGTTTGAATTTTAGGGTTTAGGTCTAATTATATATATTATAAATTAGTTTTATAATATAAATTATAAATATTATAAAATAATATCATGAGATAAATGAAACTAAGTTCAACTGCAGTATTATTTATATACTATTTTTGTTAAAATTATATCAAGTCTTTAAGTTGGCATGATGGTTTGGTGTCAACCTTTCATCTTAGAGGTCTTTAGTTCAATCCTCCTTAAATTTAGTGTTTTCTTAATTTTTTTACTTGCTAAACGTCGTCATTTTGGCCTATCTTAGGCATCAAAGCAACTATACCAAAACAACGTCGTTTTGGATTTAACGGTCCGTTACAGTTTAACGGTCGAGTGCTTGGATTGAACAAAAAAACAAAGTTCAGTGGTATAATAATAGCAAAAAAACAATATTTAGTGGTACAATAATATCATTTTATAGTTTAGTGGTATGTTCGATACAAATGTTAAAATTTAATGTCATTTTATGTAGTTTACCCTTCAAAAAATAGTCGAAGTACCTAAAGTTAACAATAGATATAATTTAGATATCTATTTCTATATTAAGCCTAAAACAGTGCATTTTTTATAACTCTTAATTCTAATCTTAATCCTTCCTAGAGAGGAGGAGAATGGATGACTCTTGGGAAAAGAAGGGGAGTACTTTTAATGGGTCTAGAACTCATGACCTAAAAAAATATTAGGGAATAAAGATGAACAACTTGACCAACCAACCAAATAGGCTTTCTAAAAAAATGCATTTTAAACAATGATTAACAAAAATAATGCTGAGCCTAAATGATTCATTACTACAAAATCATAGATTAATGGAAAATAGGCTTAATATTAAAATAAGGTCTAAACTATTTTTTTTTCTTTTAGACGTTTAAACTTTTTTTTGTCTCTTTTAGGGACACAAACTATCATTTTTTACTCCTTTTTAAGGTCAAATGACACATCTAATTTGACCAAAAAATGATAATTTGGGCCCTGGACAAAAAAGTTTAGACATTTAAAAAGAAAAAAATGAGATAGTTTAAATACTTATTTTAATATTAAACCTTGATATTAGACATTTAAAAAGAAAAAATGAGATAGTTTAAATACTTTTATATTGTTGTGAATAAAATAAAGAAGAACAAGAATAAGAACAAGAAGAACAAAGAGATGAGAGAAAGAGAGAGATTTATATTATTCTTAAAAATAGAATTGTATACAATGCCTTCAATGAATCATCTATTTATAGGCATAAGAAGTACATAATACATTAAACTCTAATTCATAGAGATAATGTTCCTAATAATAAATAAATCAAACTCCTTTGATAAAGTTCTAATCATGATAGACATCCACATAGATAAATATTCATAACACTCCCCCTTGGATGTCTATGAAGATAATGTGCCTCGTTAAAACCTTACTAAGATAAAAACCCAGTGGGAAAAAAATTCTTTAGTGAAGGAAAAAGAGTACACACATCTTTGATACGCATAACATGTTGCCTCATTAAAAACCTTACCAGGAAAACCCATTGGGACAAAACCTCGGTTAAGGGAAAAAGAGTGCAACGCGTATTTACTCCCCCTCATGCAAACATCACAGAAGATCTTTGAATCTTCATAATTTAATCTTGAATATCATTTTTCTAAAGATCGTGAGGGATGAAACTTTGGAGTAATATGTTTCATGATGTATCCACTTTCAAACTGAGATATACATCTTGCGTTATCTTCACACAAGATAGCTTTTATCATATCTTGTAAAAGTAAATCCACATATCTTTTGGATATGTTGGGTCAATAGTCTTAGCCAAACACATTTTTTGGCTTGCCTCGTGCATAACAATTATTTCTACGACATTTGAGGAGGCATCAACGAATGTTTGAAGATCTAAATGTAATGATCTTTGTATATTCATAGATATTTCTTGACCAACTAATATATAGTGCTTCAAGACCAAGAAAAGATATAATTATCTGTATTCACATCCAACAATCTTACAACTATTGGGATACTTAATAGATATGCTCTATTTATATTGAATCTTCTTTAAGATTCTTTCAGCTTATGTTTATTCATAGACAAAAGAAATATATAAAAATGCTCGATCTTCAGGTCGAGATAAACTTGATGTCAAGATTCAAGTACTTGTATTGAAAGTACTTCATGAGTTTCCAATTTGAAACTCTTTAGGAGTTCTAAAATTATCACAATGGTTCTTGATCCAAACTCCTTTATAAAATATATAAGGAAATTTGATCATTCTTATAGTATTTTCTCAATTAGTATTCACTAAGGCGATTATACCAAATGCGCCAAAATATTCATGAGACATGTCTAAATAAATTTCCTCATAAATTTTCATATGCTTATAGCATTTTAGATCCTTCAAGGATAAATATGGATCCACAAATAATTAGACGCATGTAAAATTTTCAAAACTGCCAAAGTAATTGCATCCACCATGAAGTAATTAAAACTTTTCATAAATCATAGTTCAAGTCGTATTTACGACTACTTATTTGTGCCTCACTTGCATTACACCTTTAGGTGTTTGGACTGGTGGTCCAAATACTTCTATTTTAGAAGTTCAAAGCGTCTTTCAACATTGGCCAATTCAATATCTATACTTCTGGATAGATTTTATACAAGATCCTCGATTTCTTTCTTTACTTCTATAGAAGTATTTTATGTAAAATTGTTTGTAAAATTGTTGTCGACAACTTTCCAATTTTCTGGTTCCATTCTCGTAATGACATAACTCATCGAGATCTCTTCAAGATTTCAATCTTTATTTCAGGTACCTGAAACTCTTATAGAGTTTTATTATTTGTTATGTCTTGGGTCTCTTCAGGAGCACCCGCCTCCAATATATGACCATCTCATATTACTTTCTATTTACGAGAACTTTGATCATTGGAACCATTTCAACTATCATGCTTCAGGCATGATTTACATTCTCTCGCTCTAACATGTAATTTAAACTTAGAGCATTTCAGCTGGTATATAGACTTAATTACTCTCATTGGGTCAGTAAATATGTCTGGCAGTTGACATGTAATAACATGAATTATCTTATGAACTTCTAGTTCATATACGAGGATCTATATAACGATAATTCATTTTCCTCTATCCAGCTGATTATTATCTCCCCCTGATGTTGAGAAAAATCATGTCATAAATCATAAAATGGGAGACTCGTACTCAATATATATTCCCAACCCTTTTTATTTACCCATTTTGTGCGTTGTGGTGGAGCAATTCATATCGCACATTCAAAAATCATAAAATGGGAAATGTATGGTTTCTGACCAAAACCCAATCATAACGGGGAGTTTATTATAACTCGTTGGCTTGATGCGTATAAGTGTTGCTATATTGAAACACCATATAAATAATAACTCTTTTGTTCTCATAGTTTAGCTATTAAATAGGAGGCATCCAATTGAAATTTTGTTAAACTATATTTTTCATAATCAATAGGCTTTGTAATAACTGATATAGCCTAAAATATAAACCCACTAGCTTTTCAAGATGAATAGTCTAACTGCATAATCTGAATCTTTTAGAATCAATCTCACAAACTTCTGGTTGTAAGTCAATAAAACAATGTAGATGCATCTACTAAAATCATATAAAATTTTCCACATTTGTGGATATATGGGCCCATATTTCGTTCAGATATGCAAAGACATACAGTCTTAACTTCAGTACAAGAACTTTAAGTTCTAATTCTTTTGGTAAGTGTGATCATCTATATCCTTTGAGAACAAACAACACAAGAACTTCAGGTTCTTTTAGTAAGTGGAATTTAATCAATTCCTTTAAGCAACACAAGAACTTCATGTTCTTTAATAAGTGGAATTTAATTCATTCCTTTGAGAATAAGCACCACAAGAACTACAGGTTCTTTTAATACACGTGCATGTAAATCTCAATAATTTCTGCACCATTATTGATCAGGATGGTCTAACCGATTATGCCAACTATATATATGTGTATATATCTCTGAATTTGTAAACTTCTTGTTTACCATAACGTGTAATTCAATCTTACTCGTACATGTCTAGTACGACCATCAAAATTGTTCCTTTAAATAGGAATATATTTAGCTCTTTCGGAGCTTTCAATTGAAATTATCTTTTGGTAGCAATATATAGCTCTTCTAGAGCTTTCAACTGACTTTTTGGCTACCAAAACTTATATCCATATTGATTTATTTCAAATGCCAATTGATAACATATGTTATCTATAATTCCAAAAGGGATAGTTTGCGAACTCATATTGCTCTCTTTATGACTTTGACGAGTATAACGCATTGTGAATATGGAATAAAGTTCCATTTGACAATAACATATTTGCTCAACCAGAGCCTTTTGTGATATTAGTACTTCTGGATATAGTACTCACATTATTCCCTTGCATTTTAATCGAGAAATGCATAATTGTGCACCTTTCAAAATGTGCTTTGTTTCATTTACTTCAGGTGATGAAAATATGTACTTTGTATCATTCACTTCGAGGAATGAAAAATATAAAATATAGCACATCATATCAAGTCGATTAACTATCAGAGATAAACTTTCAAGTGCTCTTCCGAAGTATTGATATTTTAGTACTTTGAGAAATACTACTCATATTTCCCCTTGCATTTAAATGGGAAAAATATTTCTTATGCTTAAGTACAATATGAGTACTTGCATTATCTGCTAGGCATAAATAGCCACAATTCTAGGCATAAATAGCCACAATTCATTGTATATTTTATTCCGGAAGTAATCATATTCTTCAAATAATAAATTAACATAAAGCGTAAATAAATAATATGTGAAATAAATAAACATAAAGCAAACTAACATAAATAAATAATAAATAAAACGAATTAACATAAAATAAATAAATAAAATTAACAATATCCAATTGAGTTGGACCAATAACGCCATAATTATTTTCGCCATAAACAAATTTTGTTTATATTTTATTTCATTTATCATTCATGATTATGGATAAAGTCCATAATACTTTGGCGTTTGACAAGTACAAAACCAATGGTTTATAACATCACATTGGTAAAATGATTTCACTTCCTTAGAATGATCTTTATCACTCTTGTCATCCTTATAACTTCGCTACCAGCGGGTAGAAGTATTCTTAAAACGACTATATTTTTCATGTGTATATGCATAGCCTCGACCACGACCACAACTTTTAATGTGATTTTTTTTTATTCCTTCCATAATATAATCTCACATTCACTTTAGGGAATGGAGTAGAGCCAGTGGGCCTTTAAAACCTTTTTCACATATCCTTATCACAGAGAACAAAGATTTAATCCTCGTACGCGGCATTGTTAAACCTGTCCACAAGGTCCTTTAAAAACCTCCTTTGAGACCAGTAGCCTCGCAGAACGGGATGTCCAGCCAATTATACTTGGATTATATCAAAATTATGTCTCTAATTGAATAATTATTTACCATGTTTGCATTCACTTCAGGGAATGAAATAGATCCAATAATCGCATGGAATAAACATCATGCTTGCATTCACTTCAGGGAATGCCCCATCATTGATAATTGCATGGAATAAACATCATGCTTGCATTCACTTCAGGGAATGCCCCATCATTGATAATCGCATGGAATAAACATCATGCTTTGCATTCACTTCAAGGAATGCCCCATCATTAATAATCGCATGGAATAAACATCATGCTTTGCATTCACTTCAGGGAATGCCTCCCATAAAATTTTTTGAATCAAGACGAATTTTCGTAACTTGAAATTGGGAGAAGTCTATGGTCGAGTTTTTCGACGAAGAAGAAATATTGCTTTCGAGCAAATATAGGCTTTATAACAGTCTCTTGTAGATTCAAAATCACCATAATATATCACACTTTAAAATTATAGTTTAAAGGAAAATAAAATAAAATAAAATAGAGTTTACCGATAATATTTTCCTCTCGATGACGATGGAGACATAGTGAATGACCGAGACAGCTTCTCATAATCCTTTTATATCACGTCTCTTTCCAAGCCATTTAAATAATATAAAACTTAAAACACGAAAAATATCAATTCTCATCAATGAAATAACATAAAATAACGACTATTTAAAGTCAGATTAAAATGTATAAAATAAGTCATGAGCTAAATTGAACTAAACATAAGCATGAATGATATGATTGAATTATAAATAAAAAAAACGCTATTTAGGACCAAACTACTTGCCAAACGCCATTTGATTATGCGTAGACTGAGAGTGGGAAAAGAATTTCAATTTTAATGTTAGCGCACAAATATAGATTATGGGTTTTCTTCCATATTTTAATGTTAGCGCATATAAACATGGTAAATATAGATTTAATAACATAAATTCTTATGGAGAAAACATACCTTCAAAATTACTTTCCCATGATTACCGATTTCAACACTTCTGCTTAAAAATATCTTTTTCGAAGATATGTTTTTTTTTAATCTTGAAAGCTCCATGTAAACGCGAAAGGCGTCTATAAATTAGTATGCTATAAAAATAAAATAATTAATTAAGAGGAAATATGTTTCAAGAGGAAGTACGAATATTAGAATAAAATAATAACCAAATAATGAATCGAAATATACTAACCTTAATTTTAGAATAATTAACTAATCAATATAACAATATATAAATAAGCAAAACATACCGATTTTTTTTTTCAAACTAACTTGAATAAATAGTAGATGCAGTCACCAATACCAAGTTGAAATCTTTTTAGAGAATCACCAACAAGAACCATGATAGTTGAGCAAAATCGTGCTGATAACGTGTTGTGAATAAAATAAAGAAGAACAAGAATAAGAACAAGAAGAACAAAGAGATGAGAGAAAGAGAGAGATTTATATTATTCTTAAAAATAGAATTGTATACAATGCCTTCAATGAATCATCTATTTATAGGCATAAGAATTACATAATACATTAAACTCTAATTCATAGAGATAATGTTCCTAATAATAAATAAATCAAACTCCTTTGATAAAGTTCTAATCATGATAGACATCCACATAGATAAATATTCATAACATATATATATATATATAACTCATTCCACACAATCTTAAAATGTAAAAAAATTATGACACTCAACCAACTGTTTAAACACTTTTTAATAGTTGTAAGTATTAGTATTTATGAAAGGCCGTTGATTAGTGTACCATTATCAACATAGATGTATAATTCGTATTATTTTCAAAATTCAAAACTAAAACTTTAAATTCTTAATAAATTGAAATTCAAAGTTACTTATAATGTATCACCAAGTACACTTACTAAAACATTTAATTTTAACTGTATATTATCAAGCCATTTTATTTAATGTGTATCGCATTTTTTATCAATTTAATAATTAAGTTTCAAAATTCCAATCTAGAACTTCTAAAGTTCAAATTTCAATATTCTTTGATTCTTTGTTTAGAAATTTGGATTTTTCGAATTTGAATTTCATTTGTTATGTGAATGATAAGAATGAACATGGGCTTATCACATCCAAATTTATAGTGAGATTTCAAAATCACTACTAAGGTAGAATTTGAGAAGTTGGATTTGTTTTTGAATCTTGAGAAGTTAGATTTTTAAAATAGTGCAAATTGAGCAATAAAATGTTAAAAGAATACAACATTCATTATTATTTCTCAAATCCTTGTATTTGTTAGGTGCCTACATAGTAATGGTTTTGAAATTCATAGTTTATCTTTTGCTTTGGAAAATTCAGAATTTTAAATTTTTCATCTATATATTGTATCGAATCTTAACTATTTCTTTTTAGTGTATACATTTTGTAAATTTAAATCCAAATTTTAAAATCTAAGCTTCCAAACGAAACGTATGTGTAAGATACAAATTGATGTTTATGAGATAAAAGTAAGTCAATAAATTATCTAACCAACTAGATTTTATTTCTACACTTAACTTCTACTTGAATGATTATACTCTCAACTCACAATCCCACCAATTGCTCACTCATTTAATAACAATAATTTCATTCTCAACGTATATATCAAAAACTTGGTAAATTGAAATTCAAATTACTTAAGCCTCTTCAATTTGAATTAATCTTTTTGACTAAAATAGGTGCCTAATTTTTTTTATTTTTGGTTGAAAATAGGTGCCCAAGTAGATGTCAAAATTGACTTTAGGCATTTATTACAGAAAAGAGACATAATTTGGGCATTTATTTTATAGTTTAGCCTAAAAAATAATGAATTGCGGAGATGTTACCTATGGTTGTGAGGGAGTATAGATCAAGTAATTTTCATAAATACAAACGAATTTTTGCAACATATAATTTATTTTAGGATTTTTTTTTATAAAAAAAAATTGATGCAAAATGAGTAGGAAAAAAACAGAATGAGTAGAATATGTTTTGTTTTTTCCGAGTGTAGGCTTTTTGAATGATTCATTAATAATAAATGTGAAATTTGTGTTTGTTATAAAAAGATTAATAGTACGATATATCATTATCATATAAGTAGAGTGTTTTTATCACCTAAAAAAACAAAACAATGCTCGAATTTAATATATTCCATTTTATTTATTTATACTATTATTACTTTAGATATTAAATGTATAACTTTTTTTATTAAGTATAGTGTTTTTACATTTCAAATTTCAAATATAGTACTCGAATCCATACAAGATAAGACAACAAAAACATTCTTGACTTGTAACCTCGTCGACCCGGCCTAGCCGCCAGACCGCATCGAACGGGTTACACATGGAAAATCGAAGCGAAACCTGTTAAGGCTCCACTCCGATTAGCAACCCTAGAAAATTTCTTTTAAAGTTATCTTCTCTAGATGCTTTAATCATATCCTATGTGAGAGGACACGCAGCGGAAACACACACGGATACAAAACACGCGAAACAGACAATTTAACAAACCCTTTTTAACTTTTACAACAGGTCGTATCAATACGCTAGAGAACCGTATCGATATGTCTGGACTTGGTCAACTCCCCAAACTCAACCTAGGGAGACCGTATCGATACGCTAGAAGACTGTATCGATACACCCTCAACGGTCAACTTACCAAGGTCAAACTACAAAGACCGTACCGATATTCTCAGGACTCGTACTGATACACCAAAATCTCGTCAATTTCTCAAATTTCCAGAGAGCTTTTGGCGTATCGATACACCCTTGCGTACTGGTACGCCTTGCCTAAGACAAGGTTAAAAGTAGGGGACCGTATCGATACAGCCCTTGAGCGTATCAATACGCCCTGCACTGTAAACCTTATTTTGGCTGCTAAAAACACAAGGACTCGACTCTAGAGGCATTAAGCGACTAGTCAAGCAACATACGAACTCAAACACAACACAAGATATCCATGGATAAGCACACGAAGCCATTTATACACCGAACGATGCAACATTCAACAAGATAAGATCCTTAAAGGAAACATACATACTTAGCATTCACCAACATAGCCAAAAGCCAAACCAAAGCATACTTCAACATGGCAAAAGGCAATACAAGCCCAAAACGACTAAACATACTTGTCTAAAAAAGAACATGCCATCAACATCACAAAACACAAAGGACCCATCACATTGCTTAAATACTAATTATTGAAGTCTAAACCATACTTGAGCAAACTAAATTCCCTTGGAATCTCCCTTGTTCCCTGAGCTGCTCCAAAGGTCTAAGGGCCTGCATTGTTGGAAAAGAGAGTGTAAGCATTTAAGCTTAGTGAGAGGTGCTCAAAGAGGTAACTACAACAATGCAGTTTTAAAACATAGTTTGCTTGAAAACCAAACCCTTTTCCAAATCATTTCCACATGCTTGGACACACAATGTCATGCTTTTACCTTCCGTGCATTTACCGAATGCAACCACAAGCCATAGGCTTACCATATGCTCATTCTCATAATGCAAGCAAAGTAAACGACAATGCTATAAGCATAAACATAAGGAATCAACAACATGCTTAACAAGAGAAGTAAAGCATTCATGGGTATATTGACATTTAACGTTTTACTTGGATATGCGAATAACTTTCTCAAACCCACTAGACACTTCCGGTGGAATCTCACATCACCGTACTCACAGTCTAATAATAACATGATTTTCGGTGGAATCTCACATCACCGTACTCCTTCTTAGTGGAATCTAACATCACTAAGGCCACGTGCGAATTTTACCTCGAGTGCACTCTAATCCTATAGATCGATCAACTATATCCGGTAACAACCAACACATGTCAATATACTCAATTTCAACCACAAGCATTACCGATGCTTGAACCACTTACCCAGTCCAACTTCCATGCAAGGCATGTATTCACAATGCAAGTATAGACATAAGTCCCACATTTCAATATGCATAACAGTGCAATTCAACACATAAAAACATAGAATGTTCAACTCGCATTTCAAGAATCGTAAAACACAATTTAATTGCATAAACCTTTAGAACTTACTCTCGAGCTTGGATTGGCCTTTCAAACTCAATCTAAACTCCCAAAATATTCTGTTAACCACGTTAAGGCTTTTAAAATCGATCCACTCACCGATGAAACCCAACACAAGCCGAAAATGTCGATCAAGCCTCCAAGTTCCCCAGAATTGAGTATGAAGCTTCTCCAATGTTTTCCCTTGCTTCTAATCAGCCAAAAACAGTGCATTACACATCAAAACATCCACAAAACCACTGCCACAAATCATATTACAACCCAAGACAAATTTTGCTACATTTCCAAACCAAGAACTAACCCAAACTCTTCATTTTCGGACATGGACACAACCCAGCAGTTACCCATCAACTTCATCATCCAAATCATCACTAAACATGTTCAAAACAGCCCCCAAGTGTAACCATACCATCAGTCCAACTTTCCCCTCACATAACTACCTCAAAACTCAAGATTTTCACTTCTAAACTCACCCACTAATACCCATTTCAGAATTTCATTAAAACTTCACCATTTTAACATATGATAAGCTTAAAAGCAAGTTTATAACATATATGCACTTTACAAATTAAGAACTTAACAAAAAACCAACAAAGTTTCCATATTTAATTTAAAACCTTGAACACTTGAAACAACTCAAAATGGATTTTATGGAAATCCAAGACCATGAAAATGTTGAGGATGAAAAGAAGAAGTAAAAAACATTATTACCTTGATAAAATCTCTTGGAATCGTCGAGGAAGATGATGGAACAGTGTTTGGGTTGGGGGGAGGGGGTTTAGAACATGAAAAATCAAAATAGAGAAGATGATAGCTTTGAAAAACCTTTTTTTTATTTCTTTTTGTGAAATCCCCTTTTTGCCCCTTTACCCTTTGAAACTCCTTTTTGGTGTATTGAAAATTGTTTGTTTCCAATTTAATTTTAATTGACCCGGTTGACTAACCCGATAACTCTCGGCCCTAAACTCGGGGCGTTACATGACTACTCGACTAATTAATAGATCTAAATGTGAAATTTTTTAATTTCAAAAAAAATATCACCATCATATGTGCCATTTAAAAATAAATTACTTTTAGCTAGAAGTTATGTGTTACTTCACAAAATATTCAAGTATAAAATTTAAAATACTGAAAACGTAAAGCTTGTTGTTATTACTGGAAAAAAAAATTAGATGAGTATGGCTCACCACGTCATCCATAGTTCCATTCAATGAAATTTTCACCTATTTTCTACATGTAACTAAGAAGTGGGTAGTCACTTGAAAGTTACACTGAAATAAGTGAATATTACCGTATGGACCATAAATGACATGGTGAGTTGTGTCCATCTAATAATTTCTCATATTACTGGCATGCGAAATTGACAAATTTATGAAGTTTGAATGGTGTAGAACCAAAAGGAAAAAAAACCATAAATTATAATTTATCATGGTTTATTATTATGGATGAGGTTAATCAATGCATATAAGAACATGTAAGGATTATATCACTATTATTTTTTATTCTTTTAAGTTATTATCGTTTTACATTTATTTGCGTACAATAATATTTTTTTAATAATTTTTATTTAGGGGAAAGGATGCGAGCATTTGTTCTTAAACAGTTTTGAACCCACAACCTAGGGGAGAATGAAAGATGTCAATTGAGAGCTTTAACCACTTGCTTTGGAGATTGTTGACAATAACATTATTTTTTTTGCAGTGAAGGTTCTGGACAGGTGCGATAGGAGCGACCATACATACCCCCAAGAGAGGGGCCCAAAAAACAGTGAACATAAATTAAATTAAATATTTGTAAAAAAAATTATAAATTTATATATATAATTATGTGTGTAATATATATAAAAATAATCTAAAACTTAAAACATGCAAAAAAAATACACTTTATAGTGAAAATGTTTGATTTTTAGATGTTTATAAGTCAATTTTTATTGCTCAAAAGGATAATTTAATAATATTTTTTGTATTAAGGTAATTAAAAAAATTTACTTCTTATTCATTATGAATTAAGGGCCCCATTTTAATAAATTGCACAGGGCTCCAAAATCTTTGAACCACCCATGTTTTTTTAATAAATGGGAGACATATTAATTCTTATTTAGATAATATATGCTTTAGTAAAGAAATGCTACATCCACCCACTGGATCATCTATCTAGTTGAGGCGACATATCACGTGTTAACTAATAAATATAATACAATATATTTCTTAATAAATAATAAATAGAATACAATTAATACATCTTTTAACAATAAACGGTTTTCAAAACTATAAATATAATTAATATTTTATTTTTTAATATAATAAAAAGAGAAACTAAGCTAACTCAAAGAAACATTATGATCTGTCCTACTACCATGATACAATTCTTCGGAAATTCTAGCAAGAGCCTCTAAAAATCTGTAGTATTCAAAAGGAGTGTCCCATGCCACTTCGGCATGGTAAAAACATCGAGATTGCCCCTCATTAGGGGTGGTTAAAACTCGACTCGAATGTAAAATAATCTGACTCGTTTTGACTCAACTCGTAACTTCATAAATACGACTCGACTATAAAATGGAAATTTGAATAACTCGAATTTTTCAGTAATTACTTTTTCAGGTTTCAAGTTCGAGTCGAGTTCCTCAATTCTTTTCTATATATTATGTATATCGTATGTGAAAATATGAAGATATATATATATATATATTGTATATGTATATAGAAAGACTTTTAAATTGGAATTAATATGTATTATAACATTATATTGTACAAAAACTCGAAAACTCGACTCGAATCAAAAAATTCAAATAAAGTTTGAATCGTAAAATAGGACTTGACCAACTCAATTTTTTTTTACTTAACTCAACTCGATCGAACGCTCAGCTCTATCCCTCCATGCCTCATATAATTGAAGCGAATTGACCAACCCCTCTCCAACAAAATATTCAAGTGCGGCAAAAGTGGAACTCCCACATTATTACCAATATCATAATATCTTTTACCAGTAAACAAATCATTAAAATTTTATTTAAGGTGAATGGATAAAAAATGAACAAAACTCATTTCATCTTAATACTATTGTTCTCCCATCATAAGAAATAGGAATCTCAATACTCAAATTTTTACTAGAATTTATTGAGGTTCATATCAAAAATTTATTAAGAGTAAAATCAACAATTTATTCAGCACACAATTTAAAGATATTTTTCTACCTAAGCTTCCATATCATGTGGGTAGATGACCGAGAAAAACTTTGTTTATCCATTGGGTCATCTACCCAGCTGACATGGCAACTAAGATGAAAAATCTCATTAAATTACATACTTAATAAATTACTGACCACTTAAAATAATTTTTTTAAAACCAGTCCTAATAAATGTTGACCATTTAAATCAAAAGAACAAAACGGTGTTGTGGGTGGAGAACCTGCACTGCATTTTCTGTGTTAATTACCTTTTAAGTCTAGTGTTTTTACTTGTTTTTCATTTAAGTCCCGATTTCTCCTTTTTTAGGTTTAGATTTAATTCAATTTAACCATACTTTAGTTTGGTTAGTTACAATTCGGCCTTTAGGTTTTGATTCCTTTTAATTTAACCATTAGGAATTAGGTTGCTATAATTTTTATGTTTTATTCATTTTATCCTTTAATTTGCAATTAAATTAAGATTTATATCGCATACACTAGCAGTGAAAACTAAAAGTTTCCACAACCGCCTTAGTTTTAGGGTTTAGGGACTCAATTTAGGGTGCAAGGTTTAGGGGTTTATGTGTAGAGGTTTAGAATTTAGGAGCGATGATTAAAATTTAAGGTTTAGTGTTAGTATTTATGGTTTAGAGGTTAGGGTTTAGGTTTTAGGGTAATGTGTTGAGGATTTAGGTTTTAACCTATAAACCCTAAATTCAAACCCCAAACCTTAAATTCTATTCACAATCACAAAATTCTAAACCACTAAACCTAAACCTTACACCCTAAATTGAGTCCCTAAACCCTAAAAATAAGGGGCTTATGAAAACTAAAAGTTTCCACCGCCAGTGTGTAACGCCCCGAGTTTAGGGTCGGGAGATAATCGTGTTGGCTAAACCGTTCAGGTTAGGTTAATTTTGAAACTATTTTTAAATGGATAACCTTGATTTTTATCAAAGGGGTAAAATGGGAATTTTTCTCACAAAAAGAAATAAAGAAAATGGGATTTTTGAAAGCTATCATCTTCTCCCATTTGATTTTCACGTTCAAAACCTCCCCTAAACCCCATTTTACTATTCCATTGCCCCAAGCTCTCAATCCAAGTGATTTCGTCAAGGTAAATGGCTCCTTAACTTGGTTTCATCTTCCTTGAGTCATAAATGTTGAGATTTCTGCAAAACTTATGGTTTTAATATGTTTTCATTTTTAAAGTTTGGTTGGAAATGGAAGGGATTTTATGGGTTTTCGTTTGGGTTGGTTATGGCTGAGTTTGAGTGTATTTTAACTTTGTTTTATTGCTAAAATAACATGAAAATGGTGGGTTGTGATAGAAAACCCGAAATGGGTATTGTGGGTGATTTTGGGAGTTGAAAATCTTGAGTTTTTGGATGGGTTTTGGGTCTAAATGACAGCTGAAGGTTTGATAGCTTTGGGTTGATGTTTTGGAATGTTAAAAGGTAGATTTTTTATGGTAAATTCGTTGGGTGTGGCTGCAAGTAGTTTGGGACTAAATTGATATGTTTCGGGTGAAATTTGGGGCTTGAATCGATGTGTGTTGCTGCAAGATTGTTGAGTTCCGGGTTTTTGTTGTGTTTGCGAGTGTATTAGTGTTCTAATGTTCAGTTTTGGGTTGCTTAAAATAGAGGAATTAGATTCGGGCTTTGTGAACGGAAATCCGGGTAGTTTGGAGGCTTGATTTGGCATCTTGGACATCGTTTGTGTGTTGGCTGGTGAGTGGATCGATTTTAAAAGCCTTAACGTGGTTAAGGGAATGTTTTGAGAGTTTGGATTGAGCTTGAAAAGCCAATCCAAGCTCAAGAGTAAGTTTTAATGGTTTTAAGCAACTAAATCGTGTTTTATGTTTCCTCAATGCATGATGAACATGTTATATTGTTATGTGTTGAATTACTTTGTTGTACATGTTGAGACTTATGACTTGTGTTTATATTTGCATTGTGAGTACATGCTTTGCATGGAAGTTTGGACATGGTAAGTGGTTCAAGCATCGGTAATGCTTGTGGTTGTGAATGAGTATATTGACATGTGTTGAGTTGTTACCGGATATAATTGATCGATCAATAGGATTAGAGTGCACTTGAGGTAAAAGTCGCGCGCGGCCTTAGTAATGTTAGATTCCACTAAGGAGGAGTATGGTGATGCGAGATTCCACCGGAAGTTATGTTTTTACTAGACGAGTGAGTATGGTGATGTGAGATTCCACCGGAAGTGTCTAGTGGGTTTGAGAAACTATCCACATATCTGAGTAAAAATGATGAATGTCAATATACCCATGATGCTTTAATTCTCATGTTAAGCATGTTGTTGATTTCTTCTATTATGCTTATGCATTGTTGGTTACTTGGGGTATCGATACGGTCATTTAGGTTTGACTTGAGGGTATCGATACGGTTTCCTTAGGTTTGACTTGGGGTGTTGACCAAGTACAGGTGTATCGATACGGTCATTTAGCGTATCGATACAGCCTGTTGAAAAATTTGGAAAGGGCTATCTTAATTATCTGTTTTGATTGTTTTGTATCTATGTGTATTTTCCGCTGCGTGTCCCCTCACATAGGATATAATTAATGCATCTAGACAAGATAACTTTAAAATAAATTTTCTAGGGTTGCTAATCGGAGTGGAGCCTTAACGGGTTTCACTTCGGTTTTCCCCGTGTAACCCGTTCGATGCGGTTTGGCGGCTAGGCCGGGTCAAGGGGGTTACACATTGTATCAAATAATTATCCATTAAATTATTACTTTGAATTATTAATTTCTATTTATATCAATTATGTAATTAAATCCTTCACTCAAACACTTTAACAAAAAATAGCAAGAGTGACATATAAACTAGAACGTTAACCAACAAAACAAACAAAACATAGAAAGTGGTTGTTATTTTAGCTTTACAAATAGCTTTGATGGGTCATTTCCTTTGGGAATAATCATTCCTTCTTTTGTACTTGTTAATCTTACCCTTGTGCAATCATTGACATTGTCACCTTCAACTCTTTTTTGCATTTTGTGATCCTCTATTTTTTACTTGGAACCCATTTTATCTTCCAAATTCATTATAGTAATCAATTACATCATTATAAGTCACAATTGTCATCTCTACATTCGGACTAGCTAGTGGCTCTCTATGTGTGATAGGTTTAGGTTGATCCACTACAACTTCACAACTTTTATTTATATTGCCATCATCTACCGTCAAATAGTTATCTTCCTCGATCTCATTTATTATCATATTCGAATCTGAGTCAAAGCTAAAGTTCACCTTAATTTTTTCGTTTCGATTCAATTCAAGTTTTGGAAATGATTAATTAGTAATGATATATTAATTATATTATACTTATGACCTTGAAAATTGTTCATTGAGTAAAGAAATTAATTGTATTATATTTATGACTTTAAAAATTGTTTATTAAAATATTTATTGTATTACATTTATTCCTTGTCATGTCATATGCCACATCAGTTAGGTAGATGACCCAGTGGGTAGATGTAGCATTGCTCGTAGATGACCCAATGGGTATATAATTTTTTTTTCATTTAGTATGCATGCATTAATATTTCTTTTCGTGTATTAAATGATGAGTTAACAAATGTTAGAAGAAGTGGTTAAGTTTTCTGTTGACATTCTTTTTCCTCCTTAGATTTTAGGTTCAATACCCAACAAGAACATTTCTTCTTCCTCTCCCCTAGATGGTAAGCATTGTTAAAAAAAATAAGGCATTGAAGAAGATAATTTTTTAAAAAATAGTGAATTATTATTTACATGTTATTGGTGGTGTATTTTAACTCTAGAAATAGATTGTAAAACTAAAGAATTGATTTTGATATAACAAAGAATTTAAGGACTAAATTGAAAAGGAGAATAAATTTTTAAGTCCGTAAAACTTCCCAAAATCTCTAAGCAAAATGGTCCAAGTCAAAACCAATGTTTATGAAAAAATTTCTAAGTGTTTTTCAAGTCAAAACAATGATTTTCGAGTCACCGTTTCGAAATGACCCTTAGGCGTTTCGAAACATTTTGAAACTGTTAACATGTGTTTCGGAACAAGCCTTCTCATTTTGATACGGGTGTATCAAAACAGGTCTTTACGTTTCGAACCGAATGAAGAACAACGGAACGAGTTCAACCGTTTCGGTACGGAAGTATCGAAACGACCTCAAACGTTCGAAACGATTTTCAAACTTGGATTCAAAAATATGACCGTTGCAAGTTTTATAACTAATTTTCAGAAAACGGTTAAGGTGTATCGAAACGATTTAAACTGTTTCGATACAGGTTTTGGCAGAGGCAAAATGTTTCGAAACAGGCTTTAGCACGTTTCGGAACAAGCTCTTAGTGTATCAAAACAATCGTATCCGTTTCGATACGGTCTCTAAACTACACCCCAACAACTATTTCTTTTTTGGTCTGTTTCGAAACAGGTAGAGGTGTTTCAAAACGGATAGTTGTAGAAGTGCATTTACTGTGGGAAGATTGCAACCCAACGGCTATATTTATGATGGCAACAACCCCAACGACTAGAATTGAATGAGAAGGTATAAAAGGGAGTCTCAAATCAATCAACAACAACGACTGTATGTATGACTGTATGTATATATGTATGTATGTATGTATGTATGTATGTATGTATGTATGTATGTATGTATGTATGTATGTATGTATGTATGTATGTATGTATGTATGTATGTATGTATGTATGATTGTATGTATGTATGTATGACTGTATGTATGTATGTATGTATGTATGATTGTATGTATGTATGTATGACTGTATGTATGTATGTATGTATGTATGTATGTATGTATGTATGTATGTATGTATGTATGTATGTATGTATGTATGTATGTATGTATGTATGTATGTATGTATGTATGTATGTATGTATGTATGACTGTATGTATGTATGTATGTATGTATGTATGTATGTATGTATGACTGTATGTATGTATGTATGTATGTATGTATGTATGTATGTATGTATGTATGTATGTATGTATGTATGTATGTATGTATGTATGTATGTATGTATGTATGTATGTATGTATGTATGTATGTATGTATGTATGTATGTATGTATGTATGTATGTATGTATGTATGTATGTATGTATGTATGTATGTATGTATGTATGTATGTATGTATGTATGTATGTATGTATGTATGTATGTATGTATGTATGTATGTATGTATGTATGTATGTATGTATGTATGTATGTATGTATGTATGTATGTATGTATGTATGTATGTATGTATGTATGTATGTATGTATGTATGTATGTATGTATGTATGTATGTATGTATGTATGTATGTATGTATGTATGTATGTATGTATGTATGTATGTATGTATGTATGTATGTATGTATGTATGTATGTATGTATGTATGTATGTATGTATGTATGTATGTATGTATGTATGTATGTATGTATGTATGTATGTATGTATGTATGTATGTATGTATGTATGTATGTATGTATGTATGTATGTATGTATGTATGTATGTATGTATGTATGTATGTATGTATGTATGTATGTATGTATGTATGTATGTATGTATGTATGTATGTATGTATGTATGTATGTATGTATGTATGTATGTATGTATGTATGTATGTATGTATGTATGTATGTATGTATGTATGTATGTATGTATGTATGTATGTATGTATGTATGTATGTATGTATGTATGTATGTATGTATGTATGTATGTATGTATGTATGTATGTATGTATGTATGTATGTATGTATGTATGTATGTATGTATGTATGTATGTATGTATGTATGTATGTATGTATGTATGTATGTATGTATGTATGTATGTATGTATGTATGTATGTATGTATGTATGTATGTATGTATGTATGTATGTATGTATGTATGTATGTATGTATGTATGTATGTATGTATGTATGTATGTATGTATGTATGTATGTATGTATGTATGTATGTATGTATGTATGTATGTATGTATGTATGTATGTATGTATGTATGTATGTATGTATGTATGTATGTATGTATGTATGTATGTATGTATGTATGTATGTATGTATGTATGTATGTATGTATGTATGTATGTATGTATGTATGTATGTATGTATGTATGTATGTATGTATGTATGTATGTATGTATGTATGTATGTATGTATGTATGTATGTATGTATGTATGTATGTATGTATGTATGTATGTATGTATGTATGTATGTATGTATGTATGTATGTATGTATGTATGTATGTATGTATGTATGTATGTATGTATGTATGTATGTATGTATGTATGTATGTATGTATGTATGTATGTATGTATGTATGTATGTATGTATGTATGTATGTATGTATGTATGTATGTATGTATGTATGTATGTATGTATGTATGTATGTATGTATGTATGTATGTATGTATGTATGTATGTATGTATGTATGTATGTATGTATGTATGTATGTATGTATGTATGTATGTATGTATGTATGTATGTATGTATGTATGTATGTATGTATGTATGTATGTATGTATGTATGTATGTATGTATGTATGTATGTATGTATGTATGTATGTATGTATGTATGTATGTATGTATGTATGTATGTATGTATGTATGTATGTATGTATGTATGTATGTATGTATGTATGTATGTATGTATGTATGTATGTATGTATGTATGTATGTATGTATGTATGTATGTATGTATGTATGTATGTATGTATGTATGTATGTATGTATGTATGTATGTATGTATGTATGTATGTATGTATGTATGTATGTATGTATGTATGTATGTATGTATGTATGTATGTATGTATGTATGTATGTATGTATGTATGTATGTATGTATGTATGTATGTATGTATGTATGTATGTATGTATGTATGTATGTATGTATGTATGTATGTATGTATGTATGTATGTATGTATGTATGTATGTATGTATGTATGTATGTATGTATGTATGTATGTATGTATGTATGTATGTATGTATGTATGTATGTATGTATGTATGTATGTATGTATGTATGTATGTATGTATGTATGTATGTATGTATGTATGTATGTATGTATGTATGTATGTATGTATGTATGTATGTATGTATGTATGTATGTATGTATGTATGTATGTATGTATGTATGTATGTATGTATGTATGTATGTATGTATGTATGTATGTATGTATGTATGTATGTATGTATGTATGTATGTATGTATGTATGTATGTATGTATGTATGTATGTATGTATGTATGTATGTATGTATGTATGTATGTATGTATGTATGTATGTATGTATGTATGTATGTATGTATGTATGTATGTATGTATGTATGTATGTATGTATGTATGTATGTATGTATGTATGTATGTATGTATGTATGTATGTATGTATGTATGTATGTATGTATGTATGTATGTATGTATGTATGTATGTATGTATGTATGTATGTATGTATGTATGTATGTATGTATGTATGTATGTATGTATGTATGTATGTATGTATGTATGTATGTATGTATGTATGTATGTATGTATGTATGTATGTATGTATGTATGTATGTATGTATGTATGTATGTATGTATGTATGTATGTATGTATGTATGTATGTATGTATGTATGTATGTATGTATGTATGTATGTATGTATGTATGTATGTATGTATGTATGTATGTATGTATGTATGTATGTATGTATGTATGTATGTATGTATGTATGTATGTATGTATGTATGTATGTATGTATGTATGTATGTATGTATGTATGTATGTATGTATGTATGTATGTATGTATGTATGTATGTATGTATGTATGTATGTATGTATGTATGTATGTATGTATGTATGTATGTATGTATGTATGT